>CP144184.1:3918125-5222500 GCA_036452645.1 Capsella bursa-pastoris
AATGCGAGGAAGATGGCGATGACCTAGAGTCGCTGTTTTGGTTTAATGTTATTGTTTTATTTAATTGTTCTGCAACAATGGATTTTGAAGAATGTTAGGATTGCTAGATTGTCTTGGATAATTATTGGTTATTGAATTATTTGTTGGACTATTTGTTTGATGGTTGGTTTTGGAGTATTGGTTTCTTTTTATTTCTGCTGGTTGTTTACATATTGGTCTAATTTGTCGGTTAGTATTAATTATGGGGTTAAGATTGATGAATTTAAAAGTTAAAAATTGGGCTGGGTCGTTTCAAGACCAAACTGGTTTAGAGTTACATTGTTCACTTGTAGGTTTGCTTGGAATAACCAGGTTAAAAGGTTTGATGTATATACAGCTAGCAGAGATCAATGTCATTGTTATACATGTAATTTGGTTGTTCTAACAATATAACATTTGCATAGCTTTGTCTATAAGGATGAACAATAAGCTTTTTATCAGAATAAAGAAACTAGCTTTGACCATCTAAACAATATTAAGAGAAAGCTAGGAAAAAACTTTTCGTTGATTTTGCTGTTATAATACCTCCATTACAATTCCCTAGCTTGAACACCTTCACCCGCGTATTCTCGATGAAGTAAATAGAGTTTACGAGGCATCCGTAAAACTCATGAGTTTACTACTAATGAGATCATGACTAGTCCAACCAAACCACACGACGACGACGAGCAGATTGAAGCCGTGGAGCAGCTTGTACCAGAGGAAGCATTGACCGTTCTGGTGGGTCCAATAACAAGATCAAGATCTAAAAAGTTCAACCAACCCATCAGTGGACTTCTAAAGGAGCTAAACAAGAATCAATAAGACGTGGTTCAATCCTCACTCATAGTGATCACGGCTCAAGAGGTTCGGTAAAGGGTTAAGTGTTGCTTATGCACTCTTTTTCCCTTGTCAAGTTTTGTCCCAATGGATTTTCTCGACAAGGTTTTTAATGAGGCCTAAGTAACATTTTCAAGCTCTTTTATCAGCCCAATTCGTGGTACAAAGCCCACTCACAAAGCCTTGGTCCATTTTCTCTTTTCTCTTCAAACTTTGCATTTATTGTTTTTGTATTTTCCAAGATATTTTTCATGAACATGCATAAGTGTAATTTTCAAGACACTTGTGCATGTTCTTGCATGTTTTTCTTCTCTTTCCTCCTCTCCTTCGTCCTCCCTTCTCAATATAAACCCCATGTATCTCTCATTTGCAAAACATCAAACATTTTAATGTTTTTACTAGAACAGTAGAACTAATAATAGAAACTCATGGAATGGGTCGTTGCTCTTTCTGATATGAAAGTCTTAGCGAAGATGCAAGACACAATAATTTAACTAGCAATTTATTAATTTATTTGTTCTTGCCTTCATACAGGGGAGGATGATACATCAAAAGGTCAGAGAAAACTCTACCAATGTTACACATTCTTTTAAAAGTTGAAGGTTATATTCACACAAAGATATACTAACAAAGGCTTTCACAGCCGCCAGAGATGTTGCTCGGTAGTCCCTAGTGCTAAGAAACCCTATATCGATCCAGTAAATGGCTGTCTCATAATGTACTACGCAATGCCAATACGGCGTGTTGAGCTTCGGATCGGTATTGGTTTTTGCCAAGTCTTTCATTGCTGCTAGGTGCTTATAGCCAACCATTTGCATCTTTTGAACGACCAAACCGAGAAGACCGTTCAAGTCGAGGGTGAACGTTGTTGGGTCAGAGGTAAGCCAACGGATGCAGAAGTGTCTGTATAATGGCGGTATTGAGCAGAGTTTGTTAAGTAGTTCTTTTGTGACTTTGGCACTCGGAGAAAAAGATGAAGACAAAGGAGTGATTGATAAAAGAACAAGAAGAGGAAGAAATGAAAGTACGTTTCTTTTGACGCACGGAAAAGCCATTTAGTCTTTGATGTGGAGAATAATTATGCGTACGATTTAAATGTTGAAAGTGAATATTGCTTAGTTACTCATATACATAGTTTTTGAATGGCAAAAGTGGTAACTGTTTGGCGAGGTTGATGAAATGTTACCCAAAATTTGTTTATTAATTCTAGTCAACTGTTGACTCAAATTAATTTGGTTAGACGTTTTAGTCGTTCCTTAGAAAATCCACCATTATTGGATGTGAATTCTTAAATATCTTAAAAAATCTATGAAATTCTACTTCAACTAATTCAAAAATGGTATTCAATCCATCATTTCCCGATTGATAATGTACCGGTTAAAGAAAAAAATATAAGTTGTTAGATCAATTTCATCTTTGAAACAAACAAACAAAAAAACTGATAAAGCGATTATTTGGGATTCAAGCCTCAGATATACGATTTATTAATAATTTGGAGATTAGTATACAAGTTTACAGGAAATTTCCAATGATGCGCAGTTAGAGCCATTCATCGTGATTCTAGAGTATTGAAGGAAAAGAAATTGTCCAAGATAGTGTTTTTCTACAACACAACATTGTTTTTCTACAACAAGAATTGTACGAAAATCACAGAAAACAGATGTTTCCTTCCGTCTAAAATCTAATAGGGTATGAAAGAATTGTCCTGAATCATCTTTGTAACAATTTTCATTAGCAATTGTTAATAAATTTGAATGACAATAAAAGAAAAAAAAAACAAAGTCCGACGACGTGGAGACCAAATTTCTATGTTACAGATCATTTTGTTTTTGCATTATTTGTGGAGAATATTGTATGTAAACGTAAATAGACAAGAGTCATCAAATTCAAATCAATATGAAGAATGAAATCTGAATAAGTATTTTTGATTCTGGAAACCATAGGAGATGGAAAGGAGCTAGGAATCAAAAAATTTGTGGATTTTAATATTGAAAATCTGTTTTATTAGAGATTTGTGGCTTAACGGTTTTACGAGGGGATGAGGCAATTGGGATGACTCGGAAATTTTTTAGTTTTGAGGTAGCTTGATGTTAATTATTCACATTTTCAAGTTCGTTCATACACATTTTATGGTGTCTTATTTTTTCAGTCTTGTTGCAAGCAAGGTAACAAAATATACAATGAAAATAACACTCAAATACACACATATATAAACTGAAGTACTCTTGTTGCTAGGCCTGGGCATAAAGTCCGAATCCAAAAATCCGAACCGAATCTGAACTGAAAAATTGGATTAAAACCGAACCGATATTAGGAAAATAACCGATCGGTTGTTAGCTTTCATTATTTTTGGATATCGGTGTAAACCCGATCCGAACCAATATCCAATAGATATCCATATAATATATACTTTACTATCTTTAGGATATATACAATATATACTATAATATCCTTAAGATATATACGTTTGCCGCATATACTTTTTAATATCATTCTTTGCCATATTTTGATTATAGCTGGGTAGAAGCTTGAGTTTCCTCCTCTCATGGTCTTGAATTTTTTTTAAAATTATTTTCAATTTGATTTGGGATGTTACTGAATAATGTTAACTTTGGTTTATTTAAAACTTTTATCCATCGACACAGTTTATGCTTCACTTTTATATATCTATATTAAATTTTTGAAGTACCTTTTGGAAAATAACCTTTTATTTTGTATTATTTGCATAATCAATCCTTGCAATTTAAATAAATAACAAACTTTTAAGATAAAATTTGTAATTAAATTACACGAAAATCATTTATTACATTTAACAAAATTTCCTAAAATATATCCTTAATAAATTAAATATCTCTGCAATATCTTTATATGACCACCATGATTCAGAGTAGATCAGAGACAAAGAGGGTAGAAAGTTAGAAATATACCAAAATCTTACTCCTTAACATTGGTTCTTTAATTTGTATATGTGTAATTGAGTGTTTTTTTCTATCTATAAACATTACTACTTCGGTGCAAAAAAAATAATAATAATATTAATAATAATAAAACATTACTACTTCAGTAGCTAAAAGAGAGACAATTTTTTTAGAATAGGCCATATCCATGATAGATTTGCCTTACATAATATATGAATAGCAAACTCTTCCAGATAATGGCACAACATCCTATATCCTCAGAAGTCAGATCTGTATCTCTTAAGAATGTTATACAACTGGAATCTGTTTAGATATTGCTTTGTTATACTAAGAGGAAGAAGCCAGATTGGTCCATTCAACTCTTTAATTAGTTCCATATAAATTTCTGGTATCTTGAAAGCTGGAGATCATTAATCTGCAAGTATGTTTGGCTATGCAATAATGTGCTCCTCAATCTTCTGATGGCATAATCTATATATTGCTTCAAGATGATACCGAAAGAATAAACATATTTTAGCTGTTCTAACAATATAGCATTATGCATTATGAATAGTGTTATCTTGTTATTACAAATGATTGGTACTCAATTATAAAGAAAGTAGCTTTGATCCCACCTAAACAAGATTAAGAGAAAGCTAGGAAAAACTTACATTGGGAAAGAACTCTTCGATGACTGCGCTGTAATACTACTTCCTTTACCATTGTATAACTTGAACACCTTCGTCCTTGTATTTCTCAGTGAAGTAAATAGAGTTTTTGAGGCATCCATAACACTCATGAGCCAAAACCGAGAAACAAGTATTACTAGCTATTAAAAAATGCCTTGGTGCCTTGTCTCCCAAGGGACCTCAATCCATTTTCCTGATTCTTCATCCATCTTGTAAACTTTGAAACCGACCGTTCTGGAACAGTTAAGTGTTCTTAACTATTGGAAAGTTAAAAAAATTAGCTTATCGATTTTCTGATATTATAGTAGTACACGAAGGGCTAACTTACGCATTAGATTTAACAGGCATAGTTCCAAACTTAAAAATCTATTGCTACGGACGTCCACTTGATGAGAAACGGTCGGTTTCAAGGTTTATAAGTTTGATGAGGAGTTAGGAAAAATGGTTGAAGTTAAGTCCTGGGGAGACAATGCATTTGTTATGGCAACCAATACCTTTTTCTTGGTTTCAGCTACTGAGTTTTACAGATGTCAAAAGAACTCTATTTACTTCACCAAGCAAAGAGAAATCAAGGTGTTCACACTAGACAATGAAAAGTGTCAGAGTCTTCTCAGTCTTATTTTCAAATATTTGTTCCTAGTTTTCTCTAAATCTTATTATGGTCAAATCTACTTTCTTTATAATAATCTTAATAAAATAAAATAAAAAACCTTTCCATTCTCTGAACTTTTGTTATAAACAAAGCGTATGAAGCACGACTACTTCTATTTGGTGACCATATATCCTCGTACCTCTAGCAATTTAAAAAATAAATAACTCGAAACACATGATTAATCTGCTATAATAAGTTTTTAGCGTTTTATATTTATTTTAGAGAATCTTAAGCATGTTCAGTTCGTTCTATAATTCACATTCAGTTATTTCAAAATTTCATTAAACAAATCATTTGGGCCTTATGTAAATCAAGTCAAAGTTAGTATCATAAAAATATATTAATCTTTTGTTTTCGAAAAAGGAAAAAAAATCTAGTCAAATCATACAAAATTTTCCATACTAAGTGTGACAAATTATAAACATAAAAGCTATTAGTGGTAAAAAATCCAATGGGATAAGAAATGAATAAAATGTATTTGCTAATATTTTCCAAGAACTTAAAACCTTCCAAGAGATGCCTCGTCGACACTCATAGGATAAAGATCCATCTCACGCATGAAAGACATAGTTTTCTAACCAGTATATGATAGCCATTTATCAATCTTGGTTAGGGAAAGATCAGAAAGTTCATGACCACGATTGAGTTTAAACATGAGATGATGATTCTCCAATTTCTCGATAGCCTTCAGATCCATTTCTGTACGTATAAGTGATATTCGGAAGGCTATCGAGGATTTGGAGAATGGGTCATCACATGTTCAAACTCAACCGTGGTCGTGAACTTGCTGAATATTACATATTTTCTGTAGTTTGGATACGTTGTTTCCAAGTGGTGTGTTTTGAAGACGATTATAATATTTTAGCTTTCGATTATGTTAACATGCATGCCTATATGGCTAGAAAAACATTTAGTTTATTGATTTGTATGTTTCAATCTAATTTAATTTTGGCAAGACAAAGTCGTTATATATAGAGCTATAATAAGTATAGTAAAATTTAGTTTTTAATTGTTTAATATTTTAGGATTTAAGGACTAAATTTGCGACCATAATTAAGAAAGCGTTTTGTTCTTACTGCAATTAGTCTACCGGCCAAATTATTATCATTGTTATATCCAAATGGATGGTTCACATTTTGAAACACCAACATACAAGTTAAGAAAACTTATTAATCAAACATCTAGACCATTGTGAATCATTCTAAAACCTCACGATCTTTGCCATATAGCATGTGACAGGTAGTGCTTTTTATTAGTACCAGAATTTAGAAAAAGATGAAAAAGATATATATAATACACTAAAATCTCTACAAATTAATATTCGATAAAATAATAATTATTATCTATATGTATAAAGTTAATTTTTCTCTCTTCTCCTTAAGGCATCTCATCATCCTAATTATCATTCACCTCATTTTATTAATTAAATTTAAAATTAATTATACCTTTGTATCATTTAATTTTAGGATTTAGACATAAATAAGTTTTCTAAAGAAATATGATAGACCTTTTCTTACATTTTATTTTATAAAACTAAAAAGGATAATTGATTAAAAAAAACTTACTAATTATCGATTATACTAACTAATATATAAATAATAGATTATAGTTTTTAAGTAAATATTTTATAATGACTATATATTAATATATATCAACTAAAACTAATATGACACAAAATTTTATTATATTTACACAATGTAAACCTAAATTATAATGGGATTTAACCGGAATACAACAAAAAGTATATAAATGAGATAGGTTGGACGAAACATGAATTCTCATTTTAAAAACGCGTATAAAAATGGTAACAAGAAAAATAATATTTCTTTAAAAGGTTTCCAATATGAATTTAACTAATTGTATTCAATACATCATATAGAAAATAAAAAATTAACAATATTTCATAAAAATTAAAAATTAAAAAAACATAATTAAATAAAAAGAACTAAATAAAAAGTAAATTATACTAATATGTTAAATTTTAAAATTTTTCCATATGAAAATACAAAAAAAATATATCAAACAAAAAATCAGAAATGAATATATAATAGTATAAAAATGAGTATAACGAGATATAAATTACGTCAAATCTAAAAAAGAAAAACGTAAACAAAATAAATAAATTATGACAATAAAAAATATAACAATCCACCCGAAACCAACAAATCATTTTTAACTTTCGGGGCAACATATGAAAAAGGCCCACAATATTAACATCTAGATTTGTATTAGGTAGGAATCGTAATAACACATGTTTCTTTATGATTCTCCACCACACTTCTGTTTAAACCCACACATATTTCTTAACTGAATTCGTGTCATTTAATACTATACAAACTTAATTTGTCAACTACTAATGAAGCTAAAATTCAACAGGTTTTCTATACAACAAAAAACAAACCAATTACTCATAAACAACATAATAAAACTCACGCGCGTAGAGCGGACAACTGACTAGTAAATTAATAATTTTTCCGTTTCTGAGTCTGAACGATAAAATAAATTACACTATTGGATAAAATAATAAGTTAATAATTGACATTGGAAGTCCCCAGGGTCACATTTCTAGGAGATGCTTGTCGATACTAATAGGATCAAGGTCCATCTTATTTTTTAAAGACATAATTTTTTTACCAGTATATGATAACAATTTATCAATCTAGGTTAGGGAAAGAAGAGGAAGTTTAAGACCACAGTTGAGTTCAAACATGAGATGACCAATCTCCAACTCCCTGATAGCCTTCCAAATAGCAGCTATCTTATTCTCAATCTTTTTTTATATTGGTCTGGATGAATGACTCCAGATCAGCGGCCTTCTTTTTCTTTCATGCTCGGTCAGAGAATTACTACTCTTTCAACAAGCATGAAAGGATGAAGAAGACTGTTGATCCAGAGTCATTCATCCAGGACAATATCCAAAAGATTGAGAGGAAAATAGCCTATACTCGGAAGGCTATCAAGGAATTGGAGATGGATCATCTCATGTTCAAATTCAACCGTGGTTGTGAACTTGCTGATCTTTCCCTAACTAAGATTGATAAATTGCTTTCATAGAGTGGTAAGAAAATAATCTCTTTCAAGAATGAGATGGATCTTGATCCTATGAGTGTTGAAGAGGCATCCCATGGAGATCCAACCATGAGGGCTTAGTTAGTTTGGTTTTTTGCAAGTCAATTAATAATGGGAACGTTTGATAAGCTTCCAAGTTGGCTGAAAATATTAGCAAATTAGTTTTGTTCATTTCTTATTCCATTTTATTTTTAACCATTAATAGCTTTCATGTTATCATTTTTCACACTTGGTATGGAAATTTTTTTTTGACTTGACTAACTTTTTTTCCTCTTTCGAAAACAAAAGAATTAATATATTTTTCGGACACTAAAATTGACTTGAATTTACATAAGGCCCAAGTGGTATGTTTTATGGAATGATGAAATAACATAACATAAACTAGTAGAACGAACTGAATCATGCCTAAGATTTTCTAAAATAAATATAAAAAGCTAAATATGTTTTAGTATTTAATCATGTGTTTCTAGGTATTTTTTTTAACTCGCTATATAGCATAATCGCTTTTAAAATATATTTTGAAGGGTAAAATATAGCAAAAGCATGTTTTCAAAATGTGAAAGGTGAATGCATTGAATTATGGATTTTATATAATTTTGGTTGAGTTTAAAATTTTGTGGGATTTAGGTTAACTTTTAGTATATTTCAAAGCTTGATTAAGTTTTCTTTAAAATCTATATATATAATGGGAGAGTTCTCTCTCCCTCTAAAACTGTCCACATCAGCATTTTTTTTTCAAGCCCAACAAATAATCTAAACCCATATTATTGTTTTTATTTGTCAAGCCCAACAAATAATCTAAACCCATATTATTTTATAAGTTTTATTTTATTGTTTTTTGCCTGTTAGTTTGTAATTTAATCTCCAACACTTTTATATCTAGATTAGATTTAGTTTCTATAACATCAAAAGGAACCCATTGTTTAGTCCAATATAATATAAACCCAAATAAGTTTAGGTTGTCTCTCACTTACATTCTTTCTTCTACAGATTTTTGTTGTTTCCACTTCAGCTTATCATAATTTAGAAACTCAGTCCCTTTCTGATTTAATAATCGCTCATGAGATTTTTGTTTTTCAAATCTCCAAGCCTAAGGTACTTAAATGCGCAAGTTAATTCTAACATATATTAACAAATTCTAAACTCCATTCCATTGCTTCTTATCCCCAACTAAGTTTCGGTGATTTACCATTTATTTTGATAATATAGGAGTTCAATCCGAAAAAGTTTAGCATATCCTCTCCGCAACTTCCTCACTTCCTAACATTCATTTAGTGCATAATATGTTATTAAAATAATTAATAAAAATTAAAGATAAATAAAAAAGAATTTTACATAATGTTAACATAGAATTTATTTTCATGGTAATAAATAAATAATTAAAAAATAAAAATATGTAATATAAATTAAAATTAAAATAGTAAAACCAATACTATGAGAATTTTATTAGTAATAATAGTATGATTCAAACTCTGAACAACAACAAACTTTGAAATAATCATACTTTGGAATTTTAAATGTGGTAATATGTTTATGCATGGTAGAATAACACAAATTGTTTGTGATTTTACTTTTAGAATTTTGAAGAGGAAAAATAAATTTAAAGTGAAACATAAGTTCTAACAAAATATTACATATTTTTCTTCATTATTAAATTTTAACTAAAAACAAAGTATTACTAAACTTAATTTAAAATACTCTAAGAAGAAAATATTTGAAAGGTCACACTTTATGCCGTGAAATTCTATTAAAAATATAAAAATTATAAAAAACATTATTATCCATATTTTAAAATAATAAATAATTAATTATCACATTATTCATGAGTTTTACAATAAAATATATAGAAAGTCATATGTAAGCCGTAAAGTGATATGTAATTTGTGTAGCATATCTCAAAAAAAAAGTTTACTTATTCTCAAGTAGAACTATAACTTTCTAACATAATCAAAAGGAAAAACAAGTTTGATATCCCATCATTTGAATCAAATGCTTTTAACCCAAAATGGACTATTATTAAGGAAGAAATTGTTAGTATATGTCTTAAATCACAAAAGAATTAGTAGTTAAAAACGATTGAAAAAGATAATGTATATGACTAAATTTTGAAATATTTGAGATCTCATTTATTGTGTGAAATGAAGTGAGTATTTCTAAAACTCAAGACATATTACTAGATTCAAAGTCGGACTTAACCGTTAGTTATAGAAGTGAGATAAGATAGACACATTCATGACTTGGTCGAGAGTTCTCTTTTACCACATTGCACTTTTTCCGATAGATAAAGCAAGTTCGCTAAACCTATTCTAGCGACATGATACTATATATGTATCTTTACACTTAATGATGTATATGAGGCTCGTGTTATATATAGAACGGTGTTATATTTGTATCAACATCTAATCGTAAATGATATCTACAATGAGGATCATGATCTAAATTAAGTTTATGCAAAATAACAAAAAATATAATTATTGGATCCCATCGAGTAAAATAAAATTTAAAAAGTAAGCAAACTATTTAAAATTTTGATCGACTCTTAAAACAAACACAAAGAAATTTGTATGCATTATATGACCTTGGCATGAAATGTCATAAGTTCATGCTCAATTGCAAAACATTTTAACAAAAAAAAATACTATGCTATGGGTTAATATTTAAAAATTCGAGATTCTCTGTTGATAAGACTCAAGTTCAAATAGATAAAAACGACCTAACTAACAAAGTACGCTCCAGCTTTAATAAATTATTTTTTAGTCAAATTTAAAAATATGACAATAAGAAAATAGAAAAAACAATATAAAAGAGTAACAAATGGTTTATCGTCACACTTTCCTTTTAAATTAAAGCTTTTAATCTAACAATATTAATACATGTGTCCAAACAAAACCAAAAACATTAATTGAAATACGAGTAATGCATATAACAATAGCGCCACACAAATGAATAACTAAAAGTATAAGATTATAATATCTAAATATGGAAAAAATCAAAATATAGCCAAACAAATACAACACAAAATGTACATACAAAAAAACAATTACGGAAAAAATCATAGCAAATAACCCCGCGCAACGCGCGGGTCTCCTCTCTAGTCTTATTAGTAAGCGATTTTTGGAGTCTTATCTGTGATATGAGTCCAACTAGATGGGTGTTAATATGATCTTATTATTCATTGTAAGAATCCTATCTACAATATGATATATCTAGGTGGTTATGTTTCTTTCTTATTTTCACAATCTGATAACCCTTAAAATCTCATGAGATCATTTATTGTTTCTTCCATCGTCAACTAAAGATGAATTTATCATAAACATGTAGTAGCACTAAAATGGGTCCGAGAACTAGAAAAGGGTACGGAAAACGGAAGAATAAAAATATAGATCCTATGGGTACAACATGGTACCTCAATAAAAATATAAGAAATGAACCTAGAGTGAGAAGTGATTAGACAAACTAATCGAAACAAGTAAAAAAAGAGGGAAAAAGCATTTATAATGTAGAAGAATGTCAAAGAAAATATGCATATCATAAGAGTGCTATAAATGAAATGAAATCGATGCATATATCAAATATTCAATGTTATTTTCCTACAAACATCTAAGGACTTCCCCATAGAGCCCCTATAGAGTTTCCGTTTCCAAAAGGTACCTGGTACGGGGATGGTCACCAAATAGAAGTACTCGTGCTTCATATGATTGTTAAGCTTAATGTATAATACGCTTTTGTCTATACAAAAAATGAAGAGAAAGGAATAATTTTTTTATTTTATTTTATTAAGATGATTATAGAGAAAGTAGATTTGACCTAAACAAGATTTAGAGAAAATTAGGAACAAACATTTGGAAACAGCCTGCGAAGACTAGGACATTGTCTCGATACTACTTCCATTACCATTGTCTAGCTTGAACACATTGATATGTCTTTTTTGCTCGGTGCAGTAGATAGAGTATGCAAGACATCTGTAAAACTTACAAGCCAAAACCGAGAAACAAGTATCAGTTGCCATCACAAACGCGTTGTCTCCAAAGGACTTAACCTCCACCATTTTTCCAAGGTCATCATCAAACTTATAAAGCTTGAAATCGACTGTTTATTACCAATTGGAGGTCCATCGCTATATATTTTAAGTTTGAAACTATGTATGTTTAATCCGTTGCGTGAGTTAGCCCTTTGTGAACTATAACGCCAAAGAACCGATAAGCTATTTTTTTTACTTTCCGTTACTTGATCTATACCTCAAAGAAGATTGTAAGAACCCGTTCATCTCCTCTCTTGTCTTTGACAAGAATCACACTTTTGAATATATCCCTTGTTTCTCCTCTCGTATGCAGTTAGAGAAGCTTATAGGCTTCTCGAATCTCAGATATGGTGAACTCTGAAAGATCGAGGCTCTCACCCAAATGTCGCGTGGGTAGGTAAAATAGCAGATCGAGGAGACAAAGTTTCCCAGAGTTGATGTAACACCTAGACAAGTGTGGAGTTAAGTAGGCTCACATTGTTAGGGGTGACGATCGTTGTGCGCAACGAGGACGTTGTAGTATGTTAGTGGAGGGGGGGGAATTTTGAGCCCACATTTTGCGGAGAGGTTTAAATAAATTGATTTGGCCACCTATGTCACCAAAGTGCACTTATCTTTTCAGTCAACGGTCCTGAGAGAACTCCATAGTAAGGGTGCTTATGCTAGAGTAGTCAAAGGATGGGTGACATTCTAGGAAGTGGTTGTCGGAACTGTGTGAGTGAGGCCAAAACATAGGGAAATATCTTGTGGTAATTTATAGGTTCGGTAAACAAGTGTTTGAGCCTCCCAGACGTAGCAAACCCGGCCGTTGGATATTGATGGGCTCATAGGCCTTGTGAGAGGACGTGAAGCCCATTAAAAGACGTGGGCCCATGGGTTGGTGGTGAACATGGGGTCCACTGGAGAAGTGAAGGTCGCGGCTTATAGGGATGAAGGAGAGGAATTGTGATTTCACATAGATTCATCCAAAAGTGTGCCATTTGAGTTAAAAATGAAAAAAAAAATGATTATTTATCTCTTTCATTTTATATTAGATGAATAAACAATAGAAAAATAAGAATAGTTTTCCTCTACTCTATGAATACCATTCTTTTTTATTGTTTCCATTTCAACATTTTCATCTTATTCGTTTTAAGAGTAACCATTTTAAGTTAATTAATTAACGGTTTGTTTCATGTGGTTTAAGACTAGACGGTTTACACCTTGGAAAACATCCTGTAGTGGCACAAAATCCTAAATCCACAGAATATCTTAAGAATTTCTAGCTAAAAATGAAATAAGCTTAGATCTTGCTTTATTTTGTTCATGAAGCCAACTCTTTCAACTTGAACTCATCGCTGAAGCAAACCTCTTATCACATCAAAAGCGAAGTCTTCAAGAAGTTTCAATTCAAAATGGAAATCATGAAACGATTTTTTATTACATATATTATTCAAGGACGACACTCATTCTCAAATGGTATGCGAGACAAAATCCTTCCAAGTTCATTAGTTCGCGTTCCTTGGAAATATGTACTAATGAACTGGCTTAGAGAAGTAATGTGCTCGTCAATCATCTTAAACTATCGCAATGATTCAAGACGATACTACAAAATAAACATAATTTAGTAGTTCTTACAATATAAGCTTTTTATTAGAGATGAATGGTACTCTTAATATAAAGAAAGTAGCTTTTACCCCCACCTAAAAAAGATTAAGAGAAACAAAGAGAAGACATTTGGAAAGAACTCTTCGATGACTGTGATGTGATAACGCTTCCATTATCATTGTCTAGCTTGAACACCTTGATATGTCTTTTCTCAGTAAAGTAAATAGATTTTTCGAGGCATTCGTAAAACTCATGAGCCAAATTAAAACCGAGAAACAAATATCACTAGCCATAAAAACGCCTTTTCTCCCACCGTCTTAACTTCAATCAATTTTCCTATTTCCTCATCCATCTTCTAAACTTTGAAACCAACTGTTCTGGAATAATAAAATGTTCTACTACATATATTATTCAATGCAGTCAAATTAATAAAATAAAATTCGATTTATCGTATCATAATAGTCATACTTATTAATTTCATTTAAATGAAAAAGAAAATTCAAATACAGAAAATTATGAGAAAGAAAATTATGTTCGATGCATGGGAATGATAATCCCTTTAGTTGTACATGTATGCCAATGGTTAACTTATAAAATTAGGTATGATACTCTTAATCTCAATAAGTTCTTCAAATTGCAAAGAGTAGTAAATAACCAAACATTTAATTAAAGCTAATTTGACATGACAAGCCATTATTACATGATTTTAACATCAACCAAGAGACATGAAATACTTGACCAATGATAATAGAAAAGATGAAGATTATTTGGACAAGATAATTCAAGACACACATGCATTGTCATGTAAACATCGACAACAACTTCACTTGGCATTGTCTTCACTCTTCAGCAACACCAACACACTTGCTGCTATCTCCTTTAGAGCCCCCCTCCCCCCCCCCAAGTCTTCTCCACCAAAATTAGATGGTTCCATCTTTAGGTAAATTTCAGTCTAACCGAGACCCCCTAATTATAATAGTAGAAAATTTTAGTTTCCATCAAGTTAGAACTATTTCTAGCCCACCCATCAATGGAATATTGGAAGCCCTCAGGGTCGCATCACCAGAAGATGCCTCGTCCACACTTATAAGATCAATATCTATCTCATAACTCAATGACATAAAATTCTTACCAATATATGATAGCAGATTAGCAATCTCGGTTAGGTAAAGATCAGCAAGTTCACGACCACGATTGAGTTTGAACATAAGATGACCCATCTGCAACTCCTTAATAACCTTCCGAATATCAACTATTTTCTTCTCAATCTTTTTGATATTGGCTTGGATGAATGACTCTAGATCAACGCTCTTCTTATTCCTTTCATGGTCGGTCAAGGAGTAGTAATTCCATGTGAGTTATTTCGCCTCTTGGATAGATGGCAGAACCACAGTCGGATCTTCCTCGTGATCAAACACCACGTGCTCAGTTTTCAGATCCATTTATGTGAGTATAATTAAGCAATGAATCGAAATAACATGAGAATGCTAAAAGATATGGATCTAAAACTGATCACGACTAAGATCAAGTTGTGTTATGGCCATCCAACCAAGAGGCCTAATCACTCACAAAGAATTACTACTCTTTGACCGAACATGGAAGGATCAAGGTGGCCTTTGATCTATAGTATTTCATCCACGAAAATATCCAAAAGATTGAGAGGAAAATAGCCAATACTCGAAAGGCTATCGAGGAATTGGAGATGGATCATCTCATGTTTGAACTCAACCGTGGTTGTGAACTTACTGATCTTTCTCTAACCAACATTGATGAAATGGTTTCATATAGTGGTAAGAAAATTATGTTTTTCAAGAATGAGATGGATCTTGATCTTATGAGTGTCGACGAGGCATCTCTTGGAGATACGACACTGAAGGCTTTATTAGTTTGGTTGTTTTCAAGTCAATTAATATTGGAAACTTTTGATAAAATTTCAAGTTGCTAAAAAATATTAGCAAATAAGTTTTATTCATTTCTTATTCCATTGGATTTTTTACCATTAATAGTTTTCATGTTAACCATTAATAGTTTTCATCTTTATCATTTGTCGAATATGGATAGGCTCACGAGTCTAACGAGAGGACGTGAAGCCCACTAAGAAAGGTTGACCCATTGCCACAAAGTGAACATAAAGCCCACCAGGTGAGATGACCGTCGGGACGTTACATGATTATATGTTGATATAAATATACTATTTTCCATATAAAATGTGAGTCGCATGAACATTATTTAGTGTGGGTTGAGGTGGCTTAATGCTATACACATTTTCATATTCATTCAATCGATGTCACACACATTTTTGTGTGTGTGTGTGTGTTTTTTTTCTGTTTTGTTTCAAAGAAGGTAACAAAATAAATATACAATTCAAATATGGGTATTATAAAAAATAGCCTTTTTCTTTACCCTTTTTAAAAAATAACTCTTTCAGTTATATATATTTTCGATATACAAAATGACTAAATTTTAAACTCAAGACTCCAAATACTAAACCCTACCCCCTTAAAACTATACCTTTAATGTAAAAAGAGAAGCCAAACCTTAAAAAATTCTAAAAAATAATTTAATATATTGTAATTGTGTAAAAGAGGGTAAATATAAAAATGGCAAAAGATTATTTTTGCAAAAAGATATCAAATTAAGGATATTAGTCAAATTTCTCATTTAAAATAACATATTTATAAAGTGAATGAATACAGCTTAAATGAATTTGATACTATAATAAGATTAACGTTTGGAATAAAAAACATCTCCGCACCCGTTTGTTTTTTTGTTCTTTTTGTAAACATTTAGAAAGGTAACACCCATTTCAGGTTGAAACATAAGGTTTGAATTTGATGGCTCCATTTGGGTTTTCTATTTTGTACCATATAGTGTTGACCATCGTTAACTTTTGATCATAGACCTTGTTATTAGATTGTGGGATTCCAACTTAAAACTAATTGGCAAAGAGTGGAGAAGTCTGTATCTTCACTTAAGATCATACTCAACTTCCAATGTTAGATATTGTTATCTTTAATACGCCTCCTCGAAATGATGATCTTCTAGTCATAAATCTCGGTATGTTCAAGCATTAATCGGTGGGCCAACTATTAGACCGGACCGACCGTGAATTGGGGTTAGATGTAGAAATGCTTGTGTTTGCGTACTTGGGGTGAGAAGAACTGTCAGATGAAGCCATTTTAAAAAAATACTAGTGGCCGATGAACGTGGATTGTGTTCTTCGTTGTCTCGCTTGATTGTTTTGTGTTGATTTTGTATGCTTTGTTCTTAATTTCTTGAGTGTATAGTCTAGTAGGCGAGACGATCGACGTTAACAATGATGGAGCCTTGGAATCAAGATTTGTATCTGTTTCTCAAGTCGAAGATTGATGGTGCCATAGTGGTGACGACCAGAGGTTGCGGCGAAGATGACAATACATACACATATGACATATATACGTACACACTCAGTTCATATTTCTCGAACTTGTCCCTGAAGCAAACCAAAAAAATAATGTGAAATTGACCTGAACAACACTGACCACCAATAACAAAAGCGAAAAGAATAGATTTTTCCACTCTCTAGTGAAACTCATTTACCTAAAAAATTTACTAACAAATACATTACAACACTAGCTAGCTAGAACAACTAGAGAGTGGAGATATAAGTTGGAGATAAAATTGTGACCTTTAAACTTAGCTTAACCAATTCGATGATGAAGTTGTGACCTTTAAAGCAATCAAAAAATTGAATGATTCTCATTTGCAATTTCACACTAAACCCTAACTGAAAGCAAACAAAAACTTGAATGAACCAAAAAAATATGAGGGAGAACTCAAGAAACGGGAGATTTATATGGAAATAACTAAAGAAACCGTGTGAAATCTGGAGATCTAGAAAAAGCCCTGCACATTTGGTGATGGAAGTGGCATATATTATTCAAGGACAAAACTCATTCTCAAATTGTAAAGTATGGTATGGTATACTAAGACATGAGTAATATGCTCGTCAATATTGTAATGTGATCTTAAACTATGGCAATGCTTCAAGATGATACCCAAAGAATAAAGATATTTTTAGTTGTCCTAACAATATTATAACATTTGCATTTTTCTGTGTCTATAAAGGCAATGATCAATAAGCTTTTTATTAAAGATGATTGGACACTTAATAATAAATAAAGTAGCTTTGACCCCTACCTAAACAAGAATCAGTGAAAGCTAGGAGAAAACATTTGGAAACAACTCTTCGACGACTTTGACGAGATAATACTTCCATTACCATTAACATTGTCTAACTTGAACACCTTTGTGCATAATTTCTCAATGAAGTAAATAGAGTTTTCAAGGCATCCGTAAAAGTCTTGAGCCGAAACCGAGAAACAAGTATCTGTTATGAACCAACTTTTGCTTAAGGAATAAGAGAGATTCTAAAAGCTTAGCTCCCTCTTAACCCTAGTCTCTCTTAGAGATTAAGGTTAATTCTTGGGGCTTGGTTTCTCATTAGCATAAAGACCTATATTTATATAGGCCATGATACAACTTATAATTAACCTAAACGTTAAAACCAAAACACCTAACCCTAATGTATTAATTAAAGTAAATAATTAAACTACAATATCAAAACCCAAAACACCCAACTTCATCACTAACATCAACCATAGTCACGTATCAACCCGTGTCGTTGTCCTATCGAACTCTCCCATTGAACCGTTTGGCTCTGATACCAAGTTGTTATGAACCAACTTTTGCTTAAGGAATAAGAGAGATTCTAAAAGCTTAGCTCCCTCTTAACCCTAGTCTCTCTTAGAGATTAAGGTTAATTCTTGGGGCTTGGTTTCTCATTAGCATAAAGACCTATATTTATATAAGCCATGATACAACTTATAATTAACCTAAACGTTAAAACCAAAACACCTAACCCTGATGTATTAATTAAAGTAAATAATTAAACTACAATATCAAAACCCAAAACACCCAACTTCATCACTAACATCAACCATAGTCACGTATCATTAATGATACAAGATATGTCATCAAGTATCGTTTAGAACGCATCATAGTTCTTTTAAGTATTTCCTTTTTATGCTAAAATAAGATTTAGATACTTTACTTATTTCACAATGCTAAAGTCGGTTTGTAAGAGTCTATATAAGACTCTCAAAATCATCAATAAGAATTAACTTCCAACAATTAACCTAATTCTCTAAGAGAGGCTTGGGTTAAAGGGAAGCTTGCTTTCAATCTTCTTCTTCTCTAAGCTTAGGTTATTCTTTCTAAACTAGTCATTACGGAGAAAGTAGAGGGTCCACTAACAAGAGCAAAAGCAAGAGCTTTGGCTCATAACAATTTGGTATCAGAGCCATCTGATTCAATGGGAGACTCTGATGATATCGCAACAATTCTCAAACAAATCTTGCAGACTCTGGATGAGCATAAGACAGCCATGGATGAACAGAAAACTGAGTTCGCAGCCATGAGGAAAGAGTTCTACGAGAAGCTATCACCAATACAAGCCAGGATCGGTGAACTTCAAGAGGCTTCAAAGGTTCAGCAAGCAGCCCTAGCAACAACCTTAACCGTGTTCGAATCGGTCACAGCTGGGAAAGAAGAAGAACGTGATTCACCTAAGGCTCTTGTTGGTGATAGTCACAAAGAAAAAGATGGGATTAGAGAGAGTACAAGCTCTGGAAAAAATTCAAAAATTTTGAACTTAGAGGCATTGTCTCCATCTGTTAAAGAGACTCACACACTAGGAGAGAAAGAATATGTATCAAAGTCAAAAGGCATTCAGAACTGGGGTACATATCATGGAACTGAAGGCATGACTAGAGGTGAAAAGAAAAATCCTTATTCCAGCGGACCATGGCCGGTGCGTTCGGTGGGTACTGAGAGAGGTCATCGAAGAGCAGATGGTGGAGGATATTGGCCTGTAAGACCAATTGGTGATGAAACTTACTCCAAGAACGGGGCAGGAAATTTCCGTGGGAGAGGAGACATTGGAAGTGGAGGAGAAGATGAATTTAAAGGGGAAAAAAGTGGTGGCTTCACACTACCCCCAGCAAGGATAGAGTTCCCACCTTATGATGGGACTACAAACGCGGTGGAATGGTTACAGAAGTGTGAGGATTATTTTCAAGACCAAAGAATTTACCATGATGATGCTCGGGTTCGTCAGGCCACATTTGTGCTAACAGGTCAAGCATATCACTGGAACAACAACTTAAGAAGACTGGTTACTAACAAGCTTAGTTGGATCGAGTTCAAGAAGATTTGTAAAAGCAGATTCGGGAAAGCAGATGCAGTAAACCCTATTGGAGAGTTGTGTAACTTACGGCATACAAGAACAGTGGATGAGTATTGCAACTTGTTTGAAGAGTGCTTGGGAAGACAAACAAGGTTATCGGGAGCCCAACAATTGTGGCAGTTTTGTGCGGGTTTAACAGATAGCTTGCGCAAGGAAGTGGAGTATTTACGGCCTGAGACAATTTTTGAAGCCATGGAGTATGCGAGGGATAATGAATATAAGATAGCTGGAGATAGTCGAGTGCGGACGTTTGGAGGACATTCAGCTCCATCAACCCGATACACAACCTCTTTTTCTACGCCAAGGTCCACAGGAAACCAAGTAGCTCAAGTTGGGGACGAAAAAGAGTATCCTCCAACCAAGCAAAATCAGCATAAGGAGGTTTGGAAGAAACTAACGATTTCTGAAATGGCAGAAAGAAAGGCAAAAGGACTTTGTTTCAGCTGCGAAGAGTCTTATACACGGGGACACAAGTGTCAACCGGTCTTGTTTCACATTCAGCTGGTGAGGGATGGGGATGCTCGAGAAGATGAACCATTCGAAGTGGAGGACTTGGAGGGATATGTAGAACCTGCTAGAGTGAAACCGAGAGCTGAAGCTTGAGGACAAGCTTCAAGTCGAGGAGGGGAGTAATGATACAAGATATGTCATCAAGTATCGTTTAGAACGCATCATAGTTCTTTTAAGTATTTCCTTTTTATGCTAAAATAAGATTTAGATACTTTACTTATTTCACAATGCTAAAGTCGGTTTGTAAGAGTCTATATAAGACTCTCAAAATCATCAATAAGAATTAACTTCCAACAATTAACCTAATTCTCTAAGAGAGGCTTGGGTTAAAGGGAAGCTTGCTTTCAATCTTCTTCTTCTCTAAGCTTAGGTTATTCTTTCTAAACTAGTCATTACGGAGAAAGTAGAAGGTCCTTTAACTAGAGCAAAGGCAAAGGCTTTGGCTCATAACAATTTGTCTCCCAAGGTCTTAACCTCTACCCATTTTGCTAACACCTCATCCATCTTGTAAACTTTGAAACCGACCGTTCTAGAATAGTGAAGTGTTCCAATATTAGCATTTCTCTGTCGGGGATTCTCTCTCGGTAGTCGCTCCACAACATAAAGATCTCTACCACATTCCACAAATCTCATGTCTCCCCAACAGCCATTAGTGACTGTTTCATCTACTGAAGTAGTTCCATACCTAGAGATTTCAAGATCAGAACTAATGCACCAAACAATACCTTGTGAATCCAAAACGCAAGTCACCCCTTTGTGAACTATAATGTCGGCGAAGTGATGATCACCCATTTGTTCAAGTTTCCTCAAGACATATCCATCCCAACCGACTCCAAGAACTCCATGATGATGATCTTCTCCAACCTTGACTTGGACAAGAACACTTCTTTCGAATCCGGGATTATTTACTCTTGCCTTGGCTTCATCAAGAACCACACAAGCTTCTTGAATCTCAGAGACAGTGAACTCCAAAAGATCTACGCTCTCAAAATAACAATGCAAAGGTCAACGCAAGAGAGGGTGAAGGAGATAGAATCTCCCGGAGTTGACGATCTCCATGTCGGATTTGATAATCCAGCCCTTGCTCGGGGAAGAGGAATGAGTGACTCGGAAGAAGCCGTTGTGCGAGAGGAACGCACCGGGGTTGCACTCGTAGGAATCGTCATCTAGTAGGGTTTCGCTAGGGGCGATGGGATCAAAGTGGATTAGACGGCGGCGGCTCTGGAAAGGAGTGCCGGGAACAGAGGAGCGCCGCCAAGACGGGCAGGTGCTACGGAAACGTTGGAGTTCGAAGACGGACAACAATCGAACGGAGATCAAGTTGAGGAGCTCCTCAGGTAAGTTAGACCAGTCTGCTACCATTTCTCTGAAGTCTATTTGTTTCGGCTACTTTGGGTTTTTTGTGTTGTGTTGTTGTGAGTCACAAATATATATATTAGTCATATAAAACCTAATACGATTTCAAATTTCATTTAGGCTCCAAATGAATTGTGGTTTGAACTTTTAGAGAAACAATAAATAAATATAATCCATATATGAAAGTTGAATACATTGAATCAGATTGCAAAAATATTATTTCATTTTTTATTCAGATATCATACCACTAATGTGCTTTTTTTTTTCCTGTCATACCATTAATGGCTTTTATTTGATGTTGACTTGAATTATTTTATTTTCTTGTGTACTTGATCTTGTAATATTTGTTACTAATAAAAGAGTTATTTGAAGCTTTGTATGAGGCCACATCAGATATAACAAAAACATCTTAAACTAAGCCACGTGATAAGCTCTATGTCATAAGGCAAAAGGCTTTTGAGAGAAACCTCTTCCTTCCTCCTGAACTTTCAGGTTTGTTTATTTGCTTCGAGAGCGTTAGTCTTTGTATATATGTGTTGAAGATTGTGAGGTTTTTTATGATCTTTATGGTCTTTCTCATGATATAATCAAATGATGCGATTTCTAACGTCAAGCTACGTATATATATATGAAAAACTCGATCCTGACAAGTCGGCCAAGTCGTGACGTTTAATTGTTTAGAGTATATAGAAGAAGAACTCAGTTGATAGGTTTGAGATCAAGATAGCAAGAACACAAGACACAAGTTTGTTTAATGGGTGGTTATGACTACCTCTTTTTTTGGTTTTTCTTTGATATAAATATGAAAACATCCTACAGAATTAGAACTATTGAGTTCTAGAGGGATAAGGAGAGAAGTAAAAGGATAACACCAATCTTAAAACACCATTATCGTTTTGTAAAAGAAAACTCAAAACCGAAAAAAAAACCGTAAAACCAAACAACCTCAATCGACATATCGAGGATTTGGTCTTCTTGCTCTAATGGGCCTAGAGTGACTGTCGAGCCCATCAATACCCTCCCCTCGAACAATAACCTTGTCCGCAAGGTTCGGAACAAAGTCAGGAAAACTTGCCCGAAGTTGCTGCTCATCTTCCCAAGTGGCATCGTCCAAGGTAAGACCCTTTCACTTGATCAACAACTCATCGAACGACTTCTCTCCCATGGAAACCTGTGTAGCGCACGTTCCGGCTGCAGATGTAAGTACCCATTTTCCCGTAAAGGAGGAAGCCTTCCTTGAACCGGCTCATCTGTCCCCACGTGTGGCTTCAAAAGCGAGACGTGAAAAACGGGGTGAATGAGAGAACCTGCGGGCAACTTCAGACCGTAAGCGACTGCTCCTACCTGCTCTTCCACCTGAAATGGTCCAAAGAACTTGTGAGAAACTTCCGCGACGTACGACGAAGAACTGATCGTTGTCGGTACGGCTGAAGTCGAAGATAAACCCAACTGCCACATTCCAGCTTAACATCACGCCGTTTTGCATCCGCCAGCTACTTAACTCGTCTCGGAGGCCAGGTGCTCATCCACCTCCGCTAACGTCGACGATCCTTTCTCATACGTTGGTATCATAGGAGGAGCTCGACCATACAATGCTTGAAAGGAAGTAGTGCCTGTGGAAGAATGATAAGACGTGTTATACCAATACTCGGCCCACTGTAACATAGAACTCCATTGCGCCGGCTGGTTCTGAACAAAACAACGTAAAAAATTTTCAATGCAACGATTGACAACTTCCGTTTGGCCGTCCGATTGTGGATGATAGGCGGAGGACATTCTTAGCTTTGTTCCCGCTAACTTCCAAAATTCCCGCCAAAACAAACTAACAAATACGGGGTCGCGATCACTAACAATTGAGCGTGGCATTCAATGTAATCGCACTATTGCTTCAACAAACTTAGACGCAACTATCTTAGCTGTATAAGGGTGAGCTAAAAGTACCAAATGAGCAGCTTTAGTAAGCCTATCCACCACCACCATTATTGTCGTAAATACATTAGACCGTGGTAATCCATCAACAAAATCTATTGAAACATCCTCCCAAACTTGATCGGGTGTCGGTAAAGGTTGTAATAATCCCGCCGGAGCAAGAGAAGATGATTTGGCACGTTGACATACCTCACACTCCGCAACATATTGCTTCACCATCCAATGCATAGCCGGCCAGTTGAATTGCCTAGCTAAACGCCGATAAGTATGCAAGACACCGGAATGCCCCCCCCCCCATTGGCGTGTCGTGATGTTCTCTTAGAAGAGTCTTAACAAGTGGTGATGACGAAGGAATCACAACTCTGTTTTAATAGCATAATAAGCCATCCCGCCACGAGTCCGGTTCACCTGATTTGGCCGTAGCTAACTTACCCGTCCTCTGCATATATTCATTTGTCTTGGCCAGCTCTCGAATCTCGTCCCAAATCCTTGGTTGTTGAACAAAAACGGCATTAACTATTGGACTGCCTGTTACACGCGATAAAGCATCCGCAGCGCTGTTGGTCATCCCCGGTCTATATGTGATCTCATAATCATATCCAACTAATTTACCCATCCACTTATGTTGTTCTGGGGTTAATATTCGTTGTTTCGGGGTTAATATTCTCCAAGAGGTAACGTAAGCTACGTTGGTCCGTTTGGATGATAAATCGTCGACCCAAATGGTACGGTCTCCATGTTCGAATTGCCACAACGATAGCCAATATTTCTCGAGCATAGGTTGACCATAACTCCCAAAGTCCGACACATGAAAGCAATTGGTTGGTCATTTTATGTTAAAACAGCCTCGATATCATCGCCGGATGCATCTGTTTGTATAACAAAAGTCTTGGTGAAGTCTGGTAGTGCCAATGTAGGAGTTCTTGTCTTTGCCGTTTTTAACTTTTCAATGTCGTGGCTGCTTCTTGCCCCCACCCAAAAGCTCCTTTGCGTAACAGGTCGGTTAATGGCTTGGCTATGATCCCATAATCTCGCACGAACTTACGGTAGTAGCCAGTTAAGCCGATAAACCCCCTTAGTTCTGTGATCGTAGAAGGTACTGGCCAGTCGAGCATTGCTTGAATCTTCGACCTATCGACCTTTACACCTTCATCTGATATTATGTGACCGAGATACTCGAGCTCACGTTGACCAAACTCACATTTTTTTAGCTTCACTGCAAGTTGTTGCTGTACTAAAATCGCGAAAACCTTCTCGACGTGTTCAAGGTGACACTCCCAAGTACGGCTGTAAACGAGGATGTCGTCAAAAAATACCAAGACGTACTGGCGAAAAATTGGACGGAATATGTCATTCATAAGTGCCTGGAACGTGGACGGAGCATTACGGAGGCCGAAAGGCATTATCAAATACTCATAGTTCCCGTTGTGTGTTCAAAAGGCCGTCTAGGAAACATCGTCGTCATGCATTCTCACTTGATGATACCCCGCTGTTAAATCAAGCTTAGTAAAGAAAGCTGCTCCATGGAGCTCATCTAGCATGTCATCTATTGTTGGTATTGGAAAACGGTCCTTGATAGTCGCCGAGTTAAGTGCTGGATAGTCGGTACAAAAACGCCAAGTACCGTCCTTCTTTGTAACCAGCAAAACCGGGGACAAAAACGGACTTGAGCTAGGCCGTACTATCCCCATCTTCAACATCTCGGTAACTTGTTTCTCAATCTCACTCTTCTGAAAATGAGCATAACAGTATGGACAGACGTTTATCGGGTCAGTTCCTTGCGTTAAGGATATGCGATGCTCTATAGCTCGTTGTGGCGGAAGTTGTGTTGGCTGTTGGAATAGCTGGTCGTATTTCTGCACTAGTGGTCGTATCTCCTCTGAAATTTTCAACTCTTTCTCCCCCAAGGGATCAACATGAATAGCAAAAGTGGATTGACCTTGGCGTGAGTCTTTCTCAATCTCGGGTAGCCCGGCTTCATGTAATTCAGTCAGTATTCCTTGTAACCTTTGAACTTTACCCTCCCAATCAAATTCCAGTGTATAAGCTGTCCAATCACAAATTGTTGGTCCTTACATTTGAAGCCATTGTACTCCCAAAACCATATCCAAGCCGATCAAGGGTAACATGTAAAACGTCATTGTAAACGCCACACCATATACCCTAACCTCCACGTTTTTCAACTTGCCTTGACACCGTAATGGTTTACCATCCGCAACCTTGACTGTGAATGCTTTAACCGGTGTAACCGGAAGTTTTAATTCTTGACTTGTCTACTCACTCACAAAATTGTGCGTAGTAGAGCCGCTATCTACCAAAGCTGTCATTCTATGCTTTCCAATATCAGTTCTTAATCGAATGGTCTGTGGTGTATTCCAACAAGGCAACGCATAAGCCGAAATTTTCACCTCTCTTCTTCTTCAAGGGATTCAGCCTTCTCCTCCTCGTCTTCATCATATTCGCCTTCCATAATAAATAACTGAGGTTGTCGACACTTGTGACCAGGGATATACTTTTCTTCAAAACTGAATCACAATCCCAAACTTCGTTTTTTCTTGATCTCTTCCCAACTTAGCTTCTGAGGAGTCCGCGTCATTGATTCCTTAGCCCCCTGTTCTGGTTCTTTGAACGGACTCAAACGACTGAGCGGGTTAGATGGAAGTGCTCGCTGTGGTGGAGCTCGAAACTTCCTTTGTTGCCTCTGGAGTTGTTCATCTTTCATTCTAGCCAAATTCAAAACCTCCTTCAATGTCGTAGGTCTGAACATTCGCACACTATCTGCAATAGAAGGATCCAGGCCGCCTATATACGTTCCAATGAGTGCCTTTTGGGTCCACCCCTCAACTTTGTTTTGAAGCCTCTCAAATTCCCTCTAATATTATTGTAATGTACCGGTTTGTTGAATCTTCGACAAAGCTTCGTCGAAATCATCTCCCTCAGTAGGTCCAAATCGCATCCAAAGTTCTTCTTCAAAGACAGCCCACATGATTTGAATTCCTGCTTCTCGCAATGCTTTTGCTGTTGCCTGCCACCATTCGTTGGCCGCGTTTTCGAAGTGATACGCCAAAAATTGAACCGTCTGTTCGACCGGCGTGTTATTGTACTCGAAGTATTGCTTAGGTTTGCTTAGCCAAGCCGTCGGGTCTCCGCCACTAAAACGTGCAAAGTCGAGTTTTACAGTTCGCGGTGGTGCACACGAATTGCTGTTTTCGACACGAGCTTGCAACTGCGAGTCGCCACTTCGGCTGTTATGGGTTGAGCGTGTTGCACTGGCGTCGCCATCACGTCCTGTGGCTAGCGATTCCATTAACCGTTTCAACGATTCTTCTATCGACATAAATTTGCCAGACACATCAAGCGTAAGCTTTTGTATGTCGTCTTTAATTTCTACGACATTAGACTCTAACTCTTCAGTCCTCTCTTTGTTAGTATTCGACATGTTTGACACCAACAAGTGAGGTTCGGATCAAACGATGACAAGTGATGATCGGTGGTTGCTTTTGACACCACAAGTGGTCCGAGTCAAGAGCGATGAATAGCTCTGATACCAAATTGATAGGTTTGAGATCAGAGATAGCAAGAACACAAGACACAAGTTTGTTTAATGGGTGGTTATGACAACCTCTTTTTTTTTGCTTTTCTTTGATATAAATATGAAAACATCCTACAGAATTAGAACTATTGAGTTCTAGAGGGATAAGGAGAGAAGTAAAGGATAACACCAATCCTAAAACACCATTATCGTTTTGTAAAAGAAAACTCAAAACCGAAAACAAAACCGTAAAACCAAACAACCTCAATCGACATATCGAGGATTTGGTCTTCTTGCTCTAATAGGCCTAGAGTGACTGTCGAGACCATCATCAGTCTTGCAGTCCAATCTTGGAAGGTCGGATTCTTATAACTTAGAATGGTTCATGTTGAAAGTATACTTAAAAGAAATTGGTTTAGCTAGATGTTTGATTAATAATTTTTGTTAACTTACATGTTAGTGTTTCAAAATGTGAACCATCCATTTGGATACAACAAGGATATAACAATTTGGTGCAGGAATACTTTAATGGTTCATATGTTGGCAGGATAGTTTAGAAAAATTGGTCTAGATGTAGATTAATAAGTTTTAAGTTGTCTTAACAATATGATGATAGCCATGTAGGATGTGTATAGATGTTACTTTAAACAAATTGGTCTAGATCTATGTTGATTTGTAAGTTGTCTTAACTTGCATGTTGGTGTTTCAAAATGTGAACTATTCATTTGGCGTGGATACGATAATGAAATTGGATGAAGGAATTGAAACTGTAGAAGATAATGTCTTAGAGAGTCAAGAAAACTGACTTGGCGACACCACATGTAAAGTTCTATGAAGTCAATGGAAACATTTACAACCAAATATGATTACGAGGTGTTTCTCAGAGGTACAAACATTTACAACCAGCCGCTGTATCTATTATCATGTTATCAATGTCATAGATACTTTATAACAAAACTAAAACATCGTAAAAGGTTGCAAATTTAATCCTTAAATCCTAAAGCATTAAACAACTTTTGTATAATAATAATTTACTATACTTATGTTCTATATATAACAGTTTTTTCTCGTCGAAATAAAATTAGATTGAAACATACGAATCAGTAAAAAAATGTTGTTCTAGCCCAATATAAAGTAGGTAGCAAAATTTGATGCCCAATAATTAAAATATGTCATGAAGCAAAGATAAGAACTTCACAATCGCCTTTCAAAACACACCGTTGAAACCATGCATCCAAACTTGTTAAAGAGCTGCTAGTAGTGCTTTAGTTTCTGCTTCGAAGGGAGTAGATGAGTCATGAGTGATTACAACTATCTTATAAAGTAAAGTGTCAAGAAAAAAAAAATACAAAATGTGTAAGATTCAGCAAAATTAGGCAGTTCAACAAAACAAACTAATAGATTCATATGTAGGTTGTATAATTCCGATGAGGTATGGATAATTCATATTTTATTAAAAATACGCTTATGTCTATACCAAAAATAAAGATGAAAGGTAAAGATTTCTCATTAAAGGAAGCTAAGTAGCTTTGACAAGACTCAGAGAAAGCTAGGAACAAACATTTGAAAACAACTCTGAGAAAGTTGGGACATTTTTGTAATGCTACCATTGTCTAGCTTAAACACCTTCAGCTGATCTTCGTCGGCATATTTGAAGTATATAGAATCCTGGAGACATCCGTAATACTCCTGAGCCAAAACCGAAAAAGAAGTATCGGTAGCCATCACAAATGCATTGTCTCCCAAAGACTGGACCTCAATCATTTTCCCAATTCCTCATCAAACTTATAAACCTTAAAACCAATTGTTTTAGGATTCAGAACATAGACGTAAGGTTTTCTCTCACGAAGGCGGTCGACAATGTAAAGCCAGTTGTTTTAGGATTCGGAACATAGACATAAGGTTTTCTCTCACGAAGGCGGTCGACAATGTAAAGCTCTCTGCGACATTCGCCAAAGCTCTTGTCTTTGGGATGGCTGATGTTATCACTGAGTGGAAGCCCGAAGTACATACATATTTCAAGACTGGAACTAATCCACCAAACTGTGCCTCGTGTATCCAAGGTGTAAGTTAGTCCTTTGTGAACTATCATGTCAGAAAATTTATCACAGAAAAAAGTGCGATCAGTTTTCAGATCCATTTCTGTGAGTGTTCTCCAGTTATTTCCATCCCAATGCGTGATCTCCCCTTTGCGGCTGAGTCCGAGAATCTTATTATGCTGAGCTTCTCCTTCCTCAACTTTGACAAGCACCACCTTTTTGGAAAAAAATGTATCTCTTGTGTGCCAGTCTTGAAGCTCATAAGTTTCTCCAATCTCAGAGAAAGTAAACTTCAGAAGATTAACGCCGGGGAGAAAATATCTCATTGGAAGGCGCGAGAACGGGTCGATGAGATGGAATTTCCTGGAGTTGATGTCCAAGTCGGATTTGATAAGCCAGCCTTGGCTCGGGGAGGAGAAGAGAGCAAAGCGGAAAAAGGCAGCAAATGAGAGAAATAGGTTGACAAAGCCAAACCATTGGGTGAGAGTGATGCAGATGAGAGGTCGGTTCGAGAAAAGATTGTTGTTGGCCGAAACGGAGGAGCGCCAAGACCTGCATATGCTTCGGAAACGTTGTAGTTCGACAACGGAGAACAATTGAACAGCGATCGAGAATAGGAGCTCCTCTGGTAACTTAGACCAATCAGCCATTTCTTTCTTGTCTTTGTTTCGTTTTGGTTGTTTGCAAGTCAAATAATATTGTGAACGTTTTATAAACTTCTAAGTTGCTGGAAAATATTAGGAAATACGTTTTATTCATTTCTTATTCCATTGGCTTTTTTACCATTAATAGCTTTCTTGTATATCATTTGTCACACTTGGTATGAAATATTTTGTATGACTTGACTAGATTTGTTTCCCTCTTTCGTAAACAAAAGATGAATTGATTTTCTTATACCAATATTGACTTGATTTACATAAGGTCCAAGTGGTATGTTTTATAGAATCTTGAAATAACTAAATGATAACGAACTGAACATGCTTAAGATTTTCTATACTAAATATAAGACGCTAAATTTTTGTGTGTTAGTAGATTAATTATGTGTTTCTAGTTATTTATTATAATAACTCGCTAGTGGTATATAGTGGAATCACTTAAAAATAAATATTTTCAATTGTATAATATAGCATAATCATGTTTTCAAAAATGTATAAAAGTTAATGTTTTGTGACTTTATATAACTTTTGTGGAGTTTAACATTTTGTGCGATTTAGGTTAATTTTTTGGATATTTCAAAGATCTATTAGGTTTTTTTAAAAAACCTTATCAGTAAGAGAGTTATGGAGTCGATTGTGTGATAACATAGGTTTTTCTTTGTTCTCCATGCATTCAAGCAAATACGAGTCCAGCTAGATGGGCAATAATATGATCTTATTGTCCATGGTGAAAATCCTATATACAATATGATATACCCGGGTTGTTATGTTTCTTTCTTATTGTCACAATCTAATCAATGGCTTATAAAATCATGAGATCATTTCTTGTTGTTCCATTTGAATTTATCATAAACATGTTAAATAACACTAAAGTGGGTACGGGAACTAGATCATGGTAAGGAAACAGGGACAGAAAACGGCAAAATTAAAATTTATAGATATGGGTACGACATGTGTACTTCAATTAAAATATAAGAAATGATCCTAGAGTGAGAAATGATTAGAAGAAATAATAGAAAAAGAAAGAGGGGAAAAGCCTTTAAATTGTAGAAAAACAAAAAAAAAAACAAAATATTCAACTCATAAGAGTGCTAGGAATGAAATGAAACCGATGCAAATGTCAAAAATTCGATATTAATTTCCTCCAAGCATGTAAGGATGTTCTTATAGAGTCCCTATAGAGTCACCATTTCCAAAAGGTACCGAGTACGGGGATGGTCACCAAATAGAAGTACTCGTGCTTTATATGACTATTATAATACCCTTTGTCTATACCAAAATGAGAGAGAAAGGATTTTTTTTTTTATTAAGATGATTATCAAGAAAGTAAATTTGACTTAAGCAAGATTTAGAGAAAACTAGTAACAAACATTTTGAAACAACTCTGAGAAGATTCGTACATTGTCGTGATACTACTTCCATTACCATTGTCTAGCTTGAACACCTTGATCTGTCTTTGCTCGGTGAAGTAAATAGAGTCCTCAAGACAACCGTAAAACTTACAAGAAGAAACCGAGAAACAAGTATCTATTGCCATCAAAAATGCATTATCTCCCAAGGACTTAACCTCGACCAATATTCCTAGCTCCTCTTCAAATTTATAAACCTTGAAACCAACCGTTTCCACAGTCACATAATTTGAATTAGTTTTTCTCTTTTAAGAAATCTCTCCAAAGAGGTGGTCCATAGTGTAAAGCTCTCCACAACATTTCATAGAGTCGATGTCCACCTTGGTACAGAGAACATGCATTCAAACTGATACAGGATTTGCATTCTATATGCCATTTTCTAGGAAAAGAAAGTCTTTGTTGGGACCTTAAATAAATTAAGTATTAACTTACTGGATGGTACTGAAGACAATATTTCTCCAGAACATCGATTGAACAATCCATCGAGCTATTTTCAGGTCTAGACTCAACAGACTATCTCAGGGGTACAACTATTTTCCTGCAACAATATGAGAAATCAGATAAACAATGGTTTTTCCTGTTACTAACTCAAAGGAAGAATCCAGATTTTACTCTATGTAAAGATACTAGATTTTGACCCGCGGTACACCGCATGACAAACTTTTATTTTTAATTCATATTTTCTAAAATTTACAGATTTTGTTAGAATTTATTTAATAATTATTAAGATGATATAATATCAACTTTGCTAAATCATTTTATTATACATGTTTTATATTGTTAATGTTAAAAAATAGTAAAATGAAGATTTTATCCGTATTGAAGTATGCTATTAATGATATTTTAACCTTTTTTATTATTATCAAGTCAAACCCGTCCCGTCTTAAAACTCGTCCTGTCTTACAACCCGTTCCATCATATAATCCATTGGAAACATATTGGAACCCATTCTGTCATATAATCGTCCAGAATTAAACCCATATTTAAAATTATAAGTAAGGACCATAATACTTCAGTTTAAACTTGTGTAGAGTTTAAATAATAATAACACTTAAACTTTTAATAAGTTTAAAAATATTTTAAATATTTTAAACTTTATATATATATATATATGTAATTAACAACTCTACCCGTCTTACAATTCGTCATGTCTTACAATCATGTTTTGTCGTATAATCGCTGAAAATTTAAATCAAACTATGATTAAAATATGGCATACGTTAGTTTAAACTTGGTGTAGCGTTAAAATATTAATAACACTTAACCTTTTTAAAAGTTCCAAAATATTTATAATATCTAAAACTTTATAATATTAATAATACTTCCGACTTTTTAGTGAGTTAAAAAATTTAGAATATTTTAAGCAATCTATTAAAATGAAATATTTATAGTATACAAACCTTTTTAAAACTTTACATATATTATAATAGGTTTAAACTTTATAAAATTTGAATTTGTTCAAATAAAATACCGGATTAAAACAAATAAAACTTTTAAATTTGGATGCATATGAAATATAGCTTCCTGCTCTTTTGTATTTGGAAGCATATGGTCTTATTTATAAAAGTTATGAATCATTGTCAAAAACATTGTCTACTCGATATGGGATGTTAAAAATATGCAAAACAATTATTTGTAATATACATCCGTTTAAAAAAAATTCAAATTGCAACATATGCGAAAAAGTTTTATATTTTTATTATACATATATTTTATGTAATAAAATAAATTAAAAACAAATAAGATCATATAAAGATATTGGACAAATTTTTGAGAAAATAAACTGAAAAATAAGAAAATAATATTTCGTATTTATCACCACCTATAAAAAATCTCTATGTACACATTTAACCAATTATATGTCTATTTAATTTCACTTTGACATAGTTTCTTTAACCACTAAAACTGTTTTTGGAATCGTTTATTTGACCACTAAAATTATTTAATCAAAAAATATCTATATTAACATTTTTGAAGTACCTTTTGTGTTCTACCCTTTTATTTTGTATTATTTGCATAATTAAACTCTTGCCATTTGAATAAATAACAAAACTTTAAGGTAAATTATGTAATTAAATCATAATAAAATTGCAAAATTAGAAATCAATATTTATTACATTTAACAAAATTTCCTAAAATCTCTCCCTAATAAATCAAATATTTCTCCAATATCTTTATATGATCTTATTTGTTTTTAAATTTATATTATTACATAAAACATATGTATAATAAAAATATAATTTTTTTTGCATATGTTGCAATTTGAATTTTTGAAAACGGACGTATATTACTCAAACGATACAAAAATTGTATGTACTAAAGTATTATAGATAATTGTGTAGCACGGGTCATGTGATGTAACGGGTCATGTCATGTTATGCCAACATTATTTCACTATTTTGAATATTAGACTTATTTAGTTAGGTTGATCAAATGACTATTATTAGAAAAAAACAAATTTTCATGAAATGTTACACGGGTTAAATCATATAATTAACAATCAAAATACAGTACTACAATGTTTTTTGTCACCATCTATATTAACATTTTTGAAGTACCTTTAGTGTTCTACCCTTTTATTTTGTGATATTTTCATAATTAACTCCTTGCCATTTGATTAAATAGAAAAAGTTTAGGATACATTTTATAATAAATCATAATAAAATTGCAAAACTAGAACTCAATATTTATTACATTTAATAAATTTCCTAAAATATCTCCCTAATAAATCAAATATTTCTCCAACATTTTTATATGATCTTATTTGTTTTCAAATTTATATTATTACATAAACATATGTATAATAATTTTTTTTTTTTGCATATGTTGCAATTTGAATTTTTAGAAACGGATGTATATTACTCAAACGATACAAAAATGGATGTACTAAAGTATTATTGATAATTGTGTAGCACGGGTCATATGATGGAACGGGTTATAATTTATATAATTATGATTATAGATATTTTTACGGGTGGTCTACTATAGTATAACTCACAAAATATTTTAATATGAAATTATACTATGTAAACGAATATTATGTCAATATCATTTCATTATTTTAAATATTATACTTATTTAATTAATTTGATCAAATTACGATTATATAAAGAATAAATTATCATATAATATTCTACGGGTTAAATCATAGAATTAACAATCAAAATATAGTTGTACACTCTTATATACCAAACAAAATTAATAAAAAAATACATTTTAGGAATATCGTCCCGCGGTGTACCGCGGGTTAAAATCTAGTGTAGTACAATCTTATATAACAAACCAAATTAATAAAAAAAATATATTTGAAAATATCTTACCACGGTGTATCGCGGGTTAAAATCTTGTAATTAATGACAAACTAAGAAAAAATATAAATTTATTGTTAGACCACAATTTCTATGATGTGGCAAAATTGAATTATTGCAATATATGATGATAAAAAAAACATAAATAAGATACACCTACCAAAACCAATATTTGATAATTAACGAACGTGTGTGCGGATGCGAGACACTCTTTCCTTAATTCTTTAATTGTCAATAGTGTGACGGCTTGACGCAACCAGAATTCCCAGATACACGATCTTCTTATTTGCAACATTCAAAATCAGAAGCCTAACAAACGCTAATTTGTAGGACTCAATAACTAGAGAAGAGAAGAAGTTATAGAAAATTGTTCTCTGATTTTTATTTTTTATTTTCATATGAATGAGACCCAAGACTCCTTTTTATAGTTTACACAAGACTTGGAAACTAGGGTTCCTTAATCAAAGAATTGCTAAAGCAAACACTCATAGAATCTTCAATTCGAGAACCCTAAACTCATGAAACGACGTCGTTTTATTTAACTTTGATGTCCTGTCATCGCCTGACTCATTGCCTTTAAGTCGTTAACTAACACAATTTTTTTATATGTTGATTTTGGCTGGTTTCATATAGTTTAGGTTGAGAAGTTGAAATTTTTGTGAATTTAGGTTGCTATTTACCTTTAGTCAAAATCTTTAGCATTTCAAGCAAAACTATTTTAGACCTCCAATTCTTGTTGAAACGAACTCTATTTATGACATTACAATACATAATACTTTTCAAGCCCAGTCATGTAATGCTCGCAACAATGATAATCCACCGAAAAGTGTTCATTGAATGACAAAAATTAGATTCATGGAAGTGTTCATTGTTGCGAGCACTACATGAATGGAAAATCCACCGAAAAGTTATCAAAACCACTTTGTCAAAAACAAGTTCCAACACTTGACTAATTGAGTAGAATTGCAAAAACTGACGATTTTAAGGATTTATGTGCACAAAACCCTTATGAATAACCAATCAAGGTTGGGAAGTAGTAAAAAAATATTAGTCTTACATCATTAAAAAACTATATAATTTTATTAAAAATTGATATCAATTTGCTGGAATTTGTTTTCTGATTTTGTTTAGGTAAAACACTGAAAATAATATAAATAACATAGAAATCCATAAAATTATATTTTAAACAAAAATATATGACAAATTTATATATTACAATACACCTATTATATTTAGTTAATTTTTTTTAAAACTTGATGTCAGTTTACATACTCAATATAAATATTCATAGACTTGAGAAATACATATTTTATAAAGAGAATTTTGAAGAAATACCCATTTTGGTGTACCCCTTTTCAAAAATACCACCTTTATCTATCCATTTTCAAAAATACTCCTGTTTGAATATGAAAAACTATAAAGTTTTATATGGTTTATAAGGTACTTTTATATAATAATTACTACTTGAAGATTCTATACAAATATTTTATATGTTTTAAAAAGTTTTAAATCATTTTTACAAGTTTTATAAGGTTTTTAAAAGGGTTTATAAGGTTTTTAAAAGATTTTTTATAAGTTATTTTTACGCTATTTATGAAAAATATATCAAAGTTTATACACATACAAAGGTAATTTGAATATATATTTATAAGCTTATACACATATTTGGATAAATTTTAACATTTTTAGCGGTTTCTTTGATAAAATTTGAAAAGGGGATATTTTTAAAAAGTGGTATTTGAAAAGGGATATCTTTTGAAATTTTCCCTTTTATATAACTGAAACTTTTAAAAATAATTTTGAGTTATCTACAATTTAATTGCTTATACAAACTCTGCATCTTTAATAGATTTTGAGTAACAAAATAATTATCTCATAATCTAAAGTAGTTCCCAAGCAAATAAGAAAATGAAATATATATATATGAAATAATATAAATATTATAATTTTTTTAACACCTTTATTTATTAACTTTAGTAAGAAATTACAAATGTATCAATGAGCATATAAGTGAAAGCTCCGCAAACCATACAAGCAAAACTTAATTAAATATAACAAAATAATCGAAAAAGTGAAATTACACGATGCTTTCTTTATAAAGTAAGCCTTAGTCGTTTTTGTCTTCGGTCTACTTTGATCTTCTTGTTTGGCTATCATCTCATTTATGAAACTCGAATACATTTGTTGAAAATCAAAAGGTTGCGATCCATCAGTTACATCGCAAACCTTACAACCATTTCCATCCCCCGCACCAGGTGATGGATTTTTTTTGCTTGTAAATCTCGCTCGTGATACATCCATAATCTCTTTTTTCTTGATGACGTTCTTCAACAACAATGGATGAAAGGTCGTTTTAAGAATATATATCAAACTTGTCTTCTTCTTTCTCACCAAATAGAGTCTTGTTTGTAACCATGAAATTCCTGGGGACCATGTCCGCCAACCTAGGCACCAATTGCGAGGATGAGTCACGACATGCCTCAATTGATTCACTGGTAGATTCTCTAGCAACACTTCAGATAGAAATACAACATATTCAATGTGAAAATGGCGAGCCAAGTTGACATCATTGAAGGCGTATCCAACAACGGATATGAAAGATGCTTGAACGGGATTGTTAGAGAACATTCCCACACCAGCATCATGATCAGAACTCAAAGCCCTCTCTCGTTTCTTAACCGCTAAACCCAAGATCTGGATTTCAAAATCAGAACCAACAACCCAACAATGATGGAGACTATCGATTTCAACCTTGGACCAAAGGAAATAGCTTGGAAAACTTCTCAGCAGAAAAGTGTCGGTACTGTTTTGAGACACTCGCCGGATTATGATCGGAAGGAAACTCTCACGGAAGGAGAGAAGACAATAAAACAATTGAAAACTCTTACCTAACACGATGGATTGACAAACAAATTTGGGATCAACTTTCTTCTATTCGGAGAGCGGGAGATAGGCGATATGATGCGGGTCTTCAAACTTGGTTCCAAGCGCGAAGTTGATTTTAACTCCAATTTCAAATCATTTTAGTCATTATTTTTAAAACTCTTTTCGATAATCCCGCTGCAATAGTTGTACAAACGCTATTTTTCTTTTGACTATAATTTAACATTAAATTCAATAAAAAAAACTAATAACAAAGGATCACCCACCCGCAGCATTTACTAGTGTTGATACCTTAAACTTTGTAGAAAATAGAGAAAATAAACAACAGAACAGAAAATATGACAACAGCCGACGTCGGAGTGTCTGACGCCGGCTGGAAACAATGGTCAGAAAGAAAGTCTTGTTGGGTCACTCGTAGAGTCGCAAGCGAGAGAGAAAACTGTATTTTTTTTTCTTCTCCTGATTGAACTAATCAAAAATAATAATACAAATTTATACCTTGAAATTATTTCAATTTTTATTTATCTTTCATATGTCTCTTTACCATATTATTTCAGCAAAGAGGTTGACCACTTATATATATATATACTATATCGATTTTTCTATTGCCAAAGTATTTTTATTATTATTTTAGTTATATCTCATAATTATGTTAAATATGTAGAACGATAAATATATTAATGTAAAAATTCGATATTTATAAATCTAAACTTATCTTAACAAAAATATAAAACATTCAAAAAAATATACAAAATAACAGTATAAACTGTTATTTTATGAATCATATGTAGCTTTAGTTATACTTCTTCAAAGCTAATAATATTTAGTTTTTGGTATTCTTCCTACATATATATATATGTATGTATATATATATATATATATATGTATGTATACTGGTATTAAGTAAATATTTTATTTAATCAACTTAATATATATATACATATTAATTCAAAACAAGTAATAGTTCGTATTCCTGAAAAAAAGCTGAAATCAGAAATTTGTTCATCTTATTAGAAATTTTAAACTTTCTCATCAAATCCCAAGATATATCAAAATCGTAATCAAAGAGATAAAAACGCGAAAGGAAAAAGAAGTTGATTAAATAAAATATTTACTTAATACCAGTATACATACATATATATATATATATATATATATATACATATAAAGTTAGGTTATTAATAAAAAATATTATGTTTAATAATTTTTGTTTAGGAATAAATTCCTTTTCTTAACTTATATCTAGATTTCAACTTTTACATATTTATTTTTAAATAATTTATAAAATTAAAATTAACACCCGTCAATATATTATCTATCCAATTAACACGTCTCATGCACGAATAAATAAGATGTTATAAAACTGATCATATTGTCACTAAACTGATCTAACGAGTTGTTTATCTTTTGGAGTTTAATGTGTATGAGATTTAAGCTTCAAGACTGTTACACAAGAGATGCATTTTTAACTAGAGAAAAGTGGTGCTTGTCAACCATATTCCTCTTATCTTCCTCAATCTCACCCAATGGTTCGGCCTTGTCAACATATTTCTCTCACGTGCCGCCTTTTTCTGAGTCGCTCTCTCCTCTTCCCGGAGGCAGGGCTGGCTTATCAAACTTGACTTGGCCATCAACTCCGGGAAATTCCATCCCATCGAACCGTTCTCGCCTTCCGATGAGATATTTGGTTCCGAGTGTTGACCTTTTGGTGTTCACCGTCTCTGAAAGTAAAGAAACTTATGACCTTCAAGAAAGGCACACGAGAGATATATACATTTTTAACTAGATCCAGAAAAGAGGTGCATGTCAAAGTTAAGGAAGGAGAAGCTCACCACAATCCGATTCTCGGACTCAGCTGGAAAGAGGAGATCACACGCTAGGATCAATACAAATGGAGAAGAAACAGAAATAGATCTGAAAACTAATCACACTTTTTTCTACAACTAGTGTTGATTTTCATATCCATATCTGTGAGTATTCTCTATTTATTTTGATCCTAGAGTGTGATCTTCCCCTTGCGGGTAAGTTCAGGAATCTGATTATGATGATCTTCTCATACCTCAACTTTGACGAGCACCACTTTTCTAAATCCAATTAAAAATGCATATCTTGTCTGTCATCCTTAAAGCTCATAGCTTTCTCGAATCTCAGACACATGAACTCCAAAAGAACAAACCTCCAAAGCAATTGTCTAATCGGAAGGCGCGAAGGCGGGTCGATGAGATGGAAGAGAGAGTGACACGGGAAAATGCTGCACGTGAGAGAAATAGGCTGACAAGGCTGAACCATTGGCTGAGATTGAGGAAGATGAGAGGGCGGTTCTAGAAAAAGTGTTCTTTCCTGAAACGGAGATGCGCCGACATGCGTATATGCTTCAGAAACGTTTGAGTTCGACAACAAAGAACAATCAGACAACAATCAAGAACAGGCTCTCCTCCGATAAGTTAGACCAATCAGTCATTTCTCCCTTGTCTTTGTTTTGTTAGTTTGGTTGTTTGCAAGTCAATTAATATTGGGAACGTTTGATAAAAGTTTAAAGTTGCTGGAGATTATTAGCAAATATGTTTTAGTCACTTCTTATCCCATGCGATATTTTACCATTGATAGTTTTCATGTTTATCATTTCTCACACTTGGTATGGCAAGTTTTGTATGACTTGAAATTTATAGCACTACTAAATAGTTCTTTTTTGTTATTCTAAAAACAATGAATATATTTATGACTAAAATATTGACTTGCTTTACATGAGGCTCAAATGGTATTTTAAAGGAACGATGAAATAAACGAATAAATAGAAAATGCCAAAAAAAAATTGTTTTAGTAGATCAATCATGTATTTTTAGGTATTTATTCTTTTAACTCGCTAGTGGTATTGTACCACATGTGGGCCTTAAATTGCAGCATCGTGAATGTCTTATGGCAACATACATCCTTTGCTTTTGATTTATTCGTCTCATCTCTGTTTCTTCGGGTTTTTCCTTTCGTTTAGTGTTTGCTACAATGTCGCAAAGCAGTTCGTTGAACAGTGGTCTGTCCGGAAAGAAGAAGATGGAGTTGGTCCCGAAGCGCAAGATCAATATTCCTTTCTTCGATAACTCAGCCTTGATCGAGGGTTATGCCAAGACGGTGATCGGTAGGTGCATGAACCCGCATATGCAAGACATGAAGACTTAGCTCTTTATGCTCCCTCGCATATGGCAATTGGAGGGAAGGGTTATTGGTGCTAATTTGGGGCTTGGAAGGTTTCAGTTCGATTTCGACAGGGAGGATGATATCGTGGAGATTCTCAAAATGGAACGCTTCCATTTTGATCACTGGATGCTGGCGATTGTCCGTTGGGAGCCACCGGTGGATCCCCCTTACCCCTTGTCTATCACTTTTTGGGTCAGAGTATTGGGGATTCCTCTCCAATATTGGGCAGATCCCACCTTTAGGAGTATTGGGGAAGACTTGGTCCAAGTTCAGGAGGTTGATGTTGATGGTGGTCGAGTTCGGGTAACAATCGATGGTTTTAAGCCATTATGCTTTGAAACAGAGATTGATTTTGGTACTGGGGAGGAGATTACGGTTACTTTGCGGTATGAGCGTTTGTTCGGGTAATGTCAGATGTGTTTCATTTTGTGTCATAATGAAGCTCACTGTGGTGCCGTGGTGTCCGAGATTTCTCATGGTGATGCTAAGGAAGGAGGAGATAGACGTACTCAGAGCTACAGAAGAGTTGTAGCGTATGAGAGACGTCAGGGACCAGATCATGATGGCAAGCATTCGGGTTCTCATAAGTCCAGAGCAGTGGAGAGGAGGTTAAGGGTGAGGGTTCACGGCAACAGTCCGGTGTTCAACAAGGGTGGGGTCATTCTCGGTCTAGTTTTTACCAAGGGGAGCCTTCACAGAGACCTAGGAGACACAACTCCTACACCAGGTTTGAGGAGCATAGGAAGACTGATGCTGTTGTTGTTAATAAGGAGCTTGCAACTGTGGAGCCACATGTCTCTTTGGAGGTTGTTTCACAACCAAAACAGGTCAGTAAAGCTCTTTTTCTGGATTCTGTAACTGAAGCAGCAGCGATGGAACACCAAATTTCTAGTGGTGTGGAGAATTTGGAGCTGGTTATAAACACCACGGTCGATCTAGTTACAGTATGCGAGCTAGCTGGTGAGGTTCAGCCCGATGTTTAGGATTCTCAAAGCTGTGAGGAAGTCTTGTCTATTCCTCCTCTTTCCCAGCTGGATTTGGAGATGCTTGATGTGAGTGATATGGTTTTGTTGGCTAGTGATAAGCTAGGGGAAGAGCAATGGAGTTTGGAAGGCTTTGAGGAGGAAATTTCGGCCCACCAAGAGGATATTGAGGGGGTATTGGTTCAGAAGGTGGCAGTTGTCGTGGAGGATTTGGACACAGAAGTGATGATCAATACATAGAACACGGAGAATACGAAGAATGCAGTCTCGTTGGAGGAACGTCTTGGTGACTTTGGGCAGGAGGAGGCTGGGGTTGATAGAGGACATCGTGGTAAAGCCGTGGCACTTGCAGGTGCAAGCTCTAAGAAGAGAATCGCTCACATGATTACCTCGCCTCGGAAACGCCCGGCACCGAAGAATGCACCACCCGGAGAGGGTTCTAAGGGTGGACAAGGTGGGCCAAAACCGTCAAAGCCAAAGGGTCATAAATGAAATTTTTAAGTTGGAATTGTCAAGGTTTGGGTGATAAGGCCACCATTGGTTATCTTAGGGACTTATGGAAGTATCATAGGCCAGATTTTTTTTTTCTTTCAGAAACTAAGCAATTGTCATATTTCTTAAGAAAATTTCAAGGTCATATTGGTTATAATAATATAATCACGGTTGATCTGGTTGGTTGTAGTGGTGGTTTGGCACTTTTTATAATAATAATACGTTTAATGTTTCAATTTTATTGAAGTCTAATCGTTTGATAGATGTTGAAACGGTCTTCAACGGTAAAAAAAATTATTTAACTTTTATTTATGGTGATCCGGTTCCTAAACAACGTGATAAAGTTTGGGAAAGATTAACACGCATGGGTTTTATTCGTGACTCACCTTGGTTTATAATTGGTGATTTTAATGAACTCACGGGCAACCATTAAAAGAGGGGGGGGGGGTAAGTTAAGGCCAGCTTCCTCTTTTCTTGATTTTGATTGTATGTAACGAATTGTGGTTTTATGGAATTTCCCAATCTTGGGGATTGGTTATCTTGGCGGGGATGGCAAGATAAAAAACCAATTCGGTGCAGGCTTGACAGGGCGCTCGGTAATGAGAAATGGCATGACTTGTTTTCGAACACTACAACGGAATATCTTCCGATGGTCGGTTCGGATCAAAAGCCGATCATAGCTTTTATGGCTGAGAAGAAAGTTCGGCGAAAATGGTGCTTTATGTTCGACAAAAGATGGGTTGGTAAAGAAGGTTTACTAGATCCGATTTCGGGGGGATGGAGCGGTGGTTCACACTATGGGGCAGGAGTATTTTTCAATAAACTAATTAATTGTATACACACAATTTCCTAGTGGAGGAAGACTCAGGTTCCGTTTGGGAGGAATACAATCGAGGATTTAAAACAGAAACTTGTTGCGACTCAGGAAGATGATTCCAGCATTCCTACGGATACTTATGATCTATCAATCAAGTTGAGGAATGCTTATAAAGATGAGGAAGTCTATTGGCATCAGAAAAGTAGAAATCGGTGGATGAGGGTGGGAGATAAGAATTCCAAATATTTTCATGCACAAACAAAATGTAGGCGGGCGAGAAACTGCATTGTTGGTTTGTTTGACAGTGATGACGTTTGGGCTACAGAGGATAAGGATATTTTTGGTATTGCGGCAACCTATTTTGAGAATTTGTTTACTACGATCAATTCTCAGCAATTTGAGCATGCCTTGAGAGAGGTTAATACGGTGATAACGGAGGATATTAATAGGTATTTAACAGCTCCGCCTACAGAGAAAGAGATACACGCTACGTTTTTTATGACGCATCCGGATAAAGCTCTAGGGCTAGATGGCATGACAGCAGTTTTTTTTCCAAAAAGCTTGGGGAGTGATTAAGGATGACTTGCTGATTTTGGTGAATTCCTTTTTTCAGGATGGGGTCTTTGATAAACGTCTAAATCAGACGAAAAATTGTCTAATTCCAAAGGTGGAGCGACCGCGACCGACTAGAATGACGGAAGTACGTGCTATTAGCCTATGTAATGTGGGATACAAGTTGATTTGAAAGGTTCTTTGCCAACGGCTAAAAACGGTACTTCCACGGTTAATTTTGGAAAATCAATCTGCTTTTGTGATGGGACGTCTGATTTCAGACAATATTTTGATAGCTCAGGAGATGTTTCATGGTCTCCGCACTAATCCTTCGTGCAAGACCAATTTTATGGCCATCAAGACAGACATGAGCAAGGCCTTTGACCGAGTCGTATGGAATTTTATCAAACATTTGCTGAAAAAATTGGTTTCTCAGAAAAATGGATATCTTGGGTTATGTTTTGTGTATTCTCTGTTGAGTATCGTGTTCGCATTAATGGACAACCGCAAGGGTCAATTATCCCGGGACAGGGATTACGGCAAGCGGATCCTTTATCGCCGTATCTTTTTATTTTATGCACGTAGGTTTTAATCGCCAATATCCGGAAAGCAGGACATGATAAATTAATAATCGGAATCAAGGTGGCAAACAAATGCCCTTCTATCTCTCATCTTCTGTTTGCGGATGATAGTTTGTTTTTTTATAAAGCTAATACGGATCATGTGCGGTGATTTTGGATATTCTTAGGTAGTACGAAGTGGTTTCCAGGACAACAGATAAATTTTTTGAAATCTTCACTCCAGTTTTATCATAAAGTAGATGAGCCTGCTAGGCTGGCAGTACAAGCGACCCTTGGAATTAATAATTTGGGAGGTATGGGGTCTTACCTAGGGTTGCCGGAGAGTTTAGGCGGTGCTTCATAGATGGTTCCTGGAAAGACACAAATAAGTATGCAGGATTAGGGTCGGTTTGTTAGCAACGCTCAGGACTCCTCTACGATTTTGGGAGCATAAAATCTCCGACGTAGTCTCTCTCCACTCCACTCAGAAGTTGAGGCACTGCTATGGGCAATGAGATGTATGATTGGACATGATTACAGAGATGTTTCTTTTCTCACGGACTGTTCTGACTTAGTTAAGATGGTATCTTCTTCTTCTAAGTGCCCGGCGTTTTCAGTGTACCTGGACGATATCAGTACTGATAGGGAAGAATTCTCATCTTTTTCTTTATCTCTTATTCCTCGAAATGCGAATGTAAATACGGATTGTTTGACACGACGTGTTCGTTCCATTCCGCATCCTGTCACCTATGTAAACAATTTTCCTCCCAATTGGCTCGTTTGAGCTAATCTTTTAATTTTGTTGACAAAAAAAAAATGTTCACAACTACATATGAGCGTGAACTTTGATATCTCAGCTATCCAAAATAAAATTTTTATCCAGTTTAATCCGGTTCCTTATTTGAAAAAATAAAACTTTTAAAAAGTTTCAAAATATTATAAATTTTAATTTTTAAAAAAATTTGAAAATATTATAAATATTAAAACTTTAAAAGCTGCAAAATATAATCTTTAATTTAAGTTTTATAGAATATTAAAAATATTAAAAATATCAAAACTCTACAAAATTTTAAAGTTTATTAATATTTTAACTCTAAAAATATTTAAAATATAATAAAATTGTACACAAATATGATTGAACGGGTTTGAGTTTACATAAATATGATTATATTTTTCTTACGGGTTGTCTATATTTAGAAACTTTTACAGGTAAAGTTAAAATATAATTTTTTATTTACAACAAAATTGTCTCGCGGTGTATCGCGGGTTAACCAAATATATCTATGAATCTACTTATAATACAAATTCAAAATTTTACATACAATTAAAATGAAATAAACACTTATAAATCTAGACTATATAAACCAACTATAAAAATGATCAACCAAAAATGATAACCAACGTGGTGTATCACGGGGTAAATCCTAGTTATGGGAAATCAAGTAGAGAGAAAATGGGAACTCACTCGCGGCGATATCTCTCTCCAAAACTTTTCCTCTTCTGATCACAAGCTCGTAAACCGATGTTGAGTTCTTTGTCAATTTCGTTAATGATGAGGACCCTTCGGCTCATGGTTCTTCATCCGCAATTCATTACATCTTCCCGTCAAAGATATTGGTTCATAATCAAGGGAGCAGTGGAGATGGGAAGCAATTGTGAGATAGCGCTAGTATGAGCTCTATCGGCGGTGAGGCGACATGGAGTGAAAGAGGGAGATTCACGAAATCGGATACGATTGGGGAGTTATTCTCTTCATCTACTCCCTACTGCTCTCCTCTCTCACGACAGAGCAAGAAAACCTCCTCGACAAAATTAAGCTTGGTTCTCTTCCTCTTTCTCAAAAAAGCTTTACGGTGGCGGACGGTAACAGATCTTGGATCACCATCTCCGTTCGACTAGCGTCTTCCACGCCACCGGAGGTCCTGTTCAGGTGATTACCCGCATATATGTTGGACGACGGCTGCAGCGTGTCCTACGTTTGCAGATTAGGGTTTTAACGTATGGTTTTGTTTGGTTTGTGAAACTGGTCAGTTTTGCTTTTTTGAATGGTTTAGTTTGGTTAGTTGTAAATGGATCGAACCTTAATGGGATTTGTATGGGCCTAATCCGGAAATAGCCCTTTGGACCTATATATTATAAATTTCAAGCCAAGGTCCAATTTTGTCAAATAGTTCGTGCATATGTATAAGTTTGGAGCTTTTATATGTTAATCAAAACAGTAAACAAATTAATAACCGTATAAACCCAGATTTTTGGAAAAGTAGATGAGAACTATGATATCGGGGAGAAATAAAAATAGAACTATTGATCCGGGGAAAAAATATGAGTAGAACTACCTATTCGTGTAGGTAGGACAAGATCAAAGTTCTGTGTAGTTATGAAATTATGCAGTAAAAATAGGTCGTCGATCCATAAATACAAAACCAAAACTTAGCCTAGTCATATATCTAAACTTTGCTTTAGTCTAGACTCTTGAATATTTTCCATTTTTCTTGTTTGGTAATAATGTCAGCTAAAGGAGGAAGTTCATATCCAACATTGATGATCCTTTTTTTGGTCTTGTGGCATTGCGAAACGGTCAATGCTAGAGAAAAATATTCAATTTTAAATGGGCTAAGGAGTTAACTTAACAACTAATTTAGCAGTTTCTACTATAAGTCTACAAGTATGTGTAATAATAAAGTAGTGGTTTCTACTACAAGTCTACAAAGTATGTGTAGTAATAGTAATCACACAGCTGTTTCTTGGATCCTTCACTACAAGAAAACATGGTGTTATCCTTGTTGTAGCGGTTCTGTGTTTAAATGCACTAAAGATATTTGAACAATAGCTGAGATGTTGTTGAAGCCCTAGGAATATCTTTCAACTTCTCCATCAATAGATGTTCCTCTTCATATTTCATTGTCAAGGTGCATTTCAGATCAATAATCGCGGTATTTAAACACTTACAGTTGGCTAAGACGTATCTCAAGAACTGTTCCTCTCCCTCTGTGCCTCCATATTCTTTCCATTTAAAGGTTTCGAGCTGTGACGACAAGCATCCCGGAGTGGAGATCGGTTGGTTCCATGAAAGTGCAATACCATCCTGAGAAGCAACGATGGCTATATGTTAAACACATTCTAATTAACTTTATAAATTAAAAGTCCATAATTAAGAAAGCGAAGACAAGAAGGATATATATACACTTACATCATCTACCCATAGTTCTTTTAGTTTTGGAGAGTTTTCAAGTAAAGATATGAGTGGTTCCAACCAATCTGATTCTCGTGGACATATTCGTAACTTTAAAAGTCTAGAGAATTTTATAGCGCTACTACCAAGAAGCTGCAACGAAACAAACACAACGTTAGTATAGGCTCACAAGGAACAAGAGAGAGTGAGAAATAAAGATAGTTGTACCTTTTCATCTAACAAAACGAACGCAAGAGATGAGACCGAAGAAACAGAACGTAGAAACTTTTCATGGTTAGAGCCAAGACTGATAGATGCACACTTGAGGAAGGCATATTCTCGATGGAGCTAGAGTCTCCCAAAAAATCATAGATGTACAAGTCCTCTAATCCCGGAGTATCGATAATCAGGGAATGTTCTTCATCATAACCATCTAAATGTTCATTAGTATAATCTAACTTCAATAAAGAAGGAACTTTTATAGTGAAATTTTTCACATTGTCATTTGTTTTCCGCTTCACATATAGACACTTTAGAACGGGGCAGCCCGATAAGAACCTAACAATAGAACTCTCATCTTTATACACCACACAGTTTAGACTGAGCTTTCTAAGGGATGGTAGGCATGCAGTAGAAGGAACATCCACGAGAATCTTGTTGCAGAGAGTCAGTTTCACGAGAGATTCACATGAGTAAAGACTCTTGGGCAAGCTGGTTGGATCTGCAGACCAGTCGAGCTCGAACTCTAGGTCAAGCAAGCAGCGAGAAACAGTGTTTTCAACCCACTTTACGACATCAACATCGGTAGGACATATGTAACCGAGTTTCACGCATAAGAAGTCTATTACAGGTGCCTTGTGTAGTTGCATTGATTTGTCAAGAAAATTCCAAACGGCATGGTCATCGTAGTCAACGTTGTAATCAACATAATCTTCAATATCGTAGTCTTGGTACTCAAGTGTTGGTATCATCGTCCAAACAGAGAGCCACCGTTTCGACAGAAACATGGTGGCCACTGCGTCTTTTATTGGGACAAGACTTAATATCCTTACAAGCAAATCATCAGGCAACTCACTAATATTGTCTTTACAAATTGTCTATTCAATGTTCTCAATTTTTTCTTCTATTGTCATCTTCACGAGTCAAAACCCTAGGTGTGGAAAGCAAAAGAAATCGGAAATAGGCGATATTATAACCGGTACTATGTCTTTAGTAAAAGTATAAAGTCGATTTTCCGAAAAAACATTCTTTAGTAGTTTATATAAGATATTTTCTTTGCAAAACTTGGGGTATCTTAGCCCCTAAGATACCCCCAATAAGGATGCCCTAATAAGAAGATCTTACTTCTAGGATCCTCTTATTAATAATGGTTTGATAACCTCTTAAGAGATAAAACATAGCTTACTTATTGAACCGAAAAAAGAAGAAGGGAAAGAATCATTCATAACACACGTGTGAAACAAAATATTAATAAAGTTACTTTTTTTTGTTAAAAGTTAATTTTTATCAAATAAAAAGAAAAACTATTGCCACATCTTTTTAATATAATAATTGATTAAGATAGTTAGGTAAATATTGGAATTTCTTTTTGATTTGAGATCATATGTATGAATTTACCAAAACTTAAATAAACAAAAAATTTGTACCAAAAATAAATAAACAAAGTATTTTATTCCAATTGAAAATGTACAAGTATTAAACGTCCAAAAATAATAAATGGGGAATTTTTAGGTTTTTTTCTCTTTCCAAAACTGAAAACATCTTATTTGTTAATCACTTGTAATATGAAAAATAAACACTGTCTTGAATAAAAACAATTTAAAAATAAATACAAATTTATTAACTCTTGGAAAAAACGTCATCTTTATTATTGTAGCACGAGCTATCTCATAGTCTAATATTTAATTAATCTTGATATATATATATATATATATAATTTAGTGACAACATATGTTTAAGTACATGTCTTAATATTTAAGACAAAATTAAATAGATTGTAAGGTTTGTCAAAGAATTTCTTTCAAACTTACAATAATAAAGGAAAAATTATATTTGTAATCTAAGAGATTTTTTTAAAACTTATATATAGAAAAAAATAAGTAGATAATAAAAAACACCAAAATACGTCATTTATCGCTGAAAATATATGTAATGCATAGTATAATTAATTAAATATATTACCAAATAATTGTAGCTTTAATTTAAGGAAGCTATTTGTATTTGAGGAGGAATCATTTATAACAGACGTGTGAAACAAAATATCAATAAAGTTACTTTTTGTTAAAAGTTAATTTTTATCGAATAAAATGAAAACTATTGCCATATTTTAATATAATAATTGATTTAGATAGTTAGGGTAATATTGGAATTTTGTTTTTGATTTGAGATCATATGTATGAATTTACCAAAATTTAAATAAACAAAAAAAAATTGTAGCAAAATTAAATAAACAAAGTATTTTATTCCAATTGAAAATGTACAAGTATTAAACGTCCAAAAATAATAAATGGCGATTTTTTAGGCTTTTTTCTCTTTCGAAAACTAAAAACATCTTATTTGCTAATCACTTGCAATATGAAATATAAACACTATCTTGAATAAGAACAATTTAAAAATAAATACAAATTTATTAACTCTTCGAAAAAACGTCATCCGTGTGGTAGCACGAGCTATCTCCTAGTCTAATATTTAATTGATCTTGATATATATGTCTTTATATAATTTAGTCACAACATATGTTTAAGTACATATCTTAATATTAAAGACAAAATTAAATAGATTGTAAAGTTTGTCAAAGAATTTCTTTTAAACTTACAATAATAAAGGAAAAATTATATTTGTAATCTAAGAGAAATTTTTAAAACTTATATATAGAAAAAAATAATTAGATAATAAAAAACACCAAAATACGTCATTTATCGCTGAAATATATGTAATGCATAGTATAATGATAATTAAATATATTTCCAAATAATTGTAGCTTTAATTTAAGGAAGTTATTTTTATTTGAGGAGAAACCACAGCCCAATACCCACACCGATGCCTAAAACCAACCCCTATCTCCATCGTCAAAGCCATTTCCTTAGCTGCTTCTTCTTCTCGTCAATAATATACTTTGTGCCATATAGGTTTTATGATCTTCTTCTTATTAAAATAAAAGAATGTAACCATATCTCAATATATAGCCTTATAAAGTGGTACCTTGATATAATAAATAAATCTTGTCATGTGTTCATAACATTAAATAGATTATAACATTTGTTTGTATGTATGATATATCTATTAATCATGTCATAAGTTCATAACCTATATTTAAATGGGGAAAGCGGCATATTCCCCCACAAACTATGTTACTTTATCGCATTCATAAATAGAACTTTGTCGCGTGCCTATAACTATATAAACTTGTTTTAAATTTGAATTTCCTACGTGTACAAAACAAATCCGGTCTAAACCCACAAATCTCTAAACGACGTTACTATTCCGTTAAAAATATGCTGACCGGAATGCCACGTGTATTGAAAAGAAAAATTAAGGAAAAAAATACTTAGCCCAGATTCAAACCTATTACCTTTCACACAACCTAGCAGAAGTAATACCACTACGCCTCCGTCGAATATTTATAATTGCCTACATGGATGTATACATATACAATAAATAAAAAAATTACAAAAACTTTTCCGCCAAAATTTTCCCACCAAATTTTCACACCAAATAACGGGAAAAACGCAAAGGCTAGGTTGTCGTTTTTCCCGCCAAAAACTTTCCCGCCATAATTTTCCCACCAAAATTTTTTCCGAGAAAAATTCCCGCAACAATTTTTCCGCAAAAAAAAAAACATTTTTACAAATTTTTCCCGCCAAAATTTTTTAAAGGGTTTGCAAGATTTTTTAAAAGGTTTACAAGGGTTTTTAAAGGGATTTACAAGAGTTTATAAACAGTTTTTAAAAGATTTGTAATGGTTTTTAAAGGGTTTTAGAAGCTTAAAAATGTTTTAAAATGGTTGTTAAATGATTTACAATGGTTTTTTAAATTTTTTATTAGTTTATAACAGTTTTAAAAGGATTTACAAGGATTTTTAAAGGTTTTTTAAAAGGATTTACAAGTGTTTTTAAAAGGATTTACAAGTGTATTTAACGGCATACAAGGATTTAAAAATGGTTTTAAAAGGATTTACAAGGATTTGAAAGATATTTACAAAGATTTAAAAATAGTTTTAAAGTTTTTATTAAATGTTTTAGAATTTTACAAAAGTTTAAGGGTTTTTAATATTTAAGGGTTTTAGAATTTTACAAAAGTTTTTATTAAATGTTTTATCATGGTTATAAGGGGTTTAAAGGGATTTACAAGTGTTTATAAATGTTATAAAATGATTTACAATAGTTTTAAAAGGTTTACTCAAGTTTTGAAAGGTTTTGGATGACTTTGAAAAGATTTACAAGGGTGTTTAAAGGATTTTAAAGGAATTTATGGTGGGAAATGTATTTTGGCGGGAAAACTTTTTCTCGGAATTTTTCTCGTAAATTTTTGGCGGGAAAATTTGGCGGGAAATTTTTCGGAAGGAATTTTCTTTTTCTTGGAAAGAATATTACTTTCTTCATCATGAGTTAAAATAAAGGAGGGTAATTTAGTCATTTTGTACATTGAAGAGAGTATTTTTGAAAATGGACACCTAGAGAGGGTACTTGTAGAAAAATGTATCATAAAAAGGTTAGTTGTGCAAATCCCCCTTTTTAATTGTTTTAAATCATCGTATAACACATAAAATTAATAAAAGCTGATTTTGTTGTTCTACATATTTTGTGATTCATATTTTTAAAAACAGATATATATCACTCAATTAATATAAAAAAAGTATGTGTTCAACATCTCAAATCCGCTAAATTATTAGAGAATGATTCAAAATCATATTATACATAAGATCATAATCGATTTAAATCCGAGTGAGTAGAAAGTTTCACTTATCCAACCTTTAAAATTTGTATATCAATTAGTTCGATTTTAGGTGAATTGTTTAATTTTGCCGTATATAGTCAATTTTAAAATTTTAAAAATTTTAAAATATTATAATTTATATATTTAAATTATAATATTAAATATTAAATATTAAAAAATAAAATATCATTAATTAATATGTTATTTCAATCCTGGTTATATCTTCATTTTTCTATTTTTTAACAATACTAATATAAGACATGTAGAATCGAACTGTTTAAATAATATTGGTATTATGAAATCTTAATAATTATTAATTATACTCTAACAAAATTAAAAATATGTTTGCCCCGCGGCGTACTGTGGCTTAAAATGTTGTATATTGGAAAACGGGTTAAAACTAATTAATATTGTTATGTAAAATACATACGGAAGCAAATATTGCAAATTTTATTTATTTTTAAAATAATATTTATACACGAGCTGTATGAAAGGACGGGTTTGAATAGTATTATTAAAATATTAAAATATCATTAATCTTATACTTCAAAATGTGTTAAAACTTAATTATACTATTTTTTTTAACAAAACTAATATAAGACATCTCGAATAAAACTGATTTTTAATCAAATTTCAGTATAACTTAAAAATTTGAATTAATAAATAAAACATACAAAAGTTTACCTGTCTCGAAGTAAATATTGACTATACTTAAACTTCTATAGAATTTAAACATTAATAGTATTTAATATTTTAGACGTTTATTTTCTTAATTTAAACTGTATATATATGTATCATATATACAGTTTAAAATACTACAAATATCAATTTATTTTAACGTTTCAAAAATTAAAATATTAAAATATTTTAAAATATATTGGTTTAAATTAGGTAAAATATATTAACAAAATCTAAAATATGTTTACAAATACACAATTCGAATTTAATAGGCCACATTTTATGGTAACAAATTTATTATGATTTCCATGAATATTAGTTACTTATTGGTTTTGATTTTTTTTTTTATATTTTAAAGCATATTTCCTTCCTTTGTAAATATGTTTTGCTGTCTTCAAGATATTTGAAACTTTTAATATATAATATACTAATGCTTAAACTTATAGATTTTTAATTGAGTTTAAATATTTCTAATATATTAAACTTAACATGTAGTTTAAAACTTTAAATATTTATAATATTTAAATATTGATAATACCTAAACTTCTATAGAATTTAGATATTTATAGTATTTTAATTTTTCCTTGGACATAATCTATTTTAAACGTTTATTTACATATATACAATTACTACTATAAATATCAATTTATTTTAAACGTTTCAAAAAATAAAATATTATAATATTTTGAAATATATTTGTTTAAATTAGGTAAAATATATTAGAAATTTTAAAATATGTTTACAAATATAAAATTTCGAATTTAATAGGCCACATTTATGGTAACAAATTTATTATGGTTTCCATGAATATTGGTTAGTTATTAGTTTTGATTTATTTTTTAAAGCATATTTTTTCCATTTGAAAATCTATCATTAATTTTGTTTGGCTATAGATTTAGATTACATTTTCTTTCATTTTTTCTATTTAATCTGTTTGGTTACACCTATAAAAAATGCTCCCCTTTTAATTGTATAGATTTTTTTTTAAAGCATATTTTTTCCATTTGAAAATCTGTCATTAATTTTGTTTGGCTATAGGTTTAGATTACATTTTATTTCCTTTTTTCTATTTAATCTGTTTGGTTACACCTATAAAAAGTGCTCCCCTTTTAATAGTATAGATATCAATTTTGTTGCAGATGTTCCTCAATTACAGCTTTTTGGTTTCAATACACATAAGTTTTTGAGAAGAAATGTAAACTGTTTAGGAGTGGCTGAATCTGGTAAAGCAGAGCAAGCGAGCACTGCTACTAGTCAAGATGATCTTCTCACCTGGGTTAAAAATGACAAGAGAAGAATGACTTCGAATTTTCTTCTGATATGATTTGATGTTTAATGTTTTGAGCACTTTCTGAAGCTTAACTGGGTCGTTTGATTGCTGCAGATTTTACACTGAATGTCTTGGAATGAAGCTTCTACGCAAGCGTGATATACCAGAAGAAAAATATACTAATGCTTTCCTTGGTTATGGCCCTGAAGAATCACACTTTGTGATTGAGCTCACTTATAGTAAGTCATATATGTTTCACTCCCGCTTTTATGCTTAGGACCAAGAGTACTGTAATTCATTTAGCTCCAGTGAGCCTTTGACTATGCATTTTGAATAGAGATGATTGGCTTACCTTTCTTAATATGAATTTATTTACAGATTATGGAGTTGACAAGTATGATGTCGGTGCTGGTTTTGATCACTTTGGTATTGATGTGAGCTTCTCCAATCTATATGAAATTATGTCCTTTCTTTGAAAAAGTTTTTGATGTGTCTGGAGTTTACTCTTTCCACCACATGGTTTTATTTCTAAGATGTGAACTTTTCTTCTCAAAAAGGTGGCGAAAACTGTAGAGCTTATGAAAGCCCCGGAGCCTGGTCCTGTCAAAGGTGGGAAAACTGTAATCGCATTCATTGAAGATCCTGATGGTTACAAATTTGAACTCTTGGAAAGAGGTCCTACACCAGAACCTCTTTGCCAAGTTATCCTCCGTGTTGGTGATCTCGATAGGGCCATTAAGTTCTATGAGATGGTGACTCCTATGAATTTTTGAGATGTGACGACTTATAGCCGAACAGCACAAACATTTAATCTGATATATTTTCTATTTCTCTTATCAGAATGTGTTCTTATCCTTTAATCATATGTGCTTGCTTTCTTTATAAGCCTTCGGAATGGAACTTCTGCGAACAAAGACAACCCTGAGTACAAAGTAACTTGCAATGCCTCAACAATCTAATTCTTAGTAACCATGCGGCCTTAAACTTCCCTTGTCTATCTAGTGGTTATTTGATCGGTTTGATTTAGGTTTTGTATAAACTCACTTGCTGTAAGTGGTTCTTTGCAGTACACAATTGCCATGATGGGATATGGCCCAGAAGATAAATTTCCTATCCTAGAGCTGACATATAACTATGGTGTCACTGAATATGATAAAGGAAATGCTTATCCTCAGGTAAGAGAAATTTAACATTCCGTTCGTCTATATTCCTTTTCAACTGGAGGGTAGCTGGTAGCCAAAGTGTTAACTTGTTTGCTTGTATTTGATTACTGTCAGATTGCAATAGGGATGGATGATGTGTACTAAGCAGAAGCTATAAAAGTCTTTGGACGAAAAATCACAAGGGAACCTGGTCCGTTACCAGGTATAAGCACGAAGATTACCGCGTGTCTGGATCCTAATGGTTGGAAATCGGTAAGATATTTGTGTTGATATAGATTCATATTGATAGCAACATCTTTAAAATATCGCGTTTTGAGTTTGCGACTTTCTGATTTGTAGGTGTTTGTGGACAACATTGAATTTCTCAAGGAACTGGAGTGAGAAGATATTGGAGAAAGGAGAAGAGAGGCAACAAATGCATGCCAATGGCTTATGAAGGAGACAAGAAGGGAGGCCTTGTTGTGTTACATCAGTTTGGGGTTTGATATAATATCTCTCAACTGAGTATATGGTTCAAAGTGAATGATTGTTTTTTTTTGAATCTAGTACTCTAGACCTCTAGTGTAGTTGTTTTACAGGATAAACCCCTTGTTGCTTCTTTGTATACGAGTTCCACTTAACATCAATTGCCATTAAATAAGATGATAAGTGCATTTATAAAAAAGAAAGAATCCATCTATCCAAATTATACAATGCATATTGTCTCTTTGGGGACATGTGAAAAAATTTAACATTTGTAGAGCAAATTTAATTATAGAATTTTAATTACTTTTTTCTTCAAATCTTATGCCTACTCGAAGTTATAAGGTGTAAGAATTACACTAAAAGACGAACCCACAATTTTTTAATGTCATTCTTTTTTCTTCTTTAATTATGTTTGTATTAGGATTTTTGTTTACGAGAGAAGCTACAAAAATGTATGTAAAAGCTTATGGACAAATTAACCGGCTATATATTTATTGATACAAAAAGTTGTGAATTACTCTTAGTGAAGCCAAAAAATTACGTTTGACAAGATAAAAACTGAAAACTACAAAACGACATCGTATATATAAAATACACCGTTAGATAAACTTGTGTTTGACGTTGTATTGATTTTTTAGTATTAAAAGTTAACCTTTGCAACACAAACTGAATCAGGCCAAACGTCGTCGTATAAATAATTATATTCGACGTCGTTTGGCATGTTACCTAGGTTAACTTGGCTCTATAAAAGGATCATACTCACAGTTTTTAATGTCTTCATCATCTCCGCCGTATTGTTTCTTACTACAAAACATAGCAAAAACAACCCCATGAAAATTTGGATTACTCGACCACATCAATGAAGAAACTTCAAACCCGACTAAATTTTTATTGCAAAAGGTATGTCCTGATAAAACATAGATAGCTTGAGATCTTTTACATTCATTTGATTTTATTTGAATTTTTTAAATGTTTGCATAACTTTTTGGTTTTCTATATTACTAAATACTTGTTCATGATCTTGTTAATTGTTTGATTGCTTGATGTTTATATTTTGTCTCACGAGTTTTTAGTGAAAAGAAAAAAGAGTTCATATGTGGTAAAAATCATCTAAGGTTCATATAAAGCATCATAAAAATCTCTGGATAAATGATATCATCTTTTGAGGTTGAAAATTATCAGAGATCTATGACCATCCAATCAGAAAGATGACATATGAAAGTTCGGGGTCTAGATCAAAATATTTTGATTTTTGCAATACATGATATTCAGATCCGACTTGGATCTATAATCAAATTTATTTTTCTTAAAGTATATATATGTCTGATAAATCTATTTTTTAAAATATTAATTATGCTGTCATTGATCATTCTTTTAGTTTATAAATATTTTTGACGTAATAAATTAATCAATATTTAATAAATTTATGAAGTAATTTACAAGTAAGATTTTGGGGATTGAATTTGGAAAGACAGAATGCAAAATTTGAAGTGAGATTGTGAGATTGTTCCCTCTTCTTATAAAATAGATATAATTTTAAAATAATGGAAAATAAAAAATGTATTCAAAGGTGTGGTTGTCATTATCATTAGTAGGTGTTTTTAGAGTATTATCTTTTTATTTGACTGTAATCTATCTAATGTTAAGACTTTCATTAGTCAAGAATTTGGGAATTGTAAAAACAATTACATTAATCTGCGTGGATTTTTCATAATCTAAAAATTCTTTCTTAATTTATTATTCGACCATCCTATTTTACAAGTCAAATAAAAAAAATTTCCTGCTATAAATTTTCTCTTTTTACCTTTTCTTTCAGTTTACTATTTTATTATATAAATTTGTAGTCAAAGTCAAATGTTTTCAAAAACAATCATTTTTCCAATTTATTTACCAAAAGAAGAAATAAATAATTTGTTTCTTTAATATCAAATTTTAGACCAATGAGAGCCTTATATTAGAATAGAATACAGTCTTATAAAAGGATAAATATCCAAAAAGACCAATTAATGAAAAAAAAACACACTTTGAATACATTACTTAAAAAAAAAAAAAAATTCTTGAATTGTCAATCTATTATAAAAGAAGAGGGAACAACCTCTCACATTCCACACACTTCAACTTTTACATTATTTTCTTCAGATTTAGTTCTCCGAATCTTCCTCTGTTAATTAGTTCTTTTAATTATTCCCTAAAGTTCGATTCGTTTAGTACAATTTACTGTTGTTATGGCGAGAAAGCGTAAAAGCAATCATGGCGTTAGAGTCGTTGGACGTAGAATCTACGATTTAAAAAATGGCAAATCCTGCCACCTGGTGAAACTTTAGTTTCGTGCTTTAAGACTTTGATCTTGTTTTAAATTAAAACCATAATGATGTTTTGTTGTTTTTGTAGAGTGATGCTTCAAATGAAGATAGTAGTAGTAGCACTAGTGAATTTGTTCCAGTGACAGAAATGGTTTCTAAAATAGATGTTGCCAAGAAGAAGAAGAAAGTATTCTGCAAGAGGACCATACTGAGACAGGATATTCAGTTGAAGGCTCAGCTTCCTCAGGGTACACGCTTGACTTGTGTATTAGGAATTGATATACCCACTGTAGAAGCTGCAAATGTATGCCAGCTTTTCGAGTTTTGCTCTGCCTTTGGAAAGGTGTGATAATATGCTCCGTTTAATTAGCTTGGAAACTAACATATGGTCCGTAATCTGATCCATTTCTTTTAAACATTTTGGATAGGTTCTTGGTTTAAAGGAAAGACAAGCTAAAACTGTTGTTAGTGAGTTGTTTGTATGTGGGCGGAATACAAGGAGTAACCAATGCTGCTCTATTATCAAGATGATGATTCAGTTGTTGGACTTAATATCACAAGATAGAGAGATGTATTAGTGGTTTTTATATTCATGTCCTGAAATGTATACCTTGTTTTTGTTTGCTCATGTTTCTGATGTGATTTAATTTTATTACAGGTCTTGCACTCTAAGTGCAACTGATAGCAGTTGGTTCACTGCTATTGGAGATATAGTATTGGAGTCACAAGTTTTGAGAGATGATGAGTTCTCACCTGAAACTTTTGAAGCTGGTGTTGCTGAGTACGAGAAGATGGATCCATCAAGAAAGCTCAAGCTTCTAATTTTCCTATGTGATGAATCACTTAGCACACGGTACACATGTGAATCTTTCTATGCCAATATTAGTTTATGCTTGGTTTTGAGATAAACTTATATGTGTGAAACTTTCTCAGGGCAATAAGGGAGTACATTAAAAGCCAAACAAAAGAGTGTGAACAACAGAATAAAGAAGCTAAAGAAAAGGCTGCAACCGCCAAGAAAAAGGTAATTTCTAAATTTATATATCAATCTCTTCCTTGTGCTAAAAGCTAGTTTTGTCTTTTATATAGGAGAAGCAACTTAAACAGAAGATGCAAGGTGATGTTGCCAAAGCCATTATGGAAAAAAATGGAGCTCCATTGTCCATTGAGGAACATAACTTAATTGTATCTCAAATAAGAGCTGAAGCTAATGAAGCTCACAAGGAGATGATAGAAGCAAAAGGCATGACATATTGACACCCTTAAGACTCCTTATATATGTTAATTGTCTAACAAATGTTGTTGTATTATATTTAATCTTTTCTCCCTTTGCAGCTATACGTATATGTCATGCACGTAGAACTGAACCAATCATGAAGGATGATGATAATGGTCTTGTTCTTTGGAAACTGAAGTGTTATGAAGAAGAAGAATCAAAGTTTTTGGTTCAAGGTTTGTAATTAACTTACAGTCTTTGTTTGTTTGTATTTCTTTGGCAAAATTGTTTAGTAATTTAATCTCATTCTTTATATATATATATATGGCAGATTTAGGAGCATATGATCATTTATGGCGACTTGAAAGATGGTTGGCTTTTAAGCCTGAAAAGAAACCAGAGATAGAGAAATGTCTCTCATACAAGAACAAGAAGTAAGTTATTCTCATTAAGAGGCTATAAATGATATTTGGATTTTTGTAATGTACAATTTAAACTAATTGCTGCTTGTTTTGGTAGAAAAAGAGGATGATGTCTCTTCGGGGATGAGGATGCTGATGATGGAACGATATAGAAGATGAGGATGCTGATGATGATGATGTTGATGATGATGATGATGATGATGATGATGATGATGATGATGATGATGATGATGATGATGATGATGGTGATGGTGGTGGTGGTGGTGGTGGTGGCGGTTATGACTTCTGGAAATATGTTTATGTTTACCTATTTTTGCATGTGTTAGAAATTTAGAGGAAGACATCCAATTCCTCCACAAACTTAAGTTTTTTTTTTAAACGTATTAATATTTAATACATAGAACTTGGTTTTGTGCTATCACTATATAAACTTATTAAAAATTTGAATTTCCTACTCGAACAAAAAAAATATGGTCTAAACTCACAAATTTCTAAACGACGTTATTGTTAAGTTAATAGAAAGCTGAGTAGATGTCATGTCAATGTATTAATTTCAACAGAAAAAAAAAATACTTCTGATTTTACAAATATGAGAATTAAATTCGTTAAAAAATAAAAGATAGTTTTCTTATCTCTCTTTATATGAATTTCAAATGATTTTTACCACATATGAACAATTTCACATTGTTGTGTTACATCAGTTTGGGGTTTGATATAATATCTCTCAGTGCTGAGTATATTGTTGAATGTGAATGATTTCTTTTTTTTGGAATCTAGTACTCTAGACTTCTAGTGTAGTTTGATATAATATCTCTCAGTGCAGAGTATATTGTTGAATGTGAATGATTTTTTTTTTTTGGAATCTAGTACTCTAGACTTCTAGTGTAGTTGTTTTACAGGATAAGCCCCATGTTGCTTCTTTGTCGTATATGAGTTTCACTTAACATCAATTGCCATTAAATAAGATGATAAGTGCATTTATAAACAAGAAAAAATCCATCTATCCAAAAAATACAATGCATAAACGAGAATATTAGTTATAGAATTTAAAATATTATAAATTATAGAATTTAATTAGGAAAACTACAATGTAGGTAAAAAAATTAAATTTCTATCTCTCATAAAATTTTATTTAGTTCCTTATTTCTCTGACCTTTTTAGCCCTATTGTTCTCCTAAAATAAAATAAAAAGCTAAAATCTAACATTTCTTCTCTCTCTTTCTCTGACTTATTTACATATGTCTTAAAATTAAATGATAAATAATATAATTAATTCTTAAAATTAAATAATAAAATGAGGTGGATGATGATTAGGATGATGAGGTGGCTTAAGGAGAAGAGAGAAAATTTAACTTTATATATGTAGATGCATTGTAATATCTCGACTGTCATCTTACCCAATGGGGCTCATATTCACTCACAACCTATGGGTCCACTTTTCTTAATGGGTCTCACGTCATCTTCCTAGGCTCATGAACCAATCCATAGCCGACGGTCGATTTGCTACGTTTGGGAGGACTAAAGACTTTTTTACCGACCCTACAAATCACCACATGATATTTTGGTATATGTTGATTTTGGCTGGTTTCATATAGTTTAGGTTGAGAAGTTGAAATTTTTGTGAGTTTAGGTTGCTATTTACCTTTAGTCAAAATCTTTAGTTTTTCAAGCAAAACTATTTTAGACCTCCAATTCTTGTTGAAACGAACTCTATTTATGACATTACAATAAATAATACTTTTCAAGCTTAGTCATGTAATGCTCGCAACAATGATAATCCACCGAAAATTGTTCATTGAATGACAAAAATTAGATTCATGGAAGTGTTCATTGTTGCGAGCACTACATGAATGGAAAATCCACCGAAAAGTTATCAAAACCACTTTGTCAAAAACAAGTTCCAACACTTGACTAATTGAGTAGAATTGCAAAAACTGACGACTTTAAGGATTTATTTGCACAAAACCCTTATGAATAACCAATCAAGGTTGAGAACTAGTAAAAAACATTAATCTTACATCATTAAAAAATTATATAATTTTATTAAAATGATATCAACTTGCTGGAGTTGGTTTTATGATATGTTTTAGGTAAAACACTGCAAATAATATAAATAACATAGAAACCCATAAAATTATAATTTAAACAAAAATATATGAGAAATTAATATATTATAATACACATATTATATTTAATTAATTTTTTTTTTTTAAACTTGATGTCAGTTTACATACTCAATATAAATATTCATAGACTTGAGAAATACATATTTTATAAAGAGAATTTTGAAGAAATACCCATTTTGGTGTACCCCTTTTCAAAAATACCACCTTTATCTATCCATTTTCAAAAATACTCCTGTTTGAATATGAAAAACTATAAAGTTTTATATGGTTTATAAGGTACTTTTATATAATAATTACTACTTGAAGATTCTATACAAATATTTTATATGTTTTAAAAGGTTTTAAATCATTTTTACAAGTTTTATAAGGTTTTTAAAAGGGTTTATAAGGTTTTTAAAAGATTTTTTATAAGTTATTTTTACGCTATTTATGAAAAATATATCAAAGTTTATACACATACAAAGGTAATTTGAATATATATTTATAAACTTATACACATATTTGGATAAATTTTAACATTTTTAGCGGTTTCTTTGATAAAATTTGAAAAGGGGATATTTTTAAAAAGTGGTATTTGAAAAGGGATATTTTTGAAATTTTCCCTTTTATAAAACTGAAACTTTTAAAAATAATTTTGAGTTATCTACAATTTAATTGCTTATACAAACTCTGCATCTTTAATAGATTTTGAGTAACAAGATAATTATCTCATAATCTAAAGTAGTTCCCAAGCAAATAAGAAAATGAAAAATATATATATGAAATAATATAAATATTATAATTTTTTTTAACACTTTTATTTATTAACTTTAGTAAGAAATTACAAATGTATCAATGAGCATATAAGTGAAAGGGGAAAAAAGCCAAAAAATACGCCATTTATTTTTTATTTGGACGTTTAATACCCCATCTTTTTTTATTAGAATAAATATACCTCGTTTATTTAACGTTGTCTTAAAAAATATTCGTTTATATATTCGTTAGTGGATTCCTACCTTACAGTTAACAGCCGTTTACTCGGGTGACGAAATTATTTAACGGGGTTAGATTTTAATTCCACATGTTTAAATGATATATATTACTTGGTTACAAACCTGGACGAAATAATTGTTGTGGCCTGGTGGTGACATGCTTCCTTCTCTGCCAAATTTTTTTTTTTTTTTTCTTCATCTTCTTCTCCATTGTTGCTCTGAAACAGATCACATACCGATTTTTTAAAAAGTTGACAGAAGTTTTCTCTAGAGCCGAAAATCCTCAAAATGACCAGGATTCAATTGCTGACCAAACCCGAATTATGCCGATCTGGATCTGGATCTAGATTTACGAGAGTGAGATATGTCGATCTGGATCTACACAAGAAATTTAAAATCAACCTTCTCGAAAGATAGGAATCGAGATATGTGGCTTAGGTTTCGAACTAGACAAATTAAACGAATCTGCATGAAGCTTGGCACCACAAAAGTTACTAGAAATGTTTTTTCTGGTATACAGCGAGAGAAAGCCATTAGAGAGAAGCTTTGATCTGTTCTCATAGGTGACAACAGAGAAGAAGAAAAAGAAGAAAAAAAAAGAGTAAAAATAAAATAAAAAAGATTTGGGTGTTTATCGAACCCAGAAACAGCAGGCGCTTAAATAAACATCTTACCACCAGGCCACAACAATTATTTCGTACATGTTTGTAACCAAGTCATATATATCATTTAAACACGTGGAATTAAAATCTAACCACGTTAAATGATTCCGTCATCCGAGTAAACGGCTGTTAACTGTAAGGTAAGAATCTACTAATGAGTATATAAACGAATATTTTTTAAGACAACGTTAAATAAACAAGGTATATTTATTCTAATAAAAAAAGACGGGGTATTAAACGTCCAAATAAAAAATAAATGGCGTATTTTTTTGCTTTTCGCAAACCATACAAGCAAAACTTAAATATAACAAAATAATCGAAAAAGTGAAATTACACGATGCTTTCTTTATAAAGTAAGCCTTACTCGCTAACAAATTAATAAATTTGTTATTTTCCTTAGTCGTTTTCGTCTTCGGTCTACTTTGACCTTCTTGTTTGGCTATCATCTCATTTATGAAACTCGAATACATTTGTTGAAAATCAAAAGGTTGCGATCCATCAGTTACATCGCAAACCTTACAACCATTTCCATCCCCCGCACCAGGTGATGGATTTTTTTTGCTTGTAAATCTCGCTCGTGATACATCCATAATCTCTTTTTTCTTGATGACGTTCTTCAACAACAATGGATGAAAGGTCGTTTTAAGAATATATATCAAACTTGTCTTCTTCTTTCTCACCGAATAGAGTCTTGTTTGTAACCATGAAATTCCTGGGGACCATGTCCGCCAACCTAGGCACCAATTGCGAGGATGAGTCATGACATGCCTCAATTGATTCACTGGTAGATTCTCTAGCAACACTTCAGATAGAAATACAACATATTCAATGTGAAAATGGCGAGCCAAGTTGACATCATTGAAGGCGTATCCAACAACGGATATGAAAGATGCTTGAACGGGATTGTTAGAGAACATTCCCACACCAGCATCATGATCAGAACATAAAGCCCTCTCTTGTTTCTTAACCGCTAAACCCAAGATCTGGATTTCAAAATCAGAACCAACAACCCAACGATGATGGAGACTATCAATTTTAACCTTGGACCAAAGGAAATAGCTTGGAAAACTTCTCAGCGGAAAAATGTCGGTACTGTTTTGAGACACTCGCCGGATTATGATCGGAAGGAAACTCTCACGGAAGGAGAGGAAGACAAGAAAACAATTGAAAACTCTTACCTAACACGATGGATTGACAAACAAGTTTGGGATCAACTTTCTTCTATTTGGAGAGCGGGAGATAGGCGATATGATGCGGGTCTTCAAACTTGGTTCCAAGCGCGAAGTTGATTTTAACTCCAATTTCAAATCATTTTAATCATTATTTTTAAAACTCTTTTCGATAATCCCGTTGCAATAGTTGTACAAACGCTATTTTTCTTTTGACTATAATTAAACATTAAATTCAATAAAGAAAACTAATAACAAAGGATCACCCATCCGCAGCATTTATCAGTGTTGATACCTTAAACTTTGTAGAAAATAGAGAAAATAAACAACAGAACAGAAAATATGACAACAGCCGACGTCGGAGTGTCCGACGCCGGCCGGAAACAATGGTCAGAAAGAAAGTCTTGTTGGGTCACTCGTAGAGTCGCAAGCGAGAGAGAAAACTGTATTTTTTTTTCTTCTCCTGATTGAACTAATCAAAAGTAACAATACAAATTTATACCTTGAAATTATATCAATTTTTTATTTTTCATATGTATCTTTACCATATTATTTCAGCAAAGAGGTTAACCACTTATATATATATCATATCGATTTTTCTATTGCCAAAGTATTTTTATTATTATTTTAGTTATATCTCATAATTATGTGAAATATGTAGAACGATAAATATATTAATTTAAAAATTCAATATTTAAATCTAAACTTATCTTAACAAAAATATAAAACATTCCAAAAAATATACAAAATAACAGTATAAACTGTTATTTTATGAATCATATGTAGCTTTAGTTATACTTCTTCAAAGCTAATAATATTTAGTTTTTGGTATTCTTCCTATATATATATATATATATATTTATGTATGTATGTATACTGGTATTAAGTAAATATTTTATTTAATCATCTTCTTTTTCCTTTCGCGTTTTTATCTCTTTGATTATGATTTTGATATATCTTGGGATTTGGTGAGAAAGTTTAAACTTTCTAATAAGATGAACAAATTTCTGATTTCAGCTTTTTTTTTTCAGGAATACGAACTATTACTTGTTTTGAATTAATATGTATATGTATATATATATATATATGAACAAAGAAAATAACATCTCAATAAATTTAGGTTAATAATAAATAAAAATTATGTTTAATAATTTTTAAGTTTATGAATAAATTTCGTTTCCTAATATATATCTAGATTTCAACTTTTACATATTTATTTTTAAATAATTTATAAAATTAAAATTAACACCCGTCAATATATTATCTATCCAATTAACACGTCTCATGCACGAATAAATAAGATGTTATAAAACTGATCATATTGTCACGAAACTGATCAAACGAATTGTTGATCTTTTGGAGTTTAATGTGTATGAGATTTAAGCTTCAAGACTGGCACACAAGAGATGCATTTTTAACTAGAGAAAAGTGGTGCTTGTCAAACATATTCCTCTTATCTTCCTCAATCTCACCCAATGGTTCGGCCTTGTCAACATATTTCTCTCACGTGCCGCCTTTTTCTGAGTCGCTCTCTCCTCCTCCCCGAGGAAGGGATGGCTTATCAAACTTGACTTGGCCATCAACTCCGGGAAATTCCATCCCATCGAACCGTTCTCGCCTTCCGATGAGATATTTGGTTCCGAGTGTTGACCTTTTGGTGTTCACCGTCTCTGAAAGTAAAGAAACTTATGACCTTCAAGAAAGGCACACGAGAGATATATACATTTTTAACTAGATCCAGAAAAGAGGTGCGTGTCAAAGTTAAGGAAGGAGAAGCTCACCACAATCCGATTCTCGAACTCAGCTCGAAGGGGGAGATCACGCACTAGGACCAATACAAATGGAGAAGAATCACATAAATAGATCTGAAAATTGATCACACTTTTTCTACAACGAGTGTTGATTTTCAGATCCAGATCTATGAGTATTCTCTATTTATTTCGATCCTAGTGTGTGATCTTCCCCTTGCGGGTAAGTTCGAGAATCGTATTATGATGAGCTTCTCCTACCTCAACTTTGACGAGCTTTAGTTTTCTAAATCCAATTAAAAATGCATATCTTGTCTGTCAGCCTTGAAGCTCATAGCTTTCTCGAATCTCATACACATGAACTCCAAAAGAACAAACCTCCAAAGCAATTGTCTAATCGGAAGGCGCGAAGGCGGGTCGATGAGATGGAAGAGAGAGTGACGCGGGAAAATGCTGCACGTGAGAGAAATAGGCTGACAAGGCTGAACCATTGGCTGAGATTGAGGAAGATGAGAGGGCGGTTCTTGAAAAAAGTGTTCTTTCCTGAAACAGAGAAGCGCCGAGATGCGTATATGCTTCAGAAACGTTTGAGTTCGACAACAGAGAACAATCAGACAACAATCAAAAACAGGCTCTCCTCCGATAAGTTAGACCAATCAGTCATTTCTCCCTTGTCTTTGTTTTGTTAGTTTGGGTGTTTGCAAGTCAATTAATATTGGGAACGTTTGATAAAAGTTCAAAGTTGCTGGAGATTATTAGCAAATATGTTTTATTCACTTCTTATCCCATGCGATATTTTACCATTGATAGTTTTCATGTTTATCATTTCTCACACTTGGTATGGCAAGTTTTGTATGACTTGAAATTTATAGCACTACTAAATAGTTCTTTTTTGTTATTCTAAAAAATATGAATATATTTATGACTAAAATATTGACTTGCTTTACATGAGGCTCAAATGGTATTTTAAAGGAACGATGAAATAAACGAATAAATAGAAAATGCCAAAAAAAAATTGTTTTAGTAGATCAATCATGTATTTTTAGGTATTTATTCTTTTAACTCGCTAGTGGTATTGTAACACATGTGGGCCTTAAATTGCAGCATCGTGAATGTCTTATGGCAACATACATCCTTTGCTTTTGATTTATTCGTCTCATCTCTGTTTCTTCGGGTTTTTCCTTTCGTTTAGTGTTTGCTACAATGTCGCAAAGCAGTTCGTTGAACAGTGGTCTGTCCGGAAAGAAGAAGATGGAGTTGGTCCCGAAGCGCAAGATCAATATTCCTTTCTTCGATAACTCAGCCTTGATCGAGGGTTATGCCAAGACGGTGATCGGTAGGTGCATGAACCCGCATATGCAAGACATGAAGACTTAGCTCTTTATGCTCCCTCGCATATGGCAATTGGAGGGAAGGGTTATTGGTGCTAATTTGGGGCTTGGAAGGTTTCAGTTCGATTTCGACAGGGAGGATGATATCGTGGAGATTCTCAAAATGGAACGCTTCCATTTTGATCACTGGATGCTGGCGATTGTCCGTTGGGAGCCACCGGTGGATCCCCCTTACCCCTTGTCTATCACTTTTTGGGTCAGAGTATTGGGGATTCCTCTCCAATATTGGGCAGATCCCACCTTTAGGAGCATTGGGGAAGACTTGGTCCAAGTTCAGGAGGTTGATGTTGATGGTGGTCGAGTTCGGGTAACAATCGATGGTTTTAAGCAATTATGCTTTCAAACAGAGATTGATTTTGGTACTGGGGAGGAGATTACGGTTACTTTGCGGTATGAGCGTTTGTTCGGGTAATGTCAGGTGTGTTTCATTTTGTGTCATAATGAAGCTCACTGTGGTGCCGTGGTGTCCGAGATTTCTCATGGTGATGCTAAGGAAGGAGGAGATAGACGTACTCAGAGCTAACGAAGAGCTATAGCGTATGAGAGACGTCAGGGACCAGATCATGATGGCAAGCATTCGGGTTCTCATAAGTCCAAGAGCAGTGGAGAGGAGGTTAAGGGTGAGGGTTCACGGCAACAGTCCGGTGTTCAACAAGGGCGGGGTCATTCTCGGTCTGGTTTTTACCAAGGGGAGCCTTCACAGAGACCTAGGAGACACAACTCCTACACCAGGTTTGAGGAGCATAGGAAGACTGCTGCTGTGGTGGTTAATAAGGAGCTCGCAACTGTGGAGCCACATGTCTCTTTGGAGGTTGTTTCACAACCAAAACAGGTCAGTAAAGCTCTTTTTCTGGATTCTGTAACTGAAGCAGCAGCGATGGAACACCAAATTTCTAGTGGTGTGGAGAATTTGGAGCTGGTTATAAACACTACGGTCGATCCAGTTACAGTATGGGAGCTAGCTGGTGAGGTTCAGCCCGATGTTTAGGATTCTCAAAGCTGTGAGGAAGTCTTGTCTATTCCTCCTCTTTCCCAGCTGGATTTGGAGATGCTTGATGTGAGTGATATGGTTTTGTTGGCTAGTGATGAGCCAGGCGAAGAGAAATGGAGTTTGGAAGGCTTTGAGGAGGAAATTTCGTCCCACCAAGAGGATATTGAGGGGGTATTGGTTCAGAAGGTGGCAGTTGTCGTGGAGGATTTGGACACAGAAGTGATGATCAATACAGAGAACACGGAGAATACGAAGAATGCAGTCTCGTTGGAGGAACGTCTTGGTGACTTTGGGCAGGAGGACGCTGGGGTTGATAGAGGACATCGTGGTAAAGCCGTGGCACTTGCAGGAGCAAGCTCTAAGAAGAGAATCGCTCACATGATTACCTCGCCTCCGAAACGCCCGGCACCGAAGAATGCACCACCCGGAGAGGGTTCTAAGGGTGGACAAGGTGGGCCAAAACCGTCAAAGCCAAAGGGTCATAAATGAAATTTTTAAGTTGGAATTGTCAAGGTTTGGGTGATAAGGCCACCGTTGGTTATCTTAGGGACTTATGGAAGTATCATAGGCCAGATTTTTTTTTTCTTTCAGAAACTATGCAATTGTCATGTTTTTAAAAAAAATTTCAAGGTCATATTGGTTATAATAATATAATCACGGTTGATCTGGTTGGTTGTAGTGGTGGTTTGGCACTTTTTATAATAATAATACGTTTAATGTTTCAATTTTATTGAAGTCTAATCGTTTGATAGATGTTGAAACGGTCTTCAACGGTAAAAAAAATTATTTAACCTTTATTTATGGTGATCCGGTTCCTAAACAACGTGATAAAGTTTGGGAAAGATTAACACGCATGGGTTTTATTCGTGGCTCACCTTGGTTTATAATTGGTGATTTTAATGAACTCACGGGCAACCATGAAAAGAGGGGGGGGGGTAAGTTAAGGCCAGCTTCCTCTTTTCTAGATTTTGATTGTATGTAACGAATTGTGGTTTTATGGAATTTCCCAAGTTATCTTGGCGGGGATGGCGGGATAAAAAACCAATTCGGTGCAGGCTTGACAGGGCGCTCGGTAATGAGAAAGGGCATGACTTTTTTTCGAACACTACAACGGAATATCTTCCGATGGTCGGTTCGGATCAAAAGCCGATCATAGCTTTTATGGCTGAGAAGAAATTTCGGCGAAAATGGTGCTTTATGTTCGACAAAAGATGGGTTGGTAAAGAAGGTTTACTAGATGCGATTTCGGGAGGAAGACTCAGGTTCCGTTTGGGAGGAATACAATCGAGGATTTAAAACAGAAACTTGTTGCGACTCAGGAAGATGATTCCAGCATTCCTACGGATATTTATGATCTATCAATCAAGTTGAGGAATGCTTATAAAGATGAGGAAGTCTATTGGCATCAGAAAAGTAGAAATCAGTGGATGAGGGTGGGAGATAAGAATTCCAAATATTTTCATGCACAAACAAAATGTAGGCGGGCGAGAAACCGCATTGTTGGTTTGTTGGACAATGATGACGTTTTGGCTACAGAGGATAAGGATATTTTTGGTATTGCGGCAACCTATTTTGAGTATTTGTTTACTACGATCAATTCTCAGCAATTTGAGCATGCCTTGAGAGATGTTAATACAGTGATAACGGAGGATATTAATAGGTATTTAACAGCTCCGCCTACAGAGAAAGAGATACACGCAACATTTTTTATGATGCATCCGGATAAAGCTCTAGGGCTAGATGGCATGACATGTGTTTTTTTCCAAAAAGCTTGGGGAGTGATTAAGGATGACTTGCTGATTTTGGTGAATTCCTTTTTTCAGGATGGGGTCTTTGATAAACGTCTAAATCAGACGAAAAATTGTCTAATTCCAAAGGTGGAGCGACCGCGACCGACTAGAATGACGGAAGTACGTTCTATTAGCCTATGTAATGTGGGATACAAGTTGATTTGAAAGGTTCTTTGCCAACGGCTAAAAACGGTACTTCCACGGTTAATTTCGGAAAATCAATATGCTTTTGTGATGGGACGTCTGATTTCAGACAAATTTTGATAGCTCAGGAGATGTTTCATGGTCTCCGCACTAATCCTTCGTGCAAGACCAATTTTATGGCCATCAAGACAGACATGAGCAAGGCCTTTGGAATTTTATCAAACATTTGCTGAAAAAATTGGTTTCTCAGAAAAATGGATATCTTCGGTTATGTTTTGTGTATTCTCTGTTGAGTATCGTGTTCTCATTAATGGAAAACCGCAAGTGGATCCTTTATCACCGTATCTTTTTATTTTATGCACGTAGGTTTTAATCGTCAATATCCGAAAAGCAGGACATGATAAATTAATAATCGAAATCAAGGTGGCAAACAAATGCCCTTCTATCTCTCATCTTCTGTTTGCGGATGATAGTTTTTTTTTATAAAGCTAATACGGATCATGTGCGGTGATTTTGGATATTCTTAGGTAGTACGAATTGGTTTCCAGGACAACAGATAAATTTATTGAAATCTTCACTCCAATTTGGTCATAAAGTAGACGAGCCTGCTAGGCTGGCAGTACAAGCGAACCTTGGAATTAATAATTTGGGAGGTATGGGGTCTTACCTAGGGTTGCCGGAGAGTTTAGGCGGTGCTTCATAGATGGTTCCTGGAAAGACACAAATAAGTATGCAGGATTAGGGTGGGTTTGTTAGCAACGCTCAGGACTCCTCTACGATTATGGGAGCATAAAATCTCCGACGTAGTCTCTCTCCACTCCACTCAGAAGTTGAGGCACTGCTATGGGCAATGAGATGTATGATTGGACATGATTACAGAGATGTTTCTTTTCTCATGGACTGTTCTGACTTAGTAAAGATGGTATCTTCTCCTTCCAAGTGCCCAGCGTTTTCAGTGTACCTGGACGATATCAGTACTGATAGGGAAGAATTCTCATATTTTTCTTTATCTCTTATTCCTCGAAATGCGAATGTAAATGCGGATTGTTTGACACGACGTGTTCGTTCCATTCCGCATCATGTCACCTATGTAAACAATTTTCCTCCCAATTGGCTCGTTTGAGCTAATCTTTTAATTTTGTTGACAAAAACAAAAAAAATGTTCACAACTACATATGAGCATGAATTTTGATTTCTCAGCTATCCAAATTAAAATTTTTATCCAGTTTAATCCGGTTCCTTATTTGAAAAAGTAAAACTTTTAAAAAGTTTCAAAATATTATAAATTTGAATTTTTTTAAAAAATTGAAAATATTATAAATATTAAAACTTTAAAAGCTGCAAAATATAATCTTTAATTTAAGTTTAATAGAATATTAAAAATATTAAAAATATCAAAACTCTACAAAAGTTTAAAGTTTATTAATATTTTAACTCTAAAAATATTTAAAATATAATAAAATTGTACACAAATATGATTGAACGGGTTTGAGTTTACATAAATATGATTATATTTTTCTTACGGGTTGTCTATATTTAGAAACTTTTACAGGTAAAGTTAAAATATAATTTTTTATTTACAACAAAATTGTCTCGCGGTGTATCGCGGGTTAACCAAATATATCTATGAATCTACTTATAATACAAATTCAAAATTTTACATACAATTAAAATGAAATAAACACTTATAAATCTAGACTATATAAACCAACTATAAAAATGATCAACCAAACAAATATATTAAGTTATGGACCCGTGGTGTACCACGGGCTAAACCCTAGTTATGGAACATTTCCGTTTTTTCGAAAACAATAAGGAGAATAAGAGAAAATGGGAAATCAAGTAGAGAGTTCGCACGTGTGGATCTCACTCGCGGCGATATCTCTCTCCAAAACATTTCCTCTTCTGATCACAAGCTCGTAAACCGATGTTGAGTTCTTTGTCAATTTCGTTAATGATGAGGACCCTTCGGCTCATGGTTCTTCATCCGCAATTCATTACATCTTCCCGTCAAAGATATTGGTTCATAATCAAGGGAGCAGTGGAGATGGGAAGCAATTGTGAGACGGCGCCAGTATGAGCTCTATCGGCGGTGAGGTGACATGGAGTGAAAGAGGGAGATTCACGAGATCATATACGATTGGGGAGTTATTCTCTGGAGGTTTCACGAGATCGGATACGATTGGGGAGTTATTCTCTTCATCTACTCCCTACTGCTTTCCTCTCTCACGACAGAGCAAGAAAACCTCCTCGACAAAATTAAGCTTGGTTCTCTTCCTCTTTCTCAAAAAAGCTTTACGGTGGCGGACGGTAACAGATCTTGGATCACCATCTCCGTTCGACTAGCGTCTTCCACGCCACCGGAGGTCCTGTTCAGGTGATTACCCGCATATATGTTGGACGACGGCTGCAGCGTGTCCTACGTTTGCAGATTAGGGTTTTAACGTATGGTTTTGTTTGGTTTGTGAAACCGGTCAGTTTGCTTTTTTCAATGGTTTAGTTTGGTTAGTTGTAAATGGATCGGACCTTAATGGGATTTGTATGGGCCTAATACGGAAATAGCCCTTTGGACCTATATATTATAAATTTCAAGCCAAGGTCCAATTTTGTCAAATAGTTCGTGCATATGTATAAGTTTGGAGCTTTTATATGTTAATCAAAACAGTAAACAAATTAATAACCGTATAAACCCAGATTTTTGGAAAAGTAGATGAGAACTATGATATCGGGGAGAAATAAAAATAGAACTATTGAGCCGGGGAAAAAATATGAGTAGAACTACCTATTCGTGTAGGTAGGACGAGATCAAAGTTCTGTGTAGTTATGAAATTATGCAGTAAAAATAGGTCGTCGATCCATAAATACAAAACCAAAACTTAGCCTAGTCATATATCTAAACTTTGCTTTAGTCTAGACTCTTGAATATTTTCCATTTTTCTTGTTTGGTAATAATGTCAGCTAAAGGAGGAAGTTCATATCCAACATTGATGATCCTTTTTTTGGTCTTGTGGCATTGCGAAACGGTCAATGCTAGAGAAAAATATTCAATTTTAAATGGGCTAAGGAGTTAACTTAACAACTAATTTAGGAGTTTCTACTATAAGTCTACAAGTATGTGTAATAATAAAGTAGTGGTTTCTACTACAAGTCTACAAAGTATGTGTAGTAACAGTAATCACACAGCTGTTTCTTGGATCCTTCACTACAAGAAAACATGGTGTTATCCTTGTTGTAGCGGTTCTGTGTTTAAATGCACTAAAGATATTTGAACAATAGCTGAGATGTTGTTGAAGCCCTAGGAATATCTTTCAACTTCTCCATCAATAGATGTTCCTCTTCATATTTCATTGTCAAGGTGCATTTTAGATCAATAATCGCGGTATTTAAACACTTACAGTTGGCTAAGACGTATCTCAAGAACTGTTCCTCTCCCTCTGTGCCTCCATATTCTTTCCATTTAAAGGTTTCGAGCTGTGACGACAAGCATCCCGGAGTGGAGATCGGTTGGTTCCATGAAAGTGCAATACCATCCTGAGAAGCAACGATGGCTATATGTTAAACACATTCTAATTAACTTTATAAATTAAAAGTCCATAATTAAGAAAGCCAAGACAAGAAGGATATATATACACTTACATCATCTATCCACAGTTCTTTTAGTTTTGGAGAGTTTTCAAGTAAAGATATGAGTGGGTCCAACCAATCTGATTCTCGTGGACATATTCGTAACTTTAAAAGTCTAGAGAATTTGATAGCGCTACTACCAACAAGCTGCACCGAAACAAACACAATGTTAGTATAGGCTCACAAGGAACAAGAGAGAGTGAGAAATAAAGATAGTTGTACCTTTTCATCTAACAAAACGAACGAAAGAGATGAGACCGAAGAAACAGAACGTAGAAACTTTTCATGGTTAGAGCCAAGACTGATAGATGCACACTTGAGGAAAGGCATATTCTCGATGGAGCTAGAGTCTCCCAAAAAATCATAGATGTACAAGTCCTCTAATCCCGGAGTATCGATAATCAGGGAATGTTCTTCATCATAACCATCTAAATGTTCATTAGTATAATCTAACTTCAATAAAGAAGGAACTTTTATAGTGAACTTTTTCACATTGTCATTCGTTTTCCGCTTCACATATAGACACTTTAGAACGGGGCAGCCCGATAAGAACCTAACAATAGAACTCTCATCTTTATACACCACACAATTTAGACTGAGCTTTCTAAGGGATGGTAGGCATGCAGTAGAAGGAACATCCACGAGAATCTTGTTGCAGCGAGTCAGTTTCACGAGAGATTCACATGAGTAAAGACTCTTGGGCAAGCTGGTTGGATCTACAGACCAGTCGAGCTCGAACTCTAGGTCAAGCAAGCAGCGAGAAACAGTGTTTTCAACCCACTTTACGACATCAACATCGGTAGGACATATGGAACCGAGTTTCACGCATAAGAAGTCTATTACAGGTGCCTTGTGTAGTTGCATTGATTTTTCAAGAAAATTCCAAACGGCATGGTCATCGTAGTCAACATTGTAATCAACATAATCTTCAATATCGTAGTCTTGGTACTCAAGTGTTGGTATCATCGTCCAAACAGAGAGCCACCGTTTCGACAGAAACATGGTGGCCACTGCGTCTTTTATTGGGACAAGACTCACATATCCTTACAAGCAAATCATCAGGCAACTCACTAATCTTGTCTTTACAAATTGTCTATTCAATGTTCTCAATTTTTTCTTCTATTGTCATCTTCACGAGTCAAAATCCTAGGTGTGGAAAGCAAAAGAAATCGGAAATAGGCGATATTATAACCGGTACTATGTCTTTAGTAAAAGTATAAAGTCGATTTTCTGAAAAAACATTCTTTAGTAGTTTATATAAGATATTTTCTTTACAAAACTTGGGGTATCTTAGCCCCTAAGATACCCCCAATAAGGATGCCCTAATAAGAAGATCTTACTTCTAGGATCCTCTTATTAATAATGGTTTGATAACCTCTTAAGAGATAAAACATAGCTTACTTATTGAACCGAAAAAAGAAGAAGGGAAAGAATCATTCATAACACACGTGTGAAACAAAATATTAATAAAGTTACTTTTTGTTAAAAGTTAATTTTTATCAAATAAAAAGAAAAACTATTGCCACATCTTTTTAATATATTAATTGATTAAGATAGTTAGGGAAATATTGGAATTTATTTTTGATTTGAGATCATATGTATGAATTTACCAAAACTTAAATAAACAAAAAATTTGTAGCAAAAATAAATAAAGAAAGTATTTTATTCCAATTGAAAATGTACAAGTATTAAACGTCCAAAAATAATAAATGGGGAATTTTTAGGTTTTTTTCTCTTTCCAAAACTGAAAACATCTTATTTGTTAATCACTTGTAATATGAAAAATAAACACTGTCTTGAATAAAAACAATTTAAAAATAAATACAAATTTATTAACTCTTGGAAAAAACGTCATCTTTATTATTGTAGCACGAGCTATCTCATAGTCTAATATTTAATTAATCTTGATATATATATGTCTTTATATAATTTAGTGACAACATATGTTTAAGTACATATCTTAATATTTAAGAAAAAATTAAATAGATTGTAAGGTTTGTCAAAGAATTTCTTCCAAACTTACAATAATAAAGGAAAAATTATATTTGTAATCTAAGATATTTTTTTAAAACTTATATATAGAAAAAAATAAGTAGATAATAAAAAACACCAAAATACGACATTTATCGCTGAAAATATATGTAATGCATAGTATAATTAATTAAATATATTTCCAAATAATTGTAGCTTTAATTTAAGGAAGCTATTTGTATTTGAGGAGGAATCATTTATAACAGACGTGTGAAACAAAATATCAATAAAGTTACTTTTTGTTAAAAGTTAATTTTTATCAAATAAAATGAAAACCTATTGCCATATTTTAATATAATAATTTATTTAGATAGTTAGGGTAATATTGGAATTTTGTTTTTGATTTGAGATCATATGTATGAATTTACCAAAATTTAAATAAGCAAAAAAAATTTGTAGCAAAATTAAATAAACAAAGTATTTTATTCCAATTGAAAATGTACAAGTATTAAACGTCCAAAAATAATAAATGGCGATTTTTTAGGCTTTTTTCTCTTTCCAAAACTAAAAATCTTATTTGTTAATCACTTGCAATATGAAATATAAACACTATCTTGAATAAGAACAATTTAAAAATAAATACAAATTTATTAACTCTTCGAAAAAACGTCATCCGTGTGGTAGCACGAGCTATCTCCTAGTCTAATATTTAATTGATCTTGATATATATGTCTTTATATAATTTAGTCACAACATATGTTTAAGTACATATCTTAATATTAAAGACAAAATTAAATAGATTGTAAGGTTTGTCAAAGAATTTCTTTTAAACTTACAATAATAAAGGAAAAATTATATTTGTAATCTAAGAGAAATTTTTAAAACTTATATATAGAAAAAAATAATTAGATAATAAAAAACACCAAAATACGTCATTTATCGCTGAAATATATGTAATGCATAGTATAATGATAATTAAATATATTTCCAAATAATTGTAGCTTTAATTTAAGGAAGTTATTTTTATTTGAGGAGAAACCACAGCCCAATACCCACACCGATGCCTAAAACCAACCCAAAGACTATAGCAAAAACTCTCTTTATATCAACCCCTATCTCCATCGTCAAAGCCATTTCCTTAGCTGCTTCTTCTTCTCGTCAATATTATACTTTGTGCCTTATGCGGTTTTATGATCTTCTTCTTATTAAAATAAAAGAATGTAACCATATCTCAATATATAGCCTTATAAAGTGGTACCTTATATAATAAATAAATCTTGTCATGTGTTCATAAATAGTTTTAACATTAAATAGATTATAACATTTGTTTGTATGTATGATATATCTATTAATCATGTCATAAGTTCATAACCTATATTTAAATGGGGAAAACGGCCTATTCCCCCATAAACTATGTTACTTTATCTCATTCATAAACAGAAGTTTGTCGCGTGCCTAAAACTATATAAACTTGTTTTAAATTTGAATTTCCTACGTGTACAAAACAAATCCGGTCTAAACCCACAAATCTCTAAACGACGTTACTATTCCGTTAAAAATATGCTGACCGGAATGCCACGTGTATTGAAAAGAAATATTAAGGAAAAAAATACTTAGCCCAAGTTCAAACCTATTACCTTTCACACAACCTAGCAGAAGTAATACCACTACGCCTCCGTCGAATATTTTTAATTGCCTACATGGATGTATACATATACAATAAATAAAAAATGACAAAACTAAAAAAGAAACTCATCTCTCTTTGCTTTCTTCGATTTCTTCATCTCCTCTCCAGGCCACCATCATAACTCATTCAACTCCAGCGAGAAACTGAAAAGTTTTTCTCTTAATCAAACTTGAATATCAACTTTTTTTTTTTTTCCTTTTGCAAAATCCAGTTGAATCAAATCTGATATGATCAACCAAAGAAAACCCAGTTTTCAGTCTAATGAATTGTATGTGATTAGGAGATCGGAGAAGAGAAAGCAATTAAAGGTCTTACCCCATTGTTTTGAATTTTCATCCTAGATCTATTACACATAGATCACATAAAGATCAAAATTCAGAGATATAAACCAAAAAATAAGTTCATTAACAGATTTGAGAAACAAAAAAATTTAACTAGATGATGAGAATGAGAAAGTGATGGGAAGGTGACGGATTGATCGGAGAAGAAGAGTCGCAGCGATGCACCTATCTTCTCGACCTAATCTATCAGTATAATTGATTGTCAATGCACATATAAATGAGTTGGCACAGTTGATACTAGGTAAGCAATAATGAATAGGAAGTCATGGGCTCGATTCTTAGATATACATTTTTTATTATTAATTTTTATTATAAGACGACGTCGTTTTTGTGTTATCAAATCCACGTGGCATCCTAGTCATCTTTCTCTTAACGGAATAGTAAAGTCGTTAGAGATTTGTGGGTTTAGACCGGATTTTTTTTGTACATGTAGGAACTTCAAATTTAAAACAAGTTTATATGGTTATAGGCACGCGACAAAGTTTTTTTTTTTTTTGGTAAAAGGTTAAATTTTATACCAATTTTCGAATTTGCGACAGAAGTTACAGAGAAAACAAAGAAATCCAGAAAGACGGAAATCTACAACTAAAAAAATTACGAACACAAGACAAAAACACGACAAGGAAAGCAATAGCGAAACAATTAGCAAAGGCCCAAAGAAGAAACACCAATTCCAAACCGCTAAGCTCAAACATTTGCGTGATTGCCTCAGCTCCAAAGAACTCGAGTCCTCATCGTTGTTACCACGCAACCCTACCCAAAGCCAGCTTTCAAAACCTCGAGACAAAAGGGCGCCTACAGCTTCTCCGAGGACTAACGCAAAAACGGAACCGCTAAAATTGGACCTAATCGCACCCGGCGGCATGGGAGCATCTACGTGCAGCCAGAGAAGCCGCCTCTGACCACCATTCCCAAGCGTGAACCTACGGGAACCATCTCCCACGGGATTGAGAAAGCAACCTAGACCGAACCGCTGCCTCTATTCAACCACTAAGCCTTCGCCGATGTGAAAAGCGTAGCAAAACAAGACGCAACAATACAAAGAAGACACAGACACCAACAACAAACCCCAAACCAGCCTATGCAAAACAGCAGCACAAGCCTAGGATGATCCAATTATATACAGTTTAAAATACTACAAATATCAATTTATTTTAACGTTTCAAAAATTAAAATATTAAAATATTTTAAAATATATTGGTTTAAATTAGGTAAAATATATTAACAAAATCTAAACTACGTTTACAAATACACAATTCGAATTTAATAGGCCACATTTTATGGTAACGAATTTATTGTGATTTCTATGAATATTAGTTACTTATTAGTTTTGATTTTTTTTTTATATATTTTAAAGCATATTTCCTTCCTTTGTAAATATATTTTGCTGTCTTCAATATATAATATAATAATGCTTAAACTTATAGATTTTTAATTGATTTTAAATATTTCTAATATATTAAACTTAACATGTAGTTTAAAACTTAAAATATTTATAATATTTTAAAACCTTTTAAAGGAGTAAATATTGATAATACCTAAACTTCTATAGAATTTAGATATTTATAGTATTTTAATTTTTCCTTGGACATAATCTATTTTAAACGTTTATTTACATAATTTAATCTGTTTACATATATACAATTACTACTATAAATATCAATTTATTTTAAACGTTTCAAAAAATAAAATTTTATAATATTTTGAAATATATTATTTTAAATTTGGTAAAATATATTAGAAATTTTAAAATATGTTTACAAATATAAAATTTCAAATTTAATAGGCCACATTTTATGGTAACAAATTTATTATGGTTTCCATGAATATTGGTTAGTTATTAGTTTTGATTTTTTTTTAAAGCATATTTTTTCCATTTGAAAATCTATCATTAATTTTGTTTGGCTATAGATTTAGATTACATTTTCTTTCATTTTTTCTATTTAATCTGTTTGGTTACACCTATAAAAAATGCTCCCCTTTTAATATATAGATTTCATTTTTTCTATTTAATCTGTTTGCTTACACCTATAAAAAATGCTCCCCTTTTAATATATAGATTTTTTTTTTTAAGCATATTTTTTCCATTTGAAAATCTGTCATTAATTTTGTTTGGCTATATGTTTAGATTACATTTTATTTTATTTTTTTCTATTTAATCTGTTTGGTTACACCTATAAAAAATGCTCCCCTTTTAATAGTATAGATTTTTTTTTAAAGCATATTTTTTCCATTTGAAAATCTGTCATTAATTTTGTTTGGCTATAGGTTTAGATTACATTTTATTTCCTTTTTTCTATTTAATCTGTTTGGTTACACCTATAAAAAATGCTCCCCTTTTAATAGTATAGATATCAATTTTGTTGCAGATCTTCCTCAATCACAGCTTTTTGGTTTCAATACACATAAGTTTTTGAGAAGAAATGTAAACTGTTTAGGAGTGGCTGAATCTGGTAAAGCAGAGCAAGCGAGCACTGCTACTAGTCAAGATGATCTTCTCACCTGGGTTAAAAATGACAAGAGAAGAATGACTTCGAATTTTCTTCTGATATGATTTGATGTTTAATGTTTTGAGCACTTTCTGAAGCTTAACTGGGTCGTTTGATTGATGCAGATTTTACACTAAATGTCTTGGAATGAAGCTTCTACGTAAGCGTGATATACCAGAAGAAAAATATACTAATGCTTTCCTTGGTTATGGCCCTGAAGAATCACACTTTGTGATTGAGCTCACTTATGGTAAGTCATATATGTTTCACTCCCGCTTTTATGCTTAGGACCAAGAGTACTGTAGTTCATTTAGCTCCAGTGAGCCTTTGACTATGCATTTTGAATAGAGATGATTGGCTTACCCTTCTTAATATGAATTTATTTACAGATTATGGAGTTGACAAGTATGATGTCGGTGCTGGTTTTGATCACTTTGGTATTGATGTGAGCTTCTCCAATCTATATGAAATTATGTCCTTTCTTTGAAAAAGTTTTTGATGTGTCTGGAGTTTACTCTTTCCACCACATGGTTTTATTTCTAAGATGTGAACTTTTCTTCTCAAAAAGGTGGCGAAAACTGTAGAGCTTATGAAAGCCCCGGAGCCTGGTCCTGTCAAAGGTGGGAAAACTGTAATCGCATTCATTGAAGATCCTGATGGTTACAAATTTGAACTCTTGGAAAGAGGTCCTACACCAGAACCTCTTTGCCAAGTTATCCTCCGTGTTGGTGATCTCGATAGGGCCATTAAGTTCTATGAGATGGTGACTCCTATGAATTTTTGAGATGTGACGACTTATAGCCGAACAGCACAAACATTTAATCTGATATAATTTCTATTTCTTTTATCAGAATGTGTTCTTATCCTTTAATCATATGTGCTTGCTTTCTTTATAGGCCTTCGGAATGGAACTTCTGCGAACAAAGACAACCCTGAGTACAAAGTAACTTGCAATGCCTCAACAATCTAATTCTTAGTAACCATGCGGCCTTAAACTTCCCTTGTCTATCTAGTGGTTATTTGATCGGTTTGATTTAGGTTTTGTATAAACTCACTTGCTGTAAGTGGTTCTTTGCAGTACACAATTGCCATGATGGGATATGGCCCAGAAGATAATTTCCTATCCTAGAGCTGACATATAACTATGGTGTCACTGAATATGATAAAGGAAATGCTTATGCTCAGGTAAGAGAAATTTAACATTCCGTTCGTCTATATTCCTTTTCAACTGGAGGGTAGCTGGTAGCCAAAGTTTTAACTTGTTTGCTTGTATTTGATTACTGTCAGATTGCAATAGGGATGGATGATGTGTACTAAGCAGAAGCTATAAAAGTCTTTGGAGGAAAAATCACAAGGGAACCTGGTCCGTTACCAGGTATAAGCACGAAGATTACCGCGTGTCTGGATCCTAATGGTTGGAAATCGGTAAGATATTTGTGTTGATATAGATTCATATTGATAGCAACATCTTTAAAATATCGCGTTTTGAGTTTGCGACTTTCTGATTTGTAGGTGTTTGTGGACAACATTGAATTTCTCAAGGAACTGGAGTGAGAAGATATTGGAGAAAGGAGAAGAGAGGCAACAAATGCATGCCAATGGCTTATGAAGGAGACAAGAAGGGAGGCCTTGTTGTGTTACATCAGTTTGGGGTTTGATATAATATCTCTCAACTGAGTATATGGTTCAAAGTGAATGATTGTTTTTTTTGAATCTAGTACTCTAGACCTCTAGTGTAGTTGTTTTACAGGATAAAGCCCTTGTTGCTTCTTTGTATATGAGTTCCACTTAACATCAATTGCCATTAAATAAGATGATAAGTGCATTTATAAAAAAGAAAAAATCCATCTATCCAAACTATACAATGCATATTGGCTCTTTGGGGACATGTGAAAAAGTTTAACATTTGAAAAGCAAATTTAATTATAGAGTTTTAATGATTTTTTTCTTCAAATCTTATGCCTAGTCGAAGTTATAAGGTATAAGAATTACACTAATAGACCACCCACAATTTTTGAATGTCATTCTTTTTTCTTCTTTAATTATGTTTGTATTAGGATTTTTGTTTACGAGAGAAGCTACAAAAATGTATGTAAAAGCTTATGGACAAATTAACCGGCTATATATTTATTGATACAAAAAGTTGTGAATTACTCTTAGTGAAGCCAAAAAATTACGTTTGACAAGATAAAAACTGAAAACTACAAAACGACATCGTATATATAAAATACACCGTTAGATAAACTTGTGTTTGACGTTGTATTGATTTTTTAGTATTAAAAGTTGACCTTTGCAACACAAACTGAATCAGGCCAAACGTCGTCGTATAAATAATTATATTCGACGTCGTCTGGCATGTTACCTAGGTTAACTTGGCTCTATAAAAGGATCATACTCACAGTTTTTAATGTCTTCATCATCTCCGCCGTATTGTTTCTTACTACAAAACATAGCAAAAACAACCCCATGAAAATTTGGGATTACTCGACCACATCAATGAAGAAACTTCAAACCCGACTAAATTTTATTGCAAAAGGTATGTCCTGATAAAACATAGATAGCTTGAGATCTTTTACATTCATTTGATTTTATTTGAATTTTTTAAATGTTTGCATAACTTTTTGGTTTTCTATATTACTAAATACTTGTTCATGGTCTTGTTAATTGTTTGATTGCTTGATGTTTATATTTTGTCTCACGAGTTTTTAGTGAAAAGAAAAAAGAGTTCATATATGGTAAAAATCATCTAAGGTTCATATAAAGCATCATAAAAATCTCTGGATAAATGATATCATCTTTTGAGGTTGAAAATTATCAGAGATCTATGACCATCCAATCAGAAAGATGATATATGAAAGTTTGGGGTCTAGATCAAAATATTTTGATTTTTGCAATACATGATATTCAGATCCGACTTGGATCTATAATCAAATTTATTTTTCTTAAAGTATATATATGTCTGATAAATCTATTTTTTAAAATATTAATTATGCTGTCATTGATCATTCTTTTAGTTTATAAATATTTTTGACGTAATAAATTAATCAATATTTAATAAATTTATGAAGTAATTTACAAGTAAGATTTTGGGGATTGAATTTGGAAAGACAGAATGCAAAATTTGAAGTGAGATTGTGAGATCGTTCCCTCTTCTTATAAAATAGATATAATTTTAAAATAATGGAAAATAAAAAATGTATTCAAAGGTGTGGTTGTCATTATCATTAGTAGGTGTTTTTAGAGTATTATCTTTTTATTTGACTGTAATCTATCTAATGTTAAGACTTTCATTAGTCAAGAATTTGGGATTTGTAGAAACAATTACATTAATGTCCGTGGATTTTTCATAATCTAAAAATTCTTTCTTAATTTATTATTCTACCATCCTATTATACAAGTCAAATAAAAATAACTTCCTGCTATAAATTTTCTCTTTTTTACCTTTTTCTTCAGTTTACTATTTTATTATATAAATTTTTAGTCAAAGTCAAATGTTTTAAAAAAGAAATCATTATGCCAATTTATTTACAAAAAAGAAGAAATAAATCATTTGTTTCTTTAATTTCCAATTTTTAGACCAATGAGAGCCTTATATTAGAATAGAATACAGTCCTATAAAAGGATAAATATCCAAAAAGACCAATTAATGAAAAAAAAAAACACACTTTGAATACATTACTTAAAAAAGATAAAATTTCTTGAATTGTCAATCTATTATAAAAGAAGAGGGAACAACCTCTCAGATTCCACACACTTCAACTTTTACATTATTTTCTTCAGATTCAGTTCTCCGAATCTTCCTCTGTTAATTAGTTCTTTTAATTATTCCCTAAAGTTCGATTCGTTTAGTACAGTTTACTGTTGTTATGGCGAGAAAGCGTAAAAGCAATCCTGGCGTTAGAGTCGTTGGACGTAGAATCTACGATTTAAAAAATGGCAAATCCTGCCACCTGGTGAAACTTTAGTTTCGTGCTTTAAGACTTTGATCTTGTTTTAAATTAAAACCATAATGATGTTTTGTTGTTTTTGTGGAGTGATGCTTCAAATGAAGATACTAGTAGTAGCACTAGTGAATTTGTTCCAGTGACAGAAGTGGTTTCTAAAATAGATGTTGCCAAGAAGAAGAAGAAAGTATTCTGCAAGAGGACCATACTGAGACAGGATATTCAGTTGAAGGCTCAGCTTCCTCGGGGTACACGCTTGACTTGTGTATTAGGAATTGATATACCCACTATATAAGCTGCAAATGTATGCCAGCTTTTCGAGTTTTGCTCTGCCTTTGGAAAGGTGTGATAATATGCTCCCTTTAATTAGCTTGGAAACTAACATATGGTCCGTAATCTGATCCATTTCTTTTAAACATTTTGGATAGGTTCTTGGATTAAAGGAAAGACAAGCTAAAACTGTTGTTAGTGAGTTGTTTGTATGTGGGCGGAATACAAGGAGTAACCAATGCTGCTCTATTATCAAGATGTTGATTCAGTTGTTGGACTTAATATCACAAGATAGAGAGATGTATTAGTTGGTTTTTATATTCATATCCTGAAATGTATACCTTGTTTTTGTTTGCTCATGTTTCTGATGTGATTTAATTTTATTACAGGTCTTGGACTCTAAGTGCAACTGATAGCAGCTGGTTCACTGCTATTGGAGAGATAGTATTGGAGTCACAAGTTTTGAGAGATGATGAGTTCCCACCTGAAACTTTTGAAGCTGGTGTTGCTGAGTACGAGAAGATGGATCCATCAAGAAAGCTCAAGCTTCTAATTTTCCTATGTGATGAATCACTTAGCACACGGTATACATGTGAATCTTTCTATGCCAATATTAGTTTATGCTTGGTTTTGAGATAAACTTATATGTGTGAAACTTTCTCAGGGCAATAAGGGAGTACATTAAAAGCCAAACAAAAGAGTGTGAACAACAGAATAAAGAAGCTAAAGAAAAGGCTGCAACCGCCAAGAAAAAGGTAATTTCTAAATTTATATATCAATCTCTTCGTTGTGCTAAAAACTAGTTTTGTCTTTTATATAGGAGACGCAACTTAAACAGAAGATGCAAGGTGATGTTGCCAAAGCCATTATGGAAAAAAATGGAGCTCCATTGTCCATTGAGGAACATAACTTAATTGTATCTCAAATAAGAGCTGAAGCTAATGAAGCTCACAAGGAGATGATGGAAGCAAAAGGCATGACATATTGACACCCTTAAGACTCCTTATATATGTTAATTGTCTAACAAATGTTGTTGTATTATATTTAATCTTTTCTCCCTTTGCAGCTATACGTATATGTCATGCACGTAGAACTGAACCAATCATGAAGGATGATGATAATGGTCTTGTTCTTTGGAAACTGAAGTGTTATGAAGAAGAAGAATCAAAGTTTTTGCTTCAAGGTTTGTAATTTACTTACAGTCTTTGTTTGTTTGTATATCTTTGCAAAAGTGTTTAGTAATTTAATCTCACTCTTTATATATATATGGCAGATTTAGGAGCATATGATAATTTATGGCGAGTTGAAAGATGGTTAGCTTTTAAGCCTGAACAAACACCAGAGATAGAGAAATGTCTCTCTTACAAGAACAAGAGGTAAGTTATTCTCATTAAGAGGCTATGAATGATATTTGGATTTTTTGTAATGTACAATTTAAACTAATTGCTGCTTTGTTTTGGTAGAAGAAGAGGATGATGTCTCTTCGGGGATGAGGATGCTGATAATGGAACGATATAGAAGATGAGGATGCTGATGATGATGGTGGTGATGATGGTGGTGGCTGTGGTGGTTATGACTTCTGGAAATATATTTATGTTTACCTATTTTTGCATGTGTTAAAATTTAGAGGAAGACATCCAATTCCTCCACAAACTTAACTTTTTTTTTTCTATCGTATTAATATTTAATACATAAAATTTTTTTATGCTATCACTATGTAGACTTATTAAAAATTTGAATTTCCTACTTGAATAAAAAAAATCTGGTCTAAACTCACAAATTTCTAAACGACGTTATTGTTAAGTTAATAGAAAGCTGAGTAGATGTCATGTGAATGTATTAATTTCAACAGAAAAAATACTTCTGATTTTACAAATATGAGAATTAAATTCGTTAAAAAATGAAAGATAGTTTTCTTATCTTTCTTTATATGAATTTCAGATGATTTTTACCACATATGAACAATTTCACATTGTTGTGTTACATCAGATTGGGGTTTGATATAATATCTCTCAGTGCTGAGTATATTGTTGAATGTGAATGATTTCTTTCTTTTGGAATCTAGTACTCTAGACTTCTAGTGTAGTTGTTTTACAGGATAAGCCCCATGTTGCTTCTTTGTCGTATATGAGTTTCACTTAACATCAATTGCCATTAAATAAGATGATAAGTGCATTTATAAACAAGAAAAAATCCATCTATCCAAACTATACAATGCATAAACGAGAATATTAGTTATAGAATTTAAAATATTATAAATTATAGAATTTAATTAGGAAAACTACAATGCAGGTAAAAAAATTAAATTTCCATCTCTCATAAAATTTTATTTAGTTCCTTATGTCTCTGACCTTTTTAGCCCTATTGTTCTCCTAAAATAAAATAAAAAGCTAAAATCTAACATTTCTTCTCTCTCTTTCTCTGACTTATTTACATATGTCTAAATCTTAAAATTAAATGATAAATAATATAACTAATTCTTAAAATTAAATAATAAAATGAGGTGGATGATGATTAGGATGATGAGGTGGCTTAAGGAGAACAGAGAAAATTTAACTTTATATATGTAGATGCATTGTAATATCTCGACTGTCATCTTACCCAATGGGCCTCATATTCACTCACAGCCTATGGGTCCACTTTTCTTAATGGGTCTCACGTCATCTTCCTAGGCTCATGAACCAATCCATAGCCGACGGTCGATTTGTTACGTTTGGGAGGACTAAAGACTTTTTTACCGACCCTACAAATCACCACATGATATTTTGGTATATGTTGATTTTGGCTGGTTTCATATAGTTTAGGTTGAGAAGTTGAAATTTTTGTGAGTTTAGGTTGCTATTTACCTTTAGTCAAAATCTTTAGCTTTTCAAGCAAAACTATTTTGGACCTCCAATTCTTGTTGAAACGAATTCTATTTATGACATTACAATACATAATACTTTTCAAGCCCAGTCATGTAATGCTCGCAACAATGATAATCCACCGAAAATTGTTCATTGAATGACAAAAATTAGATTCATGGAAGTGTTCATTGTTGCGAGCACTACATGAATGGAAAATCCACCGAAAAGTTATCAAAACCACTTTGTCAAAAACAAGTTCCAACACTTGACTAATTGAGTAGAATTGCAAAAACTGACAATTTTAAGGATTTATTTGCAGAAAACCCTTATAAATAACCAATCAAGGTTGGGAAGTAGTAAAAAAATATTAGTCTTACATCATTAAAAAACTATATAATTTTATTAAAAAATGATATCAATTTGCTGGAATTTGTTTTCTGATTGTTTTTAGGTAAAACACTGAAAATAATATAAATAACATAGAAATCCATAAAATTATATTTTAAACAAAAATATATGAGAAATTTATATATTACAATACACCTATTATATTTACTTAAATTTTTTTTTTAAAACTTGATGTCAGTTTACATACTCAATATAAATATTCATAGACTTGAGAAATACATATTTTATAAAGAGAATTTTGAAGAAATACCCATTTGGGTGTACCCCTTTTCAAAAATACCACCTTTATCTATCCATTTTCAAAAATACTCCTCTTTGAATATGAAAAACTATAAAGTTTTATATGGTTTATAAGGTACTTTTATATAATAATTACTACTTGAAGATTCTATACAAATATTTTATATGTTTTAAAAGGTTTTAAATCATTTTTACAAGTTTTATAAGGTTTTTAAAAGGGTTTATAAGGTTTTTAAAAGATTTTTTATAAGTTAAATATAACAAAATAATCGAAAAAGTGAAATTACACGATGCTTTCTTTATAAAGTAAGCCTTACTCGCTAACAAATTAATAAATTTGTTATTTTCCTTAGTCGTTTTCGTCTTCGGTCTACTTTGACCTTCTTGTTTGGCTATCATCTCATTTATGAAACTTGAATACATTTGTTGAAAATCAAAAGGTTGCGATCCATCAGTTACATCGCAAACCTTATAACCATTTCCATCCCCCGCACCAGGTGATGGATTTTTTTTGCTTGTAAATCTCGCTCGTGATACATCCATAATCTCTTTTTTCTTGATGACGTTCTTCAACAACAATGGATGAAAGGTCGTTTTAAGAATATATATCAAACTTGTCTTCTTCTTTCTCACCGAATAGAGTCTTGTTTGTAACCATGAAATTCCTGGGGACCATATCCGCCAACCTAGGCACCAATTGCGAGGATGAGTCACGACATGCCTCAATTGATTCACTGGTAGATTCTCTAGCAACACTTCAGATAGAAATACAACATATTCAATGTGAAAATGGCGAGCCAAGTTAACATCATTGAAGGCGTATCCAACAATGGATATGAAAGATGCTTGAACGGGATTGTTAGAGAACATTCCCACACCAGCATCATGATCAGAACTTAAAGCCCTCTCTTGTTTCTTAACCGCTAAACCCAAGATCTGGATTTCAAAATCAGAACCAACAACCCAACAATGATGGAGACTATCGATTTTAACCTTGGACCAAAGGAAATAGCTTGGAAAACTTCTCAGCGGAAAAATGTCGGTACTGTTTTGAGACACTCGCCGGATTATGATCGGAAGGAAACTCTCACGGAAGGAGAGGAAGACAATAAAACAATTGAAAACTCTTATCTAACACGATGGATTGACAAACAAGTTTGGGATCAACTTTCTTCTATTCGGAGAGCGGGAGATAGGCGATATGATGCGGGTCTTCAAACTTGGTTCCAAGCGCGAAGTTGATTTTAACTCCAATTTCAAATCATTTTAATCATTATTTTTAAAACTCTTTTCGATAATCCCGTTGCAATAGTTGTACAAACGCTATTTTCTTTTGACTATAATTTAACATTAAATTCAATAAAAAAACTAATAACAAAGGATCACCCACCCGCAGCATTTACCAGTGTTGATACCTTAAACTTTGTAGAAAATGGAGAAAATAAACAACAGAACAGAAAATATGACAACAGCCGACGTCGGAGTGTCCGACGCCGGCCGGAAACAATGGTCAGAAAGAAAGTCTTGTTGGGTCACTCGTAGAGTCGCAAGCGAGAGAGAAAATTGTATTTTTTTTTCTTCTCCTGATTGAACTAATCAAAATTAATAATACAAATTTATACCTTGAAATTATATCAATTTTTATTTATCTTTCATATGTCTCTTTACCATATTATTTCAGCAAAGAGGTTGACCACTTATATATAATACTATATCGATTTTTCTATTGCCAAAGTATTTTTATTATTATTTTAGTTATATCTCATAATTATGTGAAATATGTAGAACGATAAATATATTAATGTAAAAATTCGATATTTATAAATCTAAATTTATCTTAACAAAAATATAAAACATTCCAAAAAATATACAAAATAACAGTATAAACTGTTATTTTATGAATCATATGTAGCTTTAGTTATACTTCTTCAAAGCTAATAATATAAAATTTTTGGTATTCTTCCTATATATATGTATGTATATTGGTATTAAGTAAATATTTTATTTAATCATCTTCTTTTTCCTTTCCGTTTTTATCTCTTTGATTATGATTTTGATATATCTTGGGATTTGGTGAGAAAGTTTAAACTTTCTAATAAGATGAACAAATTTCTGATTTCAGCTTTTTTTTCAGGAATACGAACTATTACTTGTTTTGAATTAATATGTATATGTATATATATGAACAAAGAAAATAACTTCTCAATAAAGTTAGGTTATTAATAAAAAATATTATGTTTAATAATTTTTGTTTAGGAATAAATTCCTTTTCTTAACTTATATCTAGATTTCAACTTTTACATATTTATTTTTAAATAATTTAAAAAATTTTAAATTAACATGTGTCAATATATTATCTATTCAATAAACACGTGTCATGCACGAATCAATAAGATGTTATAAAAATGATCATATTGTCACGAATCTGATCAAACGAGTTGTTGATCTTTTGGAGTTTAATGTGTGAGATTTAAGCTTCAAGACTGGCACACAAGAGATGCATTTCTAACTTAGACAAAAGTGGTGCTTGTCAAACATATTCCTCTGATCTTCCTCAATCTCACCCAATGGTTTGGCCTTGTCAACATATTTCTCTCACGTGCCGCCTTTTTCTGAGTCACTCTCTCCTCCTCCCGGAGGCAAGGCTGGCTTACCAAACTTGACTTGGCCATCAACTCCGGGAAATTTCATCACATCGAACTGCTCTCGCCTTCCGATGATATATTTGGTTCCGAGTGTTGACCTTTTGCTGTTCACCGTCTATGAAATTAAAGAAACTCATGACCTTCAAGAAAGGCACACGAGAGATATATACAGTTTTAACTAGATCCAGAAAAGAGGTGCGTGTCAAAGTTAAGGAAGGAGAAGCTCACCACAATCCGATTCTCGGACTCAGCTGGAAGGAGGAGATCACACGCTAGGATCAATACAAATGGAGAAGAAACAGAAATAGATCTGAAAACTAATCACACTTTTTTCTACAACGAGTGTTGATTTTCATATCCATATCTGTGAGTATTCTCTATTTATTTTGATCCTAGAGTGTGATCTTCCCCTTGCGGGTAAGTTCAGGAATCTGATTATGATGATCTTCTCATACCTCAACTTTGACGAGCACCACTTTTCTAAATCCAATTAAAACTGCATATCTTGTCTGTCATCCTTAAAGCTCATAGCTTTCTCGAATCTCAGACACATGAACTCCAAAAGAACAAACCTCCAAAGCAATTGTCTAATCGGAAGGCGCGAAGGCGGGTCGATGAGATGGAAGAGAGAGTGACGCGGGAAAATGCTGCACGTGAGAGAAATAGGCTGACAAGGCTGAACCATTGGCTGAGATTGAGGAAGATGAGAGGGCGGTTCTTGAAAAAAGTGTTCTTTCCTGAAACGGAGAAGCGCCGAGATGCGTATATGCTTCAGAAACGTTTGAGTTCGACAACAGAGAACAATCAGACAACAATCAAGAACAGGCTCTCCTCCGATAAGTTAGACCAATCAGTCATTTCTCCCTTGTCTTTGTTTTGTTAGTTTGGTTGTTTGCAAGTCAATTAATATTGGGAACGTTTGATAAAAGTTCAAAGTTGCTGGAGATTATTAGCAAATATGTTTTATTCACTTCTTATCCCATGCGATATTTTACCATTGATAGTTTTCATGTTTATCATTTCTCACACTTGGTATGGCAAGTTTTGTATGACTTGAAATTTATAGCACTACTAAATAGTTCTTTTTTGTTATTCTAAAAAAATGAATATATTTATGACTAATATATTGACTTGCTTTACATGAGGCTCAAATGGTATTTTAAAGGAACGATGAAATAAACGAATAAATAGAAAATGCCAAAAAAAATTGTTTTAGTAGATCAATCCTGTATTTTTAGGTATTTATTCTTCTAACTCGCTAGTGGTATTGTAACATATGTGGGCCTTAAATTGCAGCATCGTGAATGTCTTATGGCAACATACATCCTTTGCTTTTGATTTATTCGTTTCATCTCTGTTTCTTCGGGTTTTTCCTTTCGTTTAGTGTTTGCTACAATGTCGCAAAGCAGTTCGTTGAACAGTGGTCTGTCCGGAAAGAAGAAGATGGAGTTGGTCCCGAAGCGCAAGATCAATATTCCTTTCTTCGATAACTCAGCCTTGATCGAGGGTTATGCCAAGACGGTGATCGGTAGGTGCATGAATCCGCATATGCAAGACATGAAGACTTTGCTCTTTATGCTCCCTCGCATATGGCAATTGGAGGGAAGGGTTATTGGTGCTAATTTGGGGCTTGGAAGGTTTCAGTTCGATTTCGACAGGGAGGATGATATCGTGGAGATTCTCAAAATGGAACGCTTCCATTTTGATCACTGGATGCTGGCGATTGTCCGTTGGGAGCCACCGGTGGATCCCCCTTACCCCTTGTCTATCACTTTTTGGGTCAGAGTATTGGGGATTCCTCTCCAATATTGGGCAGATCCCACCTTTAGGAGCATTGGGGAAGACTTGGTCCAAGTTCAGGAGGTTGATGTTGATGGTGGTCGAGTTCGGGTAACAATCGATGGTTTTAAGTCATTATGCTTTGAAACAGAGATTGATTTTGGTACTGGGGAGGAGATTACGGTTACTTTGCGGTATGATCGTTTGTTCGGGTAATGTCAGGTGTGTTTCATTTTGTGTCATAATGAAGCTCACTGTGGTGCCGTGGTGTCCGAGATTTCTCATGGTGATGCTAAGGAAGGAGGAGATAGACGTACTCAGAGCTACCGAAGAGCTGTAGCGTATGAGAGACGTCAGGGACCAGATCATGATGGCAAGCATTCGGGTTCTCATAAGTCCAAGAGCAGTGGAGAGGAGGTTAAGGGTGAGGGTTCACGGCAACAGTCCGGTGTTCAACAAGGGCGGGGTCATTCTCGGTCTGGTTTTTACCAAGGGGAGCCTTCACAGAGACCTAGGAGACACAACTCCTACACCAGGTTTGAGGAGCATAGGAAGACTGCTGCTGTTGTGGTTAATAAGGAGCTCGCAACTGTGGAGCCACATGTCGCTTTGGAGGTTGTTTCACAACCAAAACAGGTCAGTAAAAGCTCTTTTTCTGGATTCTGTAACTGAAGCAGCAGCGATGGAACACCAAATTTCTAGTGGTGTGGAGAATTTGGAGCTGGTTATAAACACTACGGTCGATCCAGTTACAGTATGGGAGCTAGCTGGTGAGGTTCAGCCCGATGTTTAGGATTCTCAAAGCTGTGAGGAAGTCTTGTCTATTCCTCCTCTTTCCCAGCTGGATTTGGAGATGCCTGATGTGAGTGATATGGTTTTGTTGGCTAGTGATGAGCCAGGGGAAGAGAAATGGAGTTTGGAAGGCTTTGAGGAGGAAATTTCGTCCCACCAAGAGGATATTGAGGGGGTATTGGTTCAGAAGGTGGCAGTTGTCGTGGAGGATTTGAACACAGAAGTGATGATCAATACAGAGAACACGGAGAATACGAAGAATGCAGTCTCGTTGGAGGAACGTCTTGGTGACTTTGGGCAGGAGGATGCTGGGGTTGATAGAGGACATCGTGGTAAAGCCGTGGCACTTGCAGGAGCAAGCTCTAAGAAGAGAATCGCTCACATGATTACCTCGCCTCCGAAACGCCCGGCACTGAAGAATGCACCACCCGGAGAGGGTTCTAAGGGTGGACAAGGTGGGCCAAAACCGTCAAAGCCAAAGGGTCATAAATGAAATTTTTAAGTTGGAATTGTCAAGGTTTGGGTGATAAGGCCACCATTGGTTATCTTAGGGACTTATGGAAGTATCATAGGCCATATTTTTTTTTCTTTCAGAAACTATGCAATTGTCATGTTTTTTAAAAAAATTTCAAGGTCATATTGGTTATAATAATATAATCACGGTTGATCTGGTTGGTTGTAGTGGTGGTTTGGCACTTTTTATAATAATAATACGTTTAATGTTTCAATTTTATTGAAGTCTAATCGTTTGATAGATGTTGAAACGGTCTTCAACGGTAAAAAAAATTATTTAACCTTTATTTATGGTGATCCGGTTCCTAAACAACGTGATAAAGTTTGGGAAAGATTAACACGCATGGGTTTTATTCGTGACTCACCTTGGTTTATAATTGGTGATTTTAATGAACTCACGGGCAACCATGAAAAGAGGGGGGGGGGGGGTAAGTTAAGGCCAGCTTCCTCTTTTCTAGATTTTGATTGTATGTAACGAATTGTGGTTTTATGGAATTTCCCAATCTTGGGGATTGGTTATCTTGGCGGGGATGGCGGGATAAAAAACCAATTCGGTGCAGGCTTGACAGGGCGCTCGGTAATGAGAAATGGCATGACTTGTTTTCGAACACTACAACGGAATATCTTCCGATGGTCGGTTTGGATCAAAAGCCGATCATAGCTTTTATGGCTGAGAAGAAATTTCGGCGAAAATGGTGCTTTATGTTCGACAAAAGATGGGTTGGTAAAGAAGGTTTACTAGATGCGATTTCGGGAGGAAGACTCAGGTTCCGTTTGGGAGGAATACAATCGAGGATTTAAAACAGAAACTTGTTGCGACTCAAGAAGATGATTCCAGCATTCCTACGGATATTTATGATCTATCAATCAAGTTGAGGAATGCTTATAAAGATGAGGAAGTCTATTGGCATCAGAAAAGTAGAAATCTGTGGATGAGGGTGGGAGATAAGAATTCCAAATATTTTCATGCACAAACAAAATGTAGGCGGGCGAGAAACCGCATTGTTGGTTTGTTTGACAATGATGACGTTTGGGCTACAGAGGATAAGGATATTTTTGGTATTGCGGCAACCTATTTTGAGAATTTGTTTACTACGATCAATTCTCAGCAATTTGAGCATGCCTTGAGAGAGGTTAATACGGTGATAACGGAGGATATTAATAGGTATTTAACAGCTCCGCCTACAGAGAAAGAGATACACGCAACATTTTTTATGATGCATCCGGATAAAGCTCTAGGGCTAGATGGCATGACAGGAGTTTTTTTCCAAAAAGCTTGGGGAGTGATTAAGGATGACTTGCTGATTTTGGTGAATTCCTTTTTTCAGGATGGGGTCTTTGATAAACGTCTAAATCAGACGAAAAATTGTCTAATTCCAAAGGTGGAGCGACCGCGACCGACTAGAATGACGGAAGTACGTTCTATTAGCCTATGTAATGTGGGATACAAGTTGATTTGAAAGGTTCTTTGCCAATGGCTAAAAACGGTACTTCCACGGTTAATTTCGGAAAATCAATCTGCTTTTGTGATGGGACGTCTGATTTCAGACAAATTTTGATAGCTCAGGAGATGTTTCATGGTCTCCGCACTAATCCTTCGTGCAAGACCAATTTTATGGCCATCAAGACAGACATGAGCAAGGCCTTTGACCGGGTCGTATGGAATTTTATCAAACATTTGCTGAAAAAATTGGTTTCTCAGAAAAATGGATATCTTGGGTTATGTTTTGTGTATTCTCTGTTGAGTATCGTGTTCTCATTAATGGACAACCGCAAGCGGATCCTTTATCGCCGTATCTTTTTATTTTATGCACGTAGGTTTTAATCGTCAATATCCGGAAAGCAGGACATGATAAATTAATAATCGGAATCAAGGTGGCAAACAAATGCCCTTCTATCTCTCATCTTCTGTTTGCGGATGATAGTTTGTTTTTTTATAAAGCTAATACGGATCATGTGCGGTGATTTTGGATATTCTCAGGTAGTACGAAGTGGTTTCCAGGACAACAGATAAATTTATTGAAATCTTCACTCCAGTTTGGTCATAAAGAAGACGAGCCTGCTAGGCTGGCAGTACAAGCAACCCTTGGAATTAATAATTTGGGAGGTATGGGGTCTTACCTAGGGTTGCCGGAGAGTTTAGGCGGTGCTTCATAGATGGTTCCTGGAAAGACACAAATAAGTATGCAGGATTAGGGTGGGTTTGTTAGCAACGCTCAGGACTCCTCTACGATTATGGGAGCATAAAATCTCCGATGTAGTCTCTCTCCACTCCACTCAGAAGTTGAGGCACTGCTATGGGCAATGAGATGTATGATTGGACATGATTACAGAGATGTTTCTTTTCTATTGGACTGTTCTGACTTAGTGAAGATGGTATCTTCTCCTTCCAAGTGCCCAGCGTTTTCAGTGTACCTGGACGATATCAGTACTGATAGGGAAGAATTCTCATCTTTTTCTTTATCTCTTATTCCTCGAAATGCAAATGTAAATGCGGATTGTTTGACACGACGTGTTCGTTCCATTCCGCATCATGTCACCTATGTAAACAATTTTCCTCCCAATTGGCTCGTTTGAGCTAATCTTTTAATTTTGTTGACAAAAACAAAAAAAATGTTCACAACTACATATGAGCATGAACTTTGATTTCTCAGCTATCCAAATTAAAATTTTTATCCAGTTTAATCCAGTTCCTTATTTGAAAAAATAAAACTTTTAAAAAGTTTCAAAATATTATAAATTTTAATTTTTTAAAAAATTTGAAAATATTATAAATATTAAAACTTTAAAAGCTGCAAAATATAATCTTTAATTTAAGTTTTATAGAATATTAAAAATATTAAAAATATCAAAACTCTACAAAATTTTAAAGTTTATTAATATTTTAACTCTAAAAATATTTAAAATATAATAAAATTGTACACAAATATGATTGAACGGGTTTGAGTTTACATAAATATGATTATATTTTTCTTACGGGTTGTCTATATTTAGAAACTTTTACAGGTAAAGTTAAAATATAATTTTTTATTTACAACAAAATTGTCTCGCGGTGTATCGCGGGTTAACCAAATATATCTATGAATCTACTTATAATACAAATTCAAAATTTTACATACAATTAAAATGAAATAAACACTTATAAATCTAGACTATATAAACCAACTATAAAAATGATCAACCAAACAAATATATTAAGTTATGGACCCGTGGTGTACCACGGGCTAAATCCTAGTTATGGAACATTTCCGTTTTTTTGAAAACAATAAGGAGAATAAGAGAAAATGGGAAATCAAGTAGAGAGTTCGCACGTGTGGATCTCACTCGCGGCTATATCTCTCTCCAAAACATTTCCTCTTCTGATCACAAGCTCGTAAACCGATGTTGAGTTCTTTGTCAATTTCGTTAATGATGAGGACCCTTCGGCTCATGGTTCTTCATCCGCAATTCATTACATCTTCCCGTCAAAGATATTGGTTCATAATCAAGGGAGCAGTGGAGATGGGAAGCAATTGTGAGACGGCGCCAGTATGAGCTCTATCGGCGGTGAGGTGACATGGAGTGAAAGAGGGAGATTCACGAGATCAGATACGATTGGGGAGTTATTCACTTGAGGTTTCACGAGATCGGATACGATTGGGGATTTATTCTCTTCATCTACTCCCTACTGCTTTCCTCTCTCACGACAGAGCAAGAAAACCTCCTCGACAAAATTAAGCTTGGTTCTCTTCCTCTTTCTCAAAAAAGCTTTACGGTGGCGGACGGTAACAGATCTTGGATCACCATCTCCGTTCGACTAGCGTCTTCCACGCCACCGAGGTCCTGTTCAGGTGATTACCCGCATATATGTTGGACGACGGCTGCAGCGTGTCCTACGTTTGCAGATTAGGGTTTTAACGTATGGTTTTGTTTGGTTTGTGAAACCGGTCAGTTTGCTTTTTTCAATGGTTTAGTTTGGTTAGTTGTAAATGGATCGGACCTTAATGGGATTTGTATGGGCCTAATACGGAAATAGCCCTTTGGACCTATATATTATAAATTTCAAGCCAAGGTCCAATTTTGTCAAATAGTTTGTGCATATGTATAAGTTTGGAGCTTTTATATGTTAATCAAAACAGTAAACAAATTAATAACCATATAAACCCAGATTTTTGGAAAAGTAGATGAGAACTATGATATCGGGGAGAAATAAAAATAGAACTATTGAGCCGGGGAAAAAATATGAGTAGAACTACCTATTCGTGTAGGTAGGACGAGATCAAAGTTCTGTGTAGTTATGAAATTATGCAGTAAAAATAGGTCGTCGATCCATAAATACAAAACCAAAACTTAGCCTAGTCATATATCTAAACTTTGCTTTAGTCTAGACTCTTGAATATTTTCCATTTTTCTTGTTTGGTAATAATGTCAGCTAAAGGAGGAAGTTCATATCCAACATTGATGATCCTTTTTTTGGTCTTGTGGCATTGCGAAACGGTCAATGCTAGAGAAAAATATTCAATTTTAAATGGGCTAAGGAGTTAACTTAACAACTAATTTAGGAGTTTCTACTATAAGTCTACAAGTATGTGTAATAATAAAGTAGTGGTTTCTACTACAAGTCTACAAAGTATGTGTAGTAACAGTAATCACACAGCTGTTTCTTGGATCCTTCACTACAAGAAAACATGGTGTTATCCTTGTTGTAGCTGTTCTGTGTTTAAATGCACTAAAGATATTTGAACAATAGCTGAGATGTTGTTGAAGCCCTAGGAATATCTTTCAACTTCTCCATCAATAGATGTTCCTCTTCATATTTCATTGTCAAGGTGCATTTTAGATCAATAATCGCGGTATTTAAACACTTACAGTTGGCTAAGACGTATCTCAAGAACTGTTCCTCTCCCTCTGTGCCTCCATATTCTTTCCATTTAAAGGTTTCGAGCTGTGACGACAAGCATCCCGGAGTGGAGATCGGTTGGTTCCATGAAAGTGCAATACCATCCTGAGAAGCAACGATGGCTATATGTTAAACACATTCTAATTAACTTTATAAATTAAAAGTCCATAATTAAGAAAGCCAAGACAAGAAGGATATATATACACTTACATCATCTATCCACAGTTCTTTTAGTTTTGGAGAGTTTTCAAGTAAAGATATGAGTGGGTCCAACCAATCTAATTCTCGTGGACATATTCGTAACTTTAAAAGTCTAGAGAATTTGATAGCGCTACTACCAACAAGCTGCACCGAAACAAACACAATGTTAGTATAGGCTCACAAGGAACAAGAGAGAGTGAGAAATAAAGATAGTTGTACCTTTTCATCTAACAAAACGAACGCAAGAGATGAGACCAAAGAAACAGAACGTAGAAACTTTTCATGGTTAGAGCCAAGACTGATAGATGCACACTTGAGGAAAGGCATATTCTCGATGGAGCTAGAGTCTCCCAAAAAATCATAGATGTACAAGTCCTCTAATCCCGGAGTATCGATAATCAGGGAATGTTCTTCATCATAACCATCTAAATGTTCATTAGTATAATCTAACTTCAATAAAGAAGGAACTTTTATAGTGAACTTTTTCACATTGTCATTCGTTTTCCGCTTCACATATAGACACTTTAGAACGGGGCAGCCCGATAAGAACCTAACAATAGAACTCTCATCTTTATACACCACACAGATTAGACTGAGCTTTCTAAGGGATGGTAGGCATGCAGTAGAAGGAACATCCACGAGAATCTTGTTGCAGAGAGTCAGTTTCACGAGAGATTCACATGAGTAAAGACTCTTGGGCAAGCTGGTTGGATCTGCAGACCAGTCGAGCTCGAACTCTAGGTCAAGCAAGCAGCGAGAAACAGTGTTTTCAACCCACATTACGACATCAACATCGGTAGGACATATGTAACCGAGTTTCACGCATAAGAAGTCTATTACAGGTGCCTTGTGTAGTTGCATTGATTTTTCAAGAAAATTCCAAACGGCATGGTCATCGTAGTCAACGTTGTAATCAACATAATCTTCAATATCGTAGTCTTGGTACTCAAGTGTTGGTATCATCGTCCAAACAGAGAGCCACCGTTTCGACAGAAACATGGTGGCCACTGCGTCTTTTATTGGGACAAGACTCACATATCCTTACAAGCAAATCATCAGGCAACTCACTAATCTTGTCTTTACAAATTGTCTATTCAATGTTCTCAATTTTTTCTTCTATTGTCATCTTCACGAGTCAAAACCCTAGGTATGGAAAGCAAAAGAAATCGGAAATAGGCGATATTATAACCGGTACTATGTCTTTAGTAAAAGTATAAAGTCGATTTTCCAAAAAAACATTCTTTAGTAGTTTATATAAGATATTTTCTTTGCAAAACTTGGGGTATCTTAGCCCCTAAGATACCCCCAATAAGGATGCCCTAATAAGAAGATCTTACTTCTAGGATCCTCTTATTAATAATGGTTTGATAACCTCTTAAGAGATAAAACATAGCTTACTTATTGAACCGAAAAAAGAAGAAGGGAAAGAATCATTCATAACACACGTGTGAAACAAAATATTAATAAAATTACTTTTTTGTTAAAAGTTAATTTTTATCAAATAAAAAGAAAAACTATTGCCACATCTTTTTAATATATTAATTGATTAAGATAGTTAGGGAAATATTGGAATTTATTTTTGATTTGAGATCATATGTATGAATTTACCAAAACTTAAATAAACAAAAAATTTGTAGCAAAAATAAATAAAGAAAGTATTTTATTCCAATTGAAAATGTACAAGTATTAAACGTCCAAAAATAATAAATGGGGAATATTTAGGTTTTTTTCTCTTTCCAAAACTGAAAACATCTTATTTGTTAATCACTTGTAATATGAAAAATAAACACTGTCTTGAATAAAAACAATTTAAAAATAAATACAAATTTATTAACTCTTGGAAAAAACGTCATCTTTATTATTGTAGCACGAGCTATCTCATAGTCTAATATTTAATTAATCTTGATATATATATGTCTTTATATAATTTAGTGACAACATATGTTTAAGTACATATCTTAATATTTAAGACAAAATTAAATAGATTGTAAGGTTTGTCAAAGAATTTCTTTCAAACTTACAATAATAAAGGAAAAATTATATTTGTAATCTAAGAGATTTTTTTAAAACTTATATATAGAAAAAAATAAGTAGATAATAAAAAACACCAAAATACGACATTTATCGCTGAAAATATATGTAATGCATAATATAATTAATTAAATATATTTCCAAATAATTGTAGCTTTAATTTAAGGAAGCTATTTGTATTTGAGGAGGAATCATTTATAACAGACGTGTGAAACAAAATATCAATAAAGTTACTTTTTGTTAAAAGTTAATTTTTATCAAATAAAATGAAAAACTATTGCCATATTTTAATATAATAATTGATTTAGATAGTTAGGGTAATATTGGAATTTTGTTTTTGATTTGAGATCATATGTATGAATTTACCAAAATTTAAATAAGCAAAAAAAATTTGTAGCAAAATTAAATAAACAAAGTATTTTATTCCAATTGAAAATGTACAAGTATTATACGTCCAAAAATAATAAATGGCGATTTTTTAGGCTTTTTTCTCTTTCCAAAACTAAAAACATCTTATTTGTTAATCACTTGCAATATGAAAAATAAACACTATCTTGAATAAGAAAAATTTAAAAATAAATACAAATTTATTAACTCTTCGAGAAAACGTCATCCGTGCGTTAGCACGAGCTATCTCCTAGTCTAATATTTAATTGATCTTGATATATATGTCTTTATATAATTTAGTCACAACATATGTTTAAGTACATATCTTAATATTAAAGACAAAATTAAATAGATTGTAAGGTTTGTCAAAGAATTTCTTTTAAACTTACAATAATAAAGGAAAAATTATATTTGTAATCTAAGAGAAATTTTTAAAACTTATATATAGAAAAAAATAATTAGATAATAAAAAACACCAAAATACGTCATTTATCGCTGAAATATATGTAATGCATAGTATAATGATAATTAAATATATTTCCAAATAATTGTAGCTTTAATTTAAGGAAGTTATTTTTATTTGAGGAGAAACCACAGCCCAATACCCACACCGATGCCTAAAACCAACCCAAAGACTATAGCAAAAACTCTCTTTATATCAACCCCTATCTCCATCGTCAAAGCCATTTCCTTAGCTGCTTCTTCTTCTCGTCAATATTATATTTGTGCCTTATGCGGTTTTATGATCTTCTTCTTATTAAAATAAAAGAATGTAACCATATCTCAATATATAGCCTTATAAAGTGGTACCTTATATAATAAATAAATCTTGTCATGTGTTCATAAATAGTTTTAACATTAAATAGATTATAACATTTGTTTGTATGTATGATATATCTATTAATCATGTCATAAGTTCATAACCTATATTTAAATGGGGAAAACGGCCTATTCCCCCATAAACTATGTTACTTTATCGCATTCATAAACAGAAGTTTGTCGCGTGCCTAAAACTATATAAACTTGTTTTAAATTTGAATTTCCTACGTGTACAAAACAAATCCGGTCTAAACCCACAAATCTCTAAACGACGTTACTATTCCGTTAAAAATATGCTGACCGGAATGCCACGTGTATTGAAAAGAAATATTAAAGGTCTTACCCCATTGTTTTGAATTTTCATCCTAGATCTATTACACATAGATCACATAAAGATCAAAATTCAGAGATATAAACCAAAAAATAAGTTCATTAACAGATTTGAGAAACAAAAAAATTTAACTAGATGATGAGAATGAGAAAGTGATGGGAAGGTGACGGATTGATCGGAGAAGAAGAGTCGCAGCGATGCACCTATCTTCTCGACCTAATCTATGAGTATACTTGATTGTCAATGCACATATAAATGAGTTGGCACAGTTGATACTAGGTAAGCAATAATGAATAGGAAGTCATGGGCTCGATTCTTAGATATACATTTGTTATTATTAATTTTTATTATAAGACGACGTCGTTTTTGTGTTATCAAATCCACGTGGCATCCTAGTCATCTTTCTCTTAACGGAATAGTAACGTCGTTAGAGATTTGTGGGTTTAGACCGGATTTTTTTTGTACATGTAGGAACTTCAAATTTAAAACAAGTTTATATGGTTATAGGCACGCGACAAAGTTTTTTTTTTTTTTTGGTAAAAGGTTAAATTTTATACCAATTTTCAAATTTGCGACAGAAGTTACAGAAAAAACGAAGAAATCCAGAATGACCGAAATCTACAACTAAAAATTTTACGAACACAAGACAAAAATACGACAAGGAAAGCATTAGCAAAACAATTAGCAAAGGCCCGAAGAAGAAACACCAATTCCAAACCGCTAAGTTCGAACATTTGCGTGATTGCCTCAGCTCCAAAGAACTCGAGTCCTCATCGTTGTTGCCACGAGCAACCCTACCCAAAGCCAACCTTCAAAACCTCGAGACAAAAGGGCGCCTACAGCTTTTCCGAGGACTAACGCAAAAACGGAACCGCTAAAATTGGACCTAATCGCACCCGGCGGCATGGGAGCATCTACGTGCAGCCAGAGAAGCCGCCTCTGACCACCATTCCCAAGCGTGAACCTACGGGAACCATCTCCCACGGGATTGAGAAAGCAACCTAGACCGAACCGCTGCCTCTATTCAACCACTAAGCCTTCGCCGATGTGAAAAGCGTAGCAAAACAAGACGCAACAATACAAAGAAGACACAGACACCAACAACAAACCCCAAACCAGCCTATGCAAAACAGCAGCACAAGCCTAGGATGATCCAATTATATACAGTTTAAAATACTACAAATATCAATTTATTTTAACGTTTCAAAAATTAAAATATTATAATATTTTAAAATATATTGGTTTAAATTAGGTAAAATATATTAACAAAATCTAAAATACGTTTACAAATACACAATTCGAATTTAATAGGCCACATTTTATGGTAACGAATTTATTATGATTTCCATGAATATTAGTTACTTATTAGTTTTGATTTTTTTTTTATATTTTAAAGCATATTTCCTTCCTTTGTAAATATATTTTGCTGTCTTCAATATATAATATAATAATGCTAAAACTTATAGATTTTTAATTGAGTTTAAATATTTCTAATATATTAAACTTAACATGTAGTTTAAACATTAAAATATTTATAATATTTTAAAACCTTTTAAAGGAGTAAATATTGATAATACCTAAACTTCTATAGAATTTAGATATTTATAGTATTTTAATTTTTCCTTGGACATAATCTATTTTAAACGTTTATTTATATAATTTAATCTGTTTACATATATACAATTACTACTATAAATATCAATTTATTTAAAACGTTTCAAAAAATAAAATTTTATAATATTTTGAAATATATTAGTTTAAATTAGGTCAAATATATTAGAAATTTTAAAATATGTTTACAAATATAAAGTTTCGAATTTAATAGGCCACATTTTATGGTAACAAATTTATTATGGTTTCCATGAATATTGGTTAGTTATTAGATTTGATTTTTTTTTTTAAAGCATATTTTTTCCATTTGAAAATCTATCATTAATTTTGTTTGGCTATAGATTTAGATTACATTTTCTTTCATTTTTTCTATTTAATCTGTTTGGTTACACCTATAAAAAATGCTCCCCTTTTAATATATAGATTTCATTTTTTCTATTTAATCTGTTTGCTTACACCTATAAAAAATGCTCCCCTTTTAATATATAGATTTTTTTTTAAAGCATATTTTATCCATTTGAAAATCTGTCATTAATTCTGTTTGGCTATAGGTTTAGGATTACATTTATTTTTTATTTTTTCCATTTACTCTGTTTGGTTACACCTATAAAAAATGCTCCCCTTTTAATAGTATAGATTTTTTTTTAAAGCATATTTTTTCCATTTGAAAATCTGTCATTAATTTTGTTTGGCTATAGGTTTAGATTACATTTTATTTCCTTTTTTCTATTTAATCTGTTTGGTTACACCTATAAAAAATGCTCCCCTTTTAATAGTATAGATATCCATTTTGTTGCAGATGTTCCTCAATCACAGCTTTTTGGTTTCAATACACATAAGTTTTTGAGAAGAAATGTAAACTGTTTAGGAGTGGCTGAATCTAGTAAAGCAGAGCAAGCGAGCACTGCTACTAGTCAAGATGATCTTCTCACCGGGTTAAAAATGACAAGAGAAGAATGACTTCGAATTTTCTTCTGATATGATTTGATGTTTAATGTTTTGAGCACTTTCTGAAGCTTAACTGGGTCGTTTGATTGCTGCAGATTTTACACTGAATGTCTTGGAATGAAGCTTCTACGTAAGCTTGATATACCAGAAGAAAAATATACTAATGCTTTCCTTGGTTATGGCCCTGAAGAATCACACTTTGTGATTCAGCTCACTTATAGTAAGTCATATATGTTTCACTCCCGCTTTTATGCTTAGGACCAAGAGTACTGTAGTTCATTTAGCTCCAGTGAGCCTTTGACTATGCATTTTGAATAGAGATGATTGGCTTACCCTTCTTAATATGAATTTATTTACAGATTATGGAGTTGACAAGTATGATGTCGGTGCTGGTTTTGATCACTTTGGTATTGATGTGAGCTTCTCCAATCTATATGAAATTATGTCCTTTCTTTGAAAAAGTTTTTGATGTGTCTGGAGTTTACTCTTTCCACCACATGGTTTTATTTCTAAGATGTGAACTTTTCTTCTCAAAAAGGTGGCGAAAACTGTAGAGCTTATGAAAGCCCCGGAGCCTGGTCCTGTCAAAGGTGGGAAAACTTTAATCGCATTCATTGAAGATCCTGATGGTTACAAATTTGAACTCTTGGAAAGAGGTCCTACACCAGAACCTCTTTGCCAAGTTATCCTCCGTGTTGGTGATCTCGATAGGGCCATTAAGTTCTATGAGATGGTGACTCCTATGAATTTTTGAGATGTGACGACTTATAGCCGAACAGCACAAACATTTAATCTGATATATTTTCTATTTCTCTTAACAGAATGTGTTCTTATCCTTTAATCATATGTGCTTGCTTTCTTTATAGGCCTTCGGAATGGAACTTCTGCGAACAAAGACAACCCTGAGTACAAAGTAACTTGCAATGCCTCAACAATCTAATTCTTAGTAACCATGCGGTCTTAAACTTCCCTTGTCTATCTAGTGGTTATTTGATCGGTTTGATTTAGGTTTTGTATAAACTCACTTGCTGTAAGTGGTTCTTTGCAGTACGCAATCGCCATGATGGGATATGGCCCAGAAGATAAATTTCCTATCCTAGAGCTGACATAACTATGGTGTCACTGAATATGATAAAGGAAATGCTTATGCTCAGGTAAGAGAAATTTAACATTCCGTTCGTCTATATTCCTTTTCAACTGGAGGGTAGCTGGTAGCCAAAGTTTTAACTTGTTTGCTTGTATTTGATTACTGTCAGATTGCAATAGGGATGGATGATGTGTACTAAGCAGAAGCTATAAAAGTCTTTGGAGGAAAAATCACAAGGGAACCTGGTCCGTTACCAGGTATAAGCACGAAGATTACCGCGTGTCTGGATCCTAATGGTTGGAAATCGGTAAGATATTTGTGTTGATATAGATTCATATTGATAGCAACATCTTTAAAATGTCGCGTTTTGAGTTTGCGACTTTCTGATTTGTAGGTGTTTGTGGACAACATTGAATTTCTCAAGGAACTGGAGTGAGAAGATATTGGAGAAAGGAGAAGAGAGGAAACAAATGCATGCCAATGGCTTATGAAGGAGACAAGAAGGGAGGCCTTGTTGTGTTACATCAGTTTGGGGTTTGATATAATATCTCTCAACTGAGTATATGGTTCAGAGTGAATGGTTGTTTTTTTTGAATCTAGTACTCTAGACCTCTAGTGTAGTTGTTTTACAGGATAAACCCCTTGTTGCTTCTTTGTATACGAGTTCCACTTAAAATCAGTTGCCATTAAATAAGATGATAAGTGCATTTATAAAAAAGAAAAAATCCATCTATCCAAACTATACAATGCATATTGTCTCTTTGGGGACATGTGAAAAAATTTAACATTTGTAAAGCAAATTTAATTATAGAATTTTAGTTACTTTTTTCTTCAAATCTTATGCCTAGTCGAAGTTATAAGGTGTAAGAATTACACTAAAAGACGAACCCACAATTTTTTAATGTCATTCTTTTTTCTTCTTTAATTATGTTTGTATTAGGATTTTTGTTTACGAGAGAAGCTACAAAAATGTATGTAAAAGCTTATGGACAAATTAACCGGCTATATATTTATTGATACAAAAAGTTGTGAATTACTCTTAGTGAAGCCAAAAAATTACGTTTGACAAGATAAAAACTGAAAACTACAAAACGACATCGTATATATAAAATACACCGTTAGATAAACTTGTGTTTGACGTTGTATTGATTTTTTAGTATTAAAAGTTAACCTTTGCAACACAAACTGAATCAGGCCAAACGTCGTCGTATAAATAATTATATTCCACGTCGTCTGGCATGTTACCTAGGTTAACTTGGCTCTATAAAAGGATCATACTCACAGGTTTAATTGTCTTCATCATCTCCGCCGTATTGTTTCTTACTACAAAACATAGCAAAAACAACCCCATGAAAATTTGGGAGTACTCGACCACATCAATGAAGAAACTTCAAACCCGACTAAATTTTATTGCAAAAGGTATGTCCTGATAAAACATAGATAGCTTGAGATCTTTTACATTCATTTGATTTTATTTGAATTTTTTAAATGTTTGCATAACTTTTTGGTTTTCTATATTACTAAATACTTGTTCATGATCTTGTTAATTGTTTGATTGCTTGATGTTTATATTTTGTCTCACGAGTTTTTAGTGAAAAGAAAAAAGAGTTCATATGTGGTAAAAATCATCTAAGGTTCATATAAAGCATCATAAAAATCTCTGGATAAATGATATCATCTTTTGAGGTTGAAAATTATCAGAGATCTATGACCATCCAATCAGAAAGATGATATATGAAAGTTCGGGGTCTAGATCAAAATATTTTGATTTTTGCAATACATGATATTCAGATCCGACTTGGATCTATAATCAAATTTATTTATCTTAAAGTATATATATGTCTGATAAATCTATTTTTAAAAATATTAATTATGCTGTCATTGATCATTCTTTTAGTTTATAAATATTTTTGACGTAATAAATTAATCAATATTTAATAAATTTATGAAGTAATTTACAAGTAAGATTTTGGGGATTGAATTTGGAAAGACAGAATGCAAAATTTGAAGTGAGATTGTGAGATCGTTCCCTCTTCTTATAAAATAGATATAATTTTAAAATAATGGAAAATAAAAAATGTATTCAAAGGTGTGGTTGTCATTATCATTAGTAGGTGTTTTTAGAGTATTATCTTTTTATTTGACTGTAATCTATCTAATGTTAAGACTTTCATTAGTCAAGAATTTGGGATTTGTAGAAACAATTACATTAATGTCCGTGGATTTTTCATAATCTAAAAATTTTTCTTAATTTATTATTCTACCATCCTATTATACAAGTCAAATAAAAATAATTTCCTGCTATAAATTTTCTCTTTTTTACCTTTTTCTTCAGTTTACTATTTTATTATATAAATTTTTAGTCAAAGTCAAATGTTTTAAAAAAGAAATCATTATGCCAATTTATTTACAAAAAAGAAGAAATAAATAATTTATTTCTTTAATCTCAAATTTTAGACCAATGAGAGCCTTATATTAGAATAGAATACAGTCCTATAAAAGGATAAATATCCAAAAAGACCAATTAATGAAAAAAAAACACACTTTGAATACATTACTTAAAAAAAAAAAAAATTCTTGAATTGTCAATCTATTATAAAAGAAGAGGGAACAACCTCTCAGATTCCACACACTTCAACTTTTACATTATTTTCTTCAGATTCAGTTCTCCGAATCTTCCTCTGTTAATTAGTTCTTTTAATTATTCCCTAAAGTTCGATTCGTTTAGTACAGTTTACTGTTGTTATGGCGAGAAAGCGTAAAAGCAATCCTGGCGTTCGAGTCGTTGGACGTAGAATCTACGATTTAAAAAATGGCAAATCCTGCAAACTGGTGAAACTTTAGTTTCGTGCTTTAAGACTTTGATCTTGTTTTAAATTAAAACCATAATGATGTTTTGTTGTTTTTGTGGAGTGATGCTTCAAATGAAGATAGTAGTAGTAGCACTAGTGAATTTGTTCCAGTGACAGAAGTGGTTTCTAAAATAGATGTTGCCAAGAAGAAGAAGAAAGTATTCTGCAAGAGGACCATACTGAGACAGGATATTCAGTTGAAGGCTCAGCTTCCTCAGGGTACACGCTTGACTTGTGTATTAGGAATTGATATACCCACTTTATAAGCTGCAAATGTATGCCAGCTTTTCGAGTTTTGCTCTGCCTTTGGAAAGGTGTGATAATATGCTCCCTTTAATTAGCTTGGAAACTAACATATGGTCCGTAATCTGATCCATTTCTTTTAAACATTTTGGATAGGTTCTTGGTTTAAAGGAAAGACAAGCTAAAACTGTTGTTAGTGAGTTGTTTGTATGTGGGCGGAATACAAGGAGTAACCAATGCTGCTCTATTATCAAGATGCTGATTCAGTTGTTGGACTTAATATCACAAGATAGAGAGATGTATTAGTTGGTTTTTATATTCATATCCTGAAATGTATACCTTGTTTTTGTTTGCTCATGTTTCTGATGTGATTTAATTTTATTACAGGTCTTGGACTCTAAGTGCAACTGATAGCAGCTGGTTCACTGCTATTGGAGAGATAGTATTGGAGTCACAAGTTTTGAGAGATGATGAGTTCCCACCTGAAACTTTTGAAGCTGGTGTTGCTGAGTACGAGAAGATGGATCCATCAAGAAAGCTCAAGCTTCTAATTTTCCTATGTGATGAATCACTTAGCACACGGTATACATGTGAATCTTTCTATGCCAATATTAGTTTATGCTTGGTTTTGAGATAAACTTATATGTGTGAAACTTTCTCAGGGCAATAAGGGAGTACATTAAAAGCCAAACAAAAGAGTGTGAACAACAGAATAAAGAAGCTAAAGAGAAGGCTGCAACCGCCAAGAAAAAGGTAATTTCTAAATTTATATATCAATCTCTTCGTTGTGCTAAAAAATAGTTTTGTCTTTTATATAGGAGACGCAACTTAAACAGAAGATGCAAGGTGATGTTGCCAAAGCCATTATGGAAAAAAATGGAGCTCCATTGTCCATTGAGGAATATAACTTAATTGTATCTCAAATAAGAGCTGAAGCTAATGAAGCTCACAAGGAGATGATGGAAGCAAAAGGCATGACATATTGACACCCTTAAGACTCCTTATATATGTTAATTGTCTAACAAATGTTGTTGTATTATATTTAATCTTTTCTCCCTTTGCAGCTATACGTATATGTCATGCACGTAGAACTAAACCAATCATGAAGGATGATGATAATAATCTTGTTATTTGGAAACTGAAGTGTTATGAAGAAGAAGAATCAAAGTTTTTGCTTCAAGGTTTGTAATTAACTTACAGTCTTTGTTTGTTTGTATTTCTTTGGCAAAATTGTTTAGTAATTTAATCTCATTCTTTATATATATATGGCAGATTTAGGAGCATATGATCATTTATGGCGACTTGAAAGATGGTTGGCTTTTAAGCCTGAAAAGAAACCAGAGATAGAGAAATGTCTCTCATACAAGAACAAGAAGTAAGTTATTCTCATTAAGAGGCTATAAATGATATTTGGATTTTTGTAATGTACAATTTAAACTAATTGCTGCTTTGTTTTGGTAGAAAAAGAGGATGATGTCTCTTCGGGGATGAGGATGCTGATGATGGAACAATATAGAAGATGAGGATGCTGATGATGATGATGATGATGATGATGATGATGATGATGATGATGATGATGATGATGATGATGATGATGATGATGATGATGATGATGATGATGATGGTGGTGGTGGTGGCGGTTATGACTTCTGGAAATATGTTTATGTTTACCTATTTTTGCATGTGTTAGAAATTTAGAGGAAGACATCCAATTCCTCCACAAACTTAAGTTTTTTTTAATCGTATTAATATTTAATACATAGAACTTTGTTTTGTGCTATCACTATATAAACTTATTAAAAATTTGAATTTCCTACTCGAACAAAAAAAATCTGGTCTAAACTCACAAATTTCTAAACGACGCTATTGTTAAGTTAATAGAAAGCTGAGTAGATGTCATGTGAATGTATTAATTTCAACAGAAAAAAATACTTCTGATTTTACAAATATGAGAATTAAATTCGTTAAAAATGAAAGATAGTTTTCTTATCTCTCTTTATATGAATTTCAGATGATTTTTACCACATATGAACAATTTCACATTGTTGTGTTACATCAGTTTGGGGTTTGATATAATATCTCTCAGTGCTGAGTATATTGTTGAATGTGAATGATTTCTTTTTTTTGGAATCTAGTACTCTAGACTTCTAGTGTAGTTGTTTTACAGGATAAGCCCCATGTTGCTTCTTTGTCGTATATGAGTTTTACTTAACATCAATTGCCATTAAATAAGATGATAAGTGCATTTATAAACAAGAAAAAATCCATCTATCCAATTTATACAATGCATAAACGAGAATATTAGTTATAGAATTTAAAATTTTATAAATTATAGAATTAATTAGGAAAACTACAATGCAGGTAAAAAAATTAAATTTCCATCTCTCATAAAATTTTATTTAGTTCCTTATGTCTCTGACCTTTTTAGCCCTATTGTTCTCCTAAAATAAAATAAAAAGCTAAAATCTAACATTTCTTCTCTCTCTTTCTCTGACTTATTTACATATGTCTAAATCTTAAAATTAAATGATAAATAATATAATTAATTCTTAAAATTAAATAATAAAATGAGGTGGATGATGATTAGGATGATGAGGTGGCTTAAGGAGAACAGAGAAAATTTAACTTTATATATGTAGATGCATTGTAATATCTCGACTGTCATCTTACCTAATGGGCCTCAGATTCACTCACAGCCTATGGGTCCACTTTTCTTAATGGGTCTCACGTCATCTTCCTAGGCTCATGAACCAATCCATAGCCGACGGTCGATTTGCTACGTTTGGGAGGACTAAAGACTTTTTTACCGACCCTACAAATCACCACATGATATTTTGGTATATGTTGATTTTGGCTGGTTTTATATAGTTTAGGTTGAGAAGTTGAAATTTTTGTGAGTTTAGGTTGCTATTTACCTTTAGTCAAAATCTTTAGCTTTTCAAGCAAAACTATTTTGGACCTCCAATTCTTGTTGAAACGAACTCTATTTATGACATTACAATACATAATACTTTTCAAGCCCAGTCATGTAATGCTCGCAACAATGATAATCCACCAAAAATTGTTCATTGAATGACAAAAATTAGATTCATGGAAGTGTTCATTGTTGCGAGCACTACATGAATGGAAAATCCACCGAAAAGTTATCAAAACCACTTTGTCAAAAACAAGTTCCAACACTTGACTAATTGAGTAGAATTGCAAAAACTGACAATTTTAAGGATTTATTTGCAGAAAACCCTTATGAATAACCAATCAAGGTTGGGAAGTAGTAAAAAAATATTAGTCTTACATCATTAAAAAACTATATAATTTTATTAAAAATGATATCAATTTGCTGGAATTTGTTTTCTGCTTTTTTTTAGGTAAAACACTGAAAATAATATAAATAACATAGAAATCCATAAAATTATATTTTAAACAAAAATATATGAGAAATTTATATATTACAATACACCTATTATATTTAGTTAAGTTTTTTAAAAAAAAATTGATGTCAGTTTACATATTCAATATAAATATTCATAGACTTGAGAAATACATATTTTATAAAGAGAATTTTGAAGAAATACCCATTTTGGTGTACCCCTTTTCAAAAATACCACCTTTATCTATCCATTTAAAAAAATACTCCTGTTTGAATATGAAAAACTATAAAGTTTTATATGGTTTATAAGGTACTTTTATATAATAATTACTACTTGAAGATTCTATACAAATATTTTATATGTTTTAAAAGGTTTTAAATCATTTTACAAGTTTTATAAGGTTTTTAAAAGGGTTTATAAGGTTTTTAAAAGATTTTTTATAAGTTATTTTTACGCTATTTATGAAAAATATATCAAAGTTTATACACATACAAAGGTAATTTGAATATATATTTATAAGCTTATACACATATTTGGATAAATTTTAACATTTTTAGCAGTTTCTTTGATAAAATTTGGAAAGGGGATATTTTTAAAAAGTGGTATTTGAAAAGGGATATTTTTGAAATTTTCCCTTTTATAAAACTGAAACTTTTAAAAATAATTTTGAGTTATCTACAATTTAATTGCTTATACAAACTCTGCATCTTTAATAGATTTTGAGTAACAAAATAATTATCTCATAATCTAAAGTAGTTCCCAAGCAAATAAGAAAATGAAAAATATATATATGAAATAATATAAATATTATAATTTTTTTAACACCTTTATTTATTAACTTTAGTAAGAAATTACAAATGTATCAATGAGCATATAAGTGAAAGCTCCGCAAACCATACAAGCAAAACTTAAATATAACAAAATAATCGAAAAAGTGAAATTACACGATGCTTTCTTTATAAAGTAAGCCTTACTCGCTAACAAATTAATAAATTTGTTATTTTCCTTAGTCGTTTTCGTCTTCGGTCTACTTTGACCTTCTTGTTTGGCTATCATCTCATTTATGAAACTGGAATACATTTGTTGAAAATCAAAAGGTTGCGATCCATCAGTTACATCGCAAACCTTACAACCATTTCCATCCCCCGCACCAGGTGATGGATTTTATTTGCTTGTAAATCTCGCTCGTGATACATCCATAATCTCTTTTTTCTTGATGACGTTCTTCAACAACAATGGATGAAAGGTCGTTTTAAGAATATATATCAAACTTGTCTTCTTCTTTCTCACCGAATAGAGTCTTGTTTGTAACCATGAAATTCCTGGGGACCATATCCGCCAACCTAGGCACCAATTGCGAGGATGAGTCACGACATGCCTCAATTGATTCACTGGTAGATTCTCTAGCAACACTTCAGATAGAAATACAACATATTCAATGTGAAAATGGTGAGCCAAGTTAACATCATTGAAGGCGTATCCAACAATGGATATGAAAGATGCTTGAACGGGATTGTTAGAGAACATTCCCACACCAGCATCATGATCAGAACTTAAAGCCCTCTCTTGTTTCTTAACCGCTAAACCCAAGATCTGGATTTCAAAATCAGAACCCACAACCCAACGATGATGGAGACTATCGATTTTAACCTTGGACCAAAGGAAATAGCTTGGAAAACTTCTCAGCGGAAAAATGTCGGTACTGTTTTGAGACACTCGCCGGATTATGATCGGAAGGAAACTCTCACGGAAGGAGAGGAAGAAAATAAAACAATTGAAAACTCTTACCTAACACGATGGATTGACAAACAAGTTTGGGATCAACTTTCTTCTATTCGGAGAGCGGGAGATAGGCGATATGATGCGGGTCTTCAAACTTGGTTCCAAGCGCGAAGTTGATTTTAACTCCAATTTCAAATCATTTTAATCATTATTTTTAAAACTCTTTTCGATAATCCCGTTGCAATAGTTGTACAAACGCTATTTTTCTTTTGACTATAATTTAACATTAAATTCAATAAAAAAAACTAATAACAAAGGATCACCCACCCGCAGCATTTACCAGTGTTGATACCTTAAACTTTGTAGAAAATGGAGAAAATAAACAACAGAACAGAAAATATGACAACAGCCGACGTCGGAGTGTCCGACGCCGGCCGGAAACAATGGTCAGAAAGAAAGTTTTGTTGGGTCACTCGTAGAGTCGCAAGCGAGAGAGAAAATTGTATTTTTTTTTCTTCTCCTGATTGAACTAATCAAAAGTAATAATACAAATTTATACCTTGAAATTATATCAATTTTTATTTATCTTTCATATGTCTCTTTACCATATTATTTCAGCCAAGAGGTTGACCACTTATATATATACTATATCGATTTTTCTATTGCCAAAGTATTTTTATTATTATTTTAGTTATATCTCATAATTATGTGAAATATGTAGAACGATAAATATATTAATGTAAAAATTCGATATTTATAAATCTAAACTTATCTTAACAAAAATATAAAACATTCAAAAAAATATACAAAATAACAGTATAAACTGTTATTTTATGAATCATATCTAGCTTTAGTTATACTTCTTCAAAGCTAATAATATTTAGTTTTTGGTATTCTTCCTATATATATATATATATGTATGTATGTATACTAGTATTAAGTAAATATTTTATTTAATCATCTTCTTTTTCCTTTCGCGTTTTTATCTCTTTGATTATGATTTTGATATATCGTGGGATTTGGTGAGAAAGTTTAAACTTTATAGTAATAAGATGAACAAATTTCTGATTTCAGCTTTTTTTTCAGGAATACGAACTAGTACTTGTTTTGAATTAATATATATTAACAAAGAAAATAATTTCTAAATAAATTTAGGTTAATAATAAATAAAAATTATGTTTAATAATTTTAGTTTAGGAATAAATTTCGTTTCCTAATTTATATCTAGATTTCAACTTTTACATATTTACTTTTAAATAATTTAATAAAATTAAAATTAACACCCGTCAATATATTATCTATTCAATAAACACGTGTCATGCACGAATCAATAAGATGTTATAAAAATGATCATATTGTCACGAATCTGATCAAACGAGTTGTTGATCTTTTGGAGTTTAATGTGTCTGAGATTTAAGCTTCAAGACTGGCACACAAGAGATGCATTTCTAACTTAGAGAAAAGTGGTGCTTGTCAAACATATTCCTCTGATCTTCCTCAATCTCACCCAATGGTTTGGCCTTGTCAACATATTTCTCTCACGTGCCGCCTTTTTCTGAGTCACTCTCTCCTCCTCCCGGAGGCAGGGCTGGCTTATCAAACTTGACTTGGCCATCAACTCCGGGAAATTTCATCACATCGAACCGCTCTCGCCTTCCGATGATATATTTGGTTCCGAGTGTTGACCTTTTGCTGTTCACCGTCTATGAAATTAAAGAAACTCATGACCTTTAAGAAAGGCACACGAGAGATATATACATTTTTAACTAGATCCAGAAAAGAGGTGCGTGTCAAAGTTAAGGAAGGAGAAGTTCACCACAATCCGATTCTCGGACTCAGCTGGAAGGAGGAGCTCACACGCTAGGATCAATACAAATGGAGAAGAAACAGAAATAGATCTGAAAACTAATCACACTTTTTTCTACAACGAGTGTTGATTTTCATATCCATATCTGTGAGTATTCTCTATTTATTTTGATCCTAGAGTGTGATCTTCCCCTTGCGGGTAAGTTCAGGAATCTGATTATGATGATCTTCTCATACCTCAACTTTGATGAGCACCACTTTTCTAAATCCAATTAAAACTGCATATCTTGTCTGTCATCCTTAAAGCTCATAGCTTTCTCGAATCTCAGACACATGAACTCCAAAAGAACAAACCTCCAAAGCAATTGTCTAATCGGAAGGCGAAAAGGCGGGTCGATGAGATGGAAGAGAGAGTGACGCGGGAAAATGCTGCACGTGAGAGAAATAGGCTGACAAAGCTGAACCATTGGCTGAGATTGAGGAAGATGAGAGGGCGGTTCTTGAAAAAAGTGTTCTTTCCTGAAACGGAGAAGCGCCGAGATGCGTATATGCTTCAGAAACGTTTGAGTTCGACAACTGAGAACAATCAGACAACAATCAAGAACAGGCTCTCCTCCGATAAGTTAGACCAATCAGTCATTTCTCCCTTGTCTTTGTTTTGTTAGTTTGGTTGTTTGCAAGTCAATTAATATTGGGAACGTTTGATAAAAGTTCAAAGTTGCTGGAGATTATTAGCAAATATGTTTTATTCACTTCTTATCCCATGCGATATTTTACCATTGATAGTTTTCATGTTTATCATTTCTCACACTTGGTATGGCAAGTTTTGTATGACTTGAAATTTATAGCACTACTAAATAGTTCTTTTTTGTTATTCTAAAAAAATGAATATATTTATGACTACAATATTGACTTGCTTTACATGAGGCTCAAATGGTATTTTAAAGGAACGATGAAATAAACGAATAAATAGAAAATGCCAAAAAAAATTGTTTTAGTAGATCAATCCTGTATTTTTAGGTATTTATTCTTCTAACTCGCTAGTGGTATTGTAACACATGTGGGCCTTAAATTGCAGCATCGTGAATGTCTTATGGCAACATACATCCTTTGCTTTTGATTTATTCGTTTCATCTCTGTTTCTTCGGGTTTTTCCTTTCGTTTAGTGTTTGCTACAATGTCGCAAAGCAGTTCGTTGAACAGTGGTCTGTCCGGAAAGAAGAAGATGGAGTTGGTCCCGAAGCGCAAGATCAATATTCCTTTCTTCGATAACTCAGCCTTGATCGAGGGTTATGCCAAGACGGTGATCGGTAGGTGCATGAACCCGCATATGCAAGACATGAAGACTTTGCTCTTTATGCTCCCTCGCATATGGCAATTGGAGGGAAGGGTTATTGGTGCTAATTTGGGGCTTGGAAGGTTTCAGTTCGATTTCGACAGGGACGATGATATCGTGGAGATTCTCAAAATGGAACGCTTCCATTTTGATCACTGGATGCTGGCGATTGTCCGTTGGGAGCCACCGGTGGATCCCCCTTACCCCTTGTCTATCACTTTTTGGGTCAGAGTATTGGGGATTCCTCTCCAATATTGGGCAGATCCCACCTTTAGGAGCATTGGGGAAGACTTGGTCCAAGTTCAGGAGGTTGATGTTGATGGTGGTCGAGTTCGGGTAACAATCGATGGTTTTAAGCCATTATGCTTTGAAACAGAGATTGATTTTGGTACTGAGGAGGAGATTACGGTTACTTTGCGGTATGAGCGTTTGTTCGGGTAATGTCAGGTGTGTTTCATTTTGTGTCATAATGAAGCTCACTGTGGTGCCGTGGTGTCCGAGATTTCTCATGGTGATGCTAAGGAAGGAGGAGATAGACGTACTCAGAGCTACCGAAGAGCTGTAGCGTATGAGAGATGTCAGGGACCAAATCATGATGGCAAGCATTCGGGTTCTCATAAGTCCAAGAGCAGTGGAGAGGAGGTTAAGGGTGAGGGTTCACGGCAACAGTCCGGTGTTCAACAAGGGCGGGGTCATTCTCGGTCTGGTTTTTACCAAGGGGAGCCTTCACAGAGACCTAGGAGACACAACTCCTACACCAGGTTTGAGGAGCATAGGAAGACTGCTGCTGTTGTGGTTAATAAGGAGCTCGCAACTGTGGAGCCACATGTCTCTTTGGAGGTTGTTTCACAACCAAAACAGGTCAGTAAAGCTCTTTTTCTGGATTCTGTAACTGAAGCAGCAGCGATGGAACACCAAATTTCTAGTGGTGTGGAGAATTTGGAGCTGGTTATAAACACTACGGTCGATCCAGTTACAGTATGGGAGCTAGCTGGTGAGGTTCAGCTCGATGTTTAGGATTCTCAAAGCTGTGAGGAAGTCTTGTCTATTCCTCCTCTTTCCCAGCTGGATTTGGAGATGCTTGATGTGAGTGATATGGTTTTGTTGGCTAGTGATGAGCCAGGGGAAGAGCAATGGAGTTTGGAAGGCTTTGAGGAGGAAATTTCGGCCCACCAAGAGGATATTGAGGGGGTATTGGTTCAGAAGGTGGCAGTTGTCGTGGAGAATTTGGACACAGAAGTGATGATCAATACAGAGAACACGGAGAATACGAAGAATGCAGTCTCGTTGGAGGAACGTCTTGGTGACTTTGGGCAGGAGGAGGCTGGGGTTGATAGAGGACATCGTGGTAAAGCCGTGGCACTTGCAGGAGCAAGCTCTAAGAAGAGAATCGCTCACATGATTACCTCGCCTCGGAAACGCCCGGCACCGAAGAATGCACCACCCGGAGAGGGTTCTAAGGGTGGACAAGGTGGGCCAAAACCGTCAAAGCCAAAGGGTCATAAATGAAAATTTTAAGTTGGAATTGTCAAGGTTTGGGTGATAAGGCCACCATTGGTTATCTTAGGGACTTATGGAAGTATCATAGGCCAGATTTTTTTTTTCTTTCAGAAACTAAGCAATTGTCATATTTCTTAAAAAAATTTCAAGGTCATATTGGTTATAATAATATAATCACGGTTGATCTGGTTGGTTGTAGTGGTGGTTTGGCATTTTTTATAATAATAATACGTTTAATGTTTCAATTTTATTGAAGTCTAATCGTTTGATAGATGTTGAAACGGTCTTCAACGGTAAAAAAAATTATTTAACCTTTATTTATGGTGATCCGGTTCCTAAACAACGTGATAAAGTTTGGGAAAGAGTAACACCAAAATACGTTATTTATCGCTGAAATATATGTAATGCATAGTATAATGATAATTAAATATATTTCCAAATAATTGTAGCTTTAATTTAAGGAAGTTATTTGTATTTGAGGAGAAACCACAGCCCAATACCCACACCGATGCCTAAAACCAACCCAAAGACTATAGCAAAAACTCTTTTTGTATCAACCCCTATCTCCATCGTCAAAGCCATTTCCTTAGCTGCTTCTTCTTCTCGTCAATAATATACTTTGTGCCTTATGCGGTTTTATGATCTTCTTCTTATTAAAATAAAAGAATGTAACCATGTCTCAATATATAGCCTTATAAAGTGGTACCTTAATATAATAAATAAATCTTGTCATGTGTTCATATATATTTTAAACATTAAATAGATTATAACATTTGTTTGTATGTATGATATATCTATTAATCATGTCATAAGTTCATAACCTATATTTAAATGGGGAAAACGGCCTATTCCCCCACAAACTATGTTACTTTATCGCATTCATAAACAGAACTTTGTCGCGTGCCTGTAATTATATAAACTTGTTTTAAATTTGAATTTCCTACGTGTACAAAACAAATCCGGTCTAAACCCACAAATCTCTAAACGACGTTACTATTCCGTTAAAAATATGCTGGCCGGAATGCCACGTGTATTGAAAAGAAAAATTAAGGAAAAAAATACTTAGCCCAGATTCAAACCTATTACCTTTCACACAACGTAGCAGAAGTAATACCACTACGCCTCCGTCGAATATTTATAAGAGATAATACCAACCAAGGTCACTTTTCAAGAAGTAATATCACAATAAGTAACTTCTTCTTTTCTTCATTATACACAAGAAATATTGTGCCAAAATGGCCTTCTCTTTTCCCCTAAATAACTAATTTGCCATTGTAACTAAACAACCTCTCTCTTACTTCTTCTTCTCCCTCGTTTTTGTTTCTGTATTGTTTTACTTTTTGAAGCGAGATAGATCTAAAATGTAACAATGGAGTTATTGAAAGAGAGAAAAAAATCAAACATTTTCACTTTTTCAATAGTATTTGTTGATTCATGCTTGTTCTCATTTCTCATTTTAACTTCTTTAGTTTTACGCTGTTCTTCTTATACCGTCTGAGGAACAAAATTTCGTTACTTCTATGTCACTCGTATTTTATAAATCAAGAACATATACTCAGTTTTTCTTCATAAATTCATTAATATGTTCAATTTCTTTTTGTATTTGTTCTTATATCCGTTTCTGTTCACTTCGTATTTTTATATCACTTTCATACTATTTCCATGTGGATATGTCCACCCGTTCACCTTCTTAGAGAATTGTCACTTGTAGATGGATAATGTACAATACGTAATGGATATCTACCTTCCCAAATAAGCACTTTTCCAGATTTATTATCCGTTTTTTATCTACACTTGGTTATCCACATTCGGTCTTTCATTTAACCTTTTTTATCTTGGACGGGTTAACTGGTCACCCCTCCTCATACTCCAATATTTAGAAGCACACTATGATCAAACACACCGTTACGAGTACACATAACATTGGACTATGGATAATATACTATATGTAATGGACATCTACCTTCTCAAACATACACTTTTCCAGCTTTTTCAATGGTTTTCAGTTGTCCACTTAACCTTTATATTTTCAACAAATGTACAATAAAATATGGATCTTAAAGTGAAGAAAAAAATTAGTTATAATCTATTGTATAAAAATAAAATCAATAACGATTTTTAATAACCTCTAAATATGTTTTTATCAACCTCTAAATATGTTTTTATCAACAAAAACCAATAAACTAAAAACTAAAACCATTCAACTACAGTGAACACGTAACCGAAACTGGTTTGTTGTATATCATAGGTACTAAAAAGTTGTAACTAATTTACAAACTCTTCTATCTGGTTAACTTACTTTATTGGGCTATTTTAGTCCTTTTTTGGACAAAAGAAGTGGAGAATCATCGCCTGCTGATATAGTTACATCTTTCATATATTGATTCTCAAAAGTTACCTTTGTGAAATACACTCTATTTTTAATTGCCTACATGGATGTATACATATACAATAAATAAAAAAAATGACAAAACTAAAAAAGAAACTCATCTCTCTTTGCTTTCTTCGATTTCTTCATCTCCTCTCCACGCCACCATCATAACTCATTCAACTCTAGCGAGAAACTTAAAAGTTTTTCTCTTAATAAAACTTGAATATCAACTCTTTTTTTTTTTTCCTTTTGCAAAATTTAGTTGAATCAAATCTGATATGATCAACCAAAGAAAACCCAGTTCTCAGTCCAATAAATTGTATGTGATTAGGAGATCGGAGAAGAAAAAGCAATTAAAGGTGTTACCCCATTGTTTTGAATTTTCATCCTAACTATTACACATGGATCACATAAAGATCAAAATGCAGAGATATAAACCAAAAAATAATTTCATTAACAGATTTGAGAAACAAAAAAATTGAACCAGATTATGAGAATGAGAAAGCGAGGTCATTGGAAACATAAAAAGTGATCGGAAGGTGACGGATGGATCGGAGAAGAAGAGTCGCAGCGATGCACCTATCTTCTCGACCTAATCTATGAGAAATAGACAATCGTTATATATAAAAGAAAGAATTACTTAGATAGACCACATTTTAGGTGTATTGACGGAAACCTACCAAAACTTTTTTTTATCCTTAGATGTTTTTTAATTACCAGCGTGCCCTTTTTACATGTTACCGGAAAAAACTAATTACGAGAAATGCCACTGCCACGTCAGACAAAAAGGCGCGTGCCACCAATAACTCAGCCATTACGTACGATACGGCTGAGTTATGTCACGTTATGGCTGAGTTCTGGGACAACGCCTGAGTTTCGGGACAATGGCTGAGTTTCGGGCCAACGGCTGACATACGATCATAACTCAGCCAACAGGTACGACTGACTTATAAAAATCTGGTTGAGTTATGAGAAAACGGCTAATAACTCAGCCGCCGTTACGGCTGAGTTATAGTCCGATGGTTGACTTATCAAAAGTTTGGCTGAGTTATGTTATCGACACGGCTGACTTAACTTTCTCCGGTTGGCTGAGATATCGACAACGGCTCAGTTATCAAATGTCGTTACGGCTGACTTATGTTTCAGAGACATAACTCAGTCGTAATTGGCTGACAACGGAAAACTCAACCATGTTACGGCTGACTTATTGACAAAAGATTTATTGCTAATATCGTTTCCAGTTACGGCTGACTTATTTAACGTTACGGCTGACTTATTGACGTTACGACTGAATTTGGCATCTTAAAAAACATTTTAGTAATTACTTAAATATTTTTAATGTTGTGGCTGATTTAAGTTGTGTTGATGGCTGATTTATTTAGGCTGAGTTAAAAATTTGTTTGGTGGCTGACTTGCGACTTCAAATACACAATTCCACGTCACCATTCCATGTCATCATAAACGAGGGATATACGAAAGGTCGCCCTCTTCAACATGATATTTTCTTTCTTTTTACACTTTGTTTTTTTTTTTCACCTAAGTTCTTCTTCATTTTCGTTGATGGATCTTGTTCTAGTAATTGTTGTTTATGGTAATTGGGTAAAAAACACAAATATGTATTTAACGCCGACGATAGAAGGTGTAGAGTTGTGCAGATAGATGTTGAAAGAACACACGAAAAGCTTGTGAAGTTGGTTCTCGATGACTACAGATTGAATGAGTTGAGCCATCAGGTAACGATGAGCTACAAGTTATCGTTACAATAATTCAGCCAAACCTCGAAATGGTCTGTGTAAGTCAACCATGACGCTGGCATAACTCAGCCAAACCACAAATTTATTTGCGTTAAGTCAGCTATGTCGTTTGAATAACTCATTCCAAACCTCGAATTATTCTACAATAAGTCAACCATGTCGTTGGCATAACTCGGCCAAACCTCAAATATGGTAAATGTGAATATTTGATGCACTCATGTAATAAAAACACTTTAATAATATGTAGTTAACAGTTTTATTAACTTTCCATAAAAAATCATGAAATTCGCTCCGGTTTGTACCTTTTAAAACTTATCCAACAAAACGATAAACCTCAAACCCTATACATATGTTTTATTGTATTATATTATATTTAATCTCTACATTATTATAACCAGTACTAATGTTAACATTCAAGTGTCCTTTTAAATTAAAGTTTTAGTCATAAGTCAACCTTGAAAAGTAAATAACTCAGCCGTGACGTATTATTCTATATTCAGACACAAAACTTTGAATTATTTTGTTTAGAAATTTTGAATTCAAATTTTGAATTATTTTGAATTTTTTTTTTTTAAAACATAATACTCTATGACTTTATTATGCATGTGAGTGTGAATATGTGTACGTAATTATTAATGGTCTTTCCCAAAAACCACTTTTTGTAATCTCGAGAATGTATATCACAACTCATCCGTAATGTAGCATAACTCAGCCGCAATGTAGCATAACTCAGCCGTGACGTATTATTCTATATTTAGACACAAAACTTTAAATTATTTTGAATATTTTGTTTATAAAATTTGAATTCAAATTTTGAATTATTTGGAATAAACTTTTTTAAAACATAATACTCTATGACTTTATTATGCGTGTGCGTGTGAATATGTGTACGTAATTATTGTTGGTCTTTCCCGAAAAACACTTTTTGTAATCTCGAGAAAGTATATCATAACTCAGCCGTAATGTAGCATAACTCAGGCGTAATGTACCATAACTCATCTGTAATGTAGCATAACTCAGCCACAATGCGGCATAACTTAGACAAAAAGTTGAAAACGACGTTTCGTATTTCCCTTTTGTTTCTTTTGTCGGAAAACAAAAAGTCTCCAGCCGAGTTGAAACGAAAGGCGATTGCAATGAAGAAGAGAGAGAGAGACTCGTCGGTATGAGTCGAAGCGGACCAAAGAGATGAGAGAGAGAGAAGCGGCGAGAATTAGGGTTCTTCGCCGGAATCGCCGAGGTAGAGATATTTTTTCCTGTACGTGAACAATTACAAAAAAAAACCACAACTCAGCCGTAACTTACAATAAGTCATAATATAACTCAGCCATAATGTACCATAACTTAGCCGCAATGTGTCATAACTCAGCCGTAAACGACGTTTCGTATTTCCCTGTTTTTTGTCGGAAAACGAAAAGTCTCCACCCAAGTTGAGAAGAAATGCGACAGCCACCCAAGTTGAGAAGAAATGCGACAGCAATGACGACGAGAAAGAGAGAGACACACCGTTAATAGGCTAAGCGGCCAGAAGAGACGAGAAAGATAAGCGGCCAGAAGTGACGAGAAAGATAAGCGACCAGAAGAGACGAGAAAGATAAGCGGCCAGAAGAGACGATAAAGATAAGCAGCCAGAAGAGACGAGAAAGATAAGCGGCGAGAGTTAGGGTTCTTCGTCGGCTTCGAGAGAGAAAGAACAGTTTTTTCTTATTCTTTTTAGTCTTCTGCTTTTTCCTTGGCCTATTCCGATCTGACATAGACACTTTTTTTTGCAACAAATGAAACAAAACCCGAGAATGGTATATGAGATTTTGATATAGTGGCAAAATAACAAGATAGTAATGAGATTACGAGATAGTGCCATAGGTTGACCGTTCCACTCTCTTCGTCTTCACTATTGTCATCTTCAAAGCAACTCTCATCATGAACAGAATTACATGTGAGGACCAAGAACTCTTTTCTTTTCTTAGAACATTGGATGTACGCAATTTGAGAAGAAATGCGATAGGAATGACGACAAGAGAGAGACACGTTAAGAATCGAAGCGGCCAGAAGAGATGAGAGAGAGAGAGAAGCGGCGACAATTAGGGTTCTTCGCCGGAATCGCCGAGGTAGAAATATTTTTTCATGTGTGTGAAAAATTACAAAAAAAAATAACCACAACTCAGCCGTAACTTACAATAAGTCATAATATAACTCAGCCGTAATGTACCATAACTCTGCCGCAATGTGTCATAACTCAGCCGTAATGTACCTTAACTCAGCCGTAAACAACGTTTTGTATTTCCCTGTTATTTTTGTCGGAAAACAAAAAGTCTCCATCCAAGTTGAGAAGAAATACGACAGCAATAACGACGAGAAAGAGAGAGAGACCCACTGATAATAGGATAAGCGGCCTGAAGAAACGAGAAAGAATAGCGGCGAGAGTTAGGGTTCTTTGTTGGCTTCGAGAGAGAAAAAAACAGTTTTTTGTGTGAATAGTGAAAATATTCAGTTTCTTCCTCTTTTGTCGTTAAAGACATAATAATGATGTGGCAATTTCAAGTATGACGTGGCATGTCGGATCTGACGTGGCAATTTTTAAGTGAAAACAGACCAAGGGTGTTTATTGTAATTACACTCATCTCACTAAACATCTAAGGAAAAAAAATCCTACTTTTATGGTCTATCTAAGTAATTCTCCCTATATAAAAATATACTTTATTGTCAATGTACATATGAATGAGTTGGCACAGTTGATACTAGGTAAGCAATATTGAATAGGAAGTCATGGGCTCGATTCTTAGATATGCATTTGTTATTATTAATATTTTTTTAATAAGACGACTTCGTTTTTGTGTTTTCAAATCCACGTGGCATCCTAGTCATCTTTCTCTTAACGGAATAGTAACGTCGTTAGAGATTTTTGGGTTTAGACAGGATTTGTTTTGTACATGTAGGAAATTTCAAATTTAAAACAAGTTTATATAGTTATAGGCACGCGACAAAGTTTTTTTTTTTTGGTAAAAGGTTAAATTTTATACCAATTTGCGACAGAAGTTACAGAGAAAACAAAGAAATCTAGAAAGACCGAAATCTACAACTAAAAAAATTACGAACACAAGACAAAAAACACGACAAGGAAAGCAATAGAGAAACAATTTGCAAAGGCCCGAAGAAGAAACACCAATTCCAAACCGCTAAGCTCGAACATTTGTGTGATTGCCTCAGCTCCAAAGAACTCGAGTCCTCATCGTTGTTACCACGAGCAACCCTACCCAAAGCCAGCTTTCAAAAACTCGAGACAAAAGGGCGCCTACAGCTTCTCCGAGGACTAACGCAAAAACGGAACCGCTAAAATTGGACTTAATCGCACCCGGCGGCATGGGAGCATCTACGGGCAGCCAGAGAAGCCGCCTCTGACCACCATTCCCAAGCGTGAACCTACGGGAACCATCTCCCACGGGATTGAGAAAGCAACCTAGACTGAACCGCTGCCTCTATTCAACCACTAAGCCTTCGCCGATGTGAAAAGCGTAGCAAACCAAGACACAACAATACAAAGAAGACACAGACACCAACAACAAACCCCAAACCAGCCTATGCAAAACAGCAGCACAAGCCTAGGATGATCCAACCGGAACGAACCAAATCAAAACCACCAACAACAAACCTCCGATACAGAGAAAAGGAGACCTGACGAGGAGCCACAAACTAGCAACTACGGAAGACGCAGCTGACACAAACGTCCAGCCACAAGACAAAAGAGATTCGACGTTAACGAATAACCACCACACGAACAACCAAAAGCAACAATTCCAAACAAATTGACGTCGAGGAAGCTTCCACTTGTGTCACAGATCCAAAGCCCTTCACTCTCTGCCACCAGAAGCTTGAAAACCGTTGAAGGAGAGACCGATGAAGACACAAAGAAACAGAAGCTCGGAGGCGAGACCAAGAACCGGATCAACACCAACACTGAAAAGGGAGAAAGGCGAAAGAGACCGGCTAGCTAAACCGGAATCCAGAGGCACCACCACTGGAGCAAACCAACAAAGCTACAGACGAAAAATAAAAATCAGGGAGCCTGCCCCGGCGCCGGAAGCACACCGGAGAGGCGATGAAACCAGATCGAGCAAGTTTTGTCGAGAAGAAGGGGAAGGGAGAGAAGGGAGAAGCGCGTGCTCTCCACGCGCTGGTTTTTTGACTAGCCCAAAAACTGTGTATGAATGTGATAACTCTCTTATATACGCGACAAAGTTATGTGTATGAATGCGATAAAGTAATATAGTTTGTGGGGGAATAGGTCGTTTTCCATAGTTAAATGTGTATATGATAGTAAGTGCATTGCTCTATTTGTCAAAGAGGTTAATATTAAAAAAATATATATAACTTTTACAAAAAGACTAATTTATAAGTGTATATAAGAGAGTTATAAAAAAACAAACAAAAAAGTTCATCTTTTATAAATTTGTTTTAAGTTAAGTTTAAAATATATTTTCATTACCCAAAAAAAAACAAAAAAAGTTCTTATAGGACACATATAAAAAAAGATTAAATCATTAAATTATTGATAAAAGATATTTAAATCTGATAAAAAATGTTATGTTTTTGTTTTTAATTTCTAAAAGTATGTTAGCTTGACCGATTTTGCATTTTCCCAAAAAAATTTCAGTTTTCCTTAAGGTGAAGCTTTTTTTTTCTTCTCAATTTTGATTGTGTAAGTATTGTATTAAAATGAAATAAAAAAATTTTCGTAAAATAACTTATTCTTAACGCCGTGGGAAAAATAAAGTCTAACGGAGTTTATTGGTTTTCTTGGTGAGCAAGTTTTTAAAATATTAAGATTATGATTTTGTTTCTAGTAGAATTTAGAAAGTAGTTAAGGAATAAGCTAATAATATGTTGTATAATATATATATTTTTAATTTGTATAGAATTAAATGCTGTATTTTTTATAGAATTATTAGGATCTCAATTTTAAGCTATAATTTCATATAATTAAAGGTTTTATTTTGTTATAGAATTATTATGATCTCGATTTGATTAACATATTATTGATTACCATATTATTAATAATAATATAATTAAATCTCAAACTTATAGATTTTCATTCCATAAAATGTAGCCAACGTGATTAAATTTAGGTAAAGATCTAAGACTTTGCATAAATTTGAAAAATCACAGATAAGTACACCATGAATATAGGATTTTGTGCACATGTTGACATGTTAATCACTGATTAAGTAAACCACATCATGATTCAATTTCACAAATGAAACAATTTATAATATATAAGTTGAAGAGGAACTAGGATTTTTTTTTTCTAAAAAGGATCTAAATTTGAGATTAGCAAAGATACCTTCAAATCTTTCATGAATTTCTCGATTTTAAATTGAGAAACTGCTTACAAATCCAAAAAATGATCGTGATGTTGACCACATGTCAACATATAGTTGATATATGTGGGCATTCAATACATATAAGTATTTTTTTAATTATCGAACACCATAACCAATTCAATAAGATAATAAATTGTTTGTTAGTTTAAATTTAATATTTCCAAAAATAATTGTTAATTTTATTTTCATATTTATATTAGTTTTGAAATAAAAAATAACTTATAATAAAAATAAATACATTAAATGTGTGTTTTAACTATATAATACGATAAGAGATTAAGTATAATAGATATATTTTTAAAAACAAATAAGCAAAAATATTTTTTATTTTTTTGGTCAATGCTGGTAAACATAGGTCAATAGTGGTCAACGCCGGATTCCGAACGGTGTACCGGAATAAAATGATCGTGATATTGACCACATGTCAACATATAGTTGATATATGTGGGCATGCAATACATATAGTTGAGATGTATAGTCATGTATTATGTTATACTTCGTGTCGTTGCTATTCTTTTTTCTTTTGTAAATACATATAGTTTGTTTAGTTAGCTATACATTTCTATAGTTGAAATCTGTAATCGTATATTCTATTATATTTTGTGTCGCTGGCTATTTTTTCGTTACAAGATAAAATATCATTTTTTCTTTAGAAGAAACAAATAGACAAAATATTTTAGGTTTGTATATATTTATTTTTAGGGTTTCTTAGATAGAATTGCTAAAACTATTGGGCCTTTAGTTTGGACCAAGTAAAAGATATTAGCCTTTGGGCCAATAGATAACGCAATTAGTGATAAGAATAATTTATAATACGGGTGCTGTTTTGTATATCTAAGTCATAATTTCAAGTACATTTTTTTAAAAAAATTTGTTATCTAGGGTTTACATGTAACGCCCGTGTTCTGGAAAATAATATGAGACTTGAGTGTCTATAAGAATTAGGGTGGAGTCGGTTTGATTCCGGTGGATTTTCTAAACTGGTCGTTTTGTTTAATTGAATCAAAAGGAGGTTTAATTAATGTCGGTTTAGGTAAATTCTGGTTTAATCAGAATTAAACCAAAAACCTTAGTTTTATAAATAATGCTTCTTCTCTCTTTTGTTTTGTGGCTGTTGTTTCTGAGAGTTGAGTTGAGAAAAGGAGAAGGAGAAGTTTACTTGTGAGAAGGAGAGTGTTAGCTTTGCTTTGGTGTTTAAGGCAAGAGAAGCAGATTCGTCACGTCTTGGTAGAATAGAGTTCCGACGTATCAAATCTTATCGAAAGGTAACGAATTTTGGTAGGTTTGTTCTTAAGGCGTCTACGTTGATTCTCCTTTTTACAGAAGTGAATTCGGATTAATAATCAGTGAGTTCTATGCAGTTTGGTGAGACGCGTTTTCTCTGTTGCGAACTGGGATCAGCGGAGTTTGTAAGTGCGATCGTGGTTTCATCGTTTCAATTTGGTCAAGGAGAAAAGGAGAAGGAGAAGGAGAAGTTTACTTGTGAGAAGGAAAGTGTTAGCTTTGCTTTGGTGTTTAAGGCAAGAGAAGCAGATTCGTCACATCTTGGTAGAATAGAGTCCCTAGTTTTTCTGGTGTTTCTGTCCTTTTGGTTCTTAGAGATTTTTGTTTGTGTGGTTTGTTGTAGGGAGTTGTTTGGCTGTTGCAGTCGCGAGGAGAGTCTTTCCTGGTTGTTTTTGTAGTTCGAATCACCTTGTTAAGGTGAGTGCGTGACCATGAGCTTATCTAAGCGATTGGGATTGAGTGACTTGTTTGTGATGATTTGTAGGTGAATTGGAAGTGTTATTGGATGTTTAGCTTGCTGAATGGTTTGTTTATGTTATATATGTGGGTGTTATCTCATAGCTTGTGTGTATAGCTCGTAGATGGGAGGATCACTCTCACTGAGTATTTGTGATAATACTCACGCATCTCATTGTGTTTGTGGTGCAGGCAAAGTGTGATCCGTGGAATCATGGCGAGGAGAGGAGGATGATCTAGGGTCTCGGTTGTTATGTTTATGAATATGTTAATTGTTGTTGGAACCTGGTTTAGAGGCATGCTAGGTTGCTGGTGTAAATTGTGGTTATTGAATGATTGATTAATTAATATTATGATTAATTGATGTTAGTTTAATATGTTTCCGCTGTGCATGGTGATTTATTGTTGGGTTAATTCGGTTAGGTTAATTAGTAGGTATGGGACTATTATTTAATGAATTAAAAAAAAAAACAGGTCGGGTCTTTTCAATTTGGTAGCAGAGCCCTTACGGTTCTAGGGCGAGAGTAAATTGGTTATTTTTAATGTGATGTGTGAATTTCGTTGATGGAAAATGATGATGTGGATTGCATGCTGAATGATTTGTGTGTTTAATCAATTGTGTGAGCATGGAGACCTAGATCATCCTCTCGAGCCTTCAATGAGATTCCACGATAAGTTGTGATGTTTTGTCTTTTCTCTATTCGTCTGTTTTCCTAGTTTCTGCTCGTGGCAGTGTGGAAGGCTAGAGGTTGCGAGCGTGGTGCTCGAAGTAGTTCTGTGGTTGTGGTGGTTGTAGTCCGGAGCGCGGCTCTTCAGTGGTGTTTTGTTGGAAATGGATTTCAGAGAAGTTAAGTTGGAGACTATTATGTAATACTCTGAGTGACGGGATGGTTTGGGAATTGATTTGAGGAATGGTTATGGTGGAAATTGATATTCCAGGTGGGAGTATTGTTCGGTAGGTATGACATTGTGATGTTGTATTTGGACGTTGTGCGTATTTTTAGTCGGGATATGCTTGGAAACGTTATTTCTTGTTTGCTCTTAGGATGGTGGGTCCTGAACAACTCATGAGGAGATGGTGGTTCTCCTGAAGGGATGGTGGTTCTCCTAGATACCGATGGCTTGAAGGGCTGTGGTCCTGAGAGTGGTAGAGGAGATGGTGGTTCTCCTAGAGGGGATGGTGGTTCTCCAAAGGGGATGGTGGTTCCTCTAATATCGGTATGGCTCTAAGGTCGTGACCTGAGAGTGGATGAGTTGGGAGCAAATAATTTATAGAGCGTTGGTATAAGCATAATGGCTAAATATAGACCTCGGAGGTTGATGATGGTTCAATCTCGGGTTTTGGTTGTGCTGACCGATGATGTCAGAGTTGGGTTGGCTGGTGGGCCAGTTTTGTGTTGGCGGGTGGGCCAAGGTTGGTGTTGGCCGGCGGGCCATGTTTGTGTCGAGCGGATGGTCAGGTTGTTAGGCGAACCGTTGCAACAGTGGTGAATTGCGTGTTACGAATAGGCGGTGTTGAAGGATTCGAGGACGAATCCATGTTAGTGGGGGAGAATTGTAATGCCCGTGTTCTGGAAAATAATATGAGACTTGAGTGTCTATAAGAATTAGGGTGGAGTCGGTTTGATTCCGGTGGATTTTCTAAACTGGTCGTTTTGTTTAATTGAATCAAAAGGAGGTTTAATTAATGTCGGTTTAGGTAAATCCTGGTTTAATCAGAATTAAACCAAAAACCCTAGTTTTATAAATAATGCTTCTTCTCTCTTTTGTTTTGTGGCTGTTGTTTCTGAGAGTTGAGTTGAGAAAAGGAGAAGGAGAAGTTTACTTGTGAGAAGGAAAGTGTTAGCTTTGCTTTGGTGTTTAAGGCAAGAGAAGCAGATTCGTCACATCTTGGTAGAATAGAGTTCCGACGTATCAAATCTTATCGAAAGGTAACGAATTTTGGTAGGTTTGTTCTTAAGGCGTCTACGTTGATTCTCCTTTTTACAGAAGTGAATTCGGATTAATACTCAGTGAGTTATATGCAGTTTGGTGAGACGCGTTTTCTCTGTTGCGAACTGGGATCAGCGGAGTTTGTAAGTGCAATCGTGGTTTCATCATTTCTCCGATCGGCACTAAATTTTGTGGGGCGCTTCGTGACGTCTGGATCTTGCTTTTCACCGAGGGATTAAAAAGTTAACGGTTGGTTTATGTTTTAGGGCTTCGTTTCTGCGGCTGTAGTTTTTCTGGTGTTTCTGTCCTTTTGGTTCTTAGAGATTTTTGTTTGTGTGGTTTGTTGTAGGGAGTTGTTTGGCTGTTGCAGTCGCGAGGAGAGTCTTTCCTGGTTGTTTTTGTAGTTCGAATCACCTTGTTAAGGTGAGTGCGTGACCATGAGCTTATCTAAGCGATTGGGATTGAGTGACTTGTTTGTGATGATTTGTAGGTGAATTGGAAGTGTTATTGGATGTTTAGCTTGCTGAATGGTTTGTTTATGTTATATATGTGGGTGTTATCTCATAGCTTGTGTGTATAGCTCGTAGATGGGAGGATCACTCTCACTGAGTATTTGTGATAATACTCACGCATCTCATTGTGTTTGTGGTGCAGGCAAAGTGTGATCCGTGGAATCATGGCGAGGAGAGGAGGATGATCTAGGGTCTCGGTTGTTATGTTTATGAATATGTTAATTGTTGTTGGAACCTGGTTTAGAGGCATGCTAGGTTGCTGGTGTAAATTGTGGTTATTGAATGATTGATTAATTAATATTATGATTAATTGATGTTAGTTTAATATGTTTCCGCTGTGCATGGTGATTTATTGTTGGGTTAATTCGGTTAGGTTAATTAGTAGGTATGGGACTATTATTTAATGAATTAAAAAAAAAAACAGGTCGGGTCTTTTCAATTTGGTAGCAGAGCCCTTACGGTTCTAGGGCGAGAGTAAATTGGTTATTTTTAATGTGATGTGTGAATTTCGTTGATGGAAAATGATGATGTGGATTGCATGCTGAATGATTTGTGTGTTTAATCAATTGTGTGAGCATGGAGACCTAGATCATCCTCTCGAGCCTTCAATGAGATTCCACGATAAGTTGTGATGTTTTGTCTTTTCTCTATTCGTCTGTTTTCCTAGTTTCTGCTCGTGGCAGTGTGGAAGGCTAGAGGTTGCGAGCGTGGTGCTCGAAGTAGTTCTGTGGTTGTGGTGGTTGTAGTCCGGAGCGCGGCTCTTCAGTGGTGTTTTGTTGGAAATGGATTTCAGAGAAGTTAAGTTGGAGACTATTATGTAATACTCTGAGTGACGGGATGGTTTGGGAATTGATTTGAGGAATGGTTATGGTGGAAATTGATATTCCAGGTGGGAGTATTGTTCGGTAGGTATGACATTGTGATGTTGTATTTGGACGTTGTGCGTATTTTTAGTCGGGATATGCTTGGAAACGTTATTTCTTGTTTGCTCTTAGGATGGTGGGTCCTGAACAACTCATGAGGAGATGGTGGTTCTCCTGAAGGGATGGTGGTTCTCCTAGATACCGATGGCTTGAAGGGCTGTGGTCCTGAGAGTGGTAGAGGAGATGGTGGTTCTCCTAGAGGGGATGGTGGTTCTCCAAAGGGGATGGTGGTTCCTCTAATATCGGTATGGCTCTAAGGTCGTGACCTGAGAGTGGATGAGTTGGGAGCAAATAATTTATAGAGCGTTGGTATAAGCATAATGGCTAAATATAGACCTCGGAGGTTGATGATGGTTCAATCTCGGGTTTTGGTTGTGCTGACCGATGATGTCAGAGTTGGGTTGGCTGGTGGGCCAGTTTTGTGTTGGCGGGTGGGCCAAGGTTGGTGTTGGCCGGCGGGCCATGTTTGTGTCGAGCGGATGGTCAGGTTGTTAGGCGAACCGTTGCAACAGTGGTGAATTGCGTGTTACGAATAGGCGGTGTTGAAGGATTCGAGGACGAATCCATGTTAGTGGGGGAGAATTGTAATGCCCGTGTTCTGGAAAATAATATGAGACTTGAGTGTCTATAAGAATTAGGGTGGAGTCGGTTTGATTCCGGTGGATTTTCTAAACTGGTCGTTTTGTTTAATTGAATCAAAAGGAGGTTTAATTAATGTCGGTTTAGGTAAATCCTGGTTTAATCAGAATTAAACCAAAAACCCTAGTTTTATAAATAATGCTTCTTCTCTCTTTTGTTTTGTGGCTGTTGTTTCTGAGAGTTGAGTTGAGAAAAGGAGAAGGAGAAGTTTACTTGTGAGAAGGAAAGTGTTAGCTTTGCTTTGGTGTTTAAGGCAAGAGAAGCAGATTTGTCACATCTTGGTAGAATAGAGTTCCGACGTATCAAATCTTATCGAAAGGTAACGAATTTTGGTAGGTTTGTTCTTAAGGCGTCTACGTTGATTCTCCTTTTTACAGAAGTGAATTCGGATTAATACTCAGTGAGTTATATGCAGTTTGGTGAGACGCGTTTTCTCTGTTGCGAACTGGGATCAGCGGAGTTTGTAAGTGCAATCGTGGTTTCATCATTTATCCGATCGGCACTAAATTTTGTGGGGCGCTTCGTGACGTCTGGATCTTGCTTTTTACCGTAGGGATTAAAAAGTTAACGGTTGGTTTATGTTTTAGGGCTTCGTTTCTGCGGCTGTAGTTTTTCTGGTGTTTCTGTCCTTTTGGTTCTTAGAGATTTTTGTTTGTGTGGTTTGTTGTAGGGAGTTGTTTGGCTGTTGCAGTCGCGAGGAGAGTCTTTCCTGGTTGTTTTTGTAGTTCGAATCACCTTGTTAAGGTGAGTGCGTGACCATGAGCTTATCTAAGCGATTGGGATTGAGTGACTTGTTTGTGATGATTTGTAGGTGAATTGGAAGTGTTATTGGATGTTTAGCTTGCTGAATGGTTTGTTTATGTTATATATGTGGGTGTTATCTCATAGCTTGTGTGTATAGCTCGTAGATGGGAGGATCGCTCTCACTGAGTATTTGTGATAATACTCACGCATCTCATTGTGTTTGTGGTGCAGGTAAAGTGTGATCCGTGGAATCATGGCGAGGAGAGGAGGATGATCTAGGGTCTCGGTTGTTATGTTTATGAATATGTTAATTGTTGTTGGAACCTGGTTTAGAGGCATGCTAGGTTGCTGGTGTAAATTGTGGTTATTGAATGATTGATTAATTAATATTATGATTAATTGATGTTAGTTTAATATGTTTCCGCTGTGCATGGTGATTTATTGTTGGGTTAATTCGGTTAGGTTAATTAGTAGGTATGGGACTATTATTTAATGAATTAAAAAAAAAAACAGGTCGGGTCTTTTCAATTTGGTAGCAGAGCCCTTACGGTTCTAGGGCGAGAGTAAATTGGTTATTTTTAATGTGATGTGTGAATTTCGTTGATGGAAAATGATGATGTGGATTGCATGCTGAATGATTTGTGTGTTTAATCAATTGTGTGAGCATGGAGACCTAGATCATCCTCTCGAGCCTTCAATGAGATTCCACGATAAGTTGTGATGTTTTGTCTTTTCTCTAGTCGTCTGTTTTCCTAGTTTCTGCTCGTGGCAGTGTGGAAGGCTAGAGGTTGCGAGCGTGGTGCTCGAAGTAGTTCTGTGGTTGTGGTGGTTGTAGTCCGGAGCGCGGCTCTTCGGTGGTGTTTTGTTGGAAATGGATTTCGGAGAAGTTAAGTTGGAGACTATTATGTAATACTCTGAGTGACGGGATGGTTTGGGAATTGATTTGAGGAATGGTTATGGTGGAAATTGATATTCCAGGTGGGAATATTGTTCGGTAGGTATGACATTGTGATGTTGTATTTGGACGTTGTGCGTATTTTTAGTCGGGATATGCTTGGAAACGTTATTTCTTGTTTGCTCTTAGGATGGTGGGTCCTGAACAACTCATGAGGAGATGGTGGTTCTCCTGAAGGGATGGTGGTTCTCCTAGATACCGATGGCTTGAAGGGCTGTGGTCCTGAGAGTGGTAGAGGAGATGGTGGTTCTCCTAGAGGGGATGGTGGTTCTCCAAAGGGGATGGTGGTTCCTCTAATATCGGTATGGCTCTAAGGTCGTGACCTGAGAGTGGATGAGTTGGGAGCAAATAATTTATAGAGCGTTGGTATAAGCATAATGGCTAAATATAGACCTCGGAGGTTGATGATGGTTCAATCTCGGGTTTTGGTTGTGCTGACCGATGATGTCAGAGTTGGGTTGGCTGGTGGGCCAGTTTTGTGTTGGCGGGTGGGCCAAGGTTGGTGTTGGCCGGCGGGCCATGTTTGTGTCGAGCGGATGGTCAGGTTGTTAGGCGAACCGTTGCAACAGTGGTGAATTGCGTGTTACGAATAGGCGGTGTTGAAGGATTCGAGGACGAATCCATGTTAGTGGGGGAGAATTGTAACGCCCGTGTTCTGGAAAATAATATGAGACTTGAGTGTCTATAAGAATTAGGGTGGAGTCGGTTTGATTCCGGTGGATTTTCTAAACTGGTCGTTTTGTTTAATTGAATCAAAAGGAGGTTTAATTAATGTCGGTTTAGGTAAATCCTGGTTTAATCAGAATTAAACCAAAAACCCTAGTTTTATAAATAATGCTTCTTCTCTCTTTTGTTTTGTGGCTGTTGTTTCTGAGAGTTGAGTTGAGAAAAGGAGAAGGAGAAGTTTACTTGTGAGAAGGAAAGTGTTAGCTTTGCTTTGGTGTTTAAGGCAAGAGAAGCAGATTCGTCACATCTTGGTAGAATAGAGTTCCGACGTATCAAATCTTATCGAAAGGTAACGAATTTTGGTAGGTTTGTTCTTAAGGCGTCTACGTTGATTCTCCTTTTTACAGAAGTGAATTCGGATTAATACTCAGTGAGTTATATGCAGTTTGGTGAGACGCGTTTTCTCTGTTGCGAACTGGGATCAGCGGAGTTTGTAAGTGCAATCGTGGTTTCATCATTTCTCCGATCGGCACTAAATTTTGTGGGGCGCTTCGTGACGTCTGGATCTTGCTTTTCACCGTAGGGATTAAAAAGTTAACGGTTGGTTTATGTTTTAGGGCTTCGTTTCTGCGGCTGTAGTTTTTCTGGTGTTTCTGTCCTTTTGGTTCTTAGAGATTTTTGTTTGTGTGGTTTGTTGTAGGGAGTTGTTTGGCTGTTGCAGTCGCGAGGAGAGTCTTTCCTGGTTGTTTTTGTAGTTCGAATCACCTTGTTAAGGTGAGTGCGTGACCATGAGCTTATCTAAGCGATTGGGATTGAGTGACTTGTTTGTGATGATTTGTAGGTGAATTGGAAGTGTTATTAGATGTTTAGCTTGCTGAATGGTTTGTTTATGTTATATATGTGGGTGTTATCTCATAGCTTGTGTGTATAGCTCGTAGATGGGAGGATCGCTCTCACTGAGTATTTGTGATAATACTCACGCATCTCATTGTGTTTGTGGTGCAGGTAAAGTGTGATCCGTGGAATCATGGCGAGGAGAGGAGGATGATCTAGGGTCTCGGTTGTTATGTTTATGAATATGTTAATTGTTGTTGGAACCTGGTTTAGAGGCATGCTAGGTTGCTGGTGTAAATTGTGGTTATTGAATGATTGATTAATTAATATTATGATTAATTGATGTTAGTTTAATATGTTTCCGCTGTGCATGGTGATTTATTGTTGGGTTAATTCGGTTAGGTTAATTAGTAGGTATGGGACTATTATTTAATGAATTAAAAAAAAAAAACAGGTCGGGTCTTTTCAATTTGGTAGCAGAGCCCTTACGGTTCTAGGGCGAGAGTAAATTGGTTATTTTTAATGTGATGTGTGAATTTCGTTGATGGAAAATGATGATGTGGATTGCATGCTGAATGATTTGTGTGTTTAATCAATTGTGTGAGCATGGAGACCTAGATCATCCTCTCGAGCCTTCAATGAGATTCCACGATAAGTTGTGATGTTTTGTCTTTTCTCTAGTCGTCTGTTTTCCTAGTTTCTGCTCGTGGCAGTGTGGAAGGCTAGAGGTTGCGAGCGTGGTGCTCGAAGTAGTTCTGTGGTTGTGGTGGTTGTAGTCCGGAGCGCGGCTCTTCGGTGGTGTTTTGTTGGAAATGGATTTCGGAGAAGTTAAGTTGGAGACTATTATGTAATACTCTGAGTGACGGGATGGTTTGGGAATTGATTTGAGGAATGGTTATGGTGGAAATTGATATTCCAGGTGGGAATATTGTTCGGTAGGTATGACATTGTGATGTTGTATTTGGACGTTGTGCGTATTTTTAGTCGGGATATGCTTGGAAACGTTATTTCTTGTTTGCTCTTAGGATGGTGGGTCCTGAACAACTCATGAGGAGATGGTGGTTCTCCTGAAGGGATGGTGGTTCTCCTAGATACCGATGGCTTGAAGGGCTGTGGTCCTGAGAGTGGTAGAGGAGATGGTGGTTCTCCTAGAGGGGATGGTGGTTCTCCAAAGGGGATGGTGGTTCCTCTAATATCGGTATGGCTCTAAGGTCGTGACCTGAGAGTGGATGAGTTGGGAGCAAATAATTTATAGAGCGTTGGTATAAGCATAATGGCTAAATATAGACCTCGGAGGTTGATGATGGTTCAATCTCGGGTTTTGGTTGTGCTGACCGATGATGTCAGAGTTGGGTTGGCTGGTGGGCCAGTTTTGTGTTGGCGGGTGGGCCAAGGTTGGTGTTGGCCGGCGGGCCATGTTTGTGTCGAGCGGATGGTCAGGTTGTTAGGCGAACCGTTGCAACAGTGGTGAATTGCGTGTTACGAATAGGCGGTGTTGAAGGATTCGAGGACGAATCCATGTTAGTGGGGGAGAATTGTAACGCCCGTGTTCTGGAAAATAATATGAGACTTGAGTGTCTATAAGAATTAGGGTGGAGTCGGTTTGATTCCGGTGGATTTTCTAAACTGGTCGTTTTGTTTAATTGAATCAAAAGGAGGTTTAATTAATGTCGGTTTAGGTAAATCCTGGTTTAATCAGAATTAAACCAAAAACCCTAGTTTTATAAATAATGCTTCTTCTCTCTTTTGTTTTGTGGCTGTTGTTTCTGAGAGTTGAGTTGAGAAAAGGAGAAGGAGAAGTTTACTTGTGAGAAGGAAAGTGTTAGCTTTGCTTTGGTGTTTAAGGCAAGAGAAGCAGATTCGTCACATCTTGGTAGAATAGAGTTCCGACGTATCAAATCTTATCGAAAGGTAACGAATTTTAGTAGGTTTGTTCTTAAGGCGTCTACGTTGATTCTCTTTTTTACAGAAGTGAATTCGGATTAATACTCAGTGAGTTATATGCAGTTTGGTGAGACGCGTTTTCTCTGTTGCGAACTGGGATCAGCGGAGTTTGTAAGTGCAATCGTGGTTTCATCATTTCTCCGATCGGCACTAAATTTTGTGGGGCGCTTCGTGACGTCTGGATCTTGCTTTTCACCGTAGGGATTAAAAAGTTAACGGTTGGTTTATGTTTTAGGGCTTCGTTTCTGCGGCTGTAGTTTTTCTGGTGTTTCTGTCCTTTTGGTTCTTAGAGATTTTTGTTTGTGTGGTTTGTTGTAGGGAGTTGTTTGGCTGTTGCAGTCGCGAGGAGAGTCTTTCCTGGTTGTTTTTGTAGTTCGAATAACCTTGTTAAGGTGAGTGCGTGACCATGAGCTTATCTAAGCGATTGGGATTGAGTGACTTGTTTGTGATGATTTGTAGGTGAATTGGAAGTGTTATTGGATGTTTAGCTTGCTGAATGGTTTGTTTATGTTATATATGTGGGTGTTATCTCATAGCTTGTGTGTATAGCTCGTAGATGGGAGGATCGCTCTCACTGAGTATTTGTGATAATACTCACGCATCTCATTGTGTTTGTGGTGCAGGTAAAGTGTGATCCGTGGAATCATGGCGAGGAGAGGAGGATGATCTAGGGTCTCGGTTGTTATGTTTATGAATATGTTAATTGTTGTTGGAACCTGGTTTAGAGGCATGCTAGGTTGCTGGTGTAAATTGTGGTTATTGAATGATTGATTAATTAATATTATGATTAATTGATGTTAGTTTAATATGTTTCCGCTGTGCATGGTGATTTATTGTTGGGTTAATTCGGTTAGGTTAATTAGTAGGTATGGGACTATTATTTAATGAATTAAAAAAAAAAACGGGTCGGGTCTTTTCAATTTGGTAGCAGAGCCCTTACGGTTCTAGGGCGTGAGTAAATTGGTTATTTTTAATGTGATATGTGAATTTCGTTGATGGAAAATGATGATGTGGATTGCATGCTGAATGATTTGTGTGTTTAATCAATTGTGTGAGCATGGAGACCTAGATCATCCTCTCGAGCCTTCAATGAGATTCCACGATAAGTTGTGATGTTTTGTCTTTTCTCTAGTCGTCTGTTTTCCTAGTTTCTGCTCGTGGCAGTGTGGAAGGCTAGAGGTTGCGAGCGTGTTGCTCGAAGTAGTTCTGTGGTTGTGGTGGTTGTAGTCCGGAGCGCGGCTCTTCGGTGGTGTTTTGTTGGAAATGGATTTCGGAGAAGTTAAGTTGGAGACTATTATGTAATACTCTGAGTGACGGGATGGTTTGGGAATTGATTTGAGGAATGGTTATGGTGGAAATTGATATTCCAGGTGGGAATATTGTTCGGTAGGTATGACATTGTGATGTTGTATTTGGACGTAGTGCGTATTTTTAGTCGGGATATGCTTGGAAACGTTATTTCTTGTTTGCTCTTAGGATGGTGGGTCCTGAACAACTCATGAGGAGATGGTGGTTCTCCTAGATACCGATGGCTTGAAGGGCTGTGGTCCTGAGAGTGGTAGAAGAGATGGTGGTTCTCCTAGAGGGGATGGTGGTTCTCCAAAGGGGATGGTGGTTCCTCTAATATCGGTATGGCTCTAAGGTCGTGACCTGAGAGTGGATGAGTTGGGAGCAAATAATTTATAGAGCGTTGGTATAAGCATAATGGCTAAATATAGACCTCAGAGGTTGATGATGGTTCAATCTCGGGTTTTGGTTGTGCTGACCGATGATGTCAGAGTTGGGTTGGCTGGTGGGCCAGTTTTGTGTTGGCGGGTGGGCCAAGGTTGGTGTTGGCCGGCGGGCCATGTTGGTGTCGAGCGGATGGTCAGGTTGTTAGGCGAACCGTTGCAACAGTGGTGAATTACGTGTTACGAATAGGCGGTGTTGAAGGATTCGAGGACGAATCCATGTTAGTGGGGGAGAATTGTAACGCTCGTGTTCTGGAAAATAATATGAGACTTGAGTGTCTATAAGAATTAGGGTGGAGTCGGTTTGATTCCGGTGGATTTTCTAAACTGGTCGTTTTGTTTAATTGAATCAAAAGGAGGTTTAATTAATGTCGGTTTAGGTAAATCCTGGTTTAATCAGAATTAAACCAAAAACCCTAGTTTTATAAATAATGCTTCTTCTCTCTTTTGTTTTGTGGCTGTTGTTTCTGAGAGTTGAGTTGAGAAAAGGAGAAAGAGAAGTTTACTTGTGAGAAGGAGAGTGTTAGCTTTGCTTTGGTGTTTAAGGCAAGAGAAGCAGATTCGTCACGTCTTGGTAGAATAGAGTTCCGACGTATCAAATCTTATCGAAAGGTAACGAATTTTGGTAGATTTGTTCTTAAGGCGTGTACGTTGATTCTCCTTTTTACAGAAGTGAATTCGGATTAATAATTAGTGAGTTCTATGCAGTTTGGTGAGACGCGTTTTCTCTGTTGCGAACTGGGATCAGCGGAGTTTGTAAGTGCGATCGTGGTTTCATCGTTTCTCCGATCGGCACCAAATTTTGTGGGGCGCTTCGTGACGTCTGGATCTTGCTTTTCACCGTAGGGTTTAAAACGTTAACGGTTGGTTTATATTTTAGGGCTTCGTTTCTGCGGCTGTAGTTTTTCTGGTGTTTCTGTCCTTTTGGTTCTTAGAGATTTTTGTTTGTGTGGTTTGTTGTAGGGAGTTGTTTGGCTGTTGCAGTCGCGAGGAAAGTCTTTCCTGGTTGTTTTTGTAGTTTGAATCACCTTGTTAAGGTGAGTGCGTGACCATGAGCTTATCCAAGCGATTGGGATTGAGTGACTTGTTTGTGATGATTTGTAGGTGAATTGGAAGTGTTATTGGATGTTTAGCTTGCTGAATGGTTTGTTTATGTTATATATGTGGGTGTTATCTCATAGCTTGTGTGTATAGCTCGTAGATGGGAGGATCGCTCTCACTGAGTATTTGTGATAATACTCACGCATCTCATTGTGTTTGTGGTGCAGGTAAAGTGTGATCCGTGGAATCATGGCGAGGAGAGGAGGATGATCTAGGGTCTCGGTTGTTATGTTTATGAATATGTTAATTGTTGCTGGAACCTGGTTTAGAGGCATGCTAGGTTGCTGGTGTAAATTGTGGTTATTGAATGATTGATTAATTAATATTATGATTAATTGATGTTAGTTTAATCTGTTTCCGCTGTGCATGGTGATTTATTGTTGGGTTAATTCGGTTAGGTTAATTAGTAGGTATGGGACTATTATTTAATGAATTAAAAAAAAAAACGGGTCGGGTCTTTTCAATTTGGTAGCAGAGCCCTTACGGTTCTAGGGCGAGAGTAAATTGGTTATTTTTAATGTGATGTGTGAATTTCGTTGATGGAAAATGATGATGTGGATTGCATGCTGAATGATTTGTGTGTTTAATCAATTGTGTGAGCATGGAGACCTAGATCATCCTCTCGAGCCTTCAATGAGATTCCACGATAAGTTGTGATGTTTTGTCTTTTCTCTAGTCGTCTGTTTTCCTAGTTTCTGCTCGTGGCAGTGTGGAAGGCTAGAGGTTGCGAGCGTGGTGCTCGAAGTAGTTCTGTGGTTGTGGTGGTTGTAGTCCGGAGCGCGGCTCTTCGGTGGTGTTTTGTTGGAAATGGATTTCGGAGAAGTTAAGTTGGAGACTATTATGTAATACTCTGAGTGACGGGATGGTTTGGGAATTGATTTGAGGAATGGTTATGGTGGAAATTGATATTCCAGGTGGGAATATTGTTCGGTAGGTATGACATTGTGATGTTGTATTTGGACGTAGTGCGTATTTTTAGTCGGGATATGCTTGGAAACGTTATTTCTTGTTTGCTCTTAGGATGGTGGGTCCTGAACAACTCATGAGGAGATGGTGGTTCTCCTGAAGGGATGGTGGTTCTCCTAGATACCGATGGCTTGAAGGGCTGTGGTCCTGAGAGTGGTAGAGGAGATGGTGGTTCTCTTAGAGGGGATGGTGGTTCTCCAAAGGGGATGGTGGTTCCTCTAATATCGGTATGGCTCTAAGGTCGTGACCTGAGAGTGGATGAGTTGGGAGCAAATAATTTATAGAGCGTTGGTATAAGCATAATGGCTAAATATAGACCTCAGAGGTTGATGATGGTTCAATCTCGGGTTTTGGTTGTGCTGACCGATGATGTCAGAGTTGGGTTGGCTGGTGGGCCAGTTTTGTGTTGGCGGGTGGGCCAAGGTTGGTGTTGGCCGGCGGGCCATGTTGGTGTCGAGCGGATGGTCAGGTTGTTAGGCGAACCGTTGCAACAGTGGTGAATTGCGTGTTACGAATAGGCGGTGTTGAAGGATTCGAGGACGAATCCATGTTAGTGGGGGAGAATTGTAACGCTCGTGTTCTGGAAAATAATATGAGACTTGAGTGTCTATAAGAATTAGGGTGGAGTCGGTTTGATTCCGGTGGATTTTCTAAACTGGTCGTTTTGTTTAATTGAATCAAAAGGAGGTTTAATTAATGTCGGTTTAGGTAAATCCTGGTTTAATCAGAATTAAACCAAAAACCCTAGTTTTATAAATAATGCTTCTTCTCTCTTTTGTTTTGTGGCTGTTGTTTCTGAGAGTTGAGTTGAGAAAAGGAGAAGGAGAAGTTTACTTGTAAGAAGGAGAGTGTTAGCTTTGCTTTGGTGTTTAAGGCAAGAGAAGCAGATTCGTCACGTCTTGGTAGAATAGAGTTCCGACGTATCAAATCTTATCGAAAGGTAACGAATTTTGGTAGGTTTGTTCATAAGGCGTGTACGTTGATTCTCCTTTTTACAGAAGTGAATTCGGATTAATAATCAGTGAGTTCTATGCAGTTTGGTGAGACGCGTTTTCTCTGTTGCGAACTGAGATCAGCGGAGTTTGTAAGTGCGATCGTGGTTTCATCGTTTCTCCGATCGGCACCAAATTTTGGGGGGCGCTTCGTGACGTCTGGATCTTGCTTTTCACCGTAGGGTTTAAAAAGTTAACGGTTGGTTTATGTTTTAGGGCTTCGTTTCTGCGGCTGTAGTTTTTCTGGTGTTTCTGTCCTTTTGGTTCTTAGAGATTTTTGTTTGTGTGGTTTGTTGTAGGGAGTTGTTTGGCTGTTGCAGTTGCGAGGAGAGTCTTTCCTGGTTGTTTTTGTAGTTCGAATCACCTTGTTAAGGTGAGTGCGTGACCATGAGCTTATCTAAGCGATTGGGATTGAGTGACTTGTTTGTGATGATTTGTAGGTGAATTGGAAGTGTTATTGGATGTTTAGCTTGCTGAATGGTTTGTTTATGTTATATATGTGGGTGTTATCTCATAGCTTGTGTGTATAGCTCGTAGATGGGAGGATCGCTCTCACTGAGTATTTGTGATATTACTCACGCATCTCATTGTGTTTGTGGTGCAGGTAAAGTGTGATCCGTGGAATCATGGCGAGGAGAGGAGGATGATCTAGGGTCTCGGTTGTTATGTTTATTAATATGTTAATTGTTGCTGGAACCTGGTTTAGAGGCATGCTAGGTTGCTGGTGTAAATTGTGGTTATTGAATGATTGATTAATTAATATTATGATTAATTGATGTTAGTTTAATATGTTTCCGCTGTGCATGGTGATTTATTGTTGGGTTAATTCGGTTAGGTTAGTTAGTAGGTATGGGACTATTATTTAATGAATTAAAAAAAAAACGGGTCAGGGTCTTTTCAATTTGGTAGCAGAGCCCTTACGGTTCTAGGGCGAGAGTAAATTGGTTATTTTTAATGTGATGTGTGAATTTCGTTGATGGAAAATGATGATGTGGATTGCATGCTGAATGATTTGTGTGTTTAATCAATTGTGTGAGCATGGAGACCTAGATCATCCTCTCGAGCCTTCAATGAGATTCCACGATAAGTTGTGATGTTTTGTCTTTTCTCTAGTCGTCTGTTTTCCTAGTTTCTGCTCGTGGCAGTGTGGAAGGCTAGAGGTTGCGAGCGTGGTGCTCGAAGTAGTTCTGTGGTTGTGGTGGTTGTAGTCCGGAGCGCGGCTCTTCGGTGGTGTTTTGTTGGAAATGGATTTCGGAGAAGTTAAGTTGGAGACTATTATGTAATACTCTGAGTGACGGGATGGTTTGGGAATTGATTTGAGGAATGGTTATGGTGGAAATTGATATTCCAGGTGGGAATATTGTTCGGTAGGTATGACATTGTGATGTTGTATTTGGACTTTGTGCGTATTTTTAGTCGGGATATGCTTGGAAACGTTATTTCTTGTTTGCTCTTAGGATGGTGGGTCCTGAACAACTCATGAGGAGATGGTGGTTCTCCTGAAGGGATGGTGGTTCTCCTAGATACCGATGGCTTGAAGGGCTGTGGTCCTGAGAGTGGTAGAGGAGATGGTGGTTCTCCTAGAGGGGATGGTGGTTCTCCAAAGGGGATGGTGGTTCCTCTAATATCGGTATGGCTCTAAGGTCGTGACCTGAGAGTGGATGAGTTGGGAGCAAATAATTTATAGAGCGTTGGTATAAGCATAATGGCTAAATATAGACCTCGGAGGTTGATGATGGTTCAATCTCGGGTTTTGGTTGTGCTGACCGATGATATCAGAGTTGGGTTGGCTGGTGGGCCAGTTTTGTGTTGGCGGGTGGGCCAAGGTTGGTGTTGGCCGGCGGACCATGTTTGTGTCCAGCGGATGGTCAGGTTGTTAGGCGAACCGTTGCAACAGTGGCGAATTGCGTGTTACAAATAGGCGGTGTTGAAGGATTCGAGGACGAATCCATGTTAGTGGGAGAGAATTGTAACGCCCGTGTTCTGGAAAATAATATGAGACTTGAGTGTCTATAAGAATTAGGGTGGAGTCGGTTTGATTCCGGTGGATTTTCTAAACTGGTCGTTTTGTTTAATTGAATCAAAAGGAGGTTTAATTAATGTCGGTTTAGGTAAATCCTGGTTTAATCAGAATTAAACCAAAAACCCTAGTTTTATAAATAATGCTTCTTCTCTCTTTTGTTTTGTGGCTGTTGTTTCTGAGAGTTGAGTTGAGAAAAGGAGAAGGAGAAGTTTACTTGTAAGAAGGAGAGTGTTAGCTTTGCTTTGGTGTTTAAGGCAAGAGAAGCAGATTCGTCACGTCTTGGTAGAATAGAGTTCCGACGTATCAAATCTTATCGAAAGGTAACGAATTTTGGTAGGTTTGTTCATAAGGCGTGTACGTTGATTCTCCTTTTTACAGAAGTGAATTCGGATTAATAATCAGTGAGTTCTATGCAGTTTGGTGAGACGCGTTTTCTCTGTTGCGAACTGAGATCAGCGGAGTTTGTAAGTGCGATCGTGGTTTCATCGTTTCTCCGATCGGCACCAAATTTTGGGGGGCGCTTCGTGACGTCTGGATCTTGCTTTTCACCGTAGGGTTTAAAAAGTTAACGGTTGGTTTATGTTTTAGGGCTTCGTTTCTGCGGCTGTAGTTTTTCTGGTGTTTCTGTCCTTTTGGTTCTTAGAGATTTTTGTTTGTGTGGTTTGTAGTAGGGAGTTGTTTGGCTGTTGCAGTCGCGAGGAGAGTCTTTCCTGGTTGTTTTTGTAGTTCGAATCACCTTGTTAAGGTGAGTGCGTGACCATGAGCTTATCTAAGCGATTGGGATTGAGTGACTTGTTTGTGATGATTTGTAGGTGAATTGGAAGTGTTATTGGATGTTTAGCTTGCTGAATGGTTTGTTTATGTTATATATGTGGGTGTTATCTCATAGCTTGTGTGTATAGCTCGTAGATGGGAGGATCGCTCTCACTGAGTATTTGTGATATTACTCACGCATCTCATTGTGTTTGTGGTGCAGGTAAAGTGTGATCCGTGGAATCATGGCGAGGAGAGGAGGATGATCTAGGGTCTCGGTTGTTATGTTTATTAATATGTTAATTGTTGCTGGAACCTGGTTTAGAGGCATGCTAGGTTGCTGGTGTAAATTGTGGTTATTGAATGATTGATTAATTAATATTATGATTAATTGATGTTAGTTTAATATGTTTCCGCTGTGCATGGTGATTTATTGTTGGGTTAATTCGGTTAGGTTAGTTAGTAGGTATGGGACTATTATTTAATGAATTAAAAAAAAAACTGGTCAGGGTCTTTTCAATTTGGTAGCAGAGCCCTTACGGTTCTAGGGCGAGAGTAAATTGGTTATTTTTAATGTGATGTGTGAATTTCGTTGATGGAAAATGATGATGTGGATTGCATGCTGAATGATTTGTGTGTTTAATCAATTGTGTGAGCATGGAGACCTAGATCATCCTCTCGAGCCTTCAATGAGATTCCACGATAAGTTGTGATGTTTTGTCTTTTCTCTAGTCGTCTGTTTTCCTAGTTTCTGCTCGTGGCAGTGTGGAAGGCTAGAGGTTGCGAGCGTGGTGCTCGAAGTAGTTCTGTGGTTGTGGTGGTTGTAGTCCGGAGCGCGGCTCTTCGGTGGTGTTTTGTTGGAAATGGATTTCGGAGAAGTTAAGTTGGAGACTATTATGTAATACTCTGAGTGACGGGATGGTTTGGGAATTGATTTGAGGAATGGTTATGGTGGAAATTGATATTCCAGGTGGGAATATTGTTCGGTAGGTATGACATTGTGATGTTGTATTTGGACTTTGTGCGTATTTTTAGTCGGGATATGCTTGGAAACGTTATTTCTTGTTTGCTCTTAGGATGGTGGGTCCTGAACAACTCATGAGGAGATGGTGGTTCTCCTGAAGGGATGGTGGTTCTCCTAGATACCGATGGCTTGAAGGGCTGTGGTCCTGAGAGTGGTAGAGGAGATGGTGGTTCTCCTAGAGGGGATGGTGGTTCTCCAAAGGGGATGGTGGTTCCTCTAATATCGGTATGGCTCTAAGGTCGTGACCTGAGAGTGGATGAGTTGGGAGCAAATAATTTATAGAGCGTTGGTATAAGCATAATGGCTAAATATAGACCTCGGAGGTTGATGATGGTTCAATCTCGGGTTTTGGTTGTGCTGACCGATGATATCAGAGTTGGGTTGGCTGGTGGGCCAGTTTTGTGTTGGCGGGTGGGCCAAGGTTGGTGTTGGCCGGCGGACCATGTTTGTGTCCAGCGGATGGTCAGGTTGTTAGGCGAACCGTTGCAACAGTGGCGAATTGCGTGTTACAAATAGGCGGTGTTGAAGGATTCGAGGACGAATCCATGTTAGTGGGAGAGAATTGTAACGCCCGTGTTCTGGAAAATAATATGAGACTTGAGTGTCTATAAGAATTAGGGTGGAGTCGGTTTGATTCCGGTGGATTTTCTAAACTGGTCGTTTTGTTTAATTGAATCAAAAGGAGGTTTAATTAATGTCGGTTTAGGTAAATCCTGGTTTAATCAGAATTAAACCAAAAACCCTAGTTTTATAAATAATGCTTCTTCTCTCTTTTGTTTTGTGGCTGTTGTTTCTGAGAGTTGAGTTGAGAAAAGGAGAAGGAGAAGTTTACTTGTAAGAAGGAGAGTGTTAGCTTTGCTTTGGTGTTTAAGGCAAGAGAAGCAGATTCGTCACGTCTTGGTAGAATAGAGTTCCGACGTATCAAATCTTATCGAAAGGTAACGAATTTTGGTAGGTTTGTTCATAAGGCGTGTACGTTGATTCTCCTTTTTACAGAAGTGAATTCGGATTAATAATCAGTGAGTTCTATGCAGTTTGGTGAGACGCGTTTTCTCTGTTGCGAACTGAGATCAGCGGAGTTTGTAAGTGCGATCGTGGTTTCATCGTTTCTCCGATCGGCACCAAATTTTGGGGGGCGCTTCGTGACGTCTGGATCTTGCTTTTCACCGTAGGGTTTAAAAAGTTAACGGTTGGTTTATGTTTTAGGGCTTCGTTTCTGCGGCTGTAGTTTTTCTGGTGTTTCTGTCCTTTTGGTTCTTAGAGATTTTTGTTTGTGTGGTTTGTTGTAGGGAGTTGTTTGGCTGTTGCAGTCGCGAGGAGAGTCTTTCCTGGTTGTTTTTGTAGTTCGAATCACCTTGTTAAGGTGAGTGCGTGACCATGAGCTTATCTAAGCGATTGGGATTGAGTGACTTGTTTGTGATGATTTGTAGGTGAATTGGAAGTGTTATTGGATGTTTAGCTTGCTGAATGGTTTGTTTATGTTATATATGTGGGTGTTATCTCATAGCTTGTGTGTATAGCTCGTAGATGGGAGGATCGCTCTCACTGAGTATTTGTGATATTACTCACGCATCTCATTGTGTTTGTGGTGCAGGTAAAGTGTGATCCGTGGAATCATGGCGAGGAGAGGAGGATGATCTAGGGTCTCGGTTGTTATGTTTATTAATATGTTAATTGTTGCTGGAACCTGGTTTAGAGGCATGCTAGGTTGCTGGTGTAAATTGTGGTTATTGAATGATTGATTAATTAATATTATGATTAATTGATGTTAGTTTAATATGTTTCCGCTGTGCATGGTGATTTATTGTTGGGTTAATTCGGTTAGGTTAGTTAGTAGGTATGGGACTATTATTTAATGAATTAAAAAAAAAACTGGTCAGGGTCTTTTCAATTTGGTAGCAGAGCCCTTACGGTTCTAGGGCGAGAGTAAATTGGTTATTTTTAATGTGATGTGTGAATTTCGTTGATGGAAAATGATGATGTGGATTGCATGCTGAATGATTTGTGTGTTTAATCAATTGTGTGAGCATGGAGACCTAGATCATCCTCTCGAGCCTTCAATGAGATTCCACGATAAGTTGTGATGTTTTGTCTTTTCTCTAGTCGTCTGTTTTCCTAGTTTCTGCTCGTGGCAGTGTGGAAGGCTAGAGGTTGCGAGCGTGGTGCTCGAAGTAGTTCTGTGGTTGTGGTGGTTGTAGTCCGGAGCGCGGCTCTTCGGTGGTGTTTTGTTGGAAATGGATTTCGGAGAAGTTAAGTTGGAGACTATTATGTAATACTCTGAGTGACGGGATGGTTTGGGAATTGATTTGAGGAATGGTTATGGTGGAAATTGATATTCCAGGTGGGAATATTGTTCGGTAGGTATGACATTGTGATGTTGTATTTGGACTTTGTGCGTATTTTTAGTCGGGATATGCTTGGAAACGTTATTTCTTGTTTGCTCTTAGGATGGTGGGTCCTGAACAACTCATGAGGAGATGGTGGTTCTCCTGAAGGGATGGTGGTTCTCCTAGATACCGATGGCTTGAAGGGCTGTGGTCCTGAGAGTGGTAGAGGAGATGGTGGTTCTCCTAGAGGGGATGGTGGTTCTCCAAAGGGGATGGTGGTTCCTCTAATATCGGTATGGCTCTAAGGTCGTGACCTGAGAGTGGATGAGTTGGGAGCAAATAATTTATAGAGCGTTGGTATAAGCATAATGGCTAAATATAGACCTCGGAGGTTGATGATGGTTCAATCTCGGGTTTTGGTTGTGCTGACCGATGATATCAGAGTTGGGTTGGCTGGTGGGCCAGTTTTGTGTTGGCGGGTGGGCCAAGGTTGGTGTTGGCCGGCGGACCATGTTTGTGTCCAGCGGATGGTCAGGTTGTTAGGCGAACCGTTGCAACAGTGGCGAATTGCGTGTTACAAATAGGCGGTGTTGAAGGATTCGAGGACGAATCCATGTTAGTGGGAGAGAATTGTAACGCCCGTGTTCTGGAAAATAATATGAGACTTGAGTGTCTATAAGAATTAGGGTGGAGTCGGTTTGATTCCGGTGGATTTTCTAAACTGGTCGTTTTGTTTAATTGAATCAAAAGGAGGTTTAATTAATGTCGGTTTAGGTAAATCCTGGTTTAATCAGAATTAAACCAAAAACCCTAGTTTTATAAATAATGCTTCTTCTCTCTTTTGTTTTGTGGCTGTTGTTTCTGAGAGTTGAGTTGAGAAAAGGAGAAGGAGAAGTTTACTTGTGAGAAGGAGAGTGTTAGCTTTGCTTTGGTGTTTAAGGCAAGTGAAGCAGATTCGTCACGTCTTGGTAGAATAAAGTTCCGACGTATCAAATCTTATCGAAAGGTAACGAATTTTGGTAGGTTTGTTCTTAAGGCGTGTACGTTGATTCTCCTTTTTACAGAAGTGAATTCGGATTAATAATCAGTGAGTTCTATGCAGTTTGGTGAGACGCGTTTTCTCTGTTGCGAACTGGGATCAGCGGAGTTTGTAAGTGCGATCGTGGTTTCATCGTTTCTCCGATCGGCACCAAATTTTGTGGGGCGCTTCGTGACGTCCGGATCTTGCTTTTCACCGTAGGGATTAAAAAGTTAACGGTTGGTTTATGTTTTAGGGCTTCGTTTCTGCGGCTGTAGTTTTTCTGGTGTTTCTGTCCTTTTGGTTCTTAGAGATTTTTGTTTGTGCGGTTTGTTGTAGGGAGTTGTTTGGCTGTTGCAGTCGCGAAGAGAGTCTTTCCTGGTTGTTTTTGTAGTTCGAATCACCTTTTTAAGGTGAGTGCGTGACCATGAGCTTATCTAAGCGATTGGGATTGAGTGACTTGTTTGTGATGATTTGTAGGTGAATTGGAAGTGTTATTGGATGTTTAGCTTGCTGAATGGTTTGTTTATGTTATATATGTGGGTGTTATCTCATAGCTTGTGTGTATAGCTCGTAGATGGGAGGATCGCTCTCACTGAGTATTTGTGATAATACTCACGCCTCTCATTGTGTTTGTGGTGCATGTAAAGTGTGATCCGTGGAATCATGGCGAGGAGAGGAGGATGATCTAGGGTCTCGGTTGTTATGTTTATGAATATGTTAATTGTTGTTGGAACCTGGTTTAGAGGCATGCTAGGTTGCTGGTGTAAATTGTGGTTATTGAATGATTGATTAATTAATATTATGATTAATTGATGTTAGTTTAATATGTTTCCGCTGTGCATGGTGATTTATTGTTGGGTTAATTCGGTTAGGTTAATTAGTAGGTATGGGACTATTATTTAATGAATTAAAAAAAAAAAAACGGGTCGGGTCTTTTCAATTTGGTAGCAGAGCCCTTACGGTTCTAGGGCGAGAGTAAATTGGTTATTTTTAATGTGATGTGTGAATTTCGTTGATGGAAAATGATGATGTGGATTGCATGCTGAATGATTTGTGTGTTTAATCAATTGTGTGAGCATGGAGACCTAGATCATCCTCTCGAGCCTTCAATGAGATTCCACGATAAGTTGTGATGTTTTTTCTTTTCTCTAGTCGTCTGTTTTCCTAGTTTCTGCTCGTGGCAGTGTGGAAGGCTAGAGGTTGCGAGCGTGGTGCTCGAAGTAGTTCTGTGGTTGTGGTGGTTGTAGTCCGGAGCGCGGCTCTTCGGTGGTGTTTTGTTGGAAATGGATTTCGGAGAAGTTAAGTTGGAGACTATTATGTAATACTCTGAGTGACGGGATGGTTTGGGAATTGATTTGAGGAATGGTTATGGTGGAAATTGATATTCCAGGTGGGAATATTGTTCGGTAGGTATGACATTGTGATGTTGTATTTGGACTTTGTGCGTATTTTTAGTCGGGATATGCTTGGAAACGTTATTTCTTGTTTGCTCTTAGGATGGTGGGTCCTGAACAACTCATGAGGAGATGGTGGTTCTCCTGAAGGGATGGTGGTTCTCCTAGATACCGATGGCTTGAAGGGCTGTGGTCCTGAGAGTGGTAGAGGAGATGGTGGTTCTCCTAGAGGGGATGGTGGTTCTCCAAAGGGGATGGTGGTTCCTCTAATATCGGTATGGCTCTAAGGTCGTGACCTGAGAGTGGATGAGTTGGGAGCAAATAATTTATAGAGCGTTGGTATAAGCATAATGGCTAAATATAGACCTCGGAGGTTGATGATGGTTCAATCTCGGGTTTTGGTTGTGCTGACCGATGATGTCAGAGTTGGGTTGGCTGGTGGGCCAGTTTTGTGTTGGCGGGTGGGCCAAGGTTGGTGTTGGCCGGCGGGCCATGTTTGTGTCGAGCGGATGGTCAGGTTGTTAGGCGAACCGTTGCAACAGTGGTGAATTGCGTGTTACGAATAGGCGGTGTTGAAGGATTCGAGGACGAATCCATGTTAGTGGGGGAGAATTGTAACGCCCGTGTTCTGGAAAATAATATGAGACTTGAGTGTCTATAAGAATTAGGGTGGAGTCGGTTTGATTCCGGTGGATTTTCTAAACTGGTCGTTTTGTTTAATTGAATCAAAAGGAGGTTTAATTAATGTCGGTTTAGGTAAATCCTGGTTTAATCAGAATTAAACCAAAAACCCTAGTTTTATAAATAATGCTTCTTCTCTCTTTTGTTTTGTGGCTGTTGTTTCTGAGAGTTGAGTTGAGAAAAGGAGAAGGAGAAGTTTACTTGTGAGAAGGAGAGTGTTAGCTTTGCTTTGGTGTTTAAGGCAAGAGAAGCAGATTCGTCACGTCTTGGTAGAATAGAGTTCCGACGTATCAAATTTTATGGAAAGGTAACGAATTTTGGTAGGTTTGTTCTTAAGGCGTGTACGTTGATTCTCCTTTTTACAGAAGTGAATTCGGATTAATACTCATTGAGTTATATACAGTTTGGTGAGACGCTTTTTCTCTGTTGCGAACTGGGATCAGCGGAGTTTGTAAGTGCGATCGTGGTGTTATCGTTTCTCCGATCGGCACCAAATTTTGTGGGGCGCTTCATGACGTCTGGATCTTGCTTTTCACCGTAGGGATTAAAAAGTTAACGGTTGGTTTATGTTTTAGGGCTTCGTTTCTGCGGCTGTAGTTTTTCTGGTGTTTCTGTTCTTTTGGTTCTTAGAGATTTTTGTTTGTGTGGTTTGTTGTAGGGAGTTGTTTGGCTGTTGCAGTCGCGAGGAGAGTCTTTCCTGGTTGTTTTTGTAGTTCGAATCACCTTGTTAAGGTGAGTGCGTGACCATGAGCTTATCTAAGCGATTGGGATTGAGTGACTTGTTTGTAATGATTTGTAGGTGAATTGGAAGTGTTATTGGATGTTTAGCTTGCTGAATGGTTTGTTTATGTTATATATGTGGGTGTTATCTCATAGCTTGTGTGTATAGCTCGTAGATGGGAGGATCGCTCTCACTGAGTATTTGTGATAATACTCACGCATCTCATTGTGTTTGTGGTGCAGGTAAAGTGTGATCCGTGGAATCATGGCGAGGAGAGGAGGATGATCTAGGGTCTCGGTTGTTATGTTTATGAATATGTTAATTGTTGTTGGAACCTGGTTTAGAGGCATGCTAGGTTGCTGGTGTAAATTGTGGTTATTGAATGATTGATTAATTAATATTATGATTAATTGATGTTAGTTTAATATGTTTCCGCTGTGCATGGTGATTTATTGTTGGGTTAATTCGGTTAGGTTAATTAGTAGGTATGGGACTATTATTTAATGAATTAAAAAAAAAAAAACGGGTCGGGTCTTTTCAATTTGGTAGCAGAGTCCTTACGGTTCTAGGGCGAGAGTAAATTGGTTATTTTTAATGTGATGTGTGAATTTCGTTGATGGAAAATGATGATGTGGATTGCATGCTGAATGATTTGTGTGTTTAATCAATTGTGTGAGCATGGAGACCTAGATCATCGTCTCGAGCCTTCAATGAGATTCCACGATAAGTTGTGATGTTTTTTCTTTTCTCTAGTCGTCTGTTTTCCTAGTTTCTGCTCGTGGCAGTGTGGAAGGCTAGAGATTGCGAGCGTGGTGCTCGAAGTAGTTCTGTGGTTGTGGTGGTTGTAGTCCGGAGCGCGGCTCTTCGGTGGTGTTTTGTTGGAAATGGATTTCGGAGAAGTTAAGTTGGAGACTATTATGTAATACTCTGAGTGACGGGATGGTTTGGGAATTGATTTGAGGAATGGTTATGGTGGAAATTGATATTCCAGGTGGGAATATTGTTCGGTAGGTATGACATTGTGATGTTGTATTTGGACTTTGTGCGTATTTTTAGTCGGGATATGCTTGGAAACGTTATTTCTTGTTTGCTCTTAGGATGGTGGGTCCTGAACAACTCATGAGGAGATGGTGGTTTTCCTGAAGGGATGGTGGTTCTCCTAGATACCGATGGCTTGAAGGGCTGTGGTCCTGAGAGTGGTAGAGGAGATGGTGGTTCTCCTAGAGGGGATGGTGGTTCTCCAAAGGGGATGGTGGTTCCTCTAATATCGGTATGGCTCTAAGGTCGTGACCTGAGAGTGGATGAGTTGGGAGCAAATAATTTATAGAGCGTTGGTATAAGCATAATGGCTAAATATAGACCTCGGAGGTTGATGATGGTTCAATCTCGGGTTTTGGTTGTGCTGACCGATGATGTCAGAGTTGGGTTGGCTGGTGGGCCAGTTTTGTGTTGGCGGGTGGGCCAAGGTTGGTGTTGGCCGGCGGGCCATGTTTGTGTCGAGCGGATGGTCAGGTTGTTAGGCGAACCGTTGCAACAGTGGTGAATTGCGTGTTACGAATAGGCGGTGTTGAAGGATTCGAGGACGAATCCATGTTAGTGGGGGAGAATTGTAACGCCCGTGTTCTGGAAAATAATATGAGACTTGAGTGTCTATAAGAATTAGGGTGGAGTCGGTTTGATTCCGGTGGATTTTCTAAACTGGTCGTTTTGTTTAATTGAATCAAAAGGAGGTTTAATTAATGTCGGTTTAGGTAAATCCTGATTTAATCAGAATTAAACCAAAAACCCTAGTTTTATAAATAATGCTTCTTCTCTCTTTTGTTTTGTGGCTGTTGTTTTTGACAGTTGAGTTGAGAAAAGAAGAAGGAGAAGTTTACTTGTGAGAAGGAGAGTGTTAGCTTTGCTTTGGTGTTTAAGGCAAGAGAAGCAGATTCGTCACGTCTTGGTAGAATAGAGTTCCGACGTATCAAATTTTATGGAAAGGTAACGAATTTTGGTAGGTTTGTTCTTAAGGCGTGTACGTTGATTCTCCTTTTTACAGAAGTGAATTCGGATTAATAATCAGTGAGTTCTATGCAGTTTGGTGAGACGCGTTTTCTCTGTTGCGAACTGGGATCAGCGGAGTTTGTAAGTGCGATCGTGGTTTCATCGTTTCTCCGATCGGCACCAAATTTTGTGGGGCGCTTCGTGACGTCTGGATCTTGCTTTTCACCGTAGGGATTAAAAAGTTAACGGTTGGTTTATGTTTTAGGGCTTCGTTTCTGCGGCTGTAGTTTTTCTGGTGTTTCTGTCCTTTTGGTTCTTAGAGATTTTTGTTTGTGCGGTTTGTTGTAGGGAGTTGTTTGGCTGTTGCAGTCGCGAAGAGAGTCTTTCCTGGTTGTTTTTGTAGTTCGAATCACCTTTTTAAGGTGAGTGCGTGACCATGAGCTTATCTAAGCGATTGGGATTGAGTGACTTGTTTGTGATGATTTGTAGGTGAATTGGAAGTGTTATTGGATGTTTAGCTTGCTGAATGGTTTGTTTATGTTATATATGTGGGTGTTATCTCATAGCTTGTGTGTATAGCTCGTAGATGGGAGGATCGCTCTCACTGAGTATTTGTGATAATACTCACGCCTCTCATTGTGTTTGTGGTGCATGTAAAGTGTGATCCGTGGAATCATGGCGAGGAGAGGAGGATGATCTAGGGTCTCGGTTGTTATGTTTATGAATATGTTAATTGTTGTTGGAACCTGGTTTAGAGGCATGCTAGGTTGCTGGTGTAAATTGTGGTTATTGAATGATTGATTAATTAATATTATGATTAATTGATGTTAGTTTAATATGTTTCCGCTGTGCATGGTGATTTATTGTTGGGTTAATTCGGTTAGGTTAATTAGTAGGTATGGGACTATTATTTAATGAATTAAAAAAAAAAAAACGGGTCGGGTCTTTTCAATTTGGTAGCAGAGCCCTTACGGTTCTAGGGCGAGAGTAAATTGGTTATTTTTAATGTGATGTGTGAATTTCGTTGATGGAAAATGATGATGTGGATTGCATGCTGAATGATTTGTGTGTTTAATCAATTGTGTGAGCATGGAGACCTAGATCATCCTCTCGAGCCTTCAATGAGATTCCACGATAAGTTGTGATGTTTTGTCTTTTCTCTAGTCGTCTGTTTTCCTAGTTTCTGCTCGTGGCAGTGTGGAAGGCTAGAGGTTGCGAGCGTGGTGCTCGAAGTAGTTCTGTGGTTGTGGTGGTTGTAGTCCGGAGCGCGGCTCTTCGGTGGTGTTTTGTTGGAAATGGATTTCGGAGAAGTTAAGTTGGAGACTATTATGTAATACTCTGAGTGACGGGATGGTTTGGGAATTGATTTGAGGAATGGTTATGGTGGAAATTGATATTCCAGGTGGGAATATTGTTCGGTAGGTATGACATTGTGATGTTGTATTTGGACTTTGTGCGTATTTTTAGTCGGGATATGCTTGGAAACGTTATTTCTTGTTTGCTCTTAGGATGGTGGGTCCTGAACAACTCATGAGGAGATGGTGGTTCTCCTGAAGGGATGGTGGTTCTCCTAGATACCGATGGCTTGAAGGGCTGTGGTCCTGAGAGTGGTAGAGGAGATGGTGGTTCTCCTAGAGGGGATGGTGGTTCTCCAAAGGGGATGGTGGTTCCTCTAATATCGGTATGGCTCTAAGGTCGTGACCTGAGAGTGGATGAGTTGGGAGCAAATAATTTATAGAGCGTTGGTATAAGCATAATGGCTAAATATAGACCTCGGAGGTTGATGATGGTTCAATCTCGGGTTTTGGTTGTGCTGACCGATGATGTCAGAGTTGGGTTGGCTGGTGGGCCAGTTTTGTGTTGGCGGGTGGGCCAAGGTTGGTGTTGGCCGGCGGGCCATGTTTGTGTCGAGCGGATGGTCAGGTTGTTAGGCGAACCGTTGCAACAGTGGTGAATTGCGTGTTACGAATAGGCGGTGTTGAAGGATTCGAGGACGAATCCATGTTAGTGGGGGAGAATTGTAACGCCCGTGTTCTGGAAAATAATATGAGACTTGAGTGTCTATAAGAATTAGGGTGGAGTCGGTTTGATTCCGGTGGATTTTCTAAACTGGTCGTTTTGTTTAATTGAATCAAAAGGAGGTTTAATTAATGTCGGTTTAGGTAAATCCTGATTTAATCAGAATTAAACCAAAAACCCTAGTTTTATAAATAATGCTTCTTCTCTCTTTTGTTTTGTGGCTGTTGTTTTTGAGAGTTGAGTTGAGAAAAGAAGAAGGAGAAGTTTACTTGTGAGAAGGAGAGTGTTAGCTTTGCTTTGGTGTTTAAGGCAAGAGAAGCAGATTCGTCACGTCTTGGTAGAATAGAGTTCCGACGTATCAAATTTTATGGAAAGGTAACGAATTTTGGTAGGTTTGTTCTTAAGGCGTGTACGTTGATTCTCCTTTTCACAGAAGTGAATTCGGATTAATACTCATTGAGTTATATACAGTTTGGTGAGACGCGTTTTCTCTGTTGCGAACTGGGATCAGCGGAGTTTGTAAGTACGATCGTGGTGTTATCGTTTCTCCGATCGGCACCAAATTTTGTGGGGCGCTTCATGACGTCTGGATCTTGCTTTTCACCGTAGGGATTAAAAAGTTAACGGTTGGTTTATGTTTTAGGGCTTCGTTTCTGCGGCTGTAGTTTTTCTGGTGTTTCTGTTCTTTTGGTTCTTAGAGATTTTTGTTTGTGTGGTTTGTTGTAGGGAGTTGTTTGGCTGTTGCAGTCGCGAGGAGAGTCTTTCCTGGTTGTTTTTGTAGTTCGAATCACCTTGTTAAGGTGAGTGCGTGACCATGAGCTTATCTAAGCGATTGGGATTGAGTGACTTGTTTGTAATGATTTGTAGGTGAATTGGAAGAGTTATTGGATGTTTAGCTTGCTGAATGGTTTGTTTATGTTATATATGTGGGTGTTATCTCATAGCTTGTGTGTATAGCTCGTAGATGGGAGGATCGCTCTCACTGAGTATTTGTGATAATACTCACGCATCTCATTGTGTTTGTGGTGCAGGTAAAGTGTGATCCGTGGAATCATGGCGAGGAGAGGAGGATGATCTAGGGTCTCGGTTGTTATGTTTATGAATATGTTAATTGTTGTTGGAACCTGGTTTAGAGGCATGCTAGGTTGCTGGTGTAAATTGTGGTTATTGAATGATTGATTAATTAATATTATGATTAATTGATGTTAGTTTAATATGTTTCCGCTGTGCATGGTGATTTATTGTTGGGTTAATTCGGTTAGGTTAATTAGTAGGTATGGGACTATTATTTAATGAATTAAAAAAAAAAAACGGGTCGGGTCTTTTCAATTTGGTAGCAGAGCCCTTACGGTTCTAGGGCGAGAGTAAATTGGTTATTTTTAATGTGATGTGTGAATTTCGTTGATGGAAAATGATGATGTGGATTGCATGCTGAATGATTTGTGTGTTTAATCAATTGTGTGAGCATGGAGACCTAGATCATCGTCTCGAGCCTTCAATGAGATTCCACGATAAGTTGTGATGTTTTTTCTTTTCTCTAGTCGTCTGTTTTCCTAGTTTCTGCTCGTGGCAGTGTGGAAGGCTAGAGATTGCGAGCGTGGTGCTCGAAGTAGTTCTGTGGTTGTGGTGGTTGTAGTCCGGAGCGCGGCTCTTCGGTGGTGTTTTGTTGGAAATGGATTTCGGAGAAGTTAAGTTGGAGACTATTATGTAATACTCTGAGTGACGGGATGGTTTGGGAATTGATTTGAGGAATGGTTATGGTGGAAATTGATATTCCAGGTGGGAATATTGTTCGGTAGGTATGACATTGTGATGTTGTATTTGGACTTTGTGCGTATTTTTAGTCGGGATATGCTTGGAAACGTTATTTCTTGTTTGCTCTTAGGATGGTGGGTCCTGAACAACTCATGAGGAGATGGTGGTTCTCCTGAAGGGATGGTGGTTCTCCTAGATACCGATGGCTTGAAGGGCTGTGGTCCTGAGAGTGGTAGAGGAGATGGTGGTTCTCCTAGAGGGGATGGTGGTTCTCCAAAGGGGATGGTGGTTCCTCTAATATCGGTATGGCTCTAAGGTCGTGACCTGAGAGTGGATGAGTTGGGAGCAAATAATTTATAGAGCGTTGGTATAAGCATAATGGCTAAATATAGACCTCGGAGGTTGATGATGGTTCAATCTCGGGTTTCGGTTGTGCTGACCGATGATGTCAGAGTTGGGTTGGCTGGTGGGCCAGTTTTGTGTTGGCGGGTGGGCCAAGGTTGGTGTTGGCCGGCGGGCCATGTTTGTGTCGAGCGGATGGTCAGGTTGTTAGGCGAACCGTTGCAACAGTGGTGAATTGCGTGTTACGAATAGGCGGTGTTGAAGGATTCGAGGACGAATCCATGTTAGTGGGGGAGAATTGTAACGCCCGTGTTCTGGAAAATAATATGAGACTTGAGTGTCTATAAGAATTAGGGTGGAGTCGGTTTGATTCCGGTGGATTTTCTAAACTGGTCGTTTTGTTTAATTGAATCAAAAGGAGGTTTAATTAATGTCGGTTTAGGTAAATCCTGGTTTAATCAGAATTAAACCAAAAACCCTAGTTTTATAAATAATGCTTCTTCTCTCTTTTGTTTTGTGGCTGTTGTTTTTGAGAGTTGAGTTGAGAAAAGAAGAAGGAGAAGTTTACTTGTGAGAAGGAGAGTGTTAGCTTTGCTTTGGTGTTTAAGGCAAGAGAAGCAGATTCGTCACGTCTTGGTAGAATAGAGTTCCGACGTATCAAATTTTATGGAAAGGTAACGAATTTTGGTAGGTTTGTTCTTAAGGCGTGTACGTTGATTCTCCTTTTTACAGAAGTGAATTCGGATTAATACTCATTGAGTTATATACAGTTTGGTGAGACGCGTTTTCTCTGTTGCGAACTGGGATCAGCGGAGTTTGTAAGTACGATCGTGGTGTTATCGTTTCTCCGATCGGCACCAAATTTTGTGGGGCGCTTCATGACGTCTGGATCTTGCTTTCCACCGAAGCGATTAAGAAGCTAACGGTTGGTTTATGTTTTAGGGATTCGTCTATGTGGATGAAGTATTCTGAAATTTCTGTTCTTTTGGTTCTTAGAGATTTTTGTTTGTGTGGTTTGTTGTAGGGCGTTGTTTGGCTGTTGCAGTCGCGAGGAGAGTCTTTCCTGGTTGTTTTTGTTATTCAAATCACCTTGTTAAGGTGAGTGCGTGACCATGAGCTTATCTAAGCGATTGGGATTGAGTGACTTGTTGTGTGATGATTTGTAGGTGAACTGGATGTGTTATTGGATGTTTAGCTTGCTGGATGGTTTGTTTTTGTTATATATGTGCGTGTTATCTCATAGCTTGTGTGTATAGCTCGTAGATGGGAGGACCGCTCTCACTGAGTATTTGTGATAATACTCACGCATCTCATTGTGTTTGTGGTGCAGGTAAAGTGTGATCCGTGGAATCATGGCGAGGAGAGGAGGATGATCTAGGGTCTCGGTTGTTATGTTTATGAATATGTTAATTGTTGTTGGAACCTGGTTTAGAGGCATGCTAGGTTGCTGGTGTAAATTGTGGTTATTGAATGATTGATTAATTAATATTATGATTAATTGATGTTGGTTTAATATGTTTCCGCTGTGCATGATGATTTATTGTTGGGTTAATTCGGTTAGATTAATTAGTAGGTATGAGACTATTAATTAATGAATTAAAAAAAAAAAACGGGTCGGGTCTTTTCAATTTGGTATCAGAGCCCTTACGGTTCTAGGGCGAGAGTAAATTGGTTATTTTTAATGTGATGTGTGAATTTCGTTGATGAAAAATGATGATGTGGATTGCATGCTGAATGATTTGTGTGTTTAATCAATTGTGTGAGCATGGAGACCTAGATCATCCTCTCGAGCCTTCAATGAGATTCCACGATAAGTTGTGATGTTTTGTCTTTTCTCTAGTCGTCTGTTTTCCTAGTTTCTGCTCGTGGCAGTGTGGAAGGATAGAGGTTGCGAGCGTGGTGCTCGAAGTAGTTCTGTGGTTGTGGTGGTTGTAGTCCGAAGCGCGGCTCTTCGGTGGTGTTTTGTTGGAAATGGATTTCGGAGAAGTTAAGTTGGAGACTATTATGTAATACTCTGAGTGACGGGATGGTTTGGGAATTGATTTGAGGAATGGTTATGGTGGAAATTGATATTCCAGGTGGGAATATTGTTCGGTAGGTATGACATTGTGATGATGTATTTGGACTTTGTGCGTATTTTTAGTCGGGATATGCTTGGAAACGTTATTGCTTGTTTGCTCTTAGGATGGTGGGTCCTGAACAACTCATGAGGAGATGGTGGTTCTCCTGAAGGGATGGTGGTTCTCCTAGATACAGATGGCTTGAAGGGCTGTGGTCCTGAGAGTGGTAGAGGAGATGGTGGTTCTCCTAGAGGGGATGGTGGTTCTCCAAAGGGGATGGTGGTTCCCCTAATATCGGTATGGCTCTAAGGTCGTGACCTGAGAGTGGATGAGTTGGGAGCAAATAATTTATAGAGCGTTGGTATAAGCATAATGGCTAAATATAGACCTCGGAGGTTGATGGTTGTTCAATCTCGGGTTTTGGTTGTGCTGACCGATAAGGTTAGAGTTGGGTTGGCTGGTGGGCCAGTTTTGTGTTGGCGGGTGGGCCAAGGTTGGTGTTGGCCGGCGGGCCATGTTTGTGTCGAGCGGATGGTCAGGTTGTTAGGCGAACCGCTGCAATAGTGGTGAATTTCGTGTTACGAATAGGCGGTGTTGAAGGATTCGAGGACGAATCCATGTTAGTGGGGGAGAATTGTAACGCCCGTGTTCTGGAAAATAATATGAGACTTGAGTGTCTATAAGAATTAGGGTGGAGTCGGTTTGATTCTGGTGGATTTTCTAAACTGGTCGTTTTGTTTAATTGAATCAAAAGGAGGTTTAATTAATGTCGGTTTAGGTAAATCCTGGTTTAATCAGAATTAAACCAAAAACCCTAGTTTTATAAAGAATGCTTCTTCTCTCTTTTGTTTTGTGGCTGTTGTTTCTGAGAGTTGAGTTGAGAAAAGGAGAAGGAGAAGTTTACTTGTGAGAAGGAGAGTGTTAGCTTTGCTTTGGTGTTTAAGGCAAGAGAAGCAGATTCGTCACGTCTTGGTAGAATAGAGTTCCGACGTATCAAATCTTATCGAAAGGTAACGAATTTTGGTACGTTTGTTCTTAAGGCGTGTACGTTGATTCTCCTTTTTACAGAAGTGAATTCGGATTAATATTCAGTGATTTACATACAGTTTGGTGAGACGCGTTTTCTCTGTTGCGAACTGGGATCAGCGGAGTTTGTAAGTGCGATCGTGGTTTTATAGCTTCTCCGATCGGCACCAAATTTTGTGGGGATATTCGTGACGTCTGGGTCTTGCTTTCCACCGAAGGGATTAAGAAGTTAACGGTTGGTTTCTGTTTTAGGGTTTCGTCTATGTGGTTGTAGTTTTCTGATATTTCTGTCTATTTTGGTTCATAGAGATTTTGTTTGTGTGGTTTGTTGTAGGGCGCTGTTTGGCTGTTGCAGTCGCGAGGAGAGTCTTTCCTGGTTGTTTTTGTTATTCAAATCACCTTGTTAAGGTGAGTGCGTGACCATGAGCTTATCTAAGCGATTGGGATTGAGTGACTTGTTGTGTGATGATTTGTAGGTGAACTGGATGTGTTATTGGATGTTTAGCTTGCTGGATGGTTTGTTTTTGTTATATATGTGCGTGTTATCTCATAGCTTGTGTGTATAGCTCGTAGATGGGAGGACCGCTCTCACTGAGTATTTGTGATAATACTCACGCATCTCATTGTGTTTGTGGTGCAGGTAAAGTGTGATCCGTGGAATCATGGCGAGGAGAGGAGGATGATCTAGGGTCTCGGTTGTTATGTTTATGAATATGTTAATTGTTGTTGGAACCTGGTTTAGAGGCATGCTAGGTTGCTGGTGTAAATTGTGGTTATTGAATGATTGATTAATTAATATTATGATTAATTGATGTTGGTTTAATATGTTTCCGCTGTGCATGATGATTTATTGTTGGGTTAATTCGGTTAGATTAATTAGTAGGTATGAGACTATTAATTAATGAATTAAAAAAAAAACGGGTCGGGTCTTTTCAATTTGGTATCAGAGCCCTTACGGTTCTAGGGCGAGAGTAAATTGGTTATTTTTAATGTGATGTGTGAATTTCGTTGATGAAAAATGATGATGTGGATTGCATGCTGAATGATTTGTGTGTTTAATCAATTGTGTGAGCATGGAGACCTAGATCATCCTCTCGAGCCTTCAATGAGATTCCACGATAAGTTGTGATGTTTTGTCTTTTCTCTAGTCGTCTGTTTTCCTAGTTTCTGCTCGTGGCAGTGTGGAAGGATAGAGGTTGCGAGCGTGGTGCTCGAAGTAGTTCTGTGGTTGTGGTGGTTGTAGTCCGAAGCGCGGCTCTTCGGTGGTGTTTTGTTGGAAATGGATTTCGGAGAAGTTAAGTTGGAGACTATTATGTAATACTCTGAGTGACGGGATGGTTTGGGAATTGATTTGAGGAATGGTTATGGTGGAAATTGATATTCCAGGTGGGAATATTGTTCGGTAGGTATGACATTGTGATGATGTATTTGGACTTTGTGCGTATTTTTAGTCGGGATATGCTTGGAAACGTTATTGCTTGTTTGCTCTTAGGATGGTGGGTCCTGAACAACTCATGAGGAGATGGTGGTTCTCCTGAAGGGATGGTGGTTCTCCTAGATACAGATGGCTTGAAGGGCTGTGGTCCTGAGAGTGGTAGAGGAGATGGTGGTTCTCCTAGAGGGGATGGTGGTTCTCCAAAGGGGATGGTGGTTCCCCTAATATCGGTATGGCTCTAAGGTCGTGACCTGAGAGTGGATGAGTTGGGAGCAAATAATTTATAGAGCGTTGGTATAAGCATAATGGCTAAATATAGACCTCGGAGGTTGATGGTTGTTCAATCTCGGGTTTTGGTTGTGCTGACCGATAAGGTTAGAGTTGGGTTGGCTGGTGGGCCAGTTTTGTGTTGGCGGGTGGGCCAAGGTTGGTGTTGGCCGGCGGGCCATGTTTGTGTCGAGCGGATGGTCAGGTTGTTAGGCGAACCGCTGCAATAGTGGTGAATTTCGTGTTACGAATAGGCGGTGTTGAAGGATTCGAGGACGAATCCATGTTAGTGGGGGAGAATTGTAACGCCCGTGTTCTGGAAAATAATATGAGACTTGAGTGTCTATAAGAATTAGGGTGGAGTCGGTTTGATTCTGGTGGATTTTCTAAACTGGTCGTTTTGTTTAATTGAATCAAAAGGAGGTTTAATTAATGTCGGTTTAGGTAAATCCTGGTTTAATCAGAATTAAACCAAAAACCCTAGTTTTATAAAGAATGCTTCTTCTCTCTTTTGTTTTGTGGCTGTTGTTTCTGAGAGTTGAGTTGAGAAAAGGAGAAGGAGAAGTTTACTTGTGAGAAGGAGAGTGTTAGCTTTGCTTTGGTGTTTAAGGCAAGAGAAGCAGATTCGTCACGTCTTGGTAGAATAGAGTTCCGACGTATCAAATCTTATCGAAAGGTAACGAATTTTGGTACGTTTGTTCTTAAGGCGTGTACGTTGATTCTCCTTTTTACAGAAGTGAATTCGGATTAATATTCAGTGATTTACATACAGTTTGGTGAGACGCGTTTTCTCTGTTGCGAACTGGGATCAGCGGAGTTTGTAAGTGCGATCGTGGTTTTATAGCTTCTCCGATCGGCACCAAATTTTGTGGGGATATTCGTGACGTCTGGGTCTTGCTTTCCACCGAAGGGATTAAGAAGTTAACGGTTGGTTTATGTTTTAGGGCTTCGTTTCTGCGGCTGTAGTTTTTCTGGTATTTCTGTTCTTTTGGTTCTTAGAGATTTTTGTTTGTGTGGTTTGTTGTAGGGAGTTGTTTGGCTGTTGCAGTCGCGAGGAGAGTCTTTCCTGGTTGTTTTTGTAGTTCGAATCACCTTGTTAAGGTGAGTGCGTGACCATGAGCTTATCTAAGCGATTGGGATTGAGTGACTTGTTTGTAATGATTTGTAGGTGAATTGGAAGTGTTATTGGATGTTTAGCTTGCTGAATGGTTTGTTTATGTTATATATGTGGGTGTTATCTCATAGCTTGTGTGTATAGCTCGTAGATGGGAGGATCGCTCTCACTGAGTATTTGTGATAATACTCACGCATCTCATTGTGTTTGTGGTGCAGGTAAAGTGTGATCCGTGGAATCATGGCGAGGAGAGGAGGATGATCTAGGGTCTCGGTTGTTATGTTTATGAATATGTTAATTGTTGTTGGAACCTGGTTTAGAGGCATGCTAGGTTGCTGGTGTAAATTGTGGTTATTGAATGATTGATTAATTAATATTATGATTAATTGATGTTAGTTTAATATGTTTCCGCTGTGCATGGTGATTTATTGTTGGGTTAATTCGGTTAGGTTAATTAGTAGGTATGAGACTATTATTTAATGAATTAAAAAAAAAAACGGGTCGGGTCTTTTCAGGTTTACATATCATGAAACATTTCAAATTATAAGTTAACAAGTATATTAATTTGAGATTAGCATGCAAAGATACATTATGTTTCATGCATTCCTCGATTAACTTTGCAATTTGTTTACAAGTTCAAAATGTTTTTTGGTTCTTATACTTTTTTGGATTTTAAAATTTAATTGGGTCTTTTATTTAGACCACATAATATTAGTATTGTCATTTGGGCTGATGGATAACTCGAGTAGTAATAAAAATATTTTATAGTAATACATATGATATTTAGTAAACTAGTAACATATTTAATTTATCAAGGCGTGAATTACATATCATGAGACATTTCAAACCTGTAGCTTCATAAAATAATTTTCATTTTAAATATAATCACAATAACAATACATAATTATAACTCATATTTTAATTAATGAATGTAAATTTTTTATGTAAAACTGTTATGAAAAATATATATGTACTAGGGTTCTGTGATATCGTTTGGGGATCAATCATTGTCATAAAATCAGTTTTTATAAGTTTATATCAATTTTGTTGCAGATGTTCCTCAATCACAGCTTTTTGGTTTCAATACACATAAGCTTTGAGAAGAAGCTCATAGAATTTTATAAGTTTACTAGATTTGGATCCGCACATACGTGCGGGGATATATTTGTAGATATTATTATTTGATATAACCTTTATAACTCATATTTATAATGATTTAGTTTCATCAAATTTCTAAATATTTTTAAAAATAATGGTTTCATCATAATATTTGGATCGATACAAAAACAGATCCAGATCGACATGAGGATGGATCCGGTTCGACATGAGGCCGGATCAAATGTAAACTAATGTATTTGATGTTTTTTACCAGTAAAAACTCTATCCCATGAATGTCATATGAGCAATGTGTACATTCGTCCCGTTTGAATTTGCAAAATTCCGTGGGTACCATACATTTTGATAAATTTTCTAATTTAGACATAATACTCATATCTTATGATTGAATATTCTCAAACTCTCTTAATCTTTAAAACTATCATCTAAAGTAGATATTTACCCATTCAAAAGTTAGCACATATTGAAATGAAATTCTTAGATTCAAATATAGATTAAAACAAAGATTATTTAGATTGTTATAGAAAATTTATCTCTTCATACATCTTATCAGGAATAGTTTGAAAATACTTTTTCCGTTCCCATTTCACATTCACCGTTTCCCGTTCAGATATTGGCAGGGGTAATGTTCGCAATGTTTCACACCCTTACATATTTGCAGAGTTATATTTTTAGATATAATTATACGATATACTATTTATCTATATTAACATTATAAAAGCAGTTTTTCAAATAAATCCTAGACTTTCAAACTATTTAGAAAAAATGCCACTGCATTTAATACACTATCTTTAAAAATAAATGGAAAATTGTTAGAAAATAATAAAAATGGAAATATATTGATATTTAGAAGATTTGAAATTATAGTTCCCCTGTCTAATTTTTTGATTTGATTTTTTAATGGAAACTTTACTTGGTGTACTCAAATAAAAAAAGTTAAGAATCAATACATGCTTTATTTTTAATTATTCTCTCTCTTCACAAATTAAATTAGACCAAACTATCCCTACAATAGAGAACAAATATTTTATCACATAACAAAATAGATATCCATAAAATTTTAGAATAGCTTTTATATATCATTTATATGTTTCTTATGCATAAGTTAACGATAACAGATGAAATATCATAATAAATTAACATGTTAATATATAAGTTAGTTGATATCAGTCATATAATACATAATTTAACTTGATAATTATGAATTTATCAAATAATTTATAATTTATAGCGGTAACATTTGAATAACTATAAATAATTTAGATGTATAGCTATGAAGTTATCAAATAACTTATAATGTATAGCGGTAACATATGATTTACGTAGTTAATCAAATATATATCCACAAAAGTTATTCCATAAACAAAAAATCTTTAGGGGTAGGAAAGTAACTTCATCACAGGGAGGAGAGAGATCTAATTTTTAAGTTATCAAGCCTTTGCTTTTAGTTTTTTGATTATTTGAGTACCCTCTTTTAAAAATACTCTTTTTTTGCCATTTTCATTTTTGCCCTCTCTTAAATTTTAATGGCCATTTTACCATAGTCGAAAGAATATTCTTTCCTAAAAGAAGGAATAAACCTTCCAAAAATTTTCCCCCCAAAAAATTCCCGCCAAAAACTTTTCCGCCAAAATTTTCCCACCAAATTTTTTTCCGAGAAAACCTTTGGCAACAATTTTTCCGCAAAAAAAATAAAATTTTAAAGGGTTTACAAGATTTTTTAAAGGGTTTAAAAGGGTTTTTAAAGGGATTTACAAGAGTTTTTAAATGGTTTTTAAATGATTTGTAATGGTTTTTAAAGGGTTTTAGAAGCTTAAATATGTTTTAAAATGGTTTTTAAATGATTTACAATGGTTTTTAAATGATTTACAATGGTTTTTAAAAGTTTTTATTAGTTTATAACAGTTTTAAAAGGATTTACAAGGATTTTAAATAGATTTTAAAAATTTACAATGATTTTAAAAGGTTTTTTAAAAGGATTTACAAGTGTTTTTAAAAGGATTTACAAGTGTATTTAAAGGCATACAAGGATTTAAAAATGGTTTTAAAAGGATTTACAAGGATTTTGAAAGATATTTACAAAGATTTTAAAATAGTGTTAAAGGATTTACAAGGGTATTTAAAGGGTTTTAGAATTTTACAAAAGTTTTTATTAAATGATTTATCATGGTTATAAGGGGTTTAAAGAGATTTACAAGTGTTTATAAATGTTATAAAATGATTTACAATAGTTTTAAAAGGCTTACTCAAGTTTTGAAAGGTTTTGGATGACTTTGAAAAGATTTACAAGGGTTTTAAAAGGATTTTAAAGGGATTTATGGTGGGAAATTTTTTGGAATGAATTTTCTTTTTCTTGGAAATAATATTACTTTCTTCATCATGAGTTAAAATAAAAGATGGTAATTTAGTCATTTTGTACATTGAAGATGGTATTTTTGAAAATGGACACCTAGAGAGGGTACTTGTAGAAAAATGTATCATAAAAATGTTAGCTGTGCAAATCCCCTTTTTTAATAGTTTTAAATCATCGTATAACACATAAAATTAATAAAAGCTGATTTTGTTGTTCTACATATTTTGTGATTCAAATTTTAAAAAACGGATATATATCACTCAATTAATATAAAAAATATGTGTTCAACACCTCAAATCCGCTAAATTATTAGAGAATGATTCAAAATCATATTGTACACATGATCATAATGGATTTAAATCTGAGTGCGCAGAAAGTTTCACTTAATAAGCATCCAAACTTTAAAATTTGTATATCAATTAGTTCAATTTTAGGTGAATTGTTTAATTTTTCTTTATATAGTCAATTTTAAAATTTAAAAAATTTTAGAATATTATAATTTATATATTTAAAATTTAATGAAAAAGTTAAAATAACACAAACGAATTGTGTTGTAGGAAGGGTTGTATGAATCAATATTAAATATTAAAAATTAAAATAACATTAATTAATATGTTATTTCAATTACTTTAAATCTTCTATTTTTTTTAACAATACCAATATAAGACATGTAGAATCGAACTGTTTAAATAATATTGGTATTATGAAATCTTAATAATTATTAATTATACTCTAACAAAATCTATAAATTCTAAAAAAAAAAAAATATATGTTTGCCCGCGGCATACTGCAGCTTAAAATGCTATACATTGGAAAACGGGTTAAAACTGATTAATAGTTATGCAAAATACATATAGAAGCAAATATTGCAAATTTTATTTATTTTTAAAATAATATTTATACACGAGTTGTATGAAAGGACGGGTTTGAATCGTATTATTAAAATATTAAAATAACATTAATCTTATACTTCAAAATGTGTTAAAACTTAATTATACTATTTTTTTATAACAAAATTAATATACGACATCTCGAATCAAACTGATTTTTAAACAAATTCCAGCATAACTTAAAAATTGAATTAAGAAATAAAACACACAAAAGTTTACCTGTCTCGAAGTAAATATTGACTATACTTAAATTTCTATAGAATTTAAATATTAATAGTATTTAATATTTTAAACGTTTATTTACCTAATTTAAACTGTATATATGTATCATATATACAGTTTAAAATACTACAAATATCAATTTATTTTAACGTTTCAAAAATTAAAATATTAAAATATTTTAAAATATATTGGTTTAAATTAGGTAAAATATATTAACAAAATCTAAAATATGTTTACAAATACAGAATTCAAATTTAATAGGCCACATTTTATGGTAACGAATTTATTATCATTTCCATGAATATTAGTTACTTATTAGTTTTGATTTTTATTTTTTATTTTAAAGCATATTTCCTTCCTTTGTAAATATATTTTGCTGTCTTCAAGATATTTGAAACTTTTAATATATAATATAATAATGCTTAAACTTATAGATTTTTAATTGAGTTTAAATATTTCTAATATATTAAACTTTACATGTAGTTTAAAACTTTGTTTAAATATTTATAATATTTTAAAACCTTTTAAAGGATTAAATATTGATAATACCTAAACTTCTATAAAATTTAGATATTTATAGTATTTTAATTTTTCCTTGGACCTAATTTATTTTAAACGTTTATTTACATAATTTAAACTGTTTAGATATATACAATTAATACAATAAATATCAATTTATTTTAAACGTTTCAAAAAATAAAATATTATAATATTTTGAATTTAAAATATGTTTACAAATATAAAATTTCGAATTTAATAGGCCACATTTTATGGTAACAAATTTATTATGGTTTCCATGAATATTTGTTAGTTATTAGTTTTGATTTTTTTTTTAAAGCATATTTTTCCATTTGAAAATATATCATTAATTTTGTTTCGCTATAGGTTTAGATTACATTTTATTTCATTTTTCTATTTAATCTGTTTGGTTACACCTATAAAAATGCTCCCCTTTTAATAGTATATATATATATATATATATATATATATATATATTTTTTTTAAGCATATTTTTTCCATTTGAAAATCTGTCATTAATTTTGTTTGGCTATAGGTTTATATTACATTTTATTTCCTTTTTTCTATTTAATCGGTTTGGTTACACCTATAAAAAATGCTCCTCTTTAAATAGTATAGATATCAATTTTGTTGCAGATGTTCCTCAATCACAGCTTTTTGGTTTCAATACACATAAGTTTTTGAGAAGAAATGTAAACTGTTTTGGAGTGGCTGAATTTGGTAAAGCAGAGCAAGCGAGCACATATATATGAAATTATGTCCTTTCTTTGAAAATGTTTTAATGTGTCTGGAGTTTACTCTTTCCACCACATGGTTTTATTTCTAAGATGTGAACTTTTCTTCTCAAAAAGGTGGCGAAAACTGTAGAGCTTGTGAAAGCCCGGGAGCCTGGTCCTGTCAAAGGTGGGAAAACTGTAATCGCATTCATTGAACTCTTGGAAAGAGGTCCTACACCAGAACCTCTTTGCCAAGTTATGCTCCGTGTTGGTGATCTCGATAGGGCCATTAAGTTCTATGAGAAGGTGACTCCTATGAATTTTTGAGATGTGACGACATATAGCCGAACAGCACAAACATTTAATCTGATATATTTTCTATTTCTCTTATCAGAATGTGTTCTTATCCTTTAATCATATGTGCTTCCTTTCTTTATAGGCCTTCGGAATGGAACTTCTGTGAACAAAGACAACCTGAGCACAAAGTAACTTGCAATGCCTCAACAATCTAATTCTTAGTAACCATGCGGAAATATGATAAAGGAAATGCTTATGCTAAGGTAAGAGAAATTTAACATTCCGTTCGTCTATATTCCTTTTCAACTGGAGGGTAGCTGGTAGCAAAGTTTTAACTTGTTTGCTTGTATTTGATTACTGTCAGATTGCAATAGGGACGGATGATGTGTACTAAGCAGAAGCTATAAAAGTCTTTGGAGGAAAAATCACAAGGGAACCTGGTCCGTTACCAGGTATAAGCACGAAGATTACCGCGTGTCTGGATCCTAATGGTTGGAAATCGGTAAGATATTTGTGTTGATATAGATTCATATTGATAGCAACATCTTTAAAATATCGCGTTTTGAGTTTGCGACTTTCTGATTTGCAGGTGTTTATGGACAACATTGAATTTCGCAAGGAACTGGAGTGAGAGGATATTGGAGAAAGGAGAAGAGAGGCAACAAATGCATGCCAATGGCTTATGAAGGAGACAAGAAGGGAGGCCTTGTTGTGTTACATCAGTTTGGGGTTTGATATAATATCTCTCAACTGAGTATATGGTTCAAAGTGAATGATTGTTTTTTTTGAATCTAGTACTCTAGACCTCTAGTGCAGTTGTTTTACAGGATAAACCCCTTGTTGCTTCTTTGTATACGAGTTCCACTTAACATCAATTGCCATTAAATAAGATGATAAGTGCATTTATAAAAAAGAAAAAATCCATCTATCCAAACTCTACAATGCATATTGTCTCTTTGGGGACATGTGAAAAAATTTAACATTTGTAAAGCAAATTTAATTATAGAATTTTAGTTACTTTTTTCTTCAAATCTTATATGCCTAGTCGAAGTTATAAGGTGTAAGAATTACACTAAAAGACGAACCCACAATTTTTTAATGTCATTCTTTTTTCTTCTTTAATTATGTTTGTATTAGGATTTTTGTTTACGAGAGAAGCTACAAAAATGTATGTAAAAGCTTATGGACAAATTAACCAACTATATATTTATTGATACAAAAAGTTGTGAATTACTCTTAGTGAAGCCAAAAAATTACGTTTGACAAGATAAAAACTGAAAACTACAAAACGACATCGTATATATAAAATACACCGTTAGATAAACATGTGTTTGACGTTGTATTGATTTTTTAGTATTAAAAGTTAACCTTAGCAACAAAAAACTGATTCAGGCCAAACGTCGTCGTATAAATAATTATATTCGACGTCGTTTGGCATGTTACCTAGGTTAACTTGGCTCTATAAAAGGATCATACTCACAGTTTTTAATGTCTTCATCATCTCCGCCGTATTGTTTCTTACTACAAAACATAGCAAAAACAACACCATGAAAATTTGGGATTACTCGACCACATCAATGAAGAAACTTCAAACCCGACTAAATTTTATTGCAAAAGGTATGTCCTGATAAAACATAGATAGCTTGAGATCTTTTACATTCATTTGATTTTATTTGAATTTTTTTAAATGTTTGCATAACTTTTTGGTTTTGTATATCACTAAATACTTGTTCATGATCTTGTTAATTGTTTGATTGCTTGATGTTTATATTTTGTCTCACGAGTTTTTAGTGAAAAGAAAAAAGAATTCATATGTGGTAAAAATCATCTAAGGTTCATATAAATCATCATAAAAATCTCTGGATAAATGATATCATCTTTTGAGGTTGAAAATTATCAGAGATCTATGACCATCCAATCAGAAAGATGATATATGAAAGTTCGGGGTCTAGATCAAAATATTTTGATTTTTGCAATACATGATATTCAGATCCGACTTGGATCTATAATCAAATTTATTTTTCTTAAAGTATATATATGTCTGATAAATCTATTTTTTAAAATATCAATTATGCTGTCATTGATCATTCTTTTAGTTAATAAATATGTTTGCCCGCGGCATACTGCAGCTTAAAATGCTATATATTGGAAAACGGGTTAAAACTGATTAATAGTTATGCAAAATACATATAGAAGCAAATATTGCAAATTTTATTTATTTTTAAAATAATATTTATACACGAGTTGTATGAAAGGACGGGTTTGAATCGTATTATTAAAATATTAAAATATCATTAATCTTATACTTCAAAATGTGTTAAAACTTAATTATACTATTTTTTTATAACAAAATTAATATACGACATCTCGAATCAAACTGATTTTTAAACAAATTCCAGCATAACTTAAAAAATTGAATTAAGAAATAAAACACACAAAAGTTTACCTGTCTCGAAGTAAATATTGACTATACTTAAACTTCTATAGAATTTAAATATTAATAGTATTTAATATTTTAAACGTTTATTTACCTAATTTAAACTGTATATATGTATCATATATACAGTTTAAAATACTACAAATATCAATTTATTTTAACGTTTCAAAAGTTAAAATATTAAAATATTTTAAATTATATTGGTTTAAATTAGGTAAAATATATTAACAAAATCTAAAATATGTTTACAAATACAGAATTCAAATTTAATAGGCCACATTTTATGGTAACGAATTTATTATCATTTCCATGAATATTAGTTACTTATTAGTTTTGATTTTTATTTTTTATTTTAAAGCATATTTCCTTCCTTTGTAAATATATTTTGCTGTCTTCAAGATATTTGAAACTTTTAATATATAATATAATAATGCTTAAACTTATAGATTTTTAATTGAGTTTAAATATTTCTAATATATTAAACTTTACATGTAGTTTAAAACTTTGTTTAAATATTTATAATATTTTAAAACCTTTTAAAGGATTAAATATTGATAATACCTAAACTTCTATAAAATTTAGATATTTATAGTATTTTAATTTTTCCTTGGACCTAATTTATTTTAAACGTTTATTTACATAATTTAAACTGTTTAGATATATACAATTAATACAATAAATATCAATTTATTTTAAACGTTTCAAAAAATAAAATATTATAATATTTTGAAATATATTAGTTTAAATTAGGTAAAATATATTAGAAATTTTAAAATATGTTTACAAATATAAAATTTCGAATTTAATAGGCCACATTTTATGGTAACAAATTTATTATGGTTTCCATGAATATTTGTTAGTTATTGGTTTTGATTTTTTTTTTAAAGCATATTTTTCCATTTGAAAATATATCATTAATTTTGTTTCGCTATAGGTTTAGATTACATTTTATTTCATTTTTCTATTTAATCTGCTTGGTTACACCTATAAAAATGCTCCCCTTTTAATAGTATATATATATATATATATATATATATATATATATATATTTTTTAAGCATATTTTTTCCATTTGAAAATCTGTCATTAATTTTGTTTGGCTATAGGTTTAGATTACATTTTATTTCCTTTTTTCTATTTAATCGGTTTGGTTACACCTATAAAAAATGCTCCTCTTTAAATAGTATAGATATCAATTTTGTTGCAGATGTTCCTCAATCACAGCTTTTTGGTTTCAATACACATAAGTTTTTGAGAAGAAATGTAAACTGTTTTGGAGTGACTGAATTTGGTAAAGCAGAGCAAGCGAGCACATATATATGAAATTATGTCCTTTCTTTGAAAATGTTTTAATGTGTCTGGAGTTTACTCTTTCCACCACATGGTTTTATTTCTAAGATGTGAACTTTTCTTCTCAAAAAGGTGGCGAAAACTGTAGAGCTTGTGAAAGCCCGGGAGCCTGGTCCTGTCAAAGGTGGGAAAACTGTAATCGCATTCATTGAACTCTTGGAAAGAGGTCCTACACCAGAACCTCTTTGCCAAGTTATGCTCCGTGTTGGTGATCTCGATAGGGCCATTAAGTTCTATGAGAAGGTGACTCCTATGAATTTTTGAGATGTGACGACATATAGCCGAACAGCACAAACATTTAATCTGATATATTTTCTATTTCTCTTATCAGAATGTGTTCTTATCCTTTAATCATATGTGCTTGCTTTCTTTATAGGCCTTCGGAATGGAACTTCTGTGAACAAAGACAACCCTGAGCACAAAGTAACTTGCAATGCCTCAACAATCTAATTCTTAGTAACCATGCGGAAATATGATAAAGGAAATGCTTATGCTAAGGTAAGAGAAATTTAACATTCCGTTCGTCTATATTCCTTTTCAACTGGAGGGTAGCTGGTAGCAAAGTTTTAACTTGTTTGCTTGTATTTGATTACTGTCAGATTGCAATAGGGACGGATGATGTGTACTAAGCAGAAGCTATAAAAGTCTTTGGAGGAAAAATCACAAGGGACCTTGGTCCGTTACCAGGTATAAGCACGAAGATTACCGCGTGTCTGGATCCTAATGGTTGGAAATCGGTAAGATATTTGTGTTGATATAGATTCATATTGATAGCAACATCTTTAAAATATCGCGTTTTGAGTTTGCGACTTTCTGATTTGCAGGTGTTTATGGACAACATTGAATTTCTCAAGGAACTGGAGTGAGAGGATATTGGAGAAAGGAGAAGAGAGGCAACAAATGCATGCCAATGGCTTATGAAGGAGACAAGAAGGGAGGCCTTGTTGTGTTACATCAGTTTGGGGTTGGATATAATATCTCTCAACTGAGTATATGGTTCAAAGTGAATGATTGTTTTTTTTGAATCTAGTACTCTAGACCTCTAGTGCAGTTGTTTTACAGGATAAACCCCTTGTTGCTTCTTTGTATACGAGTTCCACTTAACATCAATTGCCATTAAATAAGATGATAAGTGCATTTATAAAAAAGAAAAAATCCATCTATCCAAACTCTACAATGCATATTGTCTCTTTGGGGACATGTGAAAAAATTTAACATTTGTAAAGCAAATTTAATTATAGAATTTTAGTTACTTTTTTCTTCAAATCTTATATGCCTAGTCGAAGTTATAAGGTGTAAGAATTACACTAAAAGACGAACCCACAATTTTTTAATGTCATTCTTTTTTCTTCTTTAATTATGTTTGTATTAGGATTTTTGTTTACGAGAGAAGCTACAAAAATGTATGTAAAAGCTTATGGAAAAATTAACCAGCTATATATTTATTGATACAAAAAGTTGTGAATTACTCTTAGTGAAGCCAAAAAATTACGTTTGACAAGATAAAAACTGAAAACTACAAAACGACATCGTATATATAAAATACACCGTTAGATAAACTTGTGTTTGACGTTGTATTGATTTTTTAGTATTAAAAGTTAACCTTAGCAACACAAAACTGAATCAGGCCAAACGTCGTCGTATAAATAATTCTATTCGACGTCGTTTGGCATGTTACCTAGGTTAACTTGGCTCTATAAAAGGATCATACTCACAGTTTTTAATGTCTTCATCATCTCCGCCGTATTGTTTCTTACTACAAAACATAGCAAAAACAACCCCATGAAAATTTGGGATTACTCGACCACATCAATGAAGAAACTTCAAACCCGACTAAATTCTATTGCAAAAGGTATGTCCTGATAAAACATAGATAGCTTGAGATCTTTTAAATTCATTTGATTTTATTTGAATTTTTTTAAATGTTTGCATAACTTTTTGGTTTTGTATATCACTAAATACTTGTTCATGATCTTGTTAATTGTTTGATTGCTTGATGTTTATATTTTGTCTCACGAGTTTTTAGTGAAAAGAAAAAAGAATTCATATGTGGTAAAAATCATCTAAGGTTCATATAAATCATCATAAAAATCTCTGGATAAATGATATCATCTTTTGAGGTTGAAAATTATCAGAGATCTATGACCATCCAATCAGAAAGATGATATATGAAAGTTCGGGGTCTAGATCAAAATATTTTGATTTTTGCAATACATGATATTCAGATCCGACTTGGATCTATAATCAAATTTATTTTTCTTAAAGTATATATATGTCTGATAAATCTATTTTTTAAAATATTAATTATGCTGTCATTGATCATTCTTTTAGTTAATAAATATTTTTGACGTAATAAATTAATCAATATTTAATAAATTTATGAAGTAATTTACAAGTAAGATTTTGGGGATTGAATTTGGAAAGACAGAATGCAAAATTTGAAGTGAGATTGTGAGATCGTCCCCTCTTCTTATAAAATAGATATAATTTTAAAATAATGGAAAATAAAAAATGTATTCAAAGGTGTGGTTGTCATTATCATTAGTAGGTGTTTTTAGAGTATTATCTTTTTATTTGACTGTAATCTATCTAATGTTAAGAGTTTCATTAGTCAAGAATTTGGGATTTGTAGAAACAATTACATTAATGTCCGTGGATTTTTCATAATCTAAAATTTCTTTCTTAATTTATTATTCTACCATCCTATTATACAAGTCAAATAAAAATAATTTCCTGCTATAAATTTTCTCTTTTTTACCTTTTTCTTCAGTTTACAATTTTATTATATAAATTTTAAGTCAAAGTCAAAATTTTTAAAAAAGAAATCATTATGCCAATTTATTTACAAAAAAGAAGAAATAAATAATTTGTTTCTATAATCTCAAATTTTAGACCAATGAGAGCCTTATATTAGAATAGAATACAGTCCTATAAAAGGATAAATATCCAAAAAGACAAATTAATGGAAGAAAAAAACACACTTTGAATACATTACTATTTTTAAAAAAAAAAATTCTTGAATTGTCAATTTACTATAAAAGAAGAGGGAAGGACCTCTTAGATTCCACACACTTCAACTTTTACATTATTTTCTTCAGATTCAGTTCTCCAAATCTTCCTCTGTTAATTAGTGCTTATAATTATTCCCTAAAGTTCTATTCGTTTAGTACAGTTTACTGTTGTTATGGCGAGAAAGCGTAAAAGCAATCCTGGCGTTAGAGTCGTTGGACGTAGAATCTACGATTTAAAAAATGGCAAATCCTGCCACCTGGTGAAACTTTAGTTTCGTGCTTTAAGACTTTGATCTTGTTTTAAATTAAAACCGTAATGATGTTTTGTTGTTTTTGTAGAGTGATGCTTCAAATGAAGATAGTAGTAGTAGCACTAGTGAATTTGTTCTAGTGACTGAAGTGGTTTCTAAAATAGATGTTGCCAAGAAGAAGAAGAAAGTATTCTGCAAGAGGACCATACTGAGACAGGATATTCAGTTGAAGGCTCAGCTTCCTCAGGGTACACGCTTGACTTGTGTATTAGGAATTGATATACCCACTGTAGAAGCTGCAAATGTATGCCAGCTTTTCGAGTTTTGCTCTGCCTTTGGAAAGGTGTGATAATATGCTCCCTTTAATTAGCTTGGAAACTAACATATGGTCCGTAATCTGATCCATTTATTTTAAACATTTTGGATAGGTTCTTGGTTTAAAGGAAAGACAAGCTAAAACTGTTGTTAGTGAGTTGTTTGTATGTGGGCGGAATACAAGGAGTAACCAATGCTGCTCTATTATCAAGATGATGATTCAGTTGTTGGACTTAATATCACAAGATAGAGAGATGTATTAGTTGGTTTTTATATTCATGTCCTGAAATGTATACCTTGTTTTTGTTTGCTCATGTTTCTGATGTGATTTAATTTTATTACAGGTCTTGGACTCTAAGTGCAACTGTTAGCAGTTGGTTCACTGCTATTGGAGAGATAGTATTGGAGTCACAAGTTTTGAGAGATGATGAGTTCCCACCTGAAACTTTTGAAGCTAGTGTTGCTGAGTACGAGAAGATGGATCCATCAAGAAAGCTCAAGCTTCTAATTTTCCTATGTAATGAATCACTTAGCACACGGTATACATGTGAATCTTTCTATGCCAATATTAGTTTATGCTTGGTTTTGAGATAAACTTATATGTGTGAAACTTTCTCAGGGAAACAAGGGAGTACATTAAAAGCCAAACAAAAGAGTGTGAACAACAGAATAAAGAAGCTAAAGAAAAGGCTGCAACCGCCAAGAAAAAGGTAATTTCTAAATTTATATATCAATGTCTTCGTTGTGCTAAAAACTAGTTTTGTCTTTTATATAGGAGACGCAACTTAAACAGAAGATGCAAGGTGATGTTGCCAAAGCCATTATGGAAAAAAATGGAGCTCCATTGTCCATTGAGGAACATAACTTAATTGTATCTTAAATAAGAGCTGAAGCTAATGAAGCTCACAAGGAGATGATGGAAGCAAAAGGCATGACATATCGACACCCTTAAGACTCCTTATATATGTTAATTGTCTAACAAATATTGTTGTATTATATTTAATCTTTTCTCCCTTTGCAGCTATACATATATGTCAGGCACGTAGAACTCAACCAATCATGAAGGATGATGATAATAATCTTGTTCTTTGGAAACTGTAGTGTTATGAAGAAGAAGAATCAAAGTTTTTGCTTCAAGGTTTGTAATTAACTTACAGTCTTTGTTTGTTTGTATTTCTTTGGCAAAATTGTTTAGTAATTTAATCTCATTCTTTATATATATATGGCAGATTTAGGAGCATATGATCATTTATGGCGACTTGAAAGATGGTTGGCTTTTAAGCCTCAAAAGAAACCAGAGATAGAGAAATGTCTCTCATACAAGAACAAGAAGTAAGTTATTCTCATTAAGAGGCTATAAATGATATTTGGATTTTTGTAATGTACAATTTAAACTAATTGCTGCTTTGTTTTGGTAGAAAAAGAGGATGATGTCTCTTCGGGGATGAGGATGCTGATGATGGAACGATATAGAAGATGAGGATGCTGATGATGATGATGATGATGATGATGATGATGATGATGATGATGATGATGATGATGATGGTGGTGGTGGTGGCCGTTATGACTTCTGGAAATATGTTTATGTATACCTATTTTTGCATGTGTTAGAAATTTAGAAGAAGACATCCAATTCCTCCACAAACTTAAGTTTTTTTTTAATCGTATTAATATTTAATACATAGAACTTTGTTTTGTGCTATCACTATTTAAACTTATTAAAAATTTGAATTTCCTACTCGAACAAAAAAAATCTGGTCTAAACTCACAAATTTCTAAACGACGTTATTGTTAAGTTAATAGAAAGCTGAGTAGATGTCATGTGAATGTATTAATTTCAACACAAAAAAAATACTTCTGATTTTACAAATATGAGAATTAAATTCGTTAAAAAATGAAAGATAGTTTTCTTATCTCTCTTTATATGAATTTCAGATGATTTTTACCACATATGGACAATTTCACATTGTTGTGTTACATCAGTTTGGGGTTTGATATAATATCTCTCAGTGCTGAGTATATTGTTGAATGTGAATGATTTCTTTTTTTTGGAATCTAGTACTCTAGACTTCTAGTGTAGTTGTTTTACAGGATAAGCCCCATGTTGCTTCTTTGTCGTATATGAGTTTCACTTAACATCAATTGCCATTAAATAAGATGATAAGTGCATTTATAAACAAAAAAAAAATCCATCTATCCAAACTATACAATGCATAAACGAGAATATTAGTTATAGAATCTATTTATATAAAGTTAACTTTTTCTCTCTTCTTCTAAGCCACATCATAATCCACCACATTTTATTATTTAATTTTGAAAATAAATTATACCATTTTATCATTTAATTTTAATATTTAAACCTATGTAAATAAGTTTTCCAAAATGAATATGAAAGGTCTTTTTTTATATTATACATTATAAAACTAAAAAAGATAATTGATTAAGAGTTAAAAAAACTTACTAATTATCGATTATACTAACAAATATATAAATAATAGATTATAGTTTTTAGTGAATGTTTAAAATATATATATGATTATATTTACACAATGTAAACCTAAATATAATGGGATTTAACGGGAATAAAACAAAAAGTAAGAAATTTTGAGAATATAAATCTATCTAATTTATGTCTCAAATAATTTTCTAACATAAGTGAGATAGGTCGGACCGAAACATGAATTCTTATTTTTTATAAACATATAAAAAGGTAAAAATAAAAATAATATTTCTTTAAAAGTTTCCAATATGAATTTAACTATTTGTTTCCACAACACATATGTTAAACTAATAAACAAGATAAAAAATTAACTATATTTCATAAAATTGAAAATTAAAATAAAACATTATTAAATGAAATAAACTAAATATAAAGTAAATTATACTAATATGTTAAATTTAAAAATTGTTCCATATGAAAAAACAAAAAAATATATTAAACATAAAATCAGAAAAATATATAATAGTATATAAATGATCATTACGAGATATAAAGTACGACAAATCCAAAAAAGGAAAATGAAAAAAAATAAATAATAAATTATGACAATATATAAAGAGATAATGTAAACAATTAAAAATACAACAATCCGCCCGAAACCACTAATCATGTTCAAATTTCATGCCAACATATAAAAGGGCCCAAAATATTAACATCTAGATCTATATTTGGTAAAAACCTTAATAGCACACGTTTCTCAATGATTCTCAACCGCACTTCCATTTACGCCTACACTTCGACTTATACTATACACACTTAATTTCTCAACGACTAATGAAGCTAAAACTCAATAGTTTTTCTATACAAACACAATTTAAGTTTATAAAAATAAAGTATGGTATAGTGAAAAAAATAAGTAGAAAATAAAATACGAACCAATTACTCATAAACAACATAATAAACTCTCGCGCGTAGCGCGGGCAACCGACTAGTTTTAAATATTATAAATTATAGAATTTAATTAGGAAAACTACAATGCAGGTAAAAAAATTAAATTTCCATCTCTCATAAAATTTTATTTAGTTCCTTATTTCTCTGACCTTTTTAGCCCTATTGTTCTCCTAAAATAAAATAAAAAGCTAAAATCTAACATTTCTTCTCTCTCTTTCTCTGACTTATTTACATATGTCTAAATCTTAAAATTAAATGCTAAATAATATAATTAATTCTTAAAATTAAATAATAAAATGAGGTGGATGATGATTAGGATGATGAGGTGGCTTAAGGAGAACAGAGAAAATTTAACTTTATATATGTAGATGCATTGTAATATCTCGACTGTCATCTTACCCAATGGGCCTCATATTCACTCACAGCCTATGGGTCCACTTTTCTTAATGGGTCTCACGTCATCTTCCTAGGCTCATGAACCAAGCCATAGCCGACGGTCGATTTGCTACGTTTGGGAGGACTAAAGACTTTTTTACCGACCCTACAAATCACCACATGATATTTTGGTATACTGTATGTTGATTTTGCCTGGTTTCATATAGTTTAGGTTGAGAAGTTGAAATTTTTGTGAGTTTAGGTTGCTATTTACCTTTAGTCAAAATCTTTAGCTTTTCAAGCAAAACTATTTTAGACCTCCAATTCTTGTTGAAACGAACTCTATTTATGACATTACAATACATAATACTTTTCAAGCCCAGTCATGTAATGCTCGCAACAATGATAATCCACCAAAAATTGTTCATTGAATGACAAAAGTTAGATTCATGGAAGTGATCATTGTTGCGAGCACTACATGAATGGAAAATCCACCGAAAAGTTATCAAAACCACTTTGTCAAAAACAAGTTCCAACACTTGACTAATTGAGTAGAATTGCAAAAACTGACGATTTTAAGGATTTATTTGCACAAAAACCTTATGAATAACCAATCAAGGTTGGGAAGTAGTAAAAAAATATTAGTCTTACATCATTAAAAAACTATATAATTTTATTAAAAATTTTTATCAATTTGCTGGAATTTGTTTTCTGATTTGTTTTTAGGTAAAACACTGAAAATAATATAAATAACATAGAAATCCATAAAATTATATTTTAAACAAAAATATATGAGAAATTTATATATTACAATACACCTATTATATTTAGTTAATTGTTTTTTTTAAACTTGATGTCAGTTTACATACTCAATATAAATATTCATAGACTTGAGAAATACATATTTTATAAAGAGAATTTTGAAGAAATACCCATTTTGGTGTACCCCTTTCCAAAAATACCACCTTTATCTATCCATTTTCAAAAATACTCCTGTTTGAATATGAAAAACTATAAAGTTTTATATGGTTTATAAGGTACTTTTATATAATAATTACTACTTGAAGATTCTATACAAATATTTTATATGTTTTAAAAGGTTTTAAATCATTTTTACAAGTTTTATAAGGTTTTTAAAAGGGTTTATAAGGTTTTGAAAAGATTTTTTATAAGTTATTTTTACGCTATTTATGAAAAATATATCAAAGTTTATACACATACAAAGGTAATTTGAATATATATTTATAAGCTTATACACATATTTGGATAAATTTTAACATTTTTAGCGGTTTCTTTGATAAAATTTGAAAAGGGGATATTTTTAAAAAGTGGTATTTGAAAAGGGATATTTTTGAAATTTTCCCTTTTATAAAACTGAAACTTTTAAAAATAATTTTGAGTTATCTACAATTTAATTGCTTATACAAACTCTGCATCTTTCATAGATTTTGAGTAACAAAATAATTATCTCATAATTTAAAGTAGTTCCCAAGCAAATAAGAAAATGAAAAATATATATATGAAATAATATAAATATTATATTTTTTTTTAACACCTTTATTTATTAGCTTTAGTAAGAAATTACAAATGTATCAATGAGCATATAAGTGAAAGCTCCGCAAACCATACAAGCAAAACTTAAATATAACAAAATAATCGAAAAAGTGTAATTACACGATGCTTTCTTTATAATGTAAGCCTTACTCGCTAACAAATTAATAAATTTGTTATTTTCCTTAGTCGTTTTCGTCTTCGGTCTTCTTTGACCTTCTTGTTTGGCTATCATCTCATTTATGAAACTCGAATACATTTGTTGAAAATCAAAAGGTTGCGATCCATCAGTTACATCGCAAACCTTACAACCATTTCCATCCCCCGCACCAAGTGATGGATGTTTTTTTGCTTGTAATCTCGCTCGTGATACATCCATAATCTCTTTTTTCTTGATGACGTTCTTCAACAACAATGGATGAAAGGTCGTTTTAAGAATATATATCAAACTTGTCTTCTTCTTTCTCACCGAATAGAGTCTTGTTTGTAACCATGAAATTCCTGGGGACCATGTCCGCCAACCTAGGCACCAATTGCGAGGATGAGTCACGACATGCCTCAATTGATTCACTGGTAGATTCTCTAGCAACACTTCAGATAGAAATACAACATATTCAATGTGAAAATGGCGAGCCAAGTTGACATCATTGAAGGCGTATCCAACAACGGATATGAAAGATGCTTGAACGGGATTGTTAGAGAACATTCCCACACCAGCATCATGATCAGATAAAGCCCTCTCTTGTTTCTTAACCGCTAAACCCAAGATCTGGATTTCAAAATCAGAACCAACAAACCAACGATGATGGAGACTATCGATTTTAACCTTGGACCAAAGGAAATAGCTTGGAAAACTTCTCAGCAGAAAAATGTCGGTACTGTTTTGAGACACTCGCCGGATTATGATCGGAAGGAAACTCTCACGGAAGGAGAGGAAGACAATAAAACAATTGAAAACTCTTACCTAACACGATGGATTGACAAACAAGTTTGGGATCAACTTTCTTCTATTCGGAGAGCGGGAGATAGGCGATATGATGCGGGTCTTCAAACTTGGTTCCAAGCGCGAAGTTGATTTTAACTCCAATTTCAAATCATTTTAATCATTATTTTTAAAACTCTTTTTGATAATCCCGTTGCAATATTTGTACAAACACTATTTTTCTTTTGACTATAATTTAACATTAAATTCAATAAAAAAACTAATAACAAAGGATCACCCACCCGCAGCATTTACCAGTGTTGATACCTTAAACTTTGTAGAAAATAGAGAAAATAAACAACAGAACAGATAATATGACAACAGCCGACGTCGGAGTGTCCGACGCCGGCCCGAAACAATGGTCAGAAAGAAAGTCTTGTTGGGTCACTCGTAGAGTCGCACGCGAGAGAGAAAACTGTAATTTTTTTTTCTCCTGATTGAACTAATCAAAAGTAATAATACAAATTTATACCTTGAAATTATATCAATTTTTATTTATCTTTCATATGTCTCTTTACCATATTATTTCAGCAAAGAGGTTGACCACTTATATATATACTATATCGATTTTCTATTGCCAAAGTATTTTTATTATTATTTTAGTTATATCTCATAATTATGTTAAATATGTAGAACGATAAATATATTAATGTAAAAATTCGATATTTATAAATCTAAACTTATCTTAACAAAAATATAAAACATTCAAAAAAATATACAAAATAACAGTATAAACTGTTATTTTATGAATCATATGTAGCTTTAGTTATACTTCTTCAAAGCTAATAATATTTAGTTTTTGGTATTCTTCCTATATATATATGTATGTATGTATACTGGTATTAAGTAAATAATTTATTTAATCATCTTCTTTTTCCTTTCGCGTTTTTATCTCTTTGATTATGATTTTGATATATCTTGGGATTTGGTGAGAAAGTTTAAACTTTCTAATAAGATGAACAAATTTCTGATTTCAGCTTTTTTTCAGGAATACGAACTATTACTTGTTTTGAATTAATATGTATATATATATATATGAACAAAGAACATAACTTCTCAATAAAGTTAGGTTATTAATAAAAAATATTATGTTTAATAATCTTTGTTTAGGAATAAATTCCTTTTCTTAACTTATATCTAGATTTCAACTTTTACATATTTATTTTTAAATAATTTAAAAAATTTTAAATTAACATGTGTCAATATATTATCTATTCCATAAACACGTGTCATGCACGAATCAATAAGATGTTAAAAAAATGATCATATTGTCACGAATCTGATCAAACGAGTTGTTGATCTTTTGGAGTTTAATGTGTCTGAGATTTAAGCTTCAAGACTGGCACACAAGAGATGCATTTCTAACTTAGAGAAAAGTGGTGCTTGTCAAACATATTCCTCTGATCTTCCTCAATCTCACCTAATGGTTTGGCCTTGTCAACATATTTCTCTCACGTGCCGCCTTTTTCTGAGTCACTCTCTCCTCCCGGAGGCAGGGCTGGCTTATCAAACTTGACTTGGCCATCAACTCCGGGAAATTTGATCACATCGAACCGCTCTCGCCTTCCGATGATATATTTGGTTCCGAGTGTTGACCTTTTGCTGTTCACCGTTTATGAAATTAAAGAAACTCATGACCTTCAAGAAAGGCACACGAGAGATATATACATTTTTAACTAGATCCAGAAAAGAGGTGCGTGTCAAAGTTAAGGAAGGAGAAGCTCACCACAATCCGATTCTCGGACTCAGCTGGAAGGAGGAGATCACACGCTAGGATCAATACAAATGGAGAAGAAACAGAAATAGATCTGAAAACTAATCACACTTTTTTCTACAACGAGTGTTGATTTTCATATCCATATTTGTGAGTATTCTCTATTTATTTTGATCCTAGAGTGTGATCTTCCCCTTGCGGGTAAGTTCAGGAATCTGATTATGATGATCTTCTCATACCTCAACTTTGACGAGCACCACTTTTCTAAATCCAATTAAAAAAGCATATCTTGTCTGTCATCCTTAAAGCTCATAGCTTTCTCGAATCTCAGACACATGAACTCCAAAAGAACAAACCTCCAAAGCAATTGTCTAATCGGAAGGCGCGAAGGCGGGTAGATGAGATGGAAGAGAGAGTGACGCGGGAAAATGCTGCACGTGAGAAAAATAGGCTGACAAGGCTGAACCATTGGCTGAGATTGAGGAAGATGAGAGGGCGGTTCTTGAAAAAAGTGTTCTTTCCTGAAACGGAGAAGCGCCGAGATGCGTATATGCTTCAGAAACGTTTGAGTTTGACAACAGAGAACAATCAGACAACAATCAAGAACAGGCTCTCCTCCGATAAGTTAGACCAATCAGTCATTTCTCCCTTGTCTTTGTTTTGTTAGTTTGGTTGTTTGCAAGTCAATTAATATTGAGAACGTTTGATAAAAGTTCAAAGTTGCTGGAGATTATTAGCAAATATGTTTTATTCACTTCTTATCCCATGCGATATTTTACCATTGATAGTTTTCATGTTTATCATTTCTCACACTTGGTATGGCAAGTTTTGTATGACTTGAAATTTATAGCACTACTAAATAGTTCTTTTTTGTTATTCTAAAAAAATGAATATATTTATGACTACAATATTGACTTGCTTTACATGAGGCTCAAATGGTATTTTAAAGGAACGATGAAATAAACGAATAAATAGAAAATGCCAAAAAAAAATTGTTTTAGTAGATCAATCCTGTATTTTTAGGTATTTATTCTTTTAACTCGCTAGTGGTATTGTAACACATGTGGGCCTTAAATTGCAGCATCGTGAATGTCTTATGGCAACATACATCCTTTGCTTTTGATTTATTCGTCTCATCTCTGTTTCGGGTTTTTCCTTTCGTTTAGTGTTTGCTACAATGTCGCAAAGCAGTTCGTTGAACAGTGGTCTGTCCGGAAAGAAGAAGATGGAGTTGGTCCTTTCTTCGATAACTCAGCCTTGATCGAGGGTTATGCCAAGACGGTGATCGGTAGGTGCATGAACCCGCATATGCAAGACATGAAGACTTTGCTCTTTATGCTCCCTCGCATATGGCAATTGGAGGGGAGGGTTATTGGTGCTGATTTGGGGCTTGGAAGGTTTCAGTTCGATTTCGACAGGGAGGATGATATCGTGGAGATTCTCCGTTGGGAGCCACCGGTGGATCCCCCTTACCCCTTGTCTATCACTTTTTGGGTCAGAGTATTGGGGATTCCTCTCCAATATTGGGCAGATCCCACCTTTAGGAGCATTGGGGAAGACTTGGTCCAAGTTCAGGAGGTTGATGTTGATGGTGGTCGAGTTCGGGTAACAATCGATGGTTTTAAGCCATTATGCTTTGAAACAAAGATTGATTTTGGTACTGGGGAGGAGATTACGGTTACTTTGCGGTATGAGCGTTTGTTCGGGTAATGTCAGGTGTGTTTCATTTTGTGTCATAATGAAGCTCACTGTGGTGCCGTGGTGTCCGAGATTTCTCATGGTGATGCTAAGGAAGGAGGAGATAGACGTACTCAGAGCTACCGAAGAGCTGTAGCGTATGAGAGACGTCAGGGACCAGATCATGATGGCAAGCATTCGGGTTCTCATAAGTCCAAGAGCAGTGGAGAGGAGGTTAAGGGTGAGGGTTCGGCAACAGTCCGGTGTTCAACAAGGGCGGGGTCATTCTCGGTCTGGTTTTTACCAAGGGGAGCCTTCACAGAGACCTAGGAGACACAACTCCTACACCAGGTTTGAGGAGCATAGGAAGACTGCTGCTGTTGTGGTTAATAAGGAGCTCGCAACTGTGGAGCCACATGTCTCTTTGGAGGTTGTTTCACAACCAAAACAGGTCAGTAAAGCTCTTTTTCTGGATTCTGTAACTAAAGCAGCAGCGATGGAACACCAAATTTCTAGTGGTGTGGAGAATTTGGAGCTGGTTATAAACACTACGGTCGATCCAGTTACAGTATGGGAGCTAGCTGGTGAGGTTCAGCCCGATGTTTAGGATTCTCAAAGCTCTGAGGAAGTCTTGTCTATTCCTCCTCTTTCCCAGCTGGATTTGGAGAGGCTTGATGTGAGTGATATGGTTTTGTTGGCTAGTGATGAGCCAGGGGAAGAGCAATGGAGTTTGGAAGGCTTTGAGGAGGAAATTTCGGCCCACCAAGAGGATATTGAGGGGGTATTGGTTCAGAAGGTGGCAGTTGTCGTGGAGGATTTGGACACAGAAGTGATGATCAATACAGAGAACACGGAGAATACGAAGAATGCAGTCTCGTTGGAGGAACTTCTTGGTGACTTTGGGCAGGAGGAGGCTGGGGTTGATAGAGGACATCGTGGTAAAGCCGTGGAACTTGCAGGAGCAAGCTCTAAGAAGAGAATCGCTCACATGATTACCTTGCCTCGGAAACGCCCGGCACCGAAGAATGCACCACCCGGAGAGGGTTCTAAGGGTGGACAAGGTGGGCCAAAACCGTCAAAGCCAAAGGGTCATAAATGAAATTTTTAAGTTGGAATTGTCAAGGTTTGGGTGATAAGGCCACCATTGGTTATCTTAGGGACTTATGGAAGTATCATAGGCCAGATTTTTTTTTTCTTTCAGAAACTAAGCAATTGTCATATTTTTTTAAAAAATTTCAAGGTCATATTGGTTATAATAATATAATCACGGTTGATATGGTTGGTTGTAGTGGTGGTTTGGCACTTTTTATAATAATAATACGTTTAATGTTTCAATTTTATTGAAGTCTAATCGTTTGATAGATGTTGAAACGGTCTTCAACGGTAAAAAAAAATATTTAACCTTTATTTATGGTGATCCGTTTCCTAAACAACGTGATAAAGTTTGGGAAAGATTAACACGCATGGGTTTTATTCGTGACTCACCTTGGTTTATAATTGGTGATTTTAATGAACTCACGGGCAACCATGAAAAGAGGGGGGGGGTAAGTTAAGGCCAGCTTCCTCTTTTCTAGATTTTGATTGTATGTAACGAAATGTGGTTTTATGGAATTTCCCAATCTTGGGGATTGGTTATCTTGGCGGGGATGGCGGGATAAAAAACCAATTCGGTGCAGGCTTGACAGGGTGCTCGGTAATGAGAAATGGCATGACTTGTTTTCGAACACTACAACAGAATATCTTCCGATGGTCGGTTCGGATCAATAGCCGATCATAGCTTTTATGGCTGAGAAGAAAGTTCGGCGAAAATGGTGCTTTATGTTCGACAAATGAGGGGTTGGTAAAGAAGGTTTACTAGATGCGATTTCGGGGGGATGGAGCGGTGGTTCACACTATGGGTCAGGAGTATTTGTCAATAAACTAATTAATTGTAGACACGCAATTTCTAGTGGAGGAAGACTCAGGTTCCGTTTGGGAGGAATACAATCGAGGATTTAAAACAGAAACTTGTTGCGACTCAGGAAGATGATTCCAGCATTCCTATGGATATTTATGATCTATCAATCAAGTTGAGGAATGCTTATAAAGATGAGGAAGTCTATTGGCATCAGAAAAGTAGAAATCGGTGGATGAGGGTGGGAGATAAGAATTCCAAATATTTTCATATGCACAAACAAAATGTAGGCGGGCGAGAAACCGCATTGTTGGTTTGTTTGACAGTGATGACGTTTGGGCTACAGAGGATAAGGATATTTTTGGTATTGCGGCAACCTATTTTGAGAATTTGTTTACTACGATCAATTCTCAGCAATTTGAGCATGCCTTGAGAGAGGTTAATACGGTGATAACGGAGGATATTAATAGGTATTTAACAGCTCCGCCTACAGAGAAAGAGATACACGCAACGTTTTTTATGATGCATCCGGATAAAGCTCTAGGGCTAGATGGCATGACAGCAGTTTTTTTTCCAAAAAGCTTGGGGAGTGATTAAGGATGACTTGCTGATTCTGGTGAATTCCTTTTTTCAGGATGGGGTCTTTAATAAACGTCTAAATCAGACGAAAAATTGTCTAATTCCAAAGGTGGAGCGACCGCGACCGACTAGAATGACGGAAGTAGGTGCTATTAGCCTATGTACTGTGGGATACAAGTTGATTTGAAAGGTTCTTTGCCAACGGCTAAAAACGGTACTTCCACGGTTAATTTCGGAAAATCTATCTGCTTTTGTGATGGGACGTCTGATTTCAGACAATATTTTGATAGCCCAGGAGATGTTTCATGGTCTCCGCACTAATCCTTCGTGCAAGACCAGTTTTATGGCCATCAAGACAGACATGAGCAAGGCCTTTGACCGGGTCGTATGGAATTTTATCAAACATTTGCTGAAAAAATTGATTTCTCGGAAAAATGGATATCTTGGGTTATGTTTTGTGTATTCTCTGTTGAGTATCGTGTTCTCATTAATGGACAACCGCAAGGGTCAATTATCCCGGGACGGGGATTACGGCAAGCGGATCCTTTATCGCCGTATCTTTTTATTTTATGCACATAGGTTTTAATCGCCAATATCCGGAAAGCAGGACATGATAAATTAATAATCGAAATCAAGGTGGCAAACAAATGCCCTTCTATCTCCCATCTTCTGTTTGCGGATGATAGTTTGTTTTATTATAAAGCTAATACGGATCATGTGCGGTGATTTTGGATATTCTTAGGTAGTATGAAGTGGTTTCCAGGACAACAGATAAATTTTTTGAAATCTTCACTCCAGTTTGGTCATAAAGTAGACGAGCCTGCTAGGCTGGCAGTACAAGCGACCCTTGGAATTAATAATTTGGGAGGTATGGGGTCTTACCTAGGGTTGCCGGAGAGTTTAGGCGGTGCTTCATAGATGGTTCCTGGAAAGACACAAATAAGTATGCAGGATTAGGGTGGGTTTGTTAGCAACGCTCAGGACTCCACTACGATTATGGGAGCATAAAATCTCTAACGTAGTCTCTCTCCACTCCACTCAGAAGTTGAGGCACTGCTATGGGTAATGAGATGTATGATTGGACATGATTACAGAGATGTTTCTTTTCTCACAGACTGTTCTGACTTAGTGAAGATGGTATCTTCTCCTTCCAAGTGCCCGGCGTTTTCAATGTACCTGGACGATATCAGTACTGATAGGGAAGAATTCTCATCTTTTTCTTTATCTCTTATTCCTCGAAATGCGAATGTAAATGCGGATTGTTTGACACGACGTGTTCGTTCCATTCCGCATCCTGTCACCTATGTAAACAATTTTCCTCCCAATTGGCTCATTTCAGATAATCTTTTAATTTTGTTGACAAAAAAAAAAATGTTCACAACTACATATGAGCATGAACTTTGATTTCTCAGCTATCCAAATTAAAATTTTTATCCAGTTTAATCCGGTTCCTTATTTGAAAAAATAAAACTTTTAAAAAGTTTCAAAATATTATAAATTTTAATTTTTAAAAAAAATTTGAAAATATTATAAATATTAAAACTTTAAAAACTGCAAAATATAATCTTTAATTTAAGTTTTATAGAATATTAAAAATATTAAAAATATCAAAACTCTACAAAATTTTAAAGTATATTAATATATTAACTCTAAAAATATTTAAAATATAATAAAATTGTACATAAATATGATTAAACGGGTTTGAGTTTACATAAATATGATTATATTTTTCTTACGGGTTGTCTATATTTAGAAACTTTTACAGGTAAAGTTAAAATATATTTTTTTATTTACAACAAAATTGTCTCGCGGTGTATCGCGGGTTGACCAAATATATCTATGAATCTACTTATAATACAAATTCAAAATTTTACATACAATTAAAATGAAATAAACACTTATAAATCTAGACTATATAAACCAACTATAAAAATGATCAACCAAACCAATATATTAAGTTATGGACCCGTGGTGTACCACGGGGTAAATCCTAGTTATGGAACATTTCCGTTTTTTCGAAAACAATAAGGAGAATAAGAGAAAATGGGAAATCAAGTAGAGAGTTCGCACGTGTGGATCTCACTCGCGGCGATATCTCTCTCCAAAACTTTTCCTCTTCTGATCACAAGCTCGTAAACCGATGTTGAGTTCTTTGTCAATTTCGTTAATGATGAGGACCCTTCGGCTCATGGTTCTTCATCCGCAATTCATTACATCTTCCCGTCAAAGATATTGGTTCATAATCAAGGGAGCAGTGGAGATGGGAAGCAATTGTGAGACGGCGCCAGTATGAGCTCTATCGGCGGTGAGGCGACATGGAGTGAAAGAGGGAGATTCACGAAATCGGATACGATTGGGGAGTTATTCTCTTCATCTACTCCCTACTGCTCTCCTCTCTCACGACAGAGCAAGAAAACCTCCTCGACAAAATTAAGCTTGGTTCTCTTCCTCTTTCTCAAAAAAGCTTTACGGTGGCGGACGGTAACAGATCTTGGATCACCATCTCCGTTCGACTAGCGTCTTCCACGCCACCGGAGGTCCTGTTCAGGTGATTACCCGCATATATGTTGGACGACGGCTGCAGCGTGTCCTACGTTTGCAGATTAGGGTTTTAACGTATGGTTTTGTTTGGTTTGTGAAACTGGTCAGTTTTGCTTTTTTGAATGGTTTAGTTTGGTTAGTTGTAAATGGATCGAACCTTAATGGGATTTGTATGGGCCTAATCCGGAAATAGCCCTTTGGACCTATATATTATAAATTTCAAGCCAAGGTCCAATTTTGTCAAATAGTTCGTGCATATGTATAAGTTTGGAGCTTTTATATGTTAATCAAAACAGTAAACAAATTAATAACCGTATAAACCCAGATTTTTGGAAAAGTAGATGAGAACTATGATATCGGGGAGAAATAAAAATAGAACTATTGATCCGGGGAAAAAATATGAGTAGAACTACCTATTCGTGTAGGTAGGACAAGATCAAAGTTCTGTGTAGTTATGAAATTATGCAGTAAAAATAGGTCGTCGATCCATAAATACAAAACCAAAACTTAGCCTAGTCATATATCTAAACTTTGCTTTAGTCTAGACTCTTGAATATTTTCCATTTTTCTTGCTTGGTAATAATGTCAGCTAAAGGAGGAAGTTCATATCCAACATTGATGATCCTTTTTTTGGTCTTGTGGCATTGCGAAACGGTCAATGCTAGAGAAAAATATTCAATTTTAAATGGGCTAAGGAGTTAACTTAACAACTAATTTAGCAGTTTCTACTATAAGTCTACAAGTATGTGTAATAATAAAGTAGTGGTTTCTACTACAAGTCTACAAAGTATGTGTAGTAATAGTAATCACACAGCTGTTTCTTGGATCCTTCACTACAAGAAAACATGGTGTTATCCTTGTTGTAGGCGGTTCTGTGTTTAAATGCACTAAAGATATTTGAACAATAGCTGAGATGTTGTTGAAGCCCTAGGAATATCTTTCAACTTCTCCATCAATAGATGTTCCTCTTCATATTTCATTGTCAAGGTGCATTTCAGATCAATAATCGCGGTATTTAAACACTTACAGTTGGCTAAGACGTATCTCAAGAACTGTTCCTCTCCCTCTGTGCCTCCATATTCTTTCCATTTAAAGGTTTCGAGCTGTGACGACAAGCATCCCGGAGTGGAGATCGGTTGGTTCCATGAAAGTGCAATACCATCCTGAGAAGCAACGATGGCTATATGTTAAACACATTCTAATTAACTTTATAAATTAAAATTCCATAATTAAGAAAGCGAAGACAAGAAGGATATATATACACTTACATCATGTATCCATAGTTCTTTTAGTTTTGGGGAGTTTTCAAGTAAAGATATGAGTGGTTCCAACCAATCCGATTCTCGTGGACATATTCGTAACTTTAAAAGTCTAGAGAATTTGATAGCGCTACTACCCACAAGTTGCAACGAAACAAATACAACGTTAGTATAGGCTCACAAGGAACAAGAGAGAGTGAGAAATAAAGATAGTTGTACCTTTTCATCTAACAAAACGAACGCAAGAGATGAGACCGAAGAAACAGAACGTAGAAACTTTTCATGGTTAGAGCCAAGACTGATAGATGCACACTTGAGGAAAGGCATATTCTCGATGGAGCTAGAGTCTCCCAAAAAATCATAGATGTACAAGTCCTCTAATCCCGGAGTATCGATAATCAGGGAATGTTCTTCATCATAACCATCTAAATGTTCATTAGTATAATCTAACTTCAATAAAGAAGGAACTTTTATAGTGAACTTTTTCACATTGTCATTCGTTTTCCGCTTCACATATAGACACTTTAGAACGGGGCAGCCCGATAAGAACCTAACAATAGAACTCTCATCTTTATACACCACACAGTTTAGACTGAGCTTTCTAAGGGATGGTAGGCATGCAGTAGAAGGAACATCCACGAGAATCTTGTTGCAGAGAGTCAGTTTCACGAGAGATTCACATGAGTAAAGACTCTTGGGCAAGCTGGTTGGATCTGCAGACCAGTCGAGCTCGAACTCTAGGTCAAGCAAGCAGCGAGAAACAGCGTTTTCAACCCACTTTACGACATCAACATCGGTAGGACATATGTAACCGAGTTTCACGCATAAGAAGTCTATTACAGGTGCGTTGTGTAGTTGCATTGATTTCTCAAGAAAATTCCAAACGGCATGGTCATCGTAGTCAACGTTGTAATCAACATAATCTTCAATATCGTAGTCTTGGTACTCAAGTGTTGGTATCATCGTCCAAACAGAGAGCCACCGTTTCGACAGAAACATGCTGGCCACTACGTCTTTTATTGGGACAAGACTCACATATCCTTACAAGCAAATCATTAGGCAACTCACTAATCTTGTCTTTACAAATTGTCTCTTCAATGTTCTCAATTTTTTCTTCTACTGTCATCTTCACGAATCAAAACCCTAGGGTGGAAAGCAAAAGAAATCGGAAATAGGCGATATTATAACCGGTACTATGTCTTTAGTAAGTATAAAGTCGATTTTCCGAAAAAACATTCTTTAGTAGTTTATATAAGATATTTTCTTTGCAAAACCTGGGGTATCTTAGCCCCAAAGATACCCCCAATAAGGATGCCTTAAAAAGAAGATCTTACTTCTAGGATCCTCTTATTAATAATGGTTTGATAACCTCTTAAGAGATAAAACATAGCTTACTTATTGAACAGAAAAAAGAAGAAGGGAAAGAATCATTCAGAACACACGTTTGAAACAAAATATTAATAAAGTTACTTTTTTGTTAAAAGTTAATTTTTATCAAATAAAAAAGAAAAACTATTCCACATCTTTTAAATATAATAATTGATTAAAATAGTTAGGGTAATATTGGAATTTCTATTTGATTTGAGATCATATGTATGAATTTACCAAAACTTAAAAAAAAAAAAATTGTAGCAAAAATAAATAAACAAAGTATTTTATTCCAATTGAAAATGTATAAGTATTAAACGTCCAAAAATAATAAATCGGGAATTTTTACGCTTTGTCTCTTTTCAAAACTGAAAACATCTTATTTGTTAATCACTTGCAATATGAAAAAAAAACACTGTCTTGAATAAAAACAATTTAAAAATAAATACAAATTTATTAACTCTTGGAAAAAATGTCATCTTTGTGGTAGCACGAGCTATCTCCTAGTCTAATATTTAATTAATCTTGATATATATGTCTTTATATAATTTAGTGACAACATATGTTTAAGTACATATCTTAATATTTAAGACAAAATTAAATAGATTGTAAGGTTTGTCAAAGAATTTCTTTCAAACTTACAATAATAAAGGAAAATTTATATTTTTAATCTAAGAGATTTTTTTAAAACTTATATATAGAAAAAAATAAGTAGATAATAATAAACACCAAAATACGTCATTTATCGCTGAAAATATATGTAATGCATAGTATAATTAATTAAATATATTTCCAAATAATTGTAGCTTTAATTTAAGGAAGCTATTTGTATTTGAGGAGGAATCATTTATAACAAACCTGTGAAACAAAATATCAATAAAGTTACTTTTTGTTAAAAGTTAATTTTTATCAAATAAAATGAAAAACTATTGCCATATTTTTAATATAATAATTGATTTAGATAGTTAGGGTAATATTGGAATTTTGTTTTTGATTTGAGATCATATGTATGAATTTACCAAAATTTAAATAAACAAAAAAATTTTGTAGCAAAATTAAATAAACAAAGTATTTTATTCCAATTGAAAATGTACAAGTATTAAACGTCCAAAAATAATAAATGGCATATTTTTAGGCTTTTTCTCTTTCCAAAACTAAAAACATCTTATTTGTTAATCACTTATAATATGAAAAATAAACACTATCTTGAATAAGAACAATTTAAAAATAAATACAAATTTATTAACACTTCGAAAAAACGTCATCCGTGTGGTAGCACGAGCTATCTCCTAGTCTAATATTTAATTGATCTTGATATATATATATATATATATATATATATATATATATGTGTATTTATATAATTTAGTCACAACATATGTTTAAGTACATATCTTAATATTAAAGAAAAAATTAAATAGATTGTAAGGTTTGTCAAAGAATTTCTTTCAAACTTACAATAATAAAGGAAAAATTATATTTGTAATCTAAGAGAAATTGTTAAAACTTATATATAGAAAAAAAAATTAGATAATAAAAAACACCAAAATACGTCATTTATCGCTGAAATATATGTAATGCATAGTATAATGATAATTAAATATATTTCCAAATAATTGTAGCTTTAATTTAAGGAAGTTATTTGTATTTGAGGAGAAACCACAGCCCAATACCCACACCGATGCCTAAAACCAACCCAAAGACTATAGCAAAAACTCTCTTTATATCAACCCCTATCTCCATCGTCAAAGCCATTTCCTTAGCTGCTTCTCTTCTCGTCAATAATATACTTTGTGCCTTATGCGGTTTTATGATCTTCTTCTTATTAAAATAAAAGAATGTAACCATATCTCAATAAATAGCCTTATAAAGTGGTACCTTATATAATAAATAAATCTTGTCATCTGTTCATATATAGTTTTAACATTAAATAGATTATAACATTTGTTTGTATGTATGATATATCTATTAATCATGTCATAAGTTCATAACCTATATTTAAATGGGGAAAACGGCATATTCCCCCACAAACTATGTTACTTTATCGCATTCATAAACAGAACTTTGTCGCGTGCCTGTAACTATATAAACTTGTTTTAAATTTGAATTTCCTACGTGTACAAAAAAAATCCGGTCTAAACCCACAAATCTCTAAACGACGTTACTATTCCGTTAAAAATATGCTAACCGGAATGCCACGTGTATTGAAAAGAAAAATTAAGGAAAAAAATACTTAGCCCAGATTCAAACCTATTACCTTTCACACAACGTAGCAGAAGTAATACCACTACGCCTCCGTCGAATTTTTATAAGAGATAATACCAACCAAGGTCACTTTTCAAGAAGTAATATCACAATAAGTAACTTCTTGTTTTCTTCATTATACACAAGAAATATTGTGCCAAAATGGCCTTCTCTTTTCCCCTAAATAACTAATTTGCCATTGTAACTAAACAACCTCTCTCTTACTTCTTCTTCTCCCTCATTTTTGTTTCTGTATTGTTTTACTTTTTGAAGCGAGATAGATCTAAAATGTAACAATGGAGTTATTGAAAGAGAGAAAAAAATCAAACATTTTCACTTTTTCAATAGTATTTGTTGATTCATGCTTGTTCTCATTTCTCATTTTAACTTCTTTAGTTTTACGGTGTTCTTCGTATACCGTCTGAAGAACAAAATTTCGTTACTTCTATGTCACTCGTATTTTATAAATCAAGAACATATACTCAGTTTTTCTTCATAAATTCATTAATATGTTCAATTTCTTTTTGTATTTGTTCTTGTATCCGTTTCTGTTCACTTCGTATTTTTATATCACTTTCATACTATTTCCATGTGGATATGTCCACCCGTTCACGTTCTTAGAGAATTGTCACTTGTAGATGGATAATGTACAATACGTAATGATATCTACCTTCCCAAATAAGCACTTTTCCAGCTTTATTATCCGTTTTTGATCTACACTTGGTTATCCACATTCGGTCTTTCATTTAACCTTTTTTTCTTGGACGGGTTCACTGGTCACCCCTCCTCATACTCCAACAATTAGAAGCACACTATGATCAAACACATCGTTACGAGTACACATAACATTGGACTATGGATAATATACTATATGTAATGGACATCTACCTTCCCAAACATACACGTTTCCAGCTTTTTCAATGGTTTTTGGTTGTCCACTTAACCTTTATATTTTCAACAAATGTACAATAAAATATGAACAATAATTAATATAATTATATATAAAAAATATAGCAATATGGATCTTAAAGTGAAGAAAAAAATTAGTTATAATCTATTGTATAAAAATAAAATCAATAACGATTTTTAATAACCTCTAAATATGTTTTTATCAACCTCTAAATATGTTTTTATCAACAAAAACCAATAAACTAAAAACTAAAACCATTCAACTACAGTGAACACGTAACCGAAACTGGTTTGTTGTATATCATAGGTACTAAAAAGTTGTAACTAATTTACAAACTCTTCTATCTGGTTAACTTACTTTATTGGGCTATTTTAGTCCTTTTTCAGACAAAAGAAGTGGAAAATCATCGCCTGCTGATATAGTTACCTCTTTCATATATTGATTCTCAAAAGTTACCTTTTGTGAAATACACTCTATTTATAATTACCTACATGGATGTATACATATACAATAAATAAAAAAATGACAAAACTAAAAAAGAAACTCATCTCTCTTTGCTTTCTTCGATTTCTTCATCTCCTCTCCAGGCCACCATCATAACTCATTCAACTCCAGCGAGAAACTGAAAAGTTTTTCTCTTAATAAAACTTGAATATCAACTCTTTTTTTTTTTTTCCTTTTGCAAAATTCAGTTGAATCAAATCTGATATGATCAACCAAAGAAAACCCAGTTCTCAGTCCAATAAATTGTATGTGATTAGGAGATCGGAGAAGAGAAAGCAATTAAAGGTCTTACCCCATTGTTTTGAATTTTCATCCTAGATCTATTACACATAGATCACATAAAGATCAAAATGCAGAGATATAAACCAAAAAATAAGTTCATTAACAGATTTGAGAAACAAAAAAATTGAACTAGATGATGAGAATGAGAAAGCGAAGTCATTGGAAACATAAAAAGTGATCGGAAAACAAAGAAATCTAGAAAGACCGAAATCTACAACTAAAAAAATTACGAACACAAGACAAAAAACACGACAAGGAAAGCAATAGCGAAACAATTTGCGAAGGCCCGAAGAAGAAACACCAATTCCAAACAGCTAAGCTCGAACATTTGCGTGATTGCCTCAGCTCCAAAGAACTCGAGTCCTCATCGTTGTTACCACGAGCAACCCTACCCAAAGCCAGCTTTCAAAAACTCGAGACAAAAGGGCGCCTACAGCTTCTCCGAGGACTAACGCAAAAACGGAACCGCTAAAATTGGACCTAATCGCACCCGGCGGCATGGGAGCATCTACGGGCAGCTAGAGAAGCCGCCTCTGACCACCATTCCCAAGCGTGAACCTACGGGATTGAGAAAGCAACCTAGACCGAACCGCTGCCTCTATTCAACCACTAAGCCTTCGCCGATGTGAAAAGCGTAGCAAACCAAGACGCAACAATACAAAGAAGACACAGACACCAACAACAAACCCCAAACCAGCCTATGCAAAACAGCAGCACAAGCCTAGGATGATCCAACTGGAACGAACCAAATCAAAACCACCAACAACAAACCTCTGATACAGAGAATAGGAGACCTGACGAGGAGCCACAAACTAGCAACTACGGAAGACGCAGCTGACACAAACGTCCAGCCACAAGACAAAAGAGATTCGACGTTAACGAATAACCACCACAAGAACAACCAAAAGCAACAACTCCAAACAAATTGACGTCGAGGAAGCTTCCACTTGTGTCACAGATCCAAAGCCCTTCACTCTCTGCCACCAGAAGCTTGAAAACCGTTGAAGGAGAGACCATTGAAGACACAAAGAAACAGAAGCTCGGAGGCTAGACCAAGAACCGGACCAACACCAACACTGAAAAGGCTGAAAGGCGAAAGAGACCGGCTAGCTAAACCGGAATCCAGAGGCACCACGACCACAGCCACCAAAGGAGACCGAGCTGCTCCCATGCCTCAACAACCTCACAAAAAAACCCAAGATCTAAAATCAGATCTGATACCACTACTCGAGAGAAAGTCGATCCGCCAGAACCACCAAACCATCGCTGAAAACAAGCCACTGTCCTTAAACAGCGACGACATCGGCGACTCAAACCCTTGGCGAGTATTTTCTCTCCACGCAACAGCTCACCACCTACCCAAGGCTTCAGAGAAGAGGAGATCCAAGCCATCACCGCTGGAGCAAACCAACAAAGCTACAGACGAAAAATAAAAATCAGGGAGCCCTCCCCGGCGCCGGAAGCACACCGGAGAGGCGATGAAACCAGATCGAGCAAGTTTTGTCGAGAAGAAGGCGAAGGGAGAGAAGATAGAAGCGCGTGCTCTCCACACGCTGGTTTTTTGACTAGCCCAAAAACTGTGTATGAATGTGATAACTCTCTTATATACGCAACAAAGTTCTGTGTATGAATGCGATAAAGTAACATAGTTTGTGGGGGAATAGGTTGTTTTCCATATTTAAATGTGTATATGATAGTAAGTGCATTGCGCTATTTGTCAAAGAGGTTAATATTAAAAAACTATATATAACTTTTACAAAAAGTCTAATTTATAAGTGTACATAAGAGAGTTATAAAAAAAACAAACAAAAAAGTTCATCTTTTATAAATTTGTTTTAAGTTAAGTTTAAAATATATTTTCATTACCCAAAAAAAAACAAAAAAAGTTCTTTTTGAGGTCTTATAGGACACATATAAAAAAAGATTAAATCATTAAATTATTGATAAAAGATATTTAAATCTGATAAAAAAATGTTATGTTTTTGTTTTTCAATTTCTAAAAGTATGTTAGCTTGACCGATTTTGCATTTTCCAAAATGCCACTGCATATAATACAATATCTTAAAAATTAAATGGAAAATAGTTAGAAAATAATAAAAATGGAAATACATTGATATTTAGAAGATTGAAAATTATAGTTCCCCTGTCTTATTTGTTGATTTGATTTTTTAATGGAAACTACACTTGGTGTACTCAAATAAAAAAAGTTAAGAATCTATACATGCTTTATTTTTAATTATTCTCTCTTTTCACAAATTAAATTGGACCAAATTTTCCCTACAATGGATAATAAATATTTTATCACATAACAAAATGGATATCCATGAAATTTTAGAATAACTTTTATATATCATTTATATGTTTCTTATGCATAAGTTAACGATAACAAATGAAATATCATAATAAATTAACATGTTAATATATAAGTTAGTTGATATCAGTCATATAATACATAGTTTAACTCGATAATTATAAATTTATCAAATAATTTATAATTTAAAGCGGTAACATTTGCAATAACTATAAATAATTTAGTTGTATAGCTATGAGGTTATCGAATAACTTATAATGTATAGCGGTAACATATGATTTACATAGTTAATCAAATATATATCCACAAAAGTTACTCCATAAACAAAAAATCTTTAGGGGTAGGAAAGTATCTTCATTAGAAGGAGGGGAGAGATCTAATTTTTAAAGGGTTTACAAGGGTTTTTAAAGGGTTTACGAGGGTTTTTAAAGGGATTTACAAGAGTTTTTAAATGGTTTTTAAATGATTTGTAATGGTTTTTAAAGGGTTTTAGAAGCTTAAAAATGTTTTAAAATGGTTTTTAAATGATTTACAATGGTTTTTAAAAGTTTTTATTAGTTTATAACAGTTTTAAAAGGATTTACAAGGATTTTAAAAAGATTTTAAAAATTTACAATGATTTTAAAAGGTTTTTTAAAAGGATTTACAAGTGTTTTTAAAAGGATTTACAAGTGTATTTAAAGGCATACAAGGATTTTAAAATGGTTTTAAAAGGATTTACAAGGATTTTGAAAGATATTTACAAAGATTTAAAAATAGTGTTAAAGGATTTACAAGGGTTTTTAAAGGGTTTTAGAATTTTACAAAAGTTTTTATTAAATGATTTATCATGGTTATAAGGGGTTTAAAGAGATTTACAAGTGTTTATAAATGATATAAAATGATTTACAATAGTTTTAAAAGGCTTACTCATGTTTTGAAAGGTTTTGGATGACTTTGAAAAGATTTACAAGGGTTTTAAAAGGATTTTTAAGGGATTTATGGTGGGAATTTTGTTTTGGCGGAAAAAAATTTTCTCGGAAATTTTTGGCGGAAAAATTTGGCGGGAAATTTTTCGGAATGAATTTTCTTTTTCTTGGAAAGAATATTACTTTCTTCATCATGAGTTAAAATAAAGGAGGGTAATTTAGTCGTTTTGTACATTGAAGATGGTATTTTTGAAAATGGACACCTAGAGAGGGTACTTGTAAAAAAATGTATCATAAAAAGGTTAGTTGTGCAAATCCCCCTTTTTTAATTGTTTTAAATCATCGTATAACACATAAAATTAATAAAAGATGATTTTGTTGTTCTACATATTTTGTGATTCAAATTTTTAAAAACGGATATATATCACTCAATTAATATAAAAAAATATGTGTTTAACACCTCAAATCCGCTAAATTATTAGAGAATGATTCAAAATCATATTATACATAAGATCATAATGGATTTAAATCCAAGTGAGTAGGAAGTTTCACTTATCCAAACTTTAAAATTTTTATATCAATTAGTTCGATTTAAGGTGAATTATTTAATTTTGCCGTATATAGTCAAATTTAAAATTTTAAAAATTTTAAAATATTATAATTTATATATTTAAATTTTAGAAAAAATTTAAAATAACACAAACGAATTATGTTGTAGGACGGGTTGTATGAATCAATATTAAATATTAAAAATTAAAATGTCATTAATTAATATGTTATTTCAATTACTTTAAATCTTCATTTTTCTATTTTTTAACAATACCAATATAAGACATGTAGAATAAAACTGATTTAGAATAATATTGGTATTATGAAATCTTAATAATTATTAATTATACTCTAACAAAATCTATAAATTCTAAAAAAAAATAAAAAATATGTTTGCCCCGTGGCGTACTGCAGCTTAAAATGCTGTATATTGGAAAACGGGTTAAAACGGATTAATATTGTTATACGAATTACATATGGAAACAATTATTGCAAATTTTATATGTTTTAAAAATAATATTTATACACGGGCTGTATGAAAGGACGGGTTTGAATCGTATTATTAAAATATTAAAATATCTTAGTCTTATATTTCAAAATGTGTTAAAACTTCATTATACGATTTTTTTAACAAAACTAATATACGACATATCAAATGAAACTGGTTTTTAAACAAATTTCAGCATAACTAAAAAAAACGAATTTAAAAATAAAACATACAAAAGTTTACCTGTCTCGAAGTAAATATTGACTATACTTAAACTTCTAAAGAATTTAAATATCAATAGTATTTAATATTTTAAAATTTTATTTACCTAATTTAATTGTATATATGTATCATATATACAGTTTAAAATACTACAAATATCAATTTATTTTAACGTTTCAAAAATTAAAATATTAAAATATTTTAAAATATATTGGTTTAAATTAGATAAAATATATTAATAAAATATAAAATATGCTTACAAATACACAATTCAAATTTAATAGGCCACATTTTATGGTAACGAATTTATTATGATTTCCATGAATATTAGTTACTTATTAGTTTTGATTTTTTTATATATTTTAAAGCATATTTCCTTCCTTTGTAAATATATTTTGCTGTCTTCAAGATATTTGAAACTTTTAATATATAATATAATAATGCTTAAACTTATAGATTTTTAATTGAGTTTAAATATTTCTAATATATTAAACTTTACATGTAGTTTAAAACTTTAAATATTTATAATATTTTAAAACCTTTTAAAGGAGTAAATATTGATAATACCTAAACTTCTATAGAATTTAGATATTTATAGTATTTTAATTTTTCCTTGGACCTAATTTATTTTAAACTTTTATTTACATAATTTAAACTGTTTACATATATACAATTAATACAATAAATATCAACTTATTTTAAACGTTTCAAAAATAAAATATTATAATATTTTGAAATATATTAGTTTAAATTAGGTAAAATATATTAGAAATTTTAGAATATGTTTACAAATATAAAATTTCGAATTTAATAGGCCACATTTTATGGTAACAAATTTATTATGGTTTCCATGACTATTGATTAGTTATTAGTTTTGATTTTTTTTTCTTAAACATATTTTTTCCATTTGAAAATATATCATTAATTTTGTTTGGCTATTACATTTTATTTCATTTTTTCTATTTAATCTGTTTGGTTACACTTATAAAAATGCTCCCCTTTTAATAGTATAGATATCAATTTTGTTGCAGATGTTCCTCAATCACAGCTTTTTGGTTTCAATACACATAAGTTTTTGAGAAGAAATGTAAACTGTTTAGGAGTGGCTGAATCTGGTAAAGCAGAGCAAGCGAGCACTGATACTAGTCAAGATGATCTTCTCACCTGGGTTAAAAATGACAAGAGAAGAATGCTTTATGTTGTTTATCGTGTTGGCGATTTGGGCAGGAGGATAAAGTACATAACTTCGAATTTTCTTCTGATATGATTTGATGTTTAATGTTTTGAGCACTTTCTGAAGCTTAACTGAGTCGTTTGATTGCTGCAGATTTTACACTGAATGTCTTGGAATGAAGCTTCTACGCAAGCGTGATATACCAAAAGAAAAATATACTAATGCTTTCCTTGGTTATGGCCCTGAAGATTGACACTTTGTGATTGAGCTCACTTATAGTAAGTCATATATGTTTCACTCCCGCTTTTATGCTTAGGACCAAGAGTACTGTAGTTCATTTAGCTCCAAGGAGCCTTTGACTATGCATTTTGAATAGAGATGATTGGCTTACCCTTCTTAATATGAATTTATTTACAGATTATGGAGTTGACAAGTATGATGTCGGTGCTGGTTTTGATCACTTTGGTATTGATGTGAGCTTCTCCAATCTATATGAAATTATGTCCTTTCTTGGAAAAAGTTTTTGATGTGTCTGGAGTTTACTCTTTCCACCACATGGTTTTATTTCTAAGATGTGAACTTTTCTTCTCAAAAAGGTGGCGAAAACTGTAGAGCTTGTGAAAGCCCGGGAGCCTGGTCCTGTCAAAGGTGGGAAAACTGTAATCGCATTCATTGAAGATCCTGATGGTTACAAATTTGAACTCTTGGAAAGAGGTCCTACACCAGAACCTCTTTGCCAAGTTATGCTCCGTGTTGGTGATCTCGATAGGGCCATTAAGTTCTATGAGATGGTGACTCCTATGAATTTTTGAGATGTGAGGACTTTTAGCCGAACAGCACAAACATTTAATCTGATATATTTTCTATTTCTCTTATCAGAATGTGTTCTTATCCTTTAATCATATGTGCTTGCTTTCTTTATAGGCCTTCAGAATGGAACTTCTGCGAACAAAGACAACCCTGAGCACAAAGTAACTTGCAATGCCTCAATAATCTAATTCGTAGTAACCATGCGGCCTTAAACTTCCCTTGTCTATCTAGTGGTTATTTGATCGGTTTGATTTAGGTTTTGAATAAACTCACTTGCTGTAAGTGGTTCTTTGCAGTACACAATTGCCATGATGGGATATGGCCCAGAAGATAAATTTCCTATCCTAGAGCTGATATATAACTATGGTGTCACTGAATATGATAAAGGAAATGCTTATGCTCAGGTAAGAGAAATTTAACATTCCGTTCGTCTATATTCCTTTTCAACTGGAGGGTAGCTGGTAGCCAAAGTTTTAACTTGTTTGCTTGTATTTAATTACTGTCAGATTGCAATAGGGATGGATGATGTGTACTAAGCAGAAGCTATAAAAGTCTTTGGAGGAAAAATCACAAGGGAACCTGGTCCATTACCAGGTATAAGCACAAAGATTACCGCGTGTCTGGATCCTGATGGTTGGAAATCGGTAAGATATTTGTGCTGATATAGATTCATATTGATAGCAACATCTTTAAAATATCACGTTTTGAGTTTGCGACTTTCTGGTTTGCAGGTGTTTGTGGACAACATTGACTTTCTCAAGGAACTGAAGTGAGAGGATATTGGAGAAAGGAGAAGAGAGGCAACAAATGCATGCCAATGGCTTATGAAGGAGACAAGAAGGGAGGCCTTGTTGTGTTACATCAGTTTGGGGTTTGATATAATATCTCTCAGCTGAGTATATGGTTCAAAGTGAATGATTGTTTTTTTTTAATCAAATACTCTAGACCTCTAGTGTAGTTGTTTTACAGGATAAACCCCTTGTTCCTTCTTTGTATACGAGTTCCACTTAACATCAATTGCCATTACCTAAGATGATAAGTGCATTTATAAAAAAGAAAAAATCCATCTATCCAAACTATACAATGCATATTGTCTCTTTGGGGACATGTGAAAAAAATTAACATTTGTAAAGCAAATTTAATTATAGAATTTTAGTTACTTTTTTCTTCAAATCTTATGCCTAGTCGAAGTTATAAGGTATAAGAATTACACTAAAAGACCACCCACAATTTTTTAATGTCATTCTTTTTTCTTCTTTAATTATGTTTGTATTAGGATTTTTGTTTACGAGAGAAGCTACACAAATGTATGTAAAAGCTTATGGACAAATTAACCGGCTATATATTTATTGATACAAAAAGTTGTGAATTACTCTTAGTGAAGCCAAAAAATTACGTTTGACAAGATAAAAACTGAAAACTACAAAACGACATCGTATATATAAAATACACCGTTAGATAAACTTTTGTTCGACGTTGTATTGATTTTTTAGTACTAAAAGTTAACCTTAGCAACACAAAACTGAATCAGGCCAAACGTCGTCGTATAAATAATTCTATTTGACGTCGTTTGGCATGTTACCTAGGTTAACTTGGCTCTATAAAAGGATCATACTCACAGTTTTTAATGTCTTCATCATCTCTGCCGTATTGTTTCTTACTACAAAACATAGCAAAAACAACCCCATGGAAATTTGGGATTACTCGACCACATCAATGAAGAAACTTCAAACCCGACTAAATTCTATTGCAAAAGGTATGTCCTGATAAAACATAGATAGCTTGAGATCTTTTACATTCATTTGATTTTATTTGAATTTTTAAAATGTTTGCATAACTTTTTGGTTTTCTATATTACTAAATACTTGTTCATGATCTTGTTAATTGTTTGATTGCTTAATGTTTATATTTTGTCTCACGAGTTTTTAGTGAAAAGATAAAAGAGTTCATATGTGGTAAAAATCATCTAAGGTTCATATAAAGCATCATAAAAATCTCTGGATAAATGATATCATCTTTTGAGGTTGAAAATTATCAGAGATCTATGACCATCCAATCAGAAAGATGATATATGAAAGTTCGGGGTCTAGATCAAAATATTTTAATTTTTGCAATACATGATATTCAGATCCGACTAGGATCTATAATCAAATTTATTTTTCTTAAAGTATATATATGTTTGATAAATCTGTTTTTTAAAATATTAATTATGCTGTCATTGATCATTCTTTTAGGTTATAAATATTTTTGACGTAATAAATTAATCAATATTTAATAAATTTATGAACTAATTTACAAGTAAGATTTTGGGGATTGAATTTGGAAAGACAGAATGCAAAATTTGAAGTGAGATTGTGAGATCGTTCCCTCTTCTTATAAAATAGATATAATTTTAAAATAATGGAAAATAACAAAATGTATTCAAAGGTGTGGTTGTCATTATCATTAGTAGGTGTTTTAGAGTATTATCTTTTTATTTGACTGTAATCTATCTAATGTTAAGACTTTCATTAGTCAAGAATTTGGGATTTGTAGAAACAATTACATTAATGTCCGTGGATTTTTCATAATCTAAAAATTCTTTCTTAATTTATTATTCTACCATCCTATTATACAAGTCAAATAAAAATAATTTCCTGCTATAAATTTTCTCTTTTTTACCTTTTTCTTCAGTTTACTATTTTATTATATAAATTTTTAGTCAAAGTCAAATGTTTTAAAAAAGAAATCATTATGCCAATTTATTTACAAAAAAGAAGAAATAAATAATTTGTTTCTATAATCTCAATTTTAGACCAATGAGAGCCTTATATTAGAATAGAATACAGTCCTATAAAAGGATAAATATCCAAAAAGACCAATTAATGAAAAAAAACACTTTGAATACATTACTTAAAAAAAAAAAAAATTTCTTGAATTGTCAATCTATTATAAAAGAAGAGGGAACAACCTCTCAGATTCCACACACTTCATTATTTTCTTCAGATTCAGTTCTTCGAATCTTCCTCTGTTAATTAGTTCTTTTAATTATTCCCTAAAGTTCGATTCGTTTAGTACAATTTACTGTTGTTATGGAGAGAAAGCGTAAAAGCAATCCTGGCGTTAGAGTCGTTGGACGTAGAATCTACGATTCAAAAAATGGCAAATCCTGCCACCAGGTGAAACTTTAGTTTCGTACTTTAAGACTTTGATCTTGTTTTAAAATAAAACCATAATGATGTTTTGTGTTTTTGTAGAGTGATGCTTCAAATGAAGCTAGTAGTAGTAGCACTAGTGAATTTGTTCCAGTGACAGAAGCGGTTTCTAAAACAGATGTTGCCAAGAAGAAGAAGAAAGTATTATGCAAGAGGACCATACTGAGACAGGATATTCAGTTGAAGGCTCAGCTTCCTCAGGGTACACGCTTGACTTGTGTATTAGGCATTGATATACCCACTGTAGAAGCTGCAAATGTATGCCAGCTTTTCGAGTTTTGCTCTGCCTTTGGAAAGGTGTGATAATATGCTCCATTTCATTAGCTTGGAAACTAACATATGGTCTGTAATCTGATCCATTTCTTTAAAACATTTTGGATAGGTTCTTGGTTTAAAGGAAAGACAAGCTAAAACTGTTGTGAGTGAGTTGTTTGTATGTGGGCGGAATACAAGGAGTAACCAATGCTGCTCTATTATCAAGATGATGATTCAGTTGTTGGACTTAATATCACAAGATAGAGAGATGTATTAGTTGGTTTTTATATTCATGTACTGAAATGTATACCTTATTTTTGTTTGCTCATGTTTCTGATGTGATTTAATTTTATTACAGGTCTTGGACTCTAAGTGCAACTGATAGCAGTTGGTTCACTGCTATTGGAGAGATAGTATTGGAGTCACAAGTTTTGAGAGATGATGAGTTCCCACCTGAAACTTTTGAAGCTGGTGTTGCTGAGTACGAGAAGATGGATCCATCAAGAAAGCTCAAGCTTCTAATTTTCCTATGTGATGAATCACTTAGCACACGGTATACATGTGAATCTTTTTATGCCAATATTAGTTTATGCTTGGTCTGAGATAAACTTATATGTGTGAAACTTTCTCAGGGCAATAAGGGAGTACATTAAAAGCCAAACAAAAGAGTGTGAACAACAGAATAAAGAAGCTAAAGAAAAGGTTGCAACCGCCAAGAAAAAGGTAATTTCTAAATTTATATATCAATCTCTTCCTTGTGCTAAAAACTAGTTTTGTCTTTTATATAGGAGACGCAACTTAAACAGAAGATGCAAGGTGACGTTGCCAAAGCCATTATGGAAAAAAATGGAGCTCCATTGTCCATTGAGGAACATAACTTAATTGTATCTCAAATAAGAGCTGAAGCTAATGAAGCTCACAAGGAGATGATGGAAGCAAAAGGCATGACATATTGACACCCTTAAGACTCCTTATATATGTTAATTGTCTAGCAAATGTTGTTGTATTATATTTAATCTTTTCTCCCTTTGCAGCTATACGTATATGTCATGCACGTAGAACTGAACCAATCATGAAGGATGATGATAATAATCTTGTTCTTTGGAAACTGAAGTGTTATGAAGAAGAAGAATCAAAGTTTTTGCTTCAAGGTTTGTAATTTACTTACAATCTTTGTTTGTTTGTATTTCTTTGGCAAAATTGTTTAGTAATGTAATCTCATTCTTTATATATATATATGGCAGATTTAGGAGCATATGATCATTTATGGCGACTTGAAAGATGGTTGGCTTTTAAGCCTGAAAAGACACCAGAGATAGAGAAATGTCTCTCATACAAGAACAAGAGGTAAGTTATTCTCATCAAGAGGCTATAAATGATATTTGGATTTTTGTAATGTACAATTTAAACTAATTGCTGCTTTGTTTTGATAGAAAAAGAGGATGATGTCTCTTCGGGGATGAGGATGCTGATGATGGAACGATATAGAAGATGATGATGTGGTTGATGATGATGATGATGATGATGATGATGATGATGATGATGATGATGATGATGATGATGATGGTGGTGGTGGTGGTGGTGGTTATGACTTCTGGAATTATATTTATGTTTACCTAATTTTGCATGTGTTAGAAATTTAGAGGAAGACATCCAATTCCTCCACAAACTTAAGTTTTTTTAATCGTATTAATATTTAATACATAGAACTTCGTTTTGTGCTATCACTATATAAACTTATTAAAAATTTGAATTTCCTACTCAGAACAAAAAAAATCTGGTCTAAACTCACAAATTTCTAAACGACGTTATTGTTAAGTTAATAGAAAGCTGAGTAGATGTCATGTGAATGTATTAATTTCAACAGAAAAAAAAATACTTCTGATTTTACAAATATGAGAATCAAATTCGTTAAAAATGAAAGATAGTTTTCTTTTCTCTATTTATATGAATTTCAGATGATTTTTACCACATATATGGACAATTTCAAATTGTTGTGTTACATCAGTTTGGGGTTTGATATAATATCTCTCAGTGCTGAGTATATTGTTGAATGTGAATGGTTTCTTTTTTTTGGAATCTAGTACTCTAGACTTCTAGTGTAGTTGTTTTACAGGATAAGCCCCATGTTGCTTCTTTGTCGTATATGAGTTTCACTTAACATCAATTGCCATTAAATAAGATGATAAGTGCATTTATAAACAAGAAAAATCCATCTATCCAAACTATACAATGCATAAACAAGAATATTAGTTATAGAATTTAAAATATTATATATTATAGAATTTAATTAGGGAAACTACAATGCAGGTAAAATAATTAAAGTTCCATCTCTCATAAAATTTTATTTAGTTCCTTATTTCTCTGACCTTTTTAGCCCTATTGTTCTCCTAAAATAAAATATTGTTCTCTCTCTTTCTCTTACTTATCTACATATGTCTAAATCTTAAAATTAAATGATAAAATAATATAATTAATTCTTAAAATTAAATAATAAAATGAGGTGGATGATGATTAGGATGATGAGGTGGCTTAAGGAGAAGAGAAAAAATTTAACTTTATATATATAGATGCATTGTAATATCTCGACTGTCATCTTACCCAATGGGCCTCATATTCACTCACAGCCTATGGGTCCACTTTTCTTAATGGGTTTCACGTCATCTTCCTAGGCTCATGAACCAATGCATAGCCGACGGTCGATTTGCTTCGTTCGGGAGGCCTAAAGACTTTTTTACCAACCCTACAAATCACCACATGATATTTCTTTGTGTTTTAGCCCCACTCACATAGTTCCAACAGTCACTTCCAGGAAGGTCATCCATCATTTGACTACCCCAGCATAAGCACGTTTAATTGTGGAGTTCCCTTAGAACTTTGACCGAAAAGATAATGCACTTTGGTGATATAAGTGGCGAAATCAATTTAGTTAAGCCTCTCCGCAACCCAGGGTCTCACAATTCTCCCTCACTAACAAACCGCAACGTCCTCGTTGCGCACCAAGGCCGTTATCCCTTGACAATGTGAGCCTACTACTCCACACTTGTCTGGGTTCGGCTATGATTCCAATTATAACGTCCCGACCATTAACTCTCAAAGTGGGCCCATGTTCACTCTCAACCCATGGAGGGCATGATATGACTATCGCCGAACAAAACCTGGAGCTCGTAGCCGAGGAACAATTCGTAGAAGAGGAGCTGCTCGTAACCAAGGACCAGCTCGTACCCAAGGAGCATCTCGTACCTGAGGATGAGCTTGTAGCTGAGAAAGTGTTTTTAAAGAAGCTAATCAAACCGCCATGGTTTTAGTTCAAATCTCATCAATGATCATCACGGTTCATGGGGTTCGGTAAAGGGTTAAGTGTTGCTTATGCACTCTTTTTCCCTTGTCAAGTTTTGTATTGGGTTTTCTTGGCAAGGTTTTTAATGAGGCCTAAGTAACACTTTCAAGACCATTTATTCGTTGGTCCAAGGCCCATCACTTTGCCTTGGCCCATTTTCTATCTTTTCTCTTCATTCTTGCATTTAATGTTTTTGTAATTTCTAAGACTTGGTGCATGGACTTGCATGAGTGTATTTCCAAGGCACTTGTGCATGCTCTTGCATGTTCTTCTTCTCTCTCATTCCCTTCTACTATATAATCCCCCTCTACCTCTCATTTGTAACTAATCTAATCTTTTATCAAAAACTCTTTCTAAGTTAGATCATTCTCTCTTGTTCTTTCTTTGGTGTGTAATATCTTTAGTGAAGTCCAAGTTCGGTAAATCAAAGTCTCTTCCGCAACCTTTGTGCGACCATTCGCTCAACATCCTTTGGTCTAAATGATCCCCCGATCCTTAGGTGCAAAGCCTATCATTCTTTCAACTTCAAGAGTGTCGATTCTAGGAGGATCGTATTAGTCCACCTAATAGGCCTCACGTCATTTCAGTAAGCCCATTGAGACATGTGTCGGTCGGGGCTTTAAATGTATACAATTATAAATTTATTATCATTAGTAAGAAAAGAAAAATAATGGCAAGGATATGAAAAACATTTTCACTTTAGAAGGATTTTGGGAAACATCTACTAATATTAATACAATTTTCAAATTTATTAGAAACGCAAAGTATTTACATTTTCACAAGCATAATATCGTGTACTAATCAACAAAATAAAAATAAAAAAAGTCTCTCATATCACAAATCAAATATTATTTAGAAAAATATAAAGTAAAATAGTATAATAATTTTTAGTATTGCATATTTTATATTAAACAAGAATAAAACTCAACTGAAGGAGTATTAGTTTAGTATTTGAAATTTGTATTGTTATTTGTTTAATTTTAATTTAAGCCCAATAGTGGGTATTAGAATATTATATTTCAGAAGCTTTTAATTTTGGTAGCCCAAGTTATTCTTTTGAGTCCACTATTTTTTTTGGTCGAGAGTCCACTAATTTGTTTTCCCTAGGCCATGAATAGATGTTGTTTTTAAATTCAGTTTTTGGATTTGGTTTTTAGGTTTTAAATTATAGACCATAGATTTAGATTTTTCTTTTAGTTTTTTTTTTGTATTTAAAATCCAAAAAATATGGTCTTTGGTTTTTGAGGAAAATAACATATAAAAACTAAAAACTAGATTCCCTAAATTTTAGGAGACTTAAAAATCTAAAATCATGAATGGGAGATTAGAAAAAAATAGTTTTACTAAACTTTGGGGAATCCAAATATTAAAAATCTTGATTGTTTGAAAATGAATTTTTGAAAAACAAAACCAAAATCTATTATAACATTTTTGCAGCATTTTTTGAAATAAATCCTATAATTCAAAAATATTTACAAGAAATGCCATTGGCATTAATTAATTTTTTATTTTTATTTTCTAAACTTTTGATTACACGATTAATTAAAAAACTAACGAATACATTCCCTAATTTACTCTCCTTAAATCTCTCTAAAATCTACAAAATCCACTTTATTAAATACTCTATTTTTTCCAAAATATAAGATGTTTTAGGTTTCTTTAATTATGTTTTACATATTTTTAGATAGATTTTAATGTTATTTTTGTATTTTTACTCTTTAAATTCTGCAGTATTTTCTATGATTGGTTGAATTTTATTTTTAGTTAATTATGAAAAGATAATTTACTTTTTTAAATAATTCTCTTAATCTTAGTGTTTTTACTTTGAACATCTTATCATTTTCTTAAGCTGACTACATAACAAAAAGCCAGCTTCCTTCCGAGCCTAAAAATAAGATGCCTTCCGATTTGCTATTACATTTTTGCAGTATATTAATCAACACATTAATTCAATAATATATATATATATATATATATATATATATATATATTTTAAACGAAACTTATTAATTCAATCAAAGATTCTCCCCACCTGAATATCTAAAATATAAAATTGAGGAATATAAACAGATTAATTTCTCTGAAACAACAAATTACATATACTTGGTATATTCCTAAAAAATCAAATATTATGCGAATAATTAGTCAATAATTTGTTAGCAAAACAATAATTTTGATGCGTGAATAAGGGGAAACCTTTCTTTTTTGGTAATTCACAAGGAGACAATATCCCAAAAGAAAGTTTTACAGTCTTTTTGATTAATGAAAGACTTAAAAACTATATCTATATGAACATTTTTGCAGCATTTTTCGAAAAAAACCTTGGAGTTGAGATTTATCAACAAAATCATGCCAATATTAATTATTTAGTTAAAATTTTAAAAACTAATAATAACTATTTTTATCAAAATCCCTAAAATCTCTTCCTAATAAATATAATATCATTACTTATTTTCCACTTTTTACTCAAATATTTACCAAAATCTTTATATGATCTTATTTGTTTTTAATTTATTTTATTACATAAAACATATGTATTATAAAAACACAATTTTTCGCATATAGTGCAATTTGATTTTTGTAAGCGGACGTATATTACAATTTTTTTTAGCATACGTACATCATTCCATATCGGTATAATTTTTGATAATGGTTCGGAACCTTTATAAATAAGATTATAACCTTCCAATTATGAATGACAGGACTATAAACATGGGTTTGATTTTTTTGGGGAATATATGATGGGACGGGTTGTAAGATGGAAATGATTGTTATAATTACATATAAAATTTAAAATATGACGATTATATGACATACCGGAGTGTTATTAATATTAATATTTTAGTCCTACACCAAGTTTATACTAAAATATTATTGATTTTACCATTTTTTTTAAACATGGATTAATTTTTTGGCGATTATATGACATACCGGAGTGTATACGGAAAAGGTTGTAATATGCTTCCAACAGATTATATGACAGGACGAGCTGTAAGACGCAACAATTTTAAGTTGATATTACTAAAAAAATATAATATTATTAATCTCATAGTTCAATACGGGTTATTTTACTTTTTTTTAACAATATCGATATAAAACATGTATAATAAAACTGATTTAGTAAAGTATGATATTATTATATATATATATTTAAGTTTGATATTATGCAATCTTGATAAATATAAAACCAACTCCAACTAAACCTATCGATTTTTAAAAATATGAAATACAAAAAAAAAAATTTATCCCGCGGTGTACCGCGGGTTAAAATATAGTTTCTTCTACAATTTACTAAACATTCAAGGCCCTAGTGTTTTTATTTTGTCTTTTAGTTTGTTTCTACTTTTTTTTTTTGCCTAAAATTGGTTGTGTTCTCGCTTGAAGATACTACATTTTTTTTTTGTAGCATATGAGCTTTTTGAAGATTGAATAAAATAGATGTAGACAGTTTAGTTTTTTTCAAAAATGCTAATGTGTCTTTGACGTGGTGCTGAGGTGGCAGAAGGAGAAGTAAGGAAAGTCTACTTTATATATACAGATAGATAGATAGATAGATAGATAGGTAGTGCTCAAACTATGATTTAGTCCTCTAAATCGAACAAATGCCTCTCAACATGTATTTCTCAAAACCAAAAGTTATATTTCTAAATTTCCTTAAAAAAATGTCTTCCGATTTATAAAAATTAAGGTCGACCCATTTGTTCAGAAACATCTTCTTGGACAAGAATTTAGTTTGAACTTCATCTCACACAATACAATAGTTTAGGTAAGGATATAAAACATTGTTCCTAAATTTAAAAATATTGAGAAAATTCACCATTCCAAGAGTATAAAAATTATTATTATTTTATTTTATTTTATTTTATTATAAAACTTCAAATTATTATTAGGGGCAATTTACAAGGATACCATGATTTTAGGATTTTGGGCCTAAAATACCATGAGGTCCAACATTATCCATTTATAACATTTTTTATTAAGCAAAATGAAAAATACCCCTGTTGAAACCATTGTATATTCTTCTTCCTAGCCTCCAAAAGATCTGATTTTTCTCATCTCAACGCATCACGCCGTCTCACCGGATTCTCGTGCTCACCGGTCTCTGTTTCACCGGATTCTCGTGCATCACGTCGTCTTGCCGGATCTTGTCGTCTCACTGCATCACGTCATCGTACCAGTCACTCGTAGATCCGTCGATCTCTTGTCGCCTTTCCATGCCTCACATTTTGCTGTTGGTGTTCATGTTGAATTTGATGGTGTGGTAGCCACCATCCGTTCAATTAATTCTCCGTTCATCCAGCTCATTGATCTCCTTGGGTTTAGGTATTGATTGATTAATGGTTTCATTTTCAGTTTGAGTATTGATATATCATGGTTTTTACGGGTTTTTGGCCATGATATAAGTCTTATTTATAGAGCTTTTATAGTGTTTTCGAGTCTTTTTGAGTCATTTCAGGATTAGGAGTTATTTGGCATGGACTGAAGTTTTTTGGAGCATTTGGGAGCATTTGGAGAAGATGTGCCGAAAGAAGATACTGGGAGAGCATATTTGGTGTGAGTGTCGATCGACATAACTCGTGGTGTTGATCGGCACAAATATCTTACGGCAATTGAATTTCACGTTTAGTTGAAGTTCGGAAGATTTCCATATTCGGCCCAAAAGTTTCCCTTATTTGCAATTAAGCCCAGTTCGTGGTTTAGACATATATATTGAGTTCTTAGGGTTTTGTTAAGAGCTTTATTTTGGAGAGAGAGATTTGAAGAGAACTATGAGAGAAGAATTAGAACCTCTTTCAGAAAAGATTCAGAATTCCTTTACTTCTTCTATTGATTTCTTTAATGATATCTATTTTATTCATGATGTTCGTTTCATTCACCAGGTCTGAGTAGATTTATTGTTAGGTTTAGGGTTTTCAAAGGAATTCATGAATTGTTAGGTTGTTAGATTGTTATGATTGAATCAATAGAGTTCTTCATCTAGATTGTGGTTAATTTGTTATAGAGGAGTGAAAGCAACCTAGAATCTGATCTTAGGTTAATTGGTAGATACGAAAGTGTTATTGATTTCCTGAAAATAATCTAGATGAGCAAAATACCTATTCGCAAAGAGATTTGGTTTAGGAATTTTGTGAACTTATCAAACCTGAATTAAATGCATGTCTTAAACTTATAAATTTGCAAAGAGCTTTGAAATTTAGGGTTCTAGACATAGATAGTCTTTGCAACGAAAGTTGATTGATTATATTTTTGTGATTTGAGTTCAAGAACGGTGCTTTATAAATCCTGACATACTTATTTGCAATTCTGAATTTCCTGAGAATATCCCTAAGCCTAGCGTTTCCTCATTATTATTTTAAAAGCAATCGTTAATTTAATTTGCTATTTTATTTAATTTAAATCATGGTTGCTTAGCTTAATTTAATACCAATTATTTATTGTGTAATCGTTGAGTTTCTGTGGATTCGATCCATAAGTATTACAGTGATCTCTTAATTGAGAGAGTAGCTCATGACAAATTTGAGCCTATCAAATTTTGGCGCCGCTGCCGGGGACTCATTTTGATTACCATTAGATTAAAGTTAAAAAAAAGTTTAGTCTATGTTTTTATTTTATTTTGTTACTTACACTTTTTTTTCTCTTTTCTTTTTGGTGTTTCAGGTTTATACCTAATACCAAAAGCAAGAACACAGAGCTAGTTGATCTCAACAATCAAGAACTAACAGGTTTAGTTAGAAAGAATCGAAAAGCTCAGAAACAGGCAGCAATGGCTGCGCCAGTGATTTTGATTCAAGATGCTGAGGTTACTCTCAGAGATGCAGATGGGCATCTGAGGAATGCACAAGAGCAGAAGCTAAATGCTAACAGGACTGTTAGTCCTGAGCCAGTCGTCGTCGGTGTCGAGCGACACCAACTGGGGGTCGATCGACACCAAATCGTAGCAGACAACAATCAGTTAGCGTTGAATGCTGAAGCAGAGGATGAAAAGCAAACACTTGGAGAATACAACAGGCCTGCACTGTTCTATTTTAACCAGTCTGCTATATGTCCTACTACATTTCAGAGGAACTGCTTCGAGCTCAAGCCTGGATACTACCCTCTTATAGGATAACACTCATTCCATGGTCACACTCATGAGCATCCAATGGATCACATTGAGTAGTTTGAAGATTTGGTATCTAGCATCAAGGCTGAATGTGTGTCTTTGGATTTTCTGCTCTGCAAGCTTTTCTAGCACTCCTTAGCTGGAGAAGCACTATCTTGGCTTAAGGAGTTAAAGCCTGCATCTGTTACGAGCTAGAAGGATGTAAAGGTTGAGTTATTGAAAAACTTTTATGATGATGCGAGGTTAGAGGAGCTGCGAAAAAGGATTGCTACCTTTTCTCAAGGGATCTCAGGGGCATTCAATGTTGCTTGGGTGCATTTTAAGGGGTATCAGAGAGATTGTCCACACTATGGTTATGCCAAATTTAAGCTGTTGGGAATATTCTATAGAGGATTGGATTGGAGATATCAAATGGCTTTAGATGCTGCAAGTAATGGCAATTACAATACAAGGTCTCCAGCTCAAGCTACCAAATTGATTGAGAATTTAGCTTCCAGCAACAACACTAAAATTGCTGATTTTAAGAGGAAGAAGCTAGCTGAAAACATGGATGGGGTTCAACTTGCTGACGTTAAGGCTTTAAGTGGATATATTGTGTTTTTATCGGTTTTAAGTCTTTCTTTTCTCTTTCATTTTATAACTTTTATTGAGTCAAAGTGTGTTTTTAGAGTCCATTAGTCCATTATAGAGTCTTTACAGGTTTTAGGTTGCTTTGGAATAAAACGAGCTGTTTTGGGATGCAAACACACATTTGGAGATGCAGATTCATGTAGAAGTATCAAATGTTAGGGATCAGATGAACAATTTTCCACCGTTAAATGTTTCTCATATTTTGACACAAGATGAAGCCAGATGTTAGCTTTCATTTTCAAGTGATTTCAAGGAAATCTAACGGTGCATTCACAAGTTACACCCGATTTTGTGAAGACAGGTCATTCTGACGAGTTGTTGAAACTGATGGAGAAGTAAAACCTGGGGGCATTAGACCGATCGGTCTAACATTTGGATCGATCGGTCCTTTACTTTTGACGCAGGTTTTGGCCCATATTCGATCCGAAATACTTCAGAACAGATCCAACTCATCTCATATTGTTTTTATACCATAGGCTCGACTTTTTAGCAGCCATCCTTCATATTTTTCAGTTCTAAACATTTTTCTTTGCTTTCTAAACAATTTTGGGGAGAAGAATCCATCCTCTTGACACTTGGAGAAGATTTCTAAACCCTTTCTTATTATATTTTCAATTTCATCATGTTTTCTTTCATATCTATGTGCTTTGTTTCAATTGCTATATCTGAGTAGTCTCTTAATTGGGTTTTAGGTTCCAAGTAGGAGAATTCAATGAATGTCATAGGGAATTCTTAATCTTTAGGTTCTTCAATTTACATGTTCTCAATACTAGAATAGGATTGATCACCATGTTTTAGAACTTAGGCTTTTATGTGTTTCAGAGATGTTCGATAAAAGGCCTGAATGAATGTAAATTGATTATTGTATTTCTAACCTGCGAGAGTTGAATTTAGAATGCTTTGTGAACCAAATGAACATGTTTGATAATGCGAATTTGGCTAGGAAATTACAAATGAGAGTTTAGTAATTGAATAGTTAAATTCAGTGATTAATGTCTTGAGAGAGAATTAGTCTAAAATTCTATTCATGTTCAAGAACGGTTCTTCAAGTTAGAACTCTTTATTACTTTTATTTGTTATTCATTGATTCTCTGAAAATACCCTGCAGTCCAATGTCATTAATTCATAAGTTTAAATCTCTCTTTTATTTGCATTTTTATTTACAAAACTGAAAACCAAACAAAAACCCTTTCCGCTTTAGCTAAGAACGAGTCTTACAAGTCTTTAGTGTACCATTGCTCCTTGTGATCGATCCCGCATATACTTTACTTCGGTTAAGTTATCGGGTTAAATACTCGAGTAATCAAGTTGGCGCCGCTGCCGGGGAGCAATTGCGTTACCTAAAGATTTAGGATTAGTTTTTAGTCTAGAGCATTTTCTCTACAGTTTTTTTTTAACTAACAATTTTTATTTCTTTTTGGTGGTTTAGGAGTTGGTGGCCATGGAATCCAATGATTGGCCACAAGAAGAAGAGGATGAGCCATATATAGAGCCACCATTTGATGAGAGTGTTCTTACACCGGAACAAAAAGTGAAGTTGGATGAACTTTACGTGGAGAATCCAACATTGACAAGGAGAGACTTAGCGACTATGATCCGGTTGAACCTCATGTTGTATGTTTGCTTCATATGGGCTTATTTGGTCTGAACCATATATTGGGCCTATACTGGTGTGTAGCCTATACAGGGTCCAAGTTGTGTATGCTGCAAGAGTAAACCGACATAAGCACTAGGGTTTCACTATATAAGGGAAACTAGGGTTGAAGAAACAGGTATGCTAAATGCTAAACGCTGGATGTTAAAGGCTGGATGCTAGAGGTTGTATGCCGGACGCTGGAGGCTATGTGTAGCCGCAAGGCATAACGCAGGGCGCAGTGCTGTGAGCATGCACATGGCGTTGTGCAGAGAGCATGCAGCAGTGCTCTGAACCCTGAGAAAGGGGCAGTAGCTAGGCTGGGGCCGAGGACTGAGAGTTGAACATGACCTAGTCTAGGTTTAAGGTGTCTCCATGACACTTTGATGAGAGACAAAGGTGGAACTGTTTCTTGGAGGTTCAGTGAGGTGTTTCTGTGGTGATACATGGAAGGGAGAGTTGAATCAGAGACAGGGAGAGAAGAAGAAGAAAAGCATCTAAGACAGTGAACATGTGTGTCTACCTATGTTATCTTCTTCAGGTTTCTTTGTTGGTGCTTTCTAAGCTTTGTATACGAAACATAGTGTAAGCACTTGTTATAGCGTTGTGTAAACCTAACTGATTGATAGTGGATGTTTGTGGGAGAAGGTTCCCACACGAGATGTACCCTCACGCAGAGGGGAACTCGTTAAATCTCTGTGTTATGTTTATGTCTTGTTATTGATCTATGATCCAAAGAGGCGTTGGGGCAAAGTCGTGGTCTGCGATTCATACAGAGATGAATTGGGGTCTGCGATTTTCAACACCTCATATCGTTGCGGGCAGCATATGAAGGAAGGCAAATCACAGGCTATGAGATCAAAGAAGCACATGATCTTGAAAAGGTAATATATTGGATTCCACCGAGCGACATAGAAGGTACATGCGTTTTAACCCTTGAAATTCAAGATTTTGAGGATTTTTCTATGCCTTGCATTGAAGATGTTGCTTCTAGTTTGCATACTCCCAAGATTATCAGTGAATGTTATGATTTGATAGTTGAGTCCCAACAACTAGATACTTCTAGAGCAGAAAAACTTCCTAGAGATTACCATGAGATATGTTTTGATATTGAATATCATTGTGCTTTGAATGTTCATGATCTCGAGTTTAAGTTTCCAATGCCTGAAATATCTAGATCTCTTCTTGTAGAATCTTATTTAGGAGTTGTGCTTGATATTGATAACATCTTGGATGAGACTGGGGATCTTGAGGTTAATTATATGGATTGAAATATTGTGCTATATGAGATTAATGGGTTTTTCTGCGGCTGTAGTTTTTCTGGTGTTTCTGTCCTTTTGGTTCTTAGAGATTTTTGTTTGTGTGGTTTGTTGTAGGGCGTTGTTTGGCTGTTGCAGTCGCGAGGAGAGTTTTTCCTGGTTGTTTTTGTAGTTCAAATCACCTTGTTAAGGTGAGTGCGTGACCATGAGCTTATCTAAGCGATTGGGATTGAGTGACTTCTTGTGTGATGATTTGTAGGTGAACTGGATGTGTTATTGGATGTTTAGCTTGCTGGATGGTTTGTTTTTGTTATATATGTGGGTGTTATCTCATTGCTTGTGTGTATAGCTCGTAGATGGGAGGATCGCCCTCTCTAAGTATTTATGAAATACTTATGCATCTCTTTCTTTGATGTAGGTAAAAGCAAAGTGTGATCCGTGGAATCATGGCGAGGAGAGGAGGATGATCTAGGCACTCATTGGTGTTTTAGATTATTGTTGGATTTGTTAGGGTGTTAGAATGGAATTTAGAAACATGTTAGGATGATCATGTTTTGGAATAATGTTTGGTTGAACTTGTTGGTTTAATGGAATTGTTTTATTGGATTTTTGGTTAAGTCTTCCGCTGGTTAATATTGTTGGTTACTTTAATGAGATTGCTTGGTTTAATTGATTTAAATTATTATGGCCGGTTTAGTTGGTTCGAGTTAATTGGGTTAATCCGGTTTGCATGTTTAAAAGAAAAAAAATGGGATGGGTTCTTTCAATTTGGTATCAGAGCATTTACGGTTCTAGGACGAGATTTAATTGGTAAAAATTGTGATGTGATGTGTGAATTTCATTGATGAGGAATGATGATGTGGATTGCATGCTGATTGATTGTGTGTTTAATCAATTGTGTGAGCATGGAGACCTAGATCATCCTCTCGAGCCTTAAATGAGATTCCACGGTAAGTTGTGTCGTTTGATGATTTGTTTGGTGTTCTTAGCCTTCTGTTGTGTTGCAGATGGTTAGAGGTGGAGTTGTCGGTCGTGGTCGTGGTCATGGGCGTGGGCGTGGTCGCGGTAGGGGGCGTGGTGTTGCCTCGGGTAGCGACACGAGTGTGGGCCGGAATGCTACGACCGATTTTGTTAGTGAGTCCCAGTCGCATCAGGACGGGCCCGTGGGTGGTGAGAGTGTGAGTGCCGTGGGAGCCGGTTCGTCCGGGAACGGTACTAGTGTTGTTGGAAACCCGGTTGGGGATGTTCCAACAGGTGCAGCCCAGGGTCAGAATGATTGGCTTGCGGATTTTCTGACGCAGCTCTTGGAGCGGTTACCGGGTGCGGTACCGTCGGTGCAGGCTCCTGTTGGGCCTGAGTTGCAGGATCCTGTTGGGCCTGGTGTGCAGCCTGTTGGGCCGGGTGTGCAGCCTGTTGGGCCGGGTGTGCAGCCTGTTGTTGGGGTTGTACCGCCTGAGGGGGTAGGTGCGGTGGTCGAGCAGCCGTACTACCTGCGGATGTTGGAGCAGCTGCAGCGCTTCAAGATGTCCTTGTTCTTCGGAGGTTCCGACCCGGCTGTAGCGGATGAGTGGCGGGTGCGATTAGAGCGGTATTTCCAGTCGATGAGGTGCCCGGAGGCGTATCGGGTGGACCTAGCGGCCCACTACTTGGCGGGTGATGCACATTTGTGTTGGCGGAGTGTGCTGGCCAAGAGGGGGCAGGGATTGGCTGTGTGGGGAGATTTCTTGGCAGAGTTTAATGCCAACCACTGGACCGGATGGAGTCGCAGTTCCTGGCGTTGACTCAGGGCGAGCGGTCGGTGCGGGAGTACGACTCGGAGTTCAGGCGACTCTTGGGCGTGCGGGAGATCCTGAGCAGATGCAGGTGCGTCGGTTCATGAAGGGTCTCAGCCCTAACATGAGGGTGCGGTGCAAGGTGCGGGCCTATGCATCACGTGTGGAGCTGGTTGAGGTGGCGGCGGGGATCAAGGACGAGTTGAGGAGTCACATGGTGATTTCTAGTCCGTCGGCGCAGCCGAAGAAGATCCAACCGCAGTCGGTTCCGAGCAGAGGTGGCAAACCTGCTCAGGGACAGAAGAGGAAGTGGGATGACACTTCCAGGATGAGTCAGGGTGATCGGAGGTGCTTCAGGTGTGAGAGCACGGATCACAGGGTGGCGAGCTGCCCGAAGAAGGGCGAGCCGTGAGTGGATACCCGTGTCTGTTATCACTGCAGAGAGACGGGGCACATCAAGACGAGGTGTCCTAAGTTACAGCAGATGGCGGTAGCAGCGGTGCAGCAGTGGGTGCAGCCAGGATTGCAGTTGGCAGGGCAGTCGTTGGCTGAGCTGGGAGCACCGCCGGTGGCACAGATCGAGGGATCGAGGGGGTATACGACCGTGGAGACAGGAGAGCCAAGCACTGGACGGCCGATCACAGGTTTAATTCTAAGACTCAATCTGTTTCCTTCCGTTGTTTTAGAATTTGTGTTGTTTTCCTGTGATTTTGGGGTGGGCAGTCTTAGTGAAAAGGGTTTGTGTAGGGACCCTGTTGGTAGGCGGGTTCTTGTCCCACGTGATGTTTGATTCTGGAGCTACGAATCGCTTCATTACCCCTGAGTGCGCGACGGGTGGTAACATCTGAGGAGATTCCGATGGTTGTTATGGAGCCGTTAGAGTCGCAGGAGGCGCTTTGCTAGCGGTTCAGGGGCGGGCTAGTGGTGTGGATGTACTGATTGTGGGAGAGTCGATGCCGGCAGATCTGTACATTAGTCCGGTGGAGTTTTGTGATGTAATTCTGGGCATGGATTGGTTGGAGCGGCACAGAGTTCATCTGGATTGTCACCGGGGGAGAGTATACTTCGAGCGTCCCGGACCGAAGATGTATTTTCAGGGTGTGAGACCGATTTCGGGGAGTTTAGTGATTTCGACGATTCAGGCGGATAAGATGATCCGGAAGGGGCGGGAAGCTTATTTGGCTACGATTGTCATGCCAGAGACGGTCGATGAGGTAGCAGTGGATAAGATCCGGGTGGTCCAGGAGTTCGAGGATGTGTTTCAGTCGTTAAAGGGGTTACCACCATCTCGGTCTGATCCCTTCACGATTGAGTTGGAGCCCAGGACAACGCCGTTGACTAAGGCTCCGTACCGGATGGCTCCAGCAGAGATGGCTGAGCTGAAGAAATAGTTGGAGGATCTGCTAGGCAAGGGTTTCATCCGTCCTAATGTTTCACCATGGGGAGCACCGGTGTTATTCGTTAAGAAGAAAGATGGGAGTTTCCGGCTGTGTATCGATTACCGGGGACTTAACCGAGTCACGGTGAAGAACAAGTATCCTTTTCCGCGGATTGACGAGTTGTTGGACCAGTTGAGGGGAGCTACGTGGTTCTCTAAGATCGATTTGGTGTCGGGGTACCATCAGATTCCTATCGACGAGGCGGATATCCGTAAAACGGCGTTCAGGACGAGGTATGGGCATTATGAGTTCGTGGTGATGCCTTTCGGGTTGACTAATGCACCAGCGGCGTTCATGAGGCTGATGAACAGCGTGTTCCAGGCGTTTCTGGATGAGTTTGTTATCATCTTCATTGATGATATCCTGGTGTATTCTAAGAGTCCTGAGGAGCACGAGGTACACTTGCGGGCAGTGTTGGAGAAGCTGCGGGAGCAGAAGCTGTATGCTAAGCTGAGCAAGTGCAGTTTCTGGCAGAGAAAGATGGGTTTTCTGGGTCATATCGTGTCTGCAGAGGGAGTTTCTGTGGATCCAGAGAAGATTGAGGCTATCAGAGATTGGCCTAGACCGCAGAATGCTACAGAGATACGGAGTTTTCTGGGATTGGCGGGTTACTACAGACGGTTTGTGAAGGGCTTTGCCAGTACAGCTCAGCCAATGACCAAGCTGACGGGGAAGGATGTTCCTTTTGTGTGGACTCCTGAGTGTGAGCAAGGTTTCGCTCAACTCAAGGAGATGTTGACGAGTACGCCGGTTTTGGCTTTACCAGAGCAGGGAGAGCCGTATGTGGTGTACACGGACGCTTCGGGCGTTGGTTTGGGTTGTGTGTTGATGCAGCAGGGTAAGGTGATCGCCTATGCTTCGCGGCAGTTGCGGAAGCATGAGGGCAACTACCCTACTCATGATTTGGAGATGGCAGCGGTAGTCTTTGCTCTGAAGATTTGGAGATCTTATCTGTATGGAGCGAAGGTTCAGGTGTTTACAGATCATACGAGTCTGAAGTATATATTCACGCAGCCTGAGTTGAACTTGAGGCAGAGGCGCTGGATGGAGTTGGTTGCAGACTATGATCTGGAGATAGCTTACCATCCCGGTAAGGCTAATCTGGTTGCAGATGCTCTGAGCAGGAAGCGAGCGGCTTCAGCTCGAGGGCAGGATATGGAGACCTTGGTGGGAGAACTTAGCACCTTGCGGTTGTGTGCTATTTCTCAGGAGCCACTAGGGTTAGAAGCAGATAACCGAGTAGACCTTCTGACCAGAGTTCGAGCGGCTCAGGAGAAGGATGCAGGGCTGGTTAATGCTTCTAAGGATACTGAGTCAGAGTATCAGGTTGCAGCCAATGGGACTATCCTTGTGCATGGACGAGTTTGTGTGCCCAAGGATGAGGAGTTGAGACGAGAGATCTTGAGTGAGGCTCATGCGAGTAGGTTCTCTATTCATCCAGGAGCGACCAAGATGTACCGAGATCTGAAGCGGTATTATCATTGGGTCGGGATGAAGAGGGACGTAGCTAAATAAGTCTCTGAGTGCGATGTATGTCAGCTAGTGAAGGCTGAGCATCAGGTGCCGAGTGGATTATTGCGGAGTCTCCCTATTCCAGAGTGGAAATGGGACATGATCACGATGGATTTCGTGGTAGGGTTGCCAGTGTCTCGGTTCAAGGATGCCATTTGGGTTATTGTGGACCGTTTGACTAAGTCTGCACATTTCTTGGCTATCAAGAAAACCGATGGAGCGGCAGTGCTAGCTAAGAAGTATGTGCAGGAGATTGTGAGACTTCATGGAGTACCGGCCAGTATTGTGTCAGACCGGGATTCGAAGTTCACTTCGGCGTTCTGGAAGGCTTTCCAGAAGGAGATGGGTACTAAGGTGCATTTGAGCACGGCTTACCACCCTCAGACAGACGGGCAGTCTGAGCGGACCATTCAGACACTTGAGGATCTGTTGAGGATGTGTGTGTTGGACTGGGGTGGTCAGTAGGCAGATCACTTGAGCTTGGTGGAGTTTGCTTATAATAATAGCTACCAGGCGAATATTGGGATGGCTCCTTATGAGGCGTTGTATGGGAGGAGCATTTATGGTGCGGATTTTCTTCAGGAGACTTCAGAGAAGATTCGGGTTCTCAAGCTGAACATGAGAGAGGCGCAGGATCGGCAGAAGTGTTATGCTGATAAGAGGCGTAAGGAGTTGGAGTTTGAGGTTGGAGATATGGTGTATCTCAAGATGGCGATGTTGCGTGGTCTTAACAGGTCCCTTACCGAGACTAAGTTGAGTCCGAGGTTTATGGGTCCTTTCAGGATTGTGGAGCGGGTTGGACCGGTGGCTTATCGGTTGGAGTTACCTGAGGTAATGCATGCATTTCATAAGGTATTCCACGTGTCGATGCTGAGGAAGTGTCTTCACAAGGATGATGAGGTGTTTGCTACGATCCCGGCAGATCTTCAGCCTAGCATGACCTTGAAGGCTAGACCAGTGAGGGTTCTCGAGAGGCGGGTAAAGGAACTTCGACGTAAGAAGATTCCTTTGATGAGAGTCCAGTGGGACTGTGATGGAGTCTTAGAGGAGACTTGGGAGCCAGTGGCCAGGATGAAGGCAAGGTTCCGGAAGTGGTTTGACAAGCAGGTCGAGGAGTAGACTGTTGGCTTGTTTTGTTTTGAGTTTTGTTTTGGTTGTATCTCTTTTGTATTTTCATTTTTGGTGTAATGATTATGACATTGGAGATTAATAAGATGAGTATTTCTTGGATGTGACTTGTTGTGTCATGTGTAAGAGAAATATGTGCGAGTTTCTAAAAATAGGAAGTGTCGGGTTTGACAGTTCTATTTTTGGAAAGTCTCGGGGTGGTGGTTAGTATAGCATTGCGATGCTATAAGTGGACCACGGGAGGTATGTCTGATCGAGAGATATGCTCGGGGGCGTTTAGACTTATTTGCTCGGATATGATGTGATGGCCTCGGATGACGATTCGAGTGCACGCTTGAGGGTGACGACCCGAGAGCGAGCGTGAGACTTCCCGGATATCGTAGCTAGAAGGCGGGTGGCCTAATAGTGAGCCGGTATGACTTGAGGGTTGCGACCTGAGAGCGGGGGGAGTGGTGAGACTTCCTGGATACCGTAGTCTAAGGCAGAGGCCTGAGGACGAGCCGGTATGATTCATGGGTTGCGACCTGTGGACGGGGGAAGTGGGTGAGTATGAGCAAATAGGGTCTGGAACGTGAGTATATGGATTAGATAGGAGCCTCAGATGAGTCAGTTGTGGGAGTGCAGATCGTTTGAGACGGTTGCACGGAGTCCGACTGATGGAGAATGTTGAAGGATTTGAGGACGAATCCTTGTTAGTGGGGGAGAATTGTAACGCCCGTGTTCTGAAAATTAATAGGAGACTTGAATGTGTATAAGAATTAGGGTGGAGTCGGTTTAATTCCGGTTGATTTCCTAAACTGGTCGATTTGTTTAATTGAATCAAAGGAGATTTAATTAAAGTCGGTTTAGGTAAATACTGGTTTAATCAGAATTAAACCAAAAACCCTAGTTTTATAAAGAACGCTTCTTCTCTCTTTTGTTTTGTGGCTGTTGTTTCTGAGAGTTGAGTTGAGAAAAGGAGAAGGAGAAGTTCACTTGTGAGAAGGAGAGTGTTAGCTTTGCTTTGGTGTTTAAAGCAAGAGAAGCAGTTTCGTCACGTCTTGGTAGAATAGAGTTCCGATGTATCAAATCTTATCGAAAGGTAATGAATTTTAGTAGGTTTGTTCTTAAGGCGTGTACGTTGATTCTCCTTTTTACAGAAGTGAATTCGGATTAATACTCAGTGAGTTATATGCAGTTTGGTGAGACGCGTTTTCTCTGTTGCGAACTGGGATCAGCGGAGTTTGTAAGTGCGATCGTGGTTTCATCGTTTCTCCGATCGGCACCAATTTTTGTGGGGAGCTTCGTGACGTCTAGATCTTGCTTTTCACCGTAGGGATTAAGAAGTTAACGGTTGGTTTATGTTTTAGGGCTTCGTTTCTGCGGCTGTAGTTTTTCTGTTGTTTCTGTCCTTTTGGTTCTTAGAGATTTGTGTTTGTGTGGTTTGTTGTAGGGCATTGTTTGGCTGTTGCAGTCACGAGGAGAGTCATTCCTGATTGTTTTTGTAATTCAAATCACCTTGTTAAGGTGAGTGCGTGACCATGAGCTTAACTAAGCGATTGGGATTGAGTGACTTGTTGTGTGATGATTTGTAGGTGAACTGGATGTGTTATTGGATGTTTAGCTTACTGGATGGTTTGTTTTTGTTATATATGTGGGTGTTATCTCATTGCTTGTGTGTATAGCTCGTAGATGGGAGGATCGCCCTCACTAAGTATTTATGAAATACTTATGCATCTCTTTCTTTGATGCAGGTAAAAGCAAAGTGTGATCCGTGGAATCATGGCGAGGAGAGGAGGATGATCTAGGCACTCATTGGTGTTTTAGATTATTTTTGGATTTGTTAGGGTGTTAGAATGGAATTTAGAAACATGTTAGGATGATCATGTTTTGGAATAATGTTTGGTTGAACTTGTTGGTTTAATGAAATTGTTTTATTGGATTTTTGGTTAAGTCTTCCGCTGGTTAATATTGTTGGTTACTTTAATGAGATTGCTTGGTTTAATTGATTTAAATTATTATGGCCGGTTTAGTTGGTTCGAGTTAATTGGGTTAATCCGGTTTGCATGTTTAAAAGAAAAAAAAATGGGATGGGTTCTTTCAAAGCTAAAGACCAAAAATAAGCGCTTTGTGGGAGGCAACCCACTAGAAGTCTGATGGTAAGTTTTCTTATTTTTATTCTTCTTTTTCGCATCTTCATTTATTTTTTTCTTTTTGGTTGTGACGTTTTCTTTTGGAATTGTTCTCACACCGAGACGGTGTGAAGCACCACCCATACTCCAGAGACCTCGAGAAAAGCAAAGGTACACAACTTCTTTACCCAAACCTTCTCATATCATCAATAAGACTTTTGATAAGTCTGTATTTTACCTCTTTTTAAGCATGTATTCATCATCTTTTCCGCATCATTCACTTGTTGATTCGCATCATATTGATCAGTTTCTGCATGTTTCGCATACTTTTGTAGGTTTTATGCATATCATGCATGTCTTGCATACATTCTGCATATTTGGAGTGTTTAAGGTACTTAGGAGACATGCGGAGCAAACCAGAGGAACAAGTGTTACTCGACATGCGAATAATCGAGTGGGACGATCGAGTGAGAAGCAGAGATACGTTGCAGAAACATACTTCACTCGATGGACGTGATCGAGTAGCCGATCAAGTGGTGGATCGAGTAAGGCGATCGAGTGAACCGAGGGAATGCGAAATAAAATCAACTGACTACTCAATGAGGGCGATCGAGTGAGACGATCGAGTAAGCTAGAATGAAGAGCAACATAAATACATGTCACTCAAGATGCTCACACGAGGCGCTCACTCGACCAACAGGGTCAGTACAACCTTTAAACCGCTTTTTACATTTTCGTTTTATGTTTTAAGTTTTTCCCAAACATTGCTATAAATAGGTCTCTTTTGGTATTTTCCCAAGGGATCGAGTTTTTACCCTTAGGTTTTTGTTGTTAGCCACCAAACAATCTAGAGAATTGTAATTCATTTTTCCTTTGAGTTATTGAGATTTTGCAATTGTTTCTTGAATCATTGTTGTTATTCTTCCTGTCATCTTTATTATTATGTATGTTTTGAAGAATTCTGAGTTTATGATGTTTAACATGATTTCGGTTTCTGAGTAGTGTTAGGGTTTTTGAGGATGGGATAGATTAGGTGGAGAATGTTTGTCCGCTAGAGTGTTTAAGTTAGATTCGTTTGTTCCCTTCCGGATTAGAGTATTTATAGCTAATTCTTCTATGATCAAGTGGAATTAGATCCTAGACATTTCAGCACCTACCAAGTGTTTGATGAAATATTAGAACAACTAATACCATAGATATACTTGCTTAGCCTAAGAGATTAGATGTCTAAGATGTTTATTGACATTAATGCACTGTTTAGTTATGCCTGTTTACTACATGTTTCATCAGAGAGATTTGAGATTAGGAAGTGTTGTAAACATGATAGTTTCGTCCAAGAGATTGGATTAACTAGTATTTGATGTCTATTGTCTAGGGATTAGTATGTTTGTCGTTTGTTAAACATTCTAAGTAGATTAGCATATTCCACCTACATTAATAACCTCATACTCAGGATCTTCTATCCATTTGTGCTTTCTGTTTAAGTCTCTTGTTATTTACTTGTTCCGCTTTGTTTTCTTGCCAGTATCAATAATCATAACGTTTTAGTTTATGCATGGTAGCCTATGTTTTACATCCTTACATTTATCGCATGTTTAACATGTTCGCTTATGATCACTGAAAACCAAAAATCATTTATGCTTGCTTGATTTAATCATTTCTGATATATCTTGATTGCTAGCATCTCACCTGATTGGATTGATACATATTGTACTACAATGACATGATAGTACTCTAGGGTAATTGGTAGTAAAATCCTAGTATCAATTTGGCGCCGCTGCCATTTGGGTGTTTGTTTGTTACATTTGAGATTTCAGACTTGCTAAGATCAAGTTCTTACTCAACATTCACTACAGTTACTCACTCTGTTCTTTCTGCTTGTCTATTGATTCAGGTACAACTCTTGCTCAACTGCTCCTACTCGATTGACACACTCAACCGTCTCGCGAGCTAAGTTGATTTGAGTTGTATGCACACACGGTCGCAAGGCACAAAAAACTTGTTTCAGCCCTCCGACTTTATTGATCGCTTGGTACCTGCATCAAGACAGCAACGCAACAGAGTTACACCACCACAAGTGTAGATGGAAAACCCTCAACAACAACCTCCACCACGGGCACCTACACGGATTGGAGCTGGTGATGCTCCAATACCCATCGTCAGGGTATAGTGCCCCCAGCTGTGCAGAACAACAACTTTGAGATCAAGAGTAGTTTAATCTCCATGGTCCAGGGCAACAAATTCCATGGTCTGCCTATGGAGGATCTCCTAGATCACCTTGACGAGTTTGATCGCCTATGCAGTCTCACAAAGATCAATGGTGTCAGTGAGGATGGTTTTAAGCTCCGACTCTTCCCATTCTCTCTAGGTGACAAAGTGCATCAATGGGAGAAAACTCTACCTCATGGATCTATCACCTCCTGGGAACAATGCAAGCAGTCATTTCTTGCCAAGTTCTTCTCAAACTCCAGAACTGCACGTGTGCACACCGAGAAATCTGGGTTCACTCAAAAGAATGGTGAAACACTCTGTGAAGCCTGGGAGCGCTTCAAAAGTTATCAGTCTTAGTGCCCCCACTGTGGCTTCACCAAGGAGTCTCTCTTCAGTACTCTCTACAGGGGAGTTTTCCCAAAGATCAGGATGTTACTTGACACTGCCAACAATGGCAACTTTCTGAAAAAAGACATCGACGATGGTTGGGAGCTTGTTGAGAACCTAGCCCAATCTGATGGCAACTATAGTGAAGACTATGACAGAACCATCAGGGCAAGCACAGATCTTGATGAGAAGTACAAAAAGGAGATGAAAGCTGTGAATGATAAGCTGGACAAACTCTTGATGAGCCACCAAAGGAATGTCCATTTCATCTCTGAAGAAGACCCTTTCCAGATTCCAGATGGGAAAGGGGAACATTTAGAGGAGATAAGCTATGTCCAGACCAAGGTGGATACAACAATGGATACAACTCCTATAAGCAAAACCCCAATCTGTTTTATAGGAGCACCAACGTTGCAAATTCACAAGATCAAGTATATCAACCTCCACCAATGCAGCAGCGGCAAAACAAGTCATTTGTGCCTTATAACCAAGGTTATGTGCCCAAACAACAGTTTCAGCAAGGCTACCAAACTCCAACTGGACCACCCGCATGATTCCAACCTCAAAAAGCTCCGCCACCTCAGGCACCAGATCATGACATGAAAAACATGCTGCAACAGTTATTACAAGGACAAACAAGTGGATCTATATAGTCTGCTAAGAAGTTTGCAGAGATGAATAATAAGATGGACTGCACATACAATGCTCTCAATCTCACGATTGAAGCTTTGACCTCTAGAATGCTTCACCTGGAAAGCAAAAATGCATCTACTTCTTCAGGGCAACTCTCAAGGAAAGCCATCCACAACCCCAAAAAGTTTGCAACAGCCCATGCAATCACCTTAAGAGGGTTACCTACTACAAAAGACTCTATGGATATCACTGAGGACAATGAGGATCTAGATGGGGAGGATTTTGCTCCAAATGAAGATTCGACACAACAAATCAAAGTCGATCATGATCCACCTGCCATGGTAAAACATGATGTTCCAAAGAGTAAGGAACCACTTTACATTCCTCCACCCTACACGCCTCCATTACCATTCCCTGAAAGATTCAAGAAGAAAATAATGGAGAAGTATAAAGGACTGCTCGACACACTCGAAGGAACTGAACTAACAAAAGCTTTGGTAGACGCTCATGCAAAAATTCCGTCTTACAATAAAATCTTGAAAGAGGTCCTCTTGAGGAGGATTCAAGAGAAGAAGGAAATAACTAAAGATGCTGAGGAGAAAGCTGAGGAAGATGAGAGAGCAAAATCACTTAACTATGAGTGTTGTGCCATTGTCCATAAAGAGGTTATCCCAAAGAAGCTAGAAGATCCTGGTTCATTTACTTTACCTTGCACATGTCCATTATCTTTTATTAGGTCTCTTTGTGACCTAGGAGCGTCAGTTAGTCCCATGCCTCTCTCTGTGGCTATAAGGTTAGGTTTTACACAATACAAATTGTGCAACCTATCCCTCATCTTGTCAGACAGAACAGTTAGGATTCCACATGGCTTGTTAGAAGATCTCCCAGTAAAGATTGATGAAGTAGAAGTACCAACTGACTTCATTGTTTTGGAGATGGATGATGAGCCTCAAGATCCACTAATCCAAGGAAGACCATTCTAAGCTACAGCAAGAGCAATCATTGATGTCGGGAAAGGGATGATTGATCTCAATATGGGTTAGAACTTCAAGATGAAGTTTGATATCAAAGACGTCTTGAGAAGCCAATAGTTGATGGGCACACCTTCTCCACTAAAGATGAGTCAACTAAGCAAACACTCTAGCAAGGTGAGAAAGAATCTGTGGATCCCTCATCGGATGGTTGTTTAGAACTTCGAAGTATCACTGTTCTGAAAGATTCAGTGAGAAGGTTAACAGCTATGGTCAAAGAAATGGGTGGGAAAATCAAGAAACTCAAAAGAGAAATCAATGGTCCCTATCCTAGGAGACAGAGTGTGAGTATAAAGAGGAGCAGCAGCTCCTGTGACATTGACTCAAGAAAAAGAGGAGCAATGAGATCTCTGAGAATAGAGGGTGCTTCAACACCTCTCTTTGAGCCTCCTAAAGCCTAAAACGCATAAACAGTCAAGCTTAGTGACTTTAAACAAGCTCACTTGGGAGAAAGTCCCAAAGGTATCCCTGTAAATACTGCTTAGGATTTCTTGTTAGTTTGATTTTTGTTTTTTCGTTTTATGTTGGTCAGGACGTTAGACAGGTTCAGAGATGTTTCTCTACGGGTGATGTACCAACACGCAACATAACTCCTTCTCCATCAAGACATTCTGCTTGTAACTATAGTGATCACAATGTTTCTCCCTCTCCTCCGAGACAGTCTTCCTATGAGCTTCAGGATAGCAAGAAGAAGGATAAAAGGAAAAAGAAAAAGGCAGCAAGGCGGAAGGTAAAAGCTAGTTTATCAAACTTGCAAGACGAGCATCACGTTGAGGATTTGACTATGGATCCAGACAAGTTCATCAAACTTGCAAGACGAGCATCACGTTGAGGATTTGACTATGGATCCAGACAAGCATCACATTGAAGACATGATTGTTGATCCAGGTGTGTATCATTTCCAAGACCTTACTGAGGATCTAGTTGAACATCAGGTTGAGGATCTGGTCGAGCAGAACCTTGAGCAACCAGCAGAGGCTCCTCCTGCGCAGCCTGCACCAGGCGCTTATACAAGCTAGTCCATGACTGCATACATGGACTGGTATTTTCAGTAAGGTACCACTCCAAACCTTCATTTGTATATACCATTGCATTTTCATATTTTTGTTTGTTTGATTCTCAAACAAGCTCTCAAATTTTTATTACACAACGGACTGTGTAATTTAAATTTGGAGGAGGGTTTGGGATGACATTTGATGTTGTGTTCTCTTTTCTTATTTCAAATTTTTAGCATATAATCTGCATTCATATATGTACATTGAAAACCCCTAAAAATTTGAAAAAATTTCAGAAAAAAATCTTTAAAAACAAAGTGATCATGTAGCTTGCATTTGCATATTAGGATTGAGTCTAGATTGTTTCATGTAGGATTGTTGCATTAGCATAGGGGGCGATGATGATTTACACCTGGTTAACTTGCTATGATTCACTAGTTGAGATCAATGCCCAGGTTTTTAGCTCTTTGATGCATGATGATTGAACTTGAAGTAAGTCTGAAACAAACTTGGAATTCATGAAGAGCATTCTTGAACTTGGTTGAAACATGTTGTGATATGATCTCATTCCTTACCTTATAAGAACTTAATCTTGACTTGCAAATATCTGGTTGTGCTTTGCTTGCATGCTCATGGTCACCATATACATATTTGGATCATCTTCCTCCTTTCACCACTCTTGTTGATCTAAGTAGCTGATCTTTCTTTTGATCAGTTTGCCATACCCACATCCTATCATTTTCTTTCAAGCCAATTGATAATTTCTGAGTGGTAGGTCTTTTACCGAATTATGCTTGGGGAGAACGTGTTAGGTATGAGCCGCCAGGATTAAAATCTTAAGTCGTTCTGATTTTCACTTTCAAATCAGATAGGACTAGGTCAGGATTCTTACTTGGGTTTGGGATTGGAATGATTGTAAAAAAAAAAAAAAAAGAAGGTTGTGTCCTTAGGAGGAGAATGGTTTTCATGGGGATAACATGTTATGCAGAGAATGGTTCTAGGATGAAAAGGAAGAGGAAAAGTTTTGATGTCTTATGTCTTAAGAAGGATACTGAACCATAGTAAGAAAAAAACCCTCTCCACTAGAATTGGTAAGAAACTTCTCCTAAGGCAAGAAAAAAGAAAAAAATGGGAATGATGTTGAAGGGGTATAACATAGGGATCATTCGGGTTTAGATGATTAGGAGTAAGCACTTGGGAACCATTGGGTAGTCAAGGTTTTATTCCTCTATGCATTTGTTGGTCCTCACCTTTAGCACTCTTCATAAAGCTCAATCCATTCATTGAGAGATCCTTGTCCTGAAATTGTTTAAATCCTCTTGATTCTCAAAACCTTTTTCTGCCTAGCCAAGTGAGTTTGTTAAGCCTTGCACAACCAGATTCATATTCTTGAGTAATGAATGTTAAAAGTAATGAATGATTTGAATGCATGTGTAGGTCAAGGGATAGGATCAGTTTCGGATTTGATGAGTTTATTAAAGTCTTTAAGTAAAGTTCTCTCAGCATGCATCAAAGACTTAGTGACCAGGACATTGATTTTAACTGTTCTATCTTGCAAGTTACAGGTTCTGAGACCCCATTTTCAAACCTCTCTTCCACTTTGTGTCTTTTTGCTTTGCTTGAGGGCAAGCAAAGACTAAGTTTGGAGGAGTTGATAAGCATGTATTTCATCACTTTTTGAACATGTATTCATCATCTTTTCCGCATCATTCACTTATTGATTTGCATCATATTGATCACTTTTTGCATGTTTTGCATACTTAGGTAGTTTGTATGCATATCATGCATGTCTTGCATACATTCTGCATATTTGGAGTGTTTAAGGTATTCAAGAGACATGCGGAGCAAAGCAAAGGAACAAGCGTTACTCGACATGCGAATGATCGAGTGAGAAACAGAGATACGTTTCTGGAACATACTTCACTCGATGGACGTGATCGAGTAGGGTGATGGAGTAGCCGATCAAGTGGTGGATCGAGTAAGGCGATCGAGTGAACTGATGGAATGCAAAAAAAAATCAACTGACTACACGATGAGCACGATCAAGTGAGACGATCGAGTAACCTAGAATGAAGAGCAACATATATACATGTCACTCGAGATGCTCACTCGAGACGCTCAGTCGACCAACAAGGTCACTACAACCTTTAAACCGCTTTTTTACATTGTCTTTTTATGTTTTAAGTTGTTCCCAAACATTGCTATAAATAGGTCTCTTTTGGCATTTGCCCAAGGAATCGAGTTTTTACCCTTAGATTTTTGTTGTTAGCCACTAAACAATCCAGAGAATTGTAATTCAGATTTCTTCTGAGTTATTGAGATTTAGCAATTAGTTCTTGAATCATGTGTTTAAGTTAGATTCGTTTGTTCCCTTCCGGATTAGAGTATTCATAGCTAATTCTTCTCTGATCAAGTTGAATTAGATCCCTGACATTTCAGCACCTACCAAGTCTTTGATGTAATGTCTGAACAACTAATACCACAGATATACTTGCTTAGCCTAAGAGATTATATGTCTAAGATGTTTATTGACATTAATGGACTGTTTCGTTATGCATGTTTACTGCATGTTTCATCAAAGAGATTTGAGATAAGGAAGTGTTGTAAACATGATAGTTTCTGCCAAGAGATTGGATTAACTAGTATTTGATGTCTATTGTCTAGGGATTAGTATGTTTGTCGTTTGTTAAACATTATAAGTACATTAGCATACTCCACCTACATCAATAACCTCATCCTCAGGATCTTCTATTTATTTGTGCTTTCTGTTTAATTCTTTTGTTATTTACTTATTCCGCTTTGTTTTCTTGCCAGTATCAATAATCATTACGTTTTAGTTTATGCATGGTAGTCTATGTTTTACATCCTTACATTTATCGCATGTTTAACATGTTCGCTTAGGATCACTGAAAACCAAAAATCATTTATGCTTGCTTGACTTAATCATTTCTAATATATCCTTATTGCTAGCATCTCACATGATTGGATTGATACCTATTGTACTGCAATGACATGATAGTACTCTAGGGTAATTGGTAGTAAAATCCTAGTATCAACTTTCAAAGGTACAAAGAATGTTTTGCAGTTAACCAAGCCACGAGATTATCGTAGAGCGCTTGTTGGCTCTTTTGATGATGTTGCAGGTAAAAGAAGTGTATCACCCATACCTAGATCATGCCCTCCTGCTGTTCCTTGTGTACTTGGTCGATCTCCTACACCTAATGCTTATACACCACCTTGGATGATGAGACACTATTCTCGGAGGCATTTACTGCCGCTTCCCGATCCACCGGACGCTTGAGCTCCGACAAAGTCAAGCTAACGACTGAAAACAAGCGCTTAGTGGTAGTGGGTGGCAACCCACTTGTGAGTTTTTCTATTTCTTTTGCATTTATTTTTGTTTTATTTTCTTTATTCGCCAATCTTAAACTTGGTAACACTGGGGACAGTATTGTTTAAGTCTGGGGGAGGCAGTTACTGACTTTGTGTATGTTTTTGGAGTTTTTTGAGTCAATTAAAAAAAAGTAAGTTCTATAGTCAAGGCGATGAAGAGTGCAAAGAAGAGTTTCCTGCAGTTGAGTGAGTTCCCGCGTTTTCAAACTTCTTTCACAGGTTAAGTTTATGTTTTGCTTGAGGGCAAGCAAAGGCTAAGTCTGGTGGAGTAGATATATCATGGTTTTTACGGGTTTTTGGCCATGATATAAGTCTTATTTATAGAGCTTTTATAGTGTTTTCGAGTCTTTTTGAGTCATTTCAGGATTAGGAGCTATTTGGCATGGATTGGAGCTTTTTGGAGCATTTGGGAGCATTTGGAGAAGATGTGCCGAAAGAAGATACCGGGAGAGCATATTTGGTGTGAGTGTCGATCGACACAACTCCTAGTGTCTATCGACACCAATATCTGACGGCAATTGAATTTCGCGTTTAATTGAAGTTCAGAAGATTTGCAGATTCGGCCCAGAAGTTTCCCTTATTTGCAATTAAGCCCAGTTTGTGGTTTAGACATATATATTGAGTTTTTAGGGTTTTGTTAAGACTTAAGCTTTATTTTGGAGAGAGAGATTTGTAGAGAGCTGGGAGAGAAGAATCAAAACCTCCTTCAGAGAAGATTCAGAACTCCTTTACTTCTTCTATTGATTTCTTTAATGATATCTATTTTATTCATGATGTTTGTTTCATTCACCATGTCTGAGTAGATTTCTTGTTAGGTTTAGGGTTTTCAAAGAAATTCATGAATTGTTAGGTTGTTAGATTGTTAGAATTGAATCACTAGAGTTCTTCATCTAGATTGTGGTTAATTTGTTCTAGAGTGGTGAAAGCAACCTAGAATCTGATCTTAGGTTAATTGGTAGACACAAAAGTGTTATTGATTTCCTTAAAATAATCTAGATGAGCAAAATACCTATTCGCAAAGAGATTTTGTTTAGGGATTTTGTGAAATTATCAAACCTGAATTAAATACATGTCGTAAACTTATTAATTTGCAAAGAGATTGGATTTTAGGGTTCTAGACATAGATAGTCTTTGCAACGAAAATTGATTGATTATATTTTTGTGATTTGAGTTCAAGAACGGTGCTTTATAAATCCTGACATATTTATTTGCAATTCTGAAATTCCTGATAATATCCCTAGGCCTAGCGTTTCCTCATTATTATTTTAAAAGAAATCGTTAATTTAATTTGCTGTTTTATTTAATTTAAAACCTTCTTGCTTAGCTTAATTTAATACCAATTATTTATTGTGTAATCGTTGAGTCTCTGTGGATTCGATCCCTAAGTACTACAGTGATCTCTTAATTGAGAGAGTAGCTCAGGGCAAATTTGAGCCGATCAAGTATATTTGATTAACTCATTGTAATTTTGAGTATATTGTTGATAAATTCAGATTAGATGAACGATTAGTTTGATGCCTCCATTTGATTCAACTCCATTAGATAAATGATTATGTTGATCAGGTTGATTCACTCCAATTTGATTCAACACCATTTTTTAAACCAATTTGATTCAGCTCCATTTGATTAAGCTCCATAAAGCTCATTGTTTTGTTTCAATTCATTGTTTTGATACAGCTCCATTAATTAATTTGAGATTTCCTTGAGTTTTAAGTTTTGCTCGTCAAAACCAGCTCATTATTTTGTCTTTTGATTCAGTTCCAAAGTTTTTCATTGTTTTGAGATTTGATTCAGCTCCATAATTTCTCATTGTTTTGAGTTTTGAGTTTTATTAGCCAAAACAATGAGTTGAATATTACGTAAACTCTTTCACTTTTACTTGCTTTGTCATTATTTTCTTATATCAGGTTTTTGTTGTTGTGCATATGACCCAAAATTACGTATGATATATTCTGTCTTCTTTTCTCACATGTTTTCATATTTATTTTCATTCATTTGAAGATTGTATTCTTGAACATTTGTAAATTGTATTAGAAACTTACATTGATCGAAAGATGGCTCACTGTGAATACTTGTTTTGCTTTCTGATTACTCATGGAGTCATTCATATCATGCAGTTTCTCACATAAACGTTGATTAAATTAAGATTCTTGAAAATTCAGGAAGCATTGTTGAAATTTCAGGAAAGGATATGCATATTTTAGGATGACCTTCTTGACACGATCTGTGTTATTTTATTTTTATTATTGTAGGACATGAATTTCTTGAAATCAAACCCCCTTAGCTCCATTTTAACATTGAAGAGGAGCTAATATCAAAAACAAAGAGAGGAGCCAAGATAAAAAAAAAAAATATATTACATGAGATAGGTAGTATAATTATTATTTAGAAAGAACTTCTTTATATTTAGGAAGAACTCCTTGATATTCAAGAAGGATTAGATGACATTCATGATGACACTCATTCATAGACATTTATGATGTTTGTGAAACATTTTTAGACTATTTTGGTACTTGTATGATGTTTTTGTCATATAAAAGTGTCAGAAGTTTCTTTTAGACAAGATGATTGAGTTTGCTACATGTTCTCTTATATTTCAAGGACTTCTTGAAAATTCAGAAAAGCTTTCAATGCAACATACGAATGTTCCTTATCGTTCATGCACACTTTCATAAAAAGTTGGAATTTATGATACAATGGTAAAACAACAGGATGTGTGCACAAAAATAAAATCATTACCCCTTAGTAATAAGTAATATATGACACATTGATGCAAAATTATTGTAAAAAAAATAATTAAGAAACACATTTATAAAATTTAGGAAAGATTTCACAAACTTCAGGAAGGATTCCACGAAATTCAGGCGGGTCTTCACAAGATGTCTGAACTTGACAATCATTCTTCATATACACTGGTAAAGAACATTATGCCATCATCTTCATATTTAAAGGAAGTCCACAACTAAGTTTGATAGCATCAACTAAACAATCTAGTTTGAGAACTTCAATCACCATCTTTGCTAAAACCTTATACATGATATTATCATCAACTTCACAAAGAGATCCTCCATTGTTCCAGTTGCTTGTAAAATCTCATGTTCCATTAAGATTTAGGAAGGATTTCACGAACTTCAGGAAAGATTCCATGAAATTCAGGAGGGTCTTCACAAAACGTCTGAACTTGACAATCATTTTTCATATACACCGGTAAAGAACCTTATGCTATCCTCTTCATCATTAGAGGAAGTCCACGACTAAGTTTGATAGCAATGACTAAACAATCCAGTTTGAGAACTTCAATCACCATCTTTGCTAAAACCTTATACATGATATTATCATCAACTCCACAAAGAGATCCTCCATTGTTCCAATTGATTGTAAAATCTTAGGTTCCATTATCATTTTATTTTCACTCCCCACAAGCTGAATATAACTCAATTATACTGACGAGATTCAAACAACTAAAGCGTGAGATACACAAATGCAATTGTACCATATCTCTCAGTTCGTTAAACACTAAATCAAATGTGAAATCACCTTACAAATTTGGATATGCAACATTTATTCCACCAAGCTGGTTCATTCTCCATCAAAGCAAAATCTATTTTCGATTAAACATAGTCGTTTCACTACACCCAACACTAATTAAATAAAAAACGATTAAGCATAATCGATTCAAAACTTTAAACTATAATGAAAGCAAAACTGATTACGGAGAACCAATTAACTACTACGAGAACTAATCAAAGAACAATTGATTCACTACTCAGAAAACTTATCAAAGCAAACCGATTAAGAAGAATCGTTTCACTACTCCAAACACTAATCAAACCATAATCGATTCACTACTCAAAAGAAGAGGGAGAGGAACGACACGAACAACCTGAGACGAACGATGACGTAGACAACCGGAGAAAAACGACGGCGATAATTGACGACGTTAGAGAGATGTTAGAACTCGCCGGAGATGATGGAGACTGTCACTTCGACAATGATGGAGAATTTTGCCGATGATGATAAACGTCGATGAAGATAAAAGAGTGAATCATTGAAACTACACACATCTTTTGGGTTTGTATTTAAGGGTATATTAGTCTTTTGTTTTAATAATTAATTATATTGATATCAAATTAAGGAGTGTGTGGTATATGTAGAAGTAAAACTTAAATGATGTTATTTTAGGATATTTCTTTTATTATTATTATTATTTTATTTTATTTTTTAACTGTGAATTATACATTGTGCAATATGTTATTTTTATTTTAATTATAGTTAGTAAGAGCATCATTATGGGCATAACCCTTAAGATGTAGCTTAGTGTTTTTTTAGTATATTAATAATGTAATAGTGTATGTTAAGAATCACAAAAAAAATATGTAATTATTGGTTGAACCTGTAGGTTCTTAAATTTCTAATAATAAAATAATGTAAAACATATTAATAATATTTGTAATTAATTTAATAATTAAAAAATGAAAATAATTAGTTGGTTTTAAGTATTATTTATTTTAAATATAATGTATAAAGATAAAAAATTATATAAAATCAAAACTAGATTGAATTTCATTTCATGTCCTAAATCAAAAATTTGGTAAGAAGCACAAAACCGTGTCCTCTATGTAATTGCATCATCAATCAATATATAGCTGCATTACAAGTGAATCAATCTAAATCAAATATCTCACTAATTACAAAACACTACTAGTAATTGTCTTTTCTTATTCCACCAAGAAGAAACATACGAAGAATATTCATTTCTTGTGTGTGTGTGTGTTTGGCTTCCTTGTCAATCCATTTTGTTTACTCTTCTTTCTCTTCTCTCTTTTTTCAATCCTTTGATGATATAGTCCGCCATTATAATCTCCCACAGAAGCTCCTACGAGAACACCTTACTTCCACCACACAAAACCAGACTTTTCCTCTCAGAAGATATGGGAATACCAAACCCCATTTGCTCTGTGCTTTACAGCTTGTCTCTCTGTATGTCAAAGCATACTTCAACATGTTCCTCATGATTAGGACAAGGGGCAAACACTCCCTACACTTGTCTGGCGCAAAAGACGGCTTGTGGGACTGGACAGAAAAATACAAGTTTTTATAAGCAAGAAGGTAATCAAAGATACAGAAACACCATCAGCTTTATCCTACATTCCTCCTCTTGTATAAAAAGCAAAGAAACGATGATCTAGTTATTTGAGTTATTCGACTGATAGATTCCATAAGCAAAATTCTTGACATCAGAAGTATAACATAAGAGCTCGAAATTGTTATAAAAGATACAGTAACAATAGAAGAGACTCGTAGCAAAAACTTGAGATTTTCATTGGTTCGTCAATTTGGGAATTTTTTAGACAAGACTTTATTCTCTTATATCTTACCGATGAATTAAGAAGCTCTGGTTGGTTTATTAATCTCTCGTTCACCTCCAAGAGAGAGCCTTTAACGCAGCACCTAGTGAACAAAAACGCAGAACAAAAACAACTTCATCTTTCTCGGATTTGAGAAGTTACGACAAGGGAAAGTGAAACCAGAGAAAGCTTTGCACCTCACAATGTATGAATCTTTTGCAGTGGAAACTTTGCACAATGCGGTATTTGATTCAGAGCGCAACGCATTCTGCACAATAAGAGCATGTGGAAAAACACTAGGTAAAGCCATCTAAACTCAATCAAAGAAAGTGAAGAGACAATTTCGAACTGCAGCTTCAAGCAAGAAACAAAGAGAAAGCCAACCTTTTTACGCTTATCGGAGACTTTCAAGACGCTACGATCAGACTTACCGACATTGAAATCGACGTTAGTGAAAAATAACAAATATAAACATCAAAACACATTACATCTTTGCTCAGACTGATCAAATTACCCTAATTTAACACATATCAAAAACTCCTAATTACCCCCAAATCATATAATCCTAATTTCGATCTAATTAACCCATAATTTAACAAGAATTCCTAGGGTTATCAGATCAAGTAACCCTAGTTTTGGCTATAATCGTACCTTCAAATAATCGATTGGAGAATCCTTCACAATTTACTCCCAATTTTCGCTCAAAACTCTTCACTTTTTCTCGCCCAAACTAACTCAACGATCTCCGTTCACCGAAAAGATGATGATAACTCCGGCCAAGACTTGATTCGACGAAGAACATGATGATTATCGACGAAGAAGATGATGAGAAGAGAGATCATGATAATTGCAGAGAGAAGAGAGAAAGAGAGAGTTTATTTCTCGAACGTGAAAGAGAATAAGACAAATAACTTTTTTTTTACTCAACAGTTACCAACCAATAACTCTTTGCCACGTATGCTTATGAACCGATTGTTAAACTCCTTCAAAAACATCTTGAGATAAAACCGAATGCTTCTTAACATTTCACTATTTTAATATTTTGGGCTTTGTTTATTCACATAAGACCCTTGGGGATATGCCCATAAAGATGCCCTAAGAAATTATAGCAATAGTAATTATTAAACAAAAAAACAATTAGCTACCATTTATATTTTTTTTAATTAAATAAACCATGGGGTTTGACTCTGAAGAGATCTGTCTTCCTCTTTCTTGGTCATCTTCACTTATATATTAAGAAGAACAAAAAAAAAATAGGAAATTAAATTGACTGTCTCAACCAAACCCCAACCAAAAAAAAAAAAAAAAATCTGTAAGACCAAAAAAAAAAAAACGCTCGTCCTACTTCTCCTCTTCGCTCGTCCTCTCTCTCTCTCAGCAAAGCTTCAAGCTTCAGAGCTCTCAATCAGATTCTTGAAACGAAGTTTTCTGATTTCAACTTCTACCTACTTTTTTTTCATCGCCGGCGCAAATTTGAGCTTCAATGGAGTTCAGAATCATAAATTAGGGTTTTGTTTACTTCGATTCGAACAAAGTAATCTCAGATCGACTTCATTTTCTTGTTTTTGAGCTTCTTCTTAGTATCTTATATAGTTCTGATGGTTTCTTGTAGATGAAAATGGTGAGAAATGAAGCTTAGATTGATTGATTAAGTTATGGGTTGTGTATTTGGCCGAGAGGCGACTTCATCTGAACCTAAGAGCTCTAAAGCAGCAGCTAGTGGAGTAGTAGTAGGAGAGAGTGGTGTTCAAGTGAGTAAGAGTAATGGAGCTGTTGTTGAAGTAGAGAAGAAGAATGATGAGATTGGTAAAGAGGAGAGTGGTGATAAAGAGAGGAAATCGAAAGGAGAGAGGAGAAGGTCGACAAAGCCGAATCCTCGGTTGAGTAATCCTTCGAAGCATTGGCGTGGTGAACAGGTTGCTGCTGGTTGGCCTTCTTGGCTTTCTGATGCTTGTGGTGAAGCTTTAAGTGGTTGGGTTCCAAGAAAGGCTGATACTTTTGAGAAAATCGATAAGGTGATTGATTTGGACTTCACTAGTCCACTCTATTGTGTACTTTGTTTTGGTGTTTTGTTGAAGTTTCTCAATTGGATATCTTTTTTCGGTGTTGTAGATTGGACAAGGGACATACAGTAATGTGTACAAAGCAAAGGATATGTTGACTGGTAAAATAGTTGCGTTGAAAAAGGTTCGGTTTGACAATTTGGAGCCAGAGAGTGTGAAGTTTATGGCAAGAGAGATTCTTGTGTTGCGGAGACTTGATCATCCTAATGTTGTGAAGTTGGAAGGTTTGGTTACGTCAAGGATGTCTTGTAGCTTATACCTTGTATTTCAATACATGGATCATGATTTGGCTGGTCTTGCTTCAAGTCCTGTTGTTAAGTTCGCAGAACCAGAGGTTAGGCCTACAGTATCTAAATTTTTATAGTCTATTTTTAGTACCTTTTTAAAATTCCTCTGCATATATAAGGTCATTTTGGTCTCTTGCTAAGATCAGATTACTCGTTTATCTTGAAGGTTAAATGTTTAATGCGTCAACTGATATCTGGTTTGGAGCATTGCCATAGTCGTGGTGTGCTTCATCGTGACATCAAAGGATCAAATCTTCTTATTGATGATGGTGGGGTCCTCAAAATTGCTGATTTTGGACTGGCAACAATTTTTGATCCAAATCACAAGCGGCCAATGACAAGTCGAGTGGTCACATTATGGTATCGAGCTCCAGAGCTTCTGCTTGGGGCTACTGATTATGGTGTAGGTATTGATCTTTGGAGTGCCGGCTGTATTTTAGCTGAGCTTTTGGCGGGAAGACCTATTATGCCCGGTCGGACAGAGGTATCTGGTCAATTCATCTTCTTAATATCTCTGTCAATAAAGTTCTGTTTCCTATTTCCCTAGTATCTCTTTCTTTAAACTATTTGAAATCTGCTTTGATGCATGCACACTCACAGACATACACAGATAAACAGTAGGTTTTCGTTGAACATACTAGAGTCCAAATTAATACTCGTCTCTGTATGTAACTAGAGTTGTTCCATGTGTAGTTTTGTTGAAAACTGGCACTTGCTCACGATGGTTTTGAGCAAAAAGTAAACCCACAGTGTGCATTGCCAACTTTTATTACCCTGCACTGCACTTTGAACTTTATCATGAATCTTTTTCCCTTTTTTTCTGTACTGATTTATAGAAACTAGATATGTTAAGGGAGAGTTCGGCAGGCTGAAAAATTACTTACTGGCTCTACATGCTTATGTTCATCATGAAATAGGTTGAGCAGCTCCACAAGATTTACAAGCTCTGTGGTTCACCATCAGAGGATTATTGGAAAAAAGGAAAATTCACACATGGAGCCATATACAAACCCCGTGAACCATACAAAAGAAGCATAAGAGACACATTTAAAGACTTCCCACCATCATCTCTTCCACTCATTGACACCCTTCTTTCAATAGAACCAGAAGACCGACAAACTGCAACTGCTGCTTTAAAAAGTGAAGTAAGTTACTTGGGTTTGATTTTGCTGCTGCTTTACATGAACTGGCCTGATTATGCGGAGCAGGTTTGAATAAGTTTACTCTGAAATTTTTCTATTCCAGTTCTTTACAAGCGATCCACTTGCCTGTGAACCTGCTGATCTGCCAAAGTATCCCCCAAGCAAAGAAATGGATGCAAAGCGACGGGATGTAGAAACTCGAAGGTTAGTAACATTTTTCTCTATAATGTTTTAATCATCTCTAACCTCAATTGATAGCGTCTGTTTCTAATGACAGTAGAAATACATTTGCAATTCTTTCAGCATGAATGTCATGCAAATATGATTGATTATTCATGTTAAGCATGTATGAATCTTAACATGACTTTTGCTGAAGATGCAAACTTTTTTATTTTGGTGTACTCCACTCAAATAATGATTCATATACTGAAAAGCAGGGTAGCGTATACTCTATAGACTATTTCTTGGCAGTAATGAACCAAAACATGTCCCACTTCGTATTTTGGTTGTGCCTCTCGATTTTCTTAAAAGTGAGTTTTTCCACTCATACCATGTACTGGTTGAGGCTCCGTCTTTGGCTAGATAGAAGTTGTGACTTGTGACCATCCAGATAGAGTGTAGTGAAACACATTTATTTTTGAATTTCAGATATTATTGTTGAGTCAACCAGTATTTGTATCTATTTTTTACTGTATTTGTTAGCATGCATCGACTAAAAGTTTTCTTTTGTTCAGACAAAGAGCTGCTAGTAAAGCCCAAGGGGATGGTGCAAGGAAGAATCGGCACAGAGATCGTTCAAGTCGAGCACTTCCAGCTCCTGAAGCTAATGCAGAACTTCAGTCAAATGTCGATGTATGTCCCTCCCAACTGCTTTCTATTCAATAACGTCTCTTCTTTTCTACATTTATTCCTATAACTCGAATGAGGTTACGTCTAGGCAAGTACTTTTGTTATAGATAGGTTTTGGTGTATATACTTGTGCATTTAGGCTGTTGTCTATGTGAAGTAAGCTAAATAATGAGTTTCTACCACCAATATTTATGCTTCTAGGACAGTGAAATCTTAACTAATGTTCTGCTTCTGTCATACTACATACACACAAAGACTGATTCATATTATTTACATCATCTTTTCTATCTTTTTACTCTCAAAAGCAGAGAAGGAGATTAATTACACACGCAAACGCAAAGAGCAAGAGCGAGAAGTTTCCGCCACCACACCAAGATGGTGGAGCAATGGGGGTACCATTGGGTGCCTCACAGCATATAGACCCGACATTTGTCCCACGAGACATGGTCCCATCCTTCACATCCTCTTCTTTCAATTTTTCCAAAGACGAACCACCAACACAAGTCCAGACATGGTCAGGTCCTCTGGGTCATCCAATCACAGGCATTTCAAGAAAGAAGAAAGATAATACCAAAAGCAGCAAAGGAAAGAGAGCAGTAGTGGCTTAAGAAGAAAGTGTTAACTACTTCATGTATAACAATGTAAGTGTTTACTCTCTATTCTTTGTGGCTTCCTGAAGGCAAAAAAATGTTTTATTCTTTTCAAATTTGCGTAGACTGTCATGTATTTATAACTAAATATTTATTATATATATACACTACTTCTTTTGTTGTTCTTAGTTTGAAATATATCAATCTGTTCTTAACACTAGATGTTTGTTTTAGATTAGTCATGGTCGTGATTCATACAATTCTTGTTGAAACACTTTGATTTTTCGCTTTGAATCGGGATGTTAACGCGTAAGACGCAGTCAATTGCGTTTGTTTGTATGGTTTTAACTGTACCATTGCATTTAGGAATGTGTTTAACCTTCGTGTTATCGGTGTAATCGCTGTGGTTAGACTCATTTGTTCATCTTTATTGAAAGTAAAACCATTACAAGATTTATCGCCACGATTCAAGTTACTTTGCGCGGTGACTACAATAACAAGAAAGAGAATTCAAGATACATGAAACAAGATGTTGTAATACAGACAGGGATCTTAAACTAGTTTAAAGTCACCAAAACGAGAGAGAGATTGTTGTACTTCCTCATCATCCTCTTCAAGCCAGTATGTCTCCATAATTTTTACAGCCTTGTCATAGATCTCACTGTTGTCATGGTTTTCTAAGTCCTCCATCTTGTCTAGCCCTCCTGCTTCCTCAACCAGCACAGCGTAATGGTTCATATCCCCTGTATTATTATTACCCATGTTCTTCTCTTCCTCTCCCACTTTCAAAATGTTTTCAAATGCTTTAAGGCAGACAATGACGATTTCTGGATCTGGACATCCTAGGAGACCACATAACGGGTTTATACATCCTTGCTCTACAAGATATTTGATTTGATCATGAGAACCTGAAGTTACATTTGAAATTGCCCATGCAGCTTCTTTCTTAATGTCCAATTCACGACATTGAAGCAGATTGACCAAAGAGGGAATCAGATTAGCCTCTATTACCATCTGGATCTGTTCTTGTGTTCCCGCTGTGATATTCGAAATCATCCAACAAGCTTCCTTTCTAATGCTTTTCTTATTGTTTTGCGTTAGAAGATTGCCAAGACAAGGCAAAGCACCACTATTGATCACAAACTGTGTTTGTATATCATCTCCGGTAACTATATTACCAACCGCACGAAGCGCAGGAATTATCACAGATGTAGAAGGATGCAAGAGAAGATCAACAAGTCTTGGAACAACACCGGCCTCGATGACACTCTGGATTGTTTCATTACTTACTCTAGAGATGTAATTGAGTGCCCAACAAGCATCTGCCAAGACTTGGTTATCAGTAGAATGAAGTAATAGTTCAAGGGCTTGAAGCGCCGCGGGATTCACCAGGCCACCACGACACAAGTTTGACAAGGTCCATGTGACTTCTCTAAGCATAGACAATGTGGTATGCTCATTAAGCTGATTGAGAAGCGGACCAAGAGCTCCACATGTAAGAACATACTCACGGTACTGCGGAGAATCACCAGCAACGTTACCTAACGCCCATACAGCTTGTTCACGGACATCAACGCTTGGAGAAGAAGCAAGAAGCTGAACAAAAATTGGAACAGCATTATGATCTACTACAACCTTTGTGTGATACGATGTTCCTGATGCAATGTTTGTTAGAGCCCAAGCTGCTTCTAATTGAATATTAGGGTTATCTTCTTTCTTAAGAAACTCAACTAACCTAGGCACAACTCCTGAACCTATCACTTCATCAATTAAAGGGTTTCTCTGGATAGATACAAGCTTCCTTAACTGAATAGTTGACTTGAGCTGCAAGGCAATATCATCCGACCAAACCCCAGAGACCATGCTTGCAAACTCTCCAACTTGGTATCGACCGAACATGAGAACTCATTAACAGCTTCACGCCTCTTCTTCATCAGACTCTCCTCACGTTTGATTTTACGAACCTCAACCATGTTGTCTTCTCTCCTCCGTCGTCCCTCCTCCGCATCCACCACAACTTTGTACTGGTTCCGGCGGGACTCTGTCTTGGTGCTATGTTTCAGCGACATGGCTCTGTCTCGACAAAGGAGATTCTATAAAGTGAATGAGAGAAAATTTTTACTAGATCAATGCAAACAGATTAACAAAGTAATGAGATAATGAGTTGTGGTGTATAACTGTATATATATATAGATAGATCATGCGGAGAAAAAAGTAAACCCTAGATAAGTAAATTTGTCTAATTAAAACAAAATAAGGGAACTTACCAAAACCTGAATTATAAAAAAGGAAAAGAAAAAAGGAATCTATTGTTTTATTTTTATAATACGCTAGGGATATATAGAAATCTATTTGCATATGTATTTTCAATATGTTAGATATAATGTTGTATATAATGCATCATGTGAATAAATTGATGGAAAAAGGAGAATTGTAATTTCTATTTATGTTTAAAAATTAATAACTAAAAAACAAAATTATCTGCTAAATTAATAATAGATAGAGTAGAATGGTGCTACAACACGGGTTAAATTTTAATCAGGTATACAAAAAATTTGTATATATTATATATATTTTTTTTAAGTTTTGATATGATGTTTTATTGTATGTATCTCAATTAGATAATAATATGATAAAATCTTAATAATTCCTATATATAAGACATAATTTTGTAAATTGGTTTTGTAAAAGCAAGATGTTATATTATGAATAATTTAATACATGTTATACGTTTTGTATTTTATTTTTTCCTAATAATTTAATTGGTTAGGTGACTTCTACTTTATATAATAAAGGATATAAGTAAGAGAAAATTGTTGGCACTGACATGAACAGTGCCGAAAATTATATAGATTGCCACTTATCCTATTTTCTTTTCCCACTTGCCACACCTCACATGAAAGAAGACGATTTTGCCCATTTTTTTTATTTTCACAAAACCTCAAACATGTTTTTGTTGCTAAAAAACATGACTTTTCGTTGGTCTTTCCCCAAGAGTCTCTTCCTCACACTCTCCCAACGATATGATGGATAAACAACAAATTATCTCTATTTTTCTATTAAAAAATTTCTCCACCCTCATTCATCGATGAAAAACATTCATATTTTTATGGTTATGGACAACCCTCCTCCTTCTGTGGCCAGCGCCACCGACGAAAAAAGCTCTACTACCTGAGACCGAAATTAACCCACCAGACTCTATTATATCCTGCCAAGAGAGATTCCCTTCCGACGAAGCTGTAAAAACCTACTTTTTTCTCAATTCCGATGGAGCAGTCATAGCCGGCGAGCCTAGAGAACAGACGGTGAGTCGTTCTACTTAGTAGAGATCCCAACGAAGTTGATGGCAGACGCTGTGAATGTTCTATCCAGTATGAGATCCCAACGAAGTTGATTGCCAGATCAGATGTTGTCCATCGAGAAACCGAAGAGTTAGTATTTGATGGACCATATCTATTTCCCAACTCATCCGGTATAATTTTGTCCACTCATCTAAATTTTGAATTTTTGTCATCCATATTTTGATCGTTCTGTTGATCGTTCTACGGCGTATCAACAATAGATCAGGTGTTGTCTATCGAATAACCAAAGAGTGAGTATTTGTCCATCAAAGACTAGATATTATTTAACTCGGACATTTTATTTGGTCCACCGATATGAGCAGTTGTTTTTTTGTCCATATATTCTCTTTGTCTCGCGGCGCAGGACAACAATCCCGGTCGGGATACGAGATCAGGTATTGTCCATCGAGTAACCAAAGAGTGAGTATCTGATAGATCATATATATTATTTAACTCGTACATTATAATACATTGTCCATTACAATTTTTGTCATTTTACGTTCTTCATGGACCAAAGCTATTATACTAACTCGTCCATTATTCTAACCTGTCTTTTATGTTCACTAGCCAGTAGCAGATTGCATAATGGACTCTTCTTTGGACTCAAAGCCATTGACTGTAATGTACATCGAACTTCATCCATCAACGCTCAGGCAATAGACATTCACACATCTACGAGATATGTTTCAGAGATGGACATTTATCCTTTTTATTGGGAATTTTGTCCATCGGCGACAAAATTTCATCGCTTCCCGATTTTTTGTTACAAGCCAAGTGTAAACAAAATTGGAAGAGCCAATAGTATAGGTCAACCGCATGAGGAATTTGACCCCTATGTGCTCCCACCTCATTTATTTGCGACCACCTCGCATATAATTAATGGACAACATATTATCGGGAGACGACACATCATCATTATATTTATTCTCCATTGCCTTTTCAGCTTCAACATCCCACTTTTGTCCACCATCACGGACATGTTTCTCAGAGTGTCCCAGCCTGCTAGTGTCTATTGTCTTATCGGATTCGACATCCGCCAATTGTCCACGACCATGGACATGTTCCTCATATTGTCCCAGTATGCTAGTGGACAACAGACCTGCATCATCTTTGTTGACCATAACTGTTGCGTATAAATATAGTTCTTCAATTATCCTATGGGTAATAGATTCACTTTTTCACTCATTAATGCTCACTGTGCCCTGCCAAAAATCCTGTCAAATCAGATTTTTTTTAAACACTGCGCAAAACCTCTTCTCCTAATGGAGGATAGTTTTGTCTTTTTGCCTCATCCCTTTTTTACTGTTTGTGGTACTACATAAAATATCTAGAGCAAAGTGGCAGTTCCAGTTTTTTTGGATTAAAAACTAGCAAAGCAGATAATATTCCCTATAAGTAAACCTAGAAGAAAAACATGTAAAAGCAGTCATATATATATATGGATATTGGTTTTGTTTTATAAAAGTAAATGCATAAAATTAGTAAGAGAGTTCCCATTTACTTTTAGTTTTAGTTCTTATATCAAAAACATTTCTGTAATTGGCTTGGTTTTATCTCCCGTTTTATATGCAAAAGTTAATACTAAATAATCTATCAACTCAAAAATATGGAAAAATTACAGAAATATGTTTTCCTTATTGTTAATTTCTGATTTTAAATGCAACAGTTAATATAAAATTAATTTATTTGACAATGTACTTCCGTGATTTAAATCATATTATGATGAACGGGCTTGCACGTAGATAATTAGGAAACTAACTTACCCTCTATAGCACATGAGAGTTGCTTACGATTGATTTAAATCGGCAAAATAATAACATAATTTTTTATTCAATTTTTAGTCAGAACGATTGAAAAACAACAACAGAAAATTCATCTTTTATTTTTTTTTTGAATAATCAAAGATGTTTTGGGCCGAATCACATACATCCCTTCAAGCCCGAGACCAAAGCATGTTATATAGTCTCGTCCCAAGCGCTACTTGAACCGACGACCTCTAAGCTTTTTGCCAGAGATCTTTATCAATTGAGCTATTAGCACTTGGTAAAATTCATCTTTTAAAGTTGGAAAACTTATAAAAAGTATTGGTTTTTTTTTTTTGTATCACTTATTGCAACAACATTGAACATTTTTATAGGAAACAATAAAACATGCTCCATTTCTGAATCCTCTTGCTTGACAAGCAGGTTGGCATTCATGACTTCCGAACTGAGGCCGCACACAAGGAATACCAATGCAGTTTCCAGGGTCTGCAAATATACAATCAAGAAGGGATCATTATGATTTTATATATGACATATATCGATTTTTAACAAAACCTTAAAGTTTTAAAAACATATGTAATATTATCCACATGCAAACATATTTTCAACTAGTGGTATTAAATGGTTAACAATAATTTATATAAAACTATTTTATGGAATAAAAGAATAGCTATTTTGTACGAAACAACATACTTGCGAAGGCCAAAACATCATTCTTCATCGAGATTATCAATATTACCACAAGAAAAAAAGGAACAATAGTTTTTGTGATAAGCATCATTTTTGTTTTAAAGAATTCTTGCTAATTTTGAAATATATATACATATATATATATATATATGTGTGTGTGTGTGTGTTATATGTTTTAGTTATATTCACCAAAACATCATTTTATATGAGGACTCTTACTCGCATAGAGTCATAGTCAAAATTATTTTTATTTTATTTTACTATAAATGAATCTTCCATATTTACTAAGAATCTTAATAAAGAATTCTATATCAAAGTTATTTGACTAGATGGTAGATTTAAGATTATCATAAAAAATAGTTTGTTAGTATTTGACTAGCACCAAAGATATATCTACTAAATATATATCTGACTAAAACATTCTTTGTATTAGATTTGACTAAATAAATAGACTGATCACAACATATTATTAAAGAAAAAAACTAAAATGACTCCAAATCTGAATTGTAAAATAAGCAATTTATATGTGAGAGTTATATAATATTAACACCAACCTTAAATCGGCGTTTAAAGAGTGCTTTACAAGTATAGTGTTTACATTTATATGACATTGTGGTGAATTAGTAAAATTTATATAATTGTATATTCTTACATTCCATGCAGTCAGAGCGTGAGGTTTCTAGATGGTCACACTAGAGTGAATATTTTCAAAAACAAATGAGACTAGGAGATTTTAGTGAAAATTTATTCATATGCTAGATTGGTTAGCGCATGTATGACCTTGATTTAGGTGAAACAACTCCACCATTGTTTTAAAAACATCATGATTAAATATCACCATAAATATTTATTTTATATAGATGATATATAAATTAAATTAATAGTATATAAAATATATAATACATGTAAATGGACATATATGTCCATTTACATGTATTATATATATTTATACACACTCACGTTCATGTGTGATAGCAAGTCAAGTCCAATTTGGAATTGGATCAATCTTAGGCCCACGAAGACAATAATATTTTGTCAACGTCATTAAACCTAATGAGACGTGCGTTTCACAAACATGTATATATATGTGATATAGCAGCAACGAGTATGACAAGAAAAAAGTTTTTTTTTTTTTTTTTATTACGAGGAGGTTGGGGCCGTAGGCCGTAATCCCCTAGGGTTCGGAGAAAACCATGTGAAAGCCCCTGGCCAAATGGAAATATCTAATGATTTCGCGTTTGAGGGGAATCGATCCATGGCCTAGACCAACAGGGCAACTCCTCACTCAAATGGAAACCACTAGACCAAGACCACTTAGTTCAAGAAATATAAAAAAAAAAATAAAGTTCTCTTGCATAATTCTTCTTTGTGAAAGAAGAGTTTAACGTGACTTGCTTTGAGATTAGATCTCAACGAAACTAGCATCCGTGTTTGATCCAGTTTGTGTACGTATGGATACCAATAAAGGTACAATATTTGGGGTGCTAAAATAACCTCGAAACAATATGGTTCATTATTCCGCTGCAGAATATTCAGGTATATTCAAAACTCTATGACTTAGATTTAATTCTTTATTTACACGTTTTCTGGCAATAGAATTTGTGATTAGTTTTATAAACCATTATAAAACCGGTACAAATTCCAACACTCACAACATCAATGCGCTCCTCGTCAACCACCTCCTCAACAAGAACAACAATCACAACAAGACTATTAGCATTTGATCGAATATTTGATGCATCTTCCAAGCCGAAATACTCTATTATTTTTGGGTCAGCATCCTATAAGGACAAGAGACCATCTGGAAATATATATATATATATATATATCTTATAATAAATAATTTCAAATTATATTTTTCGAAATAAACTATATTAAAATTATAAATAAATATATATATATATATATATATATATATATATATATATATCTTATTATATAAACCTTAGTTTTCAAAGTTAGCCATTAACAGGATCGTGACACGTGTCAAGTCTATTAATCAGATATCGACATGTGTCAAAAAAATTATTCCTTTTTCTAATAGAAAAACTAATTAAAAATTTTATGTAAATAATAATTTCTTTTCTTTTCCTAAACCAAAAAGGAAAATTAACAAGACCAAGATTGTTAATTTTTCATTATATGTGTGTTCTCAAATAGATTTATATGATAAGATACACAGTATATACTAAAACATGAACATCAATGGGGTAATTCTAATCTACGAGGAACCTTCGTAAGAAAAGAATCGAGAGAAGCCACTAGCAAATGAATCTCATATACAGCTGGATTTTAACAACAGCTCAAACATGAGTACGCAGACAAACTAATTCAATGTGTAAATAAAATAATCATATAATATTTCCATATATCTATGAGAATGTTATTATTGACAGTGTAATATGATGCACAGATTAATTTTATTATTAAAAAATTAAATAATCTATTAAGTAGTGCGTAGAATTAAAATATGGGTTTTATGATAAAATATATATTTGAATGTGATTGCAAAACCGAATGTCTCATGTTAAAATTTAATGTAAATAATTTTTTTAAATCAAATTTTAATATGCATCATTTTTCAAAATTTCGTTTAAAATATATATTTTATCAATGTGCAATGCATGTTGATGTTCAAAATAAAAATATAAACTATTTTCAACATTAATTTCATTGGATAAAAAATTATAGTTATCGTTGCAATGTAGTGTATTTTATTTATTAGGAAAAACTGAAAAAATTTGAAAACAATATTGAGTTTGTAGGGATGAATTTTCTATCTAAAAATAATAGTATATATAGAAGAAAGCTATCCATTAGTTAGCACAGTAGATAACCCTCCTCATCCCAGTTAAAGTATGAGATGAACCATTTATATTTTGTTGGATGTTGTACCATTCCATCCTTTCCATTCTCTATTTATTGATGGACAAATTTTGTTCTTTAGGATCTATGTAGACAACATAGCATATGACACCAGTAATGGATAACCTTATGAGGAGATTAAAAATCTTGTTTATCATGTGGGCCTAACAAAAAATCTGGATGTTCTCCTTCTTCAACCCTTCTTCCATTATTCAAATTTTCTCTGTCATTTTGTCTATCGTAAGTCGTCCTTTAACATTACATATTGTCAACCAAATCTACAAAACAAAGTTGTCCATCAGTTAGTCCAGTAGACAACGCTCCTTAGCCCAAGTAAACTATGAGATGGACCATCTATATTTTGTTGGATGTTTTACCATTCGTCCTTTTATTGATGGACAAAATTTGTTATTTAGGATCTTTGTAGACAACATAACAGATTACACTAGTGATGGACAACCGTATGAGAAGATTGAACATCTTGTCTATCTTGTGGGCCTAACTGAAATCTAGTTGTTCTTCTTCTTCAACCCTTCTTCCCTTCCTCAAATTCTTTTGTCATTTTGTCCTCCATGAATCTATCTCTGAGATCTGGATTTCATCTATTAATTTACTTTGTAATTATCCACTATTCTAATATTCGTTGGATAAAAGCATTTATCTTCTGCATTAAATGTTGTTCTTCCAAACCAGAAAAATGGTCCCATCTGCATCTACTTTTTTCAGCGCCGTTGAAACAAAACAAAGCATCTAAGAGGACAAAACTGTCATTTTACCTATCTAATATGGCATTGGAGAAAATACTATGCGGAAAGTGGCAGTTTTATTTTTTTGAGTTTTGAAAATGGCATAGAATATAAAAATCCCTATCTAAAAAGAATGTATTTCAGTAAATTTAATTTAATAAATATGTGATATAATATGAAATTTAATAATGTACGTGAGAAGGTTCATAAAAAATACATTTATGAGCTGTTTTAATATAAATTTATGGTTATATAGTTACCTAGAATAAATTTTTGTTAGCAAATGAGGAAATTCCATTTACAGTTAAAAAAAAAAAAAAACAATATCAGAAGAAACTTGAGACTTTGCTACGTCCCCATATATAATAAGATGTTTATGTGAAGAACTAGAAAATTATAAACCATCTCCATTTCTTCAATAGTAATTATACTAAGGACAAAATATGAGTATCACAAAATCTTTTGTTACTTTTTCTTGTTGTAATAGGGCTTATTAAATATATGTGCCCAGTAGAATGAAAAACTAAATTTTTCGGAGATGATAAAATCAAAATTAAGTCTCTCTCCTACGGTGTGGGTAAGTTACATCGATATCCCTGGCTTGATTTGGTAGATATAAATAATAGCTTTTAGGGCAACCTACACTCTAGGCAAAAAAACAACACGCTTCTCTGCAGCTCTTCTGACGCGCCGACCTGGGGAGAAGAGAGATTTTGGAGAGAACAATCAATGTTTATCGAAGATATGGTATTGTTTTCACTAGACGTTTGGGTATTTATTACACCGATATCAGAGATGCCTGAACAACAAAAAACTAAAACAAATAACTCACTTACACAACACTTACCTCTACTGCCGGTGAAGAACAAAATACACAGAGACTTAAATCTTTATGTATGCATTTATGGCTGTCTTTTGTTCGGTACTGGTTTGTTCTAACTGTATTCAATGCTTTTCTCCGTTACCCCCATATTTGAGAAACTAATCGATAAATTTATGTGGCGAATGGAGGGTGAACGGGCAGGGGGATTATGAACACGTAGCCGATCTCCAAGGTTACTGTTTGGCCATCCGTGTGCGAGAGCGAGATGATTTCAAGACAGTTACTGAATCGGTGAAGGCACGGCTCCAACTTAGAGACGAAGATAAGGTGGAGCGATGGGTCCGGAGTGGAAAAGGGCAGATCCAATAGAAATCTAGAACGATGAGGACATGACTCTATTTATGGCGATACGGGCTGACTTAGACGAGGTGTTCCTGAGGGTTAAGGTTATACGCGTGGGCACAAGCGGTCCAGACCAGATACTGAATAACCCACAACCACCATTCAACCCGGCCGGTCGGAGTACGGCGGAAATCTCCGACAAGTATTGGAACAGCATGGAGACGCAGGATGTATGGACAAGTGTGATAACCAAAATGTTACTTGATAAGCAAGAGGCTATAACGGTGCCAAAAGCTGATAGTAGCATCCGACGGGCCACGGGCCTAAATATTTATTTTTACGGCCCAGTTAGGGGAGCTACTGGTGGGATAGTCATATCTGAGAGTGCAGAAAACGGTCCAGTCCGCAGATCTTCATCACCCCTACAGATCGGCAATGGATCAGCAAGTACTAACGCGTTGCTTGCTGGGGCTAAGGATAAGGGGAAGCAGAAAATGGCTTTCAATAATATTGTCACCAACGCAGACTACGAGGTTTTCAAGAAGCAGTACCAAGCAGAGATGTGGAGAGAGGTATGTGCGACTCAAATTTCCCTTGGGAATAGCCAGACCGGTGCAGACGAATACGGGGTTAAGACGGCAAGGATGTTAGATTTTGGGATGAGCAACAATACAAGTACCCCAAAAAGCCTCAACCTAGGCATCTCGGGTGGGATCGGAGAAGCTAGCGAGAGTAACGTCGTAACGATTTCCTTGTTGTAATATTGGCAGTTTCATTGTCCAAGAATTACTTTATAGCCTATGCAGGTATGTGATTTCTCACAAAATAATATATTTATGTTGTTTTCCATCTTTTTCATTTATCATTTTTAATATCAATAGTTGAACATAATGTTCTTGAAAAAAAAGTATAAATTTTATAATAGCCATTCAAGTGTATAATTTACAAGTGTATTTTAAAGATCTTCGATTAAAAAAGAAAAGTTAATTCACAACATTGATATATGTCATGTATATAATCATATAACATTTCCTACAAAATAATAATAATAATCATTTAACATAGTTATGTGGATTGTAAACATGTAGAAGATCCATGGAACTGCATTACTCAATGTATTCATCCTAAGTTTGGAAGTCATGAATGTCTACCTACTTGTCGAGCATGAGGGTTCAAAGGTGGAGCATGTTATAATGTTTCTTATAAAAAATGTTCAATGTTGTTGCCATAATGATTGAAAAAACACAAAATGATGTATCCTCTAACGATTAAGCAATTTGGGTGTTAATAATGTTTCTTGTTGAATTTTCTATTGAATAACAAATTCAATGAAATAAAAACTCTACCCATTTAATTAAATAAAATATTTGTTTGCTACTTTTAAACGCATGATTGATTTATTCATATTAGCTTTAAGTGTATTCCCAACAGATTTGAACACTAAAGTCTTCAATCTAGAGTCTTGAGATATGCTTCTAAAAGTTTAAAGGACTTGATCTAATGCTTTTGAACTTTCTCATGCTAGCGCAAAGCCCCACATAAGTCTCTTCTGGAGAACTCTTTTAAAAACTTGTATGCGTTGTTTGCGCGAGCCGTCTATGATCACCAGTTGGTCAAGGATTTCGCAAAGCTCTTTTTCAAGGTCGAATCCACTATGGTTTGAAAAGATTTTTCAATCACTGCAAGTCTCTCAAAGTTTAGCATCCCCTTGGAAAACTTATGGAACCTTTATCTTTTCCTGTTATATAGACTTCTCTAGTTTGAGGCTTTAATTTAATGGAAACTCTTGTTTTTTCAAAAAAATTAAAAAAAAAAAAACTTTGAAGATGATCATGTTAAAAGAGGAATCAAACTTTGGGCAGTTTGTAGCAGTTATATACACCAGAGATAAATAAGCAAATAAGAGACTAGATAACTTTGCAAAGGTACCTTGTGGAAGTAAAAAGTTGTAGAAGAAAGATAAAGTCAAATACAAGCCTTGTAATAATTTTCCCAAAATAGCATAAGTCTCAAGAACAACAGATACATTGGTTCTCTAGCTAACGAAAACAATAAGAAGATACTGAGGGTTTGGTTTTTTTCGATTTTGCTAATTGTTTAATAAACGATTACTACTAAGCCTTTTCCATCAAAAGCTCCTCAATGAGCTCAGCTGCTTTCTCAACTGTTGTGATTGTCTGTGCTTTCTCCTCCGCCATTTCGATCCCAAACTCTTCCTCTAGTCCCATCACAATCTCCACCTGAAACCCAACCCAAGCGCACATGTCAAACGCATATATATACATTGTTCCTGCATTTCCAATTGTTGCTTATACAATAAACATAGCATATGCAAGCAACATATTGACAAGGGGCCTTGGTTATGCATCAAAAGTTCAACTCAGTGGTTATAGAAAGTCCATGGATGTAGGACAATTACCGTGTCGAGGGAATCAGCACCAAGTTCAGAAAATTTGGTTGCACCCACAACTTTCTTGGTTTCATCAAGTGAGAGTTGCTTTCTGACTATTTCACAAACCTTGTCCACTGTCTCAGATTTTGCCTGTTTAACCACCAATTCAAAAAGGATAAATCAAACTCGTTTCTGGCAATCAACCATGAACACAAACAAAACACATCTCTCTGCACATTCAAAATAAATCAATCTACTTGTCTGCAGTCAAATCAAGCAACCATGACCACAAACAAAACACATTGTTCTGCACTACAGATTCTACAAACATCATATGAGAAAAGACAAAGAATCTTACAGCGCAGGAAACCGTCAAGCGAGTAGGAAGCTGCTGACGAAGGTTAAAAGAAAGATTGCTTCTTCCATAGCTAAAGCATTTAACTTGATTAACCGCAATCGCCTGCCATCATCACATTCAACAAAACTTCAAATCAAAACTCAAAACTTGGTAACAAAAGAGATAAACCAAAACAACGAAAACAATCTGCAACAACAAGCTTCTCAGATTCTTGAATTAACCAGTCATAGTTAAACAGAACAAATCCTCGAATCTAAACTAACAAGTTCATCATCACATTCCAAAATCTTAAAATCAAAACTCACAACTAACGAACACTAAAAACACGAAAGAGATAAACCAAAACAACAAAACAATCTGCAACAACAAGCTTCTCAGATTCTTAAACAGTAGCAACTAAAACCTACACAAGAACTAATCCTTTCATTATAACTATGAGCCATAGCGATCAGATCGAATAGTTCCTTCACTAACTATACCCATTACAACTGATCTAAGCCATTTCAAACAGATCAAACTAAAGCTATACCAAAACGATTCTGCAATTAGATCGAGATCGAGATCAGATCTATAACAAGATGAGATGAATCGATGAAGAAACAAAAGAAGAGGAGATACCAGATGGCGAGAACGAGCTTGGAGGGAAGTGGAAGAAGCAATGGAAGCCATGGAAGAAGAGATCGGAGTTAGAGATCGGAGGCGGAGAGAGAGATGTGGGAGAGATACAGTGAGAGTGATGAGCCAAGTGGGAGAGAGATTTTTATACTTAGAAAAATAAATAAAACGTTTTCTGAGATTCCAATGAAAGTGAACACAGAGAGACAAAGTCAGGTCACAGGTGAAGGTGGGTGATTTGGCAGATGCAGGTTGGAAAAAATGATGTATTTGGCAAAATTCCAATAAATTATGTTTTCTTTTAAATATGTATTTTTTTTGTTTTTGAAACTAATTTTTTAAAAAGTGTAGTTAATTTCTATAGTTTGCATACATATTTTTCAAAAAATGTATGAGGTCTTTATGCAATTGTAAGATTATTGAAATACGAAAATTATTATTATTATATTCTAGAAAATAAAATAGCCTATTTTTAAATGGGGTTTTCTTATTTTTAAAAAAATTTAATTATATTTTTAAAAACTTTATTTTATTAATCCAATTAAAAAGGTTAATTGATTTTTTTCAATTAATTCATACAGTTACATTACATACATATTTTTCAAATATTATTCTGTTCTTTATGCAATTATAAGATTTTAATTTTTGAAATATAAAAATTATTATAGTATAGTAAATGAAATAAGTTGTGTTTCATGAATTTTTTAATCAAAAATGAAATCTGTAATTAGAATCATCTTTTAAATTTGATTGATACTATTGTTAGTAAACAATGAAAATATTAAGACATATATGGTTGTTTTCTTCAGTGAAAACATAGAGCTTGTTATTTCACCGCTGCAGGTAGTTGCGGCTGCGGCGGACGCGGGTAATGATGTTAATTTGGTCACCGCTGGGAACTACGTCATAACGCAACAGCAAACGCAGCGTTTTTGCGGTGGAAATTTTGAAAGGCCAGTTAAAATCAGCAGTGGCGATTAAAATGTTGCGTTCAATTAGGAAATTGACAATAACACCTTGTTTTGTTCAATGTTTTACAAAAGAATCTAAACCTAATTTGGACATAACACAAAGTGGAGAAGAAGAAGAACGAAGCGATGAAGAATAGAAGAAAAAATCCAGATTTGATTTCTCTGCTTCTCTACTCTCATCTTTGTTAATTTGGTAAGATATTCTCCATATTCTTTTATAATTCTCTCAATCTATGTTATAGCATGGATTGAGATTAGTTGATTGTGTTGTTTTGATGAGTTTTGGTTTGATGGATTGAGATTAGTTGATTGTATTGCTTGTGTGGCTACAAACCTCGGATTATATATATGAAATATGTTCTGAAAACTAGACAACAAGATCTTTCCTTTGATGTAAAGATAGTCTTCTGGTTCTATTTGGTTTGATAGGAAATTGCTTTCAAATTTTACTGTTTGTGGGATTGTATATGGTTATTTTCTTCAGCTTAAACATATTCTCGGATTTTTTTCAAGCAGGATTGGACCGGACTCTGACATACGGGCCTTTTAAGCCATTTTTGGGTTATGTTGTAGGTTACAAATTATTACTCTAGCCATGTGGTTCGTATCAACTCTTCCTCCAAACTGATTAAGTATATCTTATAGACGTTTTACAAATGTCGGAAGGGATACCTTAGTTTGGCACATTATTGGCATCCTCCCATCTTGGTTCGTTATGCTCATTGCGTGTTAGACAATGTTTTTTGTTTGGTCATTTGGTTAACTAAATGCTATGTAGCTAGGTATGCGTATATATATATACAAGAAAGCAAGTTGAAATGTGATTTCTATTTGGTAGCCAACGATTAAGCTATTGGCTGCAACCACGAGTGATGAAAGAGTTTGTCGTACAAGTGTAAATTAATTGGAGGCAAACTTGGTGTTGTCAAGCACTTGAAGGGCAAGGCATGCTTTTTTATCGCCTTATAGTTTTCTTCTCCTTAGAATGATAAGTGTGATAGTTATGAACAATTCCAATGTTAAAAATGCTGAAAATTTTCTTGAAAATCATGAGTACAAAATAATTGTTTTCTTTTCTTTTATGGGGTTTCGGAGCCGAGGTCTATAATTTTCCTATGGTCCAGGAAAAATCGGGTGAAAACTCCTGATCAAGTGGAAATATATGAATGCATATAATTCTTAGAAAACTTTCAATAATCTTAAGAGGGTAATTGGTGAAAGCAAAACATAAATGAGAGAGCTTTCAACAAAATTGGAAACTGAAAGATGTTGTTAATCTAAGTTGTTGTCCTGCATTCATTTTTAGTTGAAACTAAATAAACTATCAACTATAGACATACCTAGGATTTGTATAGATAATCCAGTTACAAAAAAAAAAAAGATAAAGTTTTATTGATCTCTTATGTTTTACATACGCACGTAACATACATTATATAATATATATGAACTTCCATCATGGTACAATATTACATATATATAACAAACTTATAAACTTCACACCCATCTAGACACATATCTAATATATGCCACACCCACACACACATGCACCCTCCATGGCTGATTCACAAACGTGCTTAGCTCTCTCTCATCATCTCTCTACTTCTCCAACTTGAACATGTAAGTTCATACATATGTTCCCTCACCATCTTCTCTTAGATAACTCAATTACTGTTTTGTGGCTTGAAGCTTGAAGAATTTGGAGGTGAAGCCCACATGGCTCGGTTTGGCCTAACCCATCCACCAGAAACAATCATAGTTGGCTGCTCATTCATGTTCTCCTTTTGACTTGACTTGTTCTCTGATTCATAATGCTTCCATTTTGGTATCTTCATAGTAGTTGTGTACTTCTCCTTTGCTTTACCTTCATCTCTTGAACCAACCTGCCTTTGAGTTTGTTGTCTATGACCGATAATTATATTGACTGACTTCTCTACCTTAGTAACTACACGGTCAGGTCTAAGATCGTGATGAGAGAAACCATAATGGTTCTTCTCTTCGCGGTTGTATCCACCATAACGATCCACCATTTTTGCTAGGGAGATAATTAGAAGAAGCTTTCAAAGTTGGAATGATATAAACACACATCTCCCTTTTTTTTATATTGGTCTAACACATGAAAGCTTGGTAGTGAAGGCACTCAAGAATCATATTCTTCTACTTTTAATATTAAACGTACAACAAAGAAAAGAGAATATAATCAAAATCGTACTTTCAAGATTTGAAGTACCGTTTACACTCAAATCTTTTTGCCATCTAAAAAGGATGCAAACACAACCATCCATCGATTAGTCTCCAAAGTTTGAAAAAAAAAATGAATACGTATCTTATAGTCATTACTTTATTTGATTAGTCATGACGATATTTCCCATTAATGTATTACTTTTTATATATCTTGCATGCATTGTGCATATTACTCAAAAAAAAATTGTGCCACAAAAAAAAATTGCAATTACTTTGCTTTTTTTTTTCAAACATAATAATTGCATATACTACCATTGTGCAAATTACAACATTATTCTTTTTCATATATATCATTAATTATTAAAAAAAATAAGCACAATGGTATATGCAAATATATATTTTTTAAACCCTATCAGTTGATACGGTCAGTCTGGTAAAATATATCGAAGTGCTTCAGAATGGGCTACTCTCTGAAAGGTCACCACACTGTCCGTCCTGAATTTGAATGATTTCCGACTAATGCCTACGCATGCAATTTTGACGACCATTTAAACTAACTGAAGGCCTAGTTGACATACTTTCTACCTAACTATTACTTTTGTTTACAGGGTGTATCGAACATAGATTAGTTAATTTCAACTTTTCCTCAATTCTTTCATACCACTAGACCACAGCTGTGCGGGCTATGCATATAATATTTTTTGCACAAAAAATAAGAAAAACAAATATATATTTCTAATTTGATTTGGAGAATGTTACTAACATATTTGAAATATATACATAAGTAAAACTTATATATTTTGATAAATTTGCACGATAACATTTGAGAAAGCAAACAAAGAATCGGAAATAATTTATAAAAACAAAAAAAAAAGATTTTCTTTGGAATCATTAAACCATAGTAAAAACAAATATTTGTCCCGATTTGTTTATATTTTATGGAAATCTCACATTCACACCCATGCAAGTATTATTTGTCATAAACCCAACCCAAAACATAGTTTTATAAAAGAGAAAACATAAAAGAAGAAGCAATGTAATAATAGAGATGTGGTTATAATACGTGGTACGATGATGGGTGGGCTTAGTGTGTGGACATGTGATTCTCATAGTTGTTTCAAACTAAGACGAAAGGACTCAAAACTTAAGAAAGGAATATAAATGAGAATACAACCAAACGATCGATATACGTTCGTTCGTACGCGTAGAATAAGAATCTATGCTTTGCTTCTTCCCTTCTTTACCGTTAAAATACTTTACGGAACCCATTTGAACACGTCTTTGGTGTGACCTAACCCACTAAGACAACACACACTTCACCAAACCAAACCTAACTTTTTGTTTTGTTTTTATCATTGTTGTTATTGTTATGAAGATTTAGAATAACAAAATATATCTATCACAGTGTACGAGAAAGATTTTACCCCAAAAAAAAGAAGAAGAGAGAAGGAATCTTGATGCTAGTAACTATCTTAGTGTGTAATCTTGATGACGATTGTAAGAAAGAATAAATCTAAAGAAAAGTATAGTTCAATTATTTAATATGAAATTTGATATCTTTGAGCTTATTATAAAATGTTTCTTCGTAAAAAAATTTGGTCTAACTTTAACAAACATATATAAACAAAATAGATTCTTCATGGATTGTGAATCACTAGCTATCACTATCTAGTCTGGCTTCTTGGTTGAAATTTTTGTATAATTTGGGGATTCCGGATTCTAATGTAATTGGTTTATGAAGTTTTAGTTATTTGGTTAACTTGATGACTTATAAATTTGATTCAAAATAGTTGAAAGCAATATATAGAATGATATATAGAACCATAACATGGTAGAAATTAAAATGATAATGAGAGAACTAAAATTAAACAAACAAACTTACAAATTGAAAACTAATTATTTATAGGGATTGACAGGAAAAATTTAAAAAATTAGAAATATATAGACATATATGTATATATATATATATATAGATAATTAATTATCATAGTTCAAGAAGTTGTTATTTTAATTAGTTCTTTAACTTGATGATAATTTCAATATTAAATTTTTATCATAAAAAATAATATTTCTCGAAGGTGACATTATTTTAATATTTTAAATTAATTAAAATTACTTGTATGTATAGAAGCAAATTTCAAAAAAGTGGTTAAAAATATGCTTATTGACCCTCACAAATAGTTAAAAATATGTTTATGACCCCTACAAACTTTTTATTAATAGATTTTAGTTATTAGATAAAATTTGACACCTACAAGAATAATTTCTAACTCAGTCACTGCATCTAAACATAGCTTATGCAATGTTTTATCTTGCATCACCCACCCTTACCTACATGTCTTCCCTTTGAGCCATATATATAATATAGTGTGGAAGCTAACTAATATATTTGAAACTACCATTCCATGGACCTAACCAAGTTTTAATAGTTTTCAATTTGGTTTTTTTTTTTTTTTGTGTACTTGTTTTATTCCACGTCGCAGTTAAATGTCTCTACCACAAATTCTATAGCTAGCTAAAAAAACACAAAACTACAAAATTTATTTATTTCTCATTTTAAGTAATATGCAAAAAAAAGAAACCAAATAAGAAAGATGGGATGAAATTTGAAAACATCTTTTTGGAAACTAAAGATACTTTATATTTAGCACTTTCTATAAAATAAACAAATGTGAAAGGAAACATAAACAAAGAAGAAAAATTAATAATATTTTTATCTATTTTTAAATGTAATAAGATATTTGTAAAAGTTTCAATCTTTTCTCATTTCTCTAAATTTTTATTTTCTTTCAACGCAAAAATTACGTTGCCTGCCTAAATCAAAGGCAATGGCAACATGTTCTTCAAGTTTATTGGTGTTACCAACAAATTTGAGATGGAATTGTAACAAAAAAACCAATTTCAAGGTAAGAGCTCAAATCTCTGGTGAACACAAGAAGACGACATCAGTGGAGCCTGTGAGCAACGGTTCGGTCTCTGTCTCTGTGTCTTCTACTGCTCAAAACCCAAATGGAGCAAATGAAGTGAATGGGAAAGTTAAATCACAGAATAAGTTAGTGAGTGATGAGATTGAGTTGTTATGGGATGATGGGTATGGTTCGAAATCTGTTAAAGATTACTTTGCGGCTACTAAAGGGATTTTGAAACCTGATGGTGGTCCTCCTCGGTGGTTTAGTCCTGTTGATTGTGGTCGGCCTGTTGAAGATGCTCCTACGTTGCTTTTCTTACCCGGTAAACAAATGGGTTTAATTTGGATTCAATGGTTTTGTAGCTTGATTGTGTAAATTGTCTTGCTTTTTGTGATATTTGTAGGTTTTGTGTGTGTCTGTGTGTGTGCTTATAAGCTAAAGATTGAACCTTTTTTTGTTTTTGACTATTCTTCTAGAGTTTGAAACTTTGTATTTATTCCTCACTTCCAAAGTTTGAACCTTTGTGTTAATTTCTCTGTTCTTCCAATGTTTGATTGTTTAAGCTGTTTATGTGTGCTCATAAGCTAAAATTTAAACCTTTTTTGTTTGACTATTCTTCCATAGTTTGAGACTTTGTATTCATTGCTCACTTCCAAATGTTTAGACTTTGTATTAATTTCTCTATTCTTCCTATGCTTGATTGTTTTGGCTGTTTTTTTGTGTGTGTGTGTGCTCATAAGCTAAAAATTAAACCTTTTTAGTTTTGACTATTCTTCCAAAGTTTGAAACTTTGTATTCATTTCTCACTTCCAAAGTTTGAAACTTTGGATTCATTTCTCAGTTCTTCTAGAGTTTGATTGTTGAGGCTGTTTTGCTGAATTCTAAATAATGGGTTTTTACTGTTTTTGATATGAAGTATCCGATTCTTAGATTTTAATATGAATTTGACTTTGGCAATGCTTAATGATTCAATTTTTGTATACAGGGCTTGATGGTACAGGGATGGGCCTGGTTCCACATCACAAAGCTCTTGGCAAGTATGTTCACTCTTTCTTTTAAGTCTCGGTTCTTTGGAATGACAGTGCAAGTAGAAATATATAAACTTGAACCCTTAATGCAGAAGCAATAGTATCTATTAGCAAGAATACTAATCCAAATAAAGTAACCAAGCTTCTGATGCAAAAAAACTTGCACTTTGTATGATGATGGATCTCGTGTATTTTTCACATCACACAAGTTTTTGCAGTCTAAACTGTTTGGTATTGTATTTTCTCTATACAGGGCTTTTCATGTCTGGTGCCTGCATATTCCTGTACTTGACCGAACTCCATTTGAAGGTAATAGAAAGACAGCAATATAAACATTTGGTTATGCAGATTTTTATACTTACTTGTCTCTTTAGTATCATAGAATATATCTTCCCTGGCTTATGTTACCTCTTTGAAATGTATGTCTGTTTATACATAGATTTTAAGAGTATACATACATACTACAATGCTTAGATTACTTGGACTCAGCTCATTATCTTTGACATCAAATAGGAAATTGATGTTAGGAAAAGATTTCTAAAAATGAATATTGGTTGTGCGATTATACGTACTTTATGTTTATGATTGACTTTCAAATGGATAGAAATATCTAGTGAGTGCTTCCCTATAAGGTCGTTAGTTGTTTGCTCGAGTTATTCTGAATGTTCTCTAATGTTGGTTTTACTATAAAGGGCTGTTGAAAGTAGTCGAAGATGTATTGAAGCAGGAGCAAGCTAGAAGACCAAATAAGCCGATATATCTTGTTGGCGATTCCTTTGGAGGATGCCTGGCTCTTGCTGTTGCTGCCAGAAACAGATCATTAGACTTGGTGTTGATACTTGTCAACCCAGGTCAGCAAATATTTATGTATACAGTTTTGTAGCTTTGTATCTAAATGCATACTTGCATAAGCTTGTTATGATTGACCAAATACGTTTTCCCTTTTTATAGCTACATCGTTTGATAGGTCACCGCTACAGCCGTTGCTGCCTATATTAGAGATGGTGCCAGAGGAGCTTCATTTTACAGTTCCATATGCTCTAAGCTTTATTATGGGTACATGAACTGATGTTTATTGTATAAGTCAATAAGTCCTTTTTGCTTTCTTTTTAAATTGTCTTTACTTAGGCTTTCTTGGTCTTTTAGGTGATCCAATAAAGATGGCAACACTTGGTATCGACAACCAACTTCCAACAGGTGTAAAAATGGAAAAGTTGAGACAAAGGCTTACTAAAACTATGCTTCCCCTTCTCTCTGTAAGTGTTTTCTAATTACATTTACTTTGTTGGTTAGTCCTGTTTCTATACAAGATGACATTTTTCCTAACCATACGCTTTCAGGATCTCGGTGAAATTATTCCCCGGGAAACATTACTTTGGAAGCTTAAGTTGCTGAGATCTGGTTCTGCTTATGCCAATTCCCGCATCCATGCAGTTGAAGCTGAAGTCCTGGTCCTTGCTAGGTAATCTTCTTCCTTATTGTAGTGCAATCTCTTCATTATTTGTGGTCTACAATGACTGACATATCATCTAGAAAATGAAAATGATTTTGGATTTCATGGACTTTCAGTGGAAAGGACATGATGCTTCCTAGCCAAGAAGAAGCGAAGCGGCTTCATAGGGTACTAAAAAACTGTGCAGTTCGATGCTTCAAGGAAAATGGGCATACCCTTTTACTGGTATTTAAAATTCACATACTTCTTACTTTTGAATGCATTTCCTTTTCTTCTGGATGGTATGTGAAGTAGTGTCAGAGTAATTTCTTACAGAAGAGTATGACTATTATTCGTTGACTGACTGTTATTCATTTTCCCAGGAAGATAACGTCAGTTTGCTCACAGTTATAAAAGGTACAGGTAAGTACCGGCGCTCCTGGAGATATGATTTAGTTTCTGATTTCGTGCCTCCAAGTAAGGGAGAACTTGATTATGCCCTTGATGAAGTGCTTGGGTAACTTTTCTGTCTGTTTCTTGACTCTTGTTCTCTTATTAGAAAAGCTCTATCTACTAAGTATTTATAACTTTATCCTATGTGATATGCAGATTCTTGCGAAATGCCGTTGGTTCTGTGTTTTTCTCAACTATGGAAGATGGAAGAGTAGTGAAGGGACTTGCTGGTGTTCCAGGTGAAGGGCCAGTTTTACTTGTTGGTTACCACATGCTGATGGGTCTTGAACTTGGTCCAATGTCCGAGGCATTTATAAAAGAGAAGAACATTCTGTTTCGTGGAATGGCCCATCCGATTTTGTATTCAGATAATAATCCAACCAAGGAGTTTGATTATAGTGACTGGATTAAGGTATTTGGTGCCTATCCTGTCACCGCAACCAATCTCTTTAAGCTGTTATCTTCTAAATCTCATGTCCTTCTCTTCCCCGGCGGTGCACGAGAGGCTCTCCATAACCGGGTTAGCCATCTTTCTTATCTTTTCTTTCTTAGTTTAGTAGAAGGAAAATTAGTAGCCAAAAGGAGTGATTCCACCCACTTAAACGGATGAAATAAAACAGTCTTGATCACAGCTGAACCTGCATATCCCCCACTCAGGTCATAGAGACATGAGGAAAAATTGATAAAACTGTTGCTGCTATAACACCGTTTTATATACACTACTTTCTATGACCTTACAGGGTGAAGAGTACAAACTAATTTGGCCGGAACAGCAAGAGTTTGTAAGAATGGCAGCACGGTTTGGTGCAACAATAGTCCCGTTTGGAACGGTTGGTGAAGACGACATAGCTGAAGTAAGCTTTCCTGTCACAGCAAAACTTACCAAAACTCAAATCTTTTTCACAGTTATTGAAACGAGCCAAACATATATTTGCTTTGGCGATTGCAGTTGGTTCTTGATTACAACGACCTGATGAAGATCCCTATTCTCAGTGACTATGTCAAGGAAGTCACTAGCGATACTAAACAATACAAATTAAGGTAAAAATTGCATTTACATCAAGTGTAATCAGAGTGTTGTTGTTACTAGTCAAAGATTGATGAGTGTTCTTTGTGATGATAGGGAAGAATCAGATGGAGATGTGGCAAATCAGCCACTATACTTACCAGGACTCGTACCGAAAATCCCGGGTAGGTTCTATTACCTGTTTGGGAAACCGATAGAGACAAAGGGAAGGCCAGAACTTGTAAAGGACAAAGAAGCAGCAAACCAAGTTTACTTGGAGGTAAAAGGGGAAGTAGAGAATAGTATAGCCTATTTGTTGAAGAAAAGAGAGGAAGATCCATACAGAAGTGTCATAGACAGATTAAGCTACAGTTTGACTCACACTACTCAGGTTCCTACATTCGAGCCATGATTCAAACAAAGTTTAGTCTTCTTACAGACACAACAAAACATGTGTTCTATACATAATTTGTCGTATAGAAAATTCAACATTTCATGTATATCCCGTCGTTTATAAAAGATGGAAAAAAAAAAATCACACTCGAGTGAACGAAGTCGTTATTGGCTACGATAGTCCACACCAACGTAGATGACAAAGTTTCTTTTCTGGTTTAGCCCTAGGACTTCGGGTTCTTAGGGTTTTTTGTTTTTTTGAGTTTTGAAAATTTTACCGAATTAACTGAAATAAATTTCGGTCCGAAATTTGGTTCTAAAATTCTTAAACCAAAATTTAGTTTCTTTAAAAAAAACAAATTTACGTTTTTGGGGTTTTAACGATATTTCGGGTTATTTTGGTTTTTTAGGTTTTATTCAAATATTTCGGTTATTTTGGTTATTTTAAGTGTAAATTTTTGTTAACCAATAACCAAACTGAATAAACCGAAATATTTCGGTTTTCCAAATTTTTTTTTTGCCGATCAAAACTGAAACCATACCGAACACCCAAAATATAGGTTCGGTTTGGTTTAGTTATTTTGGTTCGTTTTTTAATCTCAGGGATATACGGTTATATGCAGTATATACATTAGTAGTATAACACCCATGTTCGTAAATGGGTGGTGTCGATCGACACCAACATTTTTCGGTTAGACCTGTTTGATTTTAGTTGCGAAATTGATTGGGGTAGGGTTGGTTAACCCTAGGTCGTGTTTTAAAAGGAAGAGAAGTCGAGTTTTGTCATTTTCAGCCGCTTTTTATCATTTCCAGAGAGAGTGAAGTGTTCTCAAAGTTTCTAAAGTTTTCTGGGGTTCTCTAAGGCTTTTTGGTGGTGTTTGGTGGCTGTTCTGGGTGGTTCAAGGCTAGAGGAAGTGAGATCTGTGTTGTATTGTGTTATGATAGTCAGATCCTTGCTTATTCTTCCTTGTTTTCGTTGCTGTCCATTCATTTCAACGGTGAGTGCATGACCAAGGCTTATCTAAGCAGTTTGATCATCGTTTTGTGTGTTTTGATGACTGTTTGATTGATTTCCTTACTTGTTTAGTTTTTTATGTGTTGTATGATCCTTGTGAAACCCCTTGGAGACTTGCTCGTGGCTTAGGAGTGTTTAGGAGTGGAGATCCAGTGAGAAAACGCAACTGGAGAGTCTGCATAGTGTCGGTGTCGATCGACACCAGTGGTGCGTGTCGCTCGACACCAACGTTTTGTTCCGCGCGGATAGTTGCGACTCGCGAATGGAGTGTCGACCGTGACGGTCGAGGGAGAGTGTCAATTGACACCAATTTTGGGTGTCGATCGACATCGATTGTCACTTTTGTTGTTTATTGTTTGTTTGGCTCATTTATCCTTGATGATGATTGATACTGCTTGTGCGTATAGCCCAGTTGTTGGGATGAGGGCTTCACTAAGTATTTATGGAAATACTTGTGCATCTCTTTCTGTGATCTACTGACGGATCATCATTTGGAATGATCATCTTGCGGATCTACTGATGCAGCTTTTGGAGCGGTTACCGGGAGCGGTACTGGTGCATGCTCCAGTTGGACCACCAAGAGTGGCGAGAGTGCAACTTGTTTGGGCCAGGTGGGCTCGATGTGCAGCCCGGTGTCGGGTTTGTGCAGCCAGATTTGGTAGGTTTGTTCTTAAGACGTGTAGGTTGATTCTCCTTTTTACAGAAGTGAATTCGGATTAAAATTCAGTGAGTTATATGCAGTTTGGTGAGACGCTTCTTCTCTGTTGCGAACTGGGATCAATGGAGTTTGTAAGTGCGATCGTCCTTTCATCGTTTTTCCGATCGGCACCAAATTTTGTGGGAAACTTCGTGACGTCTAGGTCGTGCTTTCCACCGAGAGGATTTAAAAGTTAACGGTTGGTTTTTGATTTAGGGCTTCGTTTCTATGGCTGAAGTTTTTCTGATGTTTCTGTCCATTTTGGTTTATAGAGATTTTGTTTGTGTGGATTATTGTAGGGCGTTGTTTGGCTGTTGCAGCCTCAAGGAGAGTCTTTCCTGGTTGTATTTGTTATTCAAATCACCTTGTTAAGGTGAGTGCGTGACCATGAGCTTATCTAAGCAATTATGATTGAGTGACTTGTTTGTGATTATTTGTAGGTGAACTGGAAGTGTAATTGGATGTTTAGCTTGCTGGATGGTTTGTTTATGTTATATATGTGGGTGTTATCTCATTGCTTGTGTGTATAACTCATAGATGGAAGGATCGCTCTCACTAAGTATTTATGAAATACTTATGCATCTCTATTCTGTGATGCAGGTAAAGGAAAAGTGTAATCCGTGGAATCATTGCGAGGAGAGGAGAATGATCTAGAGTCTCGGTTGTTATATTTATGAATATGTTTAATTGTTGTTGGAACCTGATTTAGAAGCATGATACGATTGCTGGTGGTAGGTTTGTCGAGCAGCCAGAGTTGGTAGATTTGTCGAGCAGCCAGAGTTGGTAGGCTTGTCGAACAGCGGTACAATATACGGATGATGGAGCAGCTGCAGCGGTTCAAAATGTCCATGTTCTGCGGAGAATCCGATCCAGCTGTAGTGGATGAGTGGCGGGTGAGATTGGAGCGGTACTTCCAATCTATGAGTTGCCCGGAGGCGTACCAGGTGTACCTACTAGCTCACTACTTGGCTGGTGATGCACACTTGTAGTGGAGGAGTATGCTGGCCAAGAAGGAGTAGAGATTCATTGGACCGCATAGAGTCATAGTTTCTGGCGTTGACTCAAGGTGATCGGTCGGTGCGGGAGTACAACATAGAGTTTAACAGACTTGTTGTACATGTTGTACTCGGGTCATGCGGGAGATCCAGAGCAGATGCAGGTGCGTCAGGTCATGAAGGAACTCAACCACGACATGAGGGTCCGATGCAAGGTGCAAACCTACGCGACGCATGTAGAGCTGGTTCAGGTGGCGGTGGGTAGTGAGGACGAGCTGAGGAGTCAGATGGTGATTTCTAATCCGTCGGTGCAGCAAAAGAAGGCTCGGCCGCAGTCGGTTCCGAGCAGGGGCGGCAAGCCTGCTCAGGGACAGAAGAAGAAGTGGAACGATGCTTCCAAGGCAGGTCAAGGTGGTCAGGGATGGTTTGGGTGCGGGAGCATGGTTCACAAGCTGGCGAGCTGTCTGAAGAAGAACGAGTCGCGTGTGGAGACTCGTGTCTGTTTCCACTACAAGGAAACATGGCACATTAAGGCGAGGAGTCCTAAGGCGCAGCAGATGGTGGTACCAACGCTGTAGTCAATGGTTTAGCCAGGGATGCAGTAGTGGGTGCAGCCGGGAGTGCAACTAGGAGTGTAGCCGTAGGCTCACCTGGGAGCGCTGCCAACGGCGCAGAACGAGGGACCGCAGGTTTACTCGACCGTGGAGATGGGAGAGCCAAGCACCGTTCGACCGATTCATATGTTTAATTTTAAGACTCAGTATGCTTCCTTTAAATCTTTTTAGAATTTGTGTTTCTGTGATTGTGGATTTGGGGGTTCTTAGCGTAAGGGTTTGTGTAAGGACCCTGTTGGTGGGCGGGTTTTTGTCCCACGTGTTATTTGATTATGGAGCTACGAATAGATTCATCACTTCGGAGTGCGCAGCGGATGGTAATATCCGAGGAGAGCCTCGTGGTTATTTTGGAGCCGTTAGAGTCACTGGAGACGCATTGCTAGCGGTTTACGGACGGGTGAGTGGTGTGGATGTGCAGATTGCAGGAGAGTCGATGCCCAACAGATCTGTACATTAGTCTACTGGAGCTGTATGATGTGATCGGAGGCATGGATTGGTTGGATCGGCATAGAGTTCATCTAGATTGTCATCGGGGGAGAGTCTACATCGAGCGGTCCGGATCAAAGTTGTATTACTAGCGTGTGAGACCGATTTCAGGGAGTTTGGTGATTTGGCGATGCAAGCAGAGAAAATGATTAAGAAGGGACGGGAAGCTTACATGGCGACCATTGTGATGCTGGAGACGGTCGAAGAGGTAGCGTGAGTAAGATCCGGGTGGTCAAAGAATTTAGGACGTGTTTCAGTCGTCGAAAGGGTTACCACCATCTCGGTCTGATCCTTTCACGATTGAGTTAGAAACCGGGACAACGCCGTTGTCTAAGGCTACGCACATGATGGCTCCAACAGAGATGGATGAGCTGAAGAAGCAGTTGAGGATTTGCTAGGTAAGGGCTTCATCCGTCCCGGTGTTTCACCGTGGGGAGCACCAGTGCTGTTTATGAAGAAGAAGGATGGGAGTTTCCGACTATAATTTTAACATGCTATAATTTAGTTTAACCATAATTAAAAAGTTGTATTCATTAAGGATGTTTCATACATTTATTCAAGTGTCCGAAAATAATGTAGGTATGACTTTTTGTTTGGGTTATCGTCTATGTAATCGGTTGATATCCGAAATTAAGGCCCAAGTTGTAAAAAGTTAAGGCCCATGTTGTAGTCAATAAAACCCGCATGTCCCAACACGTTTAGACCCACTAAAATTTGGAAAACCAGTTTATTAAGATCCAATTAGAAATTTTGGGTTGTTTTTTTTTTAAACTCGACCCGAGAAGGTTTTTGTACTTTTCTTTTACTATAGTAGGGATTGTGGACAACAAATGACAACGTACACATTGCATATAAATTAGACAAGTAATAACTTTATTTTCTACCTATAAAAAAACCTTGTAGACAACAAAATGAAAATACTGCCATGGGAGAATGGAGCATTGACCAAAAAATTACTTCATGAAAGATTTTATCTAACCATTGTTAAGGCAAGTATTATGTGGACAGTTATGTAACACCCGTGTTCGTGTTTGGACGGTGTCGATCGACACCACCCTTACTGGCTATCAATCGATACTAAAATTTTAGGCAGGTTAGCTTAAATCGTTAGTTTAACTCGGATTGATTAGGAAAAACATTCTAGACCATCTTAATGAATTTGATAGGCTGTGTGGCTTCCCTAAAATCAATGGTGTGAGTAAAGATGGGTTCAAACTCATGTTATTCTCATTCTCTCTTGGGGATAAATCACATCAGTGGGAGAAATCATTGCCAGCAGAATCCATTACAACTTGGGAGGAGTGTAAACAGGTGTTTTTGGCTAAGTTCTTCTCTAATTCTCGAACTTCTCGCTTCAGGAATGAAGTATCTGGTTTTTGCCAAAAGAATGGAGAACCCTTTTGTGAGGCTTGGGAACACTTCAAAGGATACCAGTCACAGTGTCCTCATCATGGGTTCAACCATGAATCACTACTAAGCACACTCTACAGAGGAGTACTTCCAAGGATCAGAATGCTTCTTGATACAACTAGCAATGGAAACTTTCTTAACAAGGATCTAGTGTATCAAAGGGGAACAAGGATTAATAAGGATTACTCAAAGGGGAATATAAGGGCTGGTCTATTCTGTTGAATATCTTCTAACATACTCTGTATTTTATATTCTCTCTTTCACAGCTGGTCTATGCAAATTAATCAAATTTAGCTATCATTGCTAAGCTTGACTATTCATGCTTTTTAAGCTTGAGCAAGCTCATAGAGAGGCATTGAGGACCTCTATGGAATCACTTGGTCATCCTTGTGCTTCTTCACCCATTGACCATTGACCGTTAATGAATTTCCTTCTTTGTCTAGTAAAGTGATTGGTCCATAAGGCACAACTTCTTTAACCACAAAAGGACCATACCATCTTGATTTCAAATTCCCAAGAAAGAGCTTGAGCTTTGAATTAAACAAAAGGACTTCATCTCCTGAATAAGTTCCTTTTCCATGTTTTTCTTGTCATGAAACGCTTTAGTCTTTTTTTTTTATAGATCTTGGAACTCTCAATAACTTCCAATCTCATTTCTTCCAATTCATTGAAATCAAGGGCTCTCTTCTCTTGTGTTGTTGTGATGTAAAGGTTCAAAAGTTTGTACTCAATTACACTAGGGAAATAAAACTCCAAAGGACCTAAAATCCTAGTACCGGAGATGTATGTCATTATTCTAGGTATAGATTGGATGGATCGGTGTACAATGTATCTCAATTGTCATTGTCAGGGGGGGGGGGATTTTCATGTTTGATCAGGATTAGGGGAGGTTTGTGTATTAGGGTGTTTGATAGGCTTTCCGGACTTTTGTAATCTCAGCCATGTTGGCAGAATAAATAATCAAAAAAGGCCGTGAGGCATATATGGCGACGATTATTATGTAGAGACAATTGGAGCGGTTGAGAATAATTAGATTCGGGTTTGTTAAGGAGTTCGATGATGTTTTTCAGTCGTTATAGGGGTTTTCGCCGTCACAAGTAGATCCTTCACGATTTAGTTGGAGCAAGGGATGTTGATGGTATCTAAGGTACCCTATATGATGGCTCTAGTGGAGATGGCAGAACTGTAAGGTTTTTATTCAGTAGACTATTTCCCCTTGGGGGAGCGCTGGTATTGTTCGTTAAAAAGAAGGATGAGAGTTTCCGGTTGTGCATTATCTATTGGTCTGTACCTTTACCCTTCTCCTAAAAGCTCAATCCATTTTTGAGAGAACCTTGATCTCATTTGACAAACCTTCTCTAAAGAAGACCTCCTCTGTCTCTAGCCCTTTTTACCAACCCAAATGAGGTTATTGTCAATGGATAACCGGATTCATGGTTTTTCTTTAATAAATGTTAAAGGGAATTGTTGATTCAAATCTTTGTCTAGGTTATAAGGCTGAACACATTTTGTGTTGTGATGAGCATGGCTAAAGTTGTCAGAGTAGATAGAACAGTAGACTAGGACCTTGATTTTAACTACTTTAGCAGCAATAATTTGGTTATCAGTTCCCACTTTTAAACCTCTCTCCCAGTTTAAGACTTGTTTGATTACTTGAGAGGCCAATCAAAGAATAAGTTCGAGGAAGATAATGTTGTTGTATTTTACCCCTCTTAAACATGCATTTAGTGCTAGTTTTTTTTGCTTAGTTTGGTCTTTTGTTCATATCACTTTAGAGTCTTTAATGTTTCTTTTGTATTCGAAGGTTATTTTGCATTAGTTTAAACATATTCTTGTATTTCGAGTGTTATTAGTGTTTTAGAAATCTCAAAGACTAAGTAAGGAGTTGGGTGTCACGACCCGTTTTCTTGGAACGGTTTGTGACTCTCGCGTTGCTTCCGCAGGGCCATACCGATTAGGGCTTGTATCATGCTTCAGTGAGGAGGGCGTGCAGGACTCAGGATGGCGTGCAGGACTCAGGAGGGCGTGCAGGACTCATGCTTAGTTTGGTCCTTTGTTCATATCACTTTAGAGTCTTTAATGTTTATTTTGTTTTCGAAGGTTATTTGGCATTAGTTTAAACATATTATTGCATTTCGAGTGTGATTAGTGTTTTAGAAATCTCAAAGACTAAGTAAGGAGCTGGATGTCACGACCCGTTTTCTTGGAACGGTTTGTGACTCTCGCGTTGCTTCTGCGGGGCCATGCCGATTAGGGCTTGTATCATGCTTCAGTGAGGAAGGCGTGCAGGATTCAGGTTGACGAATCCCTTTGAAGAAGTGAGGCGGGAACCACTTGATAGATTCAGTTGTCTGTTGTTGATCAAAGATCAAACTTAGAAAAAAGGATTAGGCCATCCCACTGATCCTGATATGGAACTCATCATCTGATGAACCTAAAACAGACAAAACCAGTCGAAAATAGTTCAAAGTATAAAAGCTGATTCAATAATATATGAGTATTATTGAGTGCCGCACAGTATTCATTAATAAGCCCGTAACATTGGGCTACTTTTGGATCCAAGGAAGACCTTGATGAAAAGGAACTAGTCTAAAGTCTCTCACAAACCGACTCGTATGAACCTCTTTCCTTGGGGAGCGATGCATCAAAGTATATACATATGTAATTGAGTAAGTTTTGTTTTTGATATTTTTCCCTAATTAAAACCGATTGTGAAAACCAAATCAAACCGAAATGAATTTGAATTAAATATGTAAACCGAAATTACAAAAACCAAACTCTCTCACGCAATCATCTTCTTCGATCTAACGTAATCGAATCCGTCATCACCGATCTCACCGCTCACACATCTCTCATCTCTTCGATCACTTACAGTGATAAATCTCTCTCAACCCTTTCTTCGAATCGATCAACCCAAGCTTCCACGGAAGAGTAAGAAGAGGGTTAGAGAAACCATTTCGTTACTTTTTTGTTTGAATTGAAACTGCTTTCTAAATCGATTTCTGGGTTTTGAACCAATTTCGTTGATACTGTTACAGGAATGGCGAAAGAAGCAGATGGGATCAGATTAGAGCAAAGACATGGGAAAGCTCGAGTGAGAGTAGGAAGAGTTTGGCGTCATGGTGATGATGGATCTCATTACTTTGTTGAATGGAACGTTAGTATTAGTCTTCTCTCTCACTGTCTCTCTTCTTACCATCGTGATGAAAACTCCGATATTGTCGCTACTGATACCATGAAAAACACTGTAAGTTCTAAAAAGATTCAAACTTTTTCATTGCCCATTTCAGTTCTGTGGTTGTAGATCATATAGATTGATCTGTAATGAACTCTTGAGGATACTGTCGCCAATAATACCATGAAAAACACTGTAAGTCTATAAAAAGATTGAAACTTTTTCATTCGCCATTTCAGTTCTGTGGCTGTAGATGATTTTTAGATTGATCTGTAATGAACAAATTTTTGTTGGATCTTGAGGATATTGATATTTGGGTTAGGACTTGTTTCTCTGATTGGCTTTAGTCTTGGATTTGTCTCAGCAAGATACTAACTTTGTTCTTATTCATGGTTATATCTACTGATTGTAAAATTCACATAGTGTTTTGACCAGTCTTCTATGTTGGAATGAAGGTTTATGTGAAAGCCAAGGAATGCGGAGATCGACTCTCTGTGGAGGAATTTGCGATACTTCTTGGGAAACACTTCTGCTCATTTTATCCACAGGTATCATTGAATTTTATGATGTACAGTTTCTTAGCTTCTTGCAATAGAGTAATTTAAGCTCGTTCTTTGTTGGTTTACCAGGTTTTTACTGCTATTGTAAGTATCATTGAGAAGCCTTGGGAGCGTGTATCGATCGATGGAAAACCACATTTACATGGTGAGTTTTCTGACCTTTTTTTTCTTTGCTGAACGAGTTTTGCTATAGTTTGATGATTTTCTCAAACAATTATTTGTTGAAGGTTTCAAGCTTGGATCAGAGACTCACACTGCGGAGGCACGAGTAGAAAAGTCTGGTGCACTAAACTTAACTTCTGGTATTGCAGGACTATCTCTACTGAAGACAACCCAGGTATACAATATCTTTCTGCAGGTTTATGTTGTAAAACAGGTGTTGAGTTTTCTGTGTTGTCACTGTTATATTTTTGGATAATGGCGAATTAAATGTGTTACATGGTTTATCGACCAGCGTTTTCCTGTTTGATCTCTTGTCGCTAGGATACATATATGTCTCAGAGATTTAGCAGTTTGCAAAATGTAATATCAATACTGGAGTTTTGGATAATACATCTGTAGAACTCCTTTGATATTTCTTCTATATTGCTGTGCTTTTCTAATCTGTTAAAATCTCTAATAATGTTATTATTATCAATCTACTTTGTATGTTGACACTGGTGTCAAAAGTCAAGAATGATATTTGATTGTTCACTAAAACCGCTTTGATGCAAATTAACAGTCAGGATTTGAGAGGTTTGTCAGAGACAAATACACCATTCTCCCTGAAACTCGAGAGAGAATGCTGGCCACAGAGGTGAATGCATCTTGGAGGTAGGAGTTAATTAGTTATGAGACATTGAGATACCTTTCTTATTTGTGATTGATTTTTGAAACTGAAACATACGTTAATGATGGCAGGTACTCGTATGACTCAGTTGCAAGCATCCCAGCAAAAGGACTCTACTTCAGCGAGAACTTCATGGATGTAAAGAAAGTTTTGATGGAAACTTTCTTTGGTCCTCCAGAAACTGGTGTGTATAGCCCTTCTGTTCAACGCACTCTCTATCTTATGGGAAGTGCTGTACTGAGAAGGTATCAGCATATCTGTCTATATTCTCTTTGTTTTTACCTGATTATGTGATGCTTACCATGATTAGGTTCTTGTTTAACATGAACAGGTTCACTGATGTATCTTCGATTCACCTGAAAATGCCAAATATTCACTTTCTACCTGTTAACCTTTCTACCAAGGAAAACCCTTCAATGGTGAAGGTAAGCATGTTTATCTGATCTTGCCTTCTATGATGAAACCAAGAGACAAAAACGACGATGATAATAATAGATAAACTATTGTAAACACTAAATAGTATGCTCAAATACATTTGGCTATACTTTTGCAGTTTAAAGATGATGTTTACCTGCCAACTGATGAACCTCATGGATCTATAGAAGCAACCATGAGCCGCATAACCTCCAAACTATAAGGTTTAAGACAATGCAATGACAAACTAAAGACTGTTTCATAGGTTCTGCAAAACTTTTGGCCTTGTCCTCGTTTATGAAATAAAAAGGGCTACACTGTGTTGTAATTTGTAATGATGGTTTCTACTGTTTCAAAACCAAAGTTTTATTTGTGTTCGTATAAAAGATTACCTCTTCACACCGGTAACAGTCCTTATAACCTATATTCAACTAGCTTCTTTCAATCAGGCCGATGTAAAAACTGATTGGCTGATCGGATTGACTTACTTCTACTTCGAGGTGAATTTTTTCTTAGCTTTTCATAGAGTCGAAGATCTCTTGATCTAGTACACGGGAAGGTTTATGCCAAAAAAGCTTCACCATTTATAATACAGAAGTGCACAGTTACACACATTACGAGAGTATTTAAGGATTGAATCCATAAGGACTAAAGCAAGCACACAAAGGATTATATAGACTAGATTAAACTAGAACAACAAAGGAGTCACATAGACTCACGAGTTTGGTATAAAAATTAAAACAATACTGATCATACAAGAAAGCACAAAGGAAGTGATGTTTGTTGCAAATGGATTAGATCTGGAAGATGGTGTTTCACCCAACTGAGTGACCAGCCTTCTCAACATATACCTAGAAGAAATTAAGAGTGATAAAAGGAAATTTCACGACTTTTACCTTGTTTTGGCTACCGCGTAAACCTAATATCAAAGCGGAAAAGTTAGCAGGTAAACAACGTTTCTCGGCGTTGCCTCATATGAGTCATCTAATCTAATCTAATGTATTAAAGGAGTAAGTCTAGAGGACTTACGTTTGCTCTCAGAAAAAAATTACCAGTTTCCCTTTTAATGAAAATATTCTCAGGCTTCTAATTTTTTTGCTGATTCCTTTTTAAACTAAAAAACAAACAATAAAACAAAAAATATATAAACCAAAATCGTTTTTTTAAAAATTAAAACCGAAAATTATTAGACCAAAATCTGATATGGTCTAAATCGATCTTTTAAAAAATTTAAAATTAGGGTTTTCAAGAAAATAGGCCTACGTAAAAAAACCCGTAAAACTACACCTACATACTTGAAACCCTATAAAAAAATGGTAGTTTAGTTCTATAAATACCTTAATAATTTGTGTTCTCTCTCCATAACTCAAAAAAAAAAAAATTGTTCCTACGGTTTCTATAATGTTCACAAATTTATATTTGTATGCTAATATTTGTAATTCGTGTTATTCATCTAATTTTTTTTCCTCTTCGTGTAGTTGTTGTTTGGAAAGCAACATCAAAGAATCCTACAAATTTGTCTACGGTTACTTTACCTTTTAAAACATGTATATTATCTCAGTTTATATGTTTTAATCTCAATTTTTTTTTTGATTAAGCTTCGTTTCTAATCATTATATTTGTGACATGATTTAAACAATAATGTCCGGAGTAGTCCGAAGGGCTCACATTCGCTTTCAAAAACCGGATTACCGTTTTACCCTAAATGAAAAATACTTCTAACATTTAATTTTCTGCTTTGCTTTTATTTAATGAAAACCAAACAAAAAGAAGGGAATATAGCAAAAAAAATCGGAATTTATGTTTTAAAACCGAAAAATAACCAAAAGTCGGATATAATGTTTAAAAGTTAGGGTTTAAAAGAAATGTGCTTACGTAAAAAAAAGCTCCCTAAAAATAGACCTCCTTAGCTGAAACCCAAAAACAATATGTCCTTTACTTCTATAAATACTAGGATTTTTATGTTTTCTCCATAACTAAAATACAACATCAATTCTTTTATTTACTATCATGTTCGCAGAATTATATTTGTATACTAATCTTTGTGCTTCATGTTATTACCATTATCTTTTTTTCCCATATTTGTGTAGTGGTTGTTTGGGAAACAAAATAAAAAAAAATCCGACGCCTTTGCCTATGCTTACATTACCTTTTGAATTAGGTATATTATCTCAATTTATATTGAGAATTTTTGATAAATACCCCTTTTGGTGTACCCCTTTTTAAAAATACCCCATTTATCTATCCATTTTAAAAAATACCCCTATTTAAATATAAAAAATTATAAAGTTTTATATAGTTTATAAGGTACTTCTATATAATAACTACTACTGGGAGATTCGATACAAATATTTTAAAATGCTTTAAATAGTTTTAAATCGTTTTTATAAGTTTTATAAGGTTTTTAAAAGGGTTTATACGGTTTTTATAAGGTTTTATAAGGTTTTTATAGTTTATTTTTACGCTATTTATGAAAGGTATATAAAGTTTTATACGTGTATATATTTATAAGCTTACACACATATTTGGATAAATTTAACATTTTTAGTGGTTTTTTTTATAAAGTTTGAAAAGAGGGTATTTTTAAAAAGAGGTATATGAAAAGGGGTATTTTTGAAATTCCCCCATTTATATTTTCGTTTTCAACTGTGTAAATTTGGAGAAGCTTCTTTCTAATTACTATAGTTGTTAAATTATTGAAGATGATCTTAAGAAAAGCAAAACAATTTTGAAGATTAGGAAAAGTTTTATAAAACCTTATAATTGTTGTTTTGTTGAAATTGTTTTGGATAGATTTATAATATTTAGGAATTAGTTTTATTGTTTTCTATTAGAGTTTTACCTATGATCGGTTTAAATTTAAGTCTAATAAAAAAAAATTAAATTATAGATTATCAAATAGATCTAAAGCATCTGGATCACGAGCAAGTCGAAACATAATTTCATTAACCAAAGTTATAAGTTAATAAATCCAAAAGTTAAAAATATCCAATACCAAGAAATGAAAGTAAAAATTTTCCTAACAAATACTAAAATATAAAACATTTAAAATTTTGGTGTTAGTATATATGATAGCTATTATCCAAATAACTATATGTGTTTAATATTTTATATTAAAGAGATCCAAAACTAATTTACATAAGTTGAAATTAAAATATAGAGACATAAATATTATAATGTTGAATTTTAGGTAAAACTAGATTCGGACCCGCACATACTTGCGGGATTGATTTTCAAAATAAAATTTGTTATTAAATTTTGAAATATATTGCGTGCATACTGAATATGTTTGTAAACGTAACTTTTAGGAATGGTATTAACATTTATAATCTAAACCCGTACCAGTTCAATATTTGATTTGTTTTTAAATCACTCTAAACAAAAAAGAACGATACAATTTTGTTTTGGATAGATATACACTAAAACAAATAGTAAAAAAATGTGGTTTGTATATTTGTGGACAGAAACCATGACCCGTGCGTCCTAATATGTCATGTACTCATGTATTTTCACCTCATAATCATTTTAATAATAATTTACTCATTTAAGATGGTATATTTTTTCCGAACATATAAGAAAATAAGTTCAAGATTTAAACTTACACGTAAATGTGGGGTTTTATTTGTAGATATATTTATTTTCTATAGCTTTTATAACTTAAACTAATATTGGTTTGCTTTTATGATATTTGTGAATGTCATATCGACATGATAGCGGATGCAGATTGAGTGTGAACTGTGAGCTACAAACATTGTTAGATTTGAGTTACAAGAATGAAAAAGAGATTTGTGAGAGAAGATGAATAGTAACAAAGAATAGAAAAATAGAGGAATAACTCTTCTTACTTCATTAGTTTTACAGCCACACATATATATAGGTGGGATAAGGGATAAGCTTACAAGGGAAGCTAATAATATAAATAATGCTAATCTATTTTATCTCTTAACATCCCCCGTATGTATAGTATAGACCAATGTAGAGGCGAGCCTAATGGTCTATACTATCCGAACTTAGTCAATATAGAATAGACCAATATAAAGTAGAACATAATGGTTTATTCTATCTTGGCATACTCAATAAGATCCTGATCAATACTCCCCCTCAAGCTAAGCTTAATGAAATGGCTAAGCTTGGAACCCGTGAAGCATCACCTCATAAAAAACCTTAGTATAGAAAACCTCATGGGACAAAACTATACGATATTTATGGGACAAAACTATAAGGTTTTTAAAAGGTATTTATATGATATTTATGAAATATATATGTAAATTTACACACATATAAAGATAATTTGTGTCTATAAATATAAGATTACACATATTGTTTTGATAAATTTCAAAATTTATAGTGACTTTTTGATACACTAGAAAGAGGGGTATTTTTAAAAAGTGGTATTGGAAAAGGAGTATTTTTGAAATTCCCCCATATATTTAAAAGATCTCACATATAGTTAATATTGTGTTGATTGAGTTGTTATATATGTGGTAATGAATGAAGATTATTTTTAATAGATTTCGTTATATTAATTATTTTTTAAAAAATATAATCTTTTGGAAATTAATTGGAAAGATCCAAACAGAAGATTTTGACAACTTAAATATCTGATTTTTAAAAAAATTTATCGGATATATATAATCTTAAGGAGGTTTGGCTATAGATTTGGGATTACATAAAATGTAATTGTTTTTTAAGATTATATATTTTTTGAAAATTTAATGATATGTTGTATATTTTTCCACATTTTATGATATGTACAACTTTATTTGTCGTTTATTCCTAATCTAACATAGTTATTTTTCTTTTTATTTTTCATAAAATATCATATTTTGTTTTCTAACATATCATATTAGAAAATACATATAACTAAAATTAAAATATTTAGATATAGTAGACAGTTTTTTTGCTGTCTTTAAATGTGTTTGACTACAGGATTGTCATCACAATTTTTTCATTTTAAAATATAATCTTGTTTTGCAACACTTACAAAAAATGCTCCCCTTTTAATACAAACTAGGATATATCCCGTGGTACACCACGGGTCCATAATTTAATATATTTGTTTGATTTATCATTTTCGTAGTTGGTTTATATACTCTAGTTTTATACGTGTTTATATCATTTTAGTTTTATATAATTTTATGAATTTGTATAATAAATAGACTCAAACATATATGTGGTCAATCCGCGATACACTTCCCACACAAAAAAACATGCGGTACACCGCGAGACGATTTGTTGTAAATAAAAATTTATATTTTAATTTAACCCATAATTTTTTTTAATATAGACAACCCGTAAGAAACAGATAATCATATTTATATAAACTCAAAACCGTTCAATCATATTTATTTACAATATTATTATATTTTAAATCTTTGTAGAGTTTAAATATTTTTAATATTTTTAATATTGTATTAAACTTGAAATTTTAATTTGGATACATGAGAAATTAAAGTTCATGTTCATTTGTAGTTGTGAACATATTAGTACTATTTATAATGGTTTTAAACTATTCTCTAATTTTTTTTACCTTATAGACGTTGTACATATATTTTTTCATTTATCGTTTGAGTTATATACGTCCGTTTTCAAAAATTTAAATTGCAAAATGTGTGAATTTTTTATTTTATTTTTATTATAAATATATTTTATGTAATAATATAAATTAAAAACAAATAAGATTACATAAATATATTGGAGAGAGATTCGGTTTATTGAAGAGAGATATTTTAGGAAATCTTTTTGATGTAATAAATATTTGTTTCCAATTTTACGATTTGCTTGTGATTTAATTACAAAATTTACTTTTAAGTTTTGTTATTTATTCAATTGGCAAGGGTTTGATTATGCAATATTATAAAATAAAAGGTTATAAACCTAAATAGATTTTAGTTCCAAATGTACTTCAAAAATGTATATATAGATGTATCAACATATAAATTATAAATTTACTTTACTAATAACAAAATAAATTATTGAAATAACGAGCTTTATTTATATATGATATAATATATAATCCTGAATCTAAAATAAATCTATAGCTAATAACTTAAATTGATTTATATGTATGTATATAAGTTGAAAACGATAATGATGAAAATAATTATGGTAAATTTCTTATAGATCATATGGATAGTGTATAGTAGTTATCTACTACTATTATTTTATTATATTTTCTAAATATCTTGATACATAAAAGTGATTTTTACAAGGAGATTGCAAAATCATAAACCAAAATTAACTGCGTCTTAAACTAACCAAAATTTACTATACCTAAATAAAAAAAATTAAATTTATATATTAATAAATAATTTGTATAAATCTAAAATAAAAAATATAGATAATCCTCTCTATAGTAAAAGAGGAGTACACTTTTCCTCCAAAAAAAAAAATATAAAATGACAAAAAAATCATAAATAAAACTTCGACGCTCAGCATCTTCACTTACTCAAAGGGTATATTAATAACTTACTCGAAAACGGGTCGGTTCAATTTCAATAAAATTACCCGACTTTAGAAATTGGATATCTGAAAACAATAGCACCCGAGTGTTCCATCACAAAGCAGGAAATTTCAGTAATTTTTCAAAAATGGCCATCGAATGTTAAGGCCCATTTAGATGTAAATCAGATGCAAACCGAATGATGCGGGATAAATGTGGTGCATTGGTCCAAACCTTAGAAAAAATAAAGCAGAGATATAACAAGTGTGTACACTAATTTTTTTTTTCTTCACTACATCCAAATTAGCATTAAAATTCATGTATTCCTAAAACCCTAAGTTGACACCAAAAATGTCATATCCACAACAACTTGTCCATATAAAAGTAACACTTACAGGAATGGATATATGTTCTTAAAACACTTATTCTGTTGTGGTTTGTGTGGAAATGAAAATCTAGAACAATATCAAACTAAGATACAAATTGATTCAGAAAAAATTGATGGACACAAAAATCACAAAATACGTTGTCCAAATGAACAATACCAAATGTATACTCTAATATGCTTAAAACCGGAAGAATAATAATTAATGGAAATATACACTTAAAATATATCAAAGTGGATCTTAAAATGTAGAAGAAAAAAAATTATAATCGGTTGTGTCAAAAAAATATACATTAATTTTTACTTAAAATTTTCTTTTGTTATATTTGTTTCACTAACCAAACTTCTATAATCTCTTTCAGTTACTTTGGTTTCCGCGCTCAACATAAGCAATAGGATCTAAACTCTCTCTTTGAAATCCAACGGTCCTTATCAAAGCTAATAAAACTAAAATCTAGCTACACTTTTTTATTTTGAACGGTTACAATCCAACGGTTTTAAACCTATCGACATTTCACCATTTTGTTTTTTCTCTCACTATCTTAAATAAGGGCAAAATCGTCAAAAAATCAAAAAGCTAGCAAATAAAACTCAAAAGTACACCTTGGATTCAAAGTATGTCTATGTGACAAGTTTTACACCAAAAGTGGGTCTAAGTGTTATTCTCTCTTTTAGTTTTACGTTTGGTTTTTTTTTTTTTTTAAATCGTTATATTGTTTTAAAATTTGAGTTTTGATGAATCAGATTATAATCAATATGGAATAATGCGGTCGTATAGTCTATGAACCACTTAAGCTTGTTTCGTAAAGGAACAAATGAACATTAAAATGTTTCTTATAAATGTAATGTTTTTAAGTAATAAAAATCATTGTGTACATTTAACATTATAAGATGTTCATAAGTGAAAACTATCTGAACTGATAATTTGAATTTAGTGTGGTATTTGAAAAACATTTTGGGTTCACCTATCTTATTCACTCCCTCTTAATTAGCTAAGAAAAATATAAAAATATGTCGGTAATGCTATATTTAAAAGGAAATCAAAATAAAAATCAGAAAAATATGCAGTTTTTAAATTAGACAATATATCAATTTGGTTTATAAATATGATTTTGGGTTTAGTTACACTTAAACGAGGTTGTATGTCGGATTGGAATTATATGTCGGAAGATTATAATATATTAGAGTTTAGACTTTACAATTAAATGAATTTATGTGGATATATTCTACAACATATCCATCCAAATATAAAAAATATTTGCTAAATGTTATATTAATAATATATTTGGTAACAAAAATAAGTGCTAATTTCGATGTTAAGATAATATTTGCTTTAATATATGATTTAACCCGCACGTTTGTGTGGCTAACCTACCTAGTATTTTATATAGTTATTGACAAAAAAAAAGAACATAATATATATGTATTCAAATATATATTATCATTAATAAAATAATTCATAAATCATAATCATAGGAGTACTTTTTGGAAAGTAACCTTTTATTTTGTATTATTTTGCAATCATAAATCCTTGCAATTTGAAAGAATAACAAAAATTAAGATAAATTTTGTAATGAAATTATAATAAAATTGCAAAACTGGAAATCAATATTTGTTACATTTAACACAAATTCTTAAAAGCTCTCTAAATCAAATATTTCTCCAATGTATTTATATGATCTTATTTGCTTTAAAATTATATTATTATATAAAACATATGTATAATAAAAATATATTTTTCCGCATATGTTATACTTTGAATTACTGAAAACGGACATATATTACTCAATGGATACAAAAAACAATATGCACTAAAGTATTATTAATAATTGTGTAGTGCGGAGCATGTGATGGAATGGGTTATAATTTACATAATTATGATTCTAGATGTTTTTACAGGTTGTCTACTAAAGTAAAAATCACAAAATAATTTAATCTAAAACTAGAGTATTTAAACGAAAGATGTTATGCAAACATTATTTCATTATTTTGAACATTAAACTCATTTAATTAAGTTGATCAAATTACGATTATGTAAAAAAATATTTCATGCAATATTTCACGGGTTAAGTTATAAATAAGAATCAAAATACAATAGTGCAATCTTATATACCAAACAAAATTAATAAAATAATATATTTTTAAATATCGTTCCGTAGTATACCACGGGCTAAAATCTAGTACATATATTAATACATAAGATGATTTATTAGTCTTTCTTCTAATAACTGAATCTTAGTTCCTTTTTATAGTATCAATTGTTATTTTTTTCCTTTCCTTTTCAAAGTAGGGTGATATAAACGTAAATATCTTGTCGAGAGGAGAATTAACTCTGTAGCCATGCAAATGAAGAAATTAAGTCAACTATAAAGTGAAGCTGTCAATATGACAATAAAAGCCCTACTTCTCGCCTGTGCTATTTGTCGGGGCAAGTGGAGCATTAAATGCCTGCCAATTTTGCGCCACCTGACACACGCCTCTGAAGTAAGATTCTGCAAATAAGATTGTGCAGTAGAAATCTAATAATTATACATGCTACTAAACTTGTTGTTGCAAGAAATGAAAAAAAAATTTAGCTTATTTATTAGCGTTTAGTGTTGTTGCTCTACAACAAGACACAAAACAATTAAAGAAGGAGAGAATTTTTGGTAAGGAATACCCAGAAGACGCATCTGCAATACTCAGGTGGGTATTAATGACAGAATCTCACACAAATGCACCAAAGCTCGTCATGTGTTCGCTGTAATAGTTTTTAAAGTTTTTGATGTCTGCTAACTTTTATTTTAACGATTATCATATTGCAAGAAGAATTATGACTATGATCGTTCGTTTGGTTAGGGGATAATGGAAAAGGGACGTCGATGGGAACTACGAGCATGTTACATTCATGGATGGCTTCACTTTGGCTGTGCGGCTTTGAGAGACTGATAGTTTCGCTACAGTTTTTAGTGCGGTAAAGGAGCGTATGGGTCTAAGAGATGACAATGATATCGAGCTAACTTACCAATGGCCGCAATGGATGATGGGTCCTGAGTGGAAACAAACATACCCAATAGATATCCTGGATGACAAAAATATGACTTTTTCATGGGCATAAGGGCGGATCTGGAAGAGGTCCATCAGCGGGTTAGGGTCATGAAGTCAAACAAATAAAAATTGTTAACTCCTACCGAAGTAATCTTGTATGAAAGCAATGACCCCGAAGGAGATATCAGATAAGTACTGGAATACCACGAAAACAAAGTCTATCTTGAATACGGCGTTAACAAAAATGTTAACACGAAACCTCGAGATCCGGGAGGCAGTTGAAGACGAAACACCTCAACCCCAAGTAAGGCATCAAACATCTGCTGAGGTGATGGAAACAATAATAGAGGCATTTTCAAGATCGTCACCGAGAGCTAGGTTATCAGCTGCGGACAAGGGCAAGGCAAAAGTTGATGACGACGTAGGAGCGGGCGGACCAAGTGCTGCTAAACAAGGAAATCAACAGCTGGTTAAGGAGTTAGATTTCGTGTTCGAAGAATGGCGCAAAAACTACACAACTGCCATTTTGAGGGAAATCACCGCTCACCAAAACAATACGGAGGATGTGAGTCGGGTCGCGTCGGCTTGAGGACAAGGTGTAGCTAGACAGCTCGACTTTGGTGAGGAATGTCATGCAGCAGGTCTAGCCGACGTAGGTCTCCATTTAGGCCAACCGGTACCAATTACGGATACAACCAATCAGCCCCTTGTTTTTTGTTGTCATCAACAAGCTCGTACAATGACACACCACCTACACAGACAACGACAGTGTCGCTCAATCTGAAGAGTTAATCGACTCAGACGGTAAGTTTTACGTTATTTGATAACATGTTAGTGCGATATGTTAATTATATATAGCATTGTTAAAACGTTTAAAACACGTTCTTGTAGGAGACGACATAATGTCAGCCTATTTTACGGACGCAGATGGACCGATATACACACCGCCATACTTACATGAGATGGATGATAAGGGGTAAGGATAGAGGAAACATATTTAATGATGATAATTTACATTTTAGCAAACAACTAAATTGTTATTCCCACCTATTATTTATAATTGGTGTGATGATGTTACCAACGAATAAAAATCATTTGCCATTTAGGTACCAAAGTAGTCGCCCCTCTCCTCGTAGCCGAGGCAGAGACCATGGGGACACACAATGGGGGGGGGGGGGCAACAACTTCTACCATACAGCAACATGAGGGGAGTGTGGGAAACCCCACGGTTATGGAAGGGTTCAGGATTGTGGGTTTACGCTGAACGTATGTTGGAAATCAGGGATGCTCCGGTGCCGACAATGCTATATGACCGCGATGGGCCGCAATACTTTGATGAACATGGCGAAGAAGGACTACACGACAAAAATAGCGATTCTTGCCATCAGGCGTAAGTTCCACTTCATCAACTCCAAATATCGCCCAACCATGGCTCTGGCTGTTTGCATCAGCCATACATGCCCGTTGCACGTGTATGCAACTAAAATGACAGATAACGACCATTTCGAAATCAGAGCTCCACCATATGTGTAGCGTAGATGCTCTAGGAGATTTTCACAAGCAGGCATCCACAACTATGATTGGCAAGCTGATGCGGACAGGTACGTCAGGGTGGAAAGATGACCAAGATCCAATGAGCTGTGATACTTAGGTTTTTATCCTTAGGATTTTAATCTCCCCAGTGCAATGAGTACAAAGGGTTATTCGATCCAATTTGGGTGAGATGTAAACAAGCAGGATTCAACAGAAGCTAAGAAGTTAAGCCAAGCAATTAACAATTTGGTTTATCAATTCAAATGCGTAAAAGTAAATGACAGAATGAATCTAAGTATCTAAGAACAATACTGAAGCAATCAAGAACTATAGAAGCAGAATTAAAGCAAAAATGAAAAGCAAGTAAACAATCAGATGAATAAAGGTCTCAAGGATGGGGTTAATTGGTTAATGAATCCTCTTAATCTCATCGGGGTGCTTAACATGCTCAAATAGATCTAAGCCTAGACAATGAACCACTTAAAATAATCAATCCAATATATTGGCAAAAATTATCAAATCTAAAGCACTTCCTAATCTCAATTCTCATTGATGAAACATACAATAGATAGGCATAAAGATCAAGCTCATTAATGTCAATTTACTCCTTAAAGCAACTAATCTCTTTGGTTAAGCAAGTAAATCTCTGGCATTAGTGGTTCAAACATTTCATCAAACACCTTTTAAAGGTGCTGAAATGTCTAAGACCTAATCTCACATGATTAAGGTAGAACTAGCAATTAAATCTCTAATCTAGAAGGGATCTATTGAAATCAAAGCTTGAACACCCTTAGAGACTAAAATTCTTCTCTTATTTATCCCATCCTCAAGAACACTAATCACTACTCAAACCCAGAAATCATACTTAAGAACTCAAACCCAAAAAAATATTAAGAGATGCATAAAGAGACATATCTAGATGTAAGAAACAATATTGAACAAAGAAGCAAGTGAAAATTTCAAATAAAACCAGAGATAATAAGATTACAAGTTTTCTGATGTTTATGAGGCTAAAGCATAAAATCTTAGAGAAAAATCGAGAGTCCTTACAAATGAGGGGAAAAGGTCTATTTATAGTGAGAGAGGGGAGCCCTAGTTCACTAGCAGACAAAATAAAAAGTCTGTTGCAAGTGCTCAACCGGGAGCTCGATCTGCTGCTCGACCGAGTGGTAGACCGTGTGGTCCAGTCGTGCTCGAGTCTTTATTCCTTTCATCTGATCCACTGCTCGATCGTGTGAACGCTCATGTCATCGATCGTGTGCTTCCACATCTCCTTCTTCTCAGCCATTCCTTCTTGTTCCAGTGCCAAACTCCATGCGAATCCCTTCCTTAGCTCAATTGATCTCCAGAATACATGATCTTATGCTCAAATGCAAAATGGATGCAATGCTAATGCAGTATCATTCTAAAATGCAAATCTGACTATTAAAGACTCAAAACCATAGAAGCAAGACTCAAATCATGCAAAATAAAGACCAAATGCTTATATAAAACTAAGTAAAATACAGAGACATCAAGCTGCGAAAGATATTTTGCTAAGAGTTCAGCCTAAATGTATCTTATTGGAAAGCTTGGCGAGCAAGAGAAATAGCTATAGAAAATGCAATGGGGTCAGCCATGGGGAGTTACGCCTTAATCCAGCCTTATTTCAAATTGCTCTTGGAAACAAATCTGGGATCATTAGTAACACTTGAGACAGAGAAGAATAGCACCGGTCTGGACCGCTTCAAATATCTATTCCTCTTGATGGCTTCAAGTAAGAATACATGAGGAAGGTGGTTGGGATAGATGGGACTCACCTCCGAGGCCGATACGGCAGCTGCTTGATTGCGGCAAGCGCCCAGGACGCAAACTTCCAGATAGTGAAAACGATGCAGCTTGGACATGGTACCTTGAGAAACTGACGGCGGTCATCCCTGATGAACCAGAATTGGTGTTCGTATCAGACATGCATTCCTCGATCTATGCAAGTATTCGAAAGGTACACCTAAGAATTATATTAATAGCGAAGTGTGTTGGATGATAATATTCATAACCGAAAGGTTATAAATGCAATAATGACAATTATCACCATTGCTGTCTAATATATTGGTTATCGTATAAACATGTTAACGTAATATGGATATTCTTTTGGGTTATTTACATGTAGACCTACTTTTTGCTAGAGGTATACTTTTCTTATGTTTTTTTAAAGGAAAACATATTTTTATTGAAAGTTTTTTCCTCCATTTGGTTCATTTCGTTTGAGCCAAACGAATAGTTGAGATTTTAAGATCAGCCATTGGATGTGTGCTGGGATAAATGAAGAGTTTCAACTTTTTTTTTCTCCCACTTTTTCATTGTTCTCTTTGTTGTCGTCGTCATTTTAAGTAATTGTTATCAAAAAGTATCTATTTATTTTTATATAATATATTATAATATATTATAATTCATTTTTGTTTATATTTTAAGATACATATAGCTATATTTTAGATGAGCTATATATTATTCTCTATCTATATATTATACTCTATCCATATATAATTGGTGTGGTATTTGTTGTCCACAGAAAAATGTTCACGAATCCTTGTTGTCCACAAACTTATGTCCAGACGATGTATTATTCGAGGAGGGAGAAGCTTGTTCCAGTCTAAAGAATCTTTTGTAGATGAATAACATTGCGGGGGTGGTTGGAAGACAAAGGGGCGTTGGGACAAGGGTTTAAAAACCATGTTATGTGACGGTGCAAGGGCATATGTAACAGGACCGCAGTACGGCGACGGGAAGTAGCGGTAGGGAACAATCGAGATGGCGGATTGGTGACAGAAGGCATCGGGCGCAGGTTTTATGGCAAAATTGCGAGTCGGAGGGTAGGGATGTCGATTTGGTTGACGGTTAACACTCACACAGTGACGGCGGCGGTGTAGCTAGTTGTCTGGGAAAAAATAAGGGTCGCGGAAACCCGAGATGGCTACGGTTGTTGATTCACGACCGCCAGAGAGTAACGATGATAAAGAAATTGGGGATCGGGCTTGTAAAGAAAAATTAGGGGTTGTAATGAAAAATTAGAATTTCTTTTTGTTTTACTGTTTACGAAAGTGTAATAATATGAAGAGTCAAAGAGTTAAAAGGGAAAGAAGCTAAACGAATGCAAAGGTAACTGGTTACAAAAACGTTGAGGACTATAAGTGATTTAACACTAAGAAAGTATACCTGTAGCACTAAGTAGGTATGAGTGTAATAAGAAGTTGTAAAAGTAGGTGTGAGTGTAATTCACCCTATTCATTTATAGACATATAGCATATTTGTATTGGAAAAGTTATTTAATTCTTAAACGGATAACAGTTATGTGATTAGTTAAGATTTGCTTTATCGTCGATATTCTTAAACGTATAGTGTACCTAAGTTACTAGTCTAACCTAGCAGTGTACCTTAGTTATCAGGATAAATAAGTTAGTTGATGATATGCAATTCAAATGCATTTCATTGTAAGTGACAATGAAAGTTAACACCATAACTGGATAGACAATTGGTTATCGTATATACATATTAGCGTGTGGTGAATAATGTTTTTTAGCCCTATAACATATGTGTCCAAGGGGTTATTTACATCTTAAACAGACATCGTCTCTGCTATCAGTTAGCAATTGCTTTAACAAGAAACAAATATGTAACTGGTAAAAATGTTATATACAATTGTATAGTGTAACTATGTTATCAATATAACCTATCTAACTGACACTGTATTACGTAGGTATACCCCATGTCATCCCACGCAGCGTGCGTCATCCATCTCAAACGGAACATCATCGCACTTTTCAAATAAGAGCCGCTAAGCTGTTTAGTCTTGAATGCAGCACGAGCTTATAGACTACAAGATTTCAACTGGATATTTGCTGAGGATAGGGCGATGAGTCCATCTTGTGCGGTTTACCTAACAGGGATTAGGTTTGAAAATTGGACAAGGTCCCACTTCATGGGCGAACGGTTCAATGTTATGACAAGCAATATTGCAGAATCGTTGAATAATGTACTTACCATGGCGCGCAACTACCCAATAATTTCTATCTTAGAGACGATACATACAACATTGGTTACATGGTTTGTATTGCGGAGAGAAGCAGCCCAGCTGGAAGACAAACTTTTGCCACCTAAGGTTCAAGAAATGGTAATAGAGAACTACGAGAAAGGAGCTGGATTTTTTGTGTACAAACTAGGCATTCGCCATCCATCTGTGGGAGAGAACGTGCACGTGCCGCGAGTTCTAGATGTTGACAATATTATGTTCACATGCTATATCTGCAGCGATACAAGAGGGGTAAACGTTGACACGTTGGTGGGTTACAAACACACGGTCCCAAGCTTGAGATTGGGATACAAGGAAATGATAATGCCTGTCCCATATATGGCTACGCTTTCACCTTCGCCAAATGATATTGGAGGAGGGAAGTTGGCTCCACCTTATGTTCGCAGACCACCTGGCCGACCAAGAAAATTAAGTATTTTCTCCAGGGGCGATTTCAAGGTTATCTTCTATCTTTATTATTACTTGATAACTATCTTATTATCTCTAACACCATCACACGTATAGCGAACTTTGCGGAGACGTTGCACAGGCTGCAAAGCTCTGGGTCACAACCGAGCAACATGTCGGGGGCCAATACCGGTAAACATTTTCATAACAAGTTATTTTATATAACATCTAATAACTTTGGAGATATCATGGTAATAATTTTGTTAACTCTCGACTTACAACTGCAATTTATGAAATATAAGACACAATTGTCACATCTGTTTTTTGGCGTATAATAATAACCTATTAGCGGCAGCCCCGGATAAGAAGACTACCAGGAGCAACAAGCGGTGGATATTTTGGGCTGTGTAAACGGTGGATCTATCGTAAAATAATATAATGTGTAATTATCAAGGAGGGATGTGACCCATCCACTTGTGGAACGAAACACTTTAATGCCCCAGTGGCGAACTGCTATGAATGTGAAATATTTTATAATTTTAAGTTGTGTTAAATGTGCCATATAAATTATCAGCTAACTAAATTATCAAGTACTGTATATCATCTAACTAAATTACCAGCTAAATAATTTATCATGTAATGTATCAGCTAACTAAATTATCAAGTAATGTATTTCCTAACTTAGAAGATAACTGATTTGGTAAGTTGTTTCAACTCGAATTTAAACGATTACTATTCGGTCGGACCGTCAAACTGACTGCTGGTGTTTGGGGAAAAAGTTTAATTGTTTTAGTGTTTGGGTTTTGTTAAAATCGGTGTCATTTTGTATTTGACGGATTTCGTTAACGACATTTAACCCCGTTTAATTGCTCCGTTTGGCCTTTTAACGATGTGCCTAAATTGGCAAAGTCAACCAAAGTTTCATATTAAAGATAGAGTCAACAGAAAGTTTGTGATTTAAATCAACAGTCAAAGAGTTCGGGATTTAAATCAACGAAATTGTACTCTCCAGGATTTTTATGGCATTTTTTCCAATATATTTTGTAGTTTTCAATATCTTTATATAAACTAATTTTATTTTATAATCTTATTGTTAGGTTATGAAAATATGACAGCTAAGATTATTAAATTTATGTATATCGTTTATAGTCATTCATTTACTGTTTTTGTTATTATTATCAATATTTTTTAAAAAAAAATCATTTAGTTTTCAGATCTAAAATTGTGCAATTTATAACAACCAAATCATTTATTTATTTAAATCAATTCAATCTCATATTTGGGATAGAATTTTTATAGATTATAAATTAATGTATATTGATTTACATCACTATCAAAAAGTAAAATATCATTTTACTAATTAGGACTTATAATGTTATTAATTTATAGAGATTTTGATTATATTTTAGACCATTATCATTTATTTATTTAAAGCAATTCAATCTCATATTTGGGATAGATTTTTTTTTATTATAAATTAATGTATATTGATTTACATCACTATCAATAAGTAAAATATCATTTTCCTAATCAGGACTTATAATTTTATTAATTTATAGAGATGTTGATTATATTTTAGACCATTATCATTTATTTATTTAAATCAATTAAATCTCATATTTGGGATAGAATTTTTATAAATTATAAATTAATGTATATTGATTTACATCACTATCAATAAGTAAAATATCATTTTCCTAATTAGGACTTATAATGTTATTAATTTATAGATATTTTGATTATATTTTAGACCATCATACTTTGATGGAATTAAGAAAGCTCAAGAAAGAAAATGATTTTATTTAGTTAAATGTATTAAATTGTTAGACCTTATGTCAATATATGGTGTTATTATTTTTTATTTAAATTATTCAAAACCAATTATAAATATCCTTCATTATTGTCTTTGTTTTTTTTTTTTAATTTGAGAAGACATTTAATTGTTTCAATATTTATTCATTCTATAAAAACGTTTCCAAAATTCATATATTTTCAACATCTAAAACAATTGGGAATATATCAATGAAGTCTGCTTTTGCTACAGTTTTAGTTTTTATATCCGGTAAGTTCATATTTCCTGTGTATGAAAAAGATAAGTGTACATACAAATTTTGTTTTTTTTGTGTTTGTTTTTTTATACAATAATATTTCAATTTTGTTTTACAGTGATGAGTCTAATAACGGTTCAAAACGTTGATGGAAAACGTTTATTACTCGACAAAAGTATTCAAGATTTGTTGCATCATGAAGCTTTATCGCTGGTTCTGAAACCACAAAGCCTTCACTGTAAGGAAGGGTGTCATGTGACATGTTTCCCTAATCCATTTATCGTACAATGTGTTTGTGTATGCTAAATTGCTAATTATAATTTCTTCTTGGCTAATTTAAAAAATAATATATATATTTCTATTTGTTGTAAAAATTTTAATTTTTTTATCAATAAATATTCTTCGTTAAATAAAAAAACATAAAACTAATTTTACTTAGTTAGATTTTCTAACTTCCCTTTCAACCATCTCAACATCAACATGTCATCATTTAACTAATTTTACTTGCATTACCAAGAAAATTAAAGGTTGATTGTTAAATATATATGAGTATTCAAAATACATAAGGAACATAAATTTACATTTATAATAAATAGGTCAATACGTGAACAAAGAAAATCCGGAAAAAGGGTCAATACTTGAACATATGTGCAGAGCTCTTTATTCTTAGTTTGTTTATTAGATGTGGATACGTTTGTTAAAATTTGTAGGAATGTTAATCGTATATTTTTTTTTGGATATAAGGATTTATGAAAAAATGTTTAAATAAAACATTAGTATGAGTTTAGGTTTACTTAAGAATTAGGTATAATAATTGGATGGTAGTTGGAGCTCATTTTGGTTGGATTGTGATGTTACATTCGAGAGTGAATCTATGTTAATAGAGGATAATTGTAACACCCGTGAACCAACATTTGGGATTTCGGTATGGGTGTTGATACAATGGTAGGTGTCGCTCGACACCAATTAGTCGCGAAATTGTACTAGTCTTTACTTTATAAATTATTCTAGATTACTATCATGTCATTGGAGTACTATAGGTATCAATCTAATTATGTGTGATGCTAGCAATCAAGATATTATCAAAAATAATTAAGTCAAGCCAAGCATAAAATGTTTTGTTGTCTAATAGCTTAGGTGAACACAACGTCATGCAAAAAAAAACTATAGAGCATATACTATCATGCATAGGCTATAACGAAAAAACTATCAATACCAGCAACAAAATCGAACATGCAAGTAACAAGTAAACATATAGCACCAATGGAATAAAAGATCTTGAGGATGGTGTTATTGATGTAGGTGGAGTCTATTATTCTACTTAACGTTTTTAACAAACTGCAAACAAGCTAATCCCTAGACAAGGAACTAATAAAACTAGTTAATCCAATCTCTTGGCAAAAACAATCAAGTTTAAGGCACTTCCTATTCTCCAATCTCTTTGATGAAACATCCCTTAAACATGCATTAAAAACAACTCATTATTGTCAATATACTTCTTAAACATCCAATCTCTTAGGCTAAGCAAGAATATCTCTAGAATTAGTTAATCACACATTTCATCAAACATTTGGTAGGTGCTAAAATGTCTGGGGTCTAATTTATAAGATAAGAGGCTGAATGATATTATTAGGTAGTGAAAGTACATTTTATATAAGTGATACAAGAGAGATTAGGGCTACTCTATACTATGCTATTGACTTAAGTATCCTTTACAAATATATCTCCTATACACCCCCTCAAGATGGAGGGGCTTGAGTCACTCCAATCTTGTGAAAGAAATCTTTGGACTTAGGGCGAGTGGTTTGGTGAGTGCATCTCCAAATTGATCGTCCGTTGATATATGAACCACTCGTAGTGCACCGGACTGAACCTGCACCCGAACAAAGTGATAATCAATGGCCATATGCTTCATACGCGAATGAAAGACAGGTTTAGTGGACATTTATGTTGCTCCTATGTTATCACAATATAGCACCGGAGCAACTGTTAACTTGACACCAAGTTTTGTAAGAAGAGAGAGAATCCATATGAGCTCGGCTGTCGCATTCGCCACTGCTTGATACTCATTTTCCGTGGACGAACGAGAGACACCTTTTTGTTTCTGAGAAGACCATGCAATCGGAGTTGTACAAAAGTAGATAATATATGCGTTGGTCGAGATCATGTTGGTCTTATCACCTCCCCAATTTGCATTAGAGAAAGCTTGAAGAGATAGTGGTGTCTTAGCATGAAAAAAAATTCCATGTGAGATCGTCCCGGCTAAATAGCGAAGTACTCTCTTTGCGGCTTGCCAATGAACGTCAGTCGGAGCATGCATAAATTGTGATAATAGGTTCACAACAAAGGCAATGTCGTGTACTGAAGACTCCCAACGACCATACTATAATCCGAAGTTTTATCATATAGAGTACCGGTATCTAGTGTCAAACTGGGTGAAGAAGATATAGGCATTGAGAACGGATTCACATTAAGCATGTGAGTGCGCTTTGCGTGTACGATTCGCCTCAAAACCAAGAAAATATCGCAAATCCGTTGGCTCTTTTAAAGAAATCCGATGAGCAAGAAACTCGATTAAGCTATCAATGAATGAATTGTTGCTGCCGGTAAAAATTATATCATCAACATAGACCAGCGTATAGAGAATATTTGTACCTCGGATGTAGATGAAGAAAGAGGTGTCCGCGAGAGAATTATAAAATCCCATACGGATGAGATATGTCTTCAACTCTTGGTACCACGCCCTCGGTGCTTGTTTAAGACCATAGAGAGATTTGTTGAGGCGACAAACATAATGAGGGTGATCCTTATCTACAAATCCCAGGGGCTGCGTTACCTTCCTCTTTAAGAGTGCCATGAACAAACTCATTATTCACATTAAGCTGCCTTATACGACAAGACTGAGTTACTGCCAATTGGAGAACTGTTCGTATGGTGATTGACTTGACAACCGGGCTGAACGTCTCTTGATAGTCAATACCATACTGTTGATTCAACCCCCGTGCGACCAATCTAGCTTTGTACCTGTCAAGCAAACCATTAGGTAAATACTTTAGTGTATAAATCCATTTGGTGGGAATAACATTTTGATCCAGTTTTGGAGGAACCAGATCAAACGTATAATTCCGAATTTTTGCATTCATCTCCTCTCCCATTGCATGGCACCACTTCTCATCTCGCATAGCTTAAGTTACGGTAGTGGGAATGGATGTTTGGTGGTTATAGCGGATAGGTGAGTTTGTTCTTGGGTTTGGTGATATTATTTTCCCAACGGGGTTGCATCGGATGGCTATCGATTGGTGGTTGAGCAGGTGGGGGGGGGGGTATTTGTGGTGGTGAATTTAGTTGTGGCTGTGGTTGTGGGGCTGGTTATGGTTCTGTTGTAGAGGTTTCATTGGCAGTGGGAGAAGACGACAAAGATGTGGGCGTGGTTGTTGTTGGTGTTATTGTTGGGCTTGTTTGAGCATCCAAATCATATGGGCATGTGGATTCAGTTTGGCCCATTTGTCTATTATCTTCTTCATCTCTTGCACCCACATTGTTGTAAGACAGAGGTGATGACACGAGAGACTCAGACGGCGTTGAAGGATGAAGAACCGAGTCCGGGGCGAGGGAGCATGAGCTGGTACGAGTGGGACCGAGACAAACTGTGGTTGAGCATGCGAGGTAGAAGAAGAATTTCTGGTTCTAGGTGAGGAAGAGACTTGGCTTGCAAGGAAGCAAAAGAAAAACACGATTCGACGAACTGAACATGCCATGAAGTATAGATACGACTAGAGCTAACATCAAGGCACAAATATGCACTTTGAGTCAAAAAATAGCCCATAAACACCCATGACATTGAACAATCTTGGAGTTTGTGTGTCGTATACGGTCGTAGCCATGGGAAACATAAGCTTCCAAAGACTCTAAACTTCGCATACGGTGACATATTTCCAAGAACGGAGGTCAACATTTGGTTGATCAGATACACCGGCGTGGCGAAAGCATACGGCCAATGTTGTTTGGTACCATTGCTTGTTGCAAGAGAGTGAGACCCGTTTCCACGATATGCCTATGTTTGCGTTCTGAAATGTCGTTATGTTTGGGCGTATGGGGAGGTGTAGTGAGGTGAGATATCCCATGTGTAGACAAGAATGAACGCAACACCACGAATTCACCTCCATTATCAGAAATAAAGTGCCAATTTTGCATTGAAACTTGTTTTCCACCATGGATTTAAATGCAATGAACATGTCCTTGACTTGCGTTTTTTTGCCTCAAGGGATACATCCATGTGTATCTTGTAAAATGATCCACGATCACCAAATAATATTTGAAATTGTCATTTGAAAGTAGAGGAGACATCCAGACATCAGAATAAAGATATTGAAGTGGTTTTGTGGCTTTTATTGATAAGACAATGAGAACAAGGGAAAATTTTATTTGTTGACTTAGAACATGGTAAAGAAAAATGCGAAAAATTGTTTTTAACATATGTGGAGAAGGATGGCCAAGTCTTGAATGCCATGAAGGAAGTGAAGCTTTTGGTGAGGGGGAAGCAAATAGAGAGGAGATGGTTTGATATTTTAAAACTGGCCACTCGTACAACTCGTTCTTAGTTCTCCCTTGGAGTAACCGGTCCCCCGTTCTGAGATTCTTCACCTGAAAATGAGCAGGAAAGAATTCCACAGATACGTGATTAGCATTGCACAAACGGTAAACGGATATAAAGTTTTTATAAGTATTAGGGACCTAAAGGACATCATTTAAAAGGAGATTTTTAGTGGAAGTAGGAAGAAAAGTGAAACCCGTATGCGCTATCTTGAGACCGGAGCCATCCACAGTGGTAACTTCTTCACCTCCACTATAGAGCTGATGAAGAGCGAGGATATTCAAATCCGTAGTGATATGATGCGTCGCACCCGTATTAATAACCCAGTTTTTGTTTGCATTTGCAGACATGGTCGTAGCCATATAACCTCGTGGCTGCCATTGAACCGGTGACATAGACGATTGAGAAAAGGGCGCGTACTGAGCTCCGGCAAGCTGAAGTTGTGAGCAGTGTCGTGCGCTATGTCCATGCACCCCACAAAGCTGACAACGTCCCTGATATCCCCGAGACTGAGAGGAATTTGGAAGAGGTTGATACTGCTCTTGTTGTTGTCAGTTCTAATTACCACGACCTTGACCATATAAGCGAGACGAACCACGACCATTGTTCTTGTTCCTACGTTATTGAACAGCATTAGTAGACGCTGGAAGCAATTGAGAAGACTCAACGAGGGTCTTTAACTTGATTTCATCATGTAAAGAAGGACATCGCTCACGTCCTTCAATCTGTTCTGCGACACGTCTGTATTCTTCATGAAGGACAATGCTCACGTCCTTCAATTTGTTCCGCGACACGTATGTATTCTTCAGGAAGGCCGCCTAATATATTTTCAATCTGATCCTCTGGTTCCATTGGTTTGCCGAGATGTGCCAATTGATCAAAGCAAGTAGTGAGACCGAGAAAATACTCTTCCACGGTCTTGTTTCCTTTCTTCCACGCCATTATTTGCTGCTTCACTTGTTGGACGTGTGAACGGCTTGGATTCGCATAGATCTTCGTTAGTGTCTCCCAGATCTCAGCGGACGTGTTGGAGTTGGAGAGCAGCGGTTGAACAGAGATGGATATAACACCAAGTAAAGCACTGAGATGAGACTATCTTGTCGATTCCATATCTTGTACTCCGGATTTGGAGTGGTAACACTAGCCGTGGTGTTCATGGAAGGCGGGAAAACAACCGTGTTGTCAACACAGCCTGTGAGGTCATAGCCGTCGAGAAGTGCCTTGACCTGTCGACTCCACATCATGAAGTTGGTGGCTCGTGAGCTTTGTGACATTTAGTCATGTTGATGGAGATGATGTTTTGTTAGTTAGAGATAACAATAATTTTGCCAGAAGAAGATGACATGATTTGGTCGATCATGGCGGCGCGTGAAAAGAAATTTTTTTTTTAGGTTTTTAATTTTATTTTGAAGTAGGTATTGAACGCTCTGATCCCATATAAGATAAGAGGATGAATGATATTATTAGGTAGTAAGAGTACATTATATATAGATGATACAAGAGAGATTAAGGCTACTCTATACTATGCTATTGATCCTCAAGTTGCGTTCTTGTTTACCTTTATCTCTATGCTGCTACTCGATCATGTAACTCGAGTGTGTTGGTCGAGTTACACTTAATTCTCCTTGGCATTTTGGCTGCTAACTCGATCGTCACTCGATGGTGTCACTCGAGCGTGTTGGTCGAATGACACTTCGTTTTGCTATGTAGTTTGGCTGCTTACACAATCGTCACTTGGTGGTGTCACTCAAGTGTGATCGTCGAGTTACACTTGGTTCTACTCTGCATTTTGGCTACTCACTCAGTTGTCACTCGGTAGTGTCACTCGAGTATGTTGGTCGAGTGACGCTTAATTCTATAGATATAAATATAATTATAAAAATGTATAAATATACCAAAATCTATATTATTATGATAAAATATATTGAAAAATGAATATTTTAATAATTAATAATTATTTAACTAATAAAAAGCCTTATTACTTAATAAATATTTTAAGTACTTAATAATATATTGAAAAAATGAATATGATTGATAACTAATAAAAAGCCTTATTACTTAATAATTATTGATAAATAATTATTTTAAAACAAATAAAATTTTTAGTAGAATATATTTATGAAAAATTATAAAATATTTAAACATGATTAATAAGAATAAAACATAAATAACTACTAAATATAAATACTAAATAATTATTTAAATGTTAAACAAATAAATTTTATAGTGAAAAACAAAAAATTAATAATATTGGAAAAATAAATTTAGAGAATGATTTTTGTTTGAGAATTAATGTGAATATATTTAGGATTTGATAATATATATTTCAGTTTACAGATTTTCCATTTTAAGATACTTTCCTTTTTAAAACCAATCGCAACCGCCCGTAAGCGCAAACGCTTGCGGGACGGAGGTTTTGAAATCCAGCGATTTCAAGCAATCTAAAGGGGCGTAGAACGTTTTTTACGATTGGTACCAATCGCTAACAATCGCAAACGCCCGCTACCAACCGCTAGGCGGATGAAAGCGGGAGAACCAATCAACAACTTATTAATCATGGGTTTTCTCTCTGAGGGCGATTTGGAGGGTGATTTCGCGGTTAATCCTCCATCCCTTTTCTTTTCTTCTCCGTTTGGGAGTTCCTTTCCAGTGAATTCAATCCATTTTTCAGTTATCTTCAATAGTTGATTTCGGCAGTTTCCCTCTGTCAGTTTCCTCGGTTGACAGTTTTCTCTTCCCTTCTTTTTCGAGGGATAACTGTAAACGAAAACTGCCATGGATGGATACCTATAAAATGAATCACTCAATTCTTCTTCTCTCCTACTCTTTATCTTCTCTTAATTTCTCTAAAACTTTCTCCCATTGCAACGTTACCATGAGTTCGATTTGTAAGACGCTCCAGGATCTCGATCTGGGATTGATGATGAACCGGTGTCTCTTCCTCCTGAACTTTGTGGAAAAGTGGCTTCTCTGAACCGGTATTCCCTGATTGTTACGGTGGTCAACCCTGCTAAACAAAATCTGAGAGCCATTGTCGGTCAGATGCCTCGAATCTGGGGAGTTGCGGATGTTTGCAATGGTTGTATTCTTGGCAATGGTAAGGCCCTTTTCATTTTCAAATCAGAAGAAACTTTGAATCTGATACTCAATCGTGGCCTAGGGATTTCAATGATTGGATATTTTCTGTCCATCGTTGGTACCCAAAGATCACAGACGACGAGATGAAGATCATACCTTTCTAGATTCAAATCAAGAGCATCCCTCTGCTTTCCTCTCCAATGCCACTGTTAGGTATGTTGAAAACATGTTCGCCCATGGGTGATCCGATGTTCCCTGCCAATGATGATGATAATGAAGACGATGATGGTCATCCAGATGACGACAACGCTGATCACCAAGATGGGGATAATGCCCCACATCAAGACTCGGACATCAACACGTTGCAGACAATTTAACCTTTTGGCGAGATCCCTGGCCTCAAGATGCAGAGCAAACACCGAGATTTTATCATCACTGAATCTGACTCCAGTCCCATTCCTAGTGCTTTTGAAGACACATAATTAACTGCATAACGGGCAAGGTACCTTCATGCTAAATTTGCAGGTAAGAAACTCCAGTTTGAATCTCCTGAGGCTGGCGTGAGCAAGGCTATCAACAAGCGTAAGAGGGCTGAAGCAGAGGCGTACTACCACCAATGTGAGGAGATTGAAGATTTGGCGATCATGTGTCAAATCAAGAAACGGGAGAGGAGTGAGTCTCAAGGGTCTTGCTCTACAGTGAAGTTCGACGGAGGCGCGGGGGCCCGGTACCCTCACCACCAATATGAGAGTCCTCTCCTGGAATTGTCAAGGCATGGTTGTATCTTTGACGCAATCAAGATTGAAGCGACTTTGTAATTATTTCAAACCTTCTATCTTATTTCTGTGTGAAACTCTTAATAATTGTAATGTCTTGTAAGACTTATCGTGTGTATTAGGATTTAATAATCTTATTACTGAACCTCCACAAAGTAGAAGTGGTGGTTTGTCTATTATGTGGTGTAATAATGTCTCTATAACTAATATGTACCTAGACGATCGTATGATAGATGTACATTTGCAATATAATGATTTCAGTTTTTATTTGTCTTCTGTCTATGGACATCCTGTCCAGAATCAAAGACATATTCTTTGGGAGAGATTAGAAAGAATCAATAGATCTCGTAATGCTGCTTGGATGTTAATGGGTGATTTTAATGAAATCCTTTCTCATTCTGAAAAACAGGAGGTCCTTTTAGAGATGAATGGAGTTTTAGAAACTTTCGTCATATGGTTTAAACATGTGATTTGAAGGATTTATGATCTAAGGGAGATAAATTTAGTTAGGTAGGAGAACAACATCAACACACAATCAAGTGTTGTTTAGATCGTGTTATGGTGAATTCAGTGTGGTCTGCTTCTTTTCCAATTGCTGAGGCAGAATTTCTTGACTTTAATGAGTCTGATCATAAGCATGTTCTTACCCCTTTTAATGTCATAAATCCAGCTTATAAAAAACCATTTCGTTTTGATAAACGATTGCTTGGTTTAGCGGATTTTAAATAAACAGTTGCTGAGAGTTGGAATCATTGCAAGACAGACACTTTCCACTCAATATCAGACCAAATTACAAACTGCAGACGTGCTATGTCCCGTTCCAAACACCAGTTTAACATTAATGCAGCAGAACGAACCGATCAGCTTCAGTTTCTCCTCAACCGAGCCATGACGAGCATGATCAGAACTCATAGAAGAACCATCCCAAATTTGCAAAGACAATTAACACGCGCATATCAAGATGACGAATATCATTGGAAGCTAAAGAGCAGAAATACTTGGTTGAATGTGGGAGATTGAAATACAAGCTTTTTCCATGCAAGCACAAAAATTCGTTATGCCAAATTTTTTATTACAAGCATTAGAACATTTTTAGAGGGGATAAAGAGATTGGTGATCATGCACAACAGTTCTTCACCAAACTTTTTACTACCTCTCGCCATCGAGTTTCACCAAACGACTTTGCTGACTTTAAGTCCACCGTAACAACTTCTAGATCATCCTCCTCTCCTCGCCATGATTCCACGGATCACACTTTCGCTTTACCTGCATCACAGAAAGAGATGCATAAGCATTTCATAAATACTTAGTGACGCAATCATCCCACCACTGGCTATACACACAAGCAGAAATAAACACTTTCAAGTATTAACTCAAACTACCACCAATATAACACGAAAGAACATAAAAATGACCCGTCTGACAAGTAGTGTCGATCGACACCATCCGTTGGTGTCGCTCGAAACTCGCTACCATCCTCGCGAGAAAGAAAGTTGGTGTCGTTCGATACCCACCATTGGTGTCGAGCGACACCGAAACCCTAACATCATTCCAGCCGCTTCTCATCAGCGGATCCAATGCCTCTAGCACACCATGACCGGTTAGTCACCTCGTCAGGCTCGTACCAAGACACCAAACACATCAAAATAAGCATACAAAAAAAATGAATCAATCATCAATCAGAGAAAAACACCTAACACCAAACAAGAACGGCAAACACTCAACAACAGCAACCAAGGACTCTCCTAACACCACAGCAACGAGATCTCTCTTCCCAAGGATAGAATCACCAAGAACAGGTCTCAAATCACTCTCAAACCTCACAAAACCTCTCTTGAGAACTTCGAACTTTTTAGAGAAGAACAAAAACGGCTGTTCTAACCCTAGGTCGACCTTTCCTCTCTTTTAAATGCGACTTAGGTTAAACCAAACCATAACCCACACGATTCGCAATTAAAATTGACCCGATCAAACCGAAAACATGATGGTGTCGAGCGACACCCTTCAGTGGTGTCGATCGACACAACCCAAACCGGAACACGGGCGTTACACTTTCAAAACGGAACTTCGGAATAGAGTTGTCATTCTCCACAAACTTGAAAATATTCTAAAAGCGAAGAGGCATGTCCTTGTTCCAATTCACACACACACGAACAAACTCCACCCAACTCGCATTCTCATCGAAATCCACTAAAGTAACATGGGCGAGCGTGTTTCCGACATACCTAACAGCGGCACTGGAGAGGAAAGCAGAGGGATGCCCTTGATTTGAATCTAGAAAGGTATGATCTTCATCTCGTCGTCTGTGATGTTTGGGTACCAACGATGGACAGAAAGCAGCCAATCATTGAAAGCCCTGGGCCACAATTGAGTATTAGATTCAGAGTTTCTTCTGATTTAAAAATGAAAAGGGCCTTACCATTGCCCAGAATACGGCCATTGCAAACATCCGCATCTCCCCAGATTCCAGGCATCTGACCGACAATGGTTCTTAGATTTTGTTTAGCAAGGTTGACCACCGTAACAATCAGGGAATACCGGTTCAGAGAAGCCACTCTTCCACAAAGTTCAGGAGGAAGAGACACCGGTTCATTATCAATCCCCAGATCGAGATCCTGGAGCGTCTTACGAATCGAACTCATGGTAACGTTGCAATGAGAGAAAGTTTTAGAGAAAGTAAGAGAAGAGAAAGAGTAGGAGAGAAGAAGAATCGAGTGATTCATTTTATAGGTATCCATCCATGGCAGTTTTCGTTTACAGTTACCCCTCGAAAAAGAAGGGAAGAGAAAACTGTCAACCGAGGAAACTGATAGAGGGAAACCGCCGTAATCAACTATTGATGATAACTGAAAAAGGATTGATTTCACCAGAAAGAAACTCCCAAACGGAGAAGAAAAGAAAAGGGATGGAGGAGTAGCCGCGAAATCGCCCACCAAATCGCCCTCAGAGAGAAAACCCATGATTAAGTCATAATCCTACCATGTTTTTTTAACATCTAAACCGTTTATTTACGTTATAAATATTGGTATGGTTTTAATATTTAATTTTATTTTATAAAAGTTTACTTTTACTAAACTTTTTTTCCTTATGTATCATTAATAATATATCTAATATTACAAACCTGTAAATATAGACAGGAGTTATTGTTTATGATATTAAAAACAATTCTAAATTATTTTAAAATGCCTTTTTAGTATACCTTTTCTCAAAAATATCATATATATATATATATATATATCTATTTAAAAAATACCCATGTTTAGATATCAAATAGTTATAAATTTTTCGTTTTATATGTTTTATAAGATACTTGTAAATAATATCACTACTAGGAGATTCGATCCAAATAATTTATAAGGTTTTTTTTAAAAATAAATCGTTTTACATGGTGTACAAGCTTTTTAAAAGGAAAAAAATGTAACCAGCTACATTAAGTATAACGGATTACATGACTATACATCTCAACTATATAAATGAATAGTATAGAAATGTATAGTAAACTACACGAACTATATGTATTGCATGCCAACACATATCAACTATATGTTGACACTAGTATTACAACCCGTGCTATGCACGGAAATAACATACTTATATAATCATATATATATATATATATATATTTGGGTAGAGATAGATATCATCATAAATTTTTAGTATAAAGATAAAATCTTATTTTGAGAGTTGTTATGTTTCTACATCTATAAACCAACTTGAAAAGAAGCAGTCAATAAAGATGCGGACAAAATCTCCACCGCCTCAATTGTAAGATTGCTCCTGAGAGCTTTTGGTAAGTCAAATATTGCAAACTATGAGGAAAACTGAATGAACTAATCAATTACAATAATAATTAATATTCTGTAAGAAAATAATAGTAATAATAATAACTGATAACATGTAGGCACCTTCTAATTCCAATATACTGTCGAAAATGTCAGGCCCTTCCCTGAAAATCATATGTTCGGTACTAATAACCATTTTCTCCTATTCTCCACTCCATTCACGAACATCACTACACCTTCAAAATAAAATCCATAAATTATAGTTTATCTTATTAAATTTCCGATTTATCATAATTCTTATCAATCATACTCGACATTCTTAACACTTCTTAATAGAGAATGATGGGGAAATTTGAAAGATGGAATTGTCAGTATAAACTAACCAGGAAGCTATATTTTCTGATTTCTGCAATTTCCTTGGTGATAAGTTGTTTATGAACTCGTTGCCAACGTCCACGTGGTTATTAGAGGAGGCTGAAGACGTTTTCAAGTTGAAGAGGGATACAATTGAGACATGCATATATTTCTAGAATTTTCAGCAAACATAAATTACGCTCTACTCAAAATATAGAAATGTAAAACGATGTGAGACAAAAAATGAATTTTGAGTTCATGTTGACTTAAATTTATAAAAGAATTATAAAACAGTTTCGGTAGAAAATCGTGGTGATGGTGGGGAGAAATCTTAGGTATTTTTATTAGGAAGTTTTGTTATTATTTTCTTTTTTTCCCGCAAGATTTCTGTTTTGTTTTTATGGATTTTGTTTTTAAAAAATCTATGTGGCATATTTTAATTGCCCAGGTGACTTGCGCTTTATAATATAAAAAATGTGGTCAACATCACGATCATTTTATCCCGGTTCACCAGTCGTCGGAATTCGGTGTTAACCACCGTTAACCGATGTTGACCGGCGTTGACCAAAAAAATATTCAAAAATTTTTTTTTTTTAATTTTTAAATTTTTTAAAAAGTTCAAAATATCCTAGTTAGACACATTCTAATGATTTCGTAATTAGTTATTTTTTCCATTTCAAAACTAATATAAAGGGAAAAATAAAATCATTAGTTATTTTTTCAAATATTGAATTTTAAATTAACCAGCAATTTATTATCTTATTGAATCGGTTATTGTGTTCGATAATTACGAAATACTTTCTAATAAATTCTTATAATTAGTTTTTTTGGTAATAATTCTTATAATTAGTTAGTTCTTTATTTTATTATTTTAGGGGGGAATTTCAAAAATACCTCTTTTCCAATACCACCTTTTAAAAATACCCCTCTTTCTATTTTTATCAAAAAGTCACTATAAAATTTGAAATTTATCAAAAACATATGTGTAAACTTATCCCTATAAACACAAATTATCTTTATATGTGTGTAAATTTATATATATATATATTTCATAAATACCGTATAAATACCTTTTAAAAATCATTTAAAAACCATATAAAAACTAGCCCTGGGACTTAAAATCCGTGATCCGTGCTCCGATCCGGGAATCGCTCTGCTCCGCTCCGAAAAATAGGATATCCGGTACAGGCGGATCCGGATCCGGATATTATATTTACGGATCCGGGCGGATCCGGATCCGGATTCGGATAGTTAACAAAATAAAACCGGATATTCGGATATCCGGGTAGTTAAAGTATATCTGAGTTTTGGACTTTTGTTTTGGACTTTTGGCCTTTATGTTTAAAAAATATATACATATATAAATGTCCAATTGTTTTTAGTAAAGCCCATAAGCCCAACTAACCTCATCTCTTTGCAAAAAAAGAATGGTCTGTCATCGAGACATTTTTTAGAATTAGGTTATGTCGTTTGTTGTCACCAGTCGGCGACTCGGCGTCACCACTCACCACCACCCAGACTCAAACACTCTCTCTGAAGCTTGCTTCTTCTACATTCATCATTGAGCCACCAATTTAATCAATTTTTTCGGAGCTTCTTTCAAAGGTAACCATACTCTCTCACTGGTAGGCAAAGAAAACAAACTCTTTCACCATTCATAGGTTCAACTACTGTATTTTCCTTTTTCTCAAAAAACCTCTGGTTATTCATTTAATCTCCATGGATATTAGGTGTATCACTAGATAGACTTGATTGAATAATTTTATCTTGCTTATTTTTTGTTTTGATTTCAATTTGTTTCATACTTTGAATACGTTGTCTTTAAGAGTCAAACACTTATTTTTGTATGGCATGAAAATAGACGTAGGTAGTAAGTGTGAAAACAATTGGAATTAGTTATTCTAAGGAAAACAATTGGAATTTTTCTACGTGTGATTTAATTTGTTGTGGTGATGCTTGAATTGAACGTGTGTTGACAATTTGACATGTATGTGTGCTTTGTTTTGGTGGAGTTTTTTTATTACTTTGAATATTAATTTGAACGTAGGTGTTGTTGATATATGTATGTGTTTTTGTTTTGTTTTGCATAGATGGAAGATGAGACTACAAAATCCACAGCCAATTGTGGTACTACCAATGTGAGTGCTGAACCTGAGTTGCATGAAACCACTCACGAGACAGATTTTTCAACAGCTTCTGGGCCTGACCAAACAAAGAAAAAGTCTCATGTCTGGTTGCATTTTGTGCAGTCTGAAGTTTTTGGTAAGGCTAAGTGTTTGCATTGTTCTGGATTGATTAGTTGTAGAACTAAGGATGGTGTCACAACTAGTGCAATGGGAGGTCACATTAAGACATGTAAAATGATGCCTCGGGAAGTACTTGATGGTGAAAGGGATGGAAAGAAGATGAAACAGTCAACCTTATTTAATCAGAATTAAGTAGATGGTAGAGTTGGGAGTAATGTGTCGTCCTTGTTAGCATTTAGTCAATCTGCAAGTCGCAAAGCATTAGTGGAAATGATTATCATGGATGAGTTGCCTTTCTGATTTGTTGAGCATAAGGGATTTATACGTTTCATGCAGATTTCTCAACCTCTTTTTGTGATGCCTTGCCGTAAAACTGTGACTAGAGATGCATTAGAGATTTTTGAGGAAGAAAGAAGCAAGCTTAGAAAGATTTTTAGGAAATATAAAGGTAGCATCTCTTTGACTACGGACTGCTGGACATCTATACAAAATATGAGCTATATGTGTCTAACTGCTCACTATGTAGATGATGCTTGGAGGCTACACAAACGAATCATCAATTTCTGCATTGTTGATAATCATGCTGGTGAGACCATTGGTAAGATGATTGAAAAGTGCTTGGTTTTTTGGGGAATTACTAAAGTGTTCACCATTACTGTTGATAATGCAAGTTCTAATGATCTTGCATTAAAATACTTGAGAAGGAAGCTTACTTCATGGGGAACAACTGTCTTGAATGGAGATTTTCTTCACATGAGATGTGGTGCTCATATTTTGGGTTTAATTGTTAGAGATGGTCTTCAAGAGGTACATGGTTCAATCTTAAGGATACGATCAGCTGTTAGGTATGTTAGATCTTCACCTAGTAGGCTGAAAAGGTTTAAGGAATGTTTAGAGCATCAAAAGGTTGAGACAAAAGCTGGTCTTTGCTTAGATGTTGAGACAAGATGGAATTCAACATTTTTAATGCTACAATCTGCTGTGGCTCTTAAGAAAGGGTTTGATATGTTGGAGCTAGAAGATGAAAAGTATGTTGTAGAGCTTACTAAGATCTGCAAAGCTGTACCAAGTGAAAGTGATTGGGCTTATGCTGCTGCTTTATCACCTATTTTGCAGTATTTTTATGATGCAACAGTGAATATTTCTGGATCTAAATATGTAACTGGGAATACATATATGAAAGAAATATTTGGAGTGGGCTGGATGATTATGAAGATGGACACAATGGGGGACGAGTACAAGAAAGCTATGGCTGATAAAATGAAGCTCAAGTTTTATAAGTATTGGGGCAACTTTGACAATACAAACATGTTGATCTATGTTGCTGCAGTTCTCGACCCACGATACAAATTGAGATGGGTAAAGTGGATGATTCAAGGTACTTACCCTAACATTGATGCTAATTGTTTGATTGCCAAGATCACACATATTTTGGACAGATTTTTCAGTTACTATGCATCTTTGAAATCACAAGATTTAATGGAATCTGAGGAGAAAGTAAACTCAGGGTCAAGTCATTCTAAGGATAAAGAGAAGAGACATTCACTGATGGATGAAATGTTTGATGATGCTGAGCAAAGTGAAGAGACTGATTTAATAAAATCAGAGCTCGAGTACTATTTGGATGATATCCGAGAGGATCGAAAGAATCCAAGTTTTGATATCTTGCATTGGTGGAAGACAACAGGATCTAAGTATAAGGTTTTGTCATTGATGGCAAAGGATATGTTAGCTATACCTGTTTCAACGGTCGCATCAGAATCTGCGTTTAGTGCGGGTAGTCGGGTGCTAGATCGTTTTCGTAGTTCGTTGACACCAAGAGTTGTAGAAGCTCTGATTTGTACTCAAGATTGGTATCGAGACAATGATGAAGATTTAAGAGTAGAAGAAATGGTTGCTGAGCTTGAGCATATTGAATCTGGTATTCACGTTTTTTTGGGTTATATATCTTATAGTCTTACAAATTTTATAGCTTTTTCAAGTACTAATGTTTGTTATTTTTTTGTAGATGTGAAAACTTTTGAAGTACAGCCATGACCAAGGTTTGAATGAGTGTATGAAGATGGGAAGAATATGAAGATGAATGGGAATGACTTATGCGTACGACATAAGTTATTTCACTTGAATCTTTTGAATATTTTGCTATTTCTTTAAACTTTTGGTGATTTAATGTATCAAACATAAAACTTATGTATCTTTAGTGTCATTTATGTTCCTACAATTTGTGAAATGATATTTAAATTGTGATGATGATTTGCACAGGTTCGGATCCGGATATCATCCGGATATCCGCGGATATCCAAAATTTTAGCGGATATCCGGATATTCGGATATCCGGTTATTCGGAGACGGATCCGGATAGTAGAATAGTGTATCCGGCCGGATCCGGATACGGATACGGATACACCCATTTTGGGCGGATATCCGGCTCCGTCTCAGGGCTAATAAAAACTGTGTAAACCTTTTAAAACCCTTATAAAAACATTATAAATGCCGTTTAGAACCTTTTAAAACCTTATAAATATTTGGATTTAGTCTCCTAGTAGTAATGATGATCTCGATGTACCTTATTAACCATATAAAAGTTAATAATTTTTCATATTTGAAAAATGGTATTTTTGAAAATGGATAGAAAAGAAGGGTATTTTTAAGAAGGGGTACACCAAAAGGGGTATTTCTCAAAACTTTTCTTATTTTAGTCTTAATCTTAAGTATAGAATATATAGAGAAATTTATCTGATTTTTAACATTTAAAAATAATTTATAAATCATAAACACTAAAATTTACCCCTAAAAACATAAATATAAATAGTCACCAAAAAATAAAATAAAATTATATACTTTCGAAAATCAAATTTTTATGTTTATGGTACTTTTGGAAAAATCAAAGTTTTGTTGTATTTATGAAACTAAAAACAAAACAAAATTTTGGCACTTTTAGAAAATAACTAAAAATGCGGGTATAAAGTATTTCTCTAAAATGTTCCGGTTTTAGTTTAATTTTTTAATATCTTCAAAAAATTATTTATTGATTATTTTTTTTCACTTTTATATTAATTTTGAAAAACAATAAATTAATTATAAGAACAAAATGCATGAGAATGTGTTTTCTCATAATATAATACTATAAGAAAGACAATCTGTCACAACATTGATTTTGTCTATAGATTGAGCTACCACACATTTCATTGCCCATAAAAGAGTATATAACTCTTCATGGAGAGGAGAGAGGCTCCTTGTTGAAGATATCAGTCCTCGTTGGATGACACGATAACCAATAGAGACCACTTCTTACATCCTTCTCCATCCACAACCCATCGATAAAGTATATAAGAACATTACGTGGTGGCGGTACTACATCACCCCGTACCTGACCCGCCTCTAGTGTTTCATCTTTAGTATTGGCTTTTCTCCATAAAGCTTCTTCTTGAATTGCCTTATCCACTGTATCTTGTGGTTATCCCACCACATTCTCAAAAATCTTCTTATTCCAACAGAGCCATGACAATCATGATCAGAACTCATAGAAGAACCATCCCAAATTTGCAAAGTCAATTAACACGCGCATATCAAGATGAGGAATATCACTGGAAGCTAAAGAGCAGAAATACTTGGTTGAATGTGGGAGATTGAAATACAAGCTTTTTCCATGCAAGCACAAAAGTTCGTTATGCCAAAATTTTTATTACAAGCATTAGAGATGATGACGATAACATATTTAGAGGGGATAAAGAGATTGGTGATCATGCACAACAGTTCTTCACCAAACTTTTTACTACCTCTGGCCATCGAGTTTCACCAATCGACATTGCTGACTTTAAGTCCACCGTAACAACTTCTATGAAATGATGATTTAACCAGAGAGTTCAGTGTATCTGAAATCTATGAAGCTGTTTGCACAATTGGTGATGTTAAGGCCCCATGCCCTGATGGATTGACTACAAGGTTTTATAAGAGTTGCTGGGATATAATTGGTGATGACATAGTCAAAGAGGTTAGAGAACTTTTTTGAAACTTCTTTTATGAAACCAACAATAAATCATACCAATATCTGTCTAATTCCAAAAATAGATAATCCAATAACATTTTCTGATTTTAGACCCATTGCTTTATGCAATGTTCTATATAAGATTATCTCTAAATGTCTTGTTTCAAGATTAAAACATCATTTGGGATCTATAGTCTCAGACTCACAAGGAGCTTTCATCCCGGGACGTTTGATCACGGACAACATATTAATAGCCCATGAGGTTATGCATTCCCTAAAAGTTTGAAAAAGGTATCTCAAAGTTATATGGCAGTCAAAACAGATGTTAGTAAAGCCTATGACAAAGTCGAATGGGAATTTTCGGAAACTACTATGAAGCTATTTGGCTTCTCTGAAACCTTTATCAAGTGGATAATGGCTTTGGTAAAATCAGTCAGATACTCAATACTCATAAACGGACCACACATGGCATTCGCTAAGGAGACCCTCTCTTTCTCCTTACCTTTTTATTTTATGTGCTCATATTCTAAGCCATCTTATTACTACAAGTGTGTCTAATGGAGATTGATGAGGCATTCGTATTGGTAACGGAGTTCCAGTCATTACACACCTCCACTTTGCGGATGATTCTTTGTTCTTCTGCCAAGCAAATATTAGAAATTGTAAAACTTTAAAGGAGATTTTTGAAGTTAATGAATATTATTCGGGACAGAAGATAAACACAAGCAAATCCTTGATAACTTTTGGAACACGTGTTCCTCGAGATCTTTGCAATCGCTTAAAAACTATTCTGCAAATACCTTATCATGGAGGTGGAGGTAAATATCTAGGCTAACCCGAAGAATTTGGAAGGAAAAAAACAGAACTTGTCGACTACATCATTGAGAGAGTTCAACATCGTACAAGCAGTTGGAGTGCAAAGACTTATCTCCTGCTGGAAAAGAGATAATGCTAAAGTTAGGGGCTATGGCAATGCATGTTTATACTATGTCTTGTTTTAAAATTCCTCAGGGAATTGTATCTCAGATAGAATATTTACTTATGAAATTTTGGTGGAAAAAAGGAAATAATAACAGAGGCATATCTTGAAGAGCCTGGAAAAAATTACAAAATCAAAACAAGAAGGAGGTCTTGGATTTAAAGATCTTTCTAAATTCAATGATGCTTTACTTGCAAAACAACCATGGAGACTGTTGCGATTTCCTGAATCTCTGTTTGCCAAAGTTATTACAGGCATGACCATATACTTGATGCAACAGCCAAACCATATCTATCTTTTGGCTGGCATTCAATCCTGTGTGGTTTAGAAATAATTAGGTTATCGCTACAATTTAGGGAATGGAGATTCAGTTCGACTTAATCATGATAACTTTCTTCCTACTCATCCTCCAACTCCTATTCATACCACTTGACCAGATCTCTCCTTACCCCTATCTGATTTGATCTCGGCTTGGGGAAGTTTCTGATGTTGGAATAGACAATTAATCACAGACGTAGAGTCCTTCCTGAAGATCAGACTCGGTTATTCAATATCTATATTCTCCAGTTAACTTGTATAGACAAGCTTATATGGCCTTACTCAAATACAGGGGAATACGTGTTCGTTCCGGCTATTGGTTTATTACTCACCATCCAGAAAATGCTCAAGTTCGATCTTCAATACCTGATGGTTCGGTGTTACTAAAGAATAAGATTTGGAAGCTTTCGATCATACCAAAGTTAAAACACTTTTTGTGGCGTATTGCTACTAATGTTAGACTAAAAATACTAGAGCAATGCGTTTAGATCCCACTTGTCTATGTTGTGGTTTAGTTGATGAAGATATCCACCATGTTTTTTTGGTTGCGTTTATGTTACCCTCACATGGCGAGACTCAAATAGAAAGCTGACTTCTCTCTATACTTCATATTTGGTTACTTTGGCATCTCTGGGAATCTAAGAATGATTTAATTTTCAAACCAAATTCAAACCTAACATACAAACATAATCTTAAAGGCTAAAGTTGACGTATCTGAATGGTTGGCGACTACTACACTTATTTAATCTGTTCATGTCCATCCTTCAACAGCTTTATCATCTACCTGGAAAAGACCACCACCATCATTCGTCAAATGTAATGTTGAAGCCGCTTTTGATCCTTACACCCTTCGATCATCTTGTGGCTGGATCATACGTGACAATGAAAGAAATGCAAAGTTCTGGGGTTCTTCCCTCCTTCCAAATTCGTCAACTCCTCTAGAAGCCGAAGCAAAGGGTCTCTTTGCGGCGATGCATCAAGTTTGGATAAAGGGCTATCGCAAAATCTATTTTGAAAGTGATAGTTCTGAACTTATTGATATGCTGAATGGAAAACTTCACCTTGCTTCAATCATGGGAATTTATTTAGATCTTTTTTTTTTAATTTAATGTTAAATTATATTCAAAAGAAAAATAATGTTTGTACAACTAGTGCAACGTTCTCAAATTGAAAAGCTGAAAAAACTGAAATAATATTTGAGCTCTAAAATAAATTAAATTCGAGCAGTTAATTTATTTAGATCTTCTACATTGGTCAAAGCTTTTTTTTTGCAACTGTTTTTGTCTTTTCTAAAAAAAATTGTAATGAAGCTGCCCATCTCCTTACTAAATTTATATGTTTAAACAATAATTTCTTTTTGTAACGGTGTTTGTCCACTAAGAGCATCTCCAACCCACCTCTATTTCTTCCTCTAAACTCTATTTTATAGCAAATTTTGCTCCAACCCACCTCTATATCCACCTCTATTATAGAGATTGCTATTTTTATCTCTATATATAGAGGAACTCTATTTTTTCCTCTATAAATAGAGGTGAACTATTTTCTTGCAAAATAGTCCTTTTAATCTCAAACTTCTTTTATTTATGACCAAAATAAATAAAATAAATATATTTAATAACTAATAATAATATAAAATATTTAAAAGGTTTAATATAAATATATATTCTAAAATTTGAAACTACCATTTGCAAAAGTTAATATATATAAATAATAGATTTTCTTTTTATTGAAGGAAAAAAGATTTTATTTTTTCATTTATGAGAATTTTTGAGAAATACTCTTTTTGGTGTATCCCTTTTTAAAAATACCCCCTTTATCTATCCATTTTCAAAAATACCCCTTTTTAAATATAAAAAATTATAAAGTTTTATATAGTTTATAAGGTACTTCTATATAATAACTACTACTGGGAGATTCGATACAAATATTTTAAAATGTTTTAAATAGTTTTAAATCGTTTTTATAAGTTTTATAAGGTTTTTAAAAGGTTTTTAAAAGGGTTTATATGGTTTTTATAAGGTTTTTATAAGGTTTTTATAATTTATTTTTACGCTATTTATGAAAGGTATATAAAGTTTTATACACATATAAAGGTAATTTGTGTATATATTTATAAGCTTACACACATATTTGGATAAATTTCAACATTTTTAGTGGGTTTTTTGATAAAGTTTGAAAAGGGGGTATTTTTAAAAAGAGGTATATGAAAAGGGGTATTTTTGAAATTCCCCCTTCATTTATTCCATAATAATACTTTTAATACCAAAAAAATTACTTAATATTCTCCTAAATTACATCCGGATCCACCAATAGGAAAAATACACTTATGCTGATGGTTAAGAATCTAGTATCTTATTGTTTTTTTATGTAATGTGATGTACTTGTTAATTAAAAAATAATATATAATATGATGTTTTTATAATAAATGTTTAATTTAAATAAAAGTAATTATTTTATTAAAATTTTATAAAAGTTAAAGTAAATGGGTTAATTTGCAACTTTTATAAATAGATAGTGTTAATATTAAAATTTTAAAAGAATCTATTTGGAATATTCTATTATAGAGAAAAAAATAGAGAAAACTATTGGAGCAAAAGTCACCTCTATTATAGAGTTCCTCTATAATAGAGGAAAAAATAGCAAAAACCATTGGAGATGGTCTAAGATGACTTCAACATCAATTGTACCTTGACAAATTAAATTCTTAATAAAATCAAATTACGTTAAAAAAAAAATGTTAAAAAACGTAAAAAACGGTTTGATTGATAGAATCGATTTAACTCTAAATTTTGTGGACCCATTAATATAAAAGCCAAATTTTTATGTTAAGTACCAAAATTGTCACTGAAGCTTTTAATTTGATATTCTCGATTTTAAAATATAAGAATACAAAAACAAAAGCAAAAAAAAAAAAAAGAGAAACAGAAGGATGAGAGAGAGTGTGGTTATGTGTGAGAGAGAAGAAGAGACTCGATTTGGAGCCACGAATTGGCGCGAATTCTTAGGGAAGATACACCGAACTCGGCGAAGAAGACGGAGACTGACTATGGCACTCTCTGAATTTTTCATTCACTATTCTCTCTTCCCTTTTTTTCGTCTCTTCCCTTCTTTCGACCCATTTCAGTTTTTTTACTGATTCAATTTCAGATTCTGCTTTGCTCCTAGTGACCCTAATTCTTGTGTCTCTGTGTGAGAAATTCGCAGTTGTTTCTATTTCGATTTCGGGAAAATTGAGAGTGGTGTTGAGTAGTAATTTTTAGGGATTGACATGATTTGTTAGCCTTTCTTGTGGAACAAGTCATATCTCTACATGGATAGTGTTTTATTCAGCTGAGTATTGGATTTGAAGACTCCAAAATGGTACGTGATTGATTGTTTTTGTTTTGTAATCGTTTATGTAACATTTGAAGGAATCATAATCCTATACAGAATAAGTAATTTTAGGTATCAATCTCGAAAGAACCCGTGATTTCATTGTTTTTTATCACTAGAATCTAGGCTTGAAGAATGAGATTAGTACATACACACTCAATTCTCTGACCATGGCCTTAGATTTTGTGTTTTAACTTATTTCAGTTTTGCAATGGTATTAACTCTTAATGAATTAGATATTGATGCATCCATCTAAAACCGGAGATTTCATATTTCGATTAGTACAGGCTTGAAAACTAAAAGAAAGTTACTAAAAGACTGACCTTAGATTTTGTGTTTCAGGAATCTTAGATTTTCAGGTACCACAAGAGTAGTTTGTACTCCTGTGCACTTTTTCATGTTAATAATACATAAAACATGATGATCCTGACCATGGCTAATATGATCTCCCTAAGATAGAACTCCGATGAAGGCTGAAGATAGGTGATAGGCGACGTGATCTTGTTGATGATGATGGACGATGGCCTTGCGTGATGATGTGAGAAGATCGAATGGTGTAAACAATGGTTTGATGGGGATAGATGTTTAGGTGGTTGTATGGATTGTAACAATGAAGAGTTTCTGAATCACAAAGTGTATAGAAACCCGGAAATCTAGAACGCATTCAAGAATTCGAATTGAGAGAAAAAGTGTGACAATACTTGTTCATACAACTTCTTCGCTAAAGGAGAAAAGAGGCGTAGCTTTGGGTTTTAAATACCCTAGGGCACGACACTCTAAACAACAAGAAGTGCAAAACCAAAACAACAAGACGTTTTAAGGAAATAAGAAAAACAGCAAAATGTCTCGACACCCTGTAGTAGTACAGAAGTCGGCTGAACTAGTACAGACGCTTGACGACCTGTAGTAGTACAGAAGTCGGCTGAACTAGTACAGAAGTACATTATTCCCCCTTTGGTAATGACTTCTAGATAACTCGACGTAGTGATCCATTTGCCTCATTAAAAACCATGCTGAGAAAACCCATTGGGACAAAACTCAGCTATGGGAAAAAGAGTACAAACTTCTCACCTAAGTTACCTAGTCATCATCACCGGGTGAAGTCTTCAGGTTAGATATGTTGAAGACTTGTATCCTTGGTAGGTTGAATGACACGTCAGCTATGAGTGAGTGTGCTTCCTTGGCCATCTCCTTAGCTCTTGAACGAGTGATCCTTCCCACCATCTCCGGTTTCTCTGTAGCCTTTGGCTCCGTGCTGGCCACGATCATATCATCCTCCCCCTCTTCAAAAGGATTTGTCCTCAAATCGGAATCTGCATAGTAAGGGAGCAAGTCAGAAACATTGAATGTTGATGATATAGTATACTTACCTTGAAGATCAATCTGGTATGCGTTATCATTGATCTTCTTGATGACTTCAAATGGACCATCAGCTCGTGGTAGAAGCTTGCTCTTCCTCTCTTCTGGGAACCTATCCTTGCGTAAATGAATCCACACTAAGTCTCCTTCTTCAAAAATGAGCTCCTTTCTGCCCTTGTTCGCATGCTTCTCGTACTGCTTGGTTCTTTTCTCTATGTTCTCCTTAGCTTTAGCATGTATCCTCCTGACCTGTTCAGCCTTTTCTTTGCCATCAAAGCTACACTTCACACTTAAAGGTAAAGGGATCAAGTCTAGAGGTGATTGTGGGTTAAAACCATAAACAATTTCAAAAGGAGAGAAGAGAGTAGCAGAATGCTTAGCGTGATTATAGGCAAACTCAACATGTGGTAGACATTCTTCCCATGACTTGAGATTGCTTCTTACTAAGGTCCTAAGGAGTGTAGATAGCGTCATGTTCACCACTTCAGTTTGCCCATCTGTTTGCGGGTGACATGTGGTTGAAAATGATAACTTGGTTCCTAGCTTAGCCCATAACGTCCTCCAGAAGTATCCTAGCAACTTTGTATCTCGGTCTGAAACGATTACTTGAGGCACTCCATGTAGACGTACTACTTCCCTGTCAACCACAACGAAAATCGAATCTTTACCATTTCTGGTTCGAGGTAAGCCAAGAAATGGTGGTTTGGACTTGGGTCTTCTCTTGGGCTGTTCTACATGGGCTGGGGCCTTGTGGTGATTCAACTGAGTGTGTGGACTCCCTTCATAGCTGATCCGAGTATTAAAAGACTTCAAATCATCACAGCTCGCAATCTGATGTAGTTCAGGCAGTCGGTCAGCGAGTAGTTCAGGCAGTCGGTCAGCGAGTAGTTCAGCATGCTTGTCAGCGAGTAGTTCAGCATGCTTGTCCGCGAGTAGATCAGAATGTACATCAGCTATCATATTTGAATCATATGGATGGTGAATGATTCCTTGATGACTTGGTGTTGCCTCATTAAATACATCCTTGTACTCCTCTATAATCTCTATCATCTCGTGTGGAAGCTCTTGTGCTGACTTAGTACTGGTGAGTGTCTCCTTATACACAAACATGAATGTTGTCATCTCTGGATCAAATAGCTTGTTGAACTCACTGTGACTGATGTACAGGTTGTGAGACACTTTCCCTGTATCCTTGCGGTTCATGTGAAGCTGGTCCTTGTAGATTTCGCTGGGTGTAAGTGGTAAAAGAGTGATCTTGCGTCCTTTGAACTCAAATGACTGCTTGTTGGTGTAGCCATCCTGAAACACTCTTCTGTCGAACTGCCATGGTCTTCCCAACAGAATATGACTTGACTTCATTGGAATCACATCACATAGCAACTCATCCTCATACTTCCCAATCGTTAGTTTCACCATCACTTGCTGCGAAACTGTTAAAGCTCCCTTGTTGTTCAACCACTGTAGCTGATAAGGTCTTGGATGTGAAGTGGTCTTGAGATTAAGCTTCCGTACCATCTCTTCACTGGCTGCATTAGTACAACTTCCACCATCAACGATCAAGGTGCAGACCTTGTCTTGAACCATACATCTGGTGTGAAACAGGTTCTCACGTTGACCTCTATCATCTGGATGTATCTGAACACTTAAAGCTCTGCGTGCCACTAACATCTCTCCCATGGCTGCAGTTTCTCCTTCCTGATCTAGTTCAGGCTCTGGTTCACTTTCTGAACTATCTACAGGCACAATTTCTCCTCCTTCTTGAAGAAGAAACATCTTCTTGTTAGGACAGTCTCTCGAGTAATGCCCCATTCCTTGGCACTTGAAACACCTGATATGACTTGTAGAGGTGCTACTCTTGGGCGTGTATTCGATTTTAGCTTCCTCTTTGACGGTGGCTGTCGCGGGTTTACTATCCTTGGTGAAGGCGGGTTTGCTGAACTCTCTTGGCTTGGACATATTAGGCGTAAATGTTGTTCTCACCCCCTTTCTCTTGATCTGTGATTCAATTAGCTCTGCCTTATGTACCATTTCTTGAACATCTTCATAGTTCTGCAACTCTACCTTGTCTTGAATCTCTCTGTTCAAACCTCCAAGAAACCTTGACATAACCATGTCTTCACTTTCTCTTAGATCAGCCCTGATCATAAGCGTTTCCAGCTCTTGATAGTAGTCTCTAACAGACTTAGTACCTTGAATGAGACGCCTAAGCTTATTAAGAGTCTCTCTTTGGTAGTGTGTGGGTACAAACTTCTTCCTCATTTGCGTGACTAACTGTTCCCATGTAGTGACAGCAGGCTCTCTCTGTCGATGTCTAGTAAGTCCTAGCTGCTCCCACCACAACAAAGCATAGCCATTGAATTCTGATATGGCTATCTTCACCTTGTTCAGCTCATAAGTACCCTGAACCTGAAAGTTAGACTCCATCTTCCTTTCCCAGTCTAGATAAGTCTCTGGATCATTGGTACCATGAAAAGAAGGATACTGAATCTTGAGATGATTCAGCTGCTGCTTCAAAGGATCATAATCCCTACCATGATCTCTGTTTCTGTTTCTCCTCATTGTCTCTTGACTATGATCTCTGTTTATGTTTCTCCTCATTGTCTCTTGACTATGATCTGAAACTTCATCTTCTTCAGAATACTCTCTATCAGACTCAATGTATATTCGATGCCCAGCTACTTGTTCAGCTCGTCGTGGACGTGTATGATCTCTGCCAGTTCTACGGTCTCCCCTTTCTGTACTTCGATTATCTCTTCTCTGATTGAAACACGTCTCTCTTCCCCCAGTAGGTGACTTAGCTGTTTTGTTCCGTGTATGCTTTGAAGTAGCTCCCACGTGAGCCTTTCCTTTAGCTAAACGACGGGCCTCATTAGGGCTAGGTGGTTCTGTAGAACTTTGATCTGAAGCGCTAGATGTCTGAGCTATGTCTCTGATCTGCTTCTCAAACTTGTTACTGAGCTGCTCCATCTGCTGTTGAAACTGAGTAGACATTGTCCTGTTTGCTTCTGCTATTTGCTTAGACATGGCTTGGTTTAAAGCTTCCATAGCTTCTGGAGAGAACTCCATTGTACCTGCAAATTAAAGAAGAAACTCGCAGTAACTTGTTCTTTGAATGAGGAACAAAAGAAACAAAAATAAACTCTAAAACTCTGAATTTTAAACAAGAAACACGACTTGCAGACCTATGTCAAGCAAAACAACACAAACTCGAACAATACCAAACCCTATAGCTAACAAACTCGAAATAACAAAACCCTAATTGCAGTCTAATTTCGAAGCAACACAAAACTAACTCCTAAACGATCTAGACACAAACGAACCAACAAAACTAAACCCTAGTCGATCTAGACACAATCGATTTCAACAAAACACAAAACAAACCCTAAAACTAAACAAACGAATTTAAGCAAAACAAAACACAAGAGATTAGGGTTCTTAGAATCGCTTAGCCTTGGCACAGAGTTGGCTCTGATACCACATAATATGATCTCCCTAGGATAGAACTCCGATGAAGGCTGAAGATAGGTGATAGGCGACGTGATCTTGTTGATGATGATGGACGATGGCCTTGCGTGATGATGTGAGAAGATCGAATGGTGTAAACAATGGTTTGATGGGGATAGATGTTTAGGTGGTTGTATGGATTGTAACAATGAAGAGTTTCTGAATCACAAAGTGTATAGAAACCCGGAAATCTAGAACGCATTCAAGAATTCGAATTGAGAGAAAAAGTGTGACAATACTTGTTCATACAACTTCTTCGCTAAAGGAGAAAAGAGGCGTAGCTTTGGGTTTTAAATACCCTAGGGCACGACACTCTAAACAACAAGAAGTGCAAAACCAAAACAACAAGACGTTTTAAGGAAATAAGAAAAACAGCAAAATGTCTCGACACCCTGTAGTAGTACAGAAGTCGGCTGAACTAGTACAGAAGTACATTATTCCCCCTTTGGTAATGACTTCTAGATAACTCGACGTAGTGATCCATTTGCCTCATTAAAAACCATGCTGAGAAAACCCATTGGGACAAAACTCAGCTATGGGAAAAAGAGTACAAACTTCTCACCTAAGTTACCTAGTCATCATCACCGGGTGAAGTCTTCAGGTTAGATATGTTGAAGACTTGTATCCTTGGTAGGTTGAATGACACGTCAGCTATGAGTGAGTGTGCTTCCTTGGCCATCTCCTTAGCTCTTGAACGAGTGATCCTTCCCACCATCTCCGGTTTCTCTGTAGCCTTTGGCTCCGTGCTGGCCACGATCATATCAATGGCCTTAGATTTTGTGTTTTAACTTATTGTTAATGGTATTAACTCGTGATGAATTAGATATTGATGTATCCATCTAAAACCGGAGATTTCGTATTTCGATTAGTACAGGCTTGAAAACTAAAAGAAAGTTACTAAAAGACTGACCTTAGATTTTGTGATTCGGGAATCTTAGATTTTCAGGTAGCACGAGATTAGTTTGTACTCGTGCTACCTTCACCAAAAGCAGAGTATCTTCGTATTGGTTCAGTTACTAAATGTTGTGAATTACACTAGCAGTGATATTTTCTTCTTCGTATACTGCAGGGAACTCCAGTTAACATCATTGTAGGCTCTCATGTCTGGATTGAAGAGCCAGATGTGGCTTGGATTGATGGGTTGGTCGAAAAGATCAATGGACAAGATGTTGAGGTTCTGGCAACAAATGGGAAGAAGGTGAGTTAAACATATTTGAGTTTTCGTATAATTGAAGCTTATTAGTAGCCTGAAGCTGATTTTCTAATTGTTTCTATGTTATAGATCACTGCAAAGTTGTCAAAAATATACCCAAAAGACATGGAAGCACCTGCAGGTGGAGTTGATGACATGACAAAACTATCTTACCTGCATGAGCCTGGTGTTCTTCAGAACTTAAAGATCAGATATGAGCTTAATGAGATTTATGTTAGTACTGATACTTTCTTTGCTTTTTGGACCTTAAGGTACTGTGCTTCTCTTGACAGTTTGTATCATTGTCTTGACATACATACACCGGGAATATCCTTATTGCTATTAATCCGTTTCAACGGCTGCCGCACATTTATGATGCTCATATGATGCAACAATATAAAGGAGCACCATTTGGAGAATTAAGTCCTCATGTTTTTGCAGTTGCTGATGTTGCATACAGGTTTTCTTAATTGTCAGCTTTAAACATTTATTATTATATACTTGTGATTTATGGGTTCATCTGTGACGTGATATATATGTTCAGGGCAATGATCAACGAGGGCAAAAGCAATTCCATTCTGGTAAGTGGTGAGAGTGGAGCAGGAAAAACTGAAACCACGAAGATGCTTATGAGGTACCTTGCATATCTTGGAGGCCGTGCTGTTACAGAAGGACGGACAGTTGAACAGCAAGTTCTTGAAGTATGAATTTTAAATCAATCCGGATTGTTTTATATTCTTCTTTTACGCTCCTAAGATCGTGATTACATTATCTTTCACACATCGTGGTAATATGTTTGTAACTTCTACTTGCAGTCAAATCCTGTCCTTGAGGCCTTTGGTAATGCCAAAACTGTCAGGAACAACAATTCGAGGTGATGTAAACTAATGCATAAATTGTTGGATTGAACATTTGTTGCAGGGTGTAACATAGTATTTAGAATTTGAGCTGATAGTTAATTTTGCTTCTCACAGTCGGTTTGGTAAATTTGTTGAAATCCAATTTGATAAGCAAGGAAGAATATCTGGAGCTGCTGTAAGGACGTATCTTCTAGAGAGGTCTCGTGTCTGTCAGATTTCTGATCCTGAGCGCAATTACCACTGTTTTTATCTTCTATGTGCTGCACCTCAAGAGGTATACTCACCAAGAACTCTTTTAATTCTGATTGTCTGTAAAAAAACTCTTGGTGTAACATAATAGAAATAGCAGGAGATCGAAAAGTACAAGTTGGGTCACCCGAAGACGTTTCATTACCTGAACCAGTCGAAATGCTTCGAGCTTGTTGGTATAAGTGATGCTCATGATTATATTGCGACAAGAAGAGCGATGGATATTGTCGGGATGAGTGAAAAGGAACAGGTAGGCTTGTGTATGAAAAGTGATTTTCTGATACAGTTTGAATTTATTTTGATTTGTCACTATCTGTTTATAAATCAACAGGAAGCAATTTTCCGAGTAGTTGCTGCAATTCTTCACATTGGAAACATCGAATTTACCAAGGGAAAAGAAGTGGATTCATCAGTTCCCAAAGACGAAAAGTCGAAATTTCATCTTAACACAGTGGCAGAACTTCTCATGTAAGCCATTTTTTCCTTGAGTAGATTTGGTGTGTTCTCAATACATGCACTAAGTAAAAGTCTCGTTTTAGGTGTGATGTAAAGGCACTTGAAGATGCACTGTGTAAACGTGTTATGGTCACACCTGAGGAAGTTATCAAGAGAAGTCTAGATCCACAGAGTGCTTTAATCAGCAGGGATGGTCTAGCGAAGACTATTTATTCTCGGTTGTTTGATTGGTAAGTGGCTGCTTTAACACTACAAGTATTGGTAATTGACAGTATTGATTCTAAGTGGATGTCTCTAGCTATTTGCAGGTTGGTAGAAAAGATCAATGTCTCAATTGGCCAAGATGCGAATTCTAGATCACTCATTGGAGTCCTTGATATTTATGGATTCGAGAGCTTTAAAACAAATAGGTAAGGATTTTCTATGTCAAGGTTTGGATTTAAGTATTCCACTACATCTTTGTGTTCCTCTGCTAATAACGATCTGCTGCAGTTTCGAACAATTCTGTATTAATTTCACAAATGAGAAGTTGCAACAACATTTCAATCAGGTAATATCTTGATTGTAGTTGGAAACCACTTCCCCGTGAGATTCACAGATTCGGATTTTTCGATTTACAAGTTTCTGTTGATGTTTTCAGCATGTTTTCAAGATGGAACAAGAAGAATACACAAAAGAAGCAATAGATTGGAGCTACATTGAATTTGTGGATAATCAAGATGTTCTTGATCTTATCGAAAAGGTCATTCCTGATCCATACATAAATTTTGTTGACTCGAAAATAACAATGCAGTCTAAATATTTTTATTGATCTATCTGCAGAAGCCTGGTGGAATTGTGGCACTCCTTGATGAAGCATGGTAATATTAGCATTCGTCAATTTGGGTTGTATTGTGTATGTGACATGATTTACGTTCATTATATAATTTTTTTAAAATGTCTTGTTCTTTCAGTATGTTTCCGAAATCAACCCATGAAACATTTGCGAACAAGCTTTATCAGACTTTTAAGACCCACAAGAGGTTCATCAAGCCAAAACTCTCTCGAACAGATTTTGCTGTTGCTCATTACGCCGGAGAAGTAGGTTCTTTTTCTTTTAAAGAAATTTAAAATTGCACAACACTAGCTACTATCTTATACGTTTCTTATTAATACTTTTGTGGAATTTCATTTCAGGTCCAGTATCAGTCTGATCTATTTCTGGACAAAAACAAGGACTATGTGATCCCTGAACATCAAGAATTGTTGGGTGCTTCGAAGTGTCCTTTTGTTGTGGGCCTCTTTCCTCCACTCCTAGAAGAAACATCTAAATCTTCAAAGTTTTCATGCATTGGATCTCGCTTTAAGGTAAATAGTCTTTATACTCAGTAAACAAATGTCGAGGTTGTTTTCACGCAAATGTAAGAAGTAAACTGTGGTTTCCCGATTGATGCAGCTGCAACTCCAACAACTCATGGAAACATTAAACTCCACCGAGCCTCATTACATCAGATGTGTGAAGCCCAATAACCTATTGAAGCCTGCCGTATTTGAGAATGTCAATATTATGCAGCAACTACGGTGTGGTGTAAGTATAGATTGATAATATTTTTAACTGGGATGTTGTATAGTATTACAAATATTCATTTATCTCTCAGACATTGTTGGTTTGTATTCTTCTAGGGTGTTTTGGAAGCAATCAGAATCAGTTGTGCGGGGTATCCCACTCGTAAACCTTTCTTTGAGTTCATTAACCGTTTTGGACTTCTATCTCCTGGAGCTCTAGAAGGGAAGTAAGTGAAACATTCTGCTCTGTCTACGCAGTTGTAACAGTTATTGCTGGAGCTTAAATCAGTTTATACCATACTGACTTATCCCTGTACAGCTACGATGAGAAGGCTGCGTCGAAAAAGATCTTGGATAATATTGGACTCCAAGGATACCAGGTACTGATTCTAATTCTACAAGTGCCTTTACTTCGTTCAAAAATTATCTGGTACTAATGGTGCCATCGAATATATTTCATTGATCGAATAGTGCAACTAAAATGTGGTTCCACGTTGGGTAATGCAGATTGGTAAAACTAAGATATTTTTAAGGGCGGGACAAATGGCTGAACTCGACGCTAGAAGAGCTCAGGTTCTTAGTGCTGCTGCCAAAAAAATTCAGAGACGAATACGGACTCATCAGGCCCGAAAACGGTTCATTGTACTAAGAGAAGCCACCATCGCTCTCCAAGCTTTATGCAGAGGTGAACCATCTATTCATATTATACCCTGATATAATCCCTATCTGGTGTACATTCTCTCTTGGTGAAAGTTTAGAAACGAAAAATCTTGTCATAGTTCAAAAATGATTTTCTAGATATACGATGATTTATAAGTTTTTTCTCTTTACAAAAACTTATAGGAAGGCTATCGTCCAAAGTTTATGAAAACTTGAGAAGACAAGCTGCTGCTGTGAAGATTCAGAAGAATGCTCGGAGATTACATTCTAGAAAATCATACAAAAACCTCCATGTAGCGGCGCTTGTTGTACAGACAGGTTTAAGAGCAATGAGTGCTCATAAAGAATTCCGATTCAGGAAGCAAACAAAGAATGCTACAACTATTCAGGTTTTTATTTTTGTGGGAACTATTTATTGTAATCGTCGAATTAGATTTGTTTTGGCTGTTTTTTTATGAACATCTTTTTATTAATTGCAGGCTCAGTGGCGTTGTCACAGGGCAACCATGTACTTCAAGAAGCTTACGAAAGGAGTGATCCTGTCACAGACACGATGGAGAGGCAGACTTGCAAGGAGAGAACTTCGAAAACTCAAAATGGTATGTGAATGTACTTTGTAATGCCACTTTTAGGGACTTTGGAGATGATAAGCAGCTTGTTATGTATGTGATCTTCTAGTTAATTATTCCAAACACACTCAACACTTATTTTTATCTTCAGGCTTCAAGGGAAACAGGTGCACTGAAAGAGGCAAAGGATATGCTTGAAAAGAAAGTCGAAGAACTCACATATCGTGCACAGTTGGAGAAACGCTCAAGGGTATTTGAATGAGAAAATTGATTTCTATGATAACTTTAATTGTTTTTGGTAGGATGATGTAGCGAACATATAATAGAAATTGTCGAATTGTTTTGTAGGTTGACCTGGAAGAAGAAAAGAATCAGGAGATAAAGAAAATGCAGAGTACATTAGAGGAAATGCGGAAAAAAGTTGAAGAAACAAATGTCCTTCTTGTTAAGGAACGTGAAGCTGCTAAGAAGGCCATTGAAGAAGCACCTCCTGTTGTAACAGAAACGCAAGTCTTAGTTGAAGATACCCAAAAGATTGAAGCTTTGACAGAAGAAGTAGAAGGTCTAAAGGTAATATATACTCTTCATTGTCTTAACTTAAATCCCACAGGGCCAAATTGTGAATTCTTGAAATTTTTCTGGTAATCCAATGGTTTATCTCTTCAAAAGTAACATGTCTAAAGTCGACCCTTAGTGTATCATAGTTACATTATTTAATCATGAGTACTTACATACATATGACTGTAGTTATCATGAGTAACAATTTGGGTTCCAACAGGCTAATCTTGAACAAGAGAAACAAAGGGCTGATGATGCAGCAAGGAAATTTGATGAAGCTCAAGAGTCTAGTGAAGACAGAAAGAAAAAGCTGAAAGAAACAGAGAAAAAAGCTCAACAGCTTCAAGAATCTGTGACAAGGTAAGACGATATCAAAACATTATTCACGCGACACGATGAAAGTATATATATATATGTCCCATACATTTACATTAAGTATAGATTTATGTAAACTCATGACTCAGCCACACTGAATGTTGTAATTATAATGGTCAGGCTGGAGGAAAAATGCAACAATTTAGAATCAGAGAATAAAGTGTTACGACAACAAGCAGTGTCCATTGCACCAAATAAGTTTCTCTCTGGCCGGTCCAGGTCGATCTTACAGGTAGGGATAGTATATGAATTATATCTATACGCCTCCATATATATTTTTTTTTCTGTCTGAAGTTAATGGCTTCCCATCTATTCATGAAAACATAACAGAGAGTGGTCATCTATCAGTTGATGCAAGGCCAAATCTGGTAAGTACTTCCATATGCCTAAGAAATATCGTCATGGATATTTTTGTGGGATTTTTTTTAATCGTGTCATTCGTCTATTTTGGCTTCATCTAATTTGAACCAGGATCTGCATAGCCATTCAATAAACCGTAGGGATCCCTCTGAAGTGGACGATAAGCCACAGAAATCACTAAACGAGAAGCAGCAAGAAAACCAAGAGCTACTTATCCGCTGCATCGTTCAACACTTGGGATATCAAGGGAACCGACCTGTTACAGCATGTATCATATATAAATGCTTACTGCAATGGCGGTCATTTGAAGTGGAAAGAACTAGTGTCTTTGATAGGATCATTCAGACGATAGGACAAGCTATTGAGGTTCGTTTGAGCTACTATACTCTTTACGGATACTAAAATGAAATTTTATGGATTTTGGATTCAGTTGACTTTGGTAGTGATAAAATTGCACCTTTGTTCTCATTCAGACGCAAGATAACAACAACGTACTAGCATATTGGTTATCCAATGCCTCAACATTGCTTTTACTCCTCCAACGCACGCTTAAAGCTAGTGGAGCAGCAGGATTGGCTCCACAGCGCCGTCGCTCATATTCTGCGACTCTTTTTGGGAGGATGACTCAGGTGTGTGTGTGGCCTACTGATATATACACTTCATCATATCAGATGCATCACCAGCTTTAACTTGTTAATTTTAATCTTTTTATAGAGCTTCCGTGGCACACCCCAAGGTGTGAATCTTGCCATGATAAACGGTGGAGTGGATACCTTAAGGCAAGTTGAGGCGAAATATCCAGCTCTACTCTTCAAGCAGCAGCTAACAGCTTATGTTGAAAAGATATACGGAATGATTCGTGATAACTTGAAGAAAGAGATTTCTCCACTCCTTGGATTATGTATTCAGGTACCTATAACAATGTTGTTACATGTACATGCAATGGCGCATTCTTTGCTGAATTTAAATATTTTCTGTCACGTACATAAAATAGGCACCAAGAACATCAAGGGCAAGTTTGGTGAAAGGAGCATCTCGTTCTGTTGGCAACACTGCAGCTCAGCAAGCATTGATCGCCCACTGGCAAGGAATTGTAAAGAGCCTTACAAACTTCCTCAACACTCTGAAATCGAACCATGTGAGTCTCTAATCTAGTCATTTCAAAATAAACACTCTGAGAGATTCCATGACATCGACTCATGTGATGGACTCTTTCTCGCAGGTTCCTCCATTCTTGGTTCGAAAGGTGTTTACGCAGATATTCTCATTCATCAATGTTCAACTGTTTAACAGGTTTTCCCGTTGATTACCATCTCATTCTCATTTGATCTCTTATACATTACCTTTTTGTATAGTAATAACCAAATTCTCTTATCGTCCTTGCAGTCTTTTGTTAAGACGGGAGTGTTGTTCGTTTAGCAATGGGGAATACGTAAAAGCAGGATTGGCTGAATTGGAGCACTGGTGTTACAAGGCAACAGACGAGTATGCTGGTTCGTCTTGGGATGAGCTGAAGCATATCAGACAAGCCATCGGGTTTCTGGTACCATTCATGATATACTGTAAACTTTTAGAGTCAGTCTCTGTCTGGGTAATTAAAATGGAAGTAACTAATGTTGTAATAAAAATGCAGGTCATACACCAAAAACCTAAAAAAACATTGGACGAGATAAGTCATGATCTGTGTCCGGTAAGTGGATCATGAGTTGTTTGATAGTAGTAATAATTAAGTGCGGATGTTAAAGAAATCGAGTTTAAATTGCTTGCAGGTTCTCAGCATACAACAGCTATACCGAATAAGTACGATGTACTGGGACGACAAGTATGGAACTCATAGCGTATCACCAGACATAAGTTTCCGATTCTGCTTTGATCGATATGATTATTCAGTAAAAATAGCAACTGTTAGTAACCTTTGGTGTATATATGAATTATAGGTGATAGCAAATATGAGAGTACTAATGACAGAAGATTCAAACAATGCTGTTAGCAACTCTTTTCTATTGGATGACGATTCCAGGTAAGTAATCTCATTGATTCAACCACAATATGTTAACTTGTTTATCTTAACTTTGTATATAAAATGATGGATTTTGTTCATGCTTGTTGGTAGTATTCCTTTCTCGGTTGATGATTTGTCAAAATCGATGGAGCAGATAGATATCGGAGATGTAGAACCGCCACCGCTCATCCGGGAGAATTCCGGGTTTAGCTTTCTATTGCCATGTTCTGACTAATAAAAATGTATTGGTTCAATAAGTTTACACCATCACTGTGTAGCTGTGATCATCCTTCTCTTTTGAATAGTGGTGTCAATAAGTTCAACTTTGATTATATTAACTCAAACATTTTGAAGCAGGCCTAACGAGCCTTGGACTACTGTACTCGTAGAGATATTTTATTATTAGAAAACTAGTAGAGAAGAGACTACCACCTCCACATATCTAGTAATCACTTTTGTGTGTTTAGATATTAGATATGGACTTTCTTTAATTAGTGATATTCAATACCTAGTTATTTTCCTCAACACCAAAAAAAAAAAGTTATTTTCCTCATATAATATTTTACGATGACGATATTATTTGAGATACTTTGAAACTATTACTTTTCCGATCCCATGTTTCAAAAATACTATAAAAAGAAAAATCATTCAAAAATACCATTTTAGAATCAGATTTATAAGACCTTATGTATTTTTAAATGCATGTTATCAAAAATACTTGTAAATATCTATATATATATATAATCGTAATGTATATTTTTGAAACCATCATTTTTACGATTCCATTTTTCAAAAATATTACAATAAGAAAAATCGTTCAAAAATATCACTTTAGAATCAGGTTTATAAGACCTTATACAGTATTTAAAAATGCATGTTACCAAAAATACATATAAACTTTCATATGTATATCCGTATTTGTAGTATTTTTTGAAAAAATAAAATCATAAAATTGTATTGTTTCAAGGGGAATTTCAAATCATTCCTCAATAATTTGTGAATTAAATAAAATAAAATAGAGAAAAAAAGAAACAAAAAAAAAAGACATTGTTGGAAAACATTGGAATCTTGCTAAAGTCGTCATCCATTGTTTTTGTATTTATCGAATTAAATACTAAAAAGATTACTCTAACTGTTGAACAACCTCTAGTCCCTTTAATATGATATTCAACGTTATGGGTGAGGAAGGTAAGATGTTGGTAAAAGTCATGCATAGAAACAACTCCACAATACATAAACTTAAATATAAAATGGTATTACATAATAAATCATGTTGCATTAGCTTTACTAAATACAAAGTTGTAAAGCAATGGGAGATCAACAAAAAGTTCATCCAGTTCTTCAAATGGAAGCTAACAAGACGACTACAACAGCACCAGCTCCCAAAACGTCAGAGCTGCTTCCGATTCAACGGCCTGTTCCTGTCATTACGCCTCCAGCGATGCGTAATCATAAGGGAAATATGTGCTGCAAAGTTTTCTGTTGGGTGTTAAGCCTTTTAGTCATTGCATTGATCGCGTTGGCGATTGCGGTTGCGGTTGTATACTTTGTCTTCCACCCTAAACTCCCGCGTTACGAGGTAAACAGTTTACGAGTTACCAACCTCGGGATCAATCTAGACCTCTCTCTCTCCGCGGAGTTTAGAGTCGAGATCACAGCTCGTAATCCCAACGAAAAAATCGGGATTTACTACGAAAAAGGAGGCCATATCGGTGTTTGGTACGACAAAACAAAGCTTTGCGAGGGGCCTATACCGAGGTTTTATCAAGGAAATCGCAATGTGACTAAGCTAAATGTGGCTCTCACGGGAAGAGCACAATACGGGAACACTATATTGTCGGCATTACAGCAGCAGCAACAGACCGGACGTGTCCCATTAGATCTTAAAGTGAATGCACCTGTTGCAGTAAAACTCGGGAAATTGAAGATGAAGAAGATTCGGATATTGGGGAATTGTAAGCTTGTTGTTGATAGCTTATCAACAAACAATAATATCAACATCAAAGCTAGTGATTGTAGTTTTAAGGTCAAACTATGAGATGTTCTTAGTTCTAGGCTTTTATTGATTACTCGTGTCACTCAATTCATTATTCACGTATGCATTTGATTTATGTTTTGAATTTCTGGTTTTAAACTAATAAGATCGAAATAGTAAAAATTGTATGATATTAAAACCCAAAATTTAGTTAAGAAAAAGAAAAAAAAATTAGTAACACGAAACATTAGACAAAATACATCGTTGTTCTAGTGTCACAATTAAACATTTGAAATATTTATTACATCTGAGCCAACTTGTAAATGGCCTAAGAACTTTACTTTTCTGGGCAGTTTTCCTCAAATGAAATAAGACTTTGTCTATGAAATGTGACAATAAATATTTTCAAGATTAGAGAGTGCCTTCGATTGATGCAAAACCTTGTAGATAAAAATATCATAGAATCTCTTATCTTATTATAAACCTTGACTAACACGTCTTTTTTCATCTTTTGGAGTTAACGTTGATCATTGGTTCTTGAAGCACAGAATGTAAGTGTATGCTTCAGTGGAGACTGGACATAAATAAAAATGTTAAGATTTCAGAACTGCTGGAACAAGATCGAAGCTGTTTTAGTGAGACGAAATATTGAAGAAGCATTAATTGATGACGTGGACTATGTGATGCACTAAATATACTAATGGAGATATTCTTACTTGTTGTGGAAGATTCGCGCAACCGAATATCTACAAGATTTGGAGGATATGATTAAATCAAGAAAAAAGGGAAATTGATATTATCCGGGTAGGCAAACCTAGACGACATCTTGACCCACAAATATAAAAGGGATTGAGGAGGTGCTTATGAGGTTAAGCCGTTTGTGAGAGAAGAATTCGCTCATAAGTTTTTCTATTTTAGAGAGTACGAGTAAACGTAGAAAACAAGTCATGTATTGTCTCTTATTTAGTTTACGTTAGAAATCGTTTTGCCCTCAAGCTAAGAAGGTGTTCTTAGGCTGTGAGTAAGTCCAATTAAGAGTATGTAATCATCTCAAAGATTTCTAATAAAAGTTGATACTTGGTGCGTCGAGTTTTGGGATTTCTTGTGTTTACGTGTCCATCTCGTTTTTTCACTTGGTATCAGAGCATGCATCTTAACCGAGTTTTTACTCAACAAGGTAAATATCCTGTAAAGGAAGATGGACGCATCACGAGAGGTAGCTTTTGTGCAACGATCAATCATGCTTGGAGAAACAAACTATGGTCGTTGGAAAGTCAAGATGCGGCATAATATTCGAAGTATTAGTGATAATGCTTGGACTGCGGTTGAAACTGGTTGGACTGAACCATATGTGAAAGGTGAAGATGGAGAAGACGTGCCAAAGCCTAATGATAAGTGGACCGATGATGAGAAAAAAATGTCCAAGATGAATTCAAGAGCGTTGGCTGTGATCTTTAATGCACTTAACGAAGAACAGTTCAAACTGATACACGGTTGTAACACAACGAAAGAGGCGTGGGATATGCTTCAAGTGTACTATGAGGGAACCACAATTGCGAAGAGAAGTAAGCTGGATTCGCTTGCATCCCTGTTTGAGAACCTTCGGATGGAAGAAAATGAAAAGGTTAGTTCTTTTAGTGCAAAAAATAAACACAATTCCGGATGAGGCTTGTGTTCTAGGTGAGAAGTATAAGGATAAGAAATTGGTGAAGAATTTTCTTAGATGTCTTCCACACAAGTTTTCGGCTCACAAGTCTGCGATGACTGTATCTTTTGACACGGACACCATGAGTTTCAGAGAAGTAGTGGGAATGATGTAGGCACATGAGATGGAGTTAGAGCCACAAATTCCTGTTACTGATAAGGGAGTTGCACTTGTTGTTTCTAATGATAAACAAAGATTTGAGAGTCTGGAAAACTCTGTGAATATGCTGGTGAAATTCGTTGAAAAGAGTTAACAAGGGAAATAAGAGATTTCATGGGGTTTCTCGATCAAAAGAGGGTGAAAGGCCAACAAAAAAAACTGAATTGAGATGTCATGAATGTCAGGGGATTGGTCAGTTTAAATCTGAGTGTCCCACCATAAAGAAAAGAGACGTTCAGTGTTTTGATTGTAAGGGTTTTGGTCACTTAAAGATCGATTATGTGACTGGACAAGGGAGAAGGGACTGATCTTATGTTAGCTTGCCTGATAGTGAATCAGAAAGTAAAGAAGAAGACAATAATGTCAAGGGATTTGTTACTTTCCCAGCCATGATTCAGCAGTATGCCTCATCTGATAGTGAAGACGAGAGTGAAGATGAAACACTAGTGTAAGATCAAGAACCCAAATATAAAGAATCCTGACGGAACGATAAATCAAGCTATTGTTATAAAAGTAACCTTGATTTGGCATTTAGAAAACTCAGCAACTCAAAATCACCTCTCGCACCAAATTGATAAGAAAATGTCATTATTTCATATATTTCCAGAAAAGAAATCACAAAAAATATGTCATCACTGTGAGAGGGTATTTTTTTTTGTGATTTCCTTTATGGAAATATCGAGAATGGTTAACTTTTTATTAATTTGGCTCAACAGGATACTCTGAGCTGCAAATTTTTTGGATTGCCAATTTACGGTTGCTCTCACATCATTAATTTGCTTCACTGTTCCATCAAAATTCTTTATGTTTTCCTTGTATCCTTAGGTGCTAAGAATATAAAGAAAACAATTATGAGGTACCAGCTATGCAAAACAGAGGCAACAAAATACTCTTATTAAATAAGTTTCAAGGTGTTTAGAGGTTATATTTGACTCTCAAAACTTGACACACAAACTGAAATTACAAATGCAAAAGAACTTCATCTTCTCGCTTCCATGATTGATTAGAACAGTCTTTTTAAGCCACTCACATACTTCTGTAACTTAATCAAACTTGAACCTTCACTAAAACTAGCTAAAGGCTGATCAATCTAGCTTAATGGATTGTGTATTAAATCACCATTTAGAAGATGAAGTTACAGTTTCAAAGAACATATTCAAGGATTAACATAACCTGTTCAAGCATTAAAAGAACATAACACAAACAATAGACATCATTCAAGCATTTGACTAACATTGATCAAAGAAGAAACACACAAATATTGATAAAATAACATAAACAAAATAAATCATAACATAACAAATTTCTAAATCAATATTAATATGAATTACCGAGGAGATAAACCTTCTCTACCCTTGTCCCTAAATTATAGAGGAGCTAAACATGACTTCTCTCTCCTAACAAATCAAAGGTCATTGTTACATATCCATTACTTTTGCTAGTAACATCACAAAGGGAGTAATTTAATTTAACCCAATCACTGGAAGTTTAATATAATTTTCGAATTGTGGAGAGAAATCTAGATTATATATTTTTTTTTTGAATAATCAAAGAGGTTCTGGGCCGAAACCCATACATCCCCTCAGGCCCGAAACCAAAGCATATTATATGGTTTCGTCCCAAGCAATACTCGAACCGGTGACCTCTAAGCTTTTGCCAGAAATCTTTACCAATTGAGCTATTAGCACTTGGTAAGAAATCTAGATTTAACATAAACAAAGAGACATAAACGGATATGAGTAAAGCGTACGATCGCATTGAATGGGGGTTTCTAAGAGCTACGTTAAGTTGGTTTGGCTTTCATGAAAGGTGGATAAGCTGGATTATGAAATGTGTTAACTCTGTCTCTTACTCCTTTCTAATAAATGGCATCCCTCATGGCAAAATTCTCCCCTCCCGTGGCCGACGACAAGGAGACCCCTTATCCCCTTACTTGTTCATCTTGTGCACTGAAGTTCTCTCTGGACTTTGTAAGAATGCCCAAAGAAAGGGAACGCTCCCGGGAATTAGAGTTGCAAGAGCGAGTCCTCTTGTTAACCACCTTCTCTTCGCGGATGACACCATGTTCTTTTGTAAATCTTCTACTGCTTGTTGTGCAGCCCTTACTCAAATCCTTGAGATGTATGAGAAAGCTTCGGGCCAGCGTATTAACCTCTTGAAATCCTCCATCACCTTCTCTTCCAAAACCTTCCCGGATTGTAAAAGAAAGATCAAAGCAGCTCTTCACATTGAGGCTGAGGGGGGGGGGATAGGTAAGTATCTTGGCCTCCCGGAGCATTTTGGACGTAAGAAACGAGATGTCTTCTCATCCATTGTAGACAAAATCCGACAAAAAGCTCATAGCTGGTCCACTCGTTTCCTCTCGGGGGCCGGAAAACAAGTTATGCTCAAGTCAGTTTTAGCGGCTATGCCGTCCTATGCTATGTCTTGCTTCAAGATCCCAAGCTCCTTATGTAAGCAAATCCAATCTATTTTTACTAGATTTTGGTGGGATGATAAACCCGACAAGAAAAAGATGTGTTGGGTTGCGTGGGAGAAGATCTCCCGCCCCAAGTATGCGGGTGGTCTTGGATTTAGAGAAATTGAAAGTTTGAATGATGCCTTATTAGCTAAGATTAGCTGGCGGATTCTCAAGAACCCTACCTCGCTGCTAGCTCGTGTACTTCTTGGTAAGTATTGCCATTCTACTCCTTTCTTGGAAGCCCCGTCCCCTAAACTGGCGTCACATGGTTGGAGAGGTATTCTGCTAGGGAGAGAGGTTCTCCGCAAGGGTTTAGGGTGGGCTGTTGGTGATGGGAAGGATATTAATATGTGGTCGGATGCTTGGCTCTCCTCTTCCCAGCAATGCTCACCAATGGGGCCACCAAATGCGGGCTGCAGCTCTCTTACAGTTAATGAGCTCTTAAGCCCTGCCTCAAATGAATGGAATGTTGATGCTATACGTTTACACCTACCTCATCATGAGGCTGACATCAGAAAGATTATTACTAGCTCCCATGCTTTAAAAGATGCTAGAGTCTGGCTCCCTGAAAAATCAGGCTCTTACTCCACTAAAACGGGCTATGCTCTCTCTGTTCTTGCTGATACTCCCCCAGATCCCTTCAATTGGCAGCGATGTATTTGGAACATTCAAACATCACCTAAGCTGAAATCCTTCCTGTGGAAATTTGCAAGTCATGCGCTGGCTTTAGGGGCAAATCTAGCCAAAAGAGGATTAGGGGATGGAGGCCTCTGTCACCGTTGTGCGACAGTGGAGGATGAACTCCACATGTTTCTGTACTGCCCTTTTGCTTCAAATATTTGGGACCTTATGCCAGGGACATAAGGTCCTTCTTTTCCTGCAACAAGTTTCAAAAATGCAGAACCTTCCCCCAGCCCTCACGCTCCGATGGTTATTACCTCTGCTACATCAGGCGTCTCCTGCTTTGTGGATGCAGCGTGGACTGCAGGATCCTGTAACGCCGGAATGGGATGGATCTTCTCCGACCCTGCAGGTTCGTCTCCTTCCTCCTTCTCGGAAAACAGAGCTTTTGTTGCATCAGCTTTAATTGCTGAAGCTCTGGCGATGCGATGTGCTCTCTCCATGGCGGCCTCGCAGTCGGATTGCAATGTTCTCTCAGTGTTCTCGGACTCTAAGGTCCTCATAGCACTCATCAATTCAAAGGATAGTACTACAGAGCTCAAGGGGATCCTCCATGATATAGCTGTGTTAAAGTCTTCTTTTGCTTCTATCTCTTTAACTTTATTCCAAGGTCTGGCAATGTTTTAGCCGATTCTCTTGCAAAGTCAGCTTTGCTGGCCCTTAACTGCTACTCTGCTTCTAGAGTGTAACTTTGTTTGGTTGATTAATCTACTTCGTTTGCCCAAAAAAAAAAAAAAAAAAAAAAAATACAACAGACATAATAAACTAAAATCGATATTGTGTGCTCATGATAGAATCCAAAGAGAATCCATCCGATTTAAAAAGCATTAAAGTTAACGCATATTACATCACACAATAGTTAAAGATCGAAAGCTCTTACCTTTTGATATGAACTAAGATCCTTCACTATCCTTACGACTCTGATTGAGGGAAAACAAAGACAGATCCGTTGCTAGGTTGCAGAGCAAACATCGGATTCAAACACAGATCAGTCGGATTCAGATTCAAACCTTTGATGGTATTGGCCCTGTTCGTTTGGTCGCCGCAGGTACCTGCGGCTGCGGCGGCGGCAAAAATTGTTGTTCGTTTGGCTACCGCAGGTTGCCGCAGCGGCGAACGCAACCTTCTGCGATTAAAAATTTTGAACGTCGATTTGATTTAGCGGTTAAAAACGTTGCGTTCGCCGCAACCGCTACCGCTGCCGCAGCCGCTGCCGCAACCGCCTGCGGCGACCAAACGAACATGCTTATTGTCATCAACGAGAGTCTATAAAGGGAGAAAGAGGCGGAGAAATTTTTGCCCAGAAGAGAGAAAGATAACACAAAAAAGATTTTTTTTTCTTTTGTTAAATTTAGGCCATCCACTCACGTGTTGACACGACAACGATTCTAAGATTTTCTAAAACCCCTTAATTAAGAACCGATTTTAATAATTTTTGGTTATTATGGATTAATTTTAACCACTTTTAATTCTTTTAAACTTTAGAACCTAAGTTTAACATTTCCTTTGGAGATAGTCTAAACCATTTTTTCACATAATGGTCTTGATTGGTTACTACTTTCGATTCTATTCACATGCATATTTTTGTCTACAACTACAAATCTACAACAATTATACTTTACAAATTTTGTAATTGTTTTTCTATGCATAGCCAAAATATTTTCTTAGTTAGTTCTTTTGGATGTACAAAGCCATTTTTCAAAAAAAACGTATTTTTAATTTTTTCTTAACTAATCAATGCCCATATTTTATTATTTTCTTCTTATCATACTTTAATATTTTCAGCGGGAAAGATATATGGTAAAATATATTTTAGGAAATACTAAGGGGCTGGTATTGGTTTGTGACAAATGAGTAAAGTATTGATGTGAAGTATGGTTTGAAGTAAAGTATTGATGTGAAGTATGGTTTGAAGTAAAGTATTGATGTGAAGTATGGTGTGAAGTTAAATATGAAGTAAAGTATTGGTGTAGAATAAAGGTATAATAAGTAGTATGAAGACTTGATGAGTGTTGTGTTTTTAAATATGTGTGAAAGGAATATGCTATGTAATATTTCTTAAGCTATGTAATATAAATACCAAGTTTGATGAGGGTTGTTCACCATAAGCTTGAGTGTCCAAAATCCTAAGATTCCATTGTATTCTCTTGAGTGTGTTCTTGTATAATAAAAGCTTTCTCTTATATATATATTCTCTTCCACAAACACTTAAATCTTTTTCACATATTTGTTTCATATATCTCGATCCTATAAAATCTCCTACATACGTGGTTGTACCTACTATGTGTTTGTAATTTTGGTATCAGAGCCATAGCAGTCTAAGCTTTAGCTCTTCGATATATAAAAGGTAGTATGCCATAATGTTGTTTTCTATTATATACTTTGCATAGAGAGTATGCTCTGTGGTTGCCATTCTTTAATGGATCCTCCACATCATAAATCTTGTTAAGTTTGAAAGAATTAAAGAAATGATCCGTGAGGTCATAATGCTCGAAGTACCTTGAGGCTTATTTTTATGTGAGTTGTTTGCCTTGGTTTGCGTAGCTAGTACCTCACGATCATTTCCTTTATATTCTTAGCGCTTAAATGTCCCCTGAAAACAACTTATGGATTGTTACTACCTTAAAGATTAAGAAGAAGTTTATAACATTTTGTCTTGGTTTCTGGTATCTATATATACATTATGGAAAACACGTCAACTTGGTCCAAAACACCCTCTTTTCGGAAATCCACCTCTAAAAAAGTAGATTATCTATATGAAATAGAATACATGAGTGATGAGAGCAAAGTTCCTATTACCCAACTTCCTTTGCTTAATCCTTACAAAGCCTTCTCAAAACCAAATTCTACTTTCCCAAAAGTAATCAGACAAGTGTTTGTGCCTAACAAACTTACGGCGAAAGAACTCGTTCTAGCTTCTCCTCTAGAACAATTTCTGGTTCCTGCAACAGAAGCAGAGGAAATGGTTCCTCTCTGTCTTAACGAAGGGATGATTCATCATTAACGAAACCTTGGCTACACCCATCTGCATTATGGAGCAATACGCCTAGCATTAACTCTTCATGGAAGAAAAGGCTTACCAGTAGTAGCAAGGGTCGTTCTCCTCGACACCAAATATAAAGAGAACCAACATGCTTGCATCGCAACCATCCAAACGACATTAAATGTTGGCATTATCTTCGTGACTCTTTTTCCAAACTTTAATGTGGCACTAGAAGATCCACAAATTTGTCGAAACATGCAGATCCAACTTTAGATTACCGGTGCCACACAAATAAGAAACACATATGCATCGACATTACATCATCAAATGGCATATAGAGTCCAGAATTATGCAATTGACCTAAGTCTCCCCCGCGACACGGAAGACGCCTTACTCATTCAACTAGAGTCACACCACAATCCATCGTGCATCCACATTCCAAGGCAAATCTCAAGAAGCAAGTTAGTCAAGCTACTCCCATAATCATGGGTAACCAGTTATAAAAACTCCATGAAAGGAGTACACCAATACAATCAGTGGATTCCTCTATCCATAGAAGAAAAGATGGAGCTGTAGAACTCGCATTCAAAGCACATGAAAAAAAAATCATTCAAGTTCTTCCATGTCCGGGGTTGCTGGAGTCGGGCTATTCAAATACAAAACATAGTAATCGAACTTTCCACTACTTGGTTCACCAAGAAGTCCCAACCTGAGGATTTCCTGATTCGTATCTTTCTTTGAGGATTTGTTGTGAAGATTTATTTCCTCTTCTCCGCCTCGGGACTTCTTCTTCATAAGAATCATCTTCTAGACATTTCTGACAATCACAAACATCAAAGAATTTGTGACCAAAGTCATCCAGGAATGGGTAGACAGGGTTTCCAAACGAGTCCATGAATTGTTTTTCGTAGGCAGGAGTGATCATGTTGATCTCAGTGCAAAAAGCTGCTGGTCTTGATTTTTCTTCTTGTGCTTTGAATGCGATATCTACAGCTCCATCTTTTCTCCTATGGATAGAGGAATCCACTGATTGTATTGGTGTACTCCTTTCATGGAGCTTTTATAATTGGTTACCCATGATTCTGAGAGTAGCTTGACTAACTCGGTTCTTGGGATTTGCCTTGGAATGTGGATGCATGATGGACTGTGTTGTGACTCTAATTGAATGAGTAAGGCGTCTTCAGTGTCGCGAGGGAGACTTAGATCAATTGCATGATTCTGGACTCTATATGCCATTTGATGATGTAATGTCACTTCATATGTGTTTCCGATTTTTGGGGCACCGGTAATCTGAAGTTGGATCTGCATGTTCCGACAAATTAGTGGATCTTCTAGTGCCACATCAAAGTTTGGAAAAAGAGTCACGAAGATAGTGCCAACATTTAATGTCGTCTGGATGGTTGCGATGCAAGCATGTTGGTTCTCTTTACATTTGCTGTCGAGGAGAGCGACTCTTGCTACTACTGGTAAGCTTTTTCTTCTATGAAGGGTTAACGCTAGGCGTATTGCTCCATAATGCAGATGGGTGTAGCCAAGGTTTCGCCAATGGTGAATCATCCCTTCGTTAAGACAGAGATGAACCATTTGCTTTGCTTCTGTTGCAGGAACCGGAAATTGTTCTAGAAGAGAAGCTAGAACAAGTTCTTTCGCTGTAAGTTTGTTAGGCACAAACGCTTGTCTGATGACTTTTGGGAAAGTAGAATTTGGTTTTGAGAAGGTTTTGTAAGGATTAGGCAAAGGAAGTTGGGTAATAGGAACTTTACTATCATCACTCATGTGTTCAATTTCATATATGTAATCTACCTTTTTAGAGGTAGATTTTCGAAAAGAGGGTGTTTTGGACAAAGTTGACGTGTTTTCAATAATTTATATAGAAAACATTAAAGAATGGAAACCACATAGCATACTCTCTATGCAAAGTATATAATAGAAAACAACATTATGGCATACTTTAATTATCAAAGAGCTAAAGCTTAGAGTGTCATGGCTCCGATACCAAAATTACAAACACATAGTAGGTAAAACCACATAGGAGGTTTTTATAGGATCGAGATATATGAAACAAATATGTGAAAAAGATTTAAGTGTTTGTGGAAGAGAATACATATATATATATATAAGAAAAAGCTTTTATTATACAAGAACACACTGAAGAGAATACAATAGACTCTTAGGATTTTGGACACTCAAGCTTATGGTGAACAACCCTCACCAAACTTTTTAATTATAGTACATGACTTAAGGAATATTACATAGCATATTCCTTTCACACATATTTACACACACAACACTAATCAAGTCTCCATACTACTTATTATACATTTATTATACATTAATACTTTACTTTAAACCATACTTCACATCAATATTTTCTTTCACATCAATATTTTACTTCACACCATACTTCACATCAATATTTTACTTCACATCAATATTTTACTTCAAATCATATTTCACATCAGTAATTTACTTTACACCATACTTCAAATCATATTTTAATGACTTTAAATGTAATGTCGAATCTATTGTTATTCAATTAAGATTTTATTTTCTTATATAAAATTTTAATTACTTTAAATGTAAAGTAGAATCTATTGTTATTCAATCAAGATTTAATTAAATCATTTAAAAGCTTGGTGTTATTAGTTATCTATATTATTAAAGGAGTAGTCGAAAGTGCTCACATTCAATCTCACAAAAATATTACTAAGTTACCCTTAATGAAATTGTAATCTTTTCCTTAATCCTTAATTAACTAACAAAAAAAATTAAAATCGGCTCTTTGCAAGACAAAATCGAAAATTTAAGTAAGACCGGGTTACTGTTTTACCCTTAATGAAAAAATACCCCTAACTTAAAAGTTTATAAAAGTTTAAGTTAGATCTTAATTAATCTAAACCTAACAATAAAAATTGGAAATTTGTAACCCAAAATCGAAATCCTATAGCTAAAGCCGAAAAAGTCTAAATTTAGGGTTTAGAGGAAACATGCTTACGTAAAAAAGTCCGTTAACAAAAAACACGACCTAAGTTGAAACCCTAAAAAAAACACTTCTATAAATACTAGGGTTTCTATGCTATCCCCATAAATAAAAACGTAGATCTTTAGTTTTTTGTTATGTTCGTAGAATTATTCTTTCATTCTGAACTTTGTTCTAAATTTTAGATTGATTATTCATTAAAATTTTATATTTAGTTGTTATATTGGTTGTTTTGTTGTAGACGATGTTAGAGAAGACGTTACGTTGCTATCTACAAATTCAATATCTAAATTGCAAGGTTGGATGGAAAGCCATTCGATGGATGGTATACTGAACTTTGTTCTTCCATTTATTCATCATCATCTAATTTCCGTTTTCCTGTTCGTGTAGGGGTTGTTTGGAAGGTAATGTCAAAGAATACAGCACCTTTGTCTATGGTTACATCACTTTATGGTTTAGGTATTTTAATTTTTGTTTAAATTTTAGATTGATTATTCATTAAAATTTTATATTTAGTTGTTATATTGGTTGTTTTGTTGTAGACGATGTTAGAGAAGATGTTACATTGCTATCTACAAATTCAAGATCTAAATTGCAAAGTTGGATGGAAAGCAATTCGATGGATGGTGATCCAAGGAAGTACAAATATGAAGAATTTTCAAGAGAATTTGTTTGGTGTACTCAACATAATCAGTGGAAGCAAAGATCCCAAAAAAGGGAGAAAAACAACTATAATTCATTCAGATTTGATCATCATTATAATTGTATTTTAATGTTTTATGATGCATCTTCAATTTTACGAAAAAAATAATGTTTAGTTGTATTTTACCCATTAGCGTTTTTTAATACAATGCGTTTTTTATAATCATTATTGGATTAAATCTGAAGCATAGACACCATCAGCTAACCCTATATTCAAATATTTAATATTACTCGCTAAAGAAATTTGCGTCGATTAATTTCTTTATCATAATTTCGCTTAATAATAATTTTATATTGTAAAATTAAAATTAACTATATTCTATATTATAATACCGCTATATTACAACTAAATCCGCTATATTACAACTAATTAAGTTTAATTTAATAAGAAAGATTGAGAAGGATAAAGATAGATATATTGATTAGCCTACATAAGTTTATCCTCTGAAATAATAAAATATTTATATATTAATTCTATACATCCAAGTTTGAAAATATATTCAAACTATATATCCGATATATATCAGAAATTTATATGTATATATAACAATTTAAAACGATAAACATGTTAATAATTAGTGGTTCCATATAGGAAATTTCACAATAATACGTATTATATATACTATAGATTTTTTTCTTTATACATACTCAGTTTGAACTTATCTTCATCGTTTCTAAAGAGTTTAAACCAAGATAAATATAAATTTTACATATTGATAATGATAAATAAAAGATTTATATAAGTTAAAGATAAATGTCCATATTAATAAAGGACATTGTTTATAACGAGTATGTATGTATATATATTTGGCCATTCATTGTCTAAACTTTCAAATCTTGGAAGATTTACTAGGGTTAGGTTTTATTTCATTACTCAACTTTTTAATAAAAACAATTTCTGATCATAGTTTCAATAGCTATACTAATATGTTTCTATGGTTATACAGGTTTCATTATGGTGAAGAACCATCCTGTTGATGGTGTGTCACGTTTGAATCCTTCGAAATATGACTGGAAAATTCAGGTGAAAGTGTTATGCTTATGGGAGGAGAATTGTTTAAAACTTGGACCAAGTTTGGAGATGGTGATCGTCGATATTCAGGTTTGATATTTTCTTAAATAACGTGCGTTTTTAAAAATTATTTTAACTAAAACTAAAAACTCTTAAATCTTATGATTATATACTATAATCTTTCTTAACCAGTATATTCACTTTTGTAGGGTGAGAAGGTTCATTGTTCCTTCCGTGGTATTCTTTATGATAGATATATTTTCAAGTTTGCTGTTGGTGATTGGCTTGAAATCGAGAATTTCAAGGTTGTGGATCAATATGGGTCTTGCAAAACTACTACTCATCGATACAAAGTTATTATTTTGTGTCAAACCATGATTAAGAAGGCCATGATTGTTGGAGGTGGAGAGTATTTTGATTTTATCGATTATAAACATATATTGGATGGTTCTTATTGTGATGATTACTTGGTTGGTAAGTTACTTAAACATTGTGTTTAGGGTTTACTAAAAATATAATTTCCTTCTATTTCCTAAATTAGTTTTCATTAGGATTTGTATTCATACTGATTATTTTCATTTATTATAGATGTCATTGGAGAGGTTATACACGTGGGAAAGTTCGATAATTGGGATCATGTAGACAGCGACGATGAGCAGAAGGATCGCGTTCAAGTTGTGTCTAAATCAAGTTCCGTCTATGTTCGTCATCTCTTTAAGTTTATTTGCCGAGATGGACAGCCTAACAAGGGATACACTTCCAACGTCCGTCGTCTTTATGATTCTGAGGTCGAAGATTCTGACGACGATAGTTTGTGCAGTGATGATATTGACGACGAAGGAGATGCAATGGATGAAGACTATGAGCAAGAGGAAGAAGAAGAGGATGAAGAAGATGAAGGTTTTTATGATATAATGGATACTGAAAAGGATGGATATATGAGTGATGGATACGGCGATGTTGATAATAGTGAAGAAGAAGAACATGAAAGCGATGAATCGGAAACTGAAACTGATGGCTATGATGATGGTGATAGCGAGGAAGATGATACTGGTTATAATGATACACAAGAAGGAACAGATGGAGAGGAGGAATATGATGCAAGTGAATCTAATGAAGATGACGACCAAAAAGAAGAGGATGTTTGTAATCAAACTGTGGACGAAGAGGTCGATGATAAAAAGGAATATTCTATACATAATAATATTTGTTTTGATCTTCGAAACACTAGGTATTTGATTCTAACTATGCAAGCGTCTAATATAGTTCATTTTCATTATAAGTATATTTGTTATGGTTATATATACCTAATGTTAATTTTTGATTTTGCTAATATAGTGGAGTCATTTTACGATGTGAGTTGACTGGATCATCGGCCGTTAACTTCTTCAAGGCATACAAATCTTTACAGCACCAAAGTCTGATTTGTGTGATTCGATGGGGAGTGATAGACGTTTTCCAAGGTACATGTTCGTGAGATTATTCTTTACTTAACGTTTTTTATCTATGATAGCTTTAGTATATTTGTTATTAAATATATTTAAAATTGTTATTCTTATTATAGGAAAAAGAACTGTGTCTAACACCGTTTGTACCCAAGTAAGACTCAATCCAAAGATTCCCGAGGTGGACAACTTCGTAGCAATGTAAGTTTATTTACATCTACAAAAATGATAGTAACCTTTGTTATGTGACTGATATAGCTTTGTTTCATATCTTATTTTCTTAGGAATCCAAGGAGGTCTACCCGCATAAGTAGACAACGTCTATGATCGAGAGAATAGCCATATTTATTTTTTATTTTTCATGATTCAGATTGGTTTTAATGTTAAGACTTCATGACTTCTCCTTATTATACTATATTATACGTCTTTTACATATCATGCTTTACGTTTTATATTCGATGTATTAAATATAAAGTGGTCAATCTTTCAAACTCATTGATATAGTTCCTACCTGACAATGTAAGTGTTTCACGGCAAACAATAAATCTGGCAGTTCAGACTATTATTGTTTGTAAGGATAGGGTCTTAGAGAATCACATGCAGCATAGTAATTCGAGTGGGTGACTTTAGAGATTTCAAAATACATAGCTTTTGCATTATGGTTAGCATACATATTAATCTGAGTCCCACATCAATAAAACGAATCGAATATAGAATTGGATAAGTCCCGAATCGGTCGACGTTTCTGGCCGAAAAAGAAATAATGTTGGGTCCTCGATAAACTTTCGGAAAGTCCCGTGTTGATGCCAATGTTTTCCGATGGATTGTCCTTAAAACCATCATAGAAAAGTTCTGAATGAGATTAGTCGAAGAAATATCTCGGACGGCCGACGGTTATTGATAAGCCGATAGTTGGACCACCCATCCGGACGATGAAAAATAGGGGTCCTCGACAAAGTTTCGTAAAGTCCCGTACTGATGTGAGTATTTTACGATGGATTCTCTTCAAAACCATTATAGAATAGTTCTAAATGCCGATGGTCGAAGAGATGTTTCGACTGGTCGAAGCTTATCGATCAGCCCGTAGCCAGACCATCCATCCGGACAAGAAAAAACTTGGGGTCCTCGACAAAGTTTCGGAAAGTCACGTACTAATGGGAATATTTTCCGATGGATTTTATTTAAAACTATCATAGAATAGTAATAAATGTCGGTAGTTGAAAAAATGTCTCGACCGGTCGAGGCTTATCGATAACCAGTTTGCCGTTCGACCTATCCGGACGAGTAAAACTTAGGGTCCTCGACCAAATTTCGGAGAGTCCCGTATTAATGTTAATGTTTTCCGATTACTTACATTCCTAACATTGACAATGTAAGACATTCACGATGAACAATAGATAAAAGAGTGTATATTGTTGTTTTATTATATTGGAAAGAGATTTACAAGTTCACATGCAACATAGTAAATTGAGGAATGACCTAGGAGTTTTGAAAATAGATATGGATAATTATAAAGACCTCTTATTTGTCCCGTGAATTGCCAACGTTAGCTTTTATCTGACGTATTTACATATCGCATTAAATCTATATATGATTTCGAAGCCTTACCTTTAACTTTTCCTACTTTTGCAAACATGAGATTTATTTATATGAATGAAAAGTTAGGCGAGTTCACATGTTAAGGGTACATGCATAGGTCATTCGAACCACTGTCGGTATAGACTGAGATTTTAGAGTTATTCAATAATGTTCTAATTTTGTCGACCGTTCATTTATTTAAAAGTTAAAGGAAAGGTTGAAATAAAACAGCTCATAACACTACTATTTTCCTTATATATAATCACCATCGAGGAAGACGATTGAGCTAAACAAATATCATTCACAGTCGAAAGTAAAAAAAATATAATTCTCTCAAGAAAATGGCAGGACAACATTCGTTCGCTGATATCTCCACGAATTCGACTAACTGGAGTGTTTTTGTTAAGCTTTTGGCTGTCTGGAAGCCGAGGAATGATTCTGAAGGGAAGAGGAAGAGTATGATATTAGTAGATCAACAGGTGAATAACTTAGATATATTTTACGTGTATCTTTATTAGACTAAGTATAATCATTGTCTAACGTCAAATGTTATATCGTTTTTTAACACAGGGTTGTCGGATTGATGCAACAATTCCATACATTCGATATGCATCACCATTCCATAATTTGATTGTTGAGGGAAAGTGGTATCTACTTTCCAACTTTCAAGTTATGGATAATAATCTACAAGTTAAAAATTCTCGCCATCACTTGACAATAAGGACAATCTATCAAACAACAATGCGAGAAGTGGAAGAGAAGTCTCGGAAGTCTTACTTCAACTTTATTACATGCACTCAACTTAACAATTCCGAAGTGGACGATAGAAGATATTGTTATGGTATGTATACTTATACTCTCTATATTCAATACATTGACATGTTTGGAATATTTCAAATTAAAAATTTCTTAAATATTTTCTTTTAAATTGGAAACAGATGCTAGCGGTATTGTCTCTATTGTTTCACAGCTTCGTGAAGTAACATTTATAGATGAACAGAATGGCTACTCTAATACCGAAAGCGTAGTGACCTTCACCCTTACAGATGAAACGTAAGCATATTTTGAGTTGCCTATATGTTTGGATTTACTAAAAAGTTCTCTTATATTAACATACATTTTAATCTTCATGATCAGTAAAAAAGAAATATCCTGTGTTGCGGTGGGAAAATCCGCCATAGAATTTGAAAACAACTGGGAGCAAGTTATTTATGAGTATGATGATGATGCCGAAAGTCCTATTATGTGTGTTTTGCGTTTTTGGAGGATCTCTGTGTACGAAGGTTAGTACTGATATTCTTACATTATTACAACCTTTTCTATAATTTTAATTCACATGTTGTGTGTATAATTGTGTATCAATACCAAAACTTAGCTACTCATTGTTCTATAATTTACATAGGTATTCCATCTCTCTTTTCTCAATATGGCTGTTCAAGAATTTTCCTTAATCACGAGTTCATGGAGATGAACATGGAGACACTGCTGTAAGTTTAACGTTTTGCGGTGCTTTTTCGTAACTTATTTTAAAACATGTAATAAGTTATTGCTATGTTTATAATTATTTTTCAATTTAATTGTACACAGGGGTGAAGAACCAGAGTTTAATCCTCAAGATGACAGCTCAGATGAGGATTAATGATCTATTTTCTATAGTTTAATTTCGTTCAGTATTTTTCGTCTCATGATTATGTAAGATGTGTGTTGTTTATATCCTCCAATCAATAATAAGTATTTTCAATAAAATTTATGTGATAATTATTATCACTCTAAAACCAAATTTAATAACAAAATTATAATATATGAGAATATTTGGCACGTAAATAAATGTAAAATATACATATATTTTACCATGCCGAAATCTATTTATATCGAAATATTCAGTTTAAGAATTTGCATTGGAGACTTCAAAATATTAAGATGGCTAACCTACTTTCTAATGCTATCAAGAAAAAAATAGGGAAAAAAGATTCTTTTTATGATTTGGCTACTTTGAATCCATTCATACACGAATGGAAAATAAGAGTCAAGATTCTGAGAAAATTTACGTGTACTACTCCTCCTTACAACTCACTCGATCTGATTTTAGTAGATGGAAAGGTATTTTCACGAATTAGAGTATTGAAATCTTTAATTTTACGCATCTTTAATTTTTTACTTAGGGTTCTAATGTATAACAATCTTATATAAATTTATTTGTTTGTATCCTAGGGCCAAAAAATTCATGCCGTTTCAAGACGTTTTTTCACAAATACTTCATGAGGGGAACTGGATATTAATTTCAGGATTTTCGATGAGCAGGGTTATTGGTAATTTTAGACCAACCGATCATCGTTTTATGATACATTGGAAATCGACGACATGGTTCAGGAAAATTGCTTCGTTGACTTCGGATTATTTCTTTTCATTCGTATCATTTAGTGATATCAAGAGTGGATATCTTGATCCTATTTACTGTGTTGGTACGTTTTAATTTATATTCATCTACTTTCTTATTCACAGTCTAATTCTAAATTATAAGTCGCTTATGTATATATGTAGATATCATTGGACGAGTAATGGCTGTAGGGAATCGAAACCAACATGGTCCTCCTGACAACGACTGGAATGAGATATTCTTCGAGTTAGAAGATCTTGAGTATGTTAATTAATTATCTTATACATATTAATAATCGATTTTTTATTCTACCAATTCTAATTTTCTAAAATATTAATCAAGGGGTGATCGATTACCATGTCGTTTACCGAGATCATACGCGAACGATTTCTTTAATGCTTGGAGACATTCGGTTGACAATATCATTATATGTGTAATGAGGTTTGCTAGACTCGAGATTAACCAAGGTTGTTTCTACCTCTAAATCTTTACTTATGATACCTTTAACATATTGTATAACAACATTGGGATCTAAGCTGTGTACGTAACTAAATAACTAATGTAGAAACGTGGAGAGTTTCGACGGTGCATAATTGTACGAGCGTAATGATAAATCCATTATGTCCGCATGTGACACAGATGAGAGATGCCTTTGCTGATATGGAAGATGGAGAATTTTAAGTTTGATGGAGTTTATTTGAGACTTTTACGTTTTTTTTTCTTTTGATATCCTTCATAGAGGCTGAATTATTAATGTTTTCTAGGTTTTTCTTAAGATTATATATATTTAATTTAATTAAATAGCTTGGTAAAATAATATTCAGCGTATGGTTAACTAAAATAACGTCGTTGTTATTAAGCTGTGCGAAATTAAAGTCTCTAATATTTTTATTATTAGTCAAAAGATATTATATTATGAAATCGTCCTTAAATCTTTGTAATCATGATCCCTTATCATATTTCAAAACAAATTTACCCATTTGTTTCCCGTATTGTTAAAATTCCAAGAAAAGACATTATTAAGAAAAAATATATTTGTTACATATTTTAGAATGTTTAATTAAGGTAAACATCAAATTTACCTCTTTTTAAGATGGCTCATAATAGACCAAAAAAAATAAAAAGAGGAATTATTCGCTTATAAAAAATGGAGATTAACATTTATAATATTTGAAGGATATAATATTTAAATTTGAATAAAAGATAAATGTTAAATTTCTAATTCCAATATAATGAATTTAGGATCTTTACGTACTTATCATGTCCTAGAATTTACTCATAATTAAATCTAAGGAAATAATTCATTATTATCATAACTGATTGAATATTATCGTATATACGTTTATTTAACTATAAATACGCATACACATGTTCCTAAAGTTTACAACTACTTTTCTATCATGGCCTCTAAAAAAAAAAAAAAAATTCTCCTTTTGTTCTTGCTAGCGAAATCAATCCTGCTAATGATCAATACAATATCAAAGTGTGTGTTATGCGGATTTGGAAATCGTTCAAGACTCTAGAGATGGTTCTAATTGATACAGAGGTACGTTAGCTTCACATCTATTTTAATTCTAATATTTGAATAAGTTACATCGTACGTATGTGATAAAATATAAGATATATTGTATATGTATGGAACTTTTTGACTAATGTTCTCTTCTGTATCAAAGGGAACAAGGATCCATGCATCTATTGAGGAGTCTTTGGTCAAAAAATTCCAGCACCAGTTTGCTGTTGGTGATTCGAAAATAATAGACACATTCGGTATAGTTGATTATGATGGTGATTACAGAACAAGTTCTTTAGGTTTTAAGATGTTGTTTTACAGAACTACTACGGTCAAGCCGTTCGATGATTTCCCAGCTCAAATTTCTGAAAATTATTTTCGTGAATTTTCTGATATCTTGGCTGGAAAAACAGACAAACATTTATTGATCGGTGAGTTGTAAGATTGGTAATGTATTGTTTTTTAAGTAAATTATTTTCCAAATCGTATTAATGTTTTGTTGCTTATGTAGATGTAATTGGCCAGATTGTTAACGTCGACTCTCTTGAGAACATCAAAACTAAAGGGAAGGACAATGTGAAATTAAGTTTCGAATTGCAAGATCTAACGTACGGTTTTTGTTTGTTTAATAGTTTAACTTTTAATATATTATAATATATCACAACAAAAAACTCACTATCCATTTATTAAATAGGGGTACAAAGTTAAATTGCACGCTTTGGGGTGATGTTGCTAGGAATTTTGAAGGTTCAATAAAAGAACACGATGAATCTGTCGTCGTTTGCGTTATTAGGTTTGCATGCATTAAGGAGTGGAGAGGTAACTGTTCATTGTATATAATATATTGCTTTTAGGTTTTATTACGGTTATGTATTATATGATTTTCAAATTTCAGGGGTTTATAGCATATCCAACTCTTTCGGTTCAACAGATGTTTTGTTCAATCCAAATATTCCAGAAGTGGAGAAGTTTACTAAAATGTAAGTACTTTCGTATAAATTAATTACGTATGATTGTTACACGTGTTATAGGTATACATACATGTCCTTATTAGTGCGTTTTGATTTTCCAAAGGTTGCCATCAGACGTCGTCGATTTTGTCCAGATTAATACTGAACCCAAAAATGAACAACCGAAAGTTACACTATATGAAGAGTTCTTCGTACTCAATGAAAAGATGACAATAGACGACATTCTTTATGCACTAGAGGTATTTTTAAAATTACATGCTATAGAAAAAATGATGTATTTAATGATTATACGTTTTCTTATATTCAGGTGCGTACATGTGTTACGATCGCAAAAATTATCTCCGTAGAGACATTGCCTAAATGGTACTACCTTGCTTGCAAAGTCTGTAATAAAAAAGTTCAACCATACCCACTAGATTCTCAAGTCGGAAAAGAACGATTATACAGTTGTGGTGTTTGCGACAAAGACGTTACAGATGTGGATTGCAAGTACGAGTCACTCTTTAGTTTGTTCTTTCAAAATGATACACCTATGAAAATGTGGAGAAGACCATTGAGTAGTGATTTTTTGTTTTTTATAACATTAGGTTTAAGTTGGTCTTACATGTCTCATATGGAAGTTCGCCACATATTAGGCTACTTTTCTTTGACGGTTTGGCTCAACTTCTCATTGGAAAGAAGGCTGATGAATTGGTTGCAACGATAGCTGAGGTAAAAAATTTTAACATTCATATTCATTATAAATTTAATAAACGGTATTTAACCAATAGATTCATATGCTTCAGGATGATCCTTCAATTATTCCCAATGCTATTTCTTCGTTTATTGGAAAAACTATGTTGTTTAAGGTTTCGATCACAAATGACAATTTGAAGAGTTCAAAAGCGGCATATGTTGTTGAAAAGTTTTGGGAAAAAGAAGATATGGTCGTACAATTTGTAAAGGTACAATGTTACGAATATTAATATTAGCCATTCTGTGATAACGAGAAATTTATTCTGAAATATATTCATGATTCTTACATTTATAGGAGAGCTATGCAAATGCCGATGTCAACCCTCGAGTTCTTGAAATAACAGATGGAAATGACGAGAGTTCTTCAGTTGAATCGGCTTCATCTCCGTCGAAGAGGAGAACTTCCCGAAAGAGTGGCGACTCTGCGAATAGTCATAATATGATTACAAGGAAAAAGATCAAAACTGAGAAAATAGCTTAAGATTGGTTTATTATTTTGGATTGTTTTCAAACATGCGATGCTTCTAATATTGTGGTTTATTGTTTTGGATTGTTATTTTGGATTATCAAAAACATGCTAATCTTTTAATGTTGATTTAATTATTTTGTTATTTTTTTCTCAAACTATATCATGATTAGTGATAATTTGAAATACTATGTTATATAGTATAAGTTTATAATAGTATTATAAAGAAATTATGATTCAATAATGAAATTAATTATATAATTATCCAAGTATATTTAAATATTTGATTATTTAAAACTGTTTGGTGTGAAAATACAAGTAAAATATAGGAAAATGTTTGGTGTGACAATACAAGTAAGATATATCCCTAATACAAAAATATATGCAAAACTATATATAAGCAAAATTTCTAATTTAAAGGATAATGAAAATGTCAACAATAATATATATTAAACTAAATGGAAATATACAAATTCGCTAATAAATAAAATTAAATTAATTATGAGATTAATACGATTCTTAATTTGATAATCACGAAATCTCTTCACCATGAGTTTATATATTATATACAAATTTTACTTAAACCTATCGTCCAGTTATGTGACTTGAACATCAAATAAGATGATATTATAGACGTAATTTCATGTTTGGTCAATGATTAACTGGATTTTTTATTTTTTTTGTAGGTCGTTACGTTTAGGGAAACACAATGAGACCTTCCAAGCTTCCATATCGGAGAAAGAAAGATGCAGCTCATGGTATGGTTAAAAATAGTTAATCAATCTTTGAAATCTATAAAAATTAAATAACGCTGACTTTTAAATTTCTAATATTTACGAATCAGGTCTTAATTCTAGAAATAGTTACCCGGTTTTCAAATCTATAGAAGATGTCTCTATAATGAGACCTACGAAGCTTCCATGCCGGAGAAAGAAAGATGCATCTAATGGTTCGTCTAGAGAGAGTAACTAAAACTCTAAAATCTTTTTAAAAAATTAATATTATAGAACGATTATTTTCAAATTTCTAATCTTTATGATTCAGGTCTTAATTCTAGACATAGTTACCAAGTTTTTAATTTAAATCTATAACAGATGTCTCTATATCTACATCTATACATCACCAATTCGAAGACATTACACACAAAAACGTATGTCAAATCGACAGGATGAATAGAATGCGTGTTTTGAAATCAAGAAGAACGGAGAAGGGTAACCAAGGTAACATTAACTTTAATTGAATAAACAGCTTATCATCAACATGCTAACCAATTATTAGTCATTGTGTAGAAACTTTGCTACTACCTGGGTTACAAGAAGATTTTGTATGTTTTATTGCTACTGATTCGGAGTCAAATAGAGGAAGCGAAAATGATATGTCTACTGACGAGTCTGATACCGAACACGGTGATGATAGCACAACGTCTAATGTAATCGGCGGATTTACGGCTGTTAAAGCTGGGTTACAAGAGAACGGTTTGTTTAGTTTCCACTTTCGTTTTCTTATTCGATTACTATCACTAATAATAATAATGGTAGTATGTACATCATATATTACAATAACAGAAATTTAGCAGCGCTTACGTATTAAATGTTACGCATGATATTACGATGATGGCGATCCTTTTTACATATGTGACAATTGTGGAGCCTATATGTGGTTTGGAGAACGTGTGAATAAAAAAATCAAAAAAGGAAAGCCTGTTTTTTCAATGTGTTGTCATCATGGAAAAGTTAAACTCCCTCTTCTCAAACCTCCACCGAATACGTTGTCATCGTTGTTCTATAATCACGATGATAGGAGCATCAATTTCCGTGATAATATAAGAGCATACAATATGATTTTTTCGTTCACATCTTTAGGAGGCAAGGTTAACCATTCTGTTAATGATGGTGCTGGACCCTATCTGTTTCAGATGTGTGGAGAAAATTATCACCGTATTGGTGATATTCTGCCAGAACCGGGTAAAACACCTATGTTCTTACAGCTATATATTCATGATATACAGAATGAGGTTTCTAATAGAATAAATGCATACGGGTAATAATAACATCTTTGTGTTCTCTTATATAATGTTTTCATTTAATTTTTCAAAAATAATAATTCACATTTTTGGTGTTTTTATAGAAGATCTGCATCGATTGAAAATTTGAGGTCCTCGACTGTAGAGCTAATCAAGAAGATGCTTGATAATCATAATCCGCACGTCCGGGCTTTTAGGTCGGCAAGAGAGAGGTTCAATATGGATTACGGTGTGGAAGATTTAAAATTACGTTTGCCTTCGGATAGAGCTTCTGATGCGAGGACTCATAATCTACCTACTTGCAATGAGGTTGCTGCTTTGATTCCTGGTGATTTTAATTGCGGTGAGAATAAGCGTGACATTATTATAGAAGGCCGTTCAGGCAATTTACAAAGAATAAGCGAGCTGCATCCGACATATTTACCTTTACAATATCATGCTCACATGGTCTTATTTCTGCATCCGGATTGTAAAATGCGCACAACAGACGACATAGATAAGTTCATAAGTGCTGAAATACCGGACAAAGAGGTGGATAAGTATTTATATGAAGTTGTTTCTGATGTTATGATTCATGGGCCTTGTGGACGTCAATACAATGATAGTCCTTGCATGAAGGATGGTAAGTGCACAAAATTCTTTCCAAAGCCATACGTAGATAATACTGTGATAGATGATGCTGGTTATCCAGTATACAGGCGAAGAGATGATGGAAGATTGGTACATAAGAGAGGTTTCGATTTTGACAACAGATATGTTATTCCGTATAATCGAGAATTGTCGATACGTTATCGTGCTCACATAAATGTAGAGTGGTGCAATCAGTCACGTTCAATCAAATATCTTTTCAAATATATCAGCAAAGGACCAGATTATATAAGAGCATCTGTAGGAGAAGAGGATGAAGAAAATGAGATTAAACAATATTTTAACTGCAGGTATGTATAGTAAAATTATAACTCTATTATATTTAAAGGTAACACTAATATACTTAAATCATGCGTTTCTGTAGATATGTATCAGCATGCGAAGCTACATGGAGAATATTAGCTTCCCCGATATGTTATCGTACAACGCCAGTTGAAAAACTGCCCTTCCATCTTCCTGGCCAGGAATTGGTTATTTATAATGAGGATGATCCAATAGAAAATGTTATGTCACGTTCAACAAATGGAGGAAGCAAATTCTTAGCATGGATGGAATGCAATAGACTTGACCCTGAAGCTAGGAAGTTAACGTATGCCGAATTTCCCACCGCTTATGCATGGTATAAAAAAGAAAAAATGTGGAAGCTGAGATCAAGGAAAAGAAGAAGTTTTGCAATAGGAAGGATTACGTACGTACCACCTTCTATAGGGGATGCTTACTACTTAAGAGTTTTGCTTAATAAAATTCCAGGTGCGACCAGCTTCGAATTCTTGAAAACGGTAAACGGGGTTCTTTACGGAGAATTTAAAGATGCTTGCTATGCATTAGGATTATTGGATGATGACAAAGAATATATTTCAGCCATAAAAGAAGCAAGTCTCTGGTGTTTTGGGAAGTACTTAAGGAAGCTATTTGTGATACTATTGATTTCAAAGAGTGTATCTGTTCCGCTTAATCTTTGGCTCGCGACAAGAGATATACTATGCGAAGATATTTTATTCCTTCATAGAAACCGCATGAATGATCAAGGTACATCGAAATCTTAGTGAAATTTTTATGAAATATTTGGTCTATTATTTATATATGTCTTTATAATATATTTTTTACAATCATCGGTATAAATACTTCTCGATTTAAAATTTATTAATTCTATTATACAAAATGAAATGCAGGTATTATGTTAACACAAGCTCAAATACGGAACATATGTTTGTCGGAAATCGAAATGCTAATGCGTTCGAATGGAACTTCCCTTTCTTTTTTCACTAATATGCCAACACCAGACGATAGTGTGCTAAATCCTAATGAAAATAGGCTTATCATGGATGAGAAAAACTATAAGCCTCATGAACAAAAGACAGAATACAACCGACTATTTGCTATGTTAACTGAAGAGCAAAGACGGGTTTATCAAGAGATAATTTACTCGGTAAATAAAAACAAGGGTGGTATGTTTTTTGTGCATGGATTTGGTGGTACTGGAAAAACTTTCTTGTGGAGTATTCTTGGAGCTGATATTCGATCTAAAGGTAATATTGTTCTAAACGTTGCATCGAGTGGAATAGCTGCTTTGCTGTTGGAAGGTGGTAGGACAGCTCATTCTAGGTTCTGTATACCTATCAATATAAACGAATATTCAATGTGTTCGATCGATGCAGAGTCCGATCTAGCAGAATTGATTAGAGAAGCGAAACTCATTATATGGGACGAGGCTCCGATGATGAACAGACATTGTTTTGAAACGTTGGATAGGACTTTGCAAGATATAATGAAGTGCAATAGGATTTTTGGAGGTAAGGTAGTTGTTTTGGGAGGTGATTTTAGACAGATTCTCCCAGTAATTCCTGAAGGTGGTAGGGTCGCAACAGTTTTGGCCTCTATAAACTCATCGTTGCTTTGGCCAAGTTGTAAAGTTTTAAAGCTTACAGAAAATATGCGCTTACGAAAAGGTGTTAATAACGCGCAATCGGATGATCTTGCCGAGTTCTCAAAGTGGCTTCTGGATATTGGTGATGGGAAAATCAACGAGCCAAACGATGGCGAGGTCGAAATAGAAATACCCGAAGATTTACTAATAACAGCATCTGAGGATCCTATCCACGCAATTGTTCATGAAATCTATGGTAAATCCTTCGCTAAAGAGAATGACCCAAGATTCTTTAAGCGAAGAGCTATTCTTAGTCCAAGGAACGAAGACGTTGATAAAATCAATCAATATATGCTTTCTCAACTACCAGGTGTGTATTATAATTGTTTACGTGTATTTATTCTATACTTTTTGAAAAAATAAATATAGTAGATTACTTGTGTCTTATATATATTTAACAATATTATTATAGGTGAAGAACGGCGTTATCTTAGTTCGGATTCCATTGAAACATCGGATACGAGTGTTTTCGACGATATGGTCTACTCGCAGGAATTTTTAAACAGTATAAACGTTTCTGGATTACCTAAGCATGAATTAACATTGAAGAAGGGAGCCCCTATCATGTTGCTGAGGAATATAGATCCTAAAGGTGGTTTGTGCAATGGTACGAGGTTAATTGTTACTCAGATGGCTAATCATGTTATAGAGGCAAGAATCGTAACAGGTAACGGTGTTAATGAAAAAGTACTTATCCCTAGAATGTTTGTGTCTCCGCCAGATGCAAAGTTTCCTTTCCGTATGAGGCGTCGCCAATTTCCTGTAGCTCTTGCGTATGCAATTACTATTAACAAAAGCCAAGGTCAAACGTTGGAATACGTTGGATTGTTTTTACCAAAGCCAGTCTTTACACATGGACAACTATATGTTGCACTATCTAGAGTGACGACGAGAAAAGGATTGAAGATTTTGATTACGAATGAAGATGGGGCATGTCAAAACAAGACACTTAACGTAGTTTTTAAAGAAGTTTTTGATAACATTTAGTTACGTATCAAGTTGTTGCATATCCAGTTTTACGTGCTTTATTTTTCATGTAAGAATAAATATTATCATGCATCCACTTTTATGGTTGCACTCTTGAATAATTTCGCTTTGAATAGTTAATCTTTTCAATTTTTTATCGAATAAACCTAATGTATTTTCTAAATAAATTCTCTAATACTTATAGTCGCTACTTAAAAAATGCATTACAACTAAAGAATTATATTTAAGGTGTAAAAGTTTCTTTATAATTAGCAAAATAGAGTATGATAGTTTTAAAATATATGAAGATGTAATTTCGAAAGTTTTAATAGTAGTTTACATTGTTGTTTTTTTTTAAATTGATACTTTAATAATCTCTAAAAACACTTGGGTTTCCTTCTTAAAGTTTTACGTGTTTACCTTTCCATGCACGAATAAGCATTACAATGCATCCTCTTAAGATATTTTTTCCAAACTTGAATAAGAATGCTATTGCATTTGTTTTAAATTTTAAATCTATCAAACTATTGGTTTTTGATTTTAAAAAATTAGACTTAATAAAATTACTAATATTTTAGCTAAATTAAAATTATTAGTCCATTTACCGATCAATTTAATGTATGGAATATATTTGGAAATTCGTTTAGTGCCAAAAAAATCTTTAAGATACCAATTTATCAAAAATAATCAACATTAATCAAATCTAATTTATTATTTATGATTTGAATAGAACATACTAATTTCACACGAAATAACAGTTTTATACAAAAAATTGAAAAATTAAACTTAATTGAAAACAGAAACGACGCACTGTTTCGATTTATGATTATATATATTGTTTCATTAATAGACTTTTCATCTTCTTCCAACTGTGAATCTATTTGGCAATAGTGAACCGATAAAACTCTTAAACACGAAATCTCTTCTTCTACAATTTCTTCAAAAAAAATCGCGAAATTCTACACGGCGTTTCAAAATGCGGAGGGATTGCATAGCCAATTTGAATCCGTCGAGGACTGATTGGAACATAGACGTGAAGATTTTGAGTATTGCTTACAGGAGAGATTTCATGACGAAAAGGGTTTTAATCCTTGCTGATCAAAGGGTAATTATCTATCCTATTTACATATAGCATTCGTTTGTAACTTAAATATAGTCATTAAATCGATTAGTTGAATGGTTTACATATAGCAATTTAAGCATACTTGATTATTGTGATCATGGTTGGACATAACGTTTTAAGTAGATGAATTCTAAATGTAATTGTGCTAAACTCAATTGTTCAGAACTCTATAACATATTACCACTAGAACTGCTTAATAGGTTATATTGATTGGTTTAGATATAACGATTGAAAAAATACTGGATTCTTATTGTAGGGTGATCGTATTGAGGCTTCTATATTCTGCAAGAATTCCAAACACTCTATACCTAATCATATCTACGATGGGGAATGGTATAACATTCAAAATTTCAAGGTCATCAAGCCAGTCTTGCCAGAACGGAACACCAGCCATCAGTACCAGATAAAGTTTCTTGAGGAGACAGACATGATGATCCTAGAGACTCTGTCCACCAGAGATTACTACTGGTTTGAAGATTTTAGTCATGTCTTCAAAGGAGTCATCCCATCCAATAATTCGTATGGTAAGTTTTCTTTTATTTTACAGCATGTTGTATAAAGTTCAATATGTTTAAAGTAATAAATTTTAACAAAAGTTGTCTTCTTGCGAGTCATGCTAGATTTCTACGGTTCTGTTATTGATGTTGGTCCTTTGAAAGAAGAGTTTAGAAAGATGGATGAGTATGGTAATGCTTATGGAGTAAACGGTCTGGTTTTCCAACTGATTAATGGAAGGTAACTTAATAAACGTTACTTATGTTTACTTACATTTTATATTGAAAACTTTGCTTCAAAATTAGTCTAATTAAATACAATTGCCCTACTCAGGAATGAAAAAATCATTTGTCATATTAGAGGAGTTAGTGCTCAAAACTTCTTAAGGGAGTGGAGATCAAAAGGTTACAATATTAGTTACAAAATACACCCGGTGTTTTGTGTCCTTCGATTTTGGAGAGTATCTACATATCACGGTAAAGAGAGTTTAGTTCTATTTGAATGTTTTGGATTTTACAATAGACGGATTAGAAAATATTATAATTTCCTTTGTTGTTTACTTTGTATAGGTAAGCCCTGTATTACTAATGATGCTGAATGTGATAGTGGAGCTTCAAGGACATTTCTGAACCCAACCAAAACTGGTCTAGAAAACCACAGGATAAGGTAATTTTAGACGTTTTGTTTTAAGCATATGGTTGTCCCATTGTTGTCTACTTTATATAGATTCTAACTAACTTGGATATTTGAATTGTAGCTCTGAGTTTGCTGCAACCTACCATTTCAGAATATCTTCTGAGGAATGATTACAAGACAGTTACAATGCAGTTCTCGCATAGGAATAACATGGCCTGCTTATTAATGTAGTGATGTTTTGTGTATTGAAACCTTCATAAGACTAATATTATGTTTCAGTTTATATTTTGGTTAGAGTCTATTATGAATCATCGGATATTTTATGTAAGAACTTTGTTGTTTTTGATTTTTATATCAGGTTTTGGTTTACAAATTTAAACTTTCGGTTTACTGCTTGATATATAAACATTTACCATTACATTGATGATCTTTACACAATGCGCCGGAGTTTATTAATTATTGTTTTCGGTTTGATAATCATGTATTAATCTTGATCATGCTATATAGTATTCATATTATCTTGAAAATCATAATACAAATGGTTTATGTATACAGATTCAAAAATTCAGAATAAAAGGGAATCAAGTTATATCCATAAGAAGCATGGACATTTTGCAACTTCATTGCATTTTCTATTACAAAAAAGTAAATGAAATATTTGTCAATTTATGGATAGAATACATGAGAATTTATCATTCAAGTTCCTACAAACACATGAATTGATATTCACATTGATTTCCTTTATGTTATTCTAAATGATAATATCAATTCGTCTTCAAAATATAACGCAAACGGTATATATATATCCGGTGAACCGCGGCGAAGCGCGGGTTATTTCCCTAGTGGATTATTAATTCGAGTTAGAGTTATTTTACTTTTTTTACTAAAGGATTTGATAACAAAACAAAAAAAAGCTAACGATTTTTATAGTTGCACAAATTCAACATCAACCTAAACCAAATCATATACCAAATGAGAGAAACTAAAATTCCAAATAATAAAACCAAATTGAATTCCAAATATTTTTTTAAATTCTAACTACATATACCATACCAAAATACCATCTGACAGACGTTATGAATATGCATTACAAAAAAAAAAAAAAAAAAAAAAAAAAAAAAAAAATTCAGAAATAAATCATAAATATGCACCAAAATACCATATGAATAATCATTAAAAAAAATCATAAATAAATCAATCAACAACATAAAATTCGAATAATAAAAAAATAAATCCCTAAATTTTGATTTATTATAATCATCATCACTTGCCTTGATTAGATTCATGATGAACAGCTTTCATAATCAACCCATCATTATGAACAACCATAATCACCGGCGAGTTTCCGATACCTCTCGCCATCGCCGTCAATATCTCCGCAACCAAATCCCTAAACTTCTCCGGTCCCAAATCTTCACCAAACCTCTCGAAAATCGCATTGTATACGTCATCCGTCTCTTCTCCCGACGCGACTTCGGATTCGACGGCGACGACGTTGTTCAGACCTTGCCGGAGCTCCGATGGAGACAATGTTCCGTTTTTGTCTAGATCTAGGATTTGGAAATATTCGTCTGTGATTGATTTGAATGGTTTTGTATCGGAGATGAATCCGATTAGAGTTTTGCTTGTTAGTACTGTTTCGATCATTTTTGGATTTTTGAATGTAGACGAAGAAGTTTCAGATCTGGATTTGAAGGAAAAAAAAAAAGGACTCTTTATTTTCTTTTGTTCTGTGTTTGAAGTTTTTTTTTTGGGTTCTCTTTATTGTTTTGGTATTTATAAGATTCATTAACGTAATAATATGTTGCGTGCATGTTTTGCGTCGTAGAATAAAAATGTTCGACTTGGTGCAAGAGCTCGTTTTTAATAATATATAATATAGTTTCTGTTTTGGGTTTTTGTTTTTGTTTTAGTTTAATTTTTTTTTATGTTTGGATATGAGACATATGGAAATGCTTAAGATGTTATTTTGTGAGAATTATGACATGTCTTCACATTTATAGATTTGTTTGCATATCCACTATTTATTATTGATAGATTTTGTACTAATAGTTATTTTAGACAAACTTTATAAATTATATATACTCTATTTTTAGTTTCCCCTTAATTTCATAGTTTGAGTATAATTTATGAACTCTCACAATGGATTTTCATTTTCTAATTAATTATTTTTAATACAAAGGTTTTAACTTGTGGAATGTAGTTTTTAATCTATTTTAATATTTTTCTATTTTTAGAAAAGAAATTAATTCAAATTATATTAATAACACGTATTCAAGATATAGGCAATAAGGCATATGTGGGATGTGTTTTGTTTGATCTCATGAGAGGTGAAAATTTGAATGACGTTTTCATTTTCTGAGTCATCAAAATAAAGACACTGATTGGTAACAATGCATAATAGCATAACAACGTAAATTGCATAATAAAAACTTACAAGAATAAGAATTTGCAAAATAAAATCGCTAAATAAAATTATTTAAAAAATGTATGCTGATTGGATATGTTTTGCAGAATGAAAAAAATATAATATTATATTACTAATTTATAATTATATCTAATAAACATTTTTTTTGTATAATCGCATTAGAAAACAACATTATGCTGTGTATTCTTTCAAGAGAAATTGTATCTCATGCACTCAATTGACCATTTAATTATGAATCTAACATCCATAAATCATTATTTTGCTCTCTTTTTATTAAATTGGTATAGGACAGCCACGTAACTAGTCCTGGGCATAATATCCGGTACCGAAGAACCGTACTTGTACTGAACCGATAAAATCGGTTCCGGGTCAGGTTCGGGTGAAGCAAAAATACCGAATGGGCTCAGAGACCTTGGTAAAATGGACCTCGGTTCGGGTTCGGATTATAACTTAAGTTAATTGGGCCACCCGTTAATACCCGTTTAGAGAGAACTGAATAATAAGGCCTTGAGACCCACTAAGAAAACCTATGTCGACTAACCGGCTAACCCTATTGTGCAGCCGCAGACTATCTCATCTGTTCCCAAGAGAGAACCGTTCATCGAAGCTTGCTTTTCACTTCGTCACTTCGTCTTCTACACAAGATGAAGCATGCTTTGTCTTTCTGCAATCATTCAAGTAAACTTTTTGATTCATATTCTCTTGGTACCTTTCCTCCATTTCGAGAACAGAAGCGTTATATAAACCCCTAATCCCCCATTGGAAAGAACCATAAGTTTCAACCATTCATCTTCTCAATCATCTCCTCCGTCATCTCCTCATTCACTACTCTCTGCAATTAAATCACATGTTCTCTCTAGTCTCTGTTGAATAAATTGGTGTGGTCTGTGGTGGCTATTAGCCTTTGGTTTTGGTTGTGATTCATATTTAAAGTTCTGTATTTGTTAAGTTTTGATTATTATTGATGCCAAATTTATTTTATCGTGTATTGATTGATGTGTATGTTTAGATATGTATTCATAATGTTGAAGAAAATGTTAAATGAATCGCTTGGTTGATAGCATTTATAGTTGGCATGTCTGTTTCAGTAGCTTATTAGTTGATAGCATTGAGACGAAGTGATAATGTAATACGGATTTGATAGCTTTTAGTTGATCCTAGATGTTTCTATCTTAATTTTAAAACTCTATCTGTGAATAATACTATGAGATTGATTGAATGTGTCTATCTTAATTTTAAACTCTATCTGTGAACAATACTATGAGACTGATCTTATATGTGTTATGATCTATATATATGTTTTTCTGTTTGATACTGATTTGTTTCTTTTATGTGTGTGTACATATGGGTTCTTCAGGCTTTCCAGATTATAATGATTTCGAAGAAGATATGAATCGTGAAGAAGAGCAGAATCATGAAGAAGAGCAAGACATTGACAGTACTGGGCAACAAGCTGCTGCAACTACAGAAGTCATTGAAACTCATGATTGTGCTGGAAAGAGGAAGGACATTCCAGAATCAAGTGGAGCTAATCCAAAGCCACCTAAGGAGCTCAAAGTCATACTTCCAAGATCTCTTGTTTGGGACCACTTCACAAGGAATAAAGAAGATAGAAACAAGTGTATATGCAACTACTGCAAGAAGGAATACTGCTGCAAGTCTAAGTCAGGGACTTCCAATTTGACAAAGCATATGGCAACCTGCAAACAGTACCAAGCCTATAAGGAAAACAAGTCTCAGCAAGTGATCAAAGGCAATGGAAAAGCGCAATCTGGGAAGATAAGTGAGCCAATGTTTAGAGAGGCAACAAATGAGATGCTTGTGTTAGGGGAGTTGCCTCTGTCATTTGTGGACAGTGTTGCCTGGAGACACTTCTCCTCTCGTGCCAACCTCTATCGGCCTCATTCAAGGAGAACAGCAAGCAGAGACATAGTTCAGATGTATGTGAAGAAGAAAGCTTTGCTAAAGAACTGGATTACTTCAAACAGGCAAAGGGTGTCCCTAACTACAGACATATGGGTTGTTCCAAATACAGGTTTGTTTGTTGTTTCTTTCTTACTTGATTGAATGATAGTTTGATACCTTAATTGTATTCTCATTTCTGATTATTATTTGATATGTACATTATGTAAAACAGGTGCAAGCTACATGGTGATCACAGCTCACTTCATCGATGCATTTTGGCTGCTGAAGAAACTGATCATAGGCTTCAAATATGTCTCAGATCACAAGGCATCAACAATTGCAACTACTCTTCTAGATTGTCTGGCTGAATGGGGGATTCATAAGGTGTTTGCTGTCACTGTCGATAATGCAACAGCCAACACTTTGGCTTTGAAGAAGTTTCACAGAGATTTCAGCTTCATTAATAATCAAGCATTTGTCTTGGATGGAGACTATATGCATGTCAGATGCAGTGCTCACATCATCAACTTGATTGTGAGAGATGGTTTGCAGGAGTTAGGAAAGAATGTGGAGGCTATAAGCAGTGGTGTTTCATATGTTAGGTCATCTCAAGTTAGGCAGAAGTCATTTGAGCTGAGGGTTGATTCAGGGAAGCTGAAAAGAGGAAGTCTCACATTGGATGTGAAGACCAGATGGAATTCAACATATACAATGTTGACAAATGCCCTGAAGTACAGAGTTGCTTTTGACAAGATGCTTCTAGAAGATAGGTAGTTCCACGACTACTTTCAAGAATTAGACAATGGGAACAGACGTGTTGGACCTCCTGAATCAACTGATTAGAATGCAATTGAAAGGCAATCTATTGGACCTATCTTTATACTGACATGTTTCTTGCACTAAACTAATGCTTACACTTATTTACACTCTCATGTTTCTGTCATAGGTTGGTGAAGTTTCTTGTGATTTTCTACAACTCCACTTTGGTCATCTCTGCTTCCACCAACTTGAATGCGCATAAGTGTTATGGTGAGATTGTTACTATAGAGAGGAACCTCTCATTTCTGAGTAATAGTCCAGATGATGAACTGAAGAACAGGGCTGATGAAATGTTGAAGAAGTTTCTAAAGTATTGGGATGGAATGAAGAATATCAACAAGATGCTGATCATTGCAACTGTGTTTGATCCAACAAAGAAGATGAAGTTTGCCAAGATGTGTTTTGAGAAGCTGTATGATGAAGATACTGTTGACTCCAAGGCTATGTGTGATTCAGTTTTCTATGTTCTTGACTCAATGTATAAGGAGTATGCTGCTCCTTACAGCCCTAGAAATGATGCATCTTCTCATACTAGCAGGGCTAAACATCATCAATCAACTCAGATTCCGTAGAAGATGGATTTGGTTGATGATTTGGGCTATGAGAGCATGGATATGGCATACAAAGAGATGGTTGCTGAGAAAGCAGATGAAGAAGTAAGGCGTGAGTTAGAGATTTATCTCACATATCCGGTTGAGAATCCAAAGCTTATTAGAGGTGCAGAGTTTGATGTCCTGTCTTGGTGGAGAGTGAATTCTTTTATGTATCCTGTCTTGGCTGAGATGGCTAGAGATGTACTTGCTATGCAAGTTTCATCTGTTGCATCAGAGAGTGCTTTTAGCACTAGTGGTCGGATTTTAGACCCTCATAGGTCATGTCTGACTCATTACATGATTGAGGTCCTCATGTGTACTGAGCAATGGATGCGGCAAGACATCAAGAGTGGTGCTGACCCGACAGTGATCACAAGTGCTCAACTGCTCTCATAGTTTGAAATGTTTGATCAGCTTCAGAAAGGTATTCTTTAACAAATTTTGATATTCATAAATGATAGTACTTTGTTTTATAATTCGTTCTCTAACTTAATTTTAAAACTGTTTTGCAGAGTTTGGTACTGAAGATGAAAATAATCATGAGGCTTAGCTATTCTCATAAAAGAAAAGGTAACTAAAGTCTTCTCTATTTGTTAGTATTAGCTGTTTTGATGTTTTGAAGGCTTAGCTGTTTTGATGTTTTGAAGGTATCTATCTTTGTATTGGTCTTCTTGTGTGGTGTTTTTATAAGGCATGGATTCGGCAATAGTAAAGGTATATTGAAACTTGATATTTGTAGGTGTAAAAATTTATCACTCTCTGTTTTCTGTGTGTTACTTTGTTGAATCAGTCAAGTTTCATTTGTTTCACAGCAACATAGAGCAGCACTGCAGGCTGTGACCTTTTTGTTAGTGTGGATGCTTCTTCATTGTTCCAAATTTTCATTCGGCTCTTTGAACTTGTTGTATCTTTTGTTTTAAGTTGCTTGTGAGGTTATTGAACTTGATGTTATGATAAAACTTATGATTATGGTTTAAATTTATGGTTTACTCGGTTATTTCTGGTTTTTTACTTTGGTATTTGTAATTTTAATCGGGTATTTTGTGTTTTAATCGGTTCTTTTAGTACCTTTTTTCTCAGATAAACCGAACCGATAAAAACCCGGAAAAATTTCGGGTTAATTCGGATTTCACATTGGAGTAGAAAACCGCTCCGAACCTGGCCAGTTACTAACCGAACCGAACCGAATTTTTTGTAAATTAACGAATGGGATCTTGTCGCTAAGATTCTTAATTGCCTTCATTTCCGGTTTAGGTAAACCGGTCATAAGAGGTTTGATGTATACAAAACAAATGTATGGTGTGTTTACACTTTACAGAGTAACATCTAACAAGAGACTGGTTCTATTTGGTATTATACAATTGTGAGAAAATTTTACAAAGGCCTCAAAAGTGGGTAATCTTCAAGTAGTTCCCTTTCTGTTAAAGCGTCGGCCTCGTTCTGCGGTGTCCACAGTACTTCTACTGCCTGCAACATTTTGGTTTTACATCCTTTCATTTACTAAACTAAATCTTTCCCATGAGTAAAGCAAACTTACGGATACAAAATATCTTACCATCATTTTGTTTCTCGGAATTGATCCAAGTTTCTGTAAGGCTTCCTTCAGATCTATAGTTCCGTTTATCGGTGGCAGTTTATGTATACCCTCTGCAGCCACCAAGATGGTTACCTGAACATGTTACAACACTTCCTGTCAAACAATTATCACACCAAAGTGCAACAACCTAGTGTTACCCACCCCCACAAACACATAATTGTTTCACAATTTGACCCAGTCCTTTACCTACGAGTGAGCTTTTTGCAAATACTGCATTTAACATTTATATGTAAAAATACGCATGCACTTTCTTTTAAGGGAATACCCTTCTAGACCTGGTTTAATTGTGTTTTCCTATTCCACTAAACGTTCAACTCAAAGTTTTGATAACTTTACCACAATATATTCATTGCTGAAACCGCTAGCTTTCTTAATCTTCGAGCTTTGTCTCTTTATGCTATTCACATTAACAAGTGTCTCCTCATCAAATTTTCCCCGTTCTTCAATGGAGAGTTGATTAAATCGCTTCTCTCCCTTTTCAATACTCGGCTTCACATCCACCTGAAAGTACATGATTCAGACAAAGTGGTTAGGTTCTGTTCTGAATCTATGATCATTAAATGATCGTAGAATTACCAGCCCAGGTAATGAATGAAATAGGGTAAAATGGTGAATAAACAGAGGAAGAACATCACTCATGATAGACCCAGTAGACTTACTGATGAATAACATGATATGCAATAATCAGGATGCCTCAGCAAAGCCAATGTTGCCTCTGTAAGATACAGAAAACTGAGTTGCATGAAATAAAGCAGAACCACACATATCACAAGTAAAAAGAGAAGCATCAATGATGTAAAGCAGGTTAGAAAGAATATAATTAATCCTAAACCTATCTTAATTGAGAACACAATATTGAACCTGAAATAAAGGTTTTGGTATGCAATATCAGTATTCTATACGGGTAGGAGATCAACATTTTTCAGCAAATATGACAACACCAGAATTTAATAAATCCTAAATATATTGCTAAATCCATATAACTAGCTTTAAACGAGCTATTTCTAATTGAAAGACCTATCTCCCAGTTTTCCATTTCATCAGAGTTCAAGAACACATTCGGCAGAACCACACAAAACAAGATCGTGCCACAAGTAATACGATCAAAGCTAACAAAAACACACACACACCATCTTCATTCTAGGAACAAAAGAAAAAACTCTTAAACACACACAAAGACATATAATGGAGTAAAAGAGAGAAGACTCATCGAAGAATAATTTACCAGTTAAAACATAGCTCAGACCCTCTGGTGTGGATGTATCTGCACTTTCAGCAAGACGATTAAAATCTTGTTGTAGAGTCCTCCCCAAACCCAACAATCCCACCTAAGACAAAAGCGAATTCTCAATCTCATGTTCTTAAACTATACCAACGAATAAATATAAATACCATTCATCGAATACAACAAAGCTATGACAAATCCTAACTTCAATAGTTCTTACCTCATGATTAGCTATACCAATGAATATATAGTATTCATATAACATAACAAAAGCTAAAGCGAAATCGTAACTTCCAAAGCTAATTGCTTTACCTGTAGCTTAATGACGCTAGTTTTCTGAGTATCTGTTAAAACGCTACCGTCCTGTGACTGATCTGAGAGGAACCCAGAAACCAAAACAAACGCAGCGAAACCAACCAGAATCAAAGAGAAACTCGAAAACCCACCAAATCCAAAACCTACCGTCAGACCCATAAAACCTCCACCGAACGGTGACGGCCCATAATACGGAGCAGTCCTAGCCGAATACGAAAAGCTCGGACTCGAAGTTCGCGGCACAGAATACGATTGCGAAGAAGAAGAAGAGCTTCGAGACCTAGAGGAGAACGAGTTACCACCAATTCTACCACCAGAAGCAGCTAAAGCCGTATTAGGATCATAGAACAAAAGCAAACCAAGCAAAACCGCAGCTATTGCAGGTTTCTTCAAAGAATCTAACGCTTTCTTGACATGAACCACGATTTGTTCAAATGGATTCGAATCGGATCTCAAATCGGAATCCGAACTCGTCGATTTGACGGAGATTTGGAGACGAATCGCGTTTGATTTACGTTGAGGTTTGGAGTAGAGAAGAACACTGCGATTACGGGGTCTTTGCATGTATAGTGGAAGAGGTTGATTCCATTGAAGCGGTGTTAATTCAAGTAAGGTGGAAATGGAAGCCATGATTAATTGAAGGATATGATGATTTCTGGTGAAGTTGATCGCTAGGGTTTATGTGGTGATGATTTGGGGAAGAAGACGATAAAGAACTGTGGAGAAAAATTATTTGGAGGGAGATTGTTTTTTTCCGGTGGAAATGTGGATTTTTAGGATAAAGTAATAAATTAGTGTTTATGGTTTTGCAGCCGGTTATGCCTTAAACCGGTTTTGAATAGAGAATCGATCAATACGAGAAGAGATCGAACGGGAGTGACACCTTGGCAAAATCTAGAAGAAAAATGATGAAAATCGGCTTTTGTTCAAAAAAAAAAAATGAAAATCGGCTTTCTCGTATAAATAAATTTATACGGATAACATATTAAATTTATATGGCTACTAAATTATATACGCATTTTTTATAAATTTTAATTTTAAATATGAAATTAATTTTTTTGTGTCAATATGTGAAGTCTTGATAATGTGGAATCCACGTATGCAGAGAGAATCTAAACAACATCGTAAAAATTATTGTTACAAACTAGGTTTGAATCGGAACAAATTCTTGTCGGCTCTCAAATCTCAAATTTTTTCTCAATGCTCCTCTTCTAAAGTTTAATTTGTGGTTTGAAAAGTTTTTTCAAAAGTAATATGTGGTTCGGTCCATTCACTATTTACAATTGGGGAAACACACAAATGCATATGTTCACTAACTATTGCTCTCCTTCTCTACCCTCAGCAATTTTGCGGAATTATAGTTATGCTATATTTATTTAATATGCTATTAATTTTTGCTTTCTCTTTCTTCTTTTCTTCCAATCTTATAAAGTTGAATCTATCACAAATTTTTCATCCCGATAAATTATTTTAATATGATATTAATCTGAAGAACATTTTTTCAGTCTATAGAGATCAATTTTGATATATTTTCTAAATCTATAAAGATTTACTTTTTTCTTATTTAATACGTTCGTACTCCATGTTTAGTGTTCACACATTTTTAGCAGGTTTTTCCTCTGTTTTTGGTTGTTGTTTGTACTCCTCTTCTAGTGTTCGATCTCTCATTCTTGTGTTTGTATTCCTCTTCTAGTGTTCGTATTATTCTTCGGTGTTCGTACTTAGTTTAATATTTTATCTATGTTGTGATATCTAGACTCGTTTAATAAACACTAAAATATGTACTCCTCTTCTAGTGTTTGATATTTAGTGTTTGGTTACGCTATTCTCTTTATATGGATACAAGGCAACTTCATTTCTATTATTTGTACTCTAAAGATTGGGTTCGTTTTCCTTTCACAGTGTTTGTATTCTGTTTACAGAGTTCGTATTCTAGTTTTGTTATTCATATTCAGTCTAAGGAGTTCATATGCAAATTCAATATTTGCAACCCCTGTTATTGGATATACCATGTTTTGTGTGTCTCTTTTTCCACTAGCAACCCAAAAAGTTACAATTCCAGTTTATACACGATACTACTTTAAGCATATAGTATTTTTGTTGTGATTAGTTTGCTTATATGGATACAAAACAACTTAGGTAGCATATCATGTGTTTCAGATACTCGTACTCTAATGCGGATTATGTTTTAGACTTTTTTATTAAAACAAAATTGTATATCTGTTTCGGTTTATAATAAATAAGGCTTTGGGTTTAGATTTTATAATTTAAACAAAATTATATGTAGGTTTGGGTTTATAGTTTATTAATTAGGCTTAAGATTTTTCTATTAAAACAAAATTAAATATTGTTTTGGGTTTATAAATCACTAGTTAGGGTATAAATTTTACAACTAAAATGAAATTATATGTTGGTTTGCGAAAAGGGTCTAGTTGTTAGCGATTAGGGATTAGGGTTTAGTCTTTAGGATTTAGAGATTAGAGTTTAATATCAATTTGGTTATAGATCAATTTGAGTTTATAAATGCGCCTTAGTGTTTAGATTTAATAATTGAAACAATTTTATAAGTCGGTTTGGGTTTAGGATTAATAGTTTAGGGTTTAATAACAAAATTATTTTTATAATTCGTAGATACGTACTCTTCAAACAGAGTACGTTGATGTGATTGGTACACCCATTTAGTAGTGTAGCCTATTATCAGCTGCGTACTCAAGATATATGATACAATTCTTATTCATTACGAACCCACAGAAATTATCCCCAAGATGTATGATACATATTACAATTCAAACCCCTAATACAGAATCCGTGAATCATAACTCTTAGCCCCCATTATCTAATTTGAACCCCCAATACAGAATCCGTGAATCGTAACTCTGAGCCCTTATTATCGAATTCGTCCCCCAGATGTGGGATACATATTACAACACGATAAATAGGGTTCATATATAATACGTATATTCGAACACTTCATATAGATTACGTTCTTGTTAATGGATTGGTACACCCATTATGCAGTTCAAATATCAATACTAGTATTTTACTAGGGTAGGCGATTATTAGCTTCGCCTTCTATTAAGCAAAAACTTCTGTTATTAGGCCCAAATTGTAACCATATTCTAGAGAAAGAGTCTTTCTTTATTGTTACCCAATTTACCCATTTTAGTTATTTCACTCTCTTTATTACACACACACTCACTCTCACACCCTCTGTTGGGCTAAGCTTGAAGAAATAAGCTTGAAGAAGAAAGCTTGAAGAAGAAAGCTTGAGAAGCAAGTTATCTATTCCAAGTCAAGTGAGGATTAGGAATAGTTGGTGTTTGGTGTTATCTAGTTACAAGTTCTACTTGTAATAGGTTTTAAGTTCTCTCTATATATATGAGTTGCCAATGTGTGGTTAACCTTAAGAGATTAGAGAGAAAGGTTTTAAGAAGCTTTGTTTTGAGTAATTTTCAAAGCGAATAAAAGAAGTGCTTTTATAATCTTGAGTCTTTCTTTCTAAATTCTAGATTTGGTATCAGAGCTTTAAAGGTTTGAAATCAAACACAAAACACCATCACAAAGATCATTGGCAAGATGTCCGAATTAGTTGAAGCAACGAACAAACCGAAGGAAAGTGTTCCTTCATCCATACAATGTCCGTTGCTAACACAAACTAGTTACACAGTCTGGTCGATGAGGATGCAAGTCGTTCTCCAAGTTCCTAAAGTCTGGGATGTTATTGACCCAGAATCTGACGATGTGGACAAGAACCACTTGGCGAGAGCACTCTTATTTCAATCCGTCTCATAATCAATGATTCTACAAATTGGTAACCTAACTTCTTCTAAAGCTATTTGGGAATCCATCAAGACAAGAAATCTCGGAACGGATCATGTGAAGGAAGCAAAAATTCAAACTCTTATGTCGGAATTCGATAGGTTGAAAATGAAGGAAAGTGATTCCATAGATGATTTTGTTGGGAAACTTGCAGAAATATCTACCAAGTCTGCTGCTTTGGGTGAAACCATTGAGGAAATCAAACTTGCGAAGAAATCTCTTAAAAGTCTCCCAAGAAAGAAATATATTCACATCTCAGCCACACTTGAGCAAGTCCTTGATCTGAAGACTACAACGTTCGAAGATATTATTGGAAGAATAAAAACATATGAGGAACGAGTCCAAGAGGAAGAAGAAGAACAAGAAGGCCAAAACAAGATTATGTATGTCAACTCGGATTCTCAATCCCAGGAACTCACTCAAGGCGGAGGAGGCAGAGGAAGAGGATGGAACCGAGGACGAGGAAGAGGAAGAGGTCGTGGAAACTACCAACAAAGAGATAAATCAAACGTCACATGTTATCGATGCGACAAGCTTGGCCACTATGCTCAAGAGAATGAAGAAGATGACACCCTAGAAGCTGAATCTCTTATGATGCATGAGGTGGTTTATCTTAATGAGAAGAATGTTAGACCACAAGAGTATGAAGATTGCTTGGATATGGAGAATATATGGTATCTTGACAATGGTGCAAGTAACCATATGACAGGACATTATGATTGGTTCCACAAGCTTGATCCAATGATTACTGGGAAAGTACGGTTTGGCGATGATTCTCGCATCGACATTAAAGGAAATGGATCAATTATGTTCTTAACAAAAGAAGGAGATCAAAAGTTACTAGAAGATGTGTACTATATTCCGGACCTCAAAAGCAACATCATTAGTTTGGGGCAAGCTACAGAATCTGGATGCGTCATTAGGATGAAAGAAAACTATTTTACATTGTGTGATCAAGGTGGAAATCTTCTTGTGAAAGCAAGTAGATCAAGAAATAGGTTATACAAAGTGAAGCGTGAAGTTGATAGTTCTAAGTGTCTACTTGCTACTTCAAACAACCCAAACATGTGGCATGCTCGGCTAGGCCACATCAATATTGAAACCATAAGAGCAATGGTGACAAAGAATTTGGTGACCGGAATGACGAGTATACCTAAGGAGAAGGAAACATGTCAATCGTGTTTACTTGGTAAACAAACTAGAAGAATTTTTGCAAAGGCAACTTCCTTTCGTGCATCTCAAGTGCTAGAGCTGTTCATGGAGATCTTTGCGGACCAATCTCACCCTCCATTGCTGCGAACAAGAGGTACATCTTTTGTTAATTGATGATCATTCAAGATATATGTGGACAATTCTTTTGAAGGAAAAGAGCGAGGCATTTGGAAAATTCAAAAATTTCAAAGCGTTAGTAGAACAAGAATCCGGTGCTGCGATTAAAACATTTAAAACTGACAGAGGAGGAGAATTTATTTCTGAAGAGTTTAGAAGTTTTTGTGAGAAAAAAGGTATCAACAGACATCTTACTGCTCCCTATACACCTCAACAAAATGGAGTTGTTGAGAGAAGAAACAGAACCTTGCTAGAGATGACTCGGAGTGTGTTAAAGCATATGAGTATGCCAAATTATCTATGGGGAGAAGCTGTTCGTCATGCAACCTATATCATTAATCGAGTGGGAACAAGAGTTTTGGAGAATCTCACACCCTATGAAGCATTCAAAAACAAGAAACCCAACATCGAGCATCTACGTGTATTTGGTTGTATCAGCTATGCTAAAGTTGAATCACCACATCTTAAAAAGCTTGATGATAGATCTCGAATGCTGGTGTATCTCAGAACAGAACCAGGCTCAAAGGCATATCGACTCCTAGATCCAACAACTCGAAGAATCATAGTAAGCAGAGACGCCGTGTTTGATGAGCAAAAGGGCTGGAAGTGGAATATCTCACAAGGGCTGTCGACTGAAGCAGGAAGTTTCACCTTTAGTTTTGAAGAATTCGGAAATCATGGTATTAGTAGAAATGATGCTAGTGAAGAAACATAAGAACTCGAAGAAACAGAGGAGAATAGAGAAGTTAATCACAACAGCGAGAATGATGAAAATGTTGTTGATGAACTAGACATTGAAGAAGAACGAGAAAGTGAGGAAGAGCAAGATGAATCAAAGATACCAGCTCAAAGAAAGTCACAAAGACAAGTCAGACCACATGGATACTTAAGTGACTATGTGCTATTGGCAGAACTAGAAGGAGAACATTTTCTATTATCAATCAATGAAGAACCATCTTGTTTTAAAGAAGCAAGTGAACTTAAAATTTGGCGAGATGCGTGTGAAGAAGAGATTAGTTCTATAACAAAGAACAAGACATGGAGTTTAGTGGACTTGCCCTTTGGAGTTAAACCAATTGGGTTAAAATGGGTGTTCAAGATCAAAAGAAATTCAGATAACAGCATAAACAAATACAAAGCAAGACTTGTGGCTAAGGGATATGTACAAAGACATCGAATATAATTTGATGAGGTGTTTGCACCAGTTGCTCGTATTGAAACAATCTGATTCATCATAGCAATAGCAGCATCAAATGGTTGGGAAGTGCATCATCTTGATGTTAAGACTGCTTTTCTTCATGGAGACTTAAAAGAGAATGTCTATGTCTCTCAGCCAGAAGGTTTTGTAACTAAAGATAGTGAGGTAAAGGTCTACAAGCTTCATAAGGCCCTTTATGGACTAAACCAAGCACGTAGAGCATGGAACATCAAACTCAATAGCATCCTTGGAGAATTAAACTTTGTGCGGTGCTCTAAGGAACCATCCTTGTACCGAAAGCAAATTACAGAGCATGATTTGCTTATTGTTGTTGTTTATGTGGATGATCTCCTCATCACAGGTTCTAAATTGGATTCGATTGTTGCTTTTAAGAACAGGATGGCAGGAAAGTTTGAGATGAGTGATCTAGGACGGCTCACTTATTATCTTGGTATCGAGGTTCTTTAAGGGGAAGATGGAATCTTATTAAGTCAAGAAAGGTATGCAAGGAAGATTTTAGAAGAAACAAGTATGAGAAAATGCAATAGTATTCTCATTCCAATGGAACCCGGTCTGGAACTTTCAAAAAACAGAGACCCAAAAAGAATTGATGAACAACGTTATCGTCGTAGCATTGGATGTCTCAGATATCTTCTTCATACTAGACCTGACTTGTCTTACTCTGTAGGAATTCTGAGTCGTTACTTGCAGGAACCACGAGAATCGCATGGAACTGCTTTGAAACAGGTGCTAAGATATCTTCAGGGAACGTTAACTCATGGATTGATTTTTAAGAATGGAACACAATCGGGTTTAATTGGTTACAGTGACAGTAGCCATAGTGTGGACGTTGATGATGGAAGAAGTACTGCAGGTCATGTCTTCTACTTTAATAACTGTCCTTTTACTTGGTGTTCACAAAAACAACAGGTTGTAGCATTATCATCTTGTGAGGAAGAGTTCATGGCTGCAACAGAGGCTGCCAAACAAGCCATTTGGTTACAAGATTTGTTTGCTGAGATTACTGGCTCAACATGTGAGAAGGTGACCATACAAGTTGATAACAAACGGCTATTCCTCTCACCAAGAATCCGGTCTTCCATGGACGTAGCAAACATATCTATCGAAGATATCATTTCATTCGTGAATGTGTTGAAAATGGCCAAGTTGAGGTGATACATGTTCCAGGGATTGAACAAAGGGCTGACATTTTAACCAAGGCTCTTAGCAAAAGCAAGTTCAAGGAAATGAGAGACCACATTGGAGTACATTGTTTGTCTAAAAAAGACTTCAAGCTTAAAGGGGAGATTGTTGGGATAAGCTTGAAGAAGAAAGCTTGAAGAAGAAAGCTTGAAGAAGAAAGCTTGAAGAAGAAAGCTTGAAGAAGAAAGCTTGAGAAGCAAGTTATCTATTCCAAGTCAAGTTAGGATTATGAATAGTTGGTGTTTGGGGTTATCTAGTTACAAGTTCTACTTGTAATAGGTTTTAATTTCTCTCTATATATATTAGTTACCAATGATGTGGTTAACCATAAAAGATTAGAGAGAAAGGTTTTAAGAAGCTTTGTTTTGATTAATTTTCAAAGCTATTGAAAGAAGTGCTTTTATAATCTTGAGTCTTTCTTTCTAAATTCTAGACCCTCTCTCTCTCACAACAACTAATACATATCCATTCTCCTAATATTAAATAGTAAAGGGGCCAAATATCACATTACTATCTAAAAACTGTCCCGGCAGGGAAAAGAATGACGGCGACAGGAGGGTTTAGGGTTTCGGGAGATTAAGACACGGCTATGATGGATTTCACGTTGGAAAGGCCGGTGCCGGGGGATCCTCCGGATAGAGTGGAGTCGTGGGCGGCCAAGGTCTCGCGAAGGAGTGAAGGGGGAGGCTAGTCCCCGAGGACGTTTTGGAGCCGAGTTTTGTGTCGGCACGATGAAAGTTAACTATCCGGATGGTGTTAATGGAGAGCCTGTGTTTACGATTGCGGAGGAGGTGATTGAGGCGATGCATGGGCTGTGGAAGCAATGTATGATCGTAAAAGTTTTTGGGAGGAATGTGCCAAACCTGGTGTTGAGTAGGAAGTTAAGGGAGCTATGGAAACCAAAAGGGGCGATGTATGTGACAGATTTACCACGGCAGTTCTTCATGGTGAGATTCGAAGTAGAGGAGGAGTACTTGACGGCTTTAACAGGGGGTCCATGGAAGGCGTTCGGGAGCTATCTTATGGTCCGCGCATGGTCGCCTGATTTTGAACCGTCTAGAGACGTATTACCATGATTCCAGTATGGGTGCGTTTTTCAAAACTCCCGGTGGAGCTTTATCATCAGACTATATTGTTGGGGTTAGCACAAGCGTTAGGTAAACCTCTGAGGGTGGACACAAACACGTTAAATTTTGAGAGGGCTAGATTTGCTAGGGTGTGTGTCGAAGTGGATCTCAGCCAACCTTTAAAAGGCTCATTCATGGTGAATGGAAAACGGTATTTTGTGTTCTATGAAGGATTAACGAGTATTTGCTCGGGTTGTGGGATATTCGGGCATATGGTCCATGCATGTCCTAAGGTGAAACCGGTCGCGGAGAGTGTGGAAGCGCAAGGATCACCGGTTGGACCTAATAAGGCCTCGCCAAGTTTGCCGGTCACGGATGGTTTCACGATGGTCCGTCGGGAGAATAGGAGAGCGGGTTCCTCCACAAGGACGGTGACATCTGTTCGGGGATCTAAGGGGGAGACTTTGGAAAGAAATCAGAGGGAGATATCGGGGAATAAGGGAAACGGTACAATTTTGGTATCTAATAGTTTTGCGGGATTGGTTGAGGAGAGTGTGTAGCCGCAAGCTACGGAAGTCATTAGTTCTGAAGGGGGGAGTAAGGAAAATGAGATAATTGGGGTTTCACAGAATACTGGGAAGAATATTTTTAAAGTTATCAAAGGAAAGTTCGAGAGAGGAGTCGGAGAGAGTAAGAAAGGCGCTCATGTGATTTTGAAGAAGAAGAAGGTGGGCCTGAATAAGCCTGGAGTTGGGAATGGATCGAGATTTATATTCAACAACCTGCCCACCAGAGTTTATTTATTTGGCCCAACAAGTGAGGAAGTCGAGTTGTCGATGTCGGAGAAAAGACTTAGAATGGAGGGGAATGTTGTTGGCCAGACAGGGGAAACTGCAGAACTAAGTAATGTGGAGTTAGCGGAATCTCGCGTGGGTGGGCAAGAGAGTGTTATGGTTCCAGCGTCCTTTCTGGTTGAGCGTGAACCTAACATAGCTCTGGCTAAGAGTGCTCTGCGCACAGTTTCCGGCGAGGAAGAAATGCAGTTAGTGTTGGCATAACAGCATCCCCCGGTGGTTCAATTGAGCTTAATTTTAAGTATGATGATGAATTTAATATTTTGGAATTGCCGAGGGGGGGGGGGGGGGGCGAACAAACCTGACTTTCGAAGAGCTATACGATATATGCTAAAAAAGAATAAGGCGCAGATTTTAGTTTATTTGAGAGTCATGCGGGTGGAGACAGAGCGAGAAGAATCTGCCAAGGTTTGGGCTTTGAAAATTTCTTTTGTGTTGACGCGAATGGATAAAGTGGTGGACTGTGGTTATTATGGCAGTCGAGTATTGGGATTGTTAAGATTGTAGAAACATCAGACCAATATATCCATGCGATTGTTGGAGAGGGTGGTGAGGACTTCAATACTATCTTACGTTTGGATGAGCGGACGGGAGGCAATGGTGGGCTGTCTTTAGACTCTCTAGCGTTTGGTGATTGGATAAGTGATACCTCTTTAACTGATATGTGTTTTAGAGGTAATAATTATACTTGGAGGAGAGGGCGTGTTCTGAGTACTTATATCGCAAAACGGCTTGACAGGGTTATGTCTAATGCGGCCATGAGGCTGAAATGGCAAGAGGCTTCAGTGACTCATCTTCTTTTTTTGGCCTCGGATCATGCCCCTCTATATGTTCAGCTCTGTCCGACAGTGGAAGGCAATCCAAAACGAAGACCCTTGCGTTTTGAGGCGGCTTGGTTAAAGCATGATAGCTTCAAGGAATGTTGGAGAACTCCTGGAATAACCAACTTTCGACCCCGGAAGCATTACTTGGCTTGCAAGTACAATTACAACGTTGGAATAAAGAGGTATTTGGAGATGTTCAGAAACATAAGGATAAGCTGATGTGTAGAATCAAGTTGGTTCAGCATTTACATGACGTGCATCAAACGGATGATTTGTTACAAGTGGAGGCCGGTTTACTCAATGAGTTTGCAGTGGTGCTGGAACAGGAGGAAGTTATATGGTTTCAGAAATCACGTGAAAAATGGATTACTTTGGGGGAGAGAAACACTCGCTTATTTCACACATAAACTATTATTAGGAGAAGACGGAATCGAATTGATATGCTAAAGAATGAAGATGGAGAGTCGGTTACAGATACACAAGAGCTTGAAAGTTTGGCTGTTGCGTATTATAAACGTCTTTATACATTGGAGGATGTAGATCAAGTTGTTGATCGGTTGCCAGAGTTGGGATTTACGCGACTGGATGCAGAGGAGATGCGAGACTTGAGAAAGCCTTTTGTAGCTGCGAAAGTGGACTCTTCAATCAAGAGTATGGGCCGGTTTAAGGCCCCGGGCTCGGATGGGTTTCAGCCCGTTTTCTATCTGGATTGCTGGGCTACGGTGGGTGACTCGGTTCGTAAGTTCGTTTTGGAATTTTTCGAGACATGAATTTTACCACAAGGAGTGAATGATGCCATGGTTGTACTGATCCCTAAGGTTGGGAAACCAGAGAAGATAATGCAGTTCCGACCAATAAGCCTATGTAATGTTCTCTTTAAAATCATTACTAAGGCTATGGTCTTGCGTTTGAAGAGGGTTATGCCAAAGCTTATTGGTCCGGCGCTGTCGAGTTTCATACCAGGGAGATTAAGTACATACAACATTATTATAGTGCAAGAGGCGGTGCACTCAATGAGGAGAAGGAAGGGTCGGAAAGGTTTGATGCTTTTGAAACTCGACTTAGAGAAAGCATATGATAGGATACGATGGGATTTCTTGGAGGATACGTTAAGAGCGGCTCAGTTTTCAGAACAATGGGTGAATTGGATTATGAGGTGTTTCACTGGCCCCTCGATGAGTTTACTTTGGAATGGAGAGAAGTCTGAGGTTTTTAACCCGTTAAGAGGACTTAAACGAGGTGATCCGCTGTCACCATACTTGTTTGTGCTTTGTATGGAACGATTGTGTCACCTCATTGAGAGGTCGGTTTACACGGGGGAGTGGAAACCAATTAGTCTATCCCGTGGTGGTCATAAGCTCTCTCATATATGTATTGCGGATGATTTGATCTTGTTTGCGGAGGCTTCAGTGGAGCAAATACGAGTGCTCCGTTGTGTGCTCGAGAGGTTTCGTCAAGCCTCGGGTCAAAAGATTAGTTTAGAAAAATCAAAGATTTTTTTCTCCTCTAATGTAAGTCGGGACATGGAGAAGCTCATCACGGATGAGAGTGGGATTGTGTGGGCACCATAATTGGCATCCCGGGCCAATGGCCCACTTCGCTTGGGCCGTTTAAGAAGGCCCATCCTCGGAACCCGCTAAGTGGAATCCAATGAGATTCGAGGAGTTGAAAATAGAATCAAAACGGACTATCAGCGGGTCAAACGCGCCTTAATGAAGATCGCGCGATCTGCGGAGCAGAGTTCGCCGGACGTTTAATGTTCACCAAAATTATATAAATCGTAGAGAGGACTAAATGTAAAGGGGTCGGATTTTTTCTACTTCGAGGCTAATAAAACAATACACTCTTTTTCTCTATTAGTTTCCATTTACTTAAAAGTTCGGACAGGGAATTAGGAACCCACTCAAGTTTACTTCGTTTCAGCTCGTGGATTTCGGCTCCCACATTTTGGCGCCGTCTGTGGGGACCTTATTCCCTAACCCACCGATTCCTCATTTCCGACCTTCCACCATCAGCCTAGCGAAATGTTGAGCGATGATAGTCAGGTAAGTCTCAGTTCTATTCAAAAACTGTTGCAGGATTTGTCTAGGAAAACAGAGCAGTAGTAGTCCGGTACCGCTGTACTCTCGGAGAAGCTCAGAGGATTTGAAGAGCGATCCACCGCTCAAGTGGCCGCCTTGTCGGAGAGGGTCTCCAAGCTGTCCAGCGCCCATAACGCTTACGCAGCCCAAGTGGACGTGTTTGTGGAAGGGACTACCGCCAGCACCACGCTCCGTAGATCGCTGCAAACTCGGCAGAAAACCAGTCAAGGGATGCCGGTTTGTCAGCATTGATACCTCCGCAAGGGGCAGCCATTCCGGACTCGGGCTGGGAAACTCCTCCTCCTGCGAGCAGGAATTCCACACCTGGTCACATCCGCACTCCGCCCCAGCATAGGGCGGTGGCCGCTCCTAACCCAGAAATTTTATTCCTCTAGAATTAGATCCGGGCCATGCAGTCAAAGGTCCATCATGTGACGAGCTCCGCCCCGGATATCGACCGAGTTATCAAAGAATCAAAGCGGACTCCTTTCTCGCCCAGAATCTTGACAATGCACATCAAGGACGCGCGAAAGGCATAAACTAAAACGTAATGATTATTGATACTGGCAAGAAAACAAAGCAAAACAAGTAAATAACAAGAGAATTAAACAGAAAGCACAAATGGATATAAGATCCCGAGGATGAGGTTATTGATGTAGGTGGAGTATGTTAATCTACTTCGAGTGTTTATCAAACTACAAACATTCTAATCCCTAGACAATGAACTTCTAATACTAGTCAATCCAATCTCTTGGCAGAAACTATCAAGTTTACAACACTTCCTAATCTCAATTCTCATTGATGAAACATGTAGTAAACAGGCATAAAGAAACAGCTCATTAATGTTAATAAACATCTTAGACAACCAATCTCTTGGGCTAAGCATGTAAATCTCTGGCACTAGTTGGTTCAGACATTTCATCATATACCTTTCGGGTATGAAATGTCTATGACCTAGTTCCAATTGATCAGAGAAGAACTAGCTAATAAAACTCTAATCCAGAAGGGAAACAAAACGAATCTAACATAAACACTCTAGCAAACTAACATCCTCCACATAATCTATCCCATCCTCAAGAACCCTAACACTACTCAGACGCAGAAATCATGTTAAAGATCATGAAACACGAATCGTTCAAAACATGCATAATAATAAGAATGATAGGAAGAGTAACAACAATGATTTAAGAACTAGTTGCAAAATCTCAATAACTCAAAAGAAATATGAATTACAATTTTCTGGATTATTTGGTGGCTAACAACAAAAACCTTATAAAAAAAAACTCGATCTCCTCGACAAATCCAAATGAGACCTATTTATAACAATGTTTGGGAAAACCTTAAAACATAAAACGACAACGTAGAAGCGGTTTAAAAGTTGTTGTGAATAAGTTGGTCGAGTGAGCATCTCGAGTGAGCATCTTCTCTGCTTCTCACTCGATCATCCCACTCGATCATATGCGTGTCGAGTAACGCTTTTTCCCCTGCTTCGCTCTGCATGTCTCCTAAGTACCTGAAACACTCCAAATATGCAGAATGTATGCAAGACATGCATGATATGCATAAAACCTACCTAAGTATGTAAGACATGCAGGAAGTGATCAATATGATGCGAATAAACAAGTGAATGATGCGGAAAAGATGATGAATACATGCTCAAAAAGTGATGAAATACAGACTTATCAGTGGACTTCGAGCCTCACGAGGAGGATGCGGGGTATTGCAAGCTTTTCGCCGAAACGTTTGTCGGGCCAGCTCTCCTGTGGTTTGCATCACTTCAAGAGGGGACGATCGACAGCTTCACCCAGCTCTCTACCACGTTCGTGAAGCAATACTCGAGTTTCATAGGAGTAGGGGTAACCAATTCACTTCGATCTTACGTTACCAAATTTAAGGAGATAATGGCTCAGATTCCAGGACTCTTCGATTCGGCGGCATTTTCCGCCCTAAAAAATGGTCTGTGGCACGAGTCTCGACTTAGGGAGGAATTGACGGTTAACCGCCCCTCCAGTACCCAAGACGCCCTCCATCGGGCATCGAACTATATCGTAGCGGAGGAGGAGAAAGGCGCACTCGCCAAAAAATACAAAGTAACTCCCAAGCCGAGCTTCGATCAGGGAGCCAGACGGAGTTCGTAGGGACAGAGACCGGGGCCAGCCACCTTTGCGGTGGACCATCAGAAGGGGGTTCGAAGAGCTTGCCATCGAAACAAGGGTTCGGACCGCGAGGCAGGAACGGGACTTTACCCAGCAATAAGTGGACCCGGGAGGAGCAGGAAGACGATTCCTTCTGCGAGTTCCACAAGGTGGCCGGACATGCTACCCGGAACTGCAAGAAACTCATGCATCTGCTCGCAGAGAGATTCGTGAGTGGGGAAATGCCGGACATAACAATTGACGAGCTCGATCAAGCACAAAATGCGGTCCAGCTCGTAGCAGAGGCAGTTCCCGAAGAGGAAGATCTTCCCCCGCCAAAAAACCGAAGGCGCTCATCGAGGAAATTCCTCAAGGACCGAAAAAGCGTATTGGCGTAATCATGGGAGGATCCCGGATATTCCGAAATTCTATTAGGGCCATAAAGGACCACCAGAGGAAGCTTAATGATTCAGCCCTGAAGAGTCAGAAGACGTGCGAGGTTTACCCCGAGATAACTTTCTCGGAAGAAGAGACAGAAAGCCTAGATTCCCCTCACGACGATGCGCTGGTCATCACCCTGCACGTAGCAAACCATGAAGTGTGCAGGATCAAATCTTTTTTGATACTCTCACGAGGATAGGAATTGACAGAAGTCACATCGTCGGACCTCCGGCTCCCTTAGTCCTTGGGAACTATAACCCTTCCGGTTGCCGCGCAAGGGGTATCCAAGATGGTGTAGTTCACCGTCTTCGACCGACGCCATTTTAGGAACTCCATGGTTGTATCAGATGAAGGCGGTCCCCTTTACCTACCACCAGTGCGTCAAATTTACGACCCCTAACGGATTCTGCAAAAAACTCGGCAGGCAGCGTACGGCCAAGAGCTGCTATTTGGCCGGGCATAAGCTCTTGATCCAATAGCAACCACAGCTCGAGGCCGCCAAAAATCCGATTAGGAGTAGGATGAACGGTGACCTCTACGAAGAGTTGTTCCCCGACCAGAAAGTAACAATTGGGGCAGGCTTATCCCCGAGAGTTAAGGAAGAGTTGGTCAGCTTCCTATGGAGGAATAAGTCAACCTTCGCGTGGGAGGTAAGGGAAATGGTAGGTATTAGCAACGACGTAATATCTCACGAGCTCCATGTTAATCCCACTTTCAAGCCGGTTTGGCAGAAGCGTAGAAAGTTGGAGAAAGAGCGGGTTGACGTATGAATGCCGAGGTGGATCGTCTGCTCGAAGCCGGGCTGATCCGAGAGGTCCAAAACCCGGAGTGGCTGGCGAATACGGTGGTAGTTAAGAAGAAGAATGGCAAGTCACGGGTCTGTGTTGATTTCACCAACCTAAACAAGACCTGCCCAAAGGATAGTTTTCCTCTCCCACACATTGACCGGTTGGTGGAGTCCACTTCGGGGCACGAGTTGTAGACGTTTATGGACGCCTTTTCGGGGTACAACCAAATCAAGATGAATCCCGATGACCAAGAGAATACGTCTTTCATCACAGACCGAGTAACCTTTTGCTACAAGGTGATGCCGTTTGGGTTAAAGAATGCAGGAGCCACCTACCAATGGTTGGTAAATAGGATGTTCACCGAGCTATTAGAAAAAACCATGGAAGTATACATTGCCGGTGCGAAGGGCGGAGAGGAAGGACCGTGGACGCTCCACGTCGACGGGGCCTCTTCCAAACAAGGTAACGGCATTGGAGTGAGGCTTTGCTCGCCCACTAATGAGGTGATCGAACAGTCTTTTAGATTAGCGTTTGACGCTTCGAATAACGAAGCTGAGTACGAAGCACTGCTAGCCGGTCTCTGGCTGGCCGTAGGAATTGGATTCCGTCGGCTTTGTGCGTTCTGCAATTCGCAGCTGGTGGCAAGTCAGTTTTCAGGGGAGTACGAGGCAAAAGACGGGCGCATGGGAGCCTATTTAGTCGGCACTGGAATTGGCCGAACGGTTTGAGCACTTCGAGTTGGTAAAAATTCCTATGTCGGAAAACTCGGCTGCTGGCTCGCTAGCGTCCCTTGCTTCAACCTCAGATCCTGCATTTACGCGGATTATCCCGGTGGAGGTCCTGGAACGCCCCAGCGTTTGCCTGAGCGAGGTGAACGTCCTTACGAGGTCAATGCAGCGTCGGCTTGATAGGGGGAAGTGGTGCCCGAGCTACCCGTTGTCCCTACTAAGGCCGTCAGACCTCGAAGGAACGCTTCGGTATCAGAGGATCTTGCGAATGAGGAAAACTCCGAAGTGGCGGCTGAAACTCCAGGGGCCCAACTCCCCCGGGGTGAGGAGTCCGGGAAGGGGAAGGCGGAAGATTTCTCAGAGGCCCCCGCGGGTAACCAGGAAACAGACAGGAGAGCCCCTATCCTAGCTTACCTAAGGGAAGGCGAGCTATCTCTGGATAAGTGGCAAGCTCAGAAAATTAAAACCATATCGGCAAGGTTCTCCCTGCACAATGAGGGTTTGCTCCGTCGTAGTTGATTACTCGAGTATTTACCCCGATAACTTAACCGAAGTAAAGTATATGCGAGATCGATCACAAAGAGCAATGGTACACTAAAGACTTTCGAGACTCGTTATCAGCTAAAGCGGAAAAGACTTGTTTGGTTTTCAGTTTTTGTAAATAAAAATGCAAATAAAGAGATTAAACTTATGAATTAAAGACATTGGGCTGCAGGGTATTTTCAGAGAATCAATGAATAACAAATAAAAGGCAATAAGGAATTCAAACATGAAGAACCGTTCTTGAACATGAACAGAAGTTTAGACTAATTCTCTCTCAAGAGATTAGTCACTAAATTTTAACTATTTAATTACTAAACTCTCATTTGTAATTTCCTAGACAAATTTGCATTATCAAACAGGTTCATTTGGTTCACAAAGCGTTCTAACATCAACTCTCGCATGTTAGAAATACAATGCTCAATTTACATTCATTCAGTCATTTTATCGAACATCTCTGAAACACATAAAAGCCTAAGTTCTAAAACAGGGTGATCAATCCTATTCTAGCATTGAGAACATGTAAATTGAAGAACCTAATTATTAAGAATTTACTAAAACATCTAATCTATCAAATCATTGAATTCTCCTACTTGAAACCCTAAAACCCAATTAAGAGACTACTCAGACATAGCAATTGAAACAAAGCAAATAGATTTTAAAGGAAACATGATTCAATAGATTAGAATAAGAAAAAGGTTTAGAAATCTTCTCCAAATTGTCAAAGAGGATCAATCTCTATCCCAGATGTTGCTTACAAGTCTCAAACTCAGAAAAACTGCTGTAAAGAAAAGCGTAGAATGAAAAACAGGTTTTTTTGGGTTTTAATACCCATTACAGAAGAAAATAGAAGTTAATTCCGGTTAAGGAAACCGAAATTGGAATGGACCGATCGGTCTGAAAGATGGACCGATCGGTCTTTTAGCTCCTGGTCTTGTCCGGGTGATTGGATCGATCGGTCCAAGGTGAGGCTATTGATTTGTTAGCCACCAAACGATCCTGAGAATTGTAATCGTGATTTCTTTTGAGTTATTGATACTTTGCAGTTAGTTCTTGAATCATTGTTGTTACTCTTCCTGTCATCTTTATTATTATGCATGTTTTAAACGATTCGTGTTTCATGATGATTAACATGATTTCGGTGTCTGAGTAGTGTTAGGATTCTTGAGGATGGGATAGATTAGGTGGAGGATGTTAGTTTGCTAGAGTGTTTATGTTAGATTCGTTTTGTTTCCCTTCTGGACTAGAGTTTTATTAGCTAGTTCTTCTCTGATCAATTGGAACTGGGTCATAGACATTTCATACCCGAAAGGTATATGATGAAATGTCTGAACCAACTAGTGCCAGAGATTTACATGCTTAGCCTAAGAGATTGGTTGTCTAAGTTGTTTATTAACATTAATGAGCTCTTTCTTTATGCCTGTTTACTACATGTTTCATCAATGAGAATTGAGATTAGGAAGTGTTGTAAACTTGATAGTTTCTGCCAAGAGATTGGATTGACTAGTATTAGAAGTTCATTGTCTAGGGATTAGAATGTTTGTAGTTTGATAAACACTCGAAGCAGATTAACATACTCCACCTACATCAATAACCTCATCCTCGGGATCTTATATCCATTTGTGCTTTCTGTTTAATTCTCTTGTTATTTACTTGTTCTACTTTGTTTTCTTGCCAGTATCAATAATCATTACGTTTTAGTTTATGCATAGTAGTCTATGTTTTACAGCCTTACATTTATCGCATGTTTAACATGATCGCTCAGGATCATTGAAAACCAAAAATCATTTATGCTTGCTTGACTTAATCACTTCTGATATATCTTGATTGCTAGCATCACACCTGATTGGATTGATACCTATTGTACTGCAATGACTTGATAGTACTCTAGGGTAATTGATAGAAAAATCCTAGTATCAATTTGTACTCCCCCAAACTTAGTCTTTGCTTGCCCTCAAGCAAAGCAAAAAGAAACAAAGTGGAAGAGAGGTTTGAAAATGGGGTCTCAGAACCTGTAACTTGCAAGATAGAGCAGTTAAAATCAATGTCCTGATTGTTAAGTCTTTGATGCATGCTGAGAGAACTTTACCTAAAGACTTTAGACAAACTCATCAAATCCGAAACTAATTCTATCCCTTGATCTACATATGCATTCAAATCATTCATTCCTTTTAACATTCATTACTCAAGTATATGAATCTGGTTGTGCAAGGCTTAACAAACTCACTTGGCTAGACAAAAAAAGGTTTTGAGAATCAAGAGGGTTTAAACAATTTCAGGACGAGGATCTCTTAATGAATGGATTGAGCTTTAGGTAGAATGCTAAAGGTAAGGACCAACAAATGCATACATGAATAAAACCCTGACTACCCAATGGTTCCCAAGTGCTTACTCCTAATTATCTAAACCCGGATGATCCCTATGTCTACCCTTCAACATCAATCCCATTTTTTTCTTTTTGCCTTAGGAGAAGTTTCTTATCAATACTAGTGGATAGGGGGTTTCTTCTTTACTATGGTTCTGTTTTCTTCTTACGTTATAAGACATCAAAACTTTTTCTCTTTCTTTACATCCCAGAACCATTCTCTGTATATCATGCTATCCCCACAAAAATCAATCACCATTCTCCTCCTAAGGACACAACTTTTTCTGTTTCTCTTCTTTTTCCACAATCATTCCAATCCCAAACCCAAGTAAGAATCCAGACCTAGTCCTATCTGATTTGAAAGTGAAAATCAGAACTACTCAAGATTTTAATCCTGTCGGCTCATACCTAACACGTTCTCCCCAAGTATAATCCGGTAAAAGACCTACCACTCAAAAATTATCAATTGGCTTGAAAGAAAAGGATAGGCTGTGGGTATGGCAAACTGATCAAAAGAAAGATCAGCTACTTGGATCAACAAGAGTGGTGAAAGGAGGAAGATGATCCAAATATGTATGTGGTGACCATGAGCATGCAAGCAAAACACAACCAGATATTTGCAAGTCAAGATTAAGTTCTTATAAGGTAAGGAATGAGATCATATCACAACATGTTTCAACCAAGTTCAAGAATGCTCTTCATGAATTCCAAGTTTGTTTCAGACTTACTTCAAGTTCAATCATCATGCATCAAAAAGCTAACAACCAGGGCATTGATCTCAACTAGTGAATCATAGCAAATCAACAAGGTGTAAATCATCATCGCCCCCTATGCTAATGCAACAGTCCTACATGAAACAGTCTAGACTCAATCCTAATATGTAGATGCAAGCTACATGATCACTCTGTTTTTAAAGATTTTTTTCTAAAAATTTTTCAAATTTTTAGTGGTTTTCAATGCACATATATGAATGCAAATTATATGCTTAAAATTCAAAATAAGAAAAAGAACACAACATCAGATGCCATCCCAAACCCGCCCCCAAACTTAAATTACACAGTCACTTGTGTAATAAAAATATGAGAGTTGGTTTGAGAAGCAAACAAACAAAAATATGAAAATGCAATGGTATATACAGATGAAGGTTTTGAGTGGTACCTTACTAAAACTAGCAGTACAGGTATTGAGTCATGGACTCGCTTGTATAACCACCTGGTGCAAGCTGCACAGGAGGAACCTCTGTAGGATGCTCAACGTTCTGCTCGACAGGATCCGCAGTGAGGTCTTGGAAATGATACGCGCCTGGATCAACAGTCAGGTCCTCAATGTGATCCCCAGATGATCCATGATCAGATCCTCAACATAATGCTCGTCTGACAAGTGTGATGAACTAGCTTTTGCCTTCCGTCTCGCTGCCTTCTTCTTTTTCCGTTTCTCCTTCTTCTTGCTAGCCCTAAGCTCAGGGGAGGACTGTCTCAAAGGAGAAGAAGAAACATTATGCTCTCTATACTCATAGGCGGAATGACGTGATGGAGAAGGAGTTCTGTAGCGTGCTGGGACATCACTCGTGGACAAACGGCGCTGAACTGGTCTAGCATCCTGCGGAGTAGTGTTTGCAAAAGCTGTGGTGGTGGAGGCGCAGCTAAACTTACTCATGAAGCTCTTCATCTTCGACTTCATAGATTTTATTGCCTTGTCTTGCAGCATGTTCCACTTCTGAAGTGTACTGATACGCTTGTGAGCCTCTACCAAACTCTTGCCTTGTCTAGGCGCTGTGTAGTCCTTGAAGTGATACCTCTCTGGTCTATACTCATCTGAATCTTCTTCCATCTCATCATCCTCTTTCTCAGATACCTCCATCGCTTCCTCACCATCTGTTGTGTAGAGAGCCTCTGCAGGAGGAGTAAACTCAATGTTGCTTCCTTCGAGTATCCTAGTGAAAGCAATACAAGGAAGCAGAAACCGCACATCACCATGTACCGGGTGAGTGAAGTAGTACATATATAACCCGTTGCGTTTCTCCCAATGCAACCATTGAGCTTGCCTCAAATTCTGAATGTCGATGAATCTCGGTGCAATAGGCTCTGAACTCAGCGGGACGTTACAAGCTTCCAAGATGACTGTCACCAACCCTCCCATACACATAACTCCTTGAGTTCTGCAGCTGCTCAGCTTCACTACCCAAGTTCTGTAACTGAGTAGCTGGTGCAACATAGTGAACGAGGGGGATCTATTAGTCGTATCACCTCGCAGTAGTGTCCCATCTACTGCTGTTAATAAGAGATCTTTGAGTGCAAGATCAATCATCTCCATCTCCCCGTTGATCAGTGTCCAAGTTGTCTACCTCACGAAGAACACGTTTGCAATTGATCGATGGAAGTAGCGGATAACTGGACTTCTGATGTGGTTGCTCTTGGTCCTAGATGAAGCGAACTTCTTATCATTCCCAATCGTTTCCCAAAGAGCCAACAATTCATCCCTATCAATCCTCTGCCCAGTCCCTATTCCATTACGGAATCCAAACAAACCTTCCAGCTCTCTGATGGTCAGCAGATACTCATGATCATGGATGGTGAAGGTGATGTATCCCAATCCTCCATCTGACTCTATGTCCGCATCATCCTCATAAAGATGTATGGCAAGCGTACAGAGGAACTTAATTGTCTCCTCTCGGTATGCGTTTTGCGGACTAGTCATGAGAGTGCGGAGGTGACAATGCTCGAACATATACTCGACATCATCAGAGATAGCTAGCTCATCCATTGTCTGCTGGCAAGGATACCTCGTGCCCTGAAACTCATGCTGCTGAAACAGCTTGTAATACTCTGCCGGGGCTAACCACTTCTCTGCCTTCTTCTTCTGCACCGACTTGCGAGCTCGGACAGGTGGATGCTCTTCAAGCTCATAATCACTGTCGTCGTCCTGCAGCTCCATTCGTTTCTTACCCGAGGACTTACTTGCTCTACCTCTTGCCTGAGATGGACCAACACCAGACGCTCTCTGATATGCAGCTTTCTTCTTCTCCATATAAACCTTAGACATAGACTGAGGAGATGCACGCTCTGTTAGTTTACAACCATACTTCTCACGCATCTCATGTTAAAGCTAAAAATTAGCTTATTAGTGTGCCAAATATCAAGATAAAATAGCCAATTTATATAGAGAAATGCAAAGGGAAGTAACAGTTAGCAAATTTATCACTTTTGCACTTCTCGGTCGAGTGAGCTATCCAAGGCATACGCGCGTTGAGTGAGAGGTGAAAGTGAAGGATCGTCTACTCGAGTAGCGGGTGATGTTAGATCCGTCGAGTGAGGTTTCCGAGTGAGGTGGTGTGTACCGTGGAGTGGCGCGTCAAGTGAGACGGCCGTATGAGGATTGGCTATTGTGGGTCGAGTGAAGTAAAATCCGAGTAGTCCAGTCGAGTGAGACTGAGCGTGGATAGCGTCAACGGCTTCTTGTGATATCTCCGGTGGTTGGGTGGCGGAGCGGAACGAGTGAGAGTCGAGAGCGTTGCCGTCGACTGAAGCGATTTGGTCGAGTAGCACCGGTGAAGACCAAGTGGGTCGAGTACTTGTCAGTTGGGGGTGGAGCTCGAGTGGTGGTGATGGCGAGATGGTGGGTCGAGTGGAGTCCGTGGAGTGAAGCGAGAAACGGGACGGTGGCTTGACTTGTCGGTGCGCGAGTGTGGATGCAGCGGAGTAGTGAGTCGAGTAATGGTCGAGTACGAGTGGTGTGATGGTGAGGTGCGTCGAGTGAGAGAGAGTGAAAATGGTTGAATGATGAAATCGAGTGAAAGGAGTGAATCGAGTGAGAGGATTGAGAGATAGAGTATAGAATGTGTGGTCGAGTGGGGTGAGATGATAGAGTGAGGTGAAGATAGGATTTGAGTGGTTGTAGATCGAGTGGGTTTTTTTTTTTTTTTAATTTTTTTTTTTCCCCTTGAGGTGACAATCCTAAACATCTTTTGTCTCCCACTCCATATTTTTCACTGTGTCATACTCGATTCTGCATCTGCACCTCACTCTGTTTTTAACTCTTCTGATACTCTTTGCATTATTCCATCTATCTGAAATCCTGACCAACAAAAAACCAAAAACAAAAATCAAAAACACAAAAAATCCTAAGCGATATTTACAGGATACCTTTGAGACTTTCTCCCAAGTGAGCTTGTTTAAAGTCACTAAGCTTGACTGTTTATGCCTTTTAGGTTTTGGGAGGCTCATAGAGAGGTATGGAGGACCCCTCTTGTTTCTCTTGATCAGCTAGGTAACGCTTGACACGTTGACCGTTAATAGTGAACTCGCTGCCATCCTTGTTCAGGAGAATGATCGCACCAAATGGCAAAACATCTTTGATTTCAAATGGTCCAGACCATCTAGACTTGAGCTTTCCAGGAAACAGCTTAAGTCTGGAATTGAACACTACGTACTCCGCTATAACGAGTGCTCAAGTCCAACAGTTTGTATGGAGGGATGTGATTTGCCGTCATGGACTCCTGTACGAGATAGTAACCGATAATGGATCTCAGTTTGTGTTGAGGCAGTTGGAGGCTTTTTGCGCCCATTGGAAGATCCGGTTGAGCAAGTCTACACCCCGCTACCCTCAAGGGAAAGGCCAGGCCAAAGCTATGAATAAAGTAATACTGGCTAACCTAAAGAAGCAGCTGGATTAGTATAAAGGTCGTTTGGCCGAGGAGCTATAGGGCGTGTTGTGGGCGATCCGAACCACACCTCGACGGGCAATGCACAAAACTCCTTTCTCGCTGGTATATGGGACAGAGGCAGTGGTCCTGGCGGAGCTCGCTGTACCAGGAGTCTGTGCAACAATGAACCCTAGAATGCCCGAGGAAAATGAGGAATCTCTTCAGGATTCTCTTGACTTCATCGAAGAGAAGCGTGACCGAGCTCTAGTTTGCTTACAACATTATCAGAACACGATCGCGAAATATTATAACTTGAGCGTTAAGGGACGCGACATCAATGTGGGTGATCTTGTACTAATAAAGGTTTATGAAAATACGAGAGAGCTCAACGCCGGGAGACTTGGCATTAATTGGGAAGGCCCTTACAGAGTCACTGCCAAAGTACGTAACGGGGTTTACCGCCTGGAGGTGCTATCCGGAAAGCAAGTCCCCAGGTCGTGAAATGCTTTGCACCTTAAGCGATTTTACACTTTTAAAAACAAAAACAGTAGTTGTAATCGAACTACGGTTTGCTTGATCCCTCATTAGGGTACGTAGGCAGCTCACTTTTGTCGAGTCCAGCTAATAATATAAACCCATTTTAAAGAATGTTTTGCCTTTCAAAAAGTACTAGCCAAATATTTAAGTAATCTTAGCAGAATTTTAAGAAAACAAAAGGTGTGACCTCCGTGGTCAAAAACACCCAAACATGAGTCTTGGAAGCAGAAAAAAAGGAGTTCAAATCAATAGCCGCGATAAACAAAAGGGGGGTCTAAGACCAATACAACCCCGACAGAAAATCAAGCAGTTCCGGAATCTGTGGCCGGGTTTTCAGGGCGAGCTGGAGAAGCGCCGATTGCCGCGTCAGCGGGAATCTCCGTACTAAGGCCCGGCTGAATTGCCTTCAGTTCCTGGTTCGGCACAACAGGGGGGTCAGAGGTAGGTTCCTCAATCATAAGAGGAGCAGGAGCAGGATTAGGCCCGAGTTCGGGGGGTGTATCTGCCAAAAGAGCGGTGAACGATGAATGATCAAACGTTAAGTCCTTTACCTGAACGGCCTCTAGGTGAGCAGCCTTCTCGTCGGCTTTCAGGGGCTCGAGCTCTTCCTTCAGGTCGGCGATCTCACCCCTCTCTATCTCCTCCACCAGCATCCGGTTGGCGGTGATCTCGGCAGCTTGGAGTGCGTGTGGGAGTAAGCGGTTATGCTCCTCGAGATGCGTTCCTATCTTATCGATTGTATCTCAGAGCTCGGCTCGCGTTTTCCTCCTTTCCTCTCTCAGAGCTCGGCTCCGCACCCTTTCCATCTCGGAGCTGTTTCCTGCTTCTAGGAGTTGATTCCTGAGTTTGATCTCTTGGAGTTCCCTTTTTGCCTTTGTCTCGGCGGTGGTAGCCTTTAGGTACAGCTCCCCAGCTAGCTGAAGCTTGTCCTGGCAAGTTCAACCTCGACGGATTTGAGCTTCTTGTTGAACTTAGCTGCCTTTTCCACCTCAGCCCGGTTGGAGGCTTCCAAGGACTAGTGCTTCTTCACTTTCTTTTCTAAGTCGGAGATCCACGCTTGCATAACTCCTATTTCGGAGGACGAGGGGCTGGCAAAAACCTGCTCTTCGTAGTGAGCGACCGAGCTGTTGAAATCAAAGAGCATCTACAAAAGTCCAAGAAAAGTGTCAAAAACTGGGGGCTCAATCACTTGCGAGGCAAGGGAAAAGTAGTCTCACCTCGCTGACCTTCTCGGCAAAACGGAAGTAGTCCTCCTGGTTATTCACGGACATGTCTTTGAAGGCAGGGACCCAGGCTCCGGGTCGGCTGAAGCTGCGCATTATATCCGTTAGGGATTTCGGCGGAGCTGAGAGATAAAGCGTTTATATGTTAGTCCCCGATCATACGCATGTGGTAAGGTTGGACTATTGGTTAGCGGTTTACCTGGAAGTTCGCGCTTCGGAGGTCCCTTCGGGTCAGCAGAGCTCGGGGCCGTGGGCAATGGGCCTTTCAAAGCAGAGGTCTCAGTAACCTTCTCATCAGCTCGGGGCCGGGAGCTCACACGCACGGAAAGCGCGGGCTCTGCCGCTTTTCGTTTCTTAGACCCGCTGATTTTGCCTTCTTCAGGAGCTTGGCGAGCGGTGGGGGAGTCTGCACTGAGGTCGCTGTCGGGCAGAGTGATCACCTCGCGACCCGTGTCCTCCGGGGGAGTAGCCGAACTAGAGACCTCTCCTTCGAAGGGACTTTGGCCTTGATGTCCGTCAGCGCGACATGCATCTTCTTTTTCAGCTCTTTCTCCTTCAGCTCCATCTTCTTCTTGTACGCCCTCTCCTCGCGGTAATTCATCTTTGGAGGAGCGGATTGGGGAGAGGAAATGTTGAGAATCCTAGTGCGGATGCGGGGGCCGGCCTCACGAATTCTGGGGCAGGTGAAGGAGTCCCAGGCAATCTGACCGCTGCAGAACGTGATGAAGTAGTCTGCGAAGGTTTCTGACAACAGCCCCTGGTCAAGGGAAGTTAAAAAAAAAACAACAAAGCAAGAGTTAGTACTCCGAACTGAGAGACAAAAACAGGGGATTTTCGGATCTCCTCGCAGTTCTACCAGGTTTTTGGGACCAGTGCGGGATGAACAGCTCCCGCACTGGTCCCAAAGAAGTAGCCGCTTCGGTACTGCTCGTCCTTCTAGGGAAGGTCGTCGAAGACTCGGAGACCGGCTAGCGGGCTAAGGTAGAAGGTCCCTTTAGTCCGGCCGCACTTTATCTTGTAAAGGTGGAGGATATCCTGGATGGTGATGAGATAGCCGTGCTCTTCCGCCAGAGTGTGTAGGCAAAGAATAGTCCGAACAAAGTTCGGACATAGTTGGGGAAGGGTAACTCCTAGCGCGAACATGGCCTTCACTAGAAGCTCCGGCAAAGGAAAGTACATGCCACACTTCGAGAAGAAGATCTCGTAGGCACAACAGTACCCGTGTGGAGGATCCTCCGGTGACAAGTCCTCCCCCGGAGCCGCAGAGGATCTTTACATGCATTAGGTCTTCCTCGGTGATCGTCGACCGGGGATGATTACCTAGGGAAGCTAAAAGGTCGCGACCTTTATAGCTTACAGCCTAGAGATTCCGAAGCGGCAAAACCGGGGCACATTAATCCGAAAAGGCAACCTCGAGTAAAGGCAAATCAATCATATCTGATTCGGAAATCGCAGTTTCTTTAATTATTTCGCATTTAAAGTCCCCTGAACTGAATCACTTCGGAAGACTTGGGGGGCTTACTGTATGCACCAGAATTGCACCAGAATTGGCATCCCGGGCCAACGGCCCACTTTGCTTGGGCCCGTTTAAGAAGGCCCATTCTCGGAACTGCTCACCACGCTAAGTGGAATCCAATGAGATTCGAGAAGTTGAAAAGAGAATCAAAACGGACTATCAGCGGGTCAAACGACGCCTTAATGAAGATCGCGCGATCTGCGGAGCAGAGTTCGCCGGACGTTTAATGCTCACCAAAACTATATAAATAGTAGAGAGGACTAAATGTAAAGGGGTCGGATTTTTTTTACCTCGAGGCTAATAAAACAATACACTCTTTCTCTCGATTAGTTGCCATTTACTTAAGAGTTCGGACAGGGAATTAGGAACCCACTCAAGTTTACTTCGTTTCAGCTCGTGGATTTCAGCTCCCATAGATTGGATCGACGAAATATCTTGGCAAGTATCTCGGTATGCCGGTGTTGCATAAGAGGTTGAATAAGGAGACATACGGTGAAATTCTAGAGCGAGTTACTTCTAGGTTATCATGATGGAAAAGCCACTGTTTGAGCTTTGCCGAAAGACTAACTATGACTAAGGCAGTGCTTACGTCAATCCTAGTGCATGCTATGAGTACCATTGCCTTACCTAAATCAGTTATTGATGAACTTGAGAAATCGTCGAGGAACTTCTTATGGGGAAGTCAGGATGAGAAGCGACGGCAACATTTACTAAGTTGGGACCATGTTTGTCCCCCAAAGGGGGAAGGAGGCTTGGGAATTAAGTCGGCAAATGAGATGAATAAAGCCTTACTCGCAAAAGTTGGATGGAGATTACTACAAGAAAAAACGAGTCTTTGGTCTCAGGTTCTTCGTAGTAAGTATAAAGTTGGCAACATTAAAGACCCTCGCTGGTTGGTTGTGAAAAGTAAGTGGTCTCCTACATGGAGAAGTGTTGGTGTGGGTTTGAAAGAAGTGGTGATCCTAGGAGTTAGATGGGTGTTGGGGGATGGTCGAAATACACGGTTTGGGTGGATCCTTGGTTATCCGGTTCGCCACTCGCAGAGAGAAGCATAAGAATTTTACCCGCCGGACATGAGCTGCTTCGTGTTTGTAATTTCTTGCGGGAAGGACGAGCCTTATGTTACACAGGAGTGTAGTCTACAAATGAGATCAGTGGTTATTGACGGTGTGACTGGGGTGAAGGAATAATATCATGGGGAGGCACCCAAGATGGCAATAATAGCGTATGACCGGATCTTAGTGCCTTGTTTTCCCGAGTTTGGAAGGCGATGGTTCCGGAGAGGGTTAGTGTTTTTCTGTGGTTAAGCATGAATCAAATATTGATGACAAATATGGAGAGGATGAGGAGACATTTATGTGGCTCGGGACTGTGCCAAGTTTGTAAAGGGGGAGAGGAGTCTATTTTTCATATTCTAAGGGACTGTCCTGCGATGAGTGGATTTTGGAACCGACTCCTAAAGCCTAATAACCGACGGGAGTTTTTTGAGCAACCGTTACTTGTGTGGCTTTATACAAACTTGGGGGACCACTCGAATACTGGTGATAGTATTTGGTCAACCATGTTTGCGATGACGGTTTGGTGGGGGTGGAAATGGAGATGTGGGAACGTGTTTGGGTCTAACCAGAAGTGTCGGGACCGGGTTTGGCATCAGCAGGAGGGGTACTACGGAACGAGGAAGGACAATGGTGTGGGGGGTTTGCTCTAAACATTGGGATTTGTTCCGCTCCTTTGGCTGAACTATGGGGTGTGTACAATGGGTTGTATAATGCCTGGGAGCACCGTGTGAGGAGGTTGGAGAATGAGGTGGATTCGGAGATAGTTGTGGGATTTCTTACGACAGGGATTAGTGAGACTCATCCGCTGTCGTTCCTGGTACGGTTGTGCCATGGCTTTATATTAATGGACTGGATAGTCCGTGTTTCGCATGTGTATAGGGAAGCTAATCGTCTCGCAGATGGCTTAGCGAACTATGCTTTTTCTTTACCATTAGGTTTTCATCCGTTTGCGTTGGTGCCGGATTCAGTTAATGACAGTTTTTTGGAGGACGTTCGGGGAAGCATGTTTCCTCGACAAGTCCGGTTGTAATGGTTTTAAGTTTGTTTTAATAAATTTCGAGCCTTCTACCAAAAAAAAAAAAAACTCTATAAACTGTCCCAATCACCAATTCACCCAAAAAAAGATGAAAATCGGCTTCCTCGAACCAGTATTAATAAAATGTGTTGAATTAATATATTAAATTTATACAAATACTAAATTATATATGCATTTTTCATAAATTTTAATTTTAAATATGAAATTAACTTCTTGTGTCAATATGTGAAATCCTGATGATGTATAATCCATGTATGCAGAGAGAACCTAAACAACATCGTAAAAATTATTGTTACAAACTAGGTTCAAATCGGAACAAATTCTAGTTGTCTGTCAAAGCTCAAACTTTATTCTCAAATGCTCCTCTTCTAAAATTTAATTTAATTTTGATTTAAAACAATTCAAAAAGAGATAAATACTTTTGAACCCCTTATACTTGGGAATTATTACTAACCCCACCAACTAAAAAGGGTTAAAAAAATCCAATCGTTCTAATGTCGGTTCAAACTTTTTGAAATCCATAAATCCCCAAATCAAAAGACAAAATCATCTTTGTTTTTTTTTTCGTTCGAGTCTCGTTCATAGACAATACACTAGTAAGAAACTCGGGGAATTCTTCATCTTCACCCTTTTTCTTGTACGCCGGTGCAGCTAGAGACAACTTGTGGATTTGTAAGTTGAACACAATATATTATTTTTTATTTTGTAACTAGTGTAGTTTCGGAAATCGATTTGAAACTATTATGATTGCTTTTCTCAATATTGTTGCATTTTTAAGGAGAATTTAAAGATGCTTGCTATGCATTAGGATTATTGGATGATGACAAAGAAAATATTTCAGCCATAAAAGAAGCAAATTTATGGTGTCTTGGGAGGTACTTAACGAAGCTATTTGTGATGCTATTGATTTCAAAGTGTATTTGTTCCGCTTAATCTTTGGCTCGCGACAAGAGATATATTATGCGAAGATATTTTATTCCTCCATAGAAACCGCATGAATGATCAAGGTACATCGAGATCTTAGTAAAAGTTTTATAAAATATTTGGTCTATTGTTTATGAATGCCTTTATAAGAGAATTTTTATAATCATCCGTATAAATAATTCTCGGTATAAAAGTTATTAATTCTATCATAAAAATTGAAATGGAGGTATTATGTTAACACAAGCTCAAATATGGAACATATGTTTGTCGGAAATCGAATTGCTAATGTGTTCGAATAGCCCTTCCCTTTCTTTTTTCACTAATATGCCAACACCAGACGATAGTGTGATAAATCCTAATGAAAATAGGCTTATTATGGATGAGAAAAACTATAAGCCTCATGAACAAAAGACAGAATACAACAGACTGTTTGCTATGTTAATTGAAGAGCAAAGACGTGTTTATCAAGAGATAATTTACTCGGTAAATTAAAACAAGGGTGGTATGTTTTTTGTGCATGGATTTGGTGGTACTGGAAAAACTTTCTTGTGGAGTATTCTTGGAGCTGATATTCGATCTAAAGGTAATATTGTTCTAAACGTTGCATCGAGTGGAATAGATGCTTTGTTGTTGGAAGGTGGTAGGACAGCTCATTCTAGGTTTTGTATACCTATCAATATAAACGAATATTCAATGTGTTCGATCGATGCAGAGTCCAATCTAGCATAATTGATTAGAGAAGCGAAGCTCATTATATAGGACGAGGCTCCGATGATGAACAGACATTGTTTTGAAACGTTGGATAAGACTTTGCAAGATATAACGAAGTGCAATAGGATTTTTGGAGGTAAGGTAGTTGTTTTGGGAGGTGATTTTAGACAGATTCTCCTAGTAATTCCTGAAGGTGGTAGGGTCGCAACAGTTTTGGCCTCTATAAACTCATCGTTGCTTTGGCAAAGTTGTAAAGTTTTAAAGCGTACAGAAAATATGTGCTTACGAAAAGGTGTTAATAATGAGCAATCGGGTGCTCTCGCCGAGTTCTCAAAGTGGCTTCTTGATATTGGTGATGGGAAAATCTGAGGATCCTATCCACGCAATTGTTCATGAAATCTATGGTAATTCCTTCGCTAAAGAGAAGGACCCAAAATTCTTTAAGCGAATAGCTATTCTTAGTCCAAGGAACGAAGACGTTGATAAAATCAATCAATATATGCTTTCTCAACTACCAGGTGTGTATTATAATTGTTTACGTGTATTTAATTCTATACTTTTTGAAAAATAAGTATAGTAGATTACCTGTGTATTATACATATTTAATAATATTATTATAGGTGAAGAAAGACATTATCTTAGTTCAGATTCCATTGAAACATCGTATACGAGTGTTTTCGACGATATGGTCTACTCGCAGGAATTTTTTAAACAATATAAACGTTTCTGGATTACCTAAGCATGAATTAACATTGAAGAAGGGAGCCCCTATCATGTTGCTAAGGAATATAGATCCTAAAGGTGGTGTGTGCAATGGTACGAGGTTAATTGTAACTCAGATGGCTAATCATGTTATAGAGGCAAGAATTGTAACAGGTAACGGTGTTAATGAAAAAGTACTTATCCCAAGAATGTTTGTGTCTCCGCCAGATGCAAAGTTTCCTTTCCGTATGAGGCGTCGCCAATTTCCTATAGCTCTTGCGTATGCAATTACTATTAACAAAAACCAAGGTCAAACGTATGAATATGTTGGATTGTTTTTACCAAAGCCAGTCTTTACACATGGACAACTATATGTTGCACTATCTAGAGTGACGACGAGAAAAGGATTGAAGAATTTGATTACGAATGAAGATGGTGCATGTCAAAACAAGACCCTAAACGTAGTTTTTAAAGAAGTTTTTGATAACATTTAATTACGTATCAAGTTGTTGCATCTCCAGTTTTACGTGCTTTACTTTTCATGCAAGAATAAGTATTATCATGCATCCACTTTTTTGGTTGCACTCTTGAACAATTTCTCTTTATATAGTTAATCTTTTCAATTTTTAATCGAATAAACCTAATGTATTTTCTAAATAAATTCTCTAATTCTTATAGCCGCTACTTAAAAAAATGCATCACAACTAAAGAATTAGATTGAAGATGTAAAAGTTTCTTTATAATTAGGAAATAGAGTATGATAATTTTAAAATATATGAAGATGTAATTTCGAAAGTTTTAATAGTAGCTTCCATTTTTATTTTTTTAATTGATACTTTGATAAACTGTAAAAAAACACTTGGATCTCCTTTTTAAAGTTTCACGTGTTTACCATGCATCCTCTTAAGATGTTTGTTTTGTTTCCAAACTTGAATAAGAATGCTATTGCATTTACTTTTTAATCTAACAAACTATTGGTTTTTTATTTTAAAAAATGATACTTAATCAAATTACTAATCTGTTAGCTAATTTAAAATTGTTAATCCATTAACCGATGAATTTAATGTAGGGAATATATTTGGAAATTCGATTAGTGTTAAAAAATCTTTAAGGTACCAATGTTTTATCAAAAATAACCAACATTAATCAAATCTAATTTATTATTTATGATTTGAATACAAAAAACTTGGTTCACACGAAATAATAGTTTTATACAAAAAAAGATAAATTAAACTTAATTGAAAACAAAAACGACGCACTATTTCGATTTATGATTATATATATTGTTTCATTAATAGACTTTTCATCTTCTTCCAACTATGAATCTATTTGGCAAAATTGAAACCGATAAAACTCTTAAACACGGAGTCTCTTCTTCTACACTTTTCTTCAAAGAAAATCATGATATTCTACACGGCGTTTCAAAATGCGGAGAGATTGCATAGCCAATTTGAATCCGTCGAGGACTGATTGGAACATAGACGTGAAGATTTTGAGTATTGCTTACAGGAGAGATTTCATGACGAAGAGGGTTTTAATCCTTGCTGATCAAAGGGTAATTATCTTTCCTATTTAGATATAGCATTTGTTTGTAACTTACATATAGTCATTGAATCGATTAGTTGAATCAATACTTGATTATTGTGATCATGGTTGGACATAACGTTCTAAGTAGATGAATTCTAAATGTAATTGCGCTAAACGCAATTCGTAAGAACTCTATAACATATTAATCACTAGAACTGCTTAATATATATGTTATAGTGATTGATTTAGATATCGCAATTGAAGAAATACTGAATTCTTATTGTAGGGTGATCGTATTGAGGATTCTTAATTCTGCAAGAATTTCAAACACTCTGTACCTAATCATATTTACGATGGGGAATGGTATAACATTCGAGATTTCAAGGTGATCAAGCCAGTCTTGCCAGAACGGAACACCAGCCATCAATACTAGTTAAAGTTTTTTGGGAAGACATACATGATGATCCTAGATACTCTGTCCACCAGAGATTACTACCGGTTTGAAGATTTTAGTCATGTCTTCAAAGGAGTCATCACATTCAATAATTCGTATGGTAAGTTTGCTTTTATTTTACAACATGCTGTAAAAATTTCAGTATGTTTAAAGTAATAAATTTTAACAAAAGTTTCTCTTCTTGCGAGTCATGCTAGATTTATACGGTTCTGTTATTGATGTTGGTCCTTTGAAAGAAGAGTTTAGAAAGATGGATGAGTATGGTAATACTTATGGTGTCAATTCTCTGGTTTTCAAGCTTATTAATGGAAGGTAACTTGCTAAATATTGCTAAAATTATGTTCAATCTACATTTAATTGTTTGCTTTTATCTCGGCATACTTACAGAGTATATCCTGTTGCAGGAATGAAAATATCTTCTGTCATTTAAGAGGAGACAGTGCTGCAAGTTCTTAACTGAATGGATATCAAAGGAATACAATACCACATACAAAGTACACCCAGTCTTTTGTGTACTCAGATTTTGGAGATTGTCATCCTTTCAAGGTAACCACTTAATTTATTTATAGCACGAATTAAGAACTAGAACTCTATTCTTTCTTCATGATACATTTTAGGAAAGCCGTGTATTACCAATGATGCTAAACACGATGGTGGATTTTCAAGGATAATTTTAAATCCAAATAATCATGGACTTCAACATCACAGAACAAGGTGATTTCTTACATACTGTCCATAGTCAATATTTTTCGGTAAGTTGCTTCCCTTATTTTGTAGCTCTGAGTTTGCTGCATCATACCATTTCAACAAATCTTCTAACCAAGGAGTAGAAGAGACGATCCATGCAACATTAGCTTAGAAGTAATCTGGTCGGTTGGATCATTTTTTGATTAGTTGTAACTTATTTTCATTACTTCATGGGAAAAATATTGTACCATTTTCAGTTCTTTCCTAAAAGGATGTTCTAAGTATTACTTTATATGTAATAATGTAAGTATGTTGTCTTTGATTTTTATATCAGGTTTTGGTTTAACAATATATAAATTTTGGTCTATTGCTTGATATATAAACATATATCATTACATTGATGATCTTCAAACAATGGGCCGAAGTTATTTTTATTATCATTTTCGGTTTGATAATTACATATTAATCTTGATCATGCTATAGTATTCATATTATCTTGAAAATTATAATACAATTGGTTCACGTGGACGGAGTCAAAAATTCAGAATAAAAGGGAACCAAATTATATCCATAAGAGGCAACGACTAATTTTTGAGATGATTTCTCCTTAAAAACATCATAGGATATTTATGAATGCCAATATTTGAAGAAATGATTTGAATGGTGACGCTTATTGATAAGCCGGTAGCCGGGGACCCATCCGGCCGAGAAAAACTTGGGGTCCTCGACAAACTTTCGGAAAATCGAGTATTGATGCGAATGTTTATCAATGGGTTCTCCTTAAAACCAGCATAGAAAAGTTATGAATGACGATAGTCAAAGAAATATCTCGGACGGTCAAAGGTTATCGATCAGTCGGTAGCCGGACCACCCATCCGGAGGAGGAAAACTTGGGTCCTCGACAAAGTTTTGGAATGTGCCGTATTGATGCAAATGATATTCAATGGATTCTCCTTAAAACCATCATAGAAAAGTTCTAGATGTCCATAGTCGACGATATCTCTCGAACAGTCGAACCTTATCGATCACCCTGTAGCCGGTCGACCCATCCGGACGAGAAAAATTTGGGGTCCTCGACAAAGTTTCGTAAAGTACCGTACTGATGGGAATTTTTCAATGGATACTCCTTAAAATCATCATAGAAGAGTTCTAGATGTAGATAGTCGAAGAAATGTCTCGAACGGTCGAATCTTATCGATTACCCTGTAGACAGTCGACCCATCCGGACGAGAAAAACTTGGGGTCCTCGACCAAGTTTCGTAAAGTCCCGTATTGATGCAAATATTTTTCTATAGATTCTCCTTAAAACTATCATAGAAGAGTTTCGAATGCAGAAAGTCGAAGAAATGTCTTGACCGGTCGAAGCTTATCCAGACGAGGAAAAATTGAGGTCCTCGACCAACTTTCGGAAAGTCCAATTTTGATGCGAATATTTTTCGATGGATTCTCCTTAAAACCATCATAGAAGAGTTATGAATTTCGAAAGTCGAAGAAATGCGTCGAACGGTCGAAGCTTATCGATCATCCTTATGAAACATGCAAAATTTCATCCAATAGTGTCGATTTTGTAACATTTAAATTATCTCATTCAATATAGTTACCCAATAGTTTAAATATGGCAATTTTTTGTTATTTGTTAGTCGAAATGTTAATATCAATTCGTCTTCAAAGTATAACGCAAACAGTATATATTTATTCGGTGAACCACGGCGAAGCGCGGGTTATTTCCCTAGTTTATAAATAAAGCATTTAAATTAAATCAGGACAAAACTGTCTTTTATATATATTGAAAAAATTGTTTTTTATTTTAAATAGGGTAAGTGTAGTTTTCAAAGCAAAACTTTAAAATAGGTAGAATTCAAAATCACCCAATAAAAATATGTGTCAGCCCAATAGAGTTTTAAACTCTAACAGTCTTTATTGTTTTGCTCCATGTTATGTAACGACGACTAACGTCTAACGAGTCAAATAAACATGTAATGTAACTAACAAAAGGGGTGAGTGAGACTAATCCCAACTCCTTTCTTTGTCGTATAATATTTTGTTTGTCTTTTAATTTTTTTAGCACCTTTCTTTATAATTGTAACTAGGTAACATCCCGCGCATATGCGCGGGTTATTGTATTGATACTAGGATTTTTCTATCAGTTACCCTAGAGTACTATCATGTCATTGCAGTACAATAGGTATCAATCCAATCAGGTGTGATGCTAGCAATCAAGATATATCAGAAATGATTAAGTCAAGCAAGTATAAATGATCTTTTGGTTTTCAGTGATACTAAGCAAACATGTTAAACATGCGATAAATGTAAGGCTGTAAAACATAGACTACCATGCATAAACTAAAACGTAACGATTATTGATACTGGCAAGAAAACAAAGCAGACCAAGTAAATAACAAGAGAATTAGACAGAAAGCACAAATGGATAGAAGATCCCGAGGATGAGGTTATTGATGTAGGTGGAGTATGCTAATCTACTTCGAGTGTTTATCAAACTGCAAACATTCTAATCCCTAGACAATGAACTTCTAATACTAGTCAATCCAATCTCTTGGCAGAAACTATCAAGTTTACAACACTTCCTAATCTCAATTCTCATCGATGAAACATGTAGTAAACAGGCATAAAGAAACAGCTCATTAATGTCAATAAACATCTTAGACAACCAATCTCTTGGGCTAAGCATGTAAATCTCTGGCACTAGTTGGTTCAGACATTTCATCATATACCTTTCGGGTATGAAATGTCTATGACCCAGTTCCAATTGATCAGAGAAGAACTAGCTAATAAAACTCTAGTCCAGAAGGGAAACAAAACGAATCTAACATAAACACTCTAGCAAACTAACATCCTCCACCTAATCTATCCCATCCTCAAGAACCCTAACACTAGCCCTGGGCAATCGGTAAAAACCGATTAAACCAAACCGATCAAACCGAATGTTTCGGTTTTCGGCAGTGTGTGAGAGAGGAGAAGTAAACCGAACAGCATAATTATTTTAGGAGTTCGGATTTCGGTTTTCTCGGTTCGGTATCCGATTACCGATCGGTTTCTTCGGTTTAGAGGAACATGGTATAAAAACTTAAAACCCTAGCTAATTCATTATATCAACACCTAGAAAAAAAAATCTCTCCTCCTCTCTCTTTTACGCCTCTCTTTTGCCACCTCTTTCCACTCTCATCTCCTTCTTCTTCTTCTTCCTTTTTTTCTAGACTCTTCTACATCTTGATCCTCATCGTTCTTGTCTTTTTCTTCATACATTCTTTTTTCTTTTTTGTTCCCCTAAGTCAAAAGCTTTAAGTCGTATTCAACAGTGGTAGTTATGACCAACTCAGCTGGTTTTGATGAACTGACAGCGTGAGATTTGTGGTAAGATTATATTATTAGTGTTATTTGCTTTTTTCGTAGCCTAGATCTTAGATTTCATGATTATTTCATCTAATTTAGTTGTTTTATTTCTTGTCTTTCTAAGAATGCAAGAAACAGAGGCTCATTCAACGTAACATCCCTGAAAGTTGGTCGAGCTTGCCGTCGATGTCACCGTGATAGCGTCCGCCGCCGATATAACCGTGATAGTGGCCGTCTCCGTGACAGCAACACCAATAGCTCATATTTTTTTCAAAACCCTAACTTCTAATCGGGCTAGACTGTTAATTGTATGTTGGGCTCTTGTTAAAATCCTAATGTTTAAGTGGGCTGAGCTATTAAGTGGGCTTTTGTTAGTTGTATTTTAGTGGATTTTGATTTGTAATTGAGTTCAAAATTTATCTTCAAATATGTAAACCGAGAAAAAACCGAAATAACCGTAGTAAAAATATTTTCGGTTCAATTTCGGAACATAAATTTTTCTCAATAACCGACCCGAACAAACCGATGACCGAACCGACCCGAACCGAATTTTAATTCGAGTCTATTCGGTAAAAAATTTTGAAAACCGAATTTCTCTTAAACCGAATAACCCGACCCGAATAAACCGGATAAACCGAACGCCCAGGCCTACCTAACACTACTCAGACGCAGAAATCATGTTAAACATCATGAAACAAGAATCGTTCAAAACATGCATAATAATAAAGATGACAGGAAGAGTAACAACAATGATTCAAGAACTAACTGCAAAATATCAATGACTCAAAAGAAATCACGATTACAATTCTCAGGATCGTTTGGTGGCTAACAACAAAAACCTAATAAAATAAACTCGATCCCTTGGGCAATCCAAATGAGACCTATTTATAACAATGTTTGGGAAAACCTTAAAACATAAAACGACAACGTAAAAGCGGTTTAAAAGTTGTAATGGTCATGTGGGTCGAGTGAGCGTGTCGAGTAACACTTAATTTCTTCTCTGCATCATTTCATACTCGACCGTGTTCCTCGAGTGAACGTGTCGAGTGACCTGTGAAACCATCAGCTACTTCTTTGCTTTGCTCGATCATGTCACTCGAGTGAGTGCATCGAGTGACAGGTGGTTCTGCTTCGCTTCCCTTCTGCTCGATCAGCTACTCGATCGTATACGTCTGCTGGTCACACGATCGTCGTTGTAATTGCAATGTATCTCTGCTGCCTACTTGATCATCCTGCAACGCATCATTGCTTCTCACTCGATCGTCCCACTCGATTGTGTGCATGTCGAGTAACACTTGTTCCTCTGCTTCGCTCTGCATGTCTCCTAAGTACCTGAAACACTCCAAATATGCACAATGTATGCAAGATATGCGTGATATGCATAAACCCTACCTAAGTATGTAAAACATGCAGAAAGGGATCAATATGATGCGAATCAACAAGTGAAGTATGCTGAAAAGATGATAAATGCATGCTCAAAAAGCGATGAAATACAGACTTATCATGTATAATAAAATTAAATAACTAATTTAGATTTATTTACTAATTATTAAATAGATTAAATTAAATAAGTTTTAACATGAGAGTATCCAAGGGATATAGTGGTGATGTGTTGTTCCCTCTTTGGATTCATTCACCCCTTTTTTTCTTTATGTCTCACATGATAAAATATCACCAAACAAAGTTTGTCTCCCATTCCACACATATTTTGTTTATTGTCCCATACTCGACTCTGCATCTGCACCTCACACTGTTCTTCTAATTTCTCTGATATTCATGTTCAAACTTCATCAATGTGTAATCCTGACTAACATAAAACCAAAAACAAAAATCAAAAACACAAGAATTTTTAAGCAATATTTAAAGAATACCTTTGGGACTTCCTCCCAAGTGAGCTTGTTTAAAGTCATTAAGCTTGACTTTAATGACTTTTAGGCTTTGGGAGGCTCATAGAGAGGCATGGAGGACCCCTCTGGTGTCTCTTGATCAGCTAAGTACCGCTTGACACGTTGACCGTTCACAGTGAATTCACTACCATCCTTGTTCAAGAGTGTGATTGCACCAAATGGAAAAACATCTTTGATTTCAAACGGTCCAGACCATCTAGACTTGAGCTTTCCAGGAAACAGCTTAAGTCTGGAATTGAACAGCAAGACATGATCACCAGCCTTAAACTCCTTAACAACAATCTTCTTGTCATGGAATGCCTTGGTTCTCTCCTTGTAGATTTTCGAACTTTCGAAAGCATCAAGGCTTATTTCCTCAAGTTCATGGATATCAAGAACTCTCTTTGCATGGGCTGCATCAATATCTAAATTCCGAAGCTTGATAGCCCAACGCGCCTTATACTCAATCTCCACAGGGAGATGACATGCTTTACCATACACCAACTGAAAAGGTGTCCTTCCTATTGGTGTCTTGAAAGCTGTCATGTATTACCATAGAGTATCATCTAACTTGGTAGACCAATCTTTCTTCGAAGCCCCAACAATTCTTGACAAGATTCATTTTATGTGCATGTTAGAGACCTCAACTTGTCCACAGGTCTGGGGATGGTAGACTGTAGACACCTTATGCTTTACACCATATTTCTTCAACATGCTTTCAAAAACTTTATTGATGAAGTGTGTACCACCATCACTGATCACTACTCTCGGTACTCCATATCTGGGAAAGATGATGCTCTTGAACAACTTTAGAACAACCTTGTGATCGTTGATGGAACTTGCAATGGCTTCAACCCACTTTGAGACATAATCAACTACAACCAAAATGTAGACATTGCCATTTGATGGAGGATTGAACGGCCCCATGAAATCAATTCTCCAAACATAAAAAATTTCTGCTTCCAAAATCGGGTTCTGAGGCATCTCATTCCTTCTGTTGATGTTACTCATCCTCTGGCAGGCATCACACTTGGTGATGAAACTGTTTGTATCCTTGAACAAAGTTGGCCACCAAAGGCCTGCTTGTAGAATCTTCTGAACTGTTTTGAATGTGGCAAAGTGTCCTCCATAAGCGGATCCATGATAGTGCTGAAGCACTCCCTGCACTTCCCCTTCTGCTATGCATCTCCTAAACAGCCCATCTGAACCACTCTTGTACAAGTACGGTTCATCCCAGAAGTAGTGGTTGACATCTCTGAAAAACTTCTTTTTCCTATAAGGATCCATGTCTGCAGGAATCTCTCCACAGACCTTGTAGTTCACCACATCCGCATACCAGGGCATACTCTCTGAATTGACTGCTAGACATTGAAGCTCTTTCATAGCCATTCATGTTTGATGCATGTTCTTGCATATCTCAACGACCATAAGATGTTCTTCAGTCATAGAATCATTGATATGGACTGGATCTTCCGTTCTCTATCCCCTTCTTGTCAACAATCTCCATATCAAACTCCTGGAGTAGAAGTATCCATCTCAGCAGTCTCGGTTTGGTATCCTTCTTGGAGTATATATGCTTAAGCGCAGCATGGCCTGTGTAGACTACCACTTTTGATCCCACCAAGTAACTTCTAAATTTCTCAAATGCAAAGACTAAAGCCAAGAGCTCTTTCTCTGTTCTTGCATACATCCCTTGTGTCTCATCAAGAATTCTGCTCGCATAGTAGATGACATGCAGCTTCTTCTCTATTCGCTGCCCCAACACAGCCCCTACTGCATAATCTGAGGCATCACACATTATCTCAAAAGGATGATCCCAATCTGGAGATTGGACTATTGGTGTTGAGACTAACGCTTCCTTAATCTTGTTGAAAGCTTCCAGACAGCTCTCATCAACTACAAACTCCTTGCACAACAGTCTTGTAAGGGGTCTTGCAATTTTTGTGAAGTCCTTGATGAATCTTCTGTAAAACCCAGCATGCCCAAGAAAACTCCTTATATCCTTGACTGTCTTGGGAGGTTGCAACTGTACCATGACCTCAATCTTTGCCTTATCAACCTCAATCCCTTTCTCTGACACCTTGTGTCCCAACACTATCCCTTTGTTCACCATGAAGTGGCACTTCTCCCAGTTGAGCACTAGGCATGTCTCCTCACATCTTACCAATAACCTGCAGAGATTCAACAAACATGAGGAGAAGGAGGAGCCATACACAGAAAAGACATTCGTGAATACCTCCACCATCTCCTCTATTAAGTCCGATAATATAGAGGTCATACACCTCTGAAATGTTGCAGGCGCATTACACAAACCAAAAGGCATGCGTCTGTAGGCAAATGTGCCATAAGGACAAGTGAAAGTAGTCTTTTCCTGATCATTTGGATGATTGGCTAATCTTTCTAACATTTGATCAATGAAAGGAAGAGGGAAATGGTCTTTTCTAGATGCAACATTCAGTTTTCTGTAATCAATGCACATCCTATGGCCAGTGATAGTCCTAGTAAGGATCAATTCATCTTTGTCATTTTTATCACTGTAATTCCTCCCTTCTTAGGTACACAATGTACTGGGGATACCCAAGTACTATCAGAGATAGGATAAATAACCCCAGCATTCAACAGTTTAAGAATTTCTTTTTTCATAACTTACTTAAGATTAGTATTCAATCTCCTTTGATGTTCAATACTAGAGTATGATTAATTTTCCAGATTGATCATATGCATGCAGAGACTAGGTGAGATCCCCTTGATATCATCTAAGGAATAACCTATGGCCCTTCTATATTTTCTAAGCTCAGTGACTAGCAACTCTAATTCCTCATTACTCAAGCTAGCATTCACAATGACAGGATAAGTAGAGTTAGATCCAAGGAATACATACCTCAGTCATGAGGGTAAAGGTTTGAGCTCAACCTTGGGAGCTTTTAACTCTGACCAGTCATCATCCGCCGCTTTGATAGGGTCAACAGCTGGGTGAGTGATCGGGTTGCCATTGACTTGCTCCTCTACTGCGCATACCTCCTTGACAAACTGATCCAATTCTTCAAAACGTTCTGAATCATCAGTTGCCTTGTAGGTATCCAGCAATGTTTCGTAGACCTTGGTCTCAGCATGAAAAAATCCATCTGATCCATTCTTTGTCAAGGTCGTCTTGAGATGATCCTCCTCAACAAGTTCTTCTAAAAGTTCATCAGCTAGCTGATTCATCTCCTTTATCCAGAACACATGTCCATTGATCGTTGGTTTCTTCATGGACTCCTTGATGTCAAAAGTCATCTTGAAGTCTTCTCCCAAGCATAGATCAATTTTGCCTTTCTTAACATCAATGATGGCTCCTGCAGTGGCTAGGAATGGCCTTCCCTGAATCAAGGGATCCTTAGGCTCTTCATCAATTTTCAAGACAACAAAATCTGTAGGGACTTCAACAACACTGATCCTTAATGGCAAGTCTTCCAAGAGTCCATGTGGGAGCCTCACTGATCTGTCAGCTAGAATGAGAGATATGTTGCATACCTTGTATCTTGTGAATCCTAAATACTTAGCCACAAACAATGGCATTAGACTCACTGAAGCTCCAAAATCTCATAGGCACCTGCTGAAAGATAGAGGACCTAGTGAGCAAGGTAGAGTGAAGGATCCATAATCCTTAAGCCTCAAGGGAGTAATCTTCTTCTGGATAATAGCACTGCATTCATGACTCATCTCAAGATTACAATATAAATCATAAAGTAGATATGTAGATGACAATATACACATACAAATTCTATGTGTAAGTAATATTTTTACAGATGGTGCAAGATATGGGTTGCGGTAGAAGCATCTGCAAGTTTAGAGTTAGGTTTCTATGTTTAAATGAAAGTTTATGTTACTTAATTTTTCTTACAAATAATAATGTAATGGTCTAAAACGAGCTTACCTCCAAGAAGGAAGCCATCCGTTGATCCCTACAATAGTTCTTAGTCGTCCTATGGTTTGCTCCCGTCCAGTGATATAACAAGTTGCACTTGCAGAGTAGAGAGCTACCGCTGCACCCATGCCGATACCTCCTACTCCTATCATGACTATCCAAAACCAATTGGATTAATAGATGCATATATAAAGATTGATGCATTTATACTATAAAACTAGGCATGTTATGTGTAGATGATGATTATGGGTTACCATTGCCTGGTTCATCTTTGAGAAGGTTAACAACAAACGCAACTGTAGAATTGAAAGAAACCATATCGTCTTCCATATTCTCAGAAATTCCCGTCATATCGCACCCTAAGTCATCAAATATATAATGTTATTAGTATTTAATCAAAATTTTAGAAGACATTAAATAGAAATAGTGTTTTTCTGAAGTTTAAAGCCAAATAAATATATCTTACAAGCAGTAGTTTGGGTTCCACCCAAGAAAGTAAGGGGACGTGTTGGAGCAGTCGGACAAATCCATTTTACCTATGCAGCAAAATCATAACTTCTAATTAGAAACTTCTGTTTGGCTAATATATATATATATATATATATATATATATACATTCAGATTTATGGAAAAATTAACATGTGCATGGATTCATACATTTGGAAGATTCAATTTATGTACAAACATAGCTGAGCTGCATGCAGAAAGAATAGACATATAGAGTGAGAGACGCACTTGAAGTACAGAAATGAACAAGACTGATTTTACGTATATACATGCAACTTTAGGGAAGTAAGCTCATAAGAAATGAAATTTAATACAAAAAGCTAAGGGAAAAAATATTATGTACAATACTTCAAACAAAATCAAATCAAATCTTAAAATATGTCAAACATGCTATACTAAACTTAAATAGAAAAAATAATTTTCAGTTCCATGCATGTTTCTTCCAATAAAAACTTAAATGTTAGAAAAATTTCCGAACATGTTTATAAATTACTCTGTTACTAGAATATGTTACTTGGTTTAAACTTTTGTTAAAACGGAATAGGTTACTTCGATACTTGAAAACAAGGAACCAAATATATATATATATATTATAATAAAAGTAAAGTATGTGATTGTCAGATTGCGTTACTTTTGGTCATTCATCCCGATGTCATGAAGCCAGACTATAGTTGCCTTGTGAATTCTTGTTGGTGAAACTATTGTAGTTTCTCCACAAGAAATGCCACTACCTGTACATATTGTAAAATTTTAATGTATCAAATCCAGACAGATATATAACTACAGGATAAAAATCATGAACAATCAACAATTAAAGAAAATACATACTAGAAGCTATGTTTTGATGAAATAGTCACTTCTTTCGATTTTTTTTTGATTTCTCTAGATACATATGGAAATTTGAAGGGGATGGTTTTGTGTATTTATTATCAAATTAGGAGTGTTCAGAAATAAAGTCTTCTTAATTAAAGTTGGGTGCATTTTAAAAAAAAAAACTCTTAATATTTAAAATGGAATATGCAAGAAAAAATTATTACCAATCAAAGTTTAATCTTCTTATTATGATGGTCAGATCTAGAATATTGTGTTTTTGGGGATATAATTTAATTGAGAACATAATAAAATGTGACTGGAAACCCAGCCCTACGAAGAAACATGAATAATGACAACAAGGAAACAAGAACAAACCAGAAGCCACATTTGAACTAGAAGCTTTCTTTTTTCTTGAACCAGAACCAAGAGCCATGTTTTGATATGAGAAAAAGTTGCACTAGAGGAAAAATATAAGAGAAGGCAAGGGAAGACAATGTGTATTTATACAAAAAAATGAGTGTTTCTTTTTTTTTTTTCTTTTTTTTTTTTTTAAACCAACAAAGGAACCCTATGACAGAAAAAAATAATTTTAACCAAAAAAAAAAGCAAGAAAAATCCAGTATTAAAAGTTGACAAAATCAAACACCTAAAAGTTATGACTAGTTTTCATAACAAAGTTTCACTGGAGGCATAATTCAATTAAAGTAATTTTAATATTTTGTTTATTTAGTTGTTGCTGGACTGGTCAACAAAATGAAAAGCTTATAAACCAAAGAAAAAAAAACTTTAGGTGTAATAAACACAATTCAATAATCTATAGATCATGCATATAAATAAAAGAAAAGAAAAACCTCTATATTTGACACTTTATCAAAGTTGTTTTAAAGGTACTTTTAATTATGATCTTATAAAGTAATGAGTGTTGTGTTTAAATGTAATTATTATAATATCCTTTTTGATTATCTATTTATAATTTATTCCCTAAATTAAATAGCACGTTGAGGTCCTTGATTTTCTATTATTTAAAGTTACTTTGTTGTGTCTATATAATGTGGTTTTAAACTAAAATATGTGTCTAAAAAAGTTAAACATAGTGCATGTATTCAATATGAAGTGAAAGATTTTCTTGTAGATAAAGCATCCATAGTCGAAATCTCCAACAACACATTCTTCGCTGACTTCAATTTGATTTAAAAGAATATCGTAATTTCTATATTGTCTCACACTCTATTCTAGAATGACATGAAGGCTATTTTTTGGCATTATCTAATCGCATGTAGACCTTGGTCAAGGAGACTCCACGGTAAGTGTTTGTTTGGACCGTGTTGGAGAAGCTACGGGAGCACAAGCTGTATGCTAAGTTGAGCAAATGCACTTTCTGGCAGCGGGAGGTTGGTTTTTTGTGTCACATTATCTCAGAGGAGGGGGTTTCTATGGATCTAGAGAATATTAAGGCAATCAGAGATTGGCCGAGGCTGACGAACGCTACCGAGATCCGGAGTTGTCTTTGGTTAGTAGGTTATTACCAAAAGTTTGTTAAGGCTTTTGTGAGTATGGCTCAAGCGATGACTAAGCTGACGGGGAAGGATGTTGGTCACCAGAGTGGGAGCAGAGTTTCGCAGACCTGAAGACGATGTTGACAAGTACTCCAGTGTTGGCGTTACCAGAGCACGGTGAGCCATATGTGGTATACACAGATCCGTAGAGAGTGAGTCTCGCGTGTGTGTTGATGCAGTAGGATAAGGGGATTGCCTATGCCTCGATGTTGTTTAGGAAGCATGAAGGCAAATATCCTACCCATAACTTGGAAATGGATGTAGTGGTCTTTGCCTTGAAGATTTGGAGATCTTATCTTTATGGCGGGAAAGTCCAGGTGATGACGGATTATCAGAGCCTGAAGTACATCTTTACGCAGCCAGAGTTGAATATGAGGCAGAGGCGTGGGATGGAGTTGGTGGCTGATTATGATCTTCAGATAGCTTACCATCCTGGTAAGGCTAACCTAGTATTGGATGCTTTGAGCAGGAAGCGGGCGGCTTCGGCTCAGGACTGGGACATGGAGGTTCTAGTTAGTGAGATTAGCACGTTGAGGCTGTGTGTTACTTCTCAGGAACCGTTGGGCTTGGAGGCGGCGAATAAGGCAGATCTTTAGACTAGAGTGTGGTTGGCTCAGGAGAAGGATGTGGGTCTTGTTAATGCTTCCAAAGTTTAAAAATATTGAGTCAATTTTATTGCAGAGTAGGGGAATCGAATCCATGACTTCTGAGGCCTATAAATAAACATAAAACCATTTATGTTCTCATAAATTTTGTTATATGTTTAATAGATAATTAACTAAATATATAAATGCAGGAATTAGAAAAATTACTGAGAAAGGAAAAGGGAAAATATTTGTTGGTGATGGGGATAAATATTAGTCATCAACACTGCTTGAGGAATTATTAACCTTTTGAAAGCTTTGCTGGCTTTCCAATTTAATTTCTCTACTTTATATAATGATTTCAACATTATTTTACGATTTTTGTAATTTTTTGGAAGCTTTATTTAAATTAACGATATAATTTTGCAAGAACATATTATTATTTCATTTTTGGTAAACACAATAACTATCCTGCGCAGAGCACATAACCATCACCTAGTAAAAAGAGAGAAAGACATTACTAGGAACCCTAAGGGTCATTTGTTTTTACAAAGAAACTTGATTAAAATAAACCTTTGAAAGCCGAAACAAAATTGTTAGTAGCAAATAGAAGTGGAAAAGTCTTGCAACACAGAGATTGATCATGAAACCAAAGCAGCACAAAAAAAGAGATTACTCCCATGTTGTCTACCTCTAAACAAGGGAAAGAGTCTGGCTCTACCGAATCAGGTTCTTCAAGTGGTTATAATATGACTCTTCTTTCTGTGAGGAACATCAACATGTTGTGGTACCAAAGAAAGACGAGTCTTTCGATATACCGGCTAAGAAAAGTGTTGTGACCAAGCCTTCTGGTTCCAAGACAACCACCAAGAAGACATAGGTGCTGACTCTACCCAAGAGCCAGAAGTTGAAACATCCATTGGCAATAACAGAGGAAGTGAGCAAGAATTAAGAAAAATCAAACGAGTGAAGATGTGAAGAAGGATGAAAAGCAAAAAAATCTGTTTGCTAGGATCTTCAGCGCGGAAGATGAAGTTATTTTCCATAAAGAAAGCATTATCTTCACCGCCAAGAGTGGAAGTCCTACTGAGAATATGGATGCATTTTATGAATATGTAAAAATTCCATCACTTTTGATGTTACGAAAGATCAGCTCCAAAGTCTAGAATTTAAAGAGAAAGTTTGTTGCAAAATTTCTCAAGTCTCTTTGAAAGGGAATAATAAAAGAAGACCAGATCGTGTTTTCAAAAGCTTATGTGTGTTCTGGAACCATGTATTAGAAGCATGTTTAGGAATGCTGGTTTGATTTGGTTTATGGATAATTGTTGAATGATTGTTGGTTTCGCAATTTAATTGTTTGGTTTTGGCTTGTTGGTTTGTTTCCGCTGATGGTTTGCCTGTTGGTTTAATTTGTTAGTTTAATATTAATTTATTGGATTAATATTGATGAATTAAAAAGTTGGAAAATGGGCTGGGTTGTTTCAATATATAGGATCATAAAATACATGTAATAATGACGATTGTTTTGGTTCAACGCTACTCAACAATACTCATTGAAGGGAAATGGATTATCCTCTCTAACTTTAATTTTGCTCTTGTGTTTGGTGGTTTTAGGCCAACGCCATATCGAATTGAAATTCGTAATAATAATTTTGCTTTTGTTACCATGACAACATCTTAGGTTGTGAGGTATTATCTAAATTTTATGAGTCTTGAGGAAGTTAAAAGTGGTAGCATGGATCAAAACTTTTGTGTTGGTAATTAAGACAAATCTATTATGGTTTAATTGTTATCAAACTTGAAAATATTAGTTTACATATCTTCTAAATAAATATAATCAATGCATGAAGATTTAATAGGCCGTTTTATATGTGTCATGAACTTGAGACGACAAGAAAATTAAAATGTACATCAACAACTTTTTTTCGAGATGAGGACAAAAAGTAAGTACAAAATATTTTGGTGTTGTTTTTTACTTAACAAATAATTACTGATGTGTCTGGATTTTACTCATTTTTAGCACTAGCTTTATGCATTGTTTTTGTCATTCTAGGTCTCATCACTTGATCACTTGATCATTTGTGCATATTTGCTTTATGTTGCTTCACTAGTAGAGTTTAGGCTTTGCATTGCATCCGTTGTAGATTTTGTGTCCAAACATGTGTTTACCAAGGGGAAAAGAAGGAAAATAGGCTCAATCGACCGAGTGGAGATCATGCATCCGATCGAGTATATGGATCCGAGCTGAGGAATCGAGTGAAGATTTGAGCGGACCAGAGAAGCAGCTCGACCAAGCATCCGACCAAAGCACTCAACCGGACCGATCGAGTGCACAACCAAGGCACTCAACAAACGTCTCGAATGTACCTGTTTTAAATCCAAAATGCACAAATATGCAAATGCCTATGCTAAAACTCCTAAAAGCGCAATATGAAGGAAATTAAACTATAATTCCTAAGAAACAAGACTCAAACTATGCAAAATGTGTAAAAAAAGTATGCTTAAGAATGTGAAGATATAGAGTTATCAGTCACGCACTCACCTTGATGTGGATTGAATGAAAGGACGAAACAGAGAGGAAACAGCAAGAACAAGATCCTCCTTGCAAAACTAGCCACGAATCCAACCCTCTGCTTGCTAGAACACACAAGAACCAGCCACATAAACCTCGAGAAAGCCTCACAAGCCTCTCCTTAAGTAGGAACAACCAACTCACAACCCTCTCTCTCTCCTTTGTTTTCATGAAGCGACAAAAGCCAAAAGTGAGAAGAAAGGCTGCTTCCACGAGTTTAAAGTCATTCCTAGGGTTTCTCCAATCAATACCAATTAAAACGACGATTTAAACCAAATCGTCTAAACCAAAAATTGATGGTGTCGATCGACGCTGTCCCAAAAACAGGACACGAGTGTTACATATCTAATCGCGTGTAGACCTTGGGTTTTCTAAAGTTAAGTAACATAGTAAGATCTTTCATCCATTTCGTTTGCCAGATTAAAATTTTCTTATAAACATACATGATTTCAATATAAATATCTTCAGCCGCATAAGAAACTACACACATGTAACTGAAAAAAAAAAACTAAAAGCAACTATGCGGCATAGTGTGGATTATGACCTAGTCTTTTGAAATCAGAATCATTTTTCAATATTAAGACTGTTTTTGCCAAAATATTAGTTAAAACACATAAAAAATCATTAAAACATGTAACAAAAAAAAACCAAATCACTGGAATGAATTTATTATTAATTAAAAAATTTAAGTTAATTCATGTTTAGATACCCTTCATTTGGTGTGAAATCCAGCTATGGGAAGAGGTCAAAATATTTGTTTCCAAATGGGAAGGGAACTATATATATATATATATATATATATATTATCATCTGTGACTTCTAAATTGTACGTAACGTACTATTTCAAACAACTTAATCTAGATCATAGTAAATATGCATGTTATTTACAGTAATCTATATATCTATTATCCCAAATCATTATATCAATGCCTGTTAATGAAAGCAACATGGAGAATATAATTGAAATCAACTTACTATAGTATTACATATACAATCATGTGTCAAGACGAACACAAAGTGACGTGACCAAAATCAGAACGCACACAAGCTCTAGTTAAACTTGAAAAAAAAATTTTAATTCATTTAATATAATACGCTTAAAACTGATCAGCTCATATAATTTGCCCTTAACTCACAAGGAAAAAAATGTCCATCTATAAAAAGGGCATATGTATGTACACAGGATTAAAATGAAAGAAAAAAAAACCAAGCCAAAATAATCCCAAAGAGAAACGATGCCTATAGAATTAAGCATAAAACTCCAAAGCCTTTGTTATCTCCTCTTGGCCTTCTGCTCCCTTCTTGTCATAGACCCTTATAATAAAGCGAATGAAACATTGCCTAAGAGAATAAGATGTTTGAACTTCATACAAAGGATACAATGCATATATATTAAAAGGTTCCCAAGAAAGAATACAATGCATATATATTACTGATTATGAACAAATAAGGAGAAATTTAATAAAAATGAAATATGCTATTATATATGTATAGTATATTGAATAATAATTTTACTCTCCAATTCCTTTCTCCATGCACTGGTGAGAATTGACCCTAGAGCTGGAGGTTCATTGTGAGCCACATGCGAACACCATTGATTACTTGGGGAACGTTTGCATGATGATCCCTATACAAGATATAACCCCAAAATTAGATTCAGAAAAAATAAAGTCAAGTAGTAATTAAACAAAAGCAAAGTTAAGTTAATTTATGTTTAGATACCCTTCGTATGGTGTGAATGTGACTGGAAATCCAGCCCTGCGAAGAGTGTCAAAACATCTGTTTCCAACTTGGAAAGGAACTATAACATCAGCTGTGATACACACAAAAAAGAAGGACAAAGAGGAATCAGTATCATCTCAAGATTACAATATAAATCATAAAGTAGATATGTAGATGACAATATACACATACAAATTCCATGTGTAAGTAAGATTTGTACAGATGGTGCAAGATATGGGTTGCAGTGGAAGCATCTGCAAGTTTTGAATTAGGTTTCTATGTTTAAATGAAAGTTTGTTTACTTAATTTTTCTTACAAATAAAATGTAATGGTTTAAAGAGAGCTTACTTCCAAGCAGGAAGCCATCCGTTGATCCCTACAACAGTTCTTAGTCGTCCTATACACCCATGCCGATACCTCCTACTCCTATCATGATTATCAAAAACCAATTGGATTAATAGATGCATATATAAAGTTTGATGCATTTATATTATAAAACTAGGCATGTTATGTGTAGATGATGATTATGGGTTACCATTGCCTGGTTCATCTTTGAGAAGGTTAACAACAAACGCAACTGTAGAATTGAAAGAAACCATATCGTCTTCCATATTCTCAGAAATTCCCGTCATATCGCACCCTAAGTCATCATATATATAATGTTATTAGTATTTAATTAAAATTTTAGAAGACATTAAATAGAAATAGTTTTTTCTGAAGTTTAAAGCCAAATAAATATATCTTACAAGCAGTAGTTTGGGTTCCACCCAAGAAAGTAAGGGGCGTGTTGGAGCAGTCGGACAAATCCATTTTACATATGCATAAAAATCATAACTTCTAATTAGAAACTTCTGTTTGGCTAATATATATATATATATATTAGCAGATCTATGGAAAAATTAACATGTGCATGGATTCATACATTTGGAAGATTCAATTTACGTAAACACATAGCTGAGCTGCATGCAGAAAGAATAGACATATAGAGTGAGAGACGCACTTGAAGTACAGAAATGAACAATAATTTTCAGTTTCATGCATGTTTCTTCCAATAAAAACTTAAATGTTAGAAAAATTTCCGAACATTTTTATAAATTACTCTGTTACTAGAATATGTTACTTGGTTTAAACTTTTGTTAAAACGGAATAGGTTACTTTGATTCTTGAAAACAAGGAACCACAAATATATATATATATATATATATATATATATATATATATATATATATATATTATAATAAAAAGTAAAGTATGTGATTGTCAGATTGTGTTACTCTTGGTCATTCATCCCGATGTCATGAAGCTAGACTATAGTTGCCTTGTGAATTCTTGTTGGTGAAACTATTGTAGTTTCTCCACAAGAAATACCACTACCTGTACATATTGTAAAATTTTAATGTATCAATTCCAAACTGATACAGTAAAACCTCTATAAATTAATAATGTTGGGACCAATAAAATCTATTAATTTATAGAGGTTTTAATTTATTGATAAATTAATAATTATTAATTTATAGAGAGATTTTTCTAATTTGGAAAGTTTTTTCAAAAAACTATTTAAAAATAAGATTTAATTATGATAATTTGTATTTTATATAATCAGTTACAAAGAAAAAAATAATTATTAAGTCTTGCAAGAGAATGCTAACAATTTTTGATATAGCAAAATATTAGAAATAAACTCTAACAAAAACTAATGTGTTTATATATACAAAGATTTTGAAAATTTTACCTAATTATTAATTTATAATATTGATTGGGCCATATATTTACAAATGATTTTCAAAAAATTATTATCTTATTATTTTATCGAAATTTATCTAAAACTACACTGGTCCCAACTTGGGACCGGATAAATTTATTAATTTATAGAGATTATTAGTTTATCGAGTATTAATTTATAGAGTTTTACTGTATATAACTACAGGATAAAAAATCATGAACAATTAAAGAAAATACATACTAGAAGCTATGTTTTGATGAAATTGTCACTTCTTTCAAAATTTTTTGGATTGCACTAGATACAGATGGAGATTTGAAGGGGAATGTTGTGTATTTATTATCAAATTAGGAGTGTTCAGAAATAAAGTCTTCTTAATTAAAGTTGGGTGCATTTAAAAAAAAAACTCTTAGTATTGAAAATTGGATATGCAAGAAAAAATTATTACTAATCAATGTTTGATCTTCTTATTATGATGGTCAGGTCTAGAATATTGTGTTTTTGGGGATATAATTTAATTGATAACATAATAAAATGAGACTGGAAACCCAGCCCTACGAAGAAACATGAATAATGACAACAAGGAAACAAGAACAAACCAGAAGCCACATTTGAACTAGAAGCTTTCTTTTTTCTTGAACCAGAACCAGGAGCCATGTTTTGATATGAGAAGAAGTTGCACTATAGATGAAAAATATAAGAGAAGGCAAGGGAAGACATTGTGTATTTATACAAGAAATGAGTGTTTCTTTTTTTTTTCTTTTTTTTTTAAACCAACAAAGGAACCTTATGACAGAAAAATCTAATTTTAACCAAAAAGAAAGAAAGAAAAATCTAGTATTAAAAGTTGACAAAATCAAACACCTAAAACTTATAACTAGTTTTCATAACAAAGTTTCACTGGAGGCATAATTCAATTAAAGTAATTTTAATATTTTGTTTATTTAGTTGTTGCTGGACTGGTCAACAAAATGAAAAGCTTATAAACCAAAGAAAAAAAACTTTAGGTGTAATTAACACAATTCAATAATCTATAGATCATGCATATAAATAAAAGAAAAGAAAAACCTCTATATTTGACACTTTATCAAAGTTGTTTTTAATTATGATCTTTTAAAGTAATGAGTGTTGTATTTAAATGTAATTATTATAATATCCTTTTTGATTATCTATTTATAATTTATTCCCTAAATTAAATAACACGTTGAGGTCCCTGATTTTTCTATTATTTAAATTTACTTTGTTGTGTCTATATAATGTGGTTTTAAACTAAAATATGTGTCTAAAAAAGTTAAACATAGTGCATGTATTCAATATGAAGTGAAAGATTTTCTTGTAGATAAAGCATCCGTCGTCGAAATCTCCAACAACACTTTCTTCCCCAACTTCAATTTGACTTAATAGCATATCGTAATTTCTATATTGTCTCACACTCGATTTTAAAATGACATGATGACTATTTTTTGGCATTATCTAATCGCATGTAGACCTTGGTCAAGGAGACTCCACGGTAAGTGTTTGTTTGGACCGTGTTGGAGAAGCTGTGGGAACACAAGCTGTATGCTAAGTTGAGCAAATGCAGTTTCTGGCAGCGGGAGGTTGTTTTTTTGTGTCACATTATCTCAGAGGAGGGGGTTTCTATGGATCGAGAGAATATTAAGGCAATCAGAGATTGGCCGAGGCTGACGAACGCTACCGAGATCCGGAGTTGTCTCTGGTTAGTAGGTTATTACCAAAAGTTTGTTAAGGATTTTGTGAGTATGGCTCACGCGATGACTAAGCTGACGGGGAAGGATGTTCCTTTTATGTGATCACCGGAGTGTGAGCAGAGTTTCAAAGACCTGAAGACGATGTTGACAAGTACTCCAGTGTTGGCGTTACCGGAGCAGGGTGAGCCATATGTGGTATACACAGATGCGTCGAGAGTGGGTCTCACGTGTGTGTTGATGCAGTAGGGTAAGGGGATTGCCTATGCTTTGAGGTTGTTAAGGAAGCATGAGGGCAAATATCTTACCCATGACTTGAAAATGGCAGTAGTGGTGTTTACCTTGAAGATTTGGAGATCTTATCTTTATGGCGGGAAAGTCCAGGTGATGACGGATTATCAGAGCATGAAGTACATCTTTACGCGGCCAGAGTTGAATATGAGGCACAGACGTTGGATGGAATTGGTGGCTGGTTATGATCTTGAGATAGCTTACCATCCTGGTAAGGCTAACCTGGTACCAGATGCTTTGAGCAGGAAGCGGGCGGCTTTGGCTCAGGAGTGGGACATGGAGGTTCTAGTTAGTGAGTTTAGCACGTTGAGGCTGTGTGTTACTTCTCAGGAACCGTTGGGATTGGAGGTGGCGAATCAGGCAGATCTCTTGACTAGAGTGTGGTTGGCTCAAGAGAAGGATGCGGGTCTTCTTAATGCTTCCAAAGTTTAAAAATATTGAGTCAATTTTATTGTAGAGCAGGGAATCGATTCCATGACTTCTGAGGCCCACAAATAAACATAAAACCATTTATGTTCTCATAACTTTTGTTATATGTTTAACAGATAATTAACTAAATATTTAAATGCAGGAATTCAAAAAATTACAGAGAAAGGAAAAGGGAAAATCCTTTTTTTTTGTCTTTGCTTTCTCTTTCCCTATTAAACGGACCGGACCTTCTTCCCTATTTTTCATGGATTGGTTGAGAAAAATCTCAATTTTTTATCCTTTAATAGCTTAACTTAAGTTTGTTAAAAGAAAATAAAATCATTTAATAGCTTAACTTGATACTGGGATTGTATTTGGTGGTAGAAACCACAGTACGCCTCCCGAAGTTTATCTAAAGACGCAATTGTAGACAACCTAAATCCTTGGTTTAGCTTTGTGTACCAGTTAACTGCAAAAAATAGTTAGATGAACGTTATTAATTAGTTCACACACTAATGAAGTGTAAACAAATCATAAAAATTTAAAGAAACTAGAAGATGATAATATAAATAGTGTTATCTAACATACTTCTCCGAGACATGTGAGTAGAATCTACCATTCTGATATGTGCTTGAGTGTAGATTTTCTCCTCTGCCTTGACTGTCTCACACTGTCACTTCAATTAAAAAATATGGATATTCACGGGTACGTCCATTTAGATTGTGTAATATGTTACTATAGGTCAGTCGAAAATTCGCTTACTTAATATCATTAGGGGTTCACACAAATACTTTTCAATCATCTACGTCCTCAGGTTTCAATAATGCAAGATATATTTGTTGGTGATGGGGATAAATATTAGTCATCAACATTGCTTGAGGAATTGTTAACCATTTGAAAGCTTTGCTGGCTTTCCAATTTAATTTCTCTACTTTATATAATGATTTCAACATTATTTTACGATTTTTGTAATTTCTTGGAAGCTTTATTTCAATTAAAGATACAATTTAGCAAGAACATATTATTATTTCATTTTTGGCAAACACACATAACTATCCCGCGCAGAGCACATAACCATCACCTAGTAAAAAGAGAGAAAGACATTACTAGGAACCCTAAGGGTCATTTCTTTTTACAAAGAAAATTGATTAAAATAAACCTTTGAAAGCCGAAACAAAATTGTTAGTAGCAAATAGAAGTGGAAAAGTCTTGCAACACAGAGATTGATCATGAAACCAAAGCAGCAAAAAAGAAGAGATTACTCCCATGTTGTCTACCTCTAAAGAAGGGAAAGAGTCTGGCTCTACCGAATCAGGTTCTTCCGGTGGTTAGAATATGACTCTTCTTTCTGTGAGGAATATCAACATGTTGTTGTACCAAAAAAAGACGAGTCTTTCGATATACCGGCTAAGAAAAGTGTTGTGACCAAGCCTTCTGGTTCCAAGACAACCACCAAGACGACTTAGGTGCTGACTCTACCCATGAGCCAAAAGTTGAAACGTCCATTGGCAATAACAGAGGAAGTGAGCAAAAATTAAGAAAAATCAAACGAGTGAAGATGTGAAGAAGGATGAAAAGCAAAGAAAAAAATCTGTTTGCTAGGATCTTCAGCGCGGAAGATGAAGTTGTTTTCCTTAAAGAAAGCATTATCTTCACCGCCAAGAGTGGAAGTCCTACTGAGAATATGGATGCATTTTATGAATATGTAAAAAAATCCATCACTTTTGATGTTACGAAAGATCAGCTCCAAAATCTTTAATTTGAAGAGAAAATTTGTTGCAAAATTTCTCAAGTCTCTTTGAAAGGGAATAATAAAAGAAGACCATATCGTGTTTTCAAAAGCTTATGTGTGTTCTGGAACCATGGATAAGAAGAATGTTTAGGAATGCTGGTTTGATTTGGTTTATGGATAATTGTTGAATGATTGTTGGTTTCGCAATTTAATTTTTTGATTTTGGCTTGTTGGTTTGTTTCCGCTGATGGTTTGCCTGTTGGTTTAATTTGTCAGTTTAATATTAATGACGATTGTTTTGGTTCAACGCTATTCAACAATACTCATTGAAGGGAAATGGATTATCCTCTCTAACTTTAATTTTGCTCTTGTGTTTGGTGGTTTTAGGCCAACGCCACATCGAATTGAAATTCGTAATAATAATATTACTTTTGTTACCATGACAACATCTTAGGTTGTGAGGTATTATCTAAATTTTATGAGTCTTGAGGAAGTTAAAAGTGGTAGCATGGATCAAAACTTTTGTGTTGGTAATTAAGAAAAATCTATTATGGTTTAATTGTTATCAAACTTGAAAATATTAGTTTACATATCTTCTAAATAAATATAATCAATGCATGTAGATTTAATAGGCCGTTTTATACATGTCATGAACTTGAGACGACAAGAAAATTAAAATGTACATCATCAACTTTTTTTCGACATTGAGGACAAAAAGTAAGTACAAAATATTGTGGTGTTGTTTTTACTTAACAAATAATTACTGATGTGTCTGGATTTTACTCATTTTTAGCACTAGCTTTATGCATTGTTTTTGTCATTCTAGGTTTCATCACTTGATCACTTGTGCATATTTGCTTTATGTTGCTTCACAATAGAGTTTAGGCTTTGCATTGCATGCATTATAGATTTTGTGTCCAAACATGTGTTTACCAAGGGGAAAAGAAGCAAAACAGGCTCAATCGAGCGAGTGGAAATCATGCATCCGATCGAGTATATGGATCCGAGCTAAGGAATCGAGTGAAGATTTGAGCGAACCAGAGAAGCAGCTCGACCAAGCATCTGACCAAGGCACTCAACCGGACCGATCGAGTGCACGACCAAGGCACTCAACAAACATCTCGAATGTACCTGTTTTAAATCCAAAATGCACAAATATGCAAATGCCTATGCTAAAACTCCTAAAAGCGCAATATGTAGGAAAAGAAACTATAATTCTTAAGAAACAAGACTCAAACTATGCAAAATGTGTAAAAAAAGTATGCTTATGAATGTGAAGATATAGAGTTATCAGCCACGCACTCACCTTGATGTGGATTGAATGAAAAGACAAAACAGAGAGGAAATAGCAAGAACAAGATCCTCCTTGCACAACCAGCCACGAATCCAACCCTCTCCTTGCTAGAACACACAAGAACCAGCCACATAAACCTCCAGAAACCCTCACAAGCCTCTCCTTAAGCTGTAGGAACAACCAACTCACAACCCTCTCTCTCTCTCCTTTGTTTTCATGAAGCGACAAAAGCCAAAGGTGAGAAGAAAGGCTGCTTCCACGAGTTTAAAGTCATTCCTAGGGTTTCTCCAATCAATACCAATTAAAGCGACGATTTAAACCAAATCGTCTGAACCGAAAATTGATGGTGTCGATCGAGACTATCCCCAAAACAGGACACGAGCGTTACATATCTAATCGCGTGTAGACATTGGGTTTTCTAAAGTTAAGTAACATAGTTAGATCTTTCATCCATTTCGTTTGCCAGATGAAAATTTTCTTAAAAACATACATGTTTTCAATATAAATATCTTCAGCCGCATAAGAAACTAAACACATGTAACTGAAAAAAAAAACTAAAAGCAACTCTGCGGCATAGTGTGGATTATGACCTAGTCCTTTGAAATCAGAATCATTTTTCAATATTAAGATTGTTTTTCCCAAAATATTAATTAAAACACAAAAAATCATTAAAACATGTAAAAGAAAAAAACACCAATCACTGGAATGAATTTATTATTAATTAAAAAAGTTTAAGTTAATTCATGTTTAGGTACCCTTCGTTTGGTATGAATGTGTCTGGAAATCCAGCTATGGGAAGAGGTCAAAACATTTGTTTCCAAATGGGAAGGGAACTATATATATTATCAGATGTGCCATCTAAATTGTACGTAGAGTAATATTTCAAACAACTCAATCTTGACACGAGGTGATTCTATCGACTTGATCATAGTAAATATGCATGTCATTTACAGTAATCTATATATCTATTATCCCAAATCATTATATACATGCCTGTTAATGAAAGCAACATGGAGAATATAATTGAAATCAACTTACAATAGTATTACATATACAATCATGTGTCAAGACAAACACAAAGTGACGTGACAAAAATTAGAACGCACCCAAGCGCTCGTTAAACTTGCAGAAATATCTTCCTTTAATATAATACGCTTAAAACTGATCAGCTCATATAATTTTTTCTTAACTCACAAGCAAAATGTCCATCTATTCAAAGGGCATGCATGTACACATGATTAAAATGATAGAAAGAAAGCCAAGAAAAAATAATCCCAAAGAGAAATGATGCCGTATAGAATCAAACACAAAACTCAAAAGCCTTTGTTGTCTCCTCTTGGCCTTCTGCTCCCTTCTTGTCGTAGACCTTTCTGATGAAACGAATGAAACATTGCCTAAGAGAATAAGATGTTTGAACTTTTATTCAAAGGAGATAAAGACTTACATTGTAGCTAGCTTCAGTAAGATGCATGCCCGACATAATAGTAACAATGAGAGGGGAAAGGAGCATTGAGAAATTAATATGCCAGATTTTACATAAAATAGTAGATAAATTATATCCTAAAATGGAGAAATAAATTTAAGTTTTTCAAAGGTTCCCAAGAAAGAATACAATGCATATATATTATTGATTATGAACAAATAAGGAGAAATTTAATAAAAACGAAATATGCTATTATATATGTATAGTATATTGGATAATAGTTTTACTCTCCAATTCCTTTCTCTATGCACTGGTGAGAATTGACCCTAGAGTTGGAGGTTCATTGTGAGCCACATGCGAACACCATTGATTACTTGGGGAACGTTTGCCTGATGATCCCTGCACAAGGTATAACCCCAAAATTAGATTCAGAAAAAATAAAGTCAAGTAGTAATTAAACAAAAGCAAAGTTAAGTTAATTTATGTTTAGATACCCTTCGTAAGGTGTGAATGTGACTGGAAATCCAGCCCTGCGAAGAGTGTCAAAACATTTGTTTCCAACTTGGAAGGGAACTATAACATCAGCTGTAACACACAAAAAAAGAAGGACAAAGAGGAATCAGTATCATCTCAAGATTACAATATAAATCATAAAGTAGATATGTAGATGACAATATACACATACAAATTCCATGTGTAAGTAAGATTTGTACAGATGGAGCAAGATATGGGTTGCGGTGGAAGCATCTGAAAGTTTTGAGTTAGGTTTCTATGTTTGAATGAAAGTTAGTGTAACTTAATTTTTCTTACAAATAATAATGTAAATGGTTTAAAGCGAGCTTACCTCCAAGCAGGAAGCCATCCGTTGATCCCTACAATAGTTCTTAGTCGTCTTATGGTTTGCTCCCGTCCAGTGATATAACAAGTTGCACTTGCAGAGTAGAGAGCTACCGCTGCACCCATGCCGATACCTCCTAGTCCTATCATGACTATCAAAAACCAATTGGATTAATAGATTTGATATATAAAGTTTGATGTATTTATACTATAAAACTAGGCACGTTATGTGTAGATGATGATTATGGGTTACCATTGCCTGGTTCATCTTTGAGAAGGTTAACAACAAACGCAGCTGTAGAATTGAGAGAAACCATATCGTCTTCCATATTCTCAGAAATTCCCGTGATATCGCACCCTAAGTCATGAAAAAAAAATATATACAATGTTATTAGTTTTTAATTAAAATTTTAGAAGACATTAAATAGAACTAGTTTTTTCTGAAGTTTAAAGCCAAATAAATATATCTTACAAGCAGTAGTTTGGGTTCCACCCAAGAAAGTAAGGGGACGTGTTGGAGCAGTCGGACAAATCCATTTTACCTATGCATAAAAATCATAACTTCTAATTAGAAACTTCTGTTTGGCTAATATATATATTCAAATTTATGGAAAAATTAACATGTGCACGGATTCCTACATTTGGAAGATTCAGTTTACGTACAAACGTAGCTGAGCTGCATGCAGAAAGAATATAAATATAGAGTGAGAGACGCACTTGAAGTACAGAAACGAACAAAACCAACTTAACGTATATACATGCAACTTTTGTGAACTAAGCTCATAAGAAATGAAATTTAATACAAAAAGCTAAGGGAAAAAAATATTATGTACAATACTTCAAACAAAATCAAATCAAATCATAAAATTTGTCAAACATGCTATATTAAACTTAAAAAGAAAAAATACTTTTCAGTTCCAAGCATGTTTCTTCCAAAAAAACTTAAATCTTAGAAAAATCTCCGAATATGTTTTTAAGTTACTCTGTTACTAAAATATGTTACTTGCTTCAAACTTTTGTTAAAACAAAATAGTTTACTTTGATACTTGAAAACAACGAACCATATATACATTATAATAAAAAGTAAAGTATGTGATTGTGAGATTATGTTACTCTTGGTCGTTATGGCCGATGTCATGAAGCCAGACTATAGTTGCCTTGTGAATTCTTGTCGCTGAAACTATTGTAGTGTCTCCACAAGCAGTGCTACTACCTGTACATATTGTAAAATTTTAGGTATCAATATCAAATAGAGATATAACTACAGGAAAAATATCATGAACAATCAATAGTTAAATAAAATACATATTAGAAGCCATGTTTTGAAGTCATTTCTTTCGATTTTTTTTGGATTGGACTAGCTACAGATGGAGTTTTGAAGGGGAAGGTTTTGTGTATTTATAATCAAATTAGGAGTATTCAAAAGTAAAGTTTTCTCAATTAAAGTAGGGTGCATTTAAAAAAAAAACTCTTATTATTGAAAATGGAATACGCGAGAAAAAATTATTACTAATAAAAGTTTAATCTTCTTATTATGATGGTCGGATCTAAAACATTGTGTTTTTGGGGATATAATTTAATTGAGAACATAATAAAATGTGACTGGAAACTCAACCCTACGAAGAAACATGAACAATGACAACAAGTAAACAAGAACAAACCTGAAGACATATTTTTCTTTTCTTTTGAACCTGAAGCTTTCTTTTTTCTTGAATTAGAACCAGAAGCCATGTTTGGATATGAAAAGAAGTTGCACTAGAGATGAAAATATAAGAGAATGCAAGGGAAGACATTGTGTATTTAAACAAGAAATGAGCCTTTTTTCCTTTTTTTTTTTAAACCAACAAAGCAACCTTATGACAGAAAAATCTAATTTTAACCTAAAAGAAAGAAAGAAAAATCTAGTATTAAAAGTTGAAAAAATCACACACCTAAAAGATATAAGTAGTTTCATAACAATGTTTCACTGGAGGCATAATTTAATTAAAGAAATTTTAATATCTTGTTTATTAAGTTTTTGCTGGATTGGACTACAAAATACAAAGCTTATAAACCAATGAAAAAGAAACTTTAGGTGTAATAAAAACTGATTCAATAATCTATAGATCATGTATATAAATAAAAGAAAAGAAAAAACCTCTATATTGACACTTTATAAAAGTTATTTTTAAGGTACTTTTAATTATGATATTATAAAGTAATTTGTTGTGTTTAAATGTAATTATTATAATAACTTTTTTGATCATATATTTATAATTTATTCCCTAAATTAAATAGCACGTTGAGGTCCTTGAGTTTCTATTATTTAAATTTGCTTTGTTGTGTCTATATAATGTGGTTTTAAACTAAAATATGTGTCTAAAAGTGTTAAAGAACCCTCATTATCCAAGTACGCCTCCCGAAGTTTATCTAAAGACGCAATTGTAGACAACCTAAATCATGGGTTTAGCTTTGTGTACCAGTTAACTGCAACAAATAGTTAGATGAACATTATTAATTAGCTCACACACTAATGAAGTGTAAACAAAACATAAAAATTTAAAGAAACTAGAAGATGATAATATAAATAGTGTTATGTAACATTCTTCTCCGAGACATGTGAGTGGTTCCACGAGAATATACCACTCTAATATGTGCTTGAGTGTATATTTTCTCCTCTGCCTTGACTGTCTCACACTATCACTTAAATTAAAAAATATGGATATACACGGGTACGCCCTTATAAACCTATATATACACATATCCATGTAAATTGTGTAATATGTTACTATAGGACAGTTGGAAATTCGATTGCTTAAAAGCATTAGGGGTGCACACAAATACTTTTCAATCATCTATGTCCTCATGTTTCAATAATGCAAGATATATTTGTTGGTGATGGGGATAAATATTAGTCATCAACATTGCTTGAGGAATTGTTAACCTTTTGAAAGCTTTGCTGGCTTTCCAATTTAATTTCTCTACTTTATATAATGATTTCAACATTATTTTACGATTTTTGTAATTTTTTGAAAGCTTTATTTAAATTAACGATATAATTTAGCAAGAACATTTTATTATTTCATATTTGGCAAACACACATAACTATCATGCGCAGAGCACATAACCATCACTTAGTAAAAAGCGAGAAAGACATTACTAGGAACCCTAAGGATCATTTCTTTTTACAAAGAAACTTGATTAAAATAAACCTTTGAAAGCCGAAACAAAATTGTTAGTAGCAAATAGAAGTGGAAAAGTCTTGCAACACAGAGATTGATCATGAAACCAAAGCAGCACAAAAAAAGAGATTACTCCCATGTTGTCTACCTCTAAAGAAGGGAAAGAGTCTGGCTCTACCGAATCAGGTTCTTGCGGTGGTTAGAATATGACTCTTCTTTCTGTGAGGAACATCAACATGTTGTGGTACCAAAGAAAGACGAGTCTTTCGATATACCGGCTAAAACAAGTGTTGTGACCAAGCCTTCTGGTTCCAAGACAACCACCAAGACGACTTAGGTGCTGACTCTACCCAAGAGCCAGAAGTTGAAACGTCCATTGGCAATAACACAGGAAGTGAGCAAGAGGAAAAATCAAATGAGTGACGATGTGAAGAAGGATGAAAAGCAAAAAAAATCTGTTTGCTAGGATCTTCAGCGCGGAAGATGAAGTTGTTTTCCTTAAAGAAAGCATTATCTTCACCGCTAAGAGTGGAAGTCCTACTGAGAATATGGATGCATTTCATGAATATGTAAAAAATTCCATCACTTTTGATGTTATGAAAGATCAGCTCCAAAGTCTAGAATTTTGAAGAGAAAGTTTGTTGCAAAATTTCTCAAGTCTCTTTGAAAGGGAAAAATAAAAGAAGACCATATCGTGTTTTCAAAAGCTTATGTGTGTTCTGGAACCATGGATTAGAAGCATGTTTAGGAATGCTGGTTTGATTTTGTTTATGGATAATTGTTGGATGATTGGTTGTTTCGCAATTTAATTGTTTGGTTTTGGCTTGTTGGTTTGTTTCCGCTGATGGTTTTCCTGTTGGTTTAATTTGTCAGTTTAATATTAATTTATTGGGTTAATATTGATGAATTAAAAAGTTGGAAAATTGGATGGGTTGTTTCAATATGTAGGATCATAAGATACATGTAATAATGACGATTGTTTTGGTTCAACGCTACTCAACAATGCTCATTGAAGGGAAATGGATTATCTTCTCTAACTTTAATTTTGCTCTTGTGTTTGGTGGTTTTAGGCCAACGCCACATCGAATTGAAATTCGTAATAATAATATTACTTCTTTTACCATGACAACATCTTAGGTTGTGAGGTATTATCTAAATTTTATGAGTCTTGAGGAAGTTAAAAGTGGTAGCATGGATCAAAACTTTTGTGTTGGTAATTAAGAAAAATCTGTTATGGTTTAATTGTTATCAAACTTGAAAATAGTAGTTTACATATCTTATGCCTGTTTTATACGTGTCATGAACTTGAGACGACAAGAAAATTAAAATGTACATCATCAACTTCTTTTCGAGATGGAGGACAAAAAGTAAGTACAAAATATTATGGTGTTGTTTTTACTTAACATATAATTACTGATGTGTCTGGATTTTACTCATTTTTAGCACTAGCTTTATGCATTGTTTTTTGTCATTCTAGGGCTCATCACTTGATCATTTGTGCATATTTGCTTTGTGTTGCTTCACTAGTAGAGTTTAGGCTTTGCATTGCATGCATTGTAGATTTTGTATCCAAACATGTGTTTACCAAGGGGAAAAAAAGAAAAACAGGCTCAATCGACCGAGTGGAGATCATGCATCCGATCGAGTATATGGATCCGAGCTGAGGAATCGAGTGAAGATTCGAGCGGACCAGAGAAGCAGCTCGACCAAGCATCCGACCAAGGCACTCGACCGGACCGATCGAGTGCACGACCGAGGAGACCAATCGAGCAGACTTAAACCGCCTTTCTATTTTATATTTTTGTATTTTAGGGCTTCCTAAGCTTTGTCTAAATAGGCCTCTTGGCTAATGACTCCAGAATCGAGTTTTGCTCTATGTTTTTCTCTTTTATGCTCTAGATTTCCAGAACTTGTAAACTTCATATCTTTTGATCTATTTGGAATTTGTTGTTGGTTCTTTGTTTGATATTGCCTATCTCTCTTACATATATCTGATTTTTCAAGTTTCAATGTTTTTGGAGTTTGTGTTCTTGAGCATGTTTCTTAGATCTGAGTAGTGAACTTAGGATCTGAGGATGGGTTAGATCTAGGTGGAGAACTTAGATGATCTAGGTTGTTGTAGAGTAGAAGTGCCTTAATTTCTCTTCTGGATTAGTGTCCATAATACTTATCCCTCACTGATCATTTGGAGATTAGATCCTAGGCTTCCACACCCGAGAGGTGATCGATGGAATGCTTGATCATCTAATGCTACAGAATTTCATGTCTAGGCCCAAAATATTGGTTGACTAGAGTGTTATTTGACAATAATGACTTGATTCTTAATGCCTATTCATTTCATATTTCATCAACCAGAAGCTGAGATTAGGAAGTGATTTTAATTTGATAACATCTTTCAAGAGATTGAATTAATTAGTATAATAGCTTGTTGTCTAGGGAGTAGATTAATTGTGTGTTGTTAAGCAGCCTTGTGACCTTAGTTTCTCCACTCGAGTCAATTATCCCATCCTTGGAACCTTTTGTTAATTGATTGCTTTATCTTGCTTTGTTTATTTTTCTGTAGCTCTTGCATGTTTAACTTTAGTCTCATTTCTATTCACTGCTTGCTTTAGTTTCATTTTGTTTTCTGCTTAGTAGTTATTTAGTTTGGTTACTTAAACTTTAATCTTAATTGGCTTGACTTGTTTAAACCTGATTGCATCCTGATTGTTTACACACTTCCATTTGGAACGGTAAAGCCCTTTATACTGCAATTGTACTTGGCTGATTGATTCCAAAGGCTCAAAAGCCTGTTATCAATTACGCACTACTAACTTTATAAATATGTTTAAGTGACATATGTATGGAATGTCGACTGTCATTGTGGTATATTAACATTATCATGTATGGTTTGAGGAGATGAGGTATTAACATCATCATATGTGTTATTAAATTCGTAAAATTGGAGATATCTGAAGGTATATTTATATTTTTATCGATTTAGTAAAATTATCATATGATCTATACAACATTCCCACAACAATTAAACTTATTTAAATCAAAACAAATTATTTTGTAAATATGTTCAGGTAATATAAGAGGTACCACGGCGTATTCATGTACACAAATACTTTTCAATTATCCATGTCCTCAGGTTTCAATAATGCAAGATATATTTACAGGTAATGGGGATCAAGATTAGTCTTCAACATTGTTTAAGTAATTGTTAACCTTTTAAAATCTTTGCTGGTTTTGTAATTTAATGTCTCTACCTTATATCATTATTTCAACATTGTTTTAGGATTTGTTAGTTTCTTGGAAGCTTTATTGCTAGGTTAACAATTTAATTTAGCAAGATCATATTATTATTTCGTTTTTCACACACATAACTAGTCTTGCGCAGGACATGGGCCCATCACCTTGTAAAGATCGTATATGAAATATATTTTTAGATTTCTCAAAAATCAATTAAGTGATGAGGACAAAAAAATAAAGCAAATTTAAAACCAAACTAGACATAAACTAGCCTTATCAACTGAGTTTAGCTAGTAATTTAAACCATATTAACCGAGATAAACCCAAATAAAAATGAATATATAAAAATGTATTGAAATACCCAAAAACAAGTTTTAGAGAGTTCTCAAAAGTGGGTAATCTTCCAATAGTTCCCTTTTTGACAAAGTATCATTCTCGTTCTATATTGTCCACATTACCGCAACTACCGAACATACAAAATAGAAAACATTAAACAGAAAATTAATACTTAGAGACTTTAGAGCATACAAAATAGATGTCAGCCACCTTCAGCACATCATTCTCTGAATGTCCAATAATGTTTTGCCTCTCTACAGTTGCATATGCCCCACAAAACTTCTTTGTGAATTCATTGATCTTGTGCCACCTCTGCTTACAGTTTACATTGAGCCCATGTTTACCACTCTCTGTGGAAGTGGGAGATCGAGCATAGTACTCTCCTACCCTTTGCCAAAAGCTTCCTGACTTTTGTTGATTTCCAATGATTGTATCCTTTGAAGTGTTCAGCCACGCACATTTTTACACTTACTTGTTGTGAATTCTCCTTATGTGCAATTGAAATTAGCAAGATCAGATTGGTCAAATTTTGTTTTCTCGTGATTTACTACCAACAATGAATGAAAGCCTTTGCCATCTTTGAAGACAATAACACATGAGAAAGAGTATCCCATTGACATTGCTACCTTTGAGATAAAAAGCCTAACAATATCTCATTTATGTTTTATTTGGACGTTTAATACTTCATCTTTTTCATTGGTATAATAATACTTCATGTAAATAATTTTGGTTTAATAATACTTAATCTTGTGAGATAAAAAGCCAAAAAATATCTCATCTATGTTTTATTTGGATGTTTAATACTTCATCTTTTTCATTGGTATAAAAGTACTTCATTTAAATAATTTTGGTTTAATAATACATCTTTTAAAAAGTGGTAGATTTCAACCCATGATTTAACATCGTTAACAGACGTTAAATAATCATTTTGACGGCGTTAAATTTTATCTTTATAAGTTAAAATATATATACCACATATTTAGATTAAATTGATTAGTTGTTAGCGTTGTCTGGTGGCGAGAGGTTTGTTTTGTAACCCATATACCCGGGTTCGATTCTCCTAAACAACTAACATCACTCCTATTTGTTTTTCTAACTTCTTCTTCGATTGATTCGATTTGTTCTCTTTTTTGAAATAAAATTTTTTGGTTGAAGGCTAAATTGATTTGTTCTTGTTGTTGTTGCTAACGATCGAATAGTACTAGATTCAGAAAGGAGATACATGACGACGTTGTTTTAACTGTTCACGGCGAGAATTAGGGAGTTAGAGTGTTCTTGTGAATTGACTTTGCTATATGAGAATATGGCAATATTTTCAGATCTAATGAACTTTCATTATAATACACTTCATTAACTCTGCTTAAATACAGTCAATATAACCGGGACATAACCGGATCAGTACTAAACCAGATATAAACCGATGTATATAATCTGATACTCCCCTCAAGATGGAGAGTACAAGTGATGTAATCCCATCTTGGATAATCAGTTATTGTATTGAATAGCTGTAAATGGCTTAGTTAACAGGTCTGCAAGTTGATGTTGTGTACCAATGTGAAGAACCTTCATGAATCCAGAAGCTACCCTTTCACGAACCATGTGACAATCTCTTTCTACATTTTTGGTGCGCTCGTGGAAGACTGAATTCTTGGCAATGTGCAGTGCAGCTTGGTTATCACAGTACATCACGATCGTGTCATCAAGTGAAACCTGCAGATCTTCAAGCATAGAGTTGATCCAAAGAAGCTCACAAGTTGTATTGGCCATACTTCTATACTCTGCTTCAGCAGAACTTCGACTGACAATGTCCTGTTTCTTTGACTTCCAGGAGATTAAGGAATCTCCAAGAAAGATACAAAATCCAGAAATGGACCTGCTTGTCTCATGACAATTGCCCCAGTCAGCATCTGCAAATGCACGAAGAGTTAGAGTTGATTTTGCTGAGTAGAAAACGCCTTGGCTTGGATCATTCTTTAAATATCTCGATATCCAAAATGCAGCATCCAAGTGAGGCTCTCTGGTTACTGTCAAGTAAACCAGTTTACCAATGAGGCGTCTGTAGGGAGAAGGATCGTGTAGATGCTCTCCTTTCTCTTCACTTAGTTTCAAACTTAATTCCATTGGTGTAGGATCTGCTTTACAACCCAACAGACCAAACTCTTCAAGCAATTCCAATGCATAATTTCTCTGAGAAACAGAGAACCCTTCTTTAGACCTTGCAATTTCCAATCACAAAAAATATCTCATCTGCCCCAAATCTTTGAGATTAAATTCTTTTCCAAGGAAAATTTTGGTCTTAGCTACTGTAGAATCTCTGTTTCTCACAAGCATTATGTCATCCACGTATACCAAGAGAGCAAGAAAACCTTCATTATCTGATTTCACAAAGAGACTGGGATCAAATGGTGATTGTATAAAACCATTTTGAAGCAGAACACTCGAGAACTTGTGAAACCACTGGCGAGAGGCCTGTTTTAAACCATATAATGACTTAATGAGTCTGCAAACTGGTCTCTCAGGTAAAGACTCCCCCTGTCTTGATGCATATCCTTGTGGCATTATCATATAAATTTCCTCCTCTAAATCTCCATGTAGAAAGGCATTGGTAAAATCAATATGACTAATGCTCCAATTATGAATTGCAGATAAGAAAAACATCAATCTCACAGTTGTTAGTTTGGCTACAGGAATAAAGGTATCCAGATAATCAACCCCTTCTTGTTGAGTGTAGCCTTTAGCAACTAATCGTGCCTTATACCTTTCTATTTAGCCATCAGACTTATACTTGATCTTATACACCCATTTACAGCCGATGGCATGTTTTCCTTCAGGTAAAGAACAAGTTATCTAGGTAGATGTACTCACAAGAACAAATTATCTAGGTAGATGTACTCACAAGAGCATCCAATTCTGACTATTTTGATTTTGTAAAACAGAAATCATAGAATCATCAAAGAAAGGTAAACTATGAGTAACTGAGTTTTAATGAATGGAAATATATTTTCATGAAAGACCACACTACGAGTAACATAAGTAACATTTTATTCAATATTTAGTAACAAAAGTCACTACAGGGTCGTGTGCGTTTATGTAATTGTAAATAATAATTGTACTAGTTTTCCAATTATTTTTTGAAAACGTACTAAAATGTCTATTATCCCAAAAAAATAATTAATAAAAAATATATATAATTTTTTACACACTATTTTTTACCCACACACAAAAGTCCTCATTGGTCATTTGTTTTTCCCCCTACTACTTCTATCTCACAACTTTTGTATTTCACAAATGGGTCCTACTGACTATTCTTCAAATAATAAATAGTAACTGTACTAAAAACCATATTACTTTTCTGAAATATACTAATTTGCAAACTTTCCCTATTAATATTGGTCTACACGCTGCGCCAAATCAATTGTTATGAGATTAAAATGACTAAAAGAACAATGTTACATGTTTCTTCGTTTTTTTTTTTGTGAACGTAGTCGCCCATGAGAAAGGAACTTGGTCATAAAGCAAATTAAATGTTGCTCACACGATCAACTAGTCAAACCAAACTTTATAATTTAGCTAGGTTAGGACCCGCCCGATGTGCAGGTTTTAAAATTCTTTAATAAAATTTAAAAATATTTTTATTGTAAGTAGAAACTATTTTAGAAAGTATTGTAACTACCAAAACTATCATTTTATTTTTGCTTTAAACAATCTAAATTATATTAGTCTTATTATTTCCAACTCAAAACCATGGTTTCCCCAAAATTTGAATTCACAGCTTATTTACAAAACATGTTAGATGCAAAACATATATCAAATCATCGTCTTATTAACATCCATGAACAATTTTACTATATGTTTTACCACTAAAACATTTTTAAAGTATACTCTTTATCACAACGTATAAAATGTCTCTACAAAAATTAAAATATTTTTTTTGCTTTAAACAAACTAAATTATATTAGTCTTATTATTTCCAACTCAAAAAGGTGGTTTCAAAAACTCACCCAAAATATGAATTCACAACTTATTTACAAAACATTTTAGATGCAAAACATCCATCAAATTATCGTCTTATTAACATCCATGAACGATTTTACTATATGTTTTACCAGTAAAACTTTTTTAAAGTATGCTCTTTATCACAACATATAAAATGTTTCTATGAACACATTCATCAATTATATGTCTTTTTACTTTAACTTTTACATGGTTTTTTAACCGCTAAAACTGTTTTGGCATAGTTTCTTTAACTACTAAAATTGTTTACTCAAAAAATATAATGAATGAAAAACTAAGAAAACCAAATATACTTGATAGCAATGAATTTATGACCAACCCTTAAAGGTTTAGGGAAACAAATGACATAATAATAGGATTCTAAATATTTTTTAAATGATTATCAACCTTGTTATAATTGGTTTTATGATTGTTTTAGATAAAAGACAGAAAATAATATAAATAACTGAGAATTCCATGAAGCCATAATATTACATTTTCATCAAAAATCTATTCAAGAATCTATTAGAAACTTAATAGGTTATATCTAATTAATTTAAAATTTGTAACCTTCATATTCAGAAATTAAGACATGAGAAATTCAGATTTATAAAACTTAAAAATTTCAAAAAATATTTTTTGAGCTACTGACAATACATTTTCTTACACAATCCCTGCATCTTTAATAAATATTAAGAAATAAAAGAATTTATCTCATAATCTCAAGTAGATCCGAAGCAAATAAGAAAATCAAAATACACGAAATAATTAAATAATACAAATTTACACTTTGAAATTATAACAACGATTTCAATCTTTTATATGTATATTTATAACATACTAATGTATATATATCATATCGATATTTCTGTTACCAAAGTTTTATCTCTAAGTTTTACCTCATATTTCGATTAGACATGTAGGTTATATACTTATATCCGTTCTCGTTTCTCATGTGGAACCATAGAAGGAACCAATGTTCAAAAAATCGTTAGTCGTTAGCTAGACGCTCGATAGAGGTCTGGTATCTAAGCGGGGATTAGCCCTGGGCAAAAAGCACGTACCCAAAGCCCAAACCCGAACCCGGCCCGTTAGGCCCGTACCAAACCCGAACCCAATTAAAGAGAATATCCGATCGGGTTTTGGTTTTGAAAATTTCGGGTTTGGGTTCGGATTCGATTCGGGTAAAACCAAAAACCCGAACATACCCGAAAACCCGGTTTTATACTTATGTCATATTTCATATATGTTGATATATATATACGATTAACGATTTCATTCCCAAAAAATATCATCATTTCGCCCCAAGTTAGCGAAATCCCAGAAGACGTTTAGCTTCCCTACCCAATTTTGATTTTTCCATTCAAAACTCTAGATCCCTAATCTCCAACATGAAGGAAGTGATATCCCTGAGGAGCATTGGCAGGAAAATAATGATAAGGTAAGTATTATTTGTATAAAAACCATATAAAACACTTATATATAACGTTTTTTACAAGAGTTTTATAAGGTTTTTATATTGTTTTTAAAAGGGTTTTAAAAAGAATGTTTACGAAATTATTTCATTAGCGTTTTATAAGGGTTTTATATGGGTTTTACAAAGAATGTTTACAAAAATATTTAATTAGCGTTTATAAGGGTTTTATAAGGTTTTTATAAGGGGATAGGAGAGTTTATTAGCATTTAAAAGGGTTTTATAAGGTTTTTTATAAGGGGATAGGAGAGTTTATTAGCATTTAAAAGGGTTTATAAGGGTTTTACAAGGGTTTACAACCATTGTAAATCCATTATAATGTTATAGGTTCCTGAAGAAATGAATGATGATCAACCTGATTTGAGAAAGGAAGGAAATGACTTCCCTGAGGAGCATACGCAGGATAAAAATGATAAGGTAAGTATATCTTGAATATGAAAAGCTTTGTATAAAAACCATATAAAACACTTGTAAAAAAAGTTTTTATAATGTTATAGGTTAATCCTGAAGAAGTTGAAGAAGTGAATGATGATAATCAACATGAGAAGCAACATGATTTGAGAAAGGATAGAAGCGACTTCCCTGATGATTATTCTACCCAAGAAGCATACATAATTTTATCTGATGATGAAGAGTTTATTCATCATTCAGATAATGAAAATGTTAATCAAGAAGAAGAAGCTCCTACACAACAAGAGGCCAGCCAACAAGAAGAAGCTTCTACACAACAAGAGCAAGAAGAAGAAGCTCCTACACAACAAGGGGCCAGCCAACAAGAAGAAGCTTCTACACAACAAGAAAAGGCCAGCCAACAAGAAGAACCTTCTACACAACAAGAAGAGGCCAGCCAGGAACAGACCAGTTGTAAGTTGTTGAAATTTTTAAAAAGTTTAAATGTGCGTTATAGTTGATCTAAAATACTATATTTTTATATTTGTATTAGTGCCAACACCTTCTACACCGCTGAGTTCACTATCTGATGAAGAAATACAAGGAATCGAGGCAAGAGTCAAAAATTGGGCAATGAAGGGTATTCTAGATATGCTTGCAACATTGCATACAGTAAGTATGTTAAAAATAGCAATAGCACCCTCAATGGACGAAGTAGAGATAGGTTCACACTGTAAAAGAAAAATTAAGCTACTTTTTAAAAAATGGTACAAGATTGTAATAGACAGAAAGAGGTCACTACAGTCACTAAAGTTTGTAATGATTTATAAGCAAAATTAAGCAAAAAGGTTTCCAAAGTAGAAAATTACCTCAGTATTAGAAGGACAAGAAACAGCAGTACCAACCGCAATTATCTGATTCACATTGTTAAAGGAAAATTCAGTTACTTTATAAAATATGTTACAAGAATATAAACGAAAGAGATCAATAAAATATACCTGCTCAACTATGACACGGTTATCCTCTACAGTAACACATAGATGAATACCTCCAATACTCTGTGTGTGCAAATTTGAGCATAAAAGCTGCCAGTTGCCTATCATTTCTAATAAAAATTGGATGACTACCTAGTGTAGCAGTCATAGAAGGCAACTGGAAACTAAGCTTTAGAGAGTATTTCTGATTATCAATTGCAAAATCTCCGTAAAGAATATTGACCAAATCACTAAAACTAGTTCCCTCATCAATGCTAATCAGAGAAACTCCCATCTCATCATCAATTTCAAATTCCCATTTAATATTATGCTTCAACTTCCATAATCCACAAACTGAATACAGTTCAAGCATCTCTAATAAGTCCTGCGAAAACAAAGCAATATCACAATGAAAACGTGGTCAGTAAATGAATTATAAGGATTTTAAATGGATTTTAAAAGGTATAAGAATAGAAACAACAATGAAAAAAATCCTTCAAAATTCAACAACAGATAACAACAAGTAAAAGTGATGAGATCGACCTAATCAAGAAGTGATGAGATCGATCTAATTAAAAAGTGATGAGATCTGGGAAACGAACCACGAAATATGTAGAGAAGAGACGACGACGATGGAGAGAAGAGACGAAGGCGATGGAGAGAAGAGACGACGGCAATGGAGAGAAGAGAAGATTTGACGGCGAAAAGAGAAGATGGGACGGCGACAGTCAACGACGGCGAATGAGAATGTCGACGAAATCATCGACGGTGAAACGGCGAAGAGATGAGAAAAGAGAATTGTGTTTAGGTCATTAGTAAGGAGGGTAAAATTGTCTTAAACTTTTTTTAAAGAGGGTATAATTAAATATGCTCCCCCTACTGGGGTATTTTTAAAAAGAGGTACCCCAAGAAGGGTATTTCTAACCAATTCTCTTTTATTTACAGTATTTGGTTTAGTGGTTTTATTCAAGTGGTTTATGTTACATTTATTTTGTATATATCTTATGATATGATAATAAATTTATTTTGCCTTACAAAAATCATCATATTTAAAACACAAAAATAAATATGTTATATATTGTAGAATAGCATAAAATATGGAGAAAAATATTCAACATAATTGATAATATGATAAAAAAAAATTTAAAATTATAAAATCTTAAATGAATAATTTAAAATGTTTAATTAAAAAATATTAAATAAATCAATAATAATAAAAAGTCAATGGAATAAATATTTTATATCACATACATTCTTTTTCACATTAAAAATCTTCATACTGAAAAACAATCTCGCAAATATAGCAAAAAAAAAAAGTTTTTGAGATATATTGATTAGAAATGAGTTATTTATATATTTCCTTGAAATAAAATAAAAAACCAAAAATAGTATGTGACCAAAAATAAAATAGTCAAATAATCATTCCTAATTATTAACATCAATTTAATAATATATTAACCCCCCAAAACTTCAGTAAATCATATCACATGATTATTATATTTTCCATATAATATAACATTGACAATCAAAAGAAAAATTAAAAAGTTAATGTATGCTACAAATAAATAAATAAAATCAAATAATTATGATTAAATATGGAATCAAATATTTATTTGAATTTCCATTACTTAATCTACACTAACCATAGCTACTTACTAAAATATCTAATATATATTTTATTCAATTGATTCATTTCTTACTTATGATTTAATTCGAGATAAGTTTTTAGTTTATAAATGTAACTCTTTGGTTATATTTCTTTAAATTTGTGGTAACACAAAAAAAAAAAACACACTCTAATTACTCGCTATATGTTTCAACAGCCTAATAATTAACGGTATTGGTTATTAATGTTGTTAATTACACGCTATATAATGTTATTTTAAAAAAACATGTAAATGATGTCATTTATATAAAAAAAATATGATCTTATTTTAAAAGGAAAGAACGGGTACAAAAAGGAAACGGATAATTCAAAAAAAAAGGACATCTAAACTATTTCTCATCAAAAATAAGACGATATAAAAAATTTGGAAACTTATATTCAATTTTAAATTTCAAATATCAAATGACGGCTATGATACATGAATATGAAATTTAAATAGCAAATGCAAGTTTTAAATTACGTCAATATTTCAAATACCGGGACAAAAATGGATACAGAAAGAGAACGGGTAAATGATTTCATTTATATAATAAAAAAATTTACGATCATATCTTAGAGGGAAATAACCGGTATAGAAAGGGAACAGGTAATTCGAAAACAAAATTATCAAAACTATTTCTCATCAAAAACAAGAGGAAAAAAAAAATTGGAAACTTAAATTCAATTTCAACATTCAAATAGCAAATGACGGGTATGATACAAGAATAAGATATTTAAATAGCAAAAGTAAGTTTCAAATTACTTAAATATTTCAAATATCGGGACAAAAAATAACGGATATGAAAAGAGAACGGATCGGTAATTTAATTAGATAAATACAGGCTATATAATGTTATTTTTAAAACAGAAAACATGTAAATGATGTCATTTATAATAATAAAAAATATGATCTAATGTTAGAAGGAAAGAACGGGTACAAAAAGGGAATGGGTAATTCAAAAAAAAAATATCTAAACTATTTCATCAAAAACAAGAAGATATAAAAAATTTGGAAACTTCAATTCAATTTCAACTTTCAAATATCAAATGACGGGTATGATACAGGAATATGAAATTTAAATAGCAAAATTAAATTTCAAATTACTTAAATATTTAAAATATGGCAACAAGAAATAATGGATACGAAAAGGAAACGGGTAATTTAGAAAATAAAAATTATTATCTTAACTAATTCTAATAATATACAAAAGGGAATTATGGGTAACGGCAAGCTGAAGACATACTATTTATTCATGTGGGTGGACCAAAATATTTCAATTTGTTGTAGGACATGCATAGTGAACGGGTTTGACTCTCTTGATATGTATATTTATGTTATTTTATTCAAAAGTTTTAATGTTTTTTATTGGTTTATGTGATGTGATAGTTCACAAATTTAATTGATTTCTAACTTATCACTCATTCGGTTCACACTCAATCGAGATCTCTTATTATGTCGATCCAAATATTGGAAACATTTTGATAAACTTAGTTTTTGAAACCAATCATGTACGTGCGGGTCCATCCCTAGTAATATTTTAATTTAAAAGCTTCAAATATTATAATATTTAATTTAAGCTTTATATATATCAAAAATATTTAAAGTCCACAAAAAATGAAAGAATTATTAATATTTTAAGTCTAGAAAGTTTTAATAATATTGTATATAAATACGACTGAACGGGTTTGAGTTTACATAAATATGATTATATTTTACGGGTTAAGTTAAAGTATAAATTTTTATTTTAAAGAAAAAACATCCCGCAGTGTACCACGTGTTAAAACCTAGTATTGGATGAACAGAACAACCAATGAAGAAATTAAATGTTGCTCACACGATCAAGTAGCCTCTGGTTGCCTTATTTACAAAAAATTCAAATCAAACTTTATAATTTAGTTGACACCTCAAAGTGTATGCTTTTATTGTCCCAAATTTCATAATTTTTTAACAACATTTTTCCCAATTCAATATTTTAAATACTAACATCTACTTTGCGTATTTATCTAAAGTAACTATATAATTCTAGGTTTTAACTAAATTAAGGGGAATTTCAAAAATACCCCTTTTCCAATGCCACTTTTTAAAAATACCCCACTTTCTAATTTTATCAAAATGTCACTATAAAATTTGAAATTTATAAAAATAAATATATAAACTTATATTTATAGACACAAATTATCTTTACATGTGAGTAAATTTATCTATATATTTCATAAGTACCGTATAAATACCTTTTAAAAATCATATAAAAAGCTTATAAAAACTTTGTAAACCTTTTAAAAACCTTATAAGAACCATATAAATGCCTTACTTTTAAAACCTTCTAAATATTTGGATTTAGTCTCCCAGTAGTAATGATGATCTTGATGTACCTTATCAACCATATAAAAATTTACAATTTTTCATATTTGAAAATGAGTATTTTTGAAAATGGATAGAAAAGAGGGGTATTTTTAAAAAGAGGTACACCAAAAGGGGTAATTCTCAAAAATTTTGGTTTAGGCCATAAGTAATCAAAGTATCAAACCCAAGTAAGCTCTAGATCCCACGGTTTTGCTAATGAGACTATACCGAGTCAGATCTTAACAATGCATAAATATTAGAAAGGCCTCAAAAGTGGGTAGTCTTCAAGTAGCTCTCTTTCGGATAAAACGTCCTTCTCGTTTTGTGGTGTCCAAAGTATTTCTACTGCCTGCAACATTTTGGTTTTACTTTTACTATTTATAAGACTAATCCATTCTCATGATCAAGAAAGTTACGAATACGAAATCATTCTCTTACCAATATTTTCTTACTCGGTATCGATCCGAATTCAAGTAAGGCTTCCTTAAGATGTGCACTTCCCTTTATTGTGTCCACATTAAGTGTACCCTCTACTGCCACCAAGATGGTTACCTGAACATTCACCTTGCTGTTAAAAAATCATTAAACTTAAAGCACAACAACCTAATGTTGGACCCGTTTCTATAACTGTCTAGCTACACTAAACGTTTAACATTGGAGTTTCTATAAGTTTACCACAATATATTCATTGCTCAAACCACTATCTTTGTGAATCTTTGAGCTTTTTATCTTTATGTTATTCACGTTAACAAGTGTCTCCTTGTCGAATTTTCCCCTTTCTTCAACAGAGAGTTGATTAAACTGCTTCTCTCCTTCTTCCAAACATTGCTTCACATCCACCTAAAAGTACATGATAGAGAAAGAGTGGTTAAGGTTCACAGTATTGAATTACAAGACAAGCTGGTAATGAAAAGAACCAGTAGACTTACTGATGAATAACAAGAGATGCAATAGTCCGGGTGCCTGAGCAACGCTAATGTTGCCTCTGAAATGAATGCAAAAAACAAAAATTTAAACTACAAAAGATTAGAAAATATAAAGAAAACATAGTACTGCCATAAGTAATACAACTTTCATACTAAACATAAAAGAAAAAGTCATTTAGCATATGTACGAAGAGGGTATAAAGATAAAGTAAATCAATGAATATGCATGTTACCGGTAAAAAGATAGCTTAGACCCTTTGGTGTAGATGTATCTGCAGATTCAGCAAGGTGGTTTAAATCTTGTTGTAAGGTCCTTGCGGAGCCTAGCAACCCCACCTGATAGAGATACATATATATACTAATTGCAACAAAAGCATAATCCAATGAAAGCTATTGACATATCTTAAATTATATTTAATGATGATTGACTACATCACATATGAGAGAGAGAGAGAGAGAGAGAGAGAGAGAGAGAGAGAGAGAGAAAGAGAGAGAGAGAGAGAGAGAGAGAGAGAGAGAGAGAGAGAGAGAGAGATCACCTGTAGTCTAAGGACGCTAGTTTTCGGGGCATTGGTAAGAATGTCAGGGATGCTAGTTTTCTGAGCATTGGTAAGATTGTCATTCTGTGACTGGTTTGAATTTGTTTTAAAGAAAAAATAACACACAAAAGATGTTGCGACCATCAGACACAAGCTCCAATCCGATATTATTGGCCGAGCTGAGTCCCCGGAGCTTTTAACGGAGACCTCAGATTTCAGAGACGAGTCCGAGGAGCTTGGAGCCGGTTTACACGGTGAAGCTAAGTCCATTGAGCTTGGAGTTGGAGCTGATCCCCAGTGGCTAGGAGCTGATTTACCCGATGGAGCAAAGTTTTCCCAAGTTGTAGACGAGTAGCTCGAAGCTGAAGGCGATGGCGATGAGTTTTGTGAAGGTGTATACGAGTAGCTGGAAGATGATGACGATGATTTTTTTTTTGAGCTTCTAGAAGAGTATCTCGAAGCTGATGATGATGGCGATGATTCCTTTTTTGAACTTCTAGACGTGTATCTTGAAGCTGATGATGATGGCGACTGAGAAGACGACGTAGAAGAAGAAGAAGAAGAGGTGTTAGACCTAGACGAGAAGGCACTACCGCCAATTCTACCACCAGAGGCAGCCAAGGACAAATTCCGATCACATAACAAAATCAGACTAAGCATAAATACAGCGGCACTAACGTTTTCTTGATCTGAATCAAGGTTTTGTAAAATGAAGTCTTCCACAAGTGAGCATGATTTGAATCGGTATTGGATCTTACTTGGGCTTCAAAGTAAGGAGTTTGTTTGTATTTGACGGCGATTTGGAGATGAAGAGAGTTTGATCGGAGTTGAGGTTTGGAGGAGTAGAAATGAACATAAGGATGTTGCTTGTATGGGAAAGATGGATTCCATTGGAACGGTGTTATTTTCAGAATCGTAGAAGTAGCCAACATGGTGAAATTGTTTGATGCAGGAAATAATGGCTAGGGTTTTTGTTTTGTTATTCTTTCTTTTAATCGCTAGGTTTTATTAATCATTTGGAGGGAGATTTTTTTTTTTTTTTTTTTAAGTGTTTTGAAAGAAAAAAGAAGAGGAAAACCAATTTTGGCAATTGGTAGGGGTGGACTTTTAACCCGAACAGAAACATATACATAAAAAAATATTCCATATCCTTAAAAACGATATTGTAATTGGTTAACCCGAGAAAGAACAAGTGGGGTAGTGGTTCTTACTTATGTTGTCTTCTCATCAAATCCGGGTTTGAGGCCGATCATTCTCAAAGAAAAGCATATAATTTGTAACGATATTAAAAACAAATTGGCTATGCCATACAAGATATATTTAGAAAAAAAAAAGTTGTAATCATGAAAGACAGAAGCGGTGAAGGCCAAGGTTAGGTACGTATTCTCCATTTTTAAAGCGGAAAGACTCTAAGTGATCACATATACCTACTCACAAAGAAGATATTTACCATTCATGCAGATCTGTCGCTAAGATTTGAGGGGCTGCAAGCTGGAATTTTTTTGAGAGAGGAGAGATTGATATGGTTTGGCTTTTGGTTTAAATCTGGTTTGCTATTTAATAGGTTTAAATCTGCTATAGTATTTTATTTAGCTGGTTAATGATTGTTTGGTAATTGTAAACCGATGGTCATAGGTAATTAGATGATAACTATTATCTTATGGGAGATACATGAATATAGCTTTTAATTTGGAGAGATCAAAGTTAAAACTATCTGACCGCAAATATAAGTGGTGAAATATGAGGTCAAATCAATTATTTTGAACCTTTCCGTATGCACCATCAATTTCCTAAATCGGGGTGTCACAGTTTACCCTCACGAACAGATCGCCGTGTCCTCACTAAGCCCCAAGATCGTCACCCCGATTCCACACTCGTCTAGCTAGGTTCGGCTCTGATATCACTGCCCCGATCGTTACCTCTTAGGGGCTTCACATCCACTACCGGACAGTTAGTCCACCCAAATCCGACAGCCAGGTGGCTACGCCTGAGAGGCTTTAAAGACTTATTCGCCGACCCTACAAATACACATGTGATATTTTCTTGTGTTTTTTCCCCACTCACATAGTTTTGGCAATCATTTCTTAGAAGGTCACCTATCTTAAAACTACTCCACACTAGCTACAATAATATTGACCTTCTGCAGCGTCCTTATAACGATATCTAACAATATGATAGCATTATGCGAAGCGCTATATCATCGCCCGGAAGAAAAAGTAATAATCAAATATCCTGTTTGCAAAAACTCCAAAAAGAAAGTTAAAAACAAAAGAAGTACCGTATGTATTTTGACATTAAAAATAAAAACTTAACTAAAACTAAAAAAATTAAAATTAAAAATAAAATTGAACAACCATGAATTAGTAATGACATGTTATATAAATATTTACTAAAACAAAGGGTGATCTCTAAAATGTACTTTAAAAATATTAATATAGATTATCGAATAAAATACAAAATCAATATTATCTAAAATTTTACATAAATTTTATAAACACGCGTATTTATTCGGACCTTTGTAACTAAATAAATCTAGGTTTTAACAAAATGAAACTGGTTTAGGCCTTGAATAAGTAATCAAAGTATCAAACCCAAGTAAGCTTTAGATCCCACGGTTTTGCTAATGATACTAAAACTATTCAGATCTTAACAATGCATAATAATTAGAAAGGCCTCAAAAGTGGGTAGTCTTCAAGTAGTTCTATTTCTGTCAAGACGTCCTTCTTCTGTGGTGTCCAAAGTACCTCTAATGCCTGCAACATTTTGGTTTTACTTCTTTTATTTTCAAGACTAAACCATTTGATGACTAAGCAACCTACGGGTACAAAATGATTCTCTTACCAATATTTTGTTACTCTCGTATCGATCCGAGTTTATGTAAGGCTTCCTTCAGATCTCTACTTTCTTTTATTGTCTGCAGTTTAAGTGTACCCTCTACAGCCACCAAGATGGCTACCTGATCATGAACAATACTTCCTGTTAAACAAATATTAAATACACAAAGCTTTTTGCAAACTATATAATTGCTTTCGCCTTCTCGACTCGTTTATATAGCTAGCTGGCTACACTATCCCACTAGACGTTTGAATTTGGAGTTTCTAAAAGTTTACCACAATATATTCATTGCTCAAACCGCTATCTCTGTAAATCTTTGAGCTTCGTATCTTTATGTTATTCTCATTAATAAGTGTCTCCTCGTCCAATTTTCCCTGTTCTTTAACAAACAGTTGGTTAAATTGCTTCTCTCCTTCTTCTACACACTGCTTCACATCCACCTAAAAGTGCATGATTAGAGCCAAAGTGGTTAAGGTTCTGCACCCAACCATGCTAATGAAAAGAATGAGTAGACTTACAGATGAATAACAAGAGATGCAATAGTCCGGGTGCCTCAACAAAGCTAATGTTGCCTCTGAATTAAACGCATTAAACAAAAAAACATTTTTACAACTTTTTCAGTTTTGGTTATATAAAGAAACCATCGTACTCGCATAAGTAATACAACCTTGGTACTAAACATAAAAGAAGAAGTCATTTAACATATATATGAAAACGGTATAAGGATGAAGTAAATCAATGAATATGTTACCGGTTAAAAGATAGCTTAGACCCTCTGGTGTAGATGTATCTGCAGTTTCAGCAAGGTGATAAAAATCTTGTTGTAAGGTCCTAGCCGAGCCTAGCAACCCCACCTGATAGAGATACATATTGATACGAATAAACGAATTTGCAACAGAAGCATCATATATCCACTGAAAGATTTTGAGAGATCTTAAATTATATCTGTATTTGGTGATGACTGACTACTACACTTATGAGAGAGAGAGAGTGAGAGACCACCTGTAGTATTAGGACGCTAGTTTTCGGAGAATTGGTAAGAATGTCATTTTGTGACTGGTTTGAATTGATTTTAAAGACAAAATAAAACACAAAAGAGGCTGCAACCATCAGAGACAAGGTCCAATAAGATATTATTGGCCGAGCTGAGTCCTTGGAGCTAATAACCAAGACCTCAGATCTCAGAGTTGACGAGTAGTTCAAATCTGATGGCGATGATTTTTGCGTAGGTTTATGAGTAGTTTAAAGGTGTATATGAGTAGTTTGAAGCTGATGACGATGAGTTTTGCGAGGGTGAATACGAGTAGCTTGAAGATGATGCCGATGATTTTTTTTTTTGAGCTTCTAGACGAGTATCTCGAAGCTGATGATGATGGCGACTGAGAAGACGGCGTAGAAGAAGAAGAAGAAGTATTAGACCTAGACGAGAAGGCACTACCGCCAATTCTACCACCAGAAGCAGCCAAAGCCTAATTACGATCACATAACAAAATGACACTGAGCATAAATACAGCGGCACTAACTGGATTTTTAAGAGAATCTAACGTTTTCTTGATCTGAATCAAGATTTTGTAAACTGAAGTCTTCCACAAGTAAGAATGATTTGAATCGGTATTGGATCTTACTTGTGCTTCAAAATAAGGAGATTGTTTGTATTTGACGGCGATTTGGAGACGAAGAGAGTTTGATCGGAGTTGAGGTTTGGATGAGTAGAAATGAACATAAGGATGTTGCTTGTATGGGAAAGATGGATTCCATTGGAACGGTGTTATTTTCAGAATCATAGAAGTAGCCAACATGGTGAAATTGGTTGATGCAGGAAAATGATGGCTAGGGTTTTTGCTGTTGTTTTTTATTCTTTAGATCGCTACTCGCTAGGTTTTATTTATCACTTGGAGGGAGACTTTTTTTTTAAAATTTTTTTTTTATAGTATTTTTGAAAGAAAATAAAAAAGAGAAAGGCCAATTTTGGCAGTTGGTAGGGGTGGGATACTAGTTCTCACCTTTTTTACTTTCTCACCGAATCCGGGTTCGAGTTCATTCCCTTTCAAAGAGACGCGTATATTTTATAATGATGTCGAAAAAATAAAAAAATAGGTTATGTCATACAACATAGATTTAAAAAAATGTAAAATAAAAAAAGTTGTAATCATGAAAGACCAAAGTGGTGAAGCCCAAGATTACATACGTATCCTCCATTTTTGAAGCGGAAAATCGCTAAGTGATTACATATGACTCACAAAGAAGATATTTACCATACAAGTAGATCCGTCACTAAGATTTGAGGGGCTACAAGCCAGAAAAAATTTGAGAGAGGAGAGATTGATTTGGTTTGGCTTTTGGTTTAAAACCGGTTTGCTATTTAATTGGTTGAAATTTGGTAGAGTATTTTAGGGCCTCACATCCACTCTAGTCAATGGGTCCGCCCATATCTGACAGCCGGTTTGCTCCATCCGAGAGTCTTTAAAGACTTATTTACCAACCCTACATATACATATGTGATATCTTCTTTTGTTTTTGCTCACTCACATAGTTTTGACAATCATTTCTCGGAAGGTCACCTATCTTAAAACTACTCCACACTAGCTACAAGAATATTGACATTCTGCAGCGTCCTTATAACGATATCTAACAATTTGATAGCATTATGCTAAGCGCTATATCATCGCCCAAAAGAAAAAGTAATAATCAAATATCCGGTTTGCAAAACTCCAAAAACAAAGTTAAAAACAAAAGAAGTACCGTATGTATTATCTAAAATTTAACATAAATTTTATAAACCCACGTATTTACTCGGACCTTAGTAAATAAATAAATCTAGGTTTTAACAAAATTAAACTGGTTTAGGCCGTGAATAAGTAATCAAAGTATCAAACCCAAGTAAGCTTTAGATCCCACGGTTTTGCTAATGATACTAAAACGATTCAGATCTTAACAATGCATAACAATTACAAAGGCCTCAAACGTGGGTAGTCTTCAAGTAGTTCTCTTTCTGTCAAAACGTCCTTCTCGTTCTGTGGTGTCCAAAGTACCTCTACTGCCTGCAACATTTTGGTTTTACTTCTTTTATTTCCAAGACTAAACCATTTCATAATTAAACAAGTTACGGATACAAAATGATTCTCTTACCAATATTTTGCTACTCGGTATCGATCCGAGTTTATGTAAGGCTTCCTTAAGATCTTCACTTCTCTTTATTGTCTGCAGTTTATATGTACCTTCTACAGCCACCAACATGGTTACCTGAACATGTACAAATATTAAACACACAAACCACAGTAGGAGCTATTTTCAAACTATATAATTGCTTTCGCCTTATCGACCCGTTTATATAACTGTCTGGCTACATTATCGCACTAGACGTTTGAATTTGGAGTTTCTATAAGTTTACCACAATATATTCATTGCTTAAACCGCTAGCTTTGTGAATCTTTGAGCTTCGTATCTTTATGTTATTCACGTTAACAAGTGTCTCCTCGTCGAATTTTCCCCGTTCTTCAACCGAGATTTGATTAAATTGCTTCTCTCCTTCTTCTAAACACTGCTTCAAATCCACCTAATCGTACAGGATAGATAAAGAGTGGTTAAGGTTTTCCTACCATAGAATTACAATAAGAACCAGTATAGTAGACTTACTGATGAATAACAAGAGATGCAATAGTCTGGGTGTCTCAGCAAAGCTAATGTTGCCTCTGAATTGAATACAAAAGAGAACAAACATTTTTACAACTAAAATTCAACTTTTTATTATAAGAGTTGAGAAGAACTTCAAACTAAATTTTTTTGAGAATATAAAGAAAACATAGTAAAAACATTTGTAAATTTAACATTTTCACATAAAGATGATTAAATCAAGGAGTATCATGGTACCGGTTAAAACATAGCTTAGACCCTCTGGTGTAGTTGTATCTGCATTTTCAGCTAGGTGATTAAAATCTTGTTGTAAATTTCTTGCTGAACCCAGCAACCCAACCTGAAAGAGATACATATACATATAAACGTCTCTAACTACAGCATAATCATAATCCAATGAAAACTAATGAGAGAGCTTTTATAGCAAAATGATTAGGTCATACATTTCTGAATGTTACTTTTCCTAGTTTTTTTATTTATAATTATTTGGTTATTGGTTTACTCTAGTATTCACCTAACATACCAGTCAAACCTAAAAATCATTATATAAAATTCTTAGAACTAAGTCCTTATGAGCAGAAGAGAGAGAGAGAGAGGTCACCTGTAGCCTCAGGACACTAGTTTTCTGAGTATTGCTTATATTGTCACTCTCTGACATGTATGCAATGGTTACTGAGACAATAACAAACGCTGTCACACCTATCATAATCAGAGACAAGCTCGTATTGGATATTAGGGGCGGAGTCATGACCCGTGAGCTTAGAACCGAGAACTTGGAGCTCAGAGACGATTCAAAGTAGCTCAGATCCCTTTTCATCCTTGAAGCAAAGTCCATTGAGCTCGAAACAGATGAAAATCGCCAAAACGGTGTAAACAAGTACCAACAGAATGATATCCATAGCCTCATGAATGCAAACAAGAGTTTAAACAAGTAGCTCCTAGCAAAGAACAATAGCCACAAGGGTATAATAAACAAGTATCTCGAAGCTGATGACGATCGCGAATAGCTTTCCGAGGGAGTATTCAAGTAGCTCGAATATGTTGGCGACGAGTTTTCTTCCCAGCTTGAAGACGAGTAGCTAGAATATGATGGCGACAAGTTTTCTTCCCAGCTTTTAGACGATTTTTTTTTGGAGCTTCTAGACGAGTAGCTCGAAGATGATGATGATAGCGAACGAGAGGACGACGTAGAAGAAGAAGAAGAAGAGGTGTTAGACCTAGACGAGAAGGCACTACCGCCAATTCTACCACCAGAGGCAGCCAAGGCCAAGTTACGATCACATAACAAAATCAGAGTAAGCATAAATACAGCGGCACTAACTGGTTTTTTCAGAGAATCTAACGTTTTCTTGATCTGAACCAAGATTTTGCGAAGTGTATTCTTCCACAACTGAGCATGATTTGAATCAGTATTGGATCTTACTTGTGTTTCAAACCAAGGAGATTGTTTGTATTTAACGGCGATTTGGAGACGAATTGATAGGAGTTGAGGTTTGGAGTAGAAATGAACATTGTTAGGACGTTGCTTTATGGAAAAGATGGATTCCGATGAAACGGAGTTATTTTCAGAATCGTAGAAGTAGCCACCATGATCAAATTGTTCGATACAGAAAATTATGGCTAGGGTTTTTTTTTTGTTTTATTAATTCAGATCGCTAGGTTTTATTTATATCTATCAAAAAGGGAAACCGCAGTGAGAAACATTTTGGTGGGAGATTTTTCTTTTTTCTTTTTTAATAGTTTTTATTTCCAACGAAATAAAAGTTTATTAATGACGAATTAATATAGTCATAATACAATTGATTTCAAAGCCAATTGGTAGACAAACACTAGTATAAAAATAATTATTGGCTAAAAAACCAAATTTTGCTAAGAGATGTGCTGCTTTATTACAAATTCTTTTAGAAAATACAAAAGTAATTGTAGTAAAAGAATTTTTCGAATGAAAAATATCAATGATGATACCTATAATCAGCACATTGTGAAGTTTACCATTTAGAATATTTATTAAGTTAGCAGAGTCGCTGTAGTGACCCTCACCCTGACCTAGTAGCTGGATGAAAAATCATCGATGAACGGGTGAGAAAAGAACTCCGAAAGACTAAAAAGACCTAAGGATGGTAATCTATCGAAGCATAATCGAAGGAAATACAGTTTGGTCTAGAGATATACGAAGAAACATGATACACGCTCCACGAGCTACACGAGCGGACGGACTAGGGTTGATCGAGTTGGCCTTCGCTCTCTCTCGATGGATCCACGAACAAGAAGAAACTTTCAAGGACACGGTAGCTTAGGGGAAGTAAGGACTCGCACAATCAAGTAACAACTCACACGAAATGATTCAAGGGGAAACCGCTCAAGAACAATCGTGTAAAGGCTCTCAACTTGCAAACGGCGCAAGAGAAGAAATTGCAACTTTATTGATCTAGGTTAAAAACGTGACTACAAGGCTGCGAATGGGACTTTATTAATAGTCCTTCAGCCATGACCTTCAAGGGTCGAGATTCGATCTCATGAAACTAACGGTTACAAAATAAAGAAAAGAAAACAACCAAAAATGGAAACTTGTGTCATTCGCACAAGTGAACCCTCTCCACAGGTTGGAGGCTTGGATTCGACTCTCTAGGACTTAGACTCAAAAAAATAAACAAATATCGGTCGATAGGCCCTGCAAAACAATTAAGAGAAAATGGAAATAATAAAGACCGAACTTACCTTATTCGAAGAAATGAGAGGCCACGTAGTTATCTCTGGTTCTTCGACGTCTTCTTCACCTTGGCTCTTGTTTTCTGGACTAACCTCAGCTTCGTACGAGCCTATACGGTCAAGCCCTCCATTCTCGGTGTTGCGGGTCGTGTTTGTGCCGATACGGAGGCAATAGGGCTCCTCTCGATCATCTCCCAATCCGTCTCGATCGTGGGCATCTTGGTTTTGATGGTTAGCTCCAGAAACACCACTTATCGAGTGAATATTGAAGCCCAAGTTGTTTGGGTCTACTTGGTTCGTGACTTCACTCCGTACAAGCTTTCCGGCGTCCGGGGGCGGTGCTTGCCGAGAGTCTTCATGTTCTGCAGGGTGTTTCTCAAAACGCTCTCGATAGAAGCTTTTAAAATCAGCACTTTGTTGATGAATTTCGATTCCCTTGGCATTTGGTGGTGGGTCGTCCGGGTCAACCGTTCGGGCGTTCGTGTCGTCGATGCCGGGTGGGGCTGCTCGATCGACTTGTGTTTCTAGGGGGTTTCCTGCAAAACCGGCTCGTTCATTAGTCCTAAAATATGGACTTGGTCGATGAAACTTACCTTGTTTGTTATGTTCTCCATCGTTGGGTCGATGGAACTCGTTGAGACTCCCACTCGCGTCCGGGGGTCGAGGGTTGGTTGATAGAATATCCATTTGGCCGGTTGCGTTGATCAGTGACTCAACTCCTTCATTGAACATTTCTCTTACCTTCCTTGTACGTGAACGGTTCATTGGTCCAGCTATGACCGTAGGGATTGTCGGTACCGAATCACTCGTCACCGGTTCATGGCCGTCCGTCGAGCTCTCGTCTATATCCGGTTCTATGTCCTCATCATCCCCTCCCTATTGAAAGTGTTCTGGCCTCAGAACTGGTCGTCCTATATCAAAAAGAGACAAGTCAGTGACGTTGAAAATTTTAGACCCATTATACTCACCTGGGAGTTCTAGCCGGTAGGCGTTGTTGTTGATTCGTTCGACTATCTTGAAAGGCCCGTCGCCGCGAGGTGATAACTTGGAACTTCTCTTTGTTGGGAACCTCTCGGTTCTCAAGTGTAACCAGACCCAATCTCTCGGCTCGAAGATAACGTATATGCGGTTTTTGTCCATCCGTTGCTTGTATTTCTCCGTCTTTTTCTCCAAGTTCTCCTTAACGGTTTGGTGTAGTTTTTGGACTAAATCCGCTTTGCATTTACTGTCCTGATCAATTCGTGATCCCGGGGGTAGCGGTGCCAAATCCAACGGAGTGAGTGGTTTGAAACCATAAACAACTTCAAAAGGACAAAACTTAGAGGCAGAATGATTAGCTCGGACAAAACTTAGAGGCAAATTCGATGTAGGGTAAACATTCTAACCAATTTCTAGGATTCTTACCGACCGTTACTCTAAGTAAAGTGGATAGAGTACGGTTTACAACCTCGGTTTGGCCGTCAGTTTGTGGGTGGCAAGTGGTGGAGAAAAGGAGTTTTGTTCCTAGTTTCCGCCATAATGTCCTCAAAAAATGGCTCATGAACTTAGTGTCTCGGTCGGATACAATGGTTCGAGGCACTCCATGTATGCGCACCACTTCTTTAAAGAATAGATCGGCGGTTTGAGTGGCATCATTAGTCTTGTCACACGGTATGAAGTGTGCCATTTTTGAAAACCGATCGACTACTACAAAGATGGAGTCCTTATGCTGAATCTTTGGCAAACCTAACACAAAATCCATAGAAATATCCTCCCATGGAGCATTAGGAATAGGTAAAGGCATATACAAACCATGAGGGTGTGACCTGGATTTAGCGCGGAGGCACGTAACGCATTTTGCGCTAAACCGTTCGACATCTTTCCTCATGTGAGGCCAAAAGAAGTGTTCCATAAGTATAGCCATGGTCTTGTCTACTCCAAAATGGCCCATGAGTCCTCCACTATGTGCTTCTCGGGTGATAAGCTCCCGCATGGATCCTTGAGGTATGCATAGTTGCTTATCACGGAATAAGTAGCCGTCATGCTTGTAGTATGGTCCGAAAGCCGCTTTGTCACATTCCTTGAAGATTGACCCAAAGTCGGTGTCTTCTAGATAAGCGATCTTCACGTGCTCAAATCCCAATACTTAAGCGTCCATGGTGGTGATGAGAGCATGTCGACGTGAAAGTCCATCGGCCACAACATTTTCTTTGCCTTTCTTGTATTTGATGATGTATGGAAAGGTCTCCACAAACTCTAGCCACCGTGCATGTCTTCTTTTTAGCGTAGTTTGGACACGAAGATGCTTTAACGTCTCATTGTCGGTATGGATTACAAATTCCTTGGCTAACAAGTAATGCTGCCAAACTTCAAGCGACCAGACCAACGCATAGAGCTCCTTATCATACGTCGGGTAATTGAGAGTAGCTCCGCTTAACTTCTCGCTAAAGTAAGCTACAGGGCGTCCTCCTTGGGTGAGCACCGCTCCAATACCTAATCCTGAATGATGAGGACATCCTAACCACGTCATACGAGGATCAAAGCAGACCAGCCGGTTCAAGCCTAAAACCAACCATACTGGACAAAAATGAAGGATTCTTGCCCAAATGGAGTTCCGATGAAGTACATGGCCTAGGATTGATTATTTACCATAAAATCAACCCTAAGAAGACTAATGGTTCAGGAGGAATCAGAAATCAACGGACCAGAATGAAGACTGCTCATGACGACCCATCCGTACCGTACCATGTTCATTTCCATCAACCACATGAAGACTTTCCTCGACCTATAATGAAGATTCATCAGCAAATCACACATTTTAGGAAGTTCTATCAAGCCAGAATTAAAGACGAAAAAACAGAAATCAAGATGGTTCATGAAAACCCGTTTCAACCGTACCATGAGCAAGCGTGTGCAACCACCGACCAAACCACACGTCTATTCAAGCTGGGATTCAAATTCAATCCACAATATGGGCATTTGAAGAGGAATGATCGAGAAACATCAGTCCATCATCGAGGTATTTTGAGAGATGGACATGAGAGCCTCCTCGGACATGTCCAATGGCGAGCTAAATCAAGGTTTGGAGAATCCACTCGTGCATTTGACTGCGGCTTCATTATTCACCACCAAATCGACCATATGGAGCATTATGATCGAACCAAACCACCCCTGGTTCGAGTTGGATTTGCACTTACTCATTTGGCCTTACCCGAGGGCCATATGTCGCCGAAAATGGAACTTTCCTTATTTGGTTCCTTTGAGTCTTATGTTTGGCGACCTGGAGAACTTCTTTATCATCTAGAGACAATCCAAGATGCCACACTATGCACCAGCATCCAGAGGATTAGGCGAATCCTCTTGCACCTCTACTTTCCTATTCTAGAAGCATTCACACTTGGAGCTTTAAATCTACAACGGCTCTTTCTATATCAAGGCTGCTGCGTTTTAGAGATACTCAAAACACTCCAGAGAGTCCCAAGATGTCGCACCTATCTTCCCAAGCTCTCAAGATACAAGCTACAAGACTTTCCATATTTTGACCGATTTTGTCATCAAAGCTCCAACGGCCATATTCTTTATGTTTTTGCGATTTATTTTCTTGTTTTAGACTCTAGGACCGTTGTATATTGAGCCTATAAAAGCTCAGCTCGTGATTCATTGTAAAACACCCTTGATCATTGAAATTAAAAGAAAGCGTTTTCTTCTTTATAAAGTTCGAGTAACTTTGTGTTTGTTTGTTCTTTAGATTTAAGTGTGTGATTCACTATAGTCTATTGAAGCTGCGAATTAAGAGTGTGTTGAGTGATTCATCCCTCTTGTTCGTCCATTGATTGAGCGAGTCAATCACGTCTATCCATCGATCCATCGATCGATTCTTCTTTGTTCGTGGTTCCATCGAGAGAGAGCGAAGGCCAACTCGATAAACCCTTTCTGTCCGTCCGTTAGCCCTTCAGAGCGTGTATCACTGAAGCATCACATTCAACCTCAAAAGTTTTGTTAAAGTTAGCTAAAGCTAGAATAGGAGCATGCGTCAAACGATCTTTAAGATCGCGGAAAGCTTTCTCTTGAGCTTCTCCCCATGAAAAGGCCACATGCTTCTTGATCACTGCTGTAAGGGGCGCGGCTACGGTACTGAAATCTTTCATAAAACGCCTATAGAAACTAGCCAAGCCGTGAAAACTTCTAACATGGCCAATGGTAGTGGGTGTCGGCCACTCTTCAATGGCTTTAATCTTTTCTTGATCAACCTGTATACCCTGTGAACTTACAACAAAACCTAAAAAGACAAGTTGATCAGTGCAAAACACACACTTCTTGAGGTTAGCATAGAGTCCTTCCTTGCGGAGAGTCTCGAGAACTTGCTCAAGGTGTGATAAGTGATCGGATAAGCTCCGGCTATAAATAAGAATGTCATCGAAGTAAACGACTACAAACTTACAAATGTAGGCCCTTAAGACATGATTCATGAGTCGCATGAACGTACTAGGGGCGTTGGTGAGACCGAACGGCATGACTAGCCACTCGTAGAGGCCTTGCTTGGTTTTAAACGCGGTCTTCCACTCATCTCCTTCTTTCATGCGGACTTGGTGATACCCACTCTTCAAGTCTATCTTTGAAAAGATAGTGGCTCCATCAAGTTCATCTAACATGTCGTCTAGGCGAGGTATTGGGTGTCGGTATTTGATGGTAATGTTGTTGATGGCCCGACAGTCCACACACATTCTCCACGTTCCGTCTTTCTTAGGTACTAACAACACGGGCACGGCACAAGGGCTAAGACTCTCACGAATGTAACCCTTAGACATGAGGTCTTGAACTTGTGATTCCAACTCCTTAGCCTCCGTGGGGTTCATCTTATAGGCCGGCCGGTTTGGTAAGGCGGATCCGGGGACGAGGTCAATTTAGTGTTCGATTCCACGGATTGGGGGTAAGCCGGGTGGAATTTCTTCGGGACAGACATCTACAGATTGCTTAAGTATGGTACTCACTTCGGCGGGCAATTCTAGACACTCTAGTCATGAAAACATACTTTCTTTGAAGATCATAAGTAGCACGGTGTGTTTGGAATTTAAGACCTTATCAACCGTGTTAGAAGACACAAAGAGACTAGTCTTACTTACCGGGGCATCCTTGCTCATCTTAAGTTGTAAATCATGTACCTCGGAGGGTGTGAGGGGAGCTAGAGTAACTTTCCGTTTGTTATGCATGAACGTGTAGTAATTGGTACGGCCGTTATGCAAGGTTTCATGGTCGTATTGCCATGGTCTTCCAAGTAAGAGATGCCCGGCTTGCATAGGCACAACATCACACAAGACTTCGTCGTGATACTTGCCTATACTAAAGGTCACCGTGGCTTGTTCCGCGATCTTAAGTTCAACGGTGTCATTAAGCCACCTTAGACGATACGGCCTCGGATGCTTTTTTGTTGGTAAACCTAACTTATCAACCAATAACTTGCTGGCCACGTTAGTACAAGAACCACCATCTATAATAAGGCTACATACCTTGCTGTTCACGGTGCATCTTGTATGGAATATGTTTTCCCGTTGTACGGTTTCTTCCGGATTAACTGTCATGTTGAGCACCCGGCGAATGACCAAAAGTTCACCTACATCCGGGTATTCAATACCGTCGTCCGGGTCGCTAGATTCTTCCTCCGGTTCATCTTGGGACTCGTATCCGTTGGTTGTTATGATCATAACTCGCTGGTTAGGGCACTCTCTCGCCATATGCCCGCGTCCCTGACACTTAAAACAAATTTTATCACGAGAACGGTTAGTGGAGACGACCTTACTTGCTTCCGGTCTGGTCGGGGCCTTGGAATTTTCCACCGTGTTCTTCTTAAACCGCGACTCCACTTCGATTGCTTTGCCTTTGTCCGGTGGCCTAGTAGTTCCCGGAGTCCATGGGCTAGTTTTAACTCGGCTAACGGCAGCCACCTTGCGCTTAATGTGCTGTTCGGCTTGAATAGCCAAATGCACCACCTTTCCACTTTGCGAGTGATTCGGTCTTGAAGTCCTTCTATGAACAGCGCCATGAGAGTTTCTTCCGACTCTTCGGTCTCCAACCGGTTTATAAGCTGTTCAAACTCTTCATAGTACTCTTCGACCGTCTTTATTCCCTGCACCAACTTACGAAAACGTTTTTGTAAGTCCCTATGGAAATAAGTAGGCACATACCTCTTTCTTAAACTGAATTTCATTTCGTTCCATGTTCGTATTTGGTCATAGTGGTGCTTTCTTTGTTCGGCTACATCTCTATCCCACCAAGCTAAAGCATTGTGTGTGAATTGGGCCGCAGCAAACGTCACTCGTTTCTGGTCATTGTAGTTATAACAAGAGAAGATGTTTTCCATCCTCTTCTCCCAATCAATGTAGGCATCGGGATCGACAGGTCCGGCAAAGGTAGGCGCCGTAATCTTCGGGTCGACCATTTGGTCGGGTGGATTGTCGTCTCTTTCCCGTCCTCTGTGTATCGGGTCTCGCCTTTGGGGTCTGGCATGTGGTTCTCCCTGTTCTTGCACGCCATCGTTTGGTGCTCGGGGAGGAGGTTGTTGGTTCCGGATGGGGTTGATAACCCAGAGCTGTTCAAGACGGGTCATGCGGTCTCCAAACGTTTGGAGAGTGGCTTGGATAGCAGCCAATGTAGCTGCAATAGGGTCCAAAGGAGCTTCGGTGTTGTTCTCCATCTGCGAATGCAAAAGAGAGATGACAAAAACAAGTATCAACGAACGGGTAATCAAACGAACTCGATTAATAAGAACAAAACTAAAACGATAAATTTCTTTTTTTTTTGAAAATTAACGAACAATAAACTCAAGCAACTACAAGATTACAATTTTTTTTTTTTTTTAAGTTATGTAGAATAAAACTAGCAACCTAACAAAACGAACACAAGTGCAACAAAGAAATACTAGATCTTTTTTTTTTTTTTTAAAGATAAACGCAACAAGAACTAAAACGAAAATGATGGAGTGATACAACCTAGGGTGTAGAAACTTTCGGCTCTGATACCAGATGATACACGCTCCACGAGCTACACGAGCGGACGGACTAGTGTTGATCAAGTTGGCCTTCGCTCTCTCTCGATAGAACCACAAACAAGAGGATACTTTCAAGGACACGGAAGCTTAGGGGTAGTAGGGACTCGCACAATCAAGTAACAAACTCAACCGGAATGTTTCAAGGGGAAACCGCTCAAGAACACTCGTGTAAAGGCTCTCAACTTGCAAACATCGCAAGAGAAGAAAATGCAACTTTATTGATCTAGGGTTAAAAACATGACTACAAGGCTGCGAATGGGAATTTATTAATGAAACTAACGGTTACAAAATAAAGAAAAGAAAACAAACAAAAAATGGAAACTTGTGTCATTCGCACAAGTGAACCCTCTCCACAGGTTGGAGGCTTGGATTCGCCTCTCTAGGACTTAGACCCAAAGAAATAAACAAAGATCGGTCGATAAGCCCTGCAAAACAATTAAGAGAAAAGTGAAATAATAAAGACCGAACTTACCTTATTCAAAGAAATGAGAGGCCACGTAGTTATCTCTGGTTCTTAAACATCTTCTTCATCTTGGCTCTTGTTTTTTGGACTAACCTCAGCTTCGTACGAGCCTATACGGTCAAGCCCTCCATTCTCGGTGTTGCGGGTCTTGTTTGTGCCGATACAGAGGCAATAGGGCTCCTCTCGATCATATCCCAATCCGTCTCGATCGTGGGCATTTTGGCTTCGATGGTTAGCTCCAGAAACACCACTTATCGAGTGAATATTGAAGCCCAAGTTGTTTCGGTCTACTTGGTTCGCGACTTCACTCCGTACAAGCTTTCCGACGTCCATGGGCGGTACTTACCGAGAGTTTTCATGTTCTGCGGGGTGATTCTCAAAACGCTCTCGATAGAAGCTTTTAAAATCAGCACTTTGTCGATGAATTTCGATTCCCTTGGCATTTGGTGGTGGGTCGTCCGGGTCGACCGTTCGGGCGTTCGTGTTGTCGATGCCGGGTGGGGATGCCTGATCGACTTGTGTTTCTAGGGGGTTTCCTGCAAAACCGGCTTGTTCATTAGTCCTTAAATATGGACTTGGTCAATGAAACTTACCTTGTTTGTTATGTTCTCCATCGTTGGGTCGATGGAACTCATTGAGGCTCCCACTCGCGTCCGGGGGTCGAGGGTCGGTCGATAGAATATCCATTTGGCCGGTTGCATTGATCAGTGCCTCAACTCCTTCATTGAACGTTTCTCTTAACTTCCTTGTACGAGAACGGGTCATTGGTCCAGCTATGACCGTAGGGATTGTCGGTACCGGATCACTCGTCACCAGTTCATGGCCGTCCATCGAGCACTCGTCTATATCCGGTTCTATGTCCTCATCAAAACGTAGCCGGGGAAGTACGTTATCGACCACACAAAGATTGGACCCGAAAGTGAAGCAAAGTATCTCGACCCAAATTCATAAAATGGCTAAGTATGAAGTTCTATCGAGACGGATTGCCAAAGGAGCGAAGAATTGTCGAAGTTGTTCGAGACACCATCGATCCTGTCGAAAGCCAGACAAAATCGAAGAAAGGAAGATTGAAGCCAAACCAAAGGAAATTCTCAATGCACTACCATAGATAAGGTGACTTGAAAATAGTTTATCGAAGAGTTGCCAAGTTTGTCGAAGAATTCTCACTAAGTATCAAAATGTCCGAACATGATCGAGAAAATTTCAAGGAGATCGAGAAATATCCGATTCTGTGTTTGTTCAATGAACCTTTTATTCGACAACATTGCGACATGGCAAATTCAGAACATATGACATATATTTTATTGTCTTGTTTTTTATTCCATATCTACTTAACTAGTACATAATAGTATTAAGTATGATATAAACATAGTTAAGGATGACAAAGCAGCGCAAGTGGCGCAGGTGCAACCCTCACCACAGGTGCAACCCTTCGCAGTGGTTTGAGTTCAAGTCTTGGGGCAAGAGTCAATGCCCTTGTATACATACTTGGATCTTCTTTCCCTCTTTTTACCACCCTTTTTTTGATCCAAGTAAATGGTCATAACCTTGACTAGTTAACCACACCCTAAAAACCTTAAACTTTCCTTCAAACCTTTGTATTAATTCCAAGTGGATGGCCTATTTTATGGATAGAGCTTTAAGAGAACGTGTTAGGTTTGTGCCAACAGGAATAGGATATTAATTGAGGCCTTTGGGTAGTCAAGATGTTATACATGTATGCATTTGGTTGTCCTTACCTTTAGCATTCTCCCAAAAGCTCAATCTTGTTCATTGAGAGATCCCTGTACTTAAACGTTTAAACCCTCTCTAAAGGAGACTCTCTTTGTCTCTTGAACCTTTTCATACCTAGCCAAATAAGTTTGTATTCATTTCACAACTAAATTCATGGTTACTGCTTAAAGAATATTTAAAGGAATGGTTGATTTGAATGCTTGCCTAGATTCTATGACTAATGACATTTTATGTTGAGATGAGCATGGTGCATATGATTTGTATTCTAAAACTATAGACAAGGACATTGATTTTAACTACTTGAGAAGCAAGTATTGGTTCTGAATCCCACTTTCGAACCTCTCTTCCTACTTTGAATTTTCTTGAGGCCAAGCAAATAATAAGTTTGGGGAAGTTGATGACTCTATATTTTTACATTCTTAAGCATATATATTGTGCATATTTTGCATGGTTTGAGTCATATTTCTTATGAGTTCTAGTCTCTTTTCCTTCATATTGCACATTTAGGAGTTTTAGCATAAGGTTTTGCATATTTTTGCATTTTGGAGTTAAAGCAGGTACATTTGGGATACTTCTGAGCATTCAAAGACATGGACCTGATCGAGTGTGCCGGACCCGACCAAGGTGGACACGACCAGACGATCGGATCGTGAAGAAGAAGCGGATTCGACCGAGCTTGGAGAGGACCCGAACGAGCCCAACATGCATCCGATCGAGCTCACCTCAAACCGACTTTGTATTTTGTCTTTTTGCGTTTTAGGGCTTCAAGAAACTACTATAAATAGAGACCTTGGGTCATTAAGAGAGAAAATGGAGTTTCATTAGGATTTTTCTCTGTAGCCACCAAACATTTCTAGAAACTTGTAATCTTAATATCTTTTTACCTATTTAGTTTTTGCGGTTGCTTATTTGTATTGTCTTGCTCCTTAGATCACTATCTTTCTGATTACGCATGATTTAGAGATTTATGGGTTTGTGTTCTTGATGATGAAATCCAGATCTCAGTAGTTTTCTAGGGTTTTGAGGATGGGATAGGTTAGTGAAGAATCTTAGTTTCTAGGGGTGTTTAAGCTTAGATTGCAACAGATCCCTTATGGATTAGATATTTAATAGCTATTTTTTGCACTAACCATGTGGATTAGATATTATACATTTAAGCACCCAATAAGTGTTTAATGAAATGTCTGATCCACTAATGTCAGAGATCTACTCGCTTACCTAAGAGATTAGTTGTTTAAAGAGTAGATTGACATTAATGAGCTTGATCTTTAGCCTATCTATTTCATGTTACATCAATGAGAATTGAGATTAGGAAGTGCTTTAGATTTGATAATCTTTGCCAAGTTGTCTAGGATTAGATCTATTTGAGCATGTTAAGCACCCCAATGAGAAGAGGATTCATTAACCCATTAACCCCATCCTTGAGACCTTTATTCATCTGATTGTTTACTTGCTTTCCATTTCTGCTTTAATACTGCTTATGTAGTTCTTGCATGCTTAGCTTGTCTTTAGTATTGTTCTTAGATCCTTAGTTTCATTCTGTCATTTACTTTTATGCATTTGAGTTGATGATCCAAACTGATTAATTAATTGGCTTGACTTGTTAGCTTCTGTTGCATCCTGCTTGTTTACATCACATCCAATTGGATCGATTAAACCCTTCGTACTGCATTGCACAAGGGTAATTGAACTCCAAGGGATTGCAAAATCCTAGTTTTACATGTCAAAGGAGAATTCATACCTAGGGAAATGGTATGTTCAAGACTCATTTGGGTTAATGCTTCAGCAAGCTCTTCTTCGGTGATGGGATCATATCCGTTTGTGATTAAGTAAAGGTGGTGTAGACTAGTTGACGTCATTCAGCTCTAGTAAACTCACAATGTCTTGTACATCTAAGTTGAATCTCTTTCAAAGTTGTTTAGACTTTGAACGTGTCATAGGACCTTTGGGGTCGACTAGTACAGGATGTGATACATGATCTGGTTCAGCGGGTTGAGGATAACCGATATCCGCATCATTCCCTCCCTCTTCAGAAGGTTTTGTCCTCCAAACTAAATCTCCTGGATCATAAGTAGACAAGTTAGAAACATTAAAACTATGAGAAAGTTTTACCTCATTTGGTAGCTCCAAACGGTGAGCATTCTCATTGATCTTCTCAAGGATCCTGAAAGGACTGCAGCCTCTTGGTGATAGCTTAGATGTTTTCGTGTTGGAAACCTCTCATGCATCATAATTAACCAGACCCAATCCCCTGGTTCAAAAAATATCTCCTTTCTTCCTTGATCAGCCATGCGTTTGTTGTTGGCGACCTTCTTCTCTAAGTTTCCTTTGGTTTTTTCATGCAACTTCTTGATGATTTCTCCTCGTCTTAATTCATCTTGACAAGCATGTTCTATATGAGGTAAAGGTGCTAAATCTATGGGAGATAAAGGTTAATTTCATAGACTAACTCGAAGGGAGATAGTTTTGTAGCCGAGTGAACGGAACGATTATAACCAAACTCAATAAAAAGAATGCAATCAAACCATGTAGCCATATTCCTACCAAGAGTGGCTCTAAGTAAAGTTGAGAGAGTTCGGTTTACCACTTCGGTTTCTCCAACCTTTTGTAGAGAATAGAAGTTTGGTACCTAAATTTCTCCAAAGTATCTTCCAAAAGTGACTCAAGAACATGGTGTTACGGTCAGAAACTATGGTCCTCGGAATCCCATGCAGGCCCACCATTTCCTTGAAAAACAAATCAGCGGTTTGAGTAGCGTCAACGGTCTTGTCACACGGGATGAAGTGTGCCATCTTGGAGAACCGGTCCACGACGACAAAGATTGAATCTTTGTGTCTAATCTTAGGCAATCCTAAGACAAAATCCATAGAAATATTTACCAAAGGGGAGTTAGGAATAGGTAATGGTAAATAAAGATACCCATGAGGATGTTCCTGGATTTTGCCTTGTGGCAAACAATGCATCATGCGCAAAATCTCTCAACGTCTTTCTTGAGATGGGGCCAAAAGAAGTGATCCATTACCATGGCCAAGGTTTTGTCAACACCAAAATGACCCATCAAATCTCCACCATGTACTTCAGTGAGTATCAACTCTCGCATTGAACCTTGAGGGATGCACAACCGCTTGTCTTTGAACAAGAACCCATCTTGCAAGTAGAATGCTTGATAAGCTCCTTTGCCATGCTCTTTGTAGCACTTTCCTAATTATGGATCATCGTTGTACAACTCTTTGATATGATCCAAAACCATTACTTTAGCCTCCATTGTAGCGATAAAGGCATGTATCCTCGACAAAGCATCAGCTGCCACGTTCTCCTTTCCCTTCTTGTGGTTGATCACATATGGGAACGTCTCAATGAACTCCAACCACTTTGAATGTCTCCTCTTAAGTGAAATTTTGACCCATGAGATGCTTCAGGATTTCATGGTCGGTATGAATGATGAATTCCTTGGAAAAGAAGTAATGTTGCCATGTCTCAAGTGCTCGTATTAAGGCATAAAGCTCTTTGTCGTAGGTCAGGTAGTTCAACGCTGCTCCACTTAGTTTTTCACTGAAAAATGTTACTGGTCTTTTCCCCTGATGTAGTATAGCTCCAATTCCCAAACCTAATGCATAACACTCAACTTCAAACATAACTTCAAAATGTGGAAGCGCTAAAACTGGTGCTTGTGTGAGCCTCTCTTTCAACATGTTGAATGACTGTTCTTGAGCTTCTCCACATGAGAATGGTAAATTTTTCTTGATTACAGCAGTCATTGGTGCAGCCACTGTCCTACAATCTATGACAAACCTTCTGTATAAGCTTGCTAGTCCATGAAAACTACAGACATGTCCAATGGTAGGCCATTCACGGATCGCCTTGATCTTTTCTTCATCTACCTGTAGGCCATTTTTACTCACTACAAAACCTAAAAACACACACTTGTCAGTACAAAATGAGCACTTTTTTAGGTTAGCATAAAGGCCTTCCCTCCGAAGCGTTTCCAAACTAACTCTAAGTGTTTAGTGTAATCAGAATAACATTTACTATAAATAAGTATGTCATCAAAGTAGACAATAACAAATTTACCAATAAATGACCTTAGAACATGGTTCATCAATCGCATGGAGGTGCTTGGTGCATTGGTTAGCCCGAATGGCATGACAAGCCACTCATAGAGGCCTTGCTTGGTCTTGAAAGCGGTTTTCCACTCGTCTCCTTCCCTCATTCAGACTTGGTGATAGCCGCTTCGTAAGTCAATTTTGGAGAAGATGATTGCACCACTAAGCTCGTCCAACATGTCGTCTAATCTCAGAATTGGATGTCAGTACTTGATGGTGATATTGTTGATTGCTCTACAGTCCACACACATCCTCCATGTACCATCCTTCTTTGGCACCAAAAGAGTTGGTACAGCACACGGGCTGCGGCTCTCATTAATGTACCCTTTGTCTATCAAGTCACGCACTTGCTTCTCTAGCTCCTTAGACTCCTACGGATTCATTTGGTAAGCTGGTTTGTTAGGTAAAGCAGAACATGGTACAAGATCGATCTGATGTTCAATTCCACGAATAGGGGGTAGTCCTGGTAGAATCTACTCTGGAAAAAGGTTTGCGTATTGATCTAGTACAGCTCGTACGTCAGCAAGTTGTCCAAGTTCACATAAACCTGTACTTAAACATTCTTTGAAAACCATTAGTAGCACGATGCCATGGGCACTCCTGGTTTTACAAACTTGACTAGATCTTAAGTAAAGGTTAGAAGTTCTTACCTCGTTCTTTTTGTTCATGTGTTTTTGCAACCCATGAACTTCTAATGGACTTAGAGGGGAAAGGTTAATCTTACGGTCATTGTGGGTGAAAGAGTAGTTGTGTGTGCGATTATCATGATTGGTAACTCGATCGAACTGCCATGGTCTTCCTAGGAGAAGTTTTCAGGCTCTAATTGGAACTACGTCATTTTTATTGGTAATCAAAGGTGAATAATCTTACAACTGCTGCAGGGAGACCTTATAAGATTCTTTCAGATAGCCCTGGGGCCAAAAATAAATGCAAAAATACAAAAGTAAACAAATAAAAAAGCAAACACAAAACCCATTGTTTTTGGAAAGAAAATGACAAAATAAAGAAACTAATTGTGCACACTTAAACTCACTTGAAGGACATGTACTCTAGCTGTTGGTGGGGGTTGTTGGACCTGCAAAGATAGAATATATTGAATAGAACTTACCTGTGGGCGATTTAGGCCCAATTGATCTTCTCTGAACTACATCTTGTACTACTCGTTGATCTACTTCAGGTGTCTTGTCAGGTGCCAGTTTGTTTGTTGGTTTCTTGAAGTAGATGGCTTATTGGAGTTTCTCTTGGGTAGCTTGATCAGTCTCTTGAAGCTCTTCCAAGTCTTTGATAACTTGTTCTTGATCTTCACTCTCGATCACTCTCGAAGGTGAAGCTTGTTTTACTCGTCACTTGTAACTTCATTGCCTTCTCTTGGATTCAAGAGGTTTCTTGAACTGTCAAAGAAGAATTCACACCTGGGGAAATGGTATGTTCAAGACTCATTTGGGTGAATGCTTCAGCAGGGTCTTCATCAGTGATATGATCATATCCATTGTGATGGAGTAAAGGTGGTGCAGACCAGTTGACGTCATTCAGCTTTAGTGAACTCACAATGTCTTGTACAACTACGTTTAATCTCTTTCTAAGCTTTTTAGACTTTGAACGTGTCATAGGACCTTCTGGGACGACTGGTACAGGATGTGGTACAGGATCTACTACAACATCTGGTTTAGCGGGTTGGATAGGATAACTGATGTTCGCATCAGCTAGCGTGCTGTCCAAAGTAGAGCGAGCCGCGTGTGGAGACTCGTGTAATTTTCTACTGTACAGAGATGGGGCACATCAAGGTGAGGTGTCATAAGGCGCAACATATGTCGGTAGCAGCTGGGAGTACAGCCGTGGGCTCAGCCTATCGCTCAGCTGCGATTGGCGCAGATTGTGGGACCGCGGGTCTACTCGACTGTAAAGATGGGAGAGTCAAGCACCGTTCAACCGATCACATGTTTAATTCTAAGACTCAGTCTGGTTCTTTTCTGTTGTTTTAGAATCTGCCTATGTGATTGTGGGGTTGGGGGTTATTACTGTAGGGACCCTGTTGGTGGAAGGGTTCTCATCCTACGTGTTGTTTGATTATGTAGCTACGAATAGCTTCATTATCCCGGATTGCGCGACGGGTGGTAACATTCGTGGAGATCCTGGTGGTTATTTCAGAGCTGTTAGAGTTGCAGGAAGCCCGTTGCTAGCGGTTCAAGGGCGAGCTACTACTGTGGATGTGCAGATTGCAGGAGAGTCGATGTCGGTAGATAATTACATTAGTCCGGTGGAGTTGTATGATGTTATTCTAGGCATGTATTGGTTGGATCGGCACAGAGTTCTTCTAGATTCTCACAGGGGGAGAGTCAACTTCGAGCGGCCCGAACCAAAGTTGTATTACCAAGGTGTGAGATCGATTCTGAGGAGTCTAGTAATTTCAGCGATGCAGGCGGAGAAGATGATTAAGAAGAGGCGGGAAGCCTATTTGGCAACGATTTTGATGCTAGAGATGGTTGGAGAGGTAGCGGTGAGCACAATCCGGGTGGTCCAGGAGTTCGAGTATGTGTTGAAGTCGTTGAAAGGATTACCACCATCTCTTTATGATCCTTTCACGATTGAGTTGGACCCCGATACAACTTCGTTATCTAAGGCTCTGTACCGGATGGCTCCAACGGAGATGGCTGAGCTGAAGAAGCAGTTGGAGGATTTGCTGAGTAAGGGTTTCATCCATCCCATCTTTTCATCCATCCCAGTGTTTCACTATGGGGAGCATTAGTGTTGTTAGTGAAGAAGAAGGATATGATTTTCCGACTGTGCATTGATTACCAAGGATTTAACCGAGTCACGGTGAAGAACAAGTATCCTTTATTCCGGATTGATGAGATGTTGGACCATTTGAGAAGAGCTACGTGGTTCTCAAAGATTGATTTGGCGTCGGGGTACCATCATATTCCTATTGACGGAGGCGGATATCTGTAAGACAGCGTTCAGGACGAGATATGGACATTATGAGTTTGTGGTGATGCCTTTCGTGTTGACCAATGCACCATTGGCGTTCATGAGGCTGATGAACAGCGTATTCCAGGAGTTATTGGATGAGTTTGTTATGAGGTTCACGGTGTTTGGTGTCTGAGGAGTTCGTTTCACCCTTGTTAGCCCCTGTTCGTCGTTGTTCTTTCTTGTTTAAGAGGTGAGTGCAGGGCCTAGGCTTATCTGAGCTGTTTGATTCATGTTTTGGTTAGTTATATGGTTGTTGATTGATTTTCTTTGGTTGTATGCGTGTACTTGTGTTATGGTGCCTCTGGACGAGCCTTATGGAGTGGTTACACAACCTTGGAGGGTTTGGAAAGGCGGATCCTTTGATGAGAAGCGACTGAAGTAGTGTTAAGGCATCAGTGTCGATCCACACCAGTGGTTTGTGTCGATCGACACCAATCTTCTGTATCGTGAGGATGGTCGCGAGTGTCGATCGACACTACTCGTCATAACGTAATTTTGTGGTTTTTTTTGTCCTTTTTCTGATTTTGGATGTTGCTTGAATGTAAATTATACTGCTTGAATGTAAATTATACTGCTTGTGTGTATAGCGAGTTGTGGGGATGAATGCCTCACTAAATATTAATGAAATACTTATGCATCTCTTTTCAGTGATGCATGTAAAGGAAAAGTGTGATCCGTGGAATCATGGCGAGGAGAGGAGGATGATCTAGGGGTCGTTGGTTGTCTTTGGAATAATGTTTGAACTGTTAAGATGTAAGCCGGGAATTTAGAAACATGTTAGGTTGTTATTTCTATTTCAGGATGATGACTCGTTTGGTTATGGTTGAAATGTTGGTTTAATGCAATTGAATTATTTGGATTATTTGGTTAAGTCTTCCGCTGGTTAATGCTGATTGGATTGGTTTATTTATGAGCATATGGTTTAATTTTTTGTCTGGTTTAATTGATTTGTTCGGTTTAATTGGTTTAAATTGATTAGGACATGTATAGGTGGTTTAGTTGATTTAAATTGATTAGGACCGGTTTAGCTGGTTTGAATTAATTGGGTTAATTCGGTTTGCATGCTTTTAAAAAAAAACGGGTTGGGTCTTTTCAAAATCGCACTCTCCCTTTTCTAATTGTATTTGTTTAGTCTTCTTAAAATAAATGATATATTGTGTTTTCTCAGTTTTAAGTCTTTAAGTCTTTATTATAAATTTTATTTTCTCTTTCGAGGCTAACATCCTAACAGTTCAAATATAGGTATTTTTTACAGTCTCTTATTCCATCATAGAGTCTTTACAGATTTTAAGTTGCTTTGGAATATAATGAGCCGTTTTGGGATGCAAACACACATTTGGAGATGTAGATTCATGTAGAAGTGTTAGATGTTTGGACTCATATGGACTATTTTCAACCCTTAGATCTTTCTCAAATTTTCACAGAAGATGGAAACGGATGTGAGCTTTCATTTTCAATTTATTTTGAGAAAATCTAACGGTTCATTTAAGAGTTATACCCGATTTACTGGAGACAGGTAATTCTGACGAGTAGTTGAAGCAGATGCATCATTAAAAGCTGAGAGTGTCAGACCGATCGATCTATATTTGGACAGATCGATATCTTACCTTTCATGCAATCTTTGGCCCATATTCGATCTGAAACACTATAGAACTGACCCAACTCGTCTCCTATTTTCAGTTCTAAACATTGTTCTTTCCTTTCTAAACAATTTGGGGAAAATAATCCATCCTCTTGACACTTGGAGATTATTTTTAACCCTTTCTTATTATTTAAGCAATTTCATAATGTTTTCTTTCATATTTATTTGCTTTTATTCAATTGCTATGTGTGAGTAGTCTTCAATTTGTTTTAGGCTTCTAAGTAGACAATTCAATGAATTTGTGGATTGGTTGCTTTAATGGAATCTTATTGTATGGTTCTTCAATTTACATGTTCTCAATGCTAGAATATGATTGATCACCCTGGTTTAGAACTTAGGCTTTTATTTGTTTCAGAGATGTTCGATGAAATGTCTGAATGAGTGATTGAGCATTGTATTTCTAGCCTGCGAGAGTTGATGTAAGAATACATTGTGAACGAAATCAACCTATTCGATAATGCGAATTTCACTAGGAAATTACAAATGGAAGTTTTGTAATTGAATAGTTGTGATTAATGTCTTGAGAGAGAATTAATCAGGAATTTTGTTCATGTTTAAGAACGGTTCTTCATGCATTAATCTTTTTTACATTTATTAGCTAGTCATTGTTCTTTGAAATACTATGCCACTCAATGTCTTTAATTCATAAGTTTAATCTCTTTTATTTGCATTTTTATTTCCAATTTTGAAAACAAAACAAACAACCTTTTCGCTTTAGCTAAGAACGAGTCTCATAAGTCTTTAGAGTATCTTGGCTCTCTGTTATCGATCTCGCATATATTTGCTTTTGGTTAAGTTATCGGGTTAAAAACTCGACCAATCAATATATCTTATATTTTACATAAGTAATAATTGAGAAGACTGATAAATAATTCTGAACTTATATTTTAAATCATTCGACATTAACATGTTGCGCTTAATTTGTATTTTGAAAATCATTTTCATAATCTAGTTGTAAAAAAATTAAAGGTATATACTTGCACAATAATTCATTTGCTATTATTGCTTTAAATCATTTTTAAAGAAAAGATAAATATTACAGGTAAAAAAAAATTGAACAACAAAGAAATATCAATTTAATTGGTCCAAATATTATAAGCAATACATATTTTAAAGAGTTTTAGAGAATGAGACACAATGATTCCATACTTCATCTCTCTTCTTCAGATATTCTGTTTCATGGGCAATCAAACTAGGTCTGTCGGCAATATATTTTATAAGTGTATCGTGACACAATTTTCCTTCTTTGACGAGATCGCTGCAACAAAGATCAGAGAGTGTTCCATTTCCGAACACAACCGCGATTATATTCAACGCACACTTAGGAGTGATTTTCACAACACAAGTATCCCATAATGTTTTTACTTCCCCTTCATCGACTGAAAAAACCGGAACAAACGCACACACTAAAGCTACAACAATGAATAGCAAAGAAACCTGAGCGTTAAATTTAGACATATTTTCGTTTGCTAAAATTAGCTTGCTTGAGTTTTCCTTTTTCGTATCGAACAATGTATTGTGTTTCTTTTTAAAATTAAGTTAGGGTAGCTCTTTATAGATCATTGAAAACTTAACGTAACCAAAACCAAAAACAAAAATTACAACGTTAGCGCAATAAATTTATGACATTAAAATGTTTTTTCAAATAAATATATCACAAACGTCAAACTTAATAGTTTTTAAATACTTGAATTTTTAAAGAAAAATATCAATGTAACTTCGGATATCAGTTTCAATAAAAATTATTGGTGATACTATGGCATTTTGAAATGCTACAACAATTTCTTGAATATGTGGTTCAAATTTGATTTGCATAGGGTTCTACGAAAAAAACAAAAGTTATATAATTTAGATCCATTTATGTTTTGAATTATCTTAATTTAAAAAATCACAGTTTCTCCCTTTTCTAATTGTATATGTTTAGTATTTTTAAAACAAATGATATATTGTGTTTTTCTCGGTTTAAAGTCTTTATTTTCTCTTTCATGTTATTAATTTTATTGAGCCAAATATTTTTTAATAGTATTTTAGTCCATTATAGAGTCTTTACAGGTTTTAAGTTGTTTTGGAATAAAACGAGCCGTTTTGGGATGCTGAAACACATTTAGAGATGTAGATTCATCTAGAAGTGTCAGATGTTTGGGATCATATGGACTATTTCAACCGTTAGATCTTTCTAAAATTTTGATACAGGATGGAGACGGATGTTACTTTGAGAAAATCTAACGGTTAATTTAAGAGTTATTCGAGGTTTACTGGAGACAGGTAATTCTGACCAGTAGTTGAAGCAGATGCAGAACTAAATGCTAAGAGTGTCAGACCGGTTGATCTGTATATGGACTGATCGATCCCTTACCTCGCATGCATTATCTGGCCCATGTTTGATCTGAAACACTATAGAACCGACCCAACTCGTCTCCTATTGTTTTTATACCCTAGACTCGACTATTTGGCAGCTATCTTCATAATTTCAGTTCTAAACATTGCTCTTTGCTTTCTAAATAATTTGGGGAAATAATTCATCCTCTTGATACTTGGAGAAGATTTCTGAACCCTTTCTTATTATTTAAGCAATTTTATAATGTTTTCTTTCATATATATTTGCTTTTATTCAATTGCTATGTGTGAGTAGTTCTTTAATTGGGGTTTAGGAGTCTAAGTAGAATATTCAATAAATTAGTGGATTGATCTCTTCAATGGATTCTATGGTTCTTCAGTTTACATGTTTTCAATGCTAGAATAGGATTGATCACCCTGTTTTAGAACTTAGGCTTTTATTTGTTTCAGAGATATTCGATGAAATGAATGAATGAGTGTTAATTGAGCATTGTATTTCTAGCCTGCGAGAGTTGATGTTAGAATGGATTCTGAACGAAATGAACCTATTCGATAATGCGAAATTGACTAGGAAATTACAAATGGGAATTTTGTAATTGAATAGTTGTGATTAATGTCTTGAGAGAGAATTAATCTGGAATTGTGTTCATATTTAAGAACGGTTCTTCATACCTTAATCCTTTTTGCATTTATTAGCTAGTCATTGTTCTTTGAAATACTCTGCCCCTCAATGTCTTTAATTCATAAGTTTAATCTTTTTTATTTGCATTTTTATTTATAATTCTGAAAACAAAACAAACAACCTTTTCGCTTTAAGATAAGAACGAGTCTCGTAATTCTTTAGAGTACCTTTGCTCCATGTGATTGATCCCGCATATACTTCCTTTCGGTTAAGTTATTGGGTTTAAAACTCGACCAATCAATATATCTAAAATTTTACATTAGTACTAATCAAGAAGACTGATAAATAATTCTGAACTTAATTTATCATAAAACATTTATGAATGTATACAATTATATAGGTAAGTTAAACTCTTAAATAATATCAAATTCAATATAAACTGAAATAATTTTGAAAACCGTTAAATAACCTTTTGAAAAATTTTGAATATATAAGGTTTAATCCAAAATTATCATGTCAAGTTGCACAGAATATAATAAATAATTTATCAAAAAAGAGAGAGTAAAATATCAACATCTTCAAAACAAAGCGATCTTGATGCATATTGAAAAACTTGGTAATTACACGCTCAATGTATTGATGCCATAAATTAATGTAAATAAAAGATTTAATTAATATATGAGCAAATTGATAAATTAGTAAGGAAAGCAATTAAACTAAATAATGTTTATGACAAATCATTTGATATGATCATAAAATGCAATTTTCTAGATCCATAAGAAGTTATCGCTTTTAAAAATATTTAATAATAATAAAGAATTCAATCTATGTCATATATATATATATATATCTTGCCCTTTCAAATTTCTTTTTTCCTGTCTAGTTTAGGTTTATAACTTTTGGTACATAATTTGAAACAATCTTTAGGTATTGGTATAAAGCTTTGATTTAAAGGTATTGAGCTAAAAAATGAAGGCAATGGTTATAGTTTATTTACATTTCCAAAAAAACTTATAAATATGAAAATGGGTATTTCAATTTTAAGAAGAAGAATTCATAGAAAACATTGTTGTATTATACAAAATATAAATACTTTTAAATCAATATATATATATATATTATATTTTAAATCATTCAACATTAACTTGTTGCGCTTAATGTGTATTTTGAAAATCATTTTCTTAATCTAGTTGTAAAAAAACTTAAAGGTATATACTTGCACAATAATTCATTTGCTATTATTCCTTTAAATCTTTTTTAAAGAAAAGATAAATATTACACGTAATAAAAAATTGAACAACAAAGAAATATCAATTTAATTGGTCCAAATAGTATAAGCAATACATATTTTAAAGAGTTTTAGAGATTGAGACACAATGATTCCATACTTCATGAAAGAACCCATCCAGCAAGCTAAACATCCAATAACACATCCAGTTCACCTACAAATCATCACACAACAAGTCACTCAATCCCAATCGCATAGATAAGCTCATGGTCACGCACTCACCTTAACAAGGTGATTTGAACTACAAAAACAACCAGGAAAGACTCTCCTCGCGACTGCAACAGCCAAACAACTCCCTACAACAAACCACACAAACAAAAATCTCTAAGAATCAAAAGGACAGAAACACCAGAAAAACTACAGCCGCAGAAACGAAGCCCTAAAACATAAACCAACCATTAACGAAGCCCTAAAACAAGATCTAGACGTCACGAAGCTCCCCACAAAATTTGGTGCCGATCGGAGAAACGATGAAACCACGATCGCACTTACAAACTCCGCTGATCCCAGTTCGAAACAGAGAAAACACGTCTCACCAAACTGCATATAACTCACTGAGTATTAATCCGAATTCACTTCTGTAAAAAGGAGAATCAACGTACACGCCTTAAGAACAAACCTACCAAAATTCATTACCTTTCGATAATATTTGATATGTCGTAACTCTATTCTACCAGGACGTGACGAATCAGCTTCTCTTGCCTTAAACACCAAAGCAAAGCTAACACTCTTCTTCTCACAAGTAAACTTCTCCTTCTCCTTTTCTCAACTCAACTCTCAGAAACAACAGCCACAAAACAAAAGAGAGAAGAAGCGCTCCTTATAAAACTAGGGTTTTTGGTTTAATTCTGATTAAACCAAAATTTACCTAACCCGACTTTAATTAAACCTCCTTTGATTCAATTAACCAAATCGACTAGTTTAGGAAATCAACCGGAATTAAACCAACTCCACCCTAATTCTTATACACACTCAAGTCTCATATTATTTTCCAGAACACGGGCGTTACAATTCTCCCCCTCTAACATGGATTCGTCCTCGAATCCTTCAACATTCTCCATCAGTCGGACTCCGTGCAACCGTCCCAAACGATCTGCACTCCCACAACTGACTCCTCTGAGGCTCCTATCTAATCCATATACTCACGTTCTAGACCCTATTTTCTCATACTCACGCACTTCCCCCGTCCACAGGTCGCAACCCATGAATCATACCGGCTCGTCCTCAGGCTTCTGCCTTAGACTACGGTATCCAGGAAGTCTCACCACTCCCCCCGCTCTCAGGTCGCAACCCTCAAGTCATACCGGCTCACTATTAGGCCACCCCATATACAATTATACCGGATTATACCGGCTCTTTATTTTCTTCAACAATCATACCGGATTGTTGAAGAAAATAAAGACTTTAAACCGAGAAAAACACAATATATCATTTGTTTTAAAAAGACTAAACATATACAATTAGAAAAGGGAGAAACTGTGATTTTTTAAATTAAGATAATTCAAAACATAAATGGATCTAAATTATATAACTTTTGTTTTTTTCGTAGAACCCTATGCAAATCTAATTTGAACCACATATTAAAGAAATTGTTGTAGCATTTCAAAATGCCATAGTATCACCAATAATTTTTATTGAAACTGATATCCGAAGTTACATTGATATTTTTCCTTAAAAATTCAAATATTTTTAAAACTATTAAGTTTGACGTTTGTGATATATTTATTTGAAAAAACATTTTAATGTCATAAATTTATTGCGCTAACGTTGTAGTTTTTGTTTTTGGTTTTGGTTACGTTAAGTTTTCAATGATCTATAAAGAGCTAGCCTAACTTAATTTTAATAAGAAATACAATACACTGTTCGTTACGAAAAAGGATAACTCAAGCAAGCTAATTTTAGGAAACGAAAATATGTCTAAATTTAGTGCTCAGGTTTCTTTGCTATTCATTCTTGCAGCTTTGGTGTGTGCGTTTGTTCCTGTTTTTTCAGTTGATGAAGGGGAAGTAAAAACATTATGGGATACTTGTCTTGTGAAAATCACTCCTAAGTGTGCGTTGAATATAATCGCGGTTGTCTTCGGAAATGGAACACTCTCTGATCTTTGTTGCAGCGATCTCGTCAAAGAAGGAAAATTGTGTCACGATACACTTATAAAATATATTGCGGACAGACCTAGTTTGATTGCCCATGAAACAGAATATCTGAAGAAGAGAGATGAAGTATGGAATCATTGTGTCTCAATCTCTAAAACTCTTTAAAATATGTATTGCTTATACTATTTGGACCAATTAAATTGATATTTCTTTGTTGTTCAATTTTTTATTACCTGTAATATTTATCTTTTCTTTAAAAAAGATTTAAAGGAATAATAGCAAATGAATTATTGTGCAAGTATATACCTTTAAGTTTTTTTACAACTAGATTATGAAAATGATTTTCAAAATACACATTAAGCGCAACATGTTAATGTTGAATGATTTAAAATATAATATGTATATTGATTTAAAAGTATTTATATTTTGTATAATTCAACAATGTTTTCTATGAATTCTTGTTCATAAAATTGAAATACCCATTTTTCATATTTATAAGTTTTTTTGGAAATGTAAATAAACTATAACCATTGCCTTCATTCTTTAGCTCAATACCTTTAAATCAAAGCTTTATACCAATACCTAAAGATTGTTTCAAATTATCTACCAAAAGTTATAAACCTAAACTAGACAGGAAAAAAAGAAATTTCAAAGGGCAAGACATATATATATATATATATATGACTAGATTGAATTCTTTATTATTATTAAATATTTTTAAAAGCCATAACTTCTTATGGATCTAGAAAATTGCATTTTATGATCATATCAAATGATTTGTCATAAACATTATTTAGTTTAATTGCTTTCCTTACTAATTTATCAATTTGCTCATATATTAATTAAATTTTTTATTTACATTACTTTATGGCATCAATACATTGAGCATGTAATTACCAAGTTTTTCAATATGCATCAAGATCGCTTTGTTTTGAAGATGTTGATATTTTACTCTCTTTTTTTATAAATTATTTATTATATTCTGTGCAACTTGACATGATAATTTTGGATTAAACCTTATATATTCAAAATACTTCAAAAGGTTATTTAACGGTTTTCAAAATTATTTCAGTTTATATTGAATCTGATATTATTTAAGAGTTTAATTTACCTATATAATTGTATACATTCATAAATGTTTTATGATAAATTAAGTTCAGAATTATTTATCAGTCTTCTCGATTAGTACTAATGTAAAATATTAGATATATTGATTGGTCGAGTTTTTAACCCAATAACTTAACCGAAAGGAAGTATATGCGGGATCAATCACATGGAGCAAAGGTACTCTAAAGAATTACGAGACTCGTTCTTAGCTTAAAGCGAAAAGGTTGTTTGTTTTGTTTTCAGAATTGTAAATAAAAATGCGAATAAAAAAGGTTAAACTTATGAATTAAAGACATTGAGGGGCAGAGTATTTCAAAGAACAATGACTAGCTAATAAATGCAAAAAGGATTAAGGTATGAAGAACCGTTCTTAAATATGAACACAATTCCAGACTAATTCTCTCTCAAGACATTAATCACAACTATTCAATTACAAACCTCCCATTTGTAATTTCCTAGTCAATTTCGCATTATCGAATAGGTTCATTTCGTTCAGAATCCATTCTAACATCAACTCTCGCAGGCTAGAAATACAATGCTCAATTAACACTCATTCATTCATTTCATCGAACATCTCTGAAACAAATAAAAGCCTAAGTTCTAAAACAGGGTGATCAATCCTATTCTATCATTGAAAACATGTAAACTGAAGAACCATAGAATCCATTGAAGAGATCAATCCACTAATTTATTGAATATTCTACTTAGACTCCTAAACCCCAATCGAAGAACTACTCACACATAGCAATTGAATAAAAGCAAATATATATGAAAGAAAACATTATAAATTTGCTTAAATAATAAGAAAGGGTTCAGAAATCTTCTCCAAGTGTCAAGAGGATGAGTTATTTTCCCCAAATTATTTAGAAAGCAAAGAGCAATGTTTAGAACTGAAATTATGAAAGATAGCTGCTAAATAGTCGAGCCTAGGGTATAAAAACAATAGGAGACGAGTTGGGTCGGTTCTATAGTGTTTCAGATCAAACATGGGCCAGATAATGCATGCGAGGTAAGGGATCGATCAGTCCATATACAGATCAACCGGTCTGGCACTCTTAGCATTTAGTTCTGCATCTGCTTCAACTACTCGTCAGAATTACCTGTCTCCAGTAAATATCGTATAACTCTTAAATTAACCGTTAGAATTTCTCAAAGTAAATTGAAAATGCAAGCTAACATCCGTCTCCATCTTGTGTCAAAATTTGAGAAAGATCTAACGGTTGAAATAGTCCATATGATCCCAAACATCTGACACTTCTAGATGAATCTACATCTCTAAATGTGTTTCAGCATCCCAAAACGGCTCGTTTTATTCCAAAACAACTTAAAACCTGTAAAGACTCTATAATGGACTAAAATACTGTTAAAAAATATTTGGCTCAATAAAATTAATAACATGAAAGAGAAAATAAAGACTTTAAACCGAGAAAAACACAATATATCATTTGTTTTAAAAAGACTAAACATATACAATTAGAAAAGGGAGAAACTGTGATTTTTTAAATTAAGATAATTCAAAACATAAATGGATCTAAATTATATAACTTTTGTTTTTTTCGTAGAACCCTATGCAAATCTAATTTGAACCACATATTCAAGAAATTGTTGTAGCATTTTAAAATGCCATAGTATCACCAATAATTTTTATTGAAACTGATATCCGAAGTTACATTGATATTTTTCCTTAAAAATTCAAATATTTTTAAAACTATTAAGTTTGACGTTTGTGATATATTTATTTGAAAAAACATTTTAATGTCATAAATTTATTGCGCTAACGTTGTAGTTTTTGTTTTTGGTTTTGGTTACGTTAAGTTTTCAATGATCTATAAAGAGCTAGCCTAACTTAATTTTAATAAGAAATACAATACACTGTTCGTTACGAAAAAGGAAAACTCAAGCAAGCTAATTTTAGGAAACGAAAATATGTCTAAATTTAGCGCTCAGGTTTCTTTGCTATTCATTGTTGTAGCTTTGGTGTGTGCGTTTGTTCCTGTTTTTTCAGTCGATGAAGGGGAAGTAAAAACATTATGGGATACTTGTCTTGTGAAAATCACTCCTAAGTGTGCGTTGAATATAATCGCGGTTGTCTTCGGAAATGGAACACTCTCTGATCTTTGTTGCAGCGATCTCGTCAAAGAAGGAAAATTGTATCCACGATACACTTATAAAATATATTGCGGACATACCTAGTTTGTACTTGGCCTAGATGAGTATTTCTTGGATTCTACTTGTTTTTTGTCATGTGTAAGAGAAATATGTGCGAGTTTCTAAAAATAGAAAGTATCGGGTTTGACGGTTCTATTTTTGGAAAGTCTCGGGGTGGTGGTTAGTATAGCATTGCCATGCTATAAGTGGACCACGGGAGGTATATCTGATCGAGAGATATGCTCGGGGGGTTTAGACTTATTTGCTCGGATATGATGTGATGGCCTCGGATGACGATTTGAGTGCACGCTTGAGGGTGACGACCCGAGAGCGAGCGTGAGACTTCCCGGATACCGTTGCTAGAAGGCGGGTAGCCTAATAGTGAGCCGGTATGACTTGAGGGTTGCGACCTGAGAGCGGGGGAGTGGTGAGACTTCCTGGATACCGTAGTCTAAGGCAGAAGCCTGAGGACGAGCCGGTATGATTCATGGGTTGCGACCTGTGGACGGGGGAAGTGGGTAAGTATGAGCAAATAGGGTCTGAAACGTGAGTATATGGATTAGATAGGAGCCTCAGAGGAGTCAGTTGTGGGAGTGCAGATCGTTTGGGATCAGCGCAGTTTGGTGAGACGCGTTTTCTCTGTTGCGAACTGGGATCAGCGGAGTTTGTAATTGCGATCGTGATTTCTTCGTTTATCCGATCGGCACCAACTTTTGTGGGGAGCTTCGTGACGTCTAGATCATGCTTTTCACCGTAGGGATTAAAAAGTTAACGGTTGGCTTATGTTTTAGGGCTTCGTTTCTCGGCTGTAGTTTTTCTGGTGTTTCTGTCCTTTTGGTTCTTAGAGATTTTTGTTTGTGTGGTTTGTTGTAGGGAGTTGTTTGGCTGTTGCAGTCGCGAGGAGAGTCTTTCCTGGTTGTTTTTGTAGTTCAAATCACCTTGTTAAGGTGAGTGCGTCACCATGAGCTAATCTAAGCGATTGGGATTGACTGAGTTGTTGTGTGATGATTTGTAGGTGAACTGGATGTGTTATTGGATGTTTAGCTTGCTGGATGGTTTTTTTTTGTTATATATGTGGGTGTTATCTCATTGCTTGTGTGTATAGCTCGTAGATGGGAGGATCGCCCTCACTAAGTATTTATGAAATACTTATGCATCTCTTTCTTTGATGCAGGTAAAAGCAAAGTGTGATCCGTGGAATCATGGCGAGGAGAGGAGGATGATCTAGGCACTCATTGGTGTTTTAGATTATTGTTGGATTTGTTAGGGTGTTAGAATGGAATTTAGAAACATGTTAGGATGATCATGTTTTGGAATAATGTTTGGTTGAACTTGTTGGTTTAATGGAATTGTTTTATTGGATTTTTGATTAAGTCTTCCGCTGGTTAATATTGTTGGTTTACTTTAATGAGATTGCTTGGTTTAATTGATTTAAATTATTATGGCCGGTTTAGCTGGTTCGAATTAATTGGGTTAATCCGGTTTGCATGTTTAAAAGAAAAAAAAATGGGATGGGTTCTTTCAATTTGGTATCAGAGCCCTTACGGTTCTAAGTCATGAGTAAATTGGTTATTTTTAATGTGATGTGTGAATTTCGTTGATAGAAAATGATGATGTGGATTGCATGCTGATTGATTTGTATATTTAATCAATTGTGTGAGCATGGAGACCTAGATCATCCTCCCGAGCCTTCAATGATATTCCACGGTAAGTTGTGATGTTTTGTCTCTTCTCTAGTCGTCTGTTTTCCTAGTTTCTGCTCGTGGCAGAGTGGGAGGCTAGAGGTTGCGAGCGTGGTGCTCGCAGTAGTTGTGTGGTCGTGTTGGTTGTAGTCCGGAGCGCGGGTCTTCGGTGGTGTTTTGTTGGAAATGGATTTCCGAGAAGTTAAGTTGGAGACTATTATGTAATACTCGGAGTGACGGGATTGTTTGGGAGTTGACTTGAAGAATGGTCATGGTAGAGATGATATTCCAGGTGGGAATATTGTTTGGTAGTTATGACATTGTGATGTTGTACTTGGACTAGATGAGTATTTCTTGGATTTGACTTGTTGTGTCATGGGTAAGAGAAATATGTGCGAGTTTCTAAAAATAGAAAGTGTCGGGTTTGACGGTTCTATTTTTGGAAAGTCTCGGAGTGGTGGTTAGTATAGCATTGTGATGCTATAAGTAGATCATCCTCTCGAGCCTTCAATGATATTCCACGGTAAGTTGTGAAGTTTTGTCTTTTCTCTAGTCGTATGTTTTCCTAGTTTCTGCTTGTGGCAGTGTGGGAGGCTAGAGGTTGCGAGCGTGGTGCTCGCAGTAGTTGTGTGGTCGTGGTGGTTGTAGTCCGGAGCGCGGGTCTTCGGTGGTGTTTTGTTGGAAATGGATTTCCAAGAAGTTAAGTTGGAGACTATTATGTAATACTCTGAGTGACGGGATTGTTTGGGAGTTGACTTGAAGAATGGTCATGGTAGAGATGATATTCCAGGTGGGAATATTGTTTGGTAGGTATGACATTGTGATGTTGTACTTGGACTAGATGAGTATTTCTTGGATTTGACTTGTTGTGTCATGGGTAAGAGAAACATGTGCGAGTTTCTAAAAATAGAAAGTGTCGGGTTTGACGGTTCTATTTTTGGAAAGTCTCGGAGTGGTGGTTAGTATAGCATTGCGATGCTATAAGTGGACCACGAGAGGTATATCTGATCGAGAGATATGCTCGGAGGGCATTTAGAATTATTTGCTCGGATATGATGTGATGGCCTCGGATGACGATTCGAGTGCACGCTTGAGGGTGACGACCCGAGAGCGAGCGTGAGACTTCCCGGATACTGTAGCTAGAAGGCGGGTGGCCTAATAGTGAGCCGGTATGACTTGAGGGTTGCGACCTGAGAGCGGGGGGAGTGGTGAGACTTCCTGGATACCGTAGTCTAAGGCAGAAGCCTGAGGACGAGCCGGTATGATTCATGGGTTGCGACCTGTGGATGGCGGAAGTGGGTGAGTATGCGAAAATAGGGTCTGGAACGTGAGTATATGGATTAGATAGGAGCCTCAGAGGAGTCAGTTGTGGGAGTGCAGATCGTTTGGGACGGTTGCACGGAGTCCGACTGATGGAGAATGTTGAAGGATTCGAGGACGAATCCATGTTAGTGGGGGAGAATTGTAACGCCCGTGTTCTGGAAAATAATATGAGACTTGAGTGTGTATAAGAATTAGGGTGGAGTCGGTTTAATTCCGGTTGATTTCCTAAACTGGTCGATTTGTTTAATTGAATCAAAGGAGGTTTAATTAAAGTCGGTTTAGGTAAATTCTGGTTTAATCAAAATTAAACCAAAAACCCTAGTTTTATAAGGAGCGCTTCTTCTCTCTTTTGTTTTGTGGCTGTTGTTTCTGAGAGTTGAGTTGAGAAAAGGAGAAGGAGAAGGAGAAGTTTACTTGTGAGAAGGAGAGTGTTAGCTTTGCTTTGGTGTTTAAGGCAAGAGAAGCAGATTAGTCACGTCCTGGTAGAATAGAGTTACGACGTATCAAATCTTATCGAAAGGTAATGAATTTTGGTAGGTTTGTTCTTAAGGCGTGTACGTTGATTCTCCTTTTTACAGAAGTGAATTCGGATTCATACTCAGTGAATTATATGCAGTTTGGTGAGACGCGTTTTCTCTGTTGCGAACTGGGATCATCGGAGTTTGTAAGTGCGATCGTGGTTTCATCGTTTCTCCGATCGGCACCAAATTTTGTGGGGAGCTTCGTGACGTCTAGATCTTGTTTTAGGGCTTCGTTAATGGTTGGTTTATGTTTTAGGGCTTTGTTTCTGCGGCTGTAGTTTTTCTGGTGTTTCTGTCCTTTTGGTTCTTAGAGATTTTTGTTTGTGTGGTTTGTTGTAGGGCGTTGTTTGGCCGTTGCAGTCGCGAGGAGAGTCTTTCCTGGTTGTTTTTGTAGTTCAAATCACCTTGTTAAGGTGAGTGCGTGACCATGAGCTTATCTAAGCGATTGGGATTGAGTGACTTGTTGTGTGATGATTTGTAGGTGAACTGGATGTGTTATTGGATGTTTAGCTTGCTGGATGATTTGTTTTTGTTATATATGTGGGTGTTATCTCATTGCTTGTGTGTATAGCTCGTAGATGGGAGGATCGCCCTCACTAAGTATTTATGAAATACTTATGCATCTCTTTCTTTGATGCAGGTAAAAGCAAAGTGTGATCCGTGGAATCATGGCGAGGAGAGGGGGATAATCTAGGCACAATGGTGTTAGAATGGAATTTAGAAACATGTTAGGATGATCATGTTTTGGAATAATGTTTGGTTGAACTTGTTGGTTTAATGAAATTGTTTTATTGGATTTTTGATTAAGTCTTTCGCTGGTTAATATTGTTGGTTTACTTTAATGAGATTGCTTGGTTTAATTGATTTAAATTATTATGGCCGGTTTAGCTGGTTCGAATTAATTGGGTTAATCCGGTTTGCATGTTTAAAAGAAAAAAAAATGGGATGGGTTCTTTCATGAAGTATGGAATTATTGTGTCTCAATCTCTAAAACTCTTTAAAATATGTATTGCTTAAACTATTTGGACCAATTAAATTGATATTTCTTTGTTGTTCAATTTTTTATTACGTGTAATATTTATCTTTTCTTTAAAAAAGATTTAAAGGAATAATAGCAAATGAATTATTGTGCAAGTATATACCTTTAAGTTTTTTTACAACTAGATTATGAAAATGATTTTCAAAATACACATTAAGCGCAACATGTTAATGTTGAATGATTTAAAATATAATATATATATTGATTTAAAAGTATTTATATTTTGTATAATACAACAATATTTTCTATGAATTCTTGTTCTTAAAATTGAAATACCCATTTTTCATATTTATAAGTTTTTTTGGAAATGTAAATAAACTATAACCATTGCCTTCATTTTTTAGCTCAATACCTTTAAATCAAAGCTTTATACCAATACCTAAAGATTGTTTCAAATTATGTACCAAAAGTTATAAACCTAAACTAGACAGGAAAAAAGAAATTTCAAAGGGCAAGACATATATATATATATATATATATATGACATAGATTGAATTCTTTATTATTATTAAATATTTTTAAAAGCGATAACTTCTTATGGATCTAGAAAATTGCATTTTATGATCATATCAAATGATTTGTCATAAACATTATTTAGTTTAATTGCTTTCCTTACTAATTTATCAATTTGCTCATATATTAATTAAATTTTTTATTTACATTACTTTATGGCATCAATACATTGAGTCTCTAATTACCAAGTTTTTCAATATGCATCAAGATCGCTTTGTTTTGAAGATGTTGATATTTTACTCTCTCTTTTTTGATAAATTATTTATTATATTCTGTGCAACTTGACATGATAATTTTGGATTAAACCTTATACATTCAAAATTCTTCAAAAGGTTATTTAACGGTTTTCAAAATTATTTCAGTTTATATTGAATCTGATATTATTTAAGAGTTTAATTTACCTATATAATTGTATACATTCATAAATGTTTTATGATAAATTAAGTTCAGAATTATTTATCAGTCTTCTCGATTAGTACTAATGTAAAATATTAGATATATTGATTGGTCGAGTTTTTAACCCAATAACTTAACCGAAAGGAAGTATATGCGGGATCAATCACATGGAGCAAAGGTACTCTAAAGAATTACGAGACTCGTTCTTAGCTTAAAGCGAAAAGGTTGTTTGTTTTGTTTTCAGAATTGTAAATAAAAATGCAAATAAAAAAGATTAAACTTATGAATTAAAGACATTGAGGGGCAGAGTATTTCAAAGAACAATGACTAGCTAATAAATGCAAAAAGGATTAAGGTATGAAGAACCGTTCTTAAATATGAACACAATTCCAGACTAATTCTCTCTCAAGACATTAATCACAACTATTCAATTACAAAACTCCCATTTGTAATTTCCTAGTCAATTTCGCATTATCGAATAGGTTCATTTCGTTCAGAATCCATTCTAACATCAACTCTCGCAAGCTAGAAATACAATGCTCAATTAACACTCATTCATTCATTTCATCGAACATCTCTGAAACAAATAAAAGCCTAAGTTCTAAAACAGGGTGATCAATCCTATTCTAGCATTGAAAACATGTAAACTGAAGAACCATAGAATCCATTGAAGAGATCAATCCACTAATTTATTGAATATTCTACTTAGACTCCTAAACCCCAATCGAAGAACTACTCACACATAGCAATTGAATAAAAGCAAATATATATGAAAGAAAACATAATAAATTTGCTTAAATAATAAGAAAGGGTTCAGAAATCTTCTCCAAGTGTCAAGAGGATGAATTATTTTCCCCAAATTATTTAGAAAGCAAAAAAAACAAAGTTTAGAACTGAAATTATGAAAGATAGCTGCTAAATAGTCGAGCCTAGGGTATAAAAACAATAGGAGACGAGTTGGGTCGGTTCTATAGTGTTTCAGATCAAACATGGGCCAGATAATGCATGCGAGGTAAGGGATCGATCAGTCCATATACAGATCAACCGGTCTGACACTCTTAGCATTTAGTTCTGCATCTGCTTCAACTACTCGTCAGAATTACCTGTCTCCAGTAAATATCGTATAACTCTTAAATTAACCGTTAGATTTTCTCAAAGTAAATTGAAAATACAAGCTAACATCCGTCTCCATCCTGTGTCAAAATGTGAGAAAGATCTAACGGTTAAAATAGTCCATATGATCCCAAACATCTGACACTTCTAGATGAATCTACATCTCTAAATGTGTTTCAGCATCCCAAAACGGCTCGTTTTATTCCAAAACAACTTAAAACCTGTAAAGACTCTATAATGGACTAAAATACTGTTAAAAAATATTTGGCTCAATAAAATTAATAACATGAAAGAGAAAATAAAAACTTTAAACCGAGAAAAACACAATATATCATTTGTTTTAAAAAGACTAAACATATACAATTAGAAAAGGGAGAAACTGTGATTTTTTAAATTAAGATAATTCAAAACATAAATGGATCTAAATTATATAACTTTTGTTTTTTTCGTAGAACCCTATGCAAATCTAATTTGAACCACATATTCAAGAAATTGTTGTAGCATTTTAAAATGCCATAGTATCACCAATAATTTTTATTGAAACTGATATCCGAAGTTACATTGATATTTTTCCTTAAAAATTCAAATATTTTTAAAACTATTAAGTTTGACGTTTGTGATATATTTATTTGAAAAAACATTTTAATGTCATAAATTTATTGCGCTAACGTTGTAGTTTTTGTTTTTGGTTTTGGTTACGTTAAGTTTTCAATGATCTATAAAGAGCTAGCCTAACTTAATTTTAATAAGAAATACAATACACTGTTCGTTACGAAAAAGGAAAACTCAAGCAAGCTAATTTTAGGAAACGAAAATATGTCTAAATTTAGCGCTCAGGTTTCTTTGCTATTCATTGTTGTAGCTTTGGTGTGTGCGTTTGTTCCTGTTTTTTCAGTCGATGAAGGGGAAGTAAAAACATTATGGGATACTTGTCTTGTGAAAATCACTCCTAAGTGTGCGTTGAATATAATCGCGATTGTCTTCGGAAATGTAACACTCTCTGATCTTTGTTGCAGCGATCTCGTCAAAGAAGGAAAATTGTGTCCACGATACACTTATAAAATATATTGCGGACAGACCTAGTTTGTACTTTGACTAGATGAGTATTTCTTGGATTCTACTTGTTGTGTCATGTGTAAGAGAAATATGTGTGAGTTTCTAAAAATAGAAAGTGTCGGGTTTGACGGTTCTATTTTTGGAAAGTCTCGGGGTGGTGGTTAGTATAGCATTGCCATGCTATAAGTGGACCACGGGAGTTATATCTGATCGAGAGATATGCTCGGGGGGCGTTTAGACTTATTTGCTCGGATATGATGTGATGGCCTCGGATGACGATTCGAGTGCACGCTTGAGGGTGACGACCCGAGAGCGAGCGTGAGACTTCCTAGATACCGTAGCTAGAAGGCGGGTGGCCTAATAGTGAGCCGGTATGACTTGATGGTTGCGACCTGAGAGCGGGGGAGTGGTGAGACTTCCTGGACACCGTAGTCTAAGGCAGAAGCCTGAGGACGAGCCGGTATGAGTCATGGGTTGCGACCTGTGGACGGGGGAAGTGGGTGAGTATGAGCAAATAGGGTCTGGAACGTGAGTATATGGATTAGATAGGAGCCTCAGAGGAGTCAGTTGTGGGAGTGCTGATCGTTTGGGATCAGCGCAGTTTGGTGAGATGCGTTTTCTCTGTTGCGAACTGGGATCAGCGGAGTTTGTAAGTGCGATCGTGGTTTCGTCGTTTCTCCGATCGGCACCAAATTTTGTGGGGAGCTTCGTGACGTCTAGGTCTTGCTTTTCACCGTAGGGATTAAGAAGTTAACGGTTGGTTTATGTTTTAGGGCTTCATTTCTGCGGCTGTAGTTTTTCTGGTGTTTCTGTCCTTTTGGTTCTTAGAGATTTTTGTTTGTGTGGTTTGTTTTAGGGCGTTGTTTGGCTGTTGCAGTCGCGAGGAGAGTCTTTCCTGGTTGTTTTTGTAGTTCAAATCACCTAGTTAAGGTGAGTGCGTGACCATGAGCTTATCTAAGCGATTGGGATTGAGTGACTTGTTGTGTGATTATTTGTAGGTGAACTGGATGTGTTATTTGATGTTTAGCTTGCTGGATGGTTTGTTTTTGTTATATATGTGGGTGTTATCTCATTGGTTGTGTGTATAGCTCGTAGATGGGAGGATCGCCCTCACTAAGTATTTATGAAATACTTATGCATCTCTTTCTTTGATGTAGGTAAAAGCAAAGTGTGATCCGTGGAATCATGGCGAGGAGAGGAGGATGATTTAGGCACTCATTGGTGTTTTAGATTATTGTTGGATTTGTTAGGGTGTTAGAATGGAATTTAGAAACATGTTAGGATGATCATGTTTTGGAATAATGTTTGGTTGAACTTGTTGGTTTATTGGAATTGTTTTATTGGATTTTTGATTAAGTCTTCCGCTGGTTAATATTGTTGGTTTACTTTAATGAGATTGCTTGGTTTAATTGATTTAAATTATTATTGCCGGTTTAGCTGGTTAGAATTAATTGGGTTAATCCGGTTTGCATGTTTAAAAGAAAAAAAAATGGGATGGGTTCTTTCAATTTGGTATCAGAGCCCTTACGGTTCTAGGGCAGGAGTAAATTGGTTATTTTTAATGTGATGTGTGAATTTCGTTGATGGAAAATGATGATGTGGATTGCATGCCGATTGATTTCTATATTTAATCAATTGTGTGAGCATGGAGACCTAGATCATCCTCTCGAGCCTTCAATGAGATTCCACGGTAAGTTGTGATGTTTTGTCTTTTCTCTAGTCGTTTGTTTTCCTAGTTTCTGCTCGTGGCAGTGTGGGAGGCTAGAGGTTGCGAGCGTGGTGCTCGCAGTAGTTGTGTGGTCGTGGTGGTTGTAGTCCGGAGCGCGGGTCTTCGGTGGTGTTTTGTTGGAAATGGATTTCCGAGAAGTTAAGTTGGAGACTATTATGTAATACTCTGAGTGAAGGGATTGTTTAGGAGTTGACTTGAAGAATGGTCATGGCAGAGATGATATTCCAGGTGGGAATATTGTTTGGTAGGTATGACATTGTGATGTTGTACTTGGACTAGATGAGTATTTCTTGGATTTGACTTGTTGTGTCATGTGTAAGAGAAATATGTGCGAGTTTCTAAAAATAGAAAGTGTCGGGTTTGACGGTTTTATTTTTGGAAAGTCTTGGGGTGGTGGTTAGTATAGCATTGCGATGCTATAAGTGGACCACGGGAGGTATATCTGATCGAGAGATATGCTCGGGGGCGTTTAGACTTATTTGCTCTAATATGATGTGATGGCCTCGGATGACGATTCGAGTGCACGCTTGAGGGTGACGACCCGAGAGCGAGCGTTAGACTTCCCGGATACCGTAGCTAGAAGGCGGGTGGCCTAATAGTGAGCCAGTATGACTTGAAGGTTGCGACCTGAGAGCGGGGGGAGTGGTGAGACTTCCTGGATACCGTAGTCTAAGGCAGAAGCCTGAGGACGAGCCGGTATGATTCAGGGGTTGCGACCTGTGGACCGGGGAAGTGGGTGAGTATGAGCAAATAGGGTCTGGAATGTGAGTATATGGATTAGATAGGAGCCTCAGAGGAGTCAGTTGTGGGAGTGCAGATCGTTTGGGACGGTTGCACGGAGTCCGACTGATGGAGAATGTTGAAGGATTCGAGGACGAATCCATGTTAGTGGGGGAGAATTGTAACGCCCGTGTTCTGGAAAATAATATGAGACTTGAGTATGTATAAGAATTAGGGTGGAGTCGGTTTAATTCCGGTTGATTTCCTAAACTGGTCGATTTGTTTAATTGAATCAAAGTAGGTTTAATTAAAGTCGGTTTATGTAAATTCTGGTTTAATCAGAATTAAACCAAAAACCCTAGTTTTATAAGGAGCGCTTCTTCTCTCTTTTGTTTTGTGGCTGTTGTTTCTGAGAGTTGAGTTGAGAAAAGGAGAAGGAGAAGTTTACTTGTGAGAAGGAGAGTGTTAGCTTTGCTTTGGTGTTTAAGGCAAGAGAAGCAGATTCTTCACATCCTGGTAGAATAGAGTTACGAAGTATCAAATCTTATCGAAAGGTAATGAATTTTGGTTGGTTTGTTCGTAAGGCGTGTACGTTGATTCTCCTTTTTACAGAAGTGAATTCGGATTAATATTCAGTGAATTATATGCAGTTTGGTGAGATGCGTTTTCTCTGTTGCGAACTGGGATCAGCGGAGTTTGTAAGTGCGATCGTGGTTTCATCGTTTCTCCGATCGGCACCAAATTTTGTGGGGAGCTTCGTGACGTCTAGATTTTGCTTTTCACCGTAGGGATTATGAAGTTAACGGTTGGTTTATGTTTTAGGGCTTCGTTTCTGCGGCTGTAGTTTTTATGGTGTTTCTGTCCTTTTGGTTCTTAGAGATTTTTGTTTGTGTGGTTTGTTGTAGGGCGTTGTTTGGCTGTTGCAGTCGCGAGGAGAGTCTTTCCTGGTTGTTTTTGTAGTTCAAATCACCTTGTTAAGGTGAGTGCGTGACCATGAGCTTATCTAAGCGATTGGGATTGAGTGACTTGTTGTGTGATGATTTGTAGGTGAACTGGATGTGTTATTGGATGTTTAGCTTGCTCGATGGTTTGTTTTTGTTATATATGTGGGTGTTATCTCATTGCTTGTGTGTATAGCTCGTAGATAGGAGGATCGCCCTCACTAAGTATTTATGAAATACTTATGCATCTCTTTCTTTGATGCAGGTAAAAGCAAAGTGTGATCCGTGGAATCATGGTGAGGAGAGGAGGATGATCTAGGCACTCATTGGTGTTTTAGATTATTGTTGGATTTGTTAGGGTGTTAGAATGGAATTTAGAAACATGTTTGGTTGTACCGTGACTAGGTTTGTCCGCAATATATTTTATAAGTGTACCGTGACACAATTTTCCTTCTTTGACGAGATCGCTGCAACAAAGATCAGAGAGTGTTCCATTTCCGAAGACAACCGCGATTATATTCAACGCACACTTAGGAGTGATTTTCACAAGACAAGTATCCCATAATGTTTTTACTTCCCCTTCATCGACTGAAAAAACAGGAACAAACGCACACACCAAAGCTACAACAATGAATAGCAAAGAAACCTGAGCGCTAAATTTAGACATATTTTCGTTTCCTAAAATTAGCTTGCTTGAGTTTTCATTTTTCGTAACGAACAGTGTATTGTATTTCTTATTAAAATTAAGTTAGGCTACCTCTTTATAGATCATTGAAAACTTAACGTAACCAAAACCAAAAACAAAAACTACAACGTTAGCGCAATAAATTTATGACATTAAAATGTTTTTTCAAATAAATATATCACAAACGTCAAACTTAATAGTTTTAAAAATATTTGAATTTTTAAGGAAAAATATCAATGTAACTTCGGATATCAGTTTCAATAAAAAGTATTGGTGATACTATGGCATTTTGAAATGCTACAACAATTTCTTGAATATGTGGTTCAAATTAGATTTGCATAGGGTTCTACGAACAAAACAAAAGTTATATAATTTAGATCCATTTATGTTTTGAATTATCTTAATTTAAAAAATCACAGTTTCTCCCTTTTCTAATTGTATATGTTTAGTCTTTTTAAAACAAATGATATATTGTGTTTTTCTCTATTTAAAGTCTTTATTTTCTCTTTCATGTTATTAATTTTATTGAGCCAAATATTTTTTAACAGTATTTTAGTCCATTATAGAGTCTTTACAGGTTTTAAGTTGTTTTGGAATAAAACGAGCCGTTTTGGGATGCTGAAACACATTTAGAGATGTAGATTCATCTAGAAGTGTCAGATGTTTGGGATCATATGGACTATTTCAACCGTTACATCTTTCTCAAATTTTGACACAGGATGGAGACGGATGTTAGCTTGCATTTTCAATTTACTTTGAGAAAATCTAACGGTTAATTTAAGAGTTATACGAGATTTACTGGAGACAGGTAATTCTGACGAGTAGTTGAAGCAGATGCAGAACTAAATGCTAAGAGTGTCAGATCGGTTGATCTGTATATGGACTGATCGATCCCTTACCTCGCATGCATTATCTGGCCCATGTATGATCTGAAACACTATAGAACCGACCCAACTCGTCTCCTATTGTTTTTATACCCTAGGCTCGACTATTTAGCAGCTATCTTTCATAATTTCAGTTCTAAACATTGATCTTTGCTTTCTAAATAATTTTGGGAAAATAATTCATCCTCTTGACACTTGGAGAAGATTTTTGAACCCTTTCTTATTATTTAAGCAATTTTATAATGTTTTCTTTCATATATATTTTCTTTTATTCAATTGCTATGTGTGAGTAGTTCTTCAATTGGGTTTTAGGAGTCTAAGTAAAATATTCAATAAATTAGTGGATTGATCTCTTCAATGGATTCTATGGTTCTTCAGTTTACATGTTTTCAATGCTAGAATAGGATTGATCACCCTGTTTTAGAACTTAGGCTTTTATTTGTTTCAGAGATGTTCGATGAAATGAATGAATGAGTGTTAACTGAGCATTGTATTTCTAGCATGCGAGAGTTGATGTTAGAATGGATTCTGAACGAAATGAACCTATTCGATAATGCGAATTTGACTAGGAAATGACAAATGGGAGTTTTGTAATTGAATAGTTGTGATTAATGTCTTGAGAGAGAATTAATCTGGAATTGTGTTCATATTTAAGAACGGTTCTTCATACCTTAATCCTTTTTGCATTTATTAGCTAGTCATTGTTCTTTGAAATACTCTGCCCCTCAATGTCTTTAATTCATAAGTTTAATCTTTTTTATTTGCATTTTTATTTACAATTCTGAAAACAAAACAAACAACCTTTTCGCTTTAAGCTAAGAACGAATCTCGTAATTCTTTAGAGTACCTTTGCTCCATGTGATTGATCCCGCATATACTTCTTTTCGGTTAAGTTATTAGGTTAAAAACTCGACCAATCAATATATCTAATATTTTACATTAGTACTAATCGAGAAGACTGATAAATAATTCTGAACTTAATTTATCATAAAACATTTATGAATGTATACAATTATATAGGTAAATTAAACTCTTAAATAATATCAGATTCAATATAAACTGAAATAATTTTGAAAACCGTTAAATAACCTTTTGAAGTATTTTGAATATATAAGGTTTAATCAAAAATTATCATGTCAAGTTGCACAGAATATAATAAATAATTTATCAAAAAAGAGAGAGTAAAATATCAACATCTTCAAAACAAAGCGATCTTGATGCATATTGAAAAACTTGGTAATTACAAGCTCAATGTATTGATGCCATAAAGTAATGTAAATAAAAAATTTAATTAATATATGAGCAAATTGATAAATTAGTAAGGAAAGCAATTAAACTAAATAATGTTTATGACAAATCATTTGATATGATCATAAAATGCAATTTTCTAGATCCATAAGAAGTTATGGCTTTTAAAAATATTTAATAATAATAAAGAATTCAATCTAGTCATATATATATATATATATATGTCTTCCCCTTTGAAATTTCTTTTTTCCTGTCTAGTTTAGGTTTATAACTTTTGGTAGATAATTTGAAACAATCTTTAGGTATTGGTATAAAGCTTTGATTTAAAGGTATGTAGCTAAAGAATGAAGGCAATGGTTATAGTTTATTTACATTTATAAAAAAACTTATAAATATGAAAAATGGGTATTTCAATTTTAAGAACAAGAATTCATAGAAAACATTGTTGAATTATACAAAATATAAATACTTTTAAATCAATATACATATTATATTTTAAATCATTCAACATTAACATGTTGCGCTTAATGTGTATTTTGAAAATCATTTTCATAATCTAGTTGTAAAAAAACTTAAAGGTATATACTTGCACAATAATTCATTTGCTATTATTCCTTTAAATCTTTTTTAAAGAAAATATAAATATTACAGGTAATAAAAAATTGAACAACAAAGAAATATCAATTTAATTGGTCCAAATAGTATAAGCAATACATATTTTAAAGAGTTTTAGAGATTGAGACACAATGATTTCATACTTCATCTCTCTTCTTCAGATATTCTGTTTCATGGGCAATCAAACTAGGTCTGTCCGCAATATATTTTATAAGTGTATCGTGACACAATTTTCCTTCTTTGACGAGATCGCTGCAACAAAGATCAGAGAGTGTTCCATTTCCGAAGACAACCGCGATTATATTCAACGCACACTTAGGAGTGATTTTCACAAGACAAGTATCCCATAATGTTTTTACTTCCCCTTCATCGACTGAAAAAACAGGAACAAACGCACACACCAAAGCTACAACAATGAATAGCAAAGAAACCTGAGCGCTAAATTTAGACATATTTTCGTTTCCTAAAATTAGCTTGCTTGAGTTTTCCTTTTTCGTAACGAACAGTGTATTGTATTTCTTATTAAAATTAAGTTAGGCTAGCTCTTTATAGATCATTGAAAACTTAACGTAACCAAAACCAAAAACAAAAACTACAACGTTAGCGCAATAAATTTATGACATTAAAATGTTTTTTCAAATAAATATATCACAAACATCAAACTTAATAGTTTTAAAAATATTTGAATTTTTAAGGAAAAATATCAATGTAACTTCGGATATCAGTTTCAATAAAAATTATTGGTGATACTATGGCATTTTGAAATGCTACAACAATTTCTTGAATATGTGGTTCAAATTAGATTTGCATAGGGTTCTACGAAAAAAACAAAAGTTATATAATTTAGATCCATTTATGTTTTGAATTATCTTAATTTAAAAAAATCACAGTTTCTCCCTTTTCTAATTGTATATGTTTAGTCTTTTTAAAACAAATGATATATTGTGTTTTTCTCGGTTTAAAGTCTTTATTTTCTCTTTCATGTTATTAATTTTATTGAGCCAAATATTTTTTAACAGTATTTTAGTCCATTATAGAGTCTTTACAGGTTTTAAGTTGTTTTGGAATAAAACGACCCGTTTTAGGATGCTGAAACACATTTAGAGATGTAGATTCATTTAGAAGTGTCAGATGTTTGGGATCATATGGACTATTTCAACCGTTACATCTTTCTCAAATTTTGACACAGGATGGAGACGGATGTTAGCTTGCATTTTCAATTTACTTTGAGAAAATCTAACGGTTAATTTAAGAGTTATACGAGATTTACTGGAGACAGGTAATTCTGACGAGTAGTTGAAGCAGATGCAGAACTAAATGCTAAGAGTGTCAGACCGGTTGATCTGTATATGGACTGATCGATCCCTTACCTCCCATGCATTATCTGGCCCATGTATGATCTGAAACACTATAGAACCGACCCAACTCATCTCCTATTGTTTTTATATCCTAGGCTCGACTATTTAGCAGCTATCTTTCATAATTTCAGTTCTAAACATTGCTCTTTGCTTTCTAAATAATTTGGGGAAAATAATTCATCCTCTTGACACTTGGAGAAGATTTCTGAACCCTTTCTTATTATTTAAGCAAATTTATAATGTTTTCTTTCATATATATTTGCTTTTATTCAATTACTATGTGTGAGTAGTTCTTCGATTGGGTTTTAGGAGTCTAAGTAGAATATTCAATAAATTAGTGGATTGATCTCTTCAATGGATTCCATGGTTCTTCAGTTTACATCTTTTCAATGCTAGAATAGGATTGATCACCCTGTTTTAGAACTTAGGCTTTTATTTGTTTCAGAGATGTTCGATGAAATGAATGAATGAGTGTTAATTGAGCATTGTATTTCTAGCCTGCGAGAGTTGATGTTAGAATGGATTCTGAACGAAATGAACCTATTCGATAATGCGAAATTGACTAGGAAATTACAAATGGGAGTTTTGTAATTGAATAGTTGTGATTAATGTCTTGAGAGAGAATTAATCTGGAATTGTGTTCATATTTAAGAACGGTTCTTCATACCTTAATCCTTTTTGCATTTATTAGCTAGTCATTGTTCTTTGAAATACTCTGCCCCTCAATGTCTTTAATTCATAAGTTTAATCTTTTTTATTTGCATTTTTATGTACAATTCTGAAAACAAAACAAACAACCTTTTCGCTTTAAGCTAAGAACGAGTCTCGTAATTCTTTAGAGTACCATTGCTCCATGTGATTGATCCCGCATATACTTCCTTTCGGTTAAGTTATTGGGTTAAAAACTCGACCAATCAATATATCTAATATTTTACATTAGTACTAATCGAGAAGACTGATAAATAATTCTGAACTTAATTTATCATAAAACATTTATGAATGTATACAATTATATAGGTAAATTAAACTCTTAAATAATATCAGATTCAATATAAACTGAAATAATTTTGAAAACCGTTAAATAACCTTTTGAAGAATTTTGAATATATAAGGTTTAATCCAAAATTATCATGTCAAGTTGCACAGAATATAATAAATAATTTATCAAAAAAGAGAGAGTAAAATATCAACATCTTCAAAACAAAGCGATCTTGATGCATATTGAAAAACATGGTAATTACAGGCTCAATGTATTGATGCCAAAAAGTAATGTAAATAAAAAATTTAATTAATATATGAGCAAATTGATAAATTAGTAAGGAAAGCAATTAAACTAAATAATGTTTATGACAAATCATTTGATATGATCATAAAATGCAATTTTCTAGATCCATAAGAAGTTATCGCTTTTAAAAATATTTAATAATAATAAAGAATTCAATCTATGTCATATATATATGTCTTGCCCTTTGAAATTTCTTTTTTCCTGTCTAGTTTAGGTTTATAACTTTTGGTAGATAATTTGAAACAATCTTTAGGTATTGGTATAAAGCTTTGATTTAAAGGTATTGAGCTAAAAAATGAAGGCAATGGTTATAGTTTATTTACATTTCCAAAAAAACTTATAAATATGAAAAATGGGTATTTCAATTTTAAGAACAAGATTTCATAGAAAACATTGTTGAATTATACAAAATATAAATACTTTTAAATCAATATATATATATATATTATATTTTAAATCATTCAACATTAACATGTTGCGCTTAATGTGTATTTTGAAAATCATTTTCATAATCTAGTTGTAAAAAAACTTAAAGGTATATACTTGCACAATAATTCATTTGCTATTATTCCTTTAAATCTTTTTTAAAGAATAGATAAATATTACAGGTAATAAAAAATTGAACAACAAAGAAATATCAATTTAATTGGTCCAAATAGTATAAGCAATACATATTTTAAAGAGTTTTAGAGATTGAGACACAATGATTCCATACTTCATCTCTCTTCTTCAGATATTCTGTTTCATGGGCAATCAAACTAGGTCTGTCCGTAATATATTTTATAAGTGTATCGTGACACAATTTTCCTTCTTTGACGAGATCGCTGCAACAAAGATCAGAGAGTGTTCCATTTCTGAAGACAACCGCGATTATATTCAACGCACACTTAGGAGTGATTTTCACAAGACAAGTATCCCATAATGTTTTTACTTCCCCTTCATCGACTGAAAAAACAGGAACAAACGCACACACCAAAGCTACAACAATGAATAGCAAAGAAACCTGAGCGCTAAATTTAGACATTCTAGCCTACGAGAGTTACTGTTAAAATGCATTGTAAATGAAATAAACCTCTTCGATAATGCGAACTGGACTAGGAAATTACAAATGGGAGTTTATTAATTGAATAGTTGTGATTAATGTCCTGAGAGAGAATTAATCTTGATTTGTGTTCATGTTTAAGAATGGTTCTTTATGCCTTACTCCTTGTTGCTTTCAGTTGCTAGTCATTGTTGTTTTAAATACCCTGCTGCCCAATGTCTTTAATTCATAGGTTTAATATTTTTTATTTGCATTTTTATGTACAATTCTAAAAATTAAACAAACAACCTTTTTTGCTTTAGCAAAGAACGAGTCTCACAAGTCTTTAGAGTATCTTTGCTCCATATGATCGATTTCGCATATACTTCCTTTCGGTTAAGTTATCGGGTTTAAAACTCAAATAATCAATAATCTTATATTTTACATAAGTAATAATCAAGAAGACTAATAAATAATTCTGAACTTAATTTATCGTAAAACATTTATGAACAATGTATATAAGTATATAGGTCAATTAAACTCTTAAATAATATTAGATTCAATATAAATGTAATAATTTTGAAAACCGTTAAATAACCTATTGAAGAATTTTGAATATATAAGGCTTGATCCAAAATTATCAAGTCAAGTTGCACAGAATATAATATATAGTTTATGAGAAAAAGAGAGAGTAAAATATCAATATCTTCAGAACAAAGCGATCTTGATGTATATTGAAAAAATTAGTAGTTACAGGCTCAACGTATTGATGCCATAAAGTAATGTAAAATCAACTATTGTGTATCTATAAAGTTATTGAATATATGAACAAATTGATAAATTAATAAAGAAAGCATATAATCTAAATAATGTTCATGACAAATCATTTGATATGATCATAACACTACTCAAGGTTCATGTATTTTTCTAGATCCATAAGAAGTTATCCCTCTTACAAATATTTAATAATAATAATAAAGAATTCAATCTATGTCATATATATATATATATTAAATCATTCAATAGTAATATGTTGCGCTTAATTTGTATTTTGAAAATCAATTTCAGAATCTGATTTTAATACTTTTAAAGATATTCATTGGCACACTAATCAATTTGCTTTTATTGCATTATAGTTTTCTTAAAGAAAAGATAAATATAAAAAAATTTGAGCAACAAAGAAATATCAATTTGATTGGTCCAAACAGTATAAGCAATACATTTAAAGAGTTTTAGAGATTGAGACACAATGATTCCATACTTCATCTCTCTTCTTCAGATATTCTGTTTCATGGGAAATCAAACTAGGTCTGTCGGCAATATATTTTATAATTGTATCATGACATAATTTTCCTTCTTTGACGAGATCGTTGCAACAAAGATCAGAGAGTGTTCCATTTCCGAAGACAACCGCGATTGTATTCAACGCACACTTAGGAGTGATTTTTACAAGACAAGTATCCCATAATGTTTTTACTTCCCCTTCATCGACTGAAAAAACCGGAACAAACTCACACACCAAAGCTACAACAATAAATAGCAAAGAAACCTGAGCGCTAAATTTAGACATATCTTTGTTTGCTAAAATTACTTTGATTGATTTTTCCTTTTTCGTATCGAACAATGTATTGTATTTCTTATTAAAATGAAGTTAGGCTAGCTCTTTATAGATCATTGAAAACTTAACGTAACCAAAACCAAAAACAAAAACTACAACGTGAAACGCAATAAATTTATGACACTAAAATGTTTTTTCCAATATATAGATATCACAAATGGCAAACTTAATTGTTTTAAACATATTTGAATTTTAAAGAAAAATATCAATCCATCTGCGGATATCAGTTTCAATAAAAATTATTGGTGAGACTGTGCCATTTTGAAATGCTACATCAATTTCTTGAATATGTGGTTTAAATTTGACTTGCATAGGGTTCTAAGAAAAACAAATCAAAAGGCATATAATTTAAATCCATTTATGTTTTAAATTATCTTAATTTTAAAAATCCTACTCTCTCCCTTTTCTAATTTTATATGTTTAGTCTTTTTAAAATAAATGATATATTGTGTTTTTCTCGGGTTTAAGTCCTTGTTTTCTCTTTCATGTTATAACTTTTATTGAGTCAAAGTTTGTTTTAGAGTCTTTTAATCCATTATAGATTCTTTACAGGTTTTAAGTTGTTTTGGAATAAAACGAGCTGTTTCGGGATGCAAACACACATTTGGAGATGTAGATTCATGTGGAATTATCAGATGTTTGGGATCATATGGACAACTTAAAACCGTTAGATCTTTCTCAAATTTTAACACCAAATGTAGACGGATGTTTGCTTTCATTTGAAATCTATTCTGGCAAAATGTAACGGTTCATTTAAGAGTTATGCCCGATTTACTGGAAACATGTAATTCTGACGAGCAGTTGAAGCAGATGCAGAACTAAAAGCTGGGAATGTCAGAACGATCGCCTACCACGCATGCATATTTTGGCCCATATTCGATCTGAAAAACTATAGAACCGACCCAACTCGTCTCCTATTGTTTATATACCCTAGGCTCGACTTTTTAGCAACTATCTTTCATAATTTTCAGTTCTAAACATCGTTCTGTGCTTTCTAAACAATTTGGAGAAAATAAACCATCCTCTTGACACTTGGAGAAGATTTCTAAACCCTTCTTATTATTTAAGCAATTTCATAATGTTTTCTTCCATATCTATTTGCTTTTATTCAATTCCTATGTGTGAGTAGTTCTTCAATTGGGTTTTAGGGTTCTAAGTAAAAGATTCAATGAATTAATGCATTGATTGCTTTAATGGATACTTATTCTATGGTTCTTCAATTTACATGTTCTCAATGATATGATAGGATTGATCACCCTGTTTTAGAACGTAGGTTTTTATTTTTATAAGATATATGCGATGGAATGCCTTAATGAGTATTAATTGAGCATCGTATTTCTAGCCTACGAGAGTTACTGTTAAAATGCATTGTAAATGAAATAAACCTCTTCGATAATGCGAACTGGACTAGGAAATTACAAATGGGAGTTTATTAATTGAATAGTTGTGATTAATGTCCTGAGAGAGAATTAATCTTGATTTGTGTTCATGTTTAAGAATGGTTCTTTATGCCTTACTCCTTGTTGCTTTCAGTTGCTAGTCATTGTTGTTTTAAATACCCTGCTGCCCAATGTCTTTAATTCATAGGTTTAATATTTTTTATTTGCATTTTTATTTACAATTCTAAAAATTAAACAAACAACCTTTTTTGCTTTAGCAAAGAACGAGTCTCACAAGTCTTTAGAGTATCTTTGCTCCATGTGATCGATTTCGCATATACTTCCTTTCGGTTAAGTTATCGGGTTCAAAACTCGAATAATCAATAATCTTATATTTTACATAAGTAATAATCAAGAAGACTAATAAATAATTCTGAACTTAATTTATCGTAAAACATTTATGAACAATGTATACAAGTATATAGGTCAATTAAACTCTTAAATAATATTAGATTCAATATAAATGTAATAATTTTGAAAACCGTTAAATAACCTATTGAAGAATTCTGAATATATAAGGCTTGATCCAAAATTATCAAGTCAAGTTGCACAGAATATAATATATAGTTTATGAGAAAAAGAGAGAGTAAAATATCAATATCTTCAAAACAAAGCGATCTTGATGTATATTGAAAAAATTAGTAGTTACAGGCTCAACGTATTGATGCCATAAAGTAATGTAAAATCAACTATTGTGTATCTATAAAGTTATTGAATATATGAACAAATTGATAAATTAATAAAGAAAGCATATAATCTAAATAATGTTCATGACAAATCATTTGATATGATCATAACACTACTCAAGGTTCATGTATTTTTCTAGATCCATAAGAAGTTATCCCTCTTACAAATATTTAATAATAATAATAAAGAATTCAATCTATGTCATATATATATTAAATCATTCAATAGTAATATGTTGCGCTTAATTTGTATTTTGAAAATCAATTTCAGAATCTGATTTTAATACTTTTAAAGATATTCATTGGCACACTAATCAATTTGCTTTTATTGCATTATAGTTTTCTTAAAGAAAAGATAAATATAAAAAAATTTGAGCAACAAAGAAATATCAATTTGATTGGTCCAAACAGTATAAGCAATACATTTAAAGAGTTTTAGAGATTGAGACACAATGATTCCATACTTCATCTCTCTTCTTCAGATATTCTGTTTCATGGGAAATCAAACTAGGTCTGTCGGCAATATATTTTATAAGTGTATCATGACATAATTTTCCTTCTTTGACGAGATCGTTGCAACAAAGATCAGAGAGTGTTCCATTTCCGAAGACAACCGCGATTGTATTCAACGCACACTTAGGAGTGATTTTTACAAGACAAGTATCCCATAATGTTTTTACTTCCCCTTCATCGACTGAAAAAACCGGAACAAACGCACACACCAAAGCTACAACAATAAATAGCAAAGAAACCTGAGCGCTAAATTTAGACATATCTTTGTTTGCTAAAATTACTTTGATTGATTTTTCCTTTTTCGTATCGAACAATGTATTGTATTTCTTATTAAAATGAAGTTAGGCTAGCTCTTTATAGATCATTGAAAACTTAACGTAACCAAAACCAAAAACAAAAACTACAACGTGAAACGCAATAAATTTATGACACTAAAATGTTTTTTCCAATATATAGATATCACAAATGGCAAACTTAATTGTTTTAAACATATTTGAATTTTAAAGAAAAATATCAATCCATCTGCGGATATCAGTTTCAATAAAAATTATTGGTGAGACTGTGCCATTTTGAAATGCTACATCAATTTCTTGAATATGTGGTTTAAATTTGACTTGCATAGGGTTCTAAGAAAAACAAATCAAAAGGCATATAATTTAAATCCATTTATGTTTTAAATTATCTTAATTTTAAAAATCCTACTCTCTCCCTACTCTAATTTTATATGTTTAGTCTTTTTCAAATAAATGATATATTGTGTTTTTCTCGGGTTTAAGTCCTTGTTTTCTCTTTCATGTTATAACTTTTATTGAGTCAAAGTTTGTTTTAGAGTCTTTTAATCCATTATAGATTCTTTACAGGTTTTAAGTTGTTTTGGAATAAAACGAGCTGTTTCGGGATGCAAACACACATTTGGAGATGTAGATTCATGTGGAATTATCAGATGTTTGGGATCATATGGACAAATTAAAACCGTTAGATCTTTCTCAAATTTTAACACCAAATGTAGACGGATGTTTGCTTTCATTTGAAATCTATTCTGGCAAAATGTAACGGTTCATTTAAGAGTTATGCCCGATTTACTGGAAACATGTAATTCTGACGAGCAGTTGAAGCAGATGCAGAACTAAAAGCTGGGAATGTCAGAACGATCGCCTACCACGCATGCATATTTTGGCCCATATTCGATCTGAAAAACTATAGAACCGACCCAACTCGTCTCCTATTGTTTATATACCCTAGGCTCGACTTTTTAGCAACTATCTTTCATAATTTTCAGTTCTAAACATCGTTCTGTGCTTTCTAAACAATTTGGAGAAAATAAACCATCCTCTTGACACTTGGAGAAGATTTCTAAACCCTTCTTATTATTTAAGCAATTTCATAATGTTTTCTTCCATATCTATTTGCTTTTATTCAATTCCTATGTGTGAGTAGTTCTTCAATTGGGTTTTAGGGTTCTAAGTAAAAGATTCAATGAATTAATGCATTGATTGCTTTAATGGATACTTATTCTATGGTTCTTCAATTTACATGTTCTCAATGATATGATAGGATTGATCACCCTGTTTTAGAACGTAGGTTTTTATTTTTATAAGATATATGCGATGGAATGCCTTAATGAGTATTAATTGAGCATCGTATTTCTAGCCTACGAGAGTTACTGTTAAAATGCATTGTAAATGAAATAAACCTCTTCGATAATGCGAACTGGACTAGGAAATTACAAATGGGAGTTTATTAATTGAATAGTTGTGATTAATGTCCTGAGAGAGAATTAATCTTGATTTGTGTTCATGTTTAAGAATGGTTCTTTATGCCTTACTCCTTGTTGCTTTCAGTTGCTAGTCATTGTTGTTTTAAATACCCTGGTGTCCAATATCTTTAATTCATAGGTTTAATATCTTTTATTTGCATTTTTATGTACAATTCTAAAAATTATACAAACAACCTTTTTTTCTTTAGCAAAGAACGAGTCTCACAAGTCTTTAGAGTATCTTTGCTCCATATGATTGATTTCGCATATATTTCCTTTCGGTTAAGTTATCGAGTTTAAAACTTAAATAATCAATAATCTTATATTTTACATAAGTAATAATCAAGAAGACTAATAAATAATTCTGAACTTAATTTATCGTAAAACATTTATGAACAATGTATACAAGTATATAGGTCAATTAAACTCTTAAATAATATTAGATTCAATATAAATGTAATAATTTTGAAAACCATTAAATAACCTATTGAAGAATTCTGAATATATAAGGCTTGATCCAAAATTATCAAGTCAAGTTGCACAGAATATAATATATAGTTTATGAGAAAAAGAGAGAGTAAAATATCAATATCTTCAAAACAAAGCGATCTTGATGTATATTGAAAAAATTAGTAGTTACAGGCTCAACGTATTGATGCCATAAAGTAATGTAAAATCAAATATTGTGTGTCTATAAAGTTAATGAATATATGAACAAATTGATAAATTAATAAAGAAAGCAAATAATCTAAATAATGTTCATGACAAATCATTTGATATGATCATAACACTACTCAAGGTTCATGTAATTTTCTAGATCCATAAGAAGTTATCCCTCTTACAAATATTTAATAATAATAATAAAGAATTCAATCTATGTCATATATATATTAAATCATTCAATAGTAATATGTTGCGCTTAATTTGTATTTTGAAAATCAATTTCAAAATCTGATTTTAAAACTTTTAAAGATATTCATTGGCACACTAATCCATTTGCTTTTATTGCATTATAGTTTCCTTAAAGAAAAAAAAAATTTAAAAAATTGAACAACAAAGAAATATCAATTTGATTGGTCCAAATAGTATAAGCAATACATTTAAAGAGTTTTAGAGATTGAGACACAATGATTCCATACTTCATCTCTCTTCTTCAGATATTCTGTTTTATGAGAAATCAAACTAGGTCTATCGGCAATATATTTTATAAGTGTATCATGACACAATTTTCCTTCTTTGACGAGATCGTTGCAACAAAGATCAGAGAGTGTTCCATTTCCGAAGACAACCGCGATTATATTCAACGCACACTTAGGAGTGATTTTTACAAGACAAGTATCCCATAATGTTTTTACTTCCCCTTCATCGACTGAAAAAACCGGAACAAACGCACACACCAAAGCTACAACAATAAATAGCAAAGAAACCTGAGCGCTAAATTTAGACATATCTTTGTTTGCTAAAATTAGTTTGCTTGATTTTTCCTTTTTCGTATCGAACAATGTATTGTATTTCTTATTAAAATGAAGTTAGGCTAGCTCTTTATAGATCATTGAAAACTTAACGTAACCAAAACCAAAAACAAAAACTACAACGTGAAACGCAATAAATTTATGACACTAAAATGTTTTTTCAAATAAATATATATCACAAACGGAAAACTTAATGTTTTAAACATATTTGAATTTTTAAAGAAAAATATCAATGCATCTGCGGATATCAGTTTCAATAAAAATTATTGGTGAGACTGTGCCATTTTGAAATGCTACATCAATTTCTTGAATATGTGGTTTAAATTTGACTTGCATAGGGTTCTAAGAAAAACAAATCAAAAGGCATATAATTTAAATCCATTTATGTTTTAAATTATCTTAATTTTAAAAATCCTACTCTCTCCCTTTTCTAATTTTATATGTTTAGTCTTTTTAAAATAAATGATATATTGTGTTTTTCTCGGGTTTAAGTCCTTGTTTTCTCTTTCATGTTATAACTTTTATTGAGTCAAAGTTTGTTTTAGAGTCTTTTAATCCATTATAGATTCTTTACAGGTTTTAAGTTGTTTTGGAATAAAACGAGCCGTTTCGGGATGCAAACACACATTTGGAGATGTAGATTCATGTGGAATTATCAGATGTTTGGGATCATATGGACAACTTAAAACCGTTAGATCTTTCTCAAATTTTGACACCAAATGTAGACGGATGTTTGCTTTCATTTGAAATCTATTCTGGCAAAATCTAACGGTTCATTTAAGAGTTATGCCCGATTTACTGGAAACATGTAATTCTGACGAGCAGTTGAAGCAGATGCAGAACTAAAAGCTGGGAATGTCAGAACGATCGCCTACCACGCATGCATATTTTGGCCCATATTCGATCTGAAAAACTATAGAACCGACCCAACTCGTCTCCTATTGTTTTTATACCCTAGGCTCGACTTTTTAGCAACTATCTTTCATAATTTTCAGTTCTAAACATCGTTCTGTGCTTTCTAAACAATTTGGAGAAAATAATCCATCCTCTTGACACTTGGAGAAGATTTCTAAACCCTTCTTATTATTTAAGCAATTTCATAATGTTTTCTTCCATATCTATTTGCTTTTATTCAATTCCTATGTGTGAGTAGTTCTTCAATTGGGTTTTAGGGTTCTAAGTAGAAGATTCAATGAATTAGTGCATTGATTGCTTTAATGGATACTTATTCTATGGTTCTTCAATTTACATGTTCTCAATGATATGATAGGATTGATCACCCTGTTTTAGAACGTAGGTTTTTATTTTTATAAGATATATGCGATGGAATGCCTTAATGAGTATTAATTGAGCATCGTATTTCTAGCCTACGAGAGTTACTGTTAAAATGCATTGTAAATGAAATAAACCTCTTCGATAATGCGAACTGGACTAGGAAATTACAAATGGGAGTTTATTAATTGAATAGTTGTGATTAATGTCCTGAGAGAGAATTAATCTTGATTTGTGTTCATGTTTAAGAATGGTTCTTTATGCCTTACTCCTTGTTGCTTTCAGTTGCTAGTCATTGTTGTTTTAAATACCCTGCTGCCCAATGTCTTTAATTCATAGGTTTAATATTTTTTATTTGCATTTTTATGTACAATTCTAAAAATTAAACAAACAACCTTTTTTGCTTTAGCAAAGAACGAGTCTCACAAGTCTTTAGAGTATCTTTGCTCCATATGATCGATTTCGCATATACTTCCTTTCGGTTAAGTTATCGGATTTAAAACTCAAATAATCAATAATCTTATATTTTACATAAGTAATAATCAAGAAGACTAATAAATAATTCTGAACTTAATTTATCGTAAAACATTTATGAACAATGTATATAAGTATATAGGTCAATTAAACTCTTAAATAATATTAGATTCAATATAAATGTAATAATTTTGAAAACCGTTAAATAACCTATTGAAGAATTTTGAATATATAAGGCTTGATGCAAAATTATCAAGTCAAGTTGCACAGAATATAATATATAGTTTATGAGAAAAAGAGAGAGTAAAATATCAATATCTTCAGAACAAAGCGATCTTGATGTATATTGAAAAAATTAGTAGTTACAGGCTCAACGTATTGATGCCATAAAGTAATGTAAAATATACTATTGTGTATCTATAAAGTTATTGAATATATGAACAAATTGATAAATTAATAAAGAAAGCAAATAATATAAATAATGTTCATGACAAATCATTTGATATGATCATAACACTACTCAAGGTTCATGTAATTTTCTAGATCCATAAGAAGTTATTCCTTTTACAAATATTTAATAATAATAATAATAAAGAATTCAATCTATGTCATATATATATTAAATCATTCAATAGTAATATGTGGCGCTTAATTTGTATTTTGAAAATCAATTTCAGAATCTGATTTTAAAACTTTTAAAGATATTCATTGGCACACTAATCAATTTGCTTTTATTGAATTATAGTTTTCTTAAAGAAAAGATAAATATAAAAAAATTTGAACAACAAAGAAATATCAATTTGATTGGTCCAAACAGTATAAGCAATACATTTAAAGAGTTTTAGAGATTGAGACACAATGATTCCATACTTCATCTCTCTTCTTCAGATATTCTGTTTCATGGGCAATCAAACTAGGTCTGTCGGCAATATATTTTATAAGTGTATCATGACATAATTTTCCTTCTTTGACGAGATCGTTGCAACAAAGATCAGAGAGTGTTCCATTTCCGAAGACAACCGCGATTATATTCAACGCACACTTAGGAGTGATTTTTACAAGACAAGTATCCCATAATGTTTTTACTTCCCCTTCATCGACTGAAAAAACCGGAACAAACGCACACACCAAAGCTACAACAATAAATAGCAAAGAAACCTGAGCGCTAAATTTAGACATATCTTTGTTTGCTAAAATTAGTTTGCTTGATTTTTCCTTTTTCGTATCGAACAATGTATTGTATTTCTTATTAAAATGAAGTTAGGCTAGCTCTTTATAGATCATTGAAAACTTAACGTAACCAAAACCAAAAACAAAAACTACAACGTTAACGCAATAAATTTATGACACTAAAATGTTTTTTCAAATAAATATATATCACAAACGGCAAACTTAATTGTTTTAAAAATATTTGAATTTTTAAAGAAAAATATCAATGCATCTGCGGATATCAGTTTCAATAAAAATTATTGGTGAGACTGTGCCATTTTGAAATGCTACATCAATTTCTTGAATATGTGGTTTAAATTTGACTTGCATAGGGTTCTAAGAAAAACAAATCAAAAGGCATATAATTTAAATCCATTTATGTTTTAAATTATCTTAATTTTAAAAATCCTACTCTCTCCCTTTTCTAATTTTATATGTTTAGTCTTTTTAAAATAAATGATATATTGTGTTTTTCTCGGGTTTAAGTCCTTGTTTTCTCTTTCATGTTATAACTTTTATTGAGTCAAAGTTTGTTTTAGAGTCTTTTAATCCATTATAGATTCTTTACAGGTTTTAAGTTGTTTTGGAATAAAACGAGCCGTTTCGGGATGCAAACACACATTTGGAGATGTAGATTCATGTGGAATTATCAGATGTTTGGGATCATATGGACAACTTAAAACCGTTAGATCTTTCTCAAATTTTGACACCAAATGTAGACGGATGTTTGCTTTCATTTGAAATCTATTCTGGCAAAATCTAACGGTTCATTTAAGAGTTATGCCCGATTTACTGGAAACATGTAATTCTGACGAGCAGTTGAAGCAGATGCAGAACTAAAAGCTGGGAATGTCAGAACGATCGCCTACCACGCATGCATATTTTGGCCCATATTCGATCTGAAAAACTATAGAACCGACCCAACTCGTCTCCTATTGTTTTTATACCCTAGGCTCGACTTTTTAGCAACTATCTTTCATAATTTTCAGTTCTAAACATCGTTCTGTGCTTTCTAAACAATTTGGAGAAAATAATCCATCCTCTTGACACTTGGAGAAGATTTCTAAACCCTTCTTATTATTTAAGCAATTTCATAATGTTTTCTTCCATATCTATTTGCTTTTATTCAATTCCTATGTGTGAGTAGTTCTTCAATTGGGTTTTAGGGTTCTAAGTAGAAGATTCAATGAATTAGTGCATTGATTGCTTTAATGGATACTTATTCTATGGTTCTTCAATTTACATGTTCTCAATGATATGATAGGATTGATCACCCTGTTTTAGAACGTAGGTTTTTATTTTTATAAGATATATGCGATGGAATGCCTTAATGAGTATTAATTGAGCATCGTATTTCTAGCCTACGAGAGTTACTGTTAAAATGCATTGTAAATGAAATTAACCTCTTCGATAATGCGAACTGGACTTGGAAATTACAAATGGGAGTTTATTAATTGAATAGTTGTGATTAATGTCCTGAGAGAGAATTAATCTTGATTTGTGTTCATGTTTAAGAATGGTTCTTTATGCCTTACTCCTTGTTGCTTTCAGTTGCTAGTCATTGTTGTTTTAAATACCCTGCTGCCCAATGTCTTTAATTCATAGGTTTAATATCTTTTATTTGCATTTTTATGTACAATTCTAAAAATTATACAAACAACCTTTTTTTCTTTAGCAAAGAACGAGTCTCACAAGTCTTTAGAGTATCTTTGCTCCATATGATTGATTTCGCATATATTTCCTTTCGGTTAAGTTATCGAGTTTAAAACTTAAATAATCAATAATCTTATATTTTACATAAGTAATAATCAAGAAGACTAATAAATAATTCTGAACTTAATTTATCGTAAAACATTTATGAACAATGTATACAAGTATATAGGTCAATTAAACTCTTAAATAATATTAGATTCAATATAAATGTAATAATTTTGAAAACCGTTAAATAACCTATTGAAGAATTCTGAATATATAAGGCTTGATCCAAAATTATCAAGTCAAGTTGCACAGAATATAATATATAGTTTATGAGAAAAAGAGAGAGTAAAATATCAATATCTTCAAAACAAAGCGATCTTGATGTATATTGAAAAAATTAGTAGTTACAGGCTCAACGTATTGATGCCATAAAGTAATGTAAAATCAAATATTTTGTATCTATAAAGTTAATGAATATATGAACAAATTGATAAATTAATAAAGAAAGCAAATAATCTAAATAATGTTCATGACAAATCATTTGATATGATCATAACACTACTCAAGGTTCATGTAATTTTCTAGATCCATAAGAAGTTATCCCTTTTACAAATATTTAATAATAATAATAATAAAGAATTCAATCTATGTCATATATATATTAAATCATTCAATAGTAATATGTTGCGCTTAATTTGTATTTTGAAAATCAATTTCAGAATCTGATTTTAAAACTTTTAAAGATATTCATTGGCACACTAATCAATTTGCTTTTATTGAATTATAGTTTTCTTAAAGAAAAGATAAATATAAAAAAATTTGAACAACAAAGAAATATCAATTTGATTGGTCCAAACAGTATAAGCAATACATTTAAAGAGTTTTAGAGATTGAGACACAATGATTCCATACTTCATCTCTCTTCTTCAGATATTCTGTTTCATGGGCAATCAAACTAGGTCTGTCGGCAATATATTTTATAAGTGTATCATGACATAATTTTCCTTCTTTGACGAGATCGTTGCAACAAAGATCAGAGAGTGTTCCATTTCCGAAGACAACCGCGATTATATTCAACGCACACTTAGGAGTGATTTTTACAAGACAAGTATCCCATAATGTTTTTACTTCCCCTTCATCGACTGAAAAAACCGGAACAAACGCACACACCAAAGCTACAACAATAAATAGCAAAGAAACCTGAGCGCTAAATTTAGACATATCTTCGTATGCTAAAATTAGTTTTCTTGATTTTTTATTTTTTTGTATCGAACAATGTATTGTATTTTTATGAAAATGAAGTTAGGCTAGCTCTTTATCATTGAAAACTTAACTTAACCAAAACCAAATACAAAAACTACAACGTTAACACAATAAATATATGACACTAAAATATTTTTTCAAATAAATATATCACAAACGTCAAACTTTATTGTTTTAAAAATATTTGAATTTTTAAAGAAAAATATCAATGTAACTTCGGATATCAGTTTCAATAAAAATTATTGGTGATACTATGGCATTTTGAAATGCTACAACAATTTCTTGAATATGTGGTTCAAATTAGATTTGCATAGGGTTCTACGAAAAAAACAAAAGTTATATAATTTAGATCCATTTATGTTTTGAATTATCTTTAATTTAAAAAATCACAGTTTCTCCCTTTTCTAATTGTATATGTTTAGTCTTTTTAAAACAAATGATATATTGTGTTTTTCTCGGTTTAAAGTCTTTATTTTCTTTTTCATGTTATTAATTTTATTGAGCCAAATATTTTTAACAGTATTTTAGTCCATTATAGAGTCTTTACAGGTTTTAAGTTGTTTTGGAATAAAACGACCCGTTTTGGGATGCTGAAACACATTTAGAGATGTAGATTCATCTAGAAGTGTCAGATGTTTGGGATCATATGGACTATTTCAACCGTTACATCTTTCTCAAATTTTGACACAGGATGGAGACGGATGTTAGCTTGCATTTTCAATTTACTTTGAGAAAATCTAACGGTTAATTTAAGAGTTATACGAGATTTACTGGAGACAGGTAATTCTGACGAGTAGATGAAGCAGATGCAGAACTAAATGCTAAGAGTGTCAGACCGGTTGATCTGTATATGGACTGATCGATCCCTTACCTCGCATGCATTATCTGGCCCATGTATGATCTGAAACACTATAGAACCGACCCAACTCGTCTCCTATTGTTTTTATATCCTAGGCTCGATTATTTAGCAGCTATCTTTCATAATTTCAGTTCTAAACATTGCTCTTTGCTTTCTAAATAATTTGGGGAAAATAATTCATCCTCTTGACACTTGGAGAAGATTTCTGAACCCTTTCTTATTATTTAAGCAATTTTATAATGTTTTCTTTCATATATATTTGCTTTTATTCAATTGCTATGTGTGAGTAGTTCTTCGATTGGGTTTTAGGAGTCTAAGTAGAATATTCAATAAATTAGTGGATTGATCTCTTCAATGGATTCCATGGTTCTTCAGTTTACATCTTTTCAATGCTAGAATAGGATTGATCACCCTGTTTTAGAACTTAGGCTTTTATTTGTTTCAGAGATGTTCGATGAAATGAATGAATGAGTGTTAATTGAGCATTGTATTTCTAGCCTGCGAGAGTTGATGTTAGAATGGATTCTGAACGAAATGAACCTATTCGATAATGTGAATTGACTAGGAAATTACAAATGGGAGTTTTGTAATTGAATAGTTGTGATTAATGTCTTGAGAGAGAATTAATCTGGAATTGTGTTCATATTTAAGAACGGTTCTTCATACCTTAATCCTTTTTGCATTTATTAGCTAGTCATTGTTCTTTGAAATACTCTGCTCCTCAATGTCTTTAATTCATAAGTTTAATCTTTTTTATTTGCATTTTTATTTACAATTCTGAAAACAAAACAAACAACCTTTTCGCTTTAAGCTAAGAACGAGTCTCGTAATTCTTTAGAGTACCTTTGCTCCATGTGATTGATCCCGCATATACTTCCTTTCGGTTAAGTTATTGGGTTAAAAACTCGACCAATCAATATATCTAATATTTTACATTAGTACTAATCGAGAAGACTGATAAATAATTCTGAACTTAATTTATCATAAAACATTTATGAATGTATACAATTATATAGGTAAATTAAACTCTTAAATAATATCAGATTCAATATAAACTGAAATAATTTTGAAAACCGTTAAATAACCTTTTGAAGAATTTTGAATATATAAGGTTTAATCCAAAATTATCATGTCAAGTTGCACAGAATATAATAAATAATTTATCAAAAAAGAGAGAGTAAAATATCAACATCTTCAAAACAAAGCGATCTTGATGCATATTGAAAAACTTGGTAATTACAGGCTCAATGTATTGATGCCATAAAGTAATGTAAATAAAAAATTTAATTAATATATGAGCAAATTGATAAATTAGTAAGGAAAGCAATTAAACTAAATAATGTTTATGACAAATCATTTGATATGATCATAAAATGCAATTTTCTAGATCCATAAGAAGTTATCGCTTTTAAACATATTTAATAATAATAAAGAATTCAATCTATGTCTTGCCCTTTGAAATTTCTTTTTTCCTGTCTAGTTTAGGTTTATAACTTTTGGTAGATAATTTGAAACAATCTTTAGGTATTGGTATAAAGCTTTGATTTAAAGGTATTGAGCTAAAAAATGAAGGCAATGGTTATAGTTTATTTACATTTCCAAAAAAACTTATATATATGAAAAATGGGTATTTCAATTTTAAGAACAAGAATTCATAGAAAACATTGTTGAATTATACAAAATATAAATACTTTTAAATCAATATATATATTATATTTTAAATCATTCAACATTAACATGTTGCGCTTAATGTGTATTTTGAAAATCATTTTCATAATCTAGTTGTAAAAAAACTTAAAGGTATATACTTGCACAATAATTCATTTGCTATTATTCCTTTAAATCTTTTTTAAAGAAAAGATAAATATTACAGGTAATAAAAAATTGAACAACAAAGAAATATCAATTTAATTGGTCCAAATAGTATAAGCAATACATATTTTAAAGAGTTTTAGAGATTGAGACACAATGATTCCATACTTCATCTCTCTTCTTCAGATATTCTGTTTCATGGGCAATCAAACTAGGTCTGTCCGCAATATATTTTATAAGTGTATCGTGACACAATTTTCCTTCTTTGACGAGATCGCTGCAACAAAGATCAGAGAGTGTTCCATTTCCGAAGACAACCGCGATTATATTCAACGCACACTTAGGAGTGATTTTCACAAGACAAGTATCCCATAATGTTTTTACTTCCCCTTCATCGACTGAAAAAACAGGAACAAACGCACACACCAAAGCTACAACAATGAATAGCAAAGAAACCTGAGCGCTAATTTAGACATATTTTCGTTTCCTAAAATTAGCTTGCTTGAGTTTTCCTTTTTCGTAACGAACAGTGTATTGTATTTCTTATTAAAATTAAGTTAGGCTAGCTCTTTATAGATCATTGAAAACTTAACGTAACCAAAACCAAAAACAAAAACTACAACGTTAGCGCAATAAATTTATGACATTAAAATGTTTTTTCAAATAAATATATCACAAACGTCAAACTTAATAGTTTTAAAAATATTTGAATTTTTAAGGAAAAATTTCAATGTAACTTCGGATATCAGTTTCAATAAAAATTATTGGTGATACTATGGCATTTTGAAATGCTACAACAATTTCTTGAATATGTTGTTCAAATTAGATTTGCATAGGGTTCTACGAAAAAATCAAAACTTATATAATTTAGATCCATTTATGTTTTGAATTATCGTAATTTAAAAAATCACAGTTTCTCCCTTTTCTAATTGTATATGTTTAGTCTTTTTAAAACAAATGATATATTGTGTTTTTCTCGGTTTAAAGTCTTTATTTTCTTTTTCATGTTATTAATTTTATTGAGCCAAATATTTTTAACAGTATTTTAGTCCATTATAGAGTCTTTACAGGTTTTAAGTTGTTTTGGAATAAAACGAGCCGTTTTGGGATGCTGAAACACATTTAGAGATGTAGATTCATCTAGAAGTGTCAGATGTTTGGGATCATATGGACTATTTCAACCGTTAGATCTTTCTCAAATTTTGACACAGGATGGAGACGGATGTTAGCTTGCATTTTAAATTTACTTTGAGAAAATCTAACGGTTAATTTAAGAGTTATACGATATTTACTGGAGACAGGTAATTCTGACGAGTAGTTGAAGCAGATGCAGAACTAAATGCTAAGGGTGTCAGACCGGTTGATCTGTATATGGACTGATCGATCCCTTACCTCGCATGCATTATCTGGCCCATGTTTGATCTGAAACACTATAGAACCGACCCAACTCCGTCTCCTATTGTTTTTATACCCTAGGCTCGACTATTTAGCAGCTATCTTTCATAATTTCAGTTCTAAACATTGCTCTTTGCTTTCTAAATAATTTGGGGAAAATAATTCATCCTCTTGACACTTGGAGAAGATTTCTGAACCCTTTCTTATTATTTAAGCAAATTTATAATGTTTTCTTTCATATATATTTGCTTTTATTCAATTGCTATGTGTGAGTAGTTCTTCGATTGGGTTTTAGGAGTCTAAGTAGAATATTCAATAAATTAGTGGATTGATCTCTTCAATGGATTCTATGGTTCTTCAGTTTACATGTTTTCAATGCTAGAATAGGATTGATCACCCTGTTTTAGAACTTAGGCTTTTATTTGTTTCAGAGATATTCGATGAAATGAATGAATGAGTGTTAATTGAGCATTTTATTTCTAGCCTGCGAGAGTTGATGTTAGAATGGATTCTGAACGAAATGAACCTATTCGATAATGCGAAATTGACTAGGAAATTACAAATGGGAGTTTTGTAATTGAATAGTTGTGATTAATGTCTTGAGAGATAATTAATCTGGAATTGTGTTCATATTTAAGAACGGTTCTTCATACCTTAATCCTTTTTGCATTTATTAGCTAGTCATTGTTCTTTGAAATACTCTGCCCCTCAATGTCTTTAATTCATAAGTTTAATCTTTTTTATTTGCATTTTTATTTACAATTCTGAAAACAACACAAACAACCTTTTCGCTTTAAGCTAAGAACGAGTCACGTAATTCTTTAGAGTACCTTTGCTCCATGTGATTGATCCCGCATATACTTCCTTTCGGTTAAGTTATTGGGTTAAAAACTCGACCAATCAATATATCTAATATTTTACATTAGTACTAATCGAGAAGACTGATAAATAATTCTGAACTTAATTTATCATAAAACATTTATGAATGTATACAATTATATAGGTAAATTAAACTCTTAAATAATATCAGATTCAATATAAACTGAAATAATTTTGAAAACCGTTAAATAACCTTTTGAAGAATTTTGAATATATAAGGTTTAATCCAAAATTATCATGTCAAGTTGCACAGAATATAATAAATAATTTATCAAAAAAGAGAGAGTAAAATATCAACATCTTCAAAACAAAGCGATCTTGATGCATATTGAAAAACTTGGTAATTACAGGCTCAATGTATTGATGCCATAAAGTAATGTAAATAAAAAATTTAATTAATATATGAGCAAATTGATAAATTAGTAAGGAAAGCAATTAAACTAAATAATGTTTATGACAAATCATTTGATATGATCATAAAATGCAATTTTCTAGATCCATAAGAAGTTATCACTTTTAAAAATATTTAATAATAATAAAGAATTCAATCTATGTCTTGCCCTTTGAAATTTCTTTTTTCCTGTCTAGTTTAGGTTTATAACTTTTGGTAGATAATTTGAAACAATCTTTAGGTATTGGTATAAAGCTTTGATTTAAAGGTATTGAGCTAAAAAATGAAGGCAATGGTTATAGTTTATTTACATTTCCAAAAAAACTTATAAATATGAAAAATGGGTATTTCAATTTTAAGAACAAGAATTCATAGAAAACATTGTTGAATTATACAAAATATAAATACTTTTAAATCAATATATATATTATATTTTAAATCATTCAACATTAACATGTTGCGCTTAATGTGTATTTTGAAAATCATTTTCATAATCTAGTTGTAAAAAAACTTAAAGGTATATACTTGCACAATAATTCATTTGCTATTATTCCTTTAAATCTTTTTTAAAGAAAAGATAAATATTACAGGTAATAAAAAATTGAACAACAAAGAAATATCAATTTAATTGGTCCAAATAGTATAAGCAATACATATTTTAAAGAGTTTTAGAGATTGAGACACAATGATTCCATACTTCATCTCTCTTCTTCAGATATTCTGTTTCATGGGCAATCAAACTAGGTCTGTCCGCAATATATTTTATAAGTGTATCGTGACACAATTTTCCTTCTTTGACGAGATCGCTGCAACAAAGATCAGAGAGTGTTCCATTTCCGAAGACAACCGCGATTATATTCAACGCACACTTAGGAGTGATTTTCACAAGACAAGTATCCCATAATGTTTTTACTTCCCCTTCATCGACTGAAAAAACAGGAACAAACGCACACACCAAAGCTACAACAATGAATAGCAAAGAAACCTGAGCGCTAATTTAGACATATTTTCGTTTCCTAAAATTAGCTTGCTTGAGTTTTCCTTTTTCGTAACGAACAGTGTATTGTATTTCTTATTAAAATTAAGTTAGGCTAGCTCTTTATAGATCATTGAAAACTTAACGTAACCAAAACCAAAAACAAAAACTACAACGTTAGCGCAATAAATTTATGACATTAAAATGTTTTTTCAAATAAATATATCACAAACGTCAAACTTAATAGTTTTAAAAATATTTGAATTTTTAAGGAAAAATTTCAATGTAACTTCGGATATCAGTTTCAATAAAAATTATTGGTGATACTATGGCATTTTGAAATGCTACAACAATTTCTTGAATATGTTGTTCAAATTAGATTTGCATAGGGTTCTACGAAAAAATCAAAACTTATATAATTTAGATCCATTTATGTTTTGAATTATCGTAATTTAAAAAATCACAGTTTCTCCCTTTTCTAATTGTATATGTTTAGTCTTTTTAAAACAAATGATATATTGTGTTTTTCTCGGTTTAAAGTCTTTATTTTCTCTTTCATGTTATTAATTTTATTGAGCCAAATATTTTTAACAGTATTTTAGTCCATTATAGAGTCTTTACAGGTTTTAAGTTGTTTTGGAATAAAACGAGCCGTTTTGGGATGCGGAAACACATTTAGAGATGTAGATTCATCTAGAAGTGTCAGATGTTTGGGATCATATGGACTATTTCAACCGTTAGATCTTTCTCAAATTTTGACACAGGATGGAGACGGATGTTAGCTTGCATTTTCAATTTACTTTGAGAAAATCTAACGGTTAATTTAAGTGTTATACGAGATTTCCTGGAGACAGGTAATTCTGACGAGTAGTTTAAGCAGATGCAGAACTAAATGCTAAGAGTGTCAGACCGGTTGATCTGTATATGTACTGATCGATCCCTTACCTCGCATGCATTATCTGGCCCATGTTTGATCTGAAACACTATAGAACAGACCCAACTCGTCTCCTAGTGTTTTTATACCCTAGGCTCGACTATTTAGCAGCTATCTTTCATAATTTTAGTTCTAAACATTGCTCTTTGCTTTCTAAATAATTTGGGGAAAATAATTCATCCTCTTGACACTTGGAGAAGACTTCTGAACCCTTTCTTATTATTTAAGCAATTTTATAATGTTTTCTTTCATATATATTTGCTTTTATCCAATTGCTATGTGTGAGTAGTTCTTCGATTGGGTTTTAGGAGTCTAAGTAGAATATTCAATAAATTTGTGGACTGATCTCTTCAATGGATTATATGGTTCTTCAGTTTACATGTTTTCAATGCTAGAATAGGATTGATCACCCTGTTTTAGAACTTAGGTTTTTATTTGTTTCAGAGATGTTCGATGAAATGAATGAAAGAGTGTTAATTGAGCATTGTATTTCTAGCCTGCGATAGTTGATGTTAGAATGGATTCTGAACGAAATGAACCTATTAGATAATGCGAATTGACTAGAAAATTACAAATGGGAGTTTTGTAATTGAATAGTTGTGATTAATGTCTTGAGAGAGAATTAATCTGGAATTGTGTTCATATTTAAGAACGGTTCTTCATACCTTAATCCTTTTTGCATTTATTAGCTAGTCATTGTTCTTTGAAATACTCTGCCCCTCAATGTCTTTAATTCATAAGTTTAATCTTTTTTATTTGCATTTTTATTTACAATTCTGAAAACAAAAAAACAACCTTTTCGCTTTAAGCTAAGAACGAGTCTCGTAATTCTTTAGAGTACCTTTACTCCATGTGATTGATCCCGCATATACTTCCTTTCGGTTAAGTTATTGGGTTAAAAACTCGACCAATCAATATATCTAATATTTTACATTAGTACTAATCGAGAAGACTGATAAATAATTCTGAACTTAATTTATCATAAAACATTTATGAATGTATACAATTATATAGGTAAATTAAACTCTTAAATAATATCAGATTCAATATAAACTGAAATAATTTTGAAAACCGTTAAATAACCTTTTGAAGAATTTTGAATATATAAGGTTTAATCCTAAATTATCATGTCAAGTTGCACAGAATATAATAAATAATTTATCAAAAAAGAGAGAGTAAAATATCAACATCTTCAAAACAAAGCGATCTTAATGCATATTGAAAAACTTGGTAATTACAGGCTCAATGTATTGATGCCATAAAGTAATGTAAATAAAAAATTTCTATCTATAAATTTAATTAATATATGAGCAAATTGATAAATTAGTAAGGAAAGCAATTAAACTAAATAATGTTTATGACAAATCATTTGATATGATCATAAAATGCAATTTTCTAGATCCATAAGAAGTTATCACTTTTAAAAATATTTAATAATAATAAAGAATTCAATCTATGTCATATATATATATATGTCTTACCCTTTGAAATTTCTTTTTTCCTGTCTAGTTTAGGTTTATAACTTTTGGTAGATAATTTGAAACAATCTTTAGGTATTGGTATAAAGCTTTGATTTAAAGGTATTGAGCTAAAAAATGAAGGCAATGGTTATAGTTTATTTACATTTCCAAAAAACTTATAAATATGAAAAATGGGTATTTCAATTTTAAGAACAAGAATTCATAGAAAACATTGTTGAATTATACAAAATATAAATACTTTTAAATCAATATATATATTATATTTTAAATCATTCAACATTAACATGTTGCGCTTAATGTGTATTTTGAAAATCATTTTCATAATCTAGTTGTAAAAAAACTTAAAGGTATATACTTGCACAATAATTCATTTGCTATTATTCCTTTAAATCTTTTTTAAAGAAAAGATAAATATTACAGGTAATAAAAAATTGAACAACAAAGAAATATCAATTTAATTGGTCCAAATAGTATAAGCAATACATATTTTAAAGAGTTTTAGAGATTGAGACACAATGATTCCATACTTCATCTCTCTTCTTCAGATATTCTGTTTCATGGGCAATCAAACTAGGTCTGTCCGCAATATATTTTATAAGTGTATCGTGACACAATTTTCCTTCTTTGACGAGATCGCTGCAACAAAGATCAGAGAGTGTTCCATTTCCGAAGACAACCGCGATTATATTCAACGCACACTTAGGAGTGATTTTCACAAGACAAGTATCCCATAATGTTTTTACTTCCCCTTCATCGACTGAAAAAACAGGAACAAACGCACACACCAAAGCTACAACAATGAATAGCAAAGAAACCTGAGCGCTAATTTAGACATATTTTCGTTTCCTAAAATTAGCTTGCTTGAGTTTTCCTTTTTCGTAACGAACAGTGTATTGTATTTCTTATTAAAATTAAGTTAGGCTAGCTCTTTATAGATCATTGAAAACTTAACGTAACCAAAACCAAAAACAAAAACTACAACGTTAGCGCAATAAATTTATGACATTAAAATGTTTTTTCAAATAAATATATCACAAACGTCAAACTTAATAGTTTTAAAAATATTTGAATTTTTAAGGAAAAATTTCAATGTAACTTCGGATATCAGTTTCAATAAAAATTATTGGTGATACTATGGCATTTTGAAATGCTACAACAATTTCTTGAATATGTTGTTCAAATTAGATTTGCATAGGGTTCTACGAAAAAATCAAAACTTATATAATTTAGATCCATTTATGTTTTGAATTATCGTAATTTAAAAAATCACAGTTTCTCCCTTTTCTAATTGTATATGTTTAGTCTTTTTAAAACAAATGATATATTGTGTTTTTCTCGGTTTAAAGTCTTTATTTTCTCTTTCATGTTATTAATTTTATTTTGCCAAATATTTTTAACAGTATTTTAGTCCATTATAGAGTCTTTACAGGTTTTAAGTTGTTTTGGAATAAAACGAGCCGTTTTGGGATGCTGAAACACATTTAGAGATGTAGATTCATGTAGAAGTGTCAGATGTTTGGGATCATATGGACTATTTCAACCGTTAGATCTTTCTCAAATTTTGACACAGGATGGAGACGGATGTTAGCTTGCATTTTCAATTTACTTTGAGAAAATCTAACGGTTAATTTAAGCGTTATACGAGATTTCCTGGAGACAGGTAATTCTGACGAGTAGTTTAAGCAGATGCAGAACTAAATGCTAAGAGTGTCAGACCGGTTGATCTGTATATGTACTGATCGATCCCTTACCTCGCATGCATTATCTGGCCCATGTTTGATCTGAAACACTATAGAACAGACCCAACTCGTCTCCTAGTGTTTTTATACCCTAGGCTCGACTATTTAGCAGCTATCTTTCATAATTTTAGTTCTAAACATTGCTCTTTGCTTTCTAAATAATTTGGGGAAAATAATTCATCCTCTTGACACTTGGAGAAGACTTCTGAACCCTTTCTTATTATTTAAGCAATTTTATAATGTTTTCTTTCATATATATTTGCTTTTATCCAATTGCTATGTGTGAGTAGTTCTTCGATTGGGTTTTAGGAGTCTAAGTAGAATATTCAATAAATTTGTGGACTGATCTCTTCAATGGATTATATGGTTCTTCAGTTTACATGTTTTCAATGCTAGAATAGGATTGATCACCCTGTTTTAGAACTTAGGCTTTTATTTGTTTCAGAGATGTTCGATGAAATGAATGAATGAGTGTTAATTGAGCATTGTATTTCTAGCCTGCGAGAGTTGATGTTAGAATGGATTCTGAACGAAATGAACCTATTAGATAATGCGAAATTGACTAGAAAATTACAAATGGGAGTTTTGTAATTGAATAGTTGTGATTAATGTCTTGAGAGAGAATTAATCTGGAATTGTGTTCATATTTAAGAACGGTTCTTCATACCTTAATCCTTTTTGCATTTATTAGCTAGTCATTGTTCTTTGAAATACTCTGCCCCTCAATGTCTTTAATTCATAAGTGTAATCTTTTTTATTTGCATTTTTATTTACAATTCTGAAAACAAAAAAACAACCTTTTCGCTTTAAGCTAAGAACGAATCTCGTAATTCTTTAGAGTACCTTTACTCCATGTGATTGATCCCGCATATACTTCCTTTCGGTTAAGTTATTGGGTTAAAAACTCGACCAATCAATATATCTAATATTTTACATTAGTACTAATCGAGAAGACTGATAAATAATTCTGAACTTAATTTATCATAAAACATTTATGAATGTATACAATTATATAGGTAAATTAAACTCTTAAATAATATCAGATTCAATATAAACTGAAATAATTTTGAAAACCGTTAAATAACCTTTTGAAGAATTTTGAATATATAAGGTTTAATCCTAAATTATCATGTCAAGTTGCACAGAATATAATAAATAATTTATCAAAAAAGAGAGAGTAAAATATCAACATCTTCAAAACAAAGCGATCTTAATGCATATTGAAAAACTTGGTAATTACAGGCTCAATGTATTGATGCCATAAAGTAATGTAAATAAAAAATTTCTATCTATAAATTTAATTAATATATGAGCAAATTGATAAATTAGTAAGGAAAGCAATTAAACTAAATAATGTTTATGACAAATCATTTGATATGATCATAAAATGCAATTTTCTAGATCCATAAGAAGTTATCACTTTTAAAAATATTTAATAATAATAAAGAATTCAATCTATGTCATATATATATATATATATGTCTTACCCTTTGAAATTTCTTTTTTCCTGTCTAGTTTAGGTTTATAACTTTTGGTAGATAATTTGAAACAATCTTTAGGTATTGGTATAAAGCTTTGATTTAAAGGTATTGAGCTAAAAAATGAAGGCAATGGTTATAGTTTATTTACATTTCCAAAAAACTTATAAATATGAAAAATGGGTATTTCAATTTTAAGAACAAGAATTCATAGAAAACATTGTTGAATTATACAAAATATAAATACTTTTAAATCAATATATATATATTATATTTTAAATCATTCAACATTAACATGTTGCGCTTAATGTGTATTTTGAAAATCATTTTCATAATCTAGTTGTAAAAAAACTTAAAGGTATATACTTGCACAATAATTCATTTGCTATTATTCCTTTAAATCTTTTTTAAAGAAAAGATAAATATTACAGGTAATAAAAAATTGAACAACAAAGAAATATCAATTTAATTGGTCCAAATAGTATAAGCAATACATATTTTAAAGAGTTTTAGAGATTGAGACACAATGATTCCATACTTCATCTCTCTTCTTCAGATATTCTGTTTCATGGGCAATCAAACTAGGTCTGTCCGCAATATATTTTATAAGTGTATCGTGACACAATTTTCCTTCTTTGACGAGATCGCTGCAACAAAGATCAGAGAGTGTTCCATTTCCGAAGACAACCGCGATTATATTCAACGCACACTTAGGAGTGATTTTCACAAGACAAGTATCCCATAATGTTTTTACTTCCCCTTCATCGACTGAAAAAACAGGAACAAACGCACACACCAAAGCTACAACAATGAATAGCAAAGAAACCTGAGCGCTAATTTAGACATATTTTCGTTTCCTAAAATTAGCTTGCTTGAGTTTTCCTTTTTCGTAACGAACAGTGTATTGTATTTCTTATTAAAATTAAGTTAGGCTAGCTCTTTATAGATCATTGAAAACTTAACGTAACCAAAACCAAAAACAAAAACTACAACGTTAGCGCAATAAATTTATGACATTAAAATGTTTTTTCAAATAAATATATCACAAACGTCAAACTTAATAGTTTTAAAAATATTTGAATTTTTAAGGAAAAATTTCAATGTAACTTCGGATATCAGTTTCAATAAAAATTATTGGTGATACTATGGCATTTTGAAATGCTACAACAATTTCTTGAATATGTTGTTCAAATTAGATTTGCATAGGGTTCTACGAAAAAATCAAAACTTATATAATTTAGATCCATTTATGTTTTGAATTATCGTAATTTAAAAAATCACAGTTTCTCCCTTTTCTAATTGTATATGTTTAGTCTTTTTAAAACAAATGATATATTGTGTTTTTCTCGGTTTAAAGTCTTTATTTTCTCTTTCATGTTATTAATTTTATTTTGCCAAATATTTTTAACAGTATTTTAGTCCATTATAGAGTCTTTACAGGTTTTAAGTTGTTTTGGAATAAAACGAACCGTTTTGGGATGCTGAAACACATTTAGAGATGTAGATTCATCTAGAAGTGTCAGATGTTTGGGATCATATGGACTATTTCAACCGTTAAATCTTTCTCAAATTTTGACACAGGATGGAGACGGATATTAGCTTGCATTTTCAATTTACTTTGAGAAAATCTAACGGTTAATTTAAGTGTTATACGAGATTTCCTGGAGACAGGTAATTCTGACGAGTAGTTTAAGCAGATGCAGAACTAAATGCTAAGAGTGTCAGACCGGTTGATCTGTATATGTACTGATCGATCCCTTACCTCGCATGCATTATCTGGCCCATGTTTGATCTGAAACACTATAGAACCGACCCAACTCGTCTCCTAGTGTTTTTATACCCTAGGCTCGACTATTTAGCAGCTATCTTTCATAATTTCAGTTCTAAACATTGCTCTTTGCTTTCTAAATAATTTGGGGAAAATAATTCATCCTCTTGACACTTGGAGAAGATTTCTGAACCCTTTCTTATTATTTAAGCAATTTTATAATGTTTTCTTTCATATATATATTTGCTTTTATTCAATTGCTATGTGTGAGTAGTTCTTCGATTGGGTTTTAGGAGTCTAAGTAGAATATTCAATAAATTTGTGGACTGATCTCTTCAATGGATTATATGGTTCTTCAGTTTACATGTTTTCAATGCTAGAATAGGATTGATCACCCTGTTTTAGAACTTAGGCTTTTATTTGTTTCAGAGATGTTCGATGAAATGAATGAATGAGTGTTAATTGAGCATTGTATTTCTAGCCTGCGAGAGTTGATGTTAGAATGGATTCTGAACGAAATGAACCTATTAGATAATGCGAAATTGACTAGAAAATTACAAATGGGAGTTTTGTAATTGAATAGTTGTGATTAATGTCTTGAGAGAGAATTAATCTGGAATTGTGTTCATATTTAAGAACGGTTCTTCATACCTTAATCCTTTTTGCATTTATTAGCTAGTCATTGTTCTTTGAAATACTCTGCCCCTCAATGTCTTTAATTCATAAGTGTAATCTTTTTTATTTGCATTTTTATTTACAATTCTGAAAACAAAAAAACAACCTTTTCGCTTTAAGCTAAGAACGAATCTCGTAATTCTTTAGAGTACCTTTACTCCATGTGATTGATCCCGCATATACTTCCTTTCGGTTAAGTTATTGGGTTAAAAACTCGACCAATCAATATATCTAATATTTTACATTAGTACTAATCGAGAAGACTGATAAATAATTCTGAACTTAATTTATCATAAAACATTTATGAATGTATACAATTATATAGGTAAATTAAACTATTAAATAATATCAGATTCAATATAAACTGAAATAATTTTGAAAACCGTTAAATAACCTTTTGAAGAATTTTGAATATATAAGGTTTAATCCTAAATTATCATGTCAAGTTGCACAGAATATAATAAATAATTTATCAAAAAAAGAGAGAGTAAAATATCAACATCTTCAAAACAAAGCGATCTTAATGCATATTGAAAAACTTGGTAATTACAGGCTCAATGTATTGATGCCATAAAGTAATGTAAATAAAAAATTTAATTAATATATGAGCAAATTGATAAATTAGTAAGGAAAGCAATTAAACTAAATAATGTTTATGACAAATCATTTGATATGATCATAAAATGCAATTTTCTAGATCCATAAGAAGTTATCTCTTTTAAACATATTTAATAATAATAAAGAATTCAATCTTGCCCTTTGAAATTTCTTTTTTCCTGTCTAGTTTAGGTTTATAACTTTTGGTAGATAATTTGAAACAATCTTTAGGTATTGGTATAAAGCTTTGATTTAAAGGTATTGAGATAAAAAATGAAGGCAATGGTTATAGTTTATTTACATTTCCAAAAAAACTTATAAATATGAAAAATGGGTATTTCAATTTTAAGAACAAGAATTCATAGAAAACATTGTTGAATTATACAAAATATAAATACTTTTAAATCAATATATATATTATATTTTAAATCATTCAACATTAACATGTTGCGCTTAATGTGTATTTTGAAAATCATTTTCATAATCTAGTTGTAAAAAAACTTAAAGGTATATACTTGCACAATAATTCATTTGCTATTATTCCTTTAAATCTTTTTTAAAGAAAAGATAAATATTACAGGTAATAAAAAATTGAACAACAAAGAAATATCAATTTAATTGGTCCAAATAGTATAAGCAATACATATTTTAAAGAGTTTTAGAGATTGAGACACAATGATTCCATACTTCATCTCTCTTCTTCAGATATTCTGTTTCATGGGTAATCAAACTAGGTATGTCCGCAATATATTTTATAAGTGTATCGTGACACAATTTTCCTTCTTTGACGAGATCGCTACAACAAATATCAGAGAGTGTTCCATTTCCGAAAACAACCGCGATTATATTCAACGCACACTTAGGAGTGATTTTCACAAGACAAGTATCCCATAATGTTTTTACTTCCCCTTCATCGACTGAAAAAACAGGAACAAACGCACACACCAAAGCTACAACAATGAATAGCAAAGAAACCTGATCGCTAATTTAGACATATTTTCGTTTCCTAAAATTAGCTTGCTTGAGTTTTCCTTTTTCGTAACGAACAGTGTATTGTATTTCTCATTAAAATTAAGTTAGGCTAGCTCTTTATAGATCATTGAAAACTTAACGTAACCAAAACCAAAAACAAAAACTACAACGTTAGCGCAATAAATTTATGACATTAAAATGTTTTTTCAAATAAATATATCACAAACGTCAAACATAATAGTTTTAAAAATATTTGAATTTTTAAGGAAAAATATCAATGTAACTTCGGATATCAGTTTCAATAAAAATTATTGGTGATACTATGGCATTTTGAAATGCTACAACAATTTCTTGAATATATTGTTCAAATTAGATTTGCATAGGGTTCTACGAAAAAAAAAAATTTTATATAATTTAGATCCATTTATGTTTTGAATTATCTTAATTTAAAAAATCACAGTTTCTCCCTTTTCTAATTGTATATGTTTAGTCTTTTTAAAACAAATGATATATTGTGTTTTTCTCGGTTTAAAGTCTTTATTTTCTCTTTCATGTTATTAATTTTATTGAGCCAAATATTTTTTAACAGTATTTTAGTCTATTATAGAGTCTTTACAGGTTTTAAGTTGTTTTGGAATAAAACGAGCCGTTTTGGGATGCTGAAACACATTTAGAGATGTAGATTCATCTAGAAGTGTTAGATGTTTGGGATCATATGGACTATTTCAACCGTTAGATCTTTCTCAAATTTTGACACAGGATGGAGACGGATGTTAGCTTGCATTTTCAATTTACTTTGAGAAAATCTAACGGTTAATTTAAGCGTTATACGAGATTTCCTGGAGACAGGTAATTCTGACGAGTAGTTTAAGCAGATGCAGAACTAAATGCTAAGAGTGTCAGACCGGTTGATCTGTATATGTACTGATCGATCCCTTACCTCCCATGCATTATCTGGCCCATGTTTGATCTGAAACACTATAGAACCGACCCAACTCGTCTCCTACTGTTTTTATACCCTAGGCTCGACTATTTAGCAGCTATCTTTCATAATTTCAGTTCTAAACATTGCTCTTTGCTTTCTAAATAATTTGGGGAAAATAATTCATCCTCTTGACACTTGGAGAAGATTTCTGAACCCTTTCTTATTATTTAAGCAAATTTATAATGTTTTCTTTCATATATATTTGCTTTTATTCATTTGCTATGTGTGAGTAGTTCTTCGATTGGGTTTTAGGAGTCTAAGTAGAATATTCAATAAATTTGTGGATTGATCTCTTCAATGGATTATATGGTTCTTCAGTTTACATGTTTTCAATGCTAGAATAGGATTGATCACCCTGTTTTAGAACTTAGGCTTTTATTTGTTTCAGAGATGTTCAACGAAATGAATGAATGAGTTTTAATTGAGCATTGTATTTCTAGCCTGCGAGAGTTGATGTTAGAATGGATTCTGAACGAAATGAACCTATTAGATAATGCGAAATTGACTAGGAAATTACAAATGGGAGTTTTGTAATTGAATAGTTGTGATTAATGTCTTGAGAGAAAATTAATCTGGAATTGTGTTCATATTTAAGAACTGTAACGCCCGTGTTCTGAAAATTAATAGGAGACTTGAATGTGTATAAGAATTAGGGTGGAGTCGGTTTAATTCCGGTTGATTTCCTAAACTGGTCGATTTGTTTAATTGAATCAAAGGAGATTTAATTAAAGTCGGTTTAGGTAAATTCTGGTTTAATCAGAATTAAACCAAAAACCCTAGTTTTATAAAGAACGCTTATTCTCTCTTTTGTTTTGTGGCTGTTGTTTCTGAGAGTTGAGTTGAGAAAAGGAGAAGGAGAAGTTCACTTGTGAGAAGGAGAGTGTTAGCTTTGCTTTGGTGTTTAAAGCAAGAGAAGCAGTTTCGTCACGTCTTGGTAGAATAGAGTTCCGACGTATCAAATCTTATCGAAAGGTAATGAATTTTGGTAGGTTTGTTCGTAAGGCGTGTACGTTGATTCTCCTTTTTACAGAAGTGAATTCGGATTAATACTCAGTGAGTTATATGCAGTTTGGTGAGACGCGTTTTCTCTGTTGCGAACTGGGATCAGCGGAGTTTGTAAGTGCGATCGTGGTTTCATCGTTTCTCCGATCGGCACCAAATTTTGTGGGGAGCTTTGTGACGTCTAGATCTTGCTTTTCACCATAGGAATTAAGAAGTTAACGGTTGGTTTATGTTTTAGGGCTTCGTTTCTGCGGCTGTAGTTTTTCTGGTGTTTCTGTCCTTTTGGTTCTTAGAGATTTTTGTTTCTGTGGTTTGTTGTAGGGCGTTGTTTGGCTGTTACAGTCGCGAGGAGAGTTTTTCCTGGTTGTTTTTGTAGTTCAAATCATCTTGTTAAGGTGAGTGCGTGACCATGAGCTTATCTAAGCGATTGGGATTGAGTGACTTGTTGTGTGATGATTTGTAGGTGAAGTGGATGTTTAGTCCATTATAGAGTCTTTACAGGTTTTAAGTTTTTTTGGAATAAAACGAGCCGTTTTGGGATGCTGAAACACATTTAGAGATGTAGATTCATCTAGAAGTGTCAGATGTTTGGGATCATATGGACTATTTCAACCGTTAGATCTTTCTCAAATTTTGACACAGGACGGAGACGGATGTTAGCTTGCATTTTCAATTTACTTTGAGAAAATCTAACGGTTAATTTAAGAGTTATACGAGATTTACTGGAGACAAGTAATTCTGACGAGTAGTTGAAGCAGATGCAGAACTAAATGCTAAGAGTGTCAGACCGGTTGATCTGTATATGGACTTATCGATCCCTTACCTCGCATGCATTATCTGGCCCATGTTTGATCTGAAACACTATAGAACCGACCCCACTCGTCTCCTACTGTTTTTATACCCTAGGCTCGACTATTTAGCAGCTATCTTTCATAATTTCAGTTCTAAACATTGCTCTTTGCTTTCTAAATAATTTGGGGAAAATAATTCATCCTCTTGACACTTGGAGAAGATTTCTGAACCCTTTCTTATTATTTAAGCAAATTTATAATGTTTTCTTTCATATATATTTGCTTTTATTCAATTGCTATGTGTGAGTAGTTCTTCGATTGGGTTTTAGGAGTCTAAGTAGAATATTCAATAAATTTGTGGATTGATCTCTTCAATGGATTATATGGTTCTTCAGTTTACATGTTTTCAATGCTAGAATAGGATTGATCACCCTGTTTTAGAACTTAGGCTTTTATTTGTTTCAGAGATGTTCGACGAAATGAATGAATGAGTTTTAATTGAGCATTGTATTTCTAGCCTGCGAGAGTTGATGTTAGAATGGATTCTGAACGAAATGAACCTATTAGATAATGCGAAATTGACTAGGAAATTACAAATGGGAGTTTTGTAATTGAATAGTTGTGATTAATGTCTTGAGAGAGAATTAATCTGGAATTGTGTTCATATTTAAGAACTGTAACGCCCGTGTTCTGAAAATTAATAGGAGACTTGAATGTGTATAAGAATTAGGGTGGAGTCGGTTTAATTCCGGTTGATTTCCTAAACTGGTCGATTTGTTTAATTGAATCAAAGGAGATTTAATTAAAGTCGGTTTAGGTAAATTCTGGTTTAATCAGAATTAAACCAAAAACCCTAGTTTTATAAAGAACGCTTATTCTCTGTTTTGTTTTGTGGCTGTTGTTTCTGAGAGTTGAGTTGAGAAAAGGAGAAGGAGAAGTTCACTTGTGAGAAGGAGAGTGTTAGCTTTGCTTTGGTGTTTAAAGCAAGAGAAGCAGTTTCGTCACGTCTTGGTAGAATAGAATTCCGACGTATCAAATCTTATCGAAAGGTAATGAATTTTGGTAGATTTGTTCGTAAGGCGTGTACGTTGATTCTCCTTTTTACAGAAGTGAATTCGGATTAATACTCAGTGAGTTATATGCAGTTTGGTGAGACGCGTTTTCTCTGTTGCGAACTGGGATCAGCGGAGTTTGTAAGTGCGATCGTGGTTTCATCGTTTCTCCGATCGGCACCAAATTTTGTGGGGAGCTTTGTGACGTCTAGATCTTGCTTTTCACCATAGGAATTAAGAAGTTAACGGTTGGTTTATGTTTTAGGGCTTCGTTTCTGCGGCTGTAGTTTTTCTGGTGTTTCTGTCCTTTTGGTTCTTAGAGATTTTTGTTTCTGTGGTTTGTTGTAGGGCGTTGTTTGGCTGTTACAGTCGCGAGGAGAGTTTTTCCTGGTTGTTTTTGTAGTTCAAATCATCTTGTTAAGGTGAGTGCGTGACCATGAGCTTATCTAAGCGATTGGGATTGAGTGACTTGTTGTGTGATGATTTGTAGGTGAAGTGGATGTTTAGTCCATTATAGAGTCTTTACAGGTTTTAAGTTTTTTTGGAATAAAACGAGCCGTTTTGGGATGCTGAAACACATTTAGAGATGTAGATTCATCTAGAAGTGTCAAATGTTTGGGATCATATGGACTATTTCAACCGTTAGATCTTTCTCAAATTTTGACACAGGACGGAGACGGATGTTAGCTTGCATTTTCAATTTACTTTGAGAAAATCTAACGGTTAATTTAAGAGTTATACGAGATTTACTGGAGACAAGTAATTCTGACGAGTAGTTGAAGCAGATGCAGAACTAAATGCTAAGAGTGTCAGACCGGTTGATCTGTATATGGACTTATCGATCCCTTACCTCGCATGCATTATCTGGCCCATGTTTGATCTGAAACACTATAGAACCGACCCCACTCGTCTCCTACTGTTTTTATACCCTAGGCTCGACTATTTAGCAGCTATCTTTCATAATTTCAGTTCTAAACATTGCTCTTTGCTTTCTAAATAATTTGGGGAAAATAATTCATCCTCTTGACACTTGGAGAAGATTTCTGAACCCTTTCTTATTATTTAAGCAAATTTATAATGTTTTCTTTCATATATATTTGCTTTTATTCAATTGCTATGTGTGAGTAGTTCTTCGATTGGGTTTTAGGAGTCTAAGTAGAATATTCAATAAATTTGTGGATTGATCTCTTCAATGGATTATATGGTTCTTCAGTTTACATGTTTTCAATGCTAGAATAGGATTGATCACCCTGTTTTAGAACTTAGGCTTTTATTTGTTTCAGAGATGTTCGACGAAATGAATGAATGAGTTTTAATTGAGCATTGTATTTCTAGCCTGCGAGAGTTGATGTTAGAATGGATTCTGAACGAAATGAACCTATTAGATAATGCGAAATTGACTAGGAAATTACAAATGGGAGTTTTGTAATTGAATAGTTGTGATTAATGTCTTGAGAGAGAATTAATCTGGAATTGTGTTCATATTTAAGAACTGTAACGCCCGTGTTCTGAAAATTAATAGGAGACTTGAATGTGTATAAGAATTAGGGTGGAGTCGGTTTAATTCCGGTTGATTTCCTAAACTGGTCGATTTGTTTAATTGAATCAAAGGAGATTTAATTAAAGTCGGTTTAGGTAAATTCTGGTTTAATCAGAATTAAACCAAAAACCCTAGTTTTATAAAGAACGCTTATTCTCTGTTTTGTTTTGTGGCTGTTGTTTCTGAGAGTTGAGTTGAGAAAAGGAGAAGGAGAAGTTCACTTGTGAGAAGGAGAGTGTTAGCTTTGCTTTGGTGTTTAAAGCAAGAGAAGCAGTTTCGTCACGTCTTGGTAGAATAGAATTCCGACGTATCAAATCTTATCGAAAGGTAATGAATTTTGGTAGGTTTGTTCTTAAGGCGTGTACGTTGATTCTCCTTTTTACAGAAGTGAATTCGGATTAATACTCAGTGAGTTATATGCAGTTTGGTGAGACGCGTTTTCTCTGTTGCGAACTGGGATCAGCAGAGTTTGTAAGTGCGATCGTGGTTTCATCGTTTCTCCGATCGGCACCAAATTTTGTGGGGAGCTTTGTGACGTCTAGATCTGGCTTTTCACCGTAGGGATTAAGAAGTTAACGGTTGTTTTATGTTTTAGGGCTTCGTTTCTGCGGCTGTAGTTTTTCTGGTGTTTCTGTCCTTTTGGTTCTTAGAGATTTTTGTTTCTGTGGTTTGTTGTAGGGCGTTGTTTGGCTGTTACAGTCGCGAGGAGAGTTTTTCCTGGTTGTTTTTGTAGTTCAAATCATCTTGTTAAGGTGAGTGCGTGACCATGAGCTTATCTAAGCGATTGGGATTGAGTGACTTGTTGTCTGATGATTTGTAGGTGAAGTGGATGTTTAGTCCATTATAGAGTCTTTACAGGTTTTTAGTTTTTTTGGAATAAAACGAGCCGTTTTGGGATGCTGAAACACATTTAGAGATGTAGATTCATCTAGAAGTGTCAGATGTTTGGGATCATATGGACTATTTCAACCGTTAGATCTTTCTCAAATTTTGACACAGGACGGAGACGGATGTTAGCTTGCATTTTCAATTTACTTTGAGAAAATCTAACGGTTAATTTAAGAGTTATACGAGATTTACTGGAGACAAGTAATTCTGACGAGTAGTTGAAGCAGATGCAGAACTAAATGCTAAGAGTGTCAGACCGGTTGATCTGTATATGGACTTATCGATCCCTTACCTCGCATGCATTATCTGGCCCATGTTTGATCTGAAACACTATAGAACCGACCCAACTCGTCTCCTACTGTTTTTATACCCTAGGCTCGACTATTTAGCAGCTATCTTTCATAATTTCAGTTCTAAACATTGCTCTTTGCTTTCTAAATAATTTGGGGAAAATAATTCATCCTCTTGACACTTGGAGAAGATTTCTGAACCCTTTCTTATTATTTAAGCAAATTTATAATGTTTTCTTTCATATATATTTGCTTTTATTCAATTGCTATGTGTGAGTAGTTCTTCGATTGGGTTTTAGGAGTCTAAGTAGAATATTCAATAAATTTGTGGATTGATCTCTTCAATGGATTATATGGTTCTTCAGTTTACATGTTTTCAATGCTAGAATAGGATTGATCACCCTGTTTTAGAACTTAGGCTTTTATTTGTTTCAGAGATATTCGACGAAATGAATGAATGAGTTTTAATTGAGCACTGTATTTCTAGCCTGCGAGAGTTGATGTTAGAATGGATTCTGAACGAAATGAACCTATTAGATAATGCGAAATTGACTAGGAAATTACAAATGGGAGTTTTGTAATTGAATAGTTGTGATTAATGTCTTGAGAGAGAATTAATCTGGAATTGTGTTCATATTTAAGAACTGTAACGCCCGTGTTCTGAAAATTAATAGGAGACTTGAATGTGTATAAGAATTAGGGTGGAGTCGGTTTAATTCCGGTTGATTTCCTAAACTGGTCGATTTGTTTAATTGAATCAAAGGAGATTTAATTAAAGTCGGTTTAGGTAAATTCTGGTTTAATCAGAATTAAACCAAAAACCCTAGTTTTATAAAGAACGCTTATTCTCTGTTTTGTTTTGTGGCTGTTGTTTCTGAGAGTTGAGTTGAGAAAAGGAGAAGGAGAAGTTTACTTGTGAGAAGGAGAGTGTTAGCTTTGCTTTGGTGTTTAAAGCAAGAGAAGCAGTTTCGTCACGTCTTGGTAGAATAGAATTCCGACGTATCAAATCTTATCGAAAGGTAATGAATTTTGGTAGGTTTGTTCTTAAGGCGTGTACGTTGATTCTCCTTTTTACAGAAGTGAATTCGGATTAATACTCAGTGAGTTATATGCAGTTTGGTGAGACGCGTTTTCTCTGTTGCGAACTGGGATCAGCGGAGTTTGTAAGTGCGATCGTGGTTTCATCGTTTCTTCGATCGGCACCAAATTTTGTAGGGAGCTTTGTGACGTCTAGATCTGGCTTTTCACCGTAGGGATTAAGAAGTTAACGGTTGTTTTATGTTTTAGGGCTTCGTTTCTGCGGCTGTAGTTTTTCTGGTGTTTCTGTCCTTTTGGTTCTTAGAGATTTTTGTTTCTGTGGTTTGTTGTAGGGCGTTGTTTGGCTGTTACAGTCGCGAGGAGAGTTTTTCCTGGTTGTTTTTGTAGTTCAAATCATCTTGTTAAGGTGAGTGCGTGACCATGAGCTTATCTAAGCGATTGGGATTGAGTGACTTGTTGTGTGATGATTTGTAGGTGAAGTGGATGTTTAGTCCATTATAGAGTCTTTACAGGTTTTAAGTTTTTTTGGAATAAAACGAGCCGTTTTGGGATGCTGAAACACATTTAGAGATGTAGATTCATCTAGAAGTGTCAGATGTTTGGGATCATATGGACTATTTCAACCGTTAGATCTTTCTCAAATTTTGACACAGGACAGAGACGGATGTTAGCTTGCATTTTCAATTTACTTTGAGAAAATCTAACGGTTAATTTAAGAGTTATACGAGATTTACTGGAGACAAGTAATTCTGACGAGTAGTTGAAGCAGATGCAGAACTAAATGCTAAGAGTGTCAGACCGGTTGATCTGTATATGGACTTATCGATCCCTTACCTCGCATGCATTATCTGGCCCATGTTTGATCTGAAACACTATAGAACCGACCCAACTCGTCTCCTACTGTTTTTATACCCTAGGCTCGACTATTTAGCAGCTATCTTTCATAATTTCAGTTCTAAACATTGCTCTTTGCTTTCTAAATAATTTGGGGAAAATAATTCATCCTCTTGACACTTGGAGAAGATTTCTGAACCCTTTCTTATTATTTAAGCAAATTTATAATGTTTTCTTTCATATATATTTGCTTTTATTCAATTGCTATGTGTGAGTAGTTCTTCGATTGGGTTTTAGGAGTCTAAGTAGAATATTCAATAAATTTGTGGATTGATCTCTTCAATGGATTATATGGTTCTTCAGTTTACATGTTTTCAATGCTAGAATAGGATTGATCACCCTGTTTTAGAACTTAGGCTTTTATTTGTTTCAGAGATGTTCGACGAAATGAATGAATGAGTTTTAATTGAGCATTGTATTTCTAGCCTGCGAGAGTTGATGTTAGAATGGATTCTGAACGAAATGAACCTATTAGATAATGCGAAATTGACTAGGAAATTACAAATGGGAGTTTTGTAATTGAATAGTTGTGATTAATGTCTTGAGAGAGAATTAATCTGGAATTGTGTTCATATTTAAGAACTGTAACGCCCGTGTTCTGAAAATTAATAGGAGACTTGAATGTGTATAAGAATTAGGGTGGAGTCGGTTTAATTCCGGTTGATTTCCTAAACTGGTCGATTTGTTTAATTGAATCAAAGGAGATTTAATTAAAGTCGGTTTAGGTAAATTCTGGTTTAATCAGAATTAAACCAAAAACCCTAGTTTTATAAAGAACGCTTATTCTCTGTTTTGTTTTGTGGCTGTTGTTTCTGAGAGTTGAGTTGAGAAAAGGAGAAGGAGAAGTTCACTTGTGAGAAGGAGAGTGTTAGCTTTGCTTTGGTGTTTAAAGCAAGAGAAGCAGTTTCATCACGTCTTGGTAGAATAGAATTCCGACGTATCAAATCTTATCGAAAGGTAATGAATTTTGGTAGGTTTGTTCGTAAGGCGTGTACGTTGATTCTCCTTTTTACAGAAGTGAATTCGGATTAATACTCAGTGAGTTATATGCAGTTTGGTGAGACGCGTTTTCTCTGTTGCGAACTGGGATCAGCGGAGTTTGTAAGTGCGATCGTGGTTTCATCGTTTCTCCGATCGGCACCAAATTTTGTGGGGAGCTTTGTGACGTCTAGATCTGGCTTTTCACCGTAGGGATTAAGAAGTTAACGGTTGGTTTATGTTTTAGGGCTTCGTTTCTGCGGCTGTAGTTTTTCTGGTGTTTCTGTCCTTTTGGTTCTTAGAGATTTTTGTTTGTGTGGTTTGTTGTAGGGCGTTGTTTGGCTGTTACAGTCGCGAGGAGAGTTTTTCCTGGTTGTTTTTGTAGTTCAAATCATCTTGTTAAGGTGAGTGCGTGACCATGAGCTTATCTAAGCGATTGAGATTGAGTGACTTGTTGTGTGATGATTTGTAGGTGAAGTGGATGTTTAGTCCATTATAGAGTCTTTACAGGTTTTAAGTTTTTTTGGAATAAAACGAGCCGTTTTGGGATGCTGAAACACATTTAGAGATGTAGATTCATCTAGAAGTGTTAGATGTTTGGGATCATATGGACTATTTCAACCGTTAGATCTTTCTCAAATTTTGACACAGGACGGAGACGGATGTTAGCTTGCATTTTCAATTTACTTTGAGAAAATCTAACGGTTAATTTAAGAGTTATACGAGATTTACTGGAGACAAGTAATTCTGACGAGTAGTTGAAGCAGATGCAGAACTAAATGCTAAGTGTATCAGACCGGTTGATCTGTATATGGACTGATCGATCCCTTACCTCGCATGCATTATCTGGCCCATGTTTGATCTGAAACACTATAGAACCGACCCAACTCGTCTCCTACTATTTTTATACCCTAGGCTCGACTATTTAGCAGCTATCTTTCATAATTTCAGTTCTAAACATTGCTCTTTGCTTTCTAAATAATTTGGGGAAAATAATTCATCCTCTTGACACTTGGAGAAGATTTCTGAACCCTTTCTTATTATTTAAGCAAATTTATAATGTTTTCTTTCATATATATTTGCTTTTATTCAATTGCTATGTGTGAGTAGTTCTTCGATTGGGTTTTAGGAGTCTAAGTAGAATATTCAATAAATTTGTGGATTGATCTCTTCAATGGATTATATGGTTCTTCAGTTTACATGTTTTCAATGCTAGAATAGGATTGATCACCCTGTTTTAGAACTTAGGCTTTTATTTGTTTCAGAGATGTTCGACGAAATGAATGAATGAGTTTTAATTGAGCATTGTATTTCTAGCCTGCGAGAGTTGATGTTAGAATGGATTCTGAACGAAATGAACCTATTAGATAATGCGAAATTGACTAGGAAATTACAAATGGGAGTTTTGTAATTGAATAGTTGTGATTAATGTCTTGAGAGAGAATTAATCTGGAATTGTGTTCATATTTAAGAACTGTAACGCCCGTGTTCTGAAAATTAATAGGAGACTTGAATGTGTATAAGAATTAGGGTGGAGTCGGTTTAATTCCGGTTGATTTCCTAAACTGGTCGATTTGTTTAATTGAATCAAAGGAGATTTAATTAAAGTCGGTTTAGGTAAATTCTGGTTTAATCAGAATTAAACCAAAAACCCTAGTTTTATAAAGAACGCTTATTCTCTGTTTTGTTTTGTGGCTGTTGTTTCTGAGAGTTGAGTTGAGAAAAGGAGAAGGAGAAGTTTACTTGTGAGAAGGAGAGTGTTAGCTTTGCTTTGGTGTTTAAAGCAAGAGAAGCAGTTTCGTCACGTCTTGGTAGAATAGAATTCCGACGTAACAAATCTTATCGAAAGGTAATGAATTTTGGTAGGTTTGTTCTTAAGGCGTGTACGTTGATTCTCCTTTTTACAGAAGTGAATTCGGATTAATACTCAGTGAGTTATATGCAGTTTGGTGAGACGCGTTTTCTCTGTTGCGAACTGGGATCAGCGGAGTTTGTAAGTGCGATCGTGGTTTCATCGTTTCTTCGATCGGCACCAAATTTTGTAGGGAGCTTTGTGACGTCTAGATCTGGCTTTTCACCGTAGGGATTAAGAAGTTAACGGTTGTTTTATGTTTTAGGGCTTCGTTTCTGCGGCTGTAGTTTTTCTGGTGTTTCTGTCCTTTTGGTTCTTAGAGATTTTTGTTTCTGTGGTTTGTTGTAGGGCGTTGTTTGGCTGTTACAGTCGCGAGGAGAGTTTTTCCTGGTTGTTTTTGTAGTTCAAATCATCTTGTTAAGGTGAGTGCGTGACCATGAGCTTATCTAAGCGATTGGGATTGAGTGACTTGTTGTGTGATGATTTGTAGGTGAAGTGGATGTTTAGTCCATTATAGAGTCTTTACAGGTTTTAAGTTTTTTTGGAATAAAACGAGCCGTTTTGGGATGCTGAAACACATTTAGAGATGTAGATTCATCTAGAAGTGTCAGATGTTTGGGATCATATGGACTATTTCAACCGTTAGATCTTTCTCAAATTTTGACACAGGACAGAGACGGATGTTAGCTTGCATTTTCAATTTACTTTGAGAAAATCTAACGGTTAATTTAAGAGTTATACGAGATTTACTGGAGACAAGTAATTCTGACGAGTAGTTGAAGCAGATGCAGAACTAAATGCTAAGAGTGTCAGACCGGTTGATCTGTATATGGACTTATCGATCCCTTACCTCGCATGCATTATCTGGCCCATGTTTGATCTGAAACACTATAGAACCGACCCAACTCGTCTCCTACTGTTTTTATACCCTAGGCTCGACTATTTAGCAGCTATCTTTCATAATTTCAGTTCTAAACATTGCTCTTTGCTTTCTAAATAATTTGGGGAAAATAATTCATCCTCTTGACACTTGGAGAAGATTTCTGAACCCTTTCTTATTATTTAAGCAAATTTATAATGTTTTCTTTCATATATATTTGCTTTTATTCAATTGCTATGTGTGAGTAGTTCTTCGATTGGGTTTTAGGAGTCTAAGTAGAATATTCAATAAATTTGTGGATTGATCTCTTCAATGGATTATATGGTTCTTCAGTTTACATGTTTTCAATGCTAGAATAGGATTGATCACCCTGTTTTAGAACTTAGGCTTTTATTTGTTTCAGAGATGTTCGACGAAATGAATGAATGAGTTTTAATTGAGCATTGTATTTCTAGCCTGCGAGAGTTGATGTTAGAATGGATTCTGAACGAAATGAACCTATTAGATAATGCGAAATTGACTAGGAAATTACAAATGGGAGTTTTGTAATTGAATAGTTGTGATTAATGTCTTGAGAGAGAATTAATCTGGAATTGTGTTCATATTTAAGAACTGTAACGCCCGTGTTCTGAAAATTAATAGGAGACTTGAATGTGTATAAGAATTAGGGTGGAGTCGGTTTAATTCCGGTTGATTTCCTAAACTGGTCGATTTGTTTAATTGAATCAAAGGAGATTTAATTAAAGTCGGTTTAGGTAAATTCTGGTTTAATCAGAATTAAACCAAAAACCCTAGTTTTATAAAGAACGCTTATTCTCTGTTTTGTTTTGTGGCTGTTGTTTCTGAGAGTTGAGTTGAGAAAAGGAGAAGGAGAAGTTCACTTGTGAGAAGGAGAGTGTTAGCTTTGCTTTGGTGTTTAAAGCAAGAGAAGCAGTTTCATCACGTCTTGGTAGAATAGAATTCCGACGTATCAAATCTTATCGAAAGGTAATGAATTTTGGTAGGTTTGTTCGTAAGGCGTGTACGTTGATTCTCCTTTTTACAGAAGTGAATTCGGATTAATACTCAGTGAGTTATATGCAGTTTGGTGAGACGCGTTTTCTCTGTTGCGAACTGGGATCAGCGGAGTTTGTAAGTGCGATCGTGGTTTCATCGTTTCTCCGATCGGCACCAAATTTTGTGGGGAGCTTTGTGACGTCTAGATCTGGCTTTTCACCGTAGGGATTAAGAAGTTAACGGTTGGTTTATGTTTTAGGGCTTCGTTTCTGCGGCTGTAGTTTTTCTGGTGTTTCTGTCCTTTTGGTTCTTAGAGATTTTTGTTTGTGTGGTTTGTTGTAGGGCGTTGTTTGGCTGTTACAGTCGCGAGGAGAGTTTTTCCTGGTTGTTTTTGTAGTTCAAATCATCTTGTTAAGGTGAGTGCGTGACCATGAGCTTATCTAAGCGATTGAGATTGAGTGACTTGTTGTGTGATGATTTGTAGGTGAAGTGGATGTTTAGTCCATTATAGAGTCTTTACAGGTTTTAAGTTTTTTTGGAATAAAACGAGCCGTTTTGGGATGCTGAAACACATTTAGAGATGTAGATTCATCTAGAAGTGTTAGATGTTTGGGATCATATGGACTATTTCAACCGTTAGATCTTTCTCAAATTTTGACACAGGACGGAGACGGATGTTAGCTTGCATTTTCAATTTACTTTGAGAAAATCTAACGGTTAATTTAAGAGTTATACGAGATTTACTGGAGACAAGTAATTCTGACGAGTAGTTGAAGCAGATGCAGAACTAAATGCTAAGTGTATCAGACCGGTTGATCTGTATATGGACTGATCGATCCCTTACCTCGCATGCATTATCTGGCCCATGTTTGATCTGAAACACTATAGAACCGACCCAACTCGTCTCCTACTATTTTTATACCCTAGGCTCGACTATTTAGCAGCTATCTTTCATAATTTCAGTTCTAAACATTGCTCTTTGCTTTCTAAATAATTTGGGGAAAATAATTCATCCTCTTGACACTTGGAGAAGATTTCTGAACCCTTTCTTATTATTTAAGCAAATTTATAATGTTTTCTTTCATATATATTTGCTTTTATTCAATTGCTATGTGTGAGTAGTTCTTCGATTGGGTTTTAGGAGTCTAAGTAGAATATTCAATAAATTTGTGGATTGATCTCTTCAATGGATTATATGGTTCTTCAGTTTACATGTTTTCAATGCTAGAATAGGATTGATCACCCTGTTTTAGAACTTAGGCTTTTATTTGTTTCAGAGATGTTCGACGAAATGAATGAATGAGTTTTAATTGAGCATTGTATTTCTAGCCTGCGAGAGTTGATGTTAGAATGGATTCTGAACGAAATGAACCTATTAGATAATGCGAAATTGACTAGGAAATTACAAATGGGAGTTTTGTAATTGAATAGTTGTGATTAATGTCTTGAGAGAGAATTAATCTGGAATTGTGTTCATATTTAAGAACTGTAACGCCCGTGTTCTGAAAATTAATAGGAGACTTGAATGTGTATAAGAATTAGGGTGGAGTCGGTTTAATTCCGGTTGATTTCCTAAACTGGTCGATTTGTTTAATTGAATCAAAGGAGATTTAATTAAAGTCGGTTTAGGTAAATTCTGGTTTAATCAGAATTAAACCAAAAACCCTAGTTTTATAAAGAACGCTTATTCTCTGTTTTGTTTTGTGGCTGTTGTTTCTGAGAGTTGAGTTGAGAAAAGGAGAAGGAGAAGTTTACTTGTGAGAAGGAGAGTGTTAGCTTTGCTTTGGTGTTTAAAGCAAGAGAAGCAGTTTCGTCACGTCTTGGTAGAATAGAATTCCGACGTATCAAATCTTATCGAAAGGTAATGAATTTTGGTAGGTTTGTTCTTAAGGCGTGTACGTTGATTCTCCTTTTTACAGAAGTGAATTCGGATTAATACTCAGTGAGTTATATGCAGTTTGGTGAGACGCGTTTTCTCTGTTGCGAACTGGGATCAGCGGAGTTTGTAAGTGCGATCGTGGTTTCATCGTTTCTTCGATCGGCACCAAATTTTGTAGGGAGCTTTGTGACGTCTAGATCTGGCTTTTCACCGTAGGGATTAAGAAGTTAACGGTTGTTTTATGTTTTAGGGCTTCGTTTCTGCGGCTGTAGTTTTTCTGGTGTTTCTGTCCTTTTGGTTCTTAGAGATTTTTGTTTCTGTGGTTTGTTGTAGGGCGTTGTTTGGCTGTTACAGTCGCGAGGAGAGTTTTTCCTGGTTGTTTTTGTAGTTCAAATCATCTTGTTAAGGTGAGTGCGTGACCATGAGCTTATCTAAGCGATTGGGATTGAGTGACTTGTTGTGTGATGATTTGTAGGTGAAGTGGATGTTTAGTCCATTATAGAGTCTTTACAGGTTTTAAGTTTTTTTGGAATAAAACGAGCCGTTTTGGGATGCTGAAACACATTTAGAGATGTAGATTCATCTAGAAGTGTCAGATGTTTGGGATCATATGGACTATTTCAACCGTTAGATCTTTCTCAAATTTTGACACAGGACAGAGACGGATGTTAGCTTGCATTTTCAATTTACTTTGAGAAAATCTAACGGTTAATTTAAGAGTTATACGAGATTTACTGGAGACAAGTAATTCTGACGAGTAGTTGAAGCAGATGCAGAACTAAATGCTAAGAGTGTCAGACCGGTTGATCTGTATATGGACTTATCGATCCCTTACCTCGCATGCATTATCTGGCCCATGTTTGATCTGAAACACTATAGAACCGACCCAACTCGTCTCCTACTGTTTTTATACCCTAGGCTCGACTATTTAGCAGCTATCTTTCATAATTTCAGTTCTAAACATTGCTCTTTGCTTTCTAAATAATTTGGGGAAAATAATTCATCCTCTTGACACTTGGAGAAGATTTCTGAACCCTTTCTTATTATTTAAGCAAATTTATAATGTTTTCTTTCATATATATTTGCTTTTATTCAATTGCTATGTGTGAGTAGTTCTTCGATTGGGTTTTAGGAGTCTAAGTAGAATATTCAATAAATTTGTGGATTGATCTCTTCAATGGATTATATGGTTCTTCAGTTTACATGTTTTCAATGCTAGAATAGGATTGATCACCCTGTTTTAGAACTTAGGCTTTTATTTGTTTCAGAGATGTTCGACGAAATGAATGAATGAGTTTTAATTGAGCATTGTATTTCTAGCCTGCGAGAGTTGATGTTAGAATGGATTCTGAACGAAATGAACCTATTAGATAATGCGAAATTGACTAGGAAATTACAAATGGGAGTTTTGTAATTGAATAGTTGTGATTAATGTCTTGAGAGAGAATTAATCTGGAATTGTGTTCATATTTAAGAACTGTAACGCCCGTGTTCTGAAAATTAATAGGAGACTTGAATGTGTATAAGAATTAGGGTGGAGTCGGTTTAATTCCGGTTGATTTCCTAAACTGGTCGATTTGTTTAATTGAATCAAAGGAGATTTAATTAAAGTCGGTTTAGGTAAATTCTGGTTTAATCAGAATTAAACCAAAAACCCTAGTTTTATAAAGAACGCTTATTCTCTGTTTTGTTTTGTGGCTGTTGTTTCTGAGAGTTGAGTTGAGAAAAGGAGAAGGAGAAGTTCACTTGTGAGAAGGAGAGTGTTAGCTTTGCTTTGGTGTTTAAAGCAAGAGAAGCAGTTTCGTCACGTCTTGGTAGAATAGAATTCCGACGTATCAAATCTTATCGAAAGGTAATGAATTTTGGTAGGTTTGTTCGTAAGGCGTGTACGTTGATTCTCCTTTTTACAGAAGTGAATTCGGATTAATACTCAGTGAGTTATATGCAGTTTGGTGAGACGCGTTTTCTCTGTTGCGAACTGGGATCAGCGGAGTTTGTAAGTGCGATCGTGGTTTCATCGTTTCTCCGATCGGCACCAAATTTTGTGGGGAGCTTTGTGACGTCTAGATCTGGATTTTCACCGTAGGGATTAAGAAGTTAACGGTTGGTTTATGTTTTAGGGCTTCGTTTCTACGGCTGTAGTTTTTCTGGTGTTTCTGTCCTTTTGGTTCTTAGAGATTTTTGTTTGTGTGGTTTGTTGTAGGGCGTTGTTTGGCTGTTACAGTCGCGAGGAGAGTTTTTCCTGGTTGTTTTTGTAGTTCAAATCATCTTGTTAAGGTGAGTGCGTGACCATGAGCTTATCTAAGCGATTGAGATTGAGTGACTTGTTGTGTGATGATTTGTAGGTGAAGTGGATGTTTAGTCCATTATAGAGTCTTTACAGGTTTTAAGTTTTTTTGGAATAAAACGAGCCGTTTTGGGATGCTGAAACACATTTAGAGATGTAGATTCATCTAGAAGTGTTAGATGTTTGGGATCATATGGACTATTTCAACCGTTAGATCTTTCTCAAATTTTGACACAGGACGGAGACGGATGTTAGCTTGCATTTTCAATTTACTTTGAGAAAATCTAACGGTTAATTTAAGAGTTATACGAGATTTACTGGAGACAAGTAATTCTGACGAGTAGTTGAAGCAGATGCAGAACTAAATGCTAAGTGTGTCAGACCGGTTGATCTGTATATGGACTGATCGATCCCTTACCTCGCATGCATTATCTGGCCCATGTTTGATCTGAAACACTATAGAACCGACCCAACTCGTCTCCTACTATTTTTATACCCTAGGCTCGACTATTTAGCAGCTATCTTTCATAATTTCAGTTCTAAACATTGCTCTTTGCTTTCTAAATAATTTGGGGAAAATAATTCATCCTCTTGACACTTGGAGAAGATTTCTGAACCCTTTCTTATTATTTAAGCAAATTTATAATGTTTTCTTTCATATATATTTGCTTTTATTCAATTGCTATGTGTGAGTAGTTCTTCGATTGGGTTTTAGGAGTCTAAGTAGAATATTCAATAAATTTGTGGATTGATCTCTTCAATGGATTATATGGTTCTTCAGTTTACATGTTTTCAATGCTAGAATAGGATTGATCACCCTGTTTTAGAACTTAGGCTTTTATTTGTTTCAGAGATGTTCGACGAAATGAATGAATGAGTTTTAATTGAGCATTGTATTTCTAGCCTGCGAGAGTTGATGTTAGAATGGATTCTGAACGAAATGAATCTATTAGATAATGCGAAATTGACTAGGAAATTACAAATGGGAGTTTTGTAATTGAATAGTTGGGATTAATGTCTTGAGAGAGAATTAATCTGGAATTGTGTTCATATTTAAGAACTGTAACGCCCGTGTTCTGAAAATTAATAGGAGACTTGAATGTGTATAAGAATTAGGGTGGAGTCGGTTTAATTCCGGTTGATTTCCTAAACTGGTCGATTTGTTTAATTGAATCAAAGGAGATTTAATTAAAGTCGGTTTAGGTAAATTCTGGTTTAATCAGAATTAAACCAAAAACCCTAGTTTTATAAAGAACGCTTATTCTCTCTTTTGTTTTGTGGCTGTTGTTTCTGAGAGTTGAGTTGAGAAAAGGAGAAGGAGAAGTTCACTTGTGAGAAGGAGAGTGTTAGCTTTGCTTTGGTGTTTAAAGCAAGAGAAGCAGTTTCGTCACGTCTTGGTAGAATAGAGTTCCGACGTATCAAATCTTATCGAAAGGTAATGAATTTTGGTAGGTTTGTTTTTAAGGCGTGTACGTTGATTCTCCTTTTTACAGAAGTGAATTCGGATTAATACTCAGTGAGTTATATGCAGTTTGGTGAGACGCGTTTTCTCTGTTGCGAACTGGGATCAGCGGAGTTTGTAAGTGCGATCGTGGTTTCATCGTTTCTCCGATCGGCACCAAATTTTGTGGGGAGCTTTGTGACGTCTAGATCTGGCTTTTCACCGTAGGGATTAAGAAGTTAACGGTTGGCTTATGTTTTAGGGCTTCGTTTCTGCGGCTGTAGTTTTTCTGGTGTTTCTGTCCTTTTGGTTCTTAGAGATTTTTGTTTGTGTGGTTTGTTGTAGGGCGTTGTTTGGCTGTTGCAGTCGCGAGGAGAGTTTTTCCTGGTTGTTTTTGTAGTTCAAATAATCTTGTTAAGGTGAGTGCGTGACCATGAGCTTATCTAAGCGATTGAGATTGAATGACTTGTTGTGTGATGATTTGTAGGTGAAGTGGATGTTTAGTCCATTATAGAGTCTTTACAGGTTTTAAGTTTTTTTGGAATAAAACGAGCCGTTTTGGGATGCTGAAACACATTTAGAGATGTAGATTCATCTAGAAGTGTCAGATGTTTGGGATCATATGGACTATTTCAACCGTTAGATCTTTCTCAAATTTTGACACAGGACGGAGACGGATGTTAGCTTGCATTTTCAATTTACTTTGAGAAAATCTAACGGTTAATTTAAGAGTTATACGAGATTTACTGGAGACAAGTAATTCTGACGAGTAGTTGAAGCAGATGCAGAACTAAATGCTAAGTGTGTCAGACCGGTTGATCTGTATATGGACTGATCGATCCCTTACCTCGCATGCATTATCTGGCCCATGTTTGATCTGAAACACTATAGAACCGACCCAACTCGTCTCCTACTATTTTTATACCCTAGGCTCGACTATTTAGCAGCTATCTTTCATAATTTCAGTTCTAAACATTGCTCTTTGCTTTCTAAATAATTTGGGGAAAATAATTCATCCTCTTGACACTTGGAGAAGATTTCTGAACCCTTTCTTATTATTTAAGCAAATTTATAATGTTTTCTTTCATATATATTTGCTTTTATTCAATTGCTATGTGTGAGTAGTTCTTCGATTGGGTTTTAGGAGTCTAAGTAGAATATTCAATAAATTTGTGGATTGATCTCTTCAATGGATTATATGGTTCTTCAGTTTACATGTTTTCAATGCTAGAATAGGATTGATCACCCTGTTTTAGAACTTAGGCTTTTATTTGTTTCAGAGATGTTCGACGAAATGAATGAATGAGTTTTAATTGAGCATTGTATTTCTAGCCTGCGAGAGTTGATGTTAGAATGGATTCTGAACGAAATGAATCTATTAGATAATGCGAAATTGACTAGGAAATTACAAATGGGAGTTTTGTAATTGAATAGTTGGGATTAATGTCTTGAGAGAGAATTAATCTGGAATTGTGTTCATATTTAAGAACTGTAACGCCCGTGTTCTGAAAATTAATAGGAGACTTGAATGTGTATAAGAATTAGGGTGGAGTCGGTTTAATTCCGGTTGATTTCCTAAACTGGTCGATTTGTTTAATTGAATCAAAGGAGATTTAATTAAAGTCGGTTTAGGTAAATTCTGGTTTAATCAGAATTAAACCAAAAACCCTAGTTTTATAAAGAACGCTTATTCTCTCTTTTGTTTTGTGGCTGTTGTTTCTGAGAGTTGAGTTGAGAAAAGGAGAAGGAGAAGTTCACTTGTGAGAAGGAGAGTGTTAGCTTTGCTTTGGTGTTTAAAGCAAGAGAAGCAGTTTCGTCACGTCTTGGTAGAATAGAGTTCCGACGTATCAAATCTTATCGAAAGGTAATGAATTTTGGTAGGTTTGTTTTTAAGGCGTGTACGTTGATTCTCCTTTTTACAGAAGTGAATTCGGATTAATACTCAGTGAGTTATATGCAGTTTGGTGAGACGCGTTTTCTCTGTTGCGAACTGGGATCAGCGGAGTTTGTAAGTGCGATCGTGGTTTCATCGTTTCTCCGATCGGCACCAAATTTTGTGGGGAGCTTTGTGACGTCTAGATCTGGCTTTTCACCGTAGGGATTAAGAAGTTAACGGTTGGCTTATGTTTTAGGGCTTCGTTTCTGCGGCTGTAGTTTTTCTGGTGTTTCTGTCCTTTTGGTTCTTAGAGATTTTTGTTTGTGTGGTTTGTTGTAGGGCGTTTTTTGGCTGTTGCAGTCGCGAGGAGAGTTTTTCTTGGTTGTTTTTGTAGTTCAAATCATCTTGTTAAGGTGAGTGCGTGACCATGAGCTTATCTAAGCGATTGAGATTGAGTGACTTGTTGTGTGATGATTTGTAGGTGAAGTGGATGTTTTGTCCATTATAGAGTCTTTACAGGTTTTAAGTTTTTTTGGAATAAAACGAGCCGTTTTGGGATGCTGAAACACATTTAGAGATGTAGATTCATCTAGAAGTGTTAGATGTTTGAGATCATATGGACTATTTCAACCGTTAGATCTTTCTCAAATTTTGACACAGGACGGAGACGGATGTTAGCTTGCATTTTCAATTTACTTTGAGAAAATCTAACGGTTAATTTAAGAGTTATACGAGATTTACTGGAGACAAGTAATTCTGACGAGTAGTTGAAGCAGATGCAGAACTAAATGCTAAGTGTATCAGACCGGTTGATCTGTATATGGACTGATCGATCCCTTACCTCGCATGCATTATCTGGCCCATGTTTGATCTGAAACACTATAGAACCGACCCAACTCGTCTCCTACTATTTTTATACCCTAGGCTCGACTATTTAGCAGCTATCTTTCATAATTTCAGTTCTAAACATTGCTCTTTGCTTTCTAAATAATTTGGGGAAAATAATTCATCCTCTTGACACTTGGAGAAGATTTCTGAACCCTTTCTTATTATTTAAGCAAATTTATAATGTTTTCTTTCATATATATTTGCTTTTATTCAATTGCTATGTGTGAGTAGTTCTTCGATTGGGTTTTAGGAGTCTAAGTAGAATATTCAATAAATTTGTGGATTGATCTCTTCAATGGATTATATGGTTCTTCAGTTTACATGTTTTCAATGCTAGAATAGGATTGATCACCCTGTTTTAGAACTTAGGCTTTTATTTGTTTCAGAGATGTTCGACGAAATGAATGAATGAGTTTTAATTGAGCATTGTATTTCTAGCCTGCGAGAGTTGATGTTAGAATGGATTCTGAACGAAATGAACCTATTAGATAATGCGAAATTGACTAGGAAATTACAAATGGGAGTTTTGTAATTGAATAGTTGTGATTAATGTCTTGAGAGAGAATTAATCTGGAATTGTGTTCATATTTAAGAACTGTAACGCCCGTGTTCTGAAAATTAATAGGAGACTTGAATGTGTATAAGAATTAGGGTGGAGTCGGTTTAATTCCGGTTGATTTCCTAAACTGGTCGATTTGTTTAATTGAATCAAAGGAGATTTAATTAAAGTCGGTTTAGGTAAATTCTTGTTTAATCAGAATTAAACCAAAAACCCTAGTTTTATAAAGAACGCTTATTCTCTCTTTTGTTTTGTGGCTGTTGTTTCTGAGAGTTGAGTTGAGAAAAAGAGAAGGAGAAGTTCACTTGTGAGAAGGAGAGTGTTAGCTTTTCTTTGGTGTTTAAAGCAAGAGAAGCAGTTTCGTCACGTCTTGGTAGAATAGAGTTCCGACGTATCAAATCTTATCGAAAGGTAATGAATTTTGGTAGGTTTGTTCTTAAGGCGTGTACGTTGATTCTCCTTTTTACAGAAGTGAATTCGGATTAATACTCAGTGAGTTATATGCAGTTTGGTGAGACGCGTTTTCTCTGTTGCGAACTGGGATCAGCGGAGTTTGTAAGTGCGATCGTGGTTTCATCGTTTCTCCGATCGGCACCAAATTTTGTGGGGAGCTTTGTGACGTCTAGATCTGGCTTTTCACCGTAGGGATTAAGAAGTTAACGGTTGGTTTATGTTTTAGGGCTTCGTTTCTGCGGCTGTAGTTTTTCTGGTGTTTCTGTCCTTTTGGTTCTTAGAGATTTTTGTTTGTGTGGTTTGTTGTAGGGCGTTGTTTGGCTGTTGCAGTCGCGAGGAGAGTTTTTCCTGGTTGTTTTTGTAGTTCAAATAATCTTGTTAAGGTGAGTGCGTGACCATGAGCTTATCTAAGCGATTGAGATTGAATGACTTGTTGTGTGATGATTTGTAGGTGAAGTGGATGTTTAGTCCATTATAGAGTCTTTACAGGTTTTAAGTTTTTTTGGAATAAAACGAGCCGTTTTGGGATGCTGAAACACATTTAGAGATGTAGATTCATCTAGAAGTGTCAGATGTTTGGGATCATATGGACTATTTCAACCGTTAGATCTTTCTCAAATTTTGACACAGGACGGAGACGGATGTTAGCTTGCATTTTCAATTTACTTTGAGAAAATCTAACGGTTAATTTAAGAGTTATACGAGATTTACTGGAGACAAGTAATTCTGACGAGTAGTTGAAGCAGATGCAGAACTAAATGCTAAGTGTGTCAGACCGGTTGATCTGTATATGGACTGATCGATCCCTTACCTCGCATGCATTATCTGGCCCATGTTTGATCTGAAACACTATAGAACCGACCCAACTCGTCTCCTACTGTTTTTATACCCTAGGCTCGACTATTTAGCAGCTATCTTTCATAATTTCAGTTCTAAACATTGCTCTTTGCTTTCTAAATAATTTGGGGAAAATAATTCATCCTCTTGACACTTGGAGAAGATTTCTGAACCCTTTCTTATTATTTAAGCAAATTTATAATGTTTTCTTTCATATATATTTGCTTTTATTCAATTGCTATGTGTGAGTAGTTCTTCGATTGGGTTTTAGGAGTCTAAGTAGAATATTGAATAAATTTGTGGATTGATCTCTTCAATGGATTATATGGTTCTTCAGTTTACATGTTTTCAATGCTAGAATAGGATTGATCACCCTGTTTTAGAACTTAGGCTTTTATTTGTTTCAGAGATGTTCGACGAAATGAATGAATGAATTTTAATTGAGCATTGTATTTCTAGCCTGCGAGAGTTGATGTTAGAATGGATTCTGAACGAAATGAACCTATTAGATAATGCGAAATTGACTAGGAAATTACAAATGGGAGTTTTGTAATTGAATAGTTGTGATTAATGTCTTGAGAGAGAATTAATCTGGAATTGTGTTCATATTTAAGAACTGTAACGCCCGTGTTCTGAAAATTAATAGGAGACTTGAATGTGTATAAGAATTAGGGTGGAGTCGGTTTAATTCCGGTTGATTTCCTAAACTGGTCGATTTGTTTAATTGAATCAAAGGAGATTTAATTAAAGTCGGTTTAGGTAAATTCTGGTTTAATCAGAATTAAACCAAAAACCCTAGTTTTATAAAGAACGCTTATTCTCTCTTTTGTTTTGTGGCTGTTGTTTCTGAGAGTTGAGTTGAGAAAAGGAGAAGGAGAAGTTCACTTGTGAGAAGGAGAGTGTTAGCTTTGCTTTGGTGTTTAAAGCAAGAGAAGCAGTTTCGTCACGTCTTGGTAGAATAGAGTTCCGACGTATCAAATCTTATCGAAAGGTAATGAATTTTGGTAGGTTTGTTCTTAAGGCGTGTACGTTGATTCTCCTTTTTACAGAAGTGAATTCGGATTAATACTCAGTGAGTTATATGCAGTTTGGTGAGACGCGTTTTCTCTGTTGCGAACTGGGATCAGCGGAGTTTGTAAGTTCGATCGTGGTTTCATTGTTTCTCCGATCGGCACCAAATTTTGTGGGGAGCTTTGTGACGTCTAGATCTGGCTTTTCACCGTAGGGATTAAGAAGTTAACGGTTGGCTTATGTTTTAGGGCTTCGTTTCTGCGGCTGTAGTTTTTCTGGTGTTTCTGTCCTTTTGGTTCTTAGAGATTTTTGTTTGTGTGGTTTGTTGTAGGGCGTTGTTTGGCTGTTGCAGTCGCGAGGAGAGTTTTTCTTGGTTGTTTTTGTAGTTCAAATCATCTTGTTAAGGTGAGTGCGTGACCATGAGCTTATCTAAGCGATTGAGATTGAGTGACTTGTTGTGTGATGATTTGTAGGTGAAGTGGATGTTTTGTCCATTATAGAGTCTTTACAGGTTTTAAGTTTTTTTGGAATAAAACGAGCCGTTTTGGGATGCTGAAACACATTTAGAGATGTAGATTCATCTAGAAGTGTCAGATGTTTGGGATCATATGGACTATTTCAACCGTTAGATCTTTCTCAAATTTTGACACAGGACGGAGACGGATGTTAGCTTGCATTTTCAATTTACTTTGAGAAAATCTAACGGTTAATTTAAGAGTTATACGAGATTTACTGGAGACAAGTAATTCTGACGAGTAGTTGAAGCAGATGCAGAACTAAATGCTAAGTGTGTCAGACCGGTTGATCTGTATATGGACTGATCGATCCCTTACCTCGCATGCATTATCTGGCCCATGTTTGATCTGAAACACTATAGAACCGACCCAACTCGTCTCCTACTGTTTTTATACCCTAGGCTCGACTATTTAGCAGCTATCTTTCATAATTTCAGTTCTAAACATTGCTCTTTGCTTTCTAAATAATTTGGGGAAAATAATTCATCCTCTTGACACTTGGAGAAGATTTCTGAACCCTTTCTTATTATTTAAGCAAATTTATAATGTTTTCTTTCATATATATTTGCTTTTATTCAATTGCTATGTGTGAGTAGTTCTTCGATTGGGTTTTAGGAGTCTAAGTAGAATATTGAATAAATTTGTGGATTGATCTCTTCAATGGATTATATGGTTCTTCAGTTTACATGTTTTCAATGCTAGAATAGGATTGATCACCCTGTTTTAGAACTTAGGCTTTTATTTGTTTCAGAGATGTTCGACGAAATGAATGAATGAGTTTTAATTGAGCATTGTATTTCTAGCCTGCGAGAGTTGATGTTAGAATGGATTCTGAACGAAATGAACCTATTAGATAATGCGAAATTGACTAGGAAATTACAAATGGGAGTTTTGTAATTGAATAGTTGTGATTAATGTCTTGAGAGAGAATTAATCTGGAATTGTGTTCATATTTAAGAACTGTAACGCCCGTGTTCTGAAAATTAATAGGAGACTTGAATGTGTATAAGAATTAGGGTGGAGTCGGTTTAATTCCGGTTGATTTCCTAAACTGGTCGATTTGTTTAATTGAATCAAAGGAGATTTAATTAAAGTCGGTTTAGGTAAATTCTGGTTTAATCAGAATTAAACCAAAAACCCTAGTTTTATAAAGAACGCTTATTCTCTCTTTTGTTTTGTGGCTGTTGTTTCTGAGAGTTGAGTTGAGAAAAGGAGAAGGAGAAGTTCACTTGTGAGAAGGAGAGTGTTAGCTTTGCTTTGGTGTTTAAAGCAAGAGAAGCAGTTTCGTCACGTCTTGGTAGAATAGAGTTCCGACGTATCAAATCTTATCGAAAGGTAATGAATTTTGGTAGGTTTGTTCTTAAGGCGTGTACGTTGATTCTCCTTTTTACAGAAGTGAATTCGGATTAATACTCAGTGAGTTATATGCAGTTTGGTGAGACGCGTTTTCTCTGTTGCGAACTGGGATCAGCGGAGTTTGTAAGTTCGATCGTGGTTTCATTGTTTCTCCGATCGGCACCAAATTTTGTGGGGAGCTTTGTGACGTCTAGATCTGGCTTTTCACCGTAGGGATTAAGAAGTTAACGGTTGGTTTATGTTTTAGGGCTTCATTTCTACGGCTGTAGTTTTTCTGGTGTTTCTGTCCTTTTGGTTCTTAGAGATTTTTGTTTGTGTGGTTTGTTGTAGGGCGTTGTTTGGCTGTTGCAGTCGCGAGGAGAGTTTTTCCTGGTTGTTTTTGTAGTTCAAATCATCTTGTTAAGGTGAGTGCGTGACCATGAGCTTATCTAAGCGATTGAGATTGAGTGACTTGTTGTGTGATGATTTGTAGGTGAAGTGGATGTTTAGTCCATTATAGAGTCTTTACAGGTTTTAAGTTTTTTTGGAATAAAACGAGCCGTTTTGGGATGCTGAAACACATTTAGAGATGTAGATTCATCTAGAAGTGTCAGATGTTTGGGATCATATGGACTATTTCAACCGTTAGATCTTTCTCAAATTTTGACACAGGACGGAGACGGATGTTAGCTTGCATTTTCAATTTACTTTGAGAAAATCTAACGGTTAATTTAAGAGTTATACGAGATTTACTGGAGACAAGTAATTCTGACGAGTAGTTGAAGCAGATGCAGAACTAAATGCTAAGTGTGTCAGACCGGTTGATCTGTATATGGACTGATCGATCCCTTACCTCACATGCATTATCTGGCCCATGTTTGATCTGAAACACTATAGAACCGACCCAACTCGTCTCCTACTGTTTTTATACCCTAGGCTCGACTATTTAGCAGCTATCTTTCATAATTTCAGTTCTAAACATTGCTCTTTGCTTTCTAAATAATTTGGGGAAAATAATTCATCCTCTTGACACTTGGAGAAGATTTCTGAACCCTTTCTTATTATTTAAGCAAATTTATAATGTTTTCTTTCATATATATTTGCTTTTATTCAATTGCTATGTGTGAGTAGTTCTTCGATTGGGTTTTAGGAGTCTAAGTAGAATATTCAATAAATTTGTGGATTGATCTCTTCAATGGATTATATGGTTCTTCAGTTTACATGTTTTCAATGCTAGAATAGGATTGATCACCCTGTTTTAGAACTTAGGCTTTTATTTGTTTCAGAGATGTTCGACGAAATGAATGAATGAGTTTTAATTGAGCATTGTATTTCTAGCCTGCGAGAGTTGATGTTAGAATGGATTCTGAACGAAATGAACCTATTAGATAATGCGAAATTGACTAGGAAATTACAAATGGGAGTTTTGTAATTGAATAGTTGTGATTAATGTCTTGAGAGAGAATTAATCTGGAATTGTGTTCATATTTAAGAACTGTAACGCCCGTGTTCTGAAAATTAATAGGAGACTTGAATGTGTATAAGAATTAGGGTGGAGTCGGTTTAATTCCGGTTGATTTCCTAAACTGGTCGATTTGTTTAATTGAATCAAAGGAGATTTAATTAAAGTCGGTTTAGGTAAATTCTGGTTTAATCAGAATTAAACCAAAAACCCTAGTTTTATAAAGAACGCTTATTCTCTCTTTTGTTTTGTGGCTGTTGTTTCTGAGAGTTGAGTTGAGAAAAGGAGAAGGAGAAGTTCACTTGTGAGAAGGAGAGTGTTAGCTTTGCTTTGGTGTTTAAAGCAAGAGAAGCAGTTTCGTCACGTCTTGGTAGAATAGAGTTCCGACGTATCAAATCTTATCGAAAGGTAATGAATTTTGGTAGGTTTGTTCTTAAGGCGTGTACGTTGATTCTCCTTTTTACAGAAGTGAATTCGGATTAATACTCAGTGAGTTATATGCAGTTTGGTGAGACGCGTTTTCTCTGTTGCGAACTGGGATCAGCGGAGTTTGTAAGTTCGATCGTGGTTTCATTGTTTCTCCGATCCGCACCAAATTTTGTGGGGAGCTTTGTGACGTCTAGATCTGGCTTTTCACCGTAGGGATTAAGAAGTTAACGGTTGGTTTATGTTTTAGGGCTTCATTTCTGCGGCTGTAGTTTTTCTGGTGTTTCTGTCCTTTTGGTTCTTAGAGATTTTTGTTTGTGTGGTTTGTTGTAGGGCGTTGTTTGGCTGTTGCAGTCGCGAGGAGAGTTTTTCCTGGTTGTTTTTGTAGTTCAAATCATCTTGTTAAGGTGAGTGCGTGACCATGAGCTTATCTAAGCGATTGAGATTGAGTGACTTGTTGTGTGATGATTTGTAGGTGAAGTGGATGTTTAGTCCATTATAGAGTCTTTACAGGTTTTAAGTTTTTTTGGAATAAAACGAGCCGTTTTGGGATGCTGAAACACATTTAGAGATGTAGATTCATCTAGAAGTGTCAGATGTTTGGGATCATATGGACTATTTCAACCGTTAGATCTTTCTCAAATTTTGACACAGGACGGAGACGGATGTTAGCTTGCATTTTCAATTTACTTTGAGAAAATCTAACGGTTAATTTAAGAGTTATACGAGATTTACTGGAGACAAGTAATTCTGACGAGTAGTTGAAGCAGATGCAGAACTAAATGCTAAGTGTGTCAGACCGGTTGATCTGTATATGGACTGATCGATCCCTTACCTCACATGCATTATCTGGCCCATGTTTGATCTGAAACACTATAGAACCGACCCAACTCGTCTCCTACTGTTTTTATACCCTAGGCTCGACTATTTAGCAGCTATCTTTCATAATTTCAGTTCTAAACATTGCTCTTTGCTTTCTAAATAATTTGGGGAAAATAATTCATCCTCTTGACACTTGGAGAAGATTTCTGAACCCTTTCTTATTATTTAAGCAAATTTATAATGTTTTCTTTCATATATATTTGCTTTTATTCAATTGCTATGTGTGAGTAGTTCTTCGATTGGGTTTTAGGAGTCTAAGTAGAATATTCAATAAATTTGTGGATTGATCTCTTCAATGGATTATATGGTTCTTCAGTTTACATGTTTTCAATGCTAGAATAGGATTGATCACCCTGTTTTAGAACTTAGGCTTTTATTTGTTTCAGAGATGTTCGACGAAATGAATGAATGAGTTTTAATTGAGCATTGTATTTCTAGCCTGCGAGAGTTGATGTTAGAATGGATTCTGAACGAAATGAACCTATTAGATAATGCGAAATTGACTAGGAAATTACAAATGGGAGTTTTGTAATTGAATAGTTGTGATTAATGTCTTGAGAGAGAATTAATCTGGAATTGTGTTCATATTTAAGAACTGTAACGCCCGTGTTCTGAAAATTAATAGGAGACTTGAATGTGTATAAGAATTAGGGTGGAGTCGGTTTAATTCCGGTTGATTTCCTAAACTGGTCGATTTGTTTAATTGAATCAAAGGAGATTTAATTAAAGTCGGTTTAAGTAAATTCTGGTTTAATCAGAATTAAACCAAAAACCCTAGTTTTATAAAGAACGTTTATTCTCTCTTTTGTTTTGTGGCTGTTGTTTCTGAGAGTTGAGTTGAGAAAAGGAGAAGGAGAAGTTCACTTGTGAGAAGGAGAGTGTTAGCTTTGCTTTGGTGTTTAAAGCAAGAGAAGCAGTTTCGTCACGTCTTGGTAGAATAGAGTTCCGACGTATCAAATCTTATCGAAAGGTAATGAATTTTGGTAGGTTTGTTCTTAAGGCGTGTACGTTGATTCTCCTTTTTACAGAAGTGAATTCGGATTAATACTCAGTGAGTTATATGCAGTTTGGTGAGACGCGTTTTCTCTGTTGCGAACTGGGATCAGCGGAGTTTGTAAGTGCGATCGTGGTTTCATCGTTTCTCCGATCGGCACCAAATTTTGTGGGGAGCTTTGTGACGTCTAGATCTGGCTTTTCACCGTAGGGATTAAGAAGTTAACGGTTGGTTTATGTTTTAGGGCTTCGTTTCTGCGGCTGTAGTTTTTCTGGTGTTTCTGTCCTTTTCGTTCTTAGAGATTTTTGTTTGTGTGGTTTGTTGTAGGGCGTTGTTTGGCTGTTGCAGTCGCGAGGAGAGTTTTTCCTGGTTGTTTTTGTAGTTCAAATCATCTTGTTAAGGTGAGTGCGTGACCATGAGCTTATCTAAGCGATTGAGATTGAGTGACTTGTTGTGTGATGATTTGTAGGTGAAGTGGATGTTTAGTCCATTATAGAGTCTTTACAGGTTTTAAGTTTTTTTGGAATAAAACGAACCGTTTTGGGATGCTGAAACACATTTAGAGATGTAGATTCATCTAGAAGTGTCAGATGTTTGGGATCATATGGACTATTTCAACCGTTAGATCTTTCTCAAATTTTGACACAGGACGGAGACGGATGTTAGCTTGCATTTTCAATTTACTTTGAGAAAATCTAACGGTTAATTTAAGAGTTATACGAGATTTACTGGAGACAAGTAATTCTGACGAGTAGTTGAAGCAGATGCAGAACTAAATGCTAAGTGTGTCAGACCGGTTGATCTGTATATGGACTGATCGATCCCTTACCTCACATGCATTATCTGGCCCATGTTTGATCTGAAACACTATAGAACCGACCCAACTCGTCTCCTACTGTTTTTATACCCTAGGCTCGACTATTTAGCAGCTATCTTTCATAATTTCAGTTCTAAACATTGCTCTTTGCTTTCTAAATAATTTGGGGAAAATAATTCATCCTCTTGACACTTGGAGAAGATTTCTGAACCCTTTCTTATTATTTAAGCAAATTTATAATGTTTTCTTTCATATATATTTGCTTTTATTCAATTGCTATGTGTGAGTAGTTCTTCGATTGGGTTTTAGGAGTCTAAGTAGAATATTCAATAAATTTGTGGATTGATCTCTTCAATGGATTATATGGTTCTTCAGTTTACATGTTTTCAATGCTAGAATAGGATTGATCACCCTGTTTTAGAACTTAGGCTTTTATTTGTTTCAGAGATGTTCGACGAAATGAATGAATGAGTTTTAATTGAGCACTGTATTTCTAGCCTGCGAGAGTTGATGTTAGAATGGATTCTGAACGAAATGAACCTATTAGATAATGCGAAATTGACTAGGAAATTACAAATGGGAGTTTTGTAATTGAATAGTTGTGATTAATGTCTTGAGAGAGAATTAATCTGGAATTGTGTTCATATTTAAGAACTGTAACGCCCGTGTTCTGAAAATTAATAGGAGACTTGAATGTGTATAAGAATTAGGGTGGAGTCGGTTTAATTCCGGTTGATTTCCTAAACTGGTCGATTTGTTTAATTGAATCAAAAGAGATTTAATTAAAGTCGGTTTAGGTAAATTCTGGTTTAATCAGAATTAAACCAAAAACCCTAGTTTTATAAAGAACGCTTATTCTCTCTTTTGTTTAGTGGCTGTTGTTTCTGAGATTTGAGTTGAGAAAAGGAGAAGGAGAAGTTCACTTGTGAGAAGGAGAGTGTTAGCTTTGCTTTAGTGTTTAAAGCAAGAGAAGCAGTTTCGTCACGTCTTGGTATAATAGAGTTCCGACGTATCAAATCTTATCGAAAGGTAATGAATTTTGGAAGGTTTGTTCTTAAGGCGTGTACGTTGATTCTCCTTTTTACAGAAGTGAATTCGGATTAATACTCAGTGAGTTATATGCAGTTTGGTGAGACGCGTTTTCTCTGTTGCGAACTGGGATCAGCGGAGTTTGTAAGTGCGATCGTGGTTTCATCGTTTCTCCGATCGGCACCAAATTTTGTGGGGAGCTTTGTGACGTCTAGATCTGGCTTTTCACCGTAGGGATTAAGAAGTTAACGGTTGGTTTATGTTTTAGGGCTTCATTTCTACGGCTGTAGTTTTTCTGGTGTTTCTGTCCTTTTGGTTCTTAGAGATTTTTGTTTGTGTGGTTTGTTGTAGGGCGTTGTTTGGCTGTTGCAGTCGCGAGGAGAGTTTTTCCTGGTTGTTTTTGTAGTTCAAATCATCTTGTTAAGGTGAGTGCGTGACCATGAGCTTATCTAAGCGATTGAGATTGAGTGACTTGTTGTGTGATGATTTGTAGGTGAAGTGGATGTTTAGTCCATTATAGAGTCTTTACAGGTTTTAAGTTTTTTTGGAATAAAACGAGCCGTTTTGGGATGCTGAAACACATTTAGAGATGTAGATTCATCTAGAAGTGTCAGATGTTTGGGATCATATGGACTATTTCAACCGTTAGATCTTTCTCAAATTTTGACACAGGACGGAGACGGATGTTAGCTTGCATTTTCAATTTACTTTGAGAAAATCTAACGGTTAATTTAAGAGTTATACGAGATTTACTGGAGACAAGTAATTCTGACGAGTAGTTGAAGCAGATGCAGAACTAAATGCTAAGTGTGTCAGACCGGTTGATCTGTATATGGACTGATCGATCCCTTACCTCACATGCATTATCTGGCCCATGTTTGATCTGAAACACTATAGAACCGACCCAACTCGTCTCCTACTGTTTTTATACCCTAGGCTCGACTATTTAGCAGCTATCTTTCATAATTTCAGTTCTAAACATTGCTCTTTGCTTTCTAAATAATTTGGGGAAAATAATTCATCCTCTTGACACTTGGAGAAGATTTCTGAACCCTTTCTTATTATTTAAGCAAATTTATAATGTTTTCTTTCATATATATTTGCTTTTATTCAATTGCTATGTGTGAGTAGTTCTTCGATTGGGTTTTAGGAGTCTAAGTAGAATATTCAATAAATTTGTGGATTGATCTCTTCAATGGATTATATGGTTCTTCAGTTTACATGTTTTCAATGCTAGAATAGGATTGATCACCCTGTTTTAGAACTTAGGCTTTTATTTGTTTCAGAGATGTTCGACGAAATGAATGAATGAGTTTTAATTGAGCATTGTATTTCTAGCCTGCGAGAGTTGATGTTAGAATGGATTCTGAACGAAATGAACCTATTAGATAATGCGAAATTGACTAGGAAATTACAAATGGGAGTTTTGTAATTGAATAGTTGTGATTAATGTCTTGAGAGAGAATTAATCTGGAATTGTGTTCATATTTAAGAACTGTAACGCCCGTGTTCTGAAAATTAATAGGAGACTTGAATGTGTATAAGAATTAGGGTGGAGTCGGTTTAATTCCGGTTGATTTCCTAAACTGGTCGATTTGTTTAATTGAATCAAAGGAGATTTAATTAAAGTCGGTTTAGGTAAATTCTGGTTTAATCAGAATTAAACCAAAAACCCTAGTTTTATAAAGAACGCTTATTCTCTCTTTTGTTTTGTGGCTGTTGTTTCTGAGAGTTGAGTTGAGAAAAGGAGAAGGAGAAGTTCACTTGTGAGAAGGAGAGTGTTAGCTTTGCTTTGGTGTTTAAAGCAAGAGAAGCAGTTTCGTCACGTCTTGGTAGAATAGAGTTCCGACGTATCAAATCTTATCGAAAGGTAATGAATTTTGGTAGGTTTGTTCTTAAGGCGTGTACGTTGATTCTCCTTTTTACAGAAGTGAATTCGGATTAATACTCAGTGAGTTATATGCAGTTTGGTGAGACGCGTTTTCTCTGTTGCGAACTGGGATCAGCGGAGTTTGTAAGTTCGATCGTGGTTTCATTGTTTCTCCGATCCGCACCAAATTTTGTGGGGAGCTTTGTGACGTCTAGATCTGGCTTTTCACCGTAGGGATTAAGAAGTTAACGGTTGGTTTATGTTTTAGGGCTTCATTTCTGCGGCTGTAGTTTTTCTGGTGTTTCTGTCCTTTTGGTTCTTAGAGATTTTTGTTTGTGTGGTTTGTTGTAGGGCGTTGTTTGGCTGTTGCAGTCGCGAGGAGAGTTTTTCCTGGTTGTTTTTGTAGTTCAAATCATCTTGTTAAGGTGAGTGCGTGACCATGAGCTTATCTAAGCGATTGAGATTGAGTGACTTGTTGTGTGATGATTTGTAGGTGAAGTGGATGTTTAGTCCATTATAGAGTCTTTACAGGTTTTAAGTTTTTTTGGAATAAAACGAGCCGTTTTGGGATGCTGAAACACATTTAGAGATGTAGATTCATCTAGAAGTGTCAGATGTTTGGGATCATATGGACTATTTCAACCGTTAGATCTTTCTCAAATTTTGACACAGGACGGAGACGGATGTTAGCTTGCATTTTCAATTTACTTTGAGAAAATCTAACGGTTAATTTAAGAGTTATACGAGATTTACTGGAGACAAGTAATTCTGACGAGTAGTTGAAGCAGATGCAGAACTAAATGCTAAGTGTGTCAGACCGGTTGATCTGTATATGGACTGATCGATCCCTTACCTCACATGCATTATCTGGCCCATGTTTGATCTGAAACACTATAGAACCGACCCAACTCGTCTCCTACTGTTTTTATACCCTAGGCTCGACTATTTAGCAGCTATCTTTCATAATTTCAGTTCTAAACATTGCTCTTTGCTTTCTAAATAATTTGGGGAAAATAATTCATCCTCTTGACACTTGGAGAAGATTTCTGAACCCTTTCTTATTATTTAAGCAAATTTATAATGTTTTCTTTCATATATATTTGCTTTTATTCAATTGCTATGTGTGAGTAGTTCTTCGATTGGGTTTTAGGAGTCTAAGTAGAATATTCAATAAATTTGTGGATTGATCTCTTCAATGGATTATATGGTTCTTCAGTTTACATGTTTTCAATGCTAGAATAGGATTGATCACCCTGTTTTAGAACTTAGGCTTTTATTTGTTTCAGAGATGTTCGACGAAATGAATGAATGAGTTTTAATTGAGCATTGTATTTCTAGCCTGCGAGAGTTGATGTTAGAATGGATTCTGAACGAAATGAACCTATTAGATAATGCGAAATTGACTAGGAAATTACAAATGGGAGTTTTGTAATTGAATAGTTGTGATTAATGTCTTGAGAGAGAATTAATCTGGAATTGTGTTCATATTTAAGAACTGTAACGCCCGTGTTCTGAAAATTAATAGGAGACTTGAATGTGTATAAGAATTAGGGTGGAGTCGGTTTAATTCCGGTTGATTTCCTAAACTGGTCGATTTGTTTAATTGAATCAAAGGAGATTTAATTAAAGTCGGTTTAAGTAAATTCTGGTTTAATCAGAATTAAACCAAAAACCCTAGTTTTATAAAGAACGTTTATTCTCTCTTTTGTTTTGTGGCTGTTGTTTCTGAGAGTTGAGTTGAGAAAAGGAGAAGGAGAAGTTCACTTGTGAGAAGGAGAGTGTTAGCTTTGCTTTGGTGTTTAAAGCAAGAGAAGCAGTTTCGTCACGTCTTGGTAGAATAGAGTTCCGACGTATCAAATCTTATCGAAAGGTAATGAATTTTGGTAGGTTTGTTCTTAAGGCGTGTACGTTGATTCTCCTTTTTACAGAAGTGAATTCGGATTAATACTCAGTGAGTTATATGCAGTTTGGTGAGACGCGTTTTCTCTGTTGCGAACTGGGATCAGCGGAGTTTGTAAGTGCGATCGTGGTTTCATCGTTTCTCCGATCGGCACCAAATTTTGTGGGGAGCTTTGTGACGTCTAGATCTGGCTTTTCACCGTAGGGATTAAGAAGTTAACGGTTGGTTTATGTTTTAGGGCTTCGTTTCTGCGGCTGTAGTTTTTCTGGTGTTTCTGTCCTTTTCGTTCTTAGAGATTTTTGTTTGTGTGGTTTGTTGTAGGGCGTTGTTTGGCTGTTGCAGTCGCGAGGAGAGTTTTTCCTGGTTGTTTTTGTAGTTCAAATCATCTTGTTAAGGTGAGTGCGTGACCATGAGCTTATCTAAGCGATTGAGATTGAGTGACTTGTTGTGTGATGATTTGTAGGTGAAGTGGATGTTTAGTCCATTATAGAGTCTTTACAGGTTTTAAGTTTTTTTGGAATAAAACGAACCGTTTTGGGATGCTGAAACACATTTAGAGATGTAGATTCATCTAGAAGTGTCAGATGTTTGGGATCATATGGACTATTTCAACCGTTAGATCTTTCTCAAATTTTGACACAGGACGGAGACGGATGTTAGCTTGCATTTTCAATTTACTTTGAGAAAATCTAACGGTTAATTTAAGAGTTATACGAGATTTACTGGAGACAAGTAATTCTGACGAGTAGTTGAAGCAGATGCAGAACTAAATGCTAAGTGTGTCAGACCGGTTGATCTGTATATGGACTGATCGATCCCTTACCTCACATGCATTATCTGGCCCATGTTTGATCTGAAACACTATAGAACCGACCCAACTCGTCTCCTACTGTTTTTATACCCTAGGCTCGACTATTTAGCAGCTATCTTTCATAATTTCAGTTCTAAACATTGCTCTTTGCTTTCTAAATAATTTGGGGAAAATAATTCATCCTCTTGACACTTGGAGAAGATTTCTGAACCCTTTCTTATTATTTAAGCAAATTTATAATGTTTTCTTTCATATATATTTGCTTTTATTCAATTGCTATGTGTGAGTAGTTCTTCGATTGGGTTTTAGGAGTCTAAGTAGAATATTCAATAAATTTGTGGATTGATCTCTTCAATGGATTATATGGTTCTTCAGTTTACATGTTTTCAATGCTAGAATAGGATTGATCACCCTGTTTTAGAACTTAGGCTTTTATTTGTTTCAGAGATGTTCGACGAAATGAATGAATGAGTTTTAATTGAGCACTGTATTTCTAGCCTGCGAGAGTTGATGTTAGAATGGATTCTGAACGAAATGAACCTATTAGATAATGCGAAATTGACTAGGAAATTACAAATGGGAGTTTTGTAATTGAATAGTTGTGATTAATGTCTTGAGAGAGAATTAATCTGGAATTGTGTTCATATTTAAGAACTGTAACGCCCGTGTTCTGAAAATTAATAGGAGACTTGAATGTGTATAAGAATTAGGGTGGAGTCGGTTTAATTCCGGTTGATTTCCTAAACTGGTCGATTTGTTTAATTGAATCAAAAGAGATTTAATTAAAGTCGGTTTAGGTAAATTCTGGTTTAATCAGAATTAAACCAAAAACCCTAGTTTTATAAAGAACGCTTATTCTCTCTTTTGTTTAGTGGCTGTTGTTTCTGAGATTTGAGTTGAGAAAAGGAGAAGGAGAAGTTCACTTGTGAGAAGGAGAGTGTTAGCTTTGCTTTAGTGTTTAAAGCAAGAGAAGCAGTTTCGTCACGTCTTGGTATAATAGAGTTCCGACGTATCAAATCTTATCGAAAGGTAATGAATTTTGGAAGGTTTGTTCTTAAGGCGTGTACGTTGATTCTCCTTTTTACAGAAGTGAATTCGGATTAATACTCAGTGAGTTATATGCAGTTTGGTGAGACGCGTTTTCTCTGTTGCGAACTGGGATCAGCGGAGTTTGTAAGTGCGATCGTGGTTTCATCGTTTCTCCGATCGGCACCAAATTTTGTGGGGAGCTTTGTGACGTCTAGATCTGGCTTTTCACCGTAGGGATTAAGAAGTTAACGGTTGGTTTATGTTTTAGGGCTTCGTTTCTGCGGCTGTAGTTTTTCTGGTGTTTCTGTCCTTTTCGTTCTTAGAGATTTTTGTTTGTGTGGTTTGTTGTAGGGCGTTGTTTGGCTGTTGCAGTCGCGAGGAGAGTTTTTCCTGGTTGTTTTTGTAGTTCAAATCATCTTGTTAAGGTGAGTGCGTGACCATGAGCTTATCTAAGCGATTGAGATTGAGTGACTTGTTGTGTGATGATTTGTAGGTGAAGTGGATGTTTAGTCCATTATAGAGTCTTTACAGGTTTTAAGTTTTTTTGGAATAAAACGAACCGTTTTGGGATGCTGAAACACATTTAGAGATGTAGATTCATCTAGAAGTGTCAGATGTTTGGGATCATATGGACTATTTCAACCGTTAGATCTTTCTCAAATTTTGACACAGGACGGAGACGGATGTTAGCTTGCATTTTCAATTTACTTTGAGAAAATCTAACGGTTAATTTAAGAGTTATACGAGATTTACTGGAGACAAGTAATTCTGACGAGTAGTTGAAGCAGATGCAGAACTAAATGCTAAGTGTGTCAGACCGGTTGATCTGTATATGGACTGATCGATCCCTTACCTCACATGCATTATCTGGCCCATGTTTGATCTGAAACACTATAGAACCGACCCAACTCGTCTCCTACTGTTTTTATACCCTAGGCTCGACTATTTAGCAGCTATCTTTCATAATTTCAGTTCTAAACATTGCTCTTTGCTTTCTAAATAATTTGGGGAAAATAATTCATCCTCTTGACACTTGGAGAAGATTTCTGAACCCTTTCTTATTATTTAAGCAAATTTATAATGTTTTCTTTCATATATATTTGCTTTTATTCAATTGCTATGTGTGAGTAGTTCTTCGATTGGGTTTTAGGAGTCTAAGTAGAATATTCAATAAATTTGTGGATTGATCTCTTCAATGGATTATATGGTTCTTCAGTTTACATGTTTTCAATGCTAGAATAGGATTGATCACCCTGTTTTAGAACTTAGGCTTTTATTTGTTTCAGAGATGTTCGACGAAATGAATGAATGAGTTTTAATTGAGCACTGTATTTCTAGCCTGCGAGAGTTGATGTTAGAATGGATTCTGAACGAAATGAACCTATTAGATAATGCGAAATTGACTAGGAAATTACAAATGGGAGTTTTGTAATTGAATAGTTGTGATTAATGTCTTGAGAGAGAATTAATCTGGAATTGTGTTCATATTTAAGAACTGTAACGCCCGTGTTCTGAAAATTAATAGGAGACTTGAATGTGTATAAGAATTAGGGTGGAGTCGGTTTAATTCCGGTTGATTTCCTAAACTGGTCGATTTGTTTAATTGAATCAAAAGAGATTTAATTAAAGTCGGTTTAGGTAAATTCTGGTTTAATCAGAATTAAACCAAAAACCCTAGTTTTATAAAGAACGCTTATTCTCTCTTTTGTTTAGTGGCTGTTGTTTCTGAGATTTGAGTTGAGAAAAGGAGAAGGAGAAGTTCACTTGTGAGAAGGAGAGTGTTAGCTTTGCTTTAGTGTTTAAAGCAAGAGAAGCAGTTTCGTCACGTCTTGGTATAATAGAGTTCCGACGTATCAAATCTTATCGAAAGGTAATGAATTTTGGAAGGTTTGTTCTTAAGGCGTGTACGTTGATTCTCCTTTTTACAGAAGTGAATTCGGATTAATACTCAGTGAGTTATATGCAGTTTGGTGAGACGCGTTTTCTCTGTTGCGAACTGGGATCAGCGGAGTTTGTAAGTGCGATCGTGGTTTCATCGTTTCTCCGATCGGCACCAAATTTTGTGGGGAGCTTTGTGACGTCTAGATCTGGCTTTTCACCGTAGGGATTAAGAAGTTAACGGTTGGTTTATGTTTTAGGGCTTCGTTTCTGCGGCTGTAGTTTTTCTGGTGTTTCTGTCCTTTTCGTTCTTAGAGATTTTTGTTTGTGTGGTTTGTTGTAGGGCGTTGTTTGGCTGTTGCAGTCGCGAGGAGAGTTTTTCCTGGTTGTTTTTGTAGTTCAAATCATCTTGTTAAGGTGAGTGCGTGACCATGAGCTTATCTAAGCGATTGAGATTGAGTGACTTGTTGTGTGATGATTTGTAGGTGAAGTGGATGTTTAGTCCATTATAGAGTCTTTACAGGTTTTAAGTTTTTTTGGAATAAAACGAACCGTTTTGGGATGCTGAAACACATTTAGAGATGTAGATTCATCTAGAAGTGTCAGATGTTTGGGATCATATGGACTATTTCAACCGTTAGATCTTTCTCAAATTTTGACACAGGACGGAGACGGATGTTAGCTTGCATTTTCAATTTACTTTGAGAAAATCTAACGGTTAATTTAAGAGTTATACGAGATTTACTGGAGACAAGTAATTCTGACGAGTAGTTGAAGCAGATGCAGAACTAAATGCTAAGTGTGTCAGACCGGTTGATCTGTATATGGACTGATCGATCCCTTACCTCACATGCATTATCTGGCCCATGTTTGATCTGAAACACTATAGAACCGACCCAACTCGTCTCCTACTGTTTTTATACCCTAGGCTCGACTATTTAGCAGCTATCTTTCATAATTTCAGTTCTAAACATTGCTCTTTGCTTTCTAAATAATTTGGGGAAAATAATTCATCCTCTTGACACTTGGAGAAGATTTCTGAACCCTTTCTTATTATTTAAGCAAATTTATAATGTTTTCTTTCATATATATTTGCTTTTATTCAATTGCTATGTGTGAGTAGTTCTTCGATTGGGTTTTAGGAGTCTAAGTAGAATATTCAATAAATTTGTGGATTGATCTCTTCAATGGATTATATGGTTCTTCAGTTTACATGTTTTCAATGCTAGAATAGGATTGATCACCCTGTTTTAGAACTTAGGCTTTTATTTGTTTCAGAGATGTTCGACGAAATGAATGAATGAGTTTTAATTGAGCACTGTATTTCTAGCCTGCGAGAGTTGATGTTAGAATGGATTCTGAACGAAATGAACCTATTAGATAATGCGAAATTGACTAGGAAATTACAAATGGGAGTTTTGTAATTGAATAGTTGTGATTAATGTCTTGAGAGAGAATTAATCTGGAATTGTGTTCATATTTAAGAACTGTAACGCCCGTGTTCTGAAAATTAATAGGAGACTTGAATGTGTATAAGAATTAGGGTGGAGTCGGTTTAATTCCGGTTGATTTCCTAAACTGGTCGATTTGTTTAATTGAATCAAAGGAGATTTAATTAAAGTCGGTTTAGGTAAATTCTGGTTTAATCAGAATTAAACCAAAAACCCTAGTTTTATAAAGAACGCTTATTCTCTCTTTTGTTTTGTGGCTGTTGTTTCTGAGAGTTGAGTTGAGAAAAGGAGAAGGAGAAGTTCACTTGTGAGAAGGAGAGTGTTAGCTTTGCTTTGGTGTTTAAAGCAAGAGAAGCAGTTTCGTCACGTCTTGGTAGAATAGAGTTCCGACGTATCAAATCTTATCGAAAGGTAATGAATTTTGGTAGGTTTGTTTTTAAGGCGTGTACGTTGATTCTCCTTTTTACAGAAGTGAATTCGGATTAATACTCAGTGAGTTATATGCAGTTTGGTGAGACGCGTTTTCTCTGTTGCGAACTGGGATCAGCGGAGTTTGTAAGTGCGATCGTGGTTTCATCGTTTCTCCGATCGGCACCAAATTTTGTGGAGAGCTTTGTGACGTCTAGATCTGGCTTTTCACCGTAGGGATTAAGAAGTTAACGGTTGGCTTATGTTTTAGGGCTTCGTTTCTGCGGCTGTAGTTTTTCTGGTGTTTCTGTCCTTTTGGTTCTTAGAGATTTTTGTTTGTGTGGTTTGTTGTAGGGCGTTGTTTGGCTGTTGCAGTCGCGAGGAGAGTTTTTCTTGGTTGTTTTTGTAGTTCAAATCATCTTGTTAAGGTGAGTGCGTGACCATGAGCTTATCTAAGCGATTGAGATTGAGTGACTTGTTGTGTGATGATTTGTAGGTGAAGTGGATGTTTTGTCCATTATAGAGTCTTTACATGTTTTAAGTTTTTTTGGAATAAAACGAGCCGTTTTGGGATGCTGAAACACATTTAGAGATGTAGATTCATCTAGAAGTGTCAGATGTTTGGGATCATATGGACTATTTCAACCGTTAGATCTTTCTCAAATTTTGACACAGGACGGAGACGGATGTTAGCTTGCATTTTCAATTTACTTTGAGAAAATCTAACGGTTAATTTAAGAGTTATACGAGATTTACTGGAGACAAGTAATTCTGACGAGTAGTTGAAGCAGATGCAGAACTAAATGCTAAGTGTGTCAGACCGGTTGATCTGTATATGGACTGATCGATCCCTTACCTCGCATGCATTATCTGGCCCATGTTTGATCTGAAACACTATAGAACCGACCCAACTCGTCTCCTACTGTTTTTATACCCTAGGCTCGACTATTTAGCAGCTATCTTTCATAATTTCAGTTCTAAACATTGCTCTTTGCTTTCTAAATAATTTGGGGAAAATAATTCATCCTCTTGACACTTGGAGAAGATTTCTGAACCCTTTCTTATTATTTAAGCAAATTTATAATGTTTTCTTTCATATATATTTGCTTTTATTCAATTGCTATGTGTGAGTAGTTCTTCGATTGGGTTTTAGGAGTCTAAGTAGAATATTCAATAAATTTGTGGATTGATCTCTTCAATGGATTATATGGTTCTTCAGTTTACATGTTTTCAATGCTAGAATAGGATTGATCACCCTGTTTTAGAACTTAGGCTTTTATTTGTTTCAGAGATGTTCGACGAAATGAATGAATGAGTTTTAATTGAGCATTGTATTTCTAGCCTGCGAGAGTTGATGTTAGAATGGATTCTGAACGAAATGAACCTATTAGATAATGCGAAATTGACTAGGAAATTACAAATGGGAGTTTTGTAATTGAATAGTTGTGATTAATGTCTTGAGAGAGAATTAATCTGGAATTGTGTTCATATTTAAGAACTGTAACGCCCGTGTTCTGAAAATTAATAGGAGACTTGAATGTGTATAAGAATTAGGGTGGAGTCGGTTTAATTCCGGTTGATTTCCTAAACTGGTCGATTTGTTTAATTGAATCAAAGGAGATTTAATTAAAGTCGGTTTAAGTAAATTCTGGTTTAATCAGAATTAAACCAAAAACCCTAGTTTTATAAAGAACGTTTATTCTCTCTTTTGTTTTGTGGCTGTTGTTTCTGAGAGTTGAGTTGAGAAAAGGAGAAGGAGAAGTTCACTTGTGAGAAGGAGAGTGTTAGCTTTGCTTTGGTGTTTAAAGCAAGAGAAGCAGTTTCGTCACGTCTTGGTAGAATAGAGTTCCGACGTATCAAATCTTATCGAAAGGTAATGAATTTTGGTAGGTTTGTTCTTAAGGCGTGTACGTTGATTCTCCTTTTTACAGAAGTGAATTCGGATTAATACTCAGTGAGTTATATGCAGTTTGGTGAGACGCGTTTTCTCTGTTGCGAACTGGGATCAGCGGAGTTTGTAAGTGCGATCGTGGTTTCATCGTTTCTCCGATCGGCACCAAATTTTGTGGGGAGCTTTGTGACGTCTAGATCTGGCTTTTCACCGTAGGGATTAAGAAGTTAACGGTTGGTTTATGTTTTAGGGCTTCGTTTCTGCGGCTGTAGTTTTTCTGGTGTTTCTGTCCTTTTCGTTCTTAGAGATTTTTGTTTGTGTGGTTTGTTGTAGGGCGTTGTTTGGCTGTTGCAGTCGCGAGGAGAGTTTTTCCTGGTTGTTTTTGTAGTTCAAATCATCTTGTTAAGGTGAGTGCGTGACCATGAGCTTATCTAAGCGATTGAGATTGAGTGACTTGTTGTGTGATGATTTGTAGGTGAAGTGGATGTTTAGTCCATTATAGAGTCTTTACAGGTTTTAAGTTTTTTTGGAATAAAACGAACCGTTTTGGGATGCTGAAACACATTTAGAGATGTAGATTCATCTAGAAGTGTCAAATGTTTGGGATCATATGGACTATTTCAACCGTTAGATCTTTCTCAAATTTTGACACAGGACGGAGACGGATGTTAGCTTGCATTTTCAATTTACTTTGAGAAAATCTAACGGTTAATTTAAGAGTTATACGAGATTTACTGGAGACAAGTAATTCTGACGAGTAGTTGAAGCAGATGCAGAACTAAATGCTAAGTGTGTCAGACCGGTTGATCTGTATATGGACTGATCGATCCCTTACCTCACATGCATTATCTGGCCCATGTTTGATCTGAAACACTATAGAACCGACCCAACTCGTCTCCTACTGTTTTTATACCCTAGGCTCGACTATTTAGCAGCTATCTTTCATAATTTCAGTTCTAAACATTGCTCTTTGCTTTCTAAATAATTTGGGGAAAATAATTCATCCTCTTGACACTTGGAGAAGATTTCTGAATCCTTTCTTATTATTTAAGCAAATTTATAATGTTTTCTTTCATATATATTTGCTTTTATTCAATTGCTATGTGTGAGTAGTTCTTCGATTGGGTTTTAGGAGTCTAAGTAGAATATTCAATAAATTTGTGGATTGATCTCTTCAATGGATTATATGGTTCTTCAGTTTACATGTTTTCAATGCTAGAATAGGATTGATCACCCTGTTTTAGAACTTAGGCTTTTATTTGTTTCAGAGATGTTCGACGAAATGAATGAATGAGTTTTAATTGAGCACTGTATTTCTAGCCTGCGAGAGTTGATGTTAGAATGGATTCTGAACGAAATGAACCTATTAGATAATGCGAAATTGACTAGGAAATTACAAATGGGAGTTTTGTAATTGAATAGTTGTGATTAATGTCTTGAGAGAGAATTAATCTGGAATTGTGTTCATATTTAAGAACTGTAACGCCCGTGTTCTGAAAATTAATAGGAGACTTGAATGTGTATAAGAATTAGGGTGGAGTCGGTTTAATTCCGGTTGATTTCCTAAACTGGTCGATTTGTTTAATTGAATCAAAGGAGATTTAATTAAAGTCGGTTTAGGTAAATTCTGGTTTAATCAGAATTAAACCAAAAACCCTAGTTTTATAAAGAACGCTTATTCTCTCTTTTGTTTTGTGGCTGTTGTTTCTGAGAGTTGAGTTGAGAAAAGGAGAAGGAGAAGTTCACTTGTGAGAAGGAGAGTGTTAGCTTTGCTTTGGTGTTTAAAGCAAGAGAAGCAGTTTCGTCACGTCTTGGTAGAATAGAGTTCCGACGTATCAAATCTTATCGAAAGGTAATGTATTTTGATAGGTTTGTTCGTAAGGCGTGTACGTTGATTCTCCTTTTTACAGAAGTGAATTCGGATTAATACTCAGTGAGTTATATGCCGTTTGGTGAGACGCGTTTTCTCTGTTGCGAACTGGGATCAGCGGAGTTTGTAAGTGCGATCGTGGTTTCATCGTTTCTCCGATCGGCACCAAATTTTGTGGGGAGCTTTGTGACGTCTAGATCTTGCTTTTCACCGTAGGGATTAAGAAGTTAACGGTTGGTTTATGTTTTAGGGCTTCGTTTCTGCGGCTGTAGTTTTTCTGGTGTTTCAGTCCTTTTGGTTCTTAGAGATTTTTGTTTGTGTGGTTTGTTGTAGGGCGTTGTTTGGCTGTTGCAGTCGCGAGGAGAGTTTTTCCTGGTTGTTTTTGTAGTTCAAATCACCTTGTTAAGGTGAGTGCGTGACCATGAGCTTATCTAAGCGATTGGGATTGAGTGACTTGTTGTGTGATGATTTGTAGGTGAAGTTGATGTTTAGTCCATTATAGAAGTCTTTACAGGTTTTAAGTTTTTTTGGAATAAAACGAGCCGTTTTGGGATGCTGAAACACATTTAGAGATGTAGATTCATCTAGAAGTGTCAGATGTTTGGGATCATATGGACTATTTCAACCGTTAGATCTTTCTCAAATTTTGACACAGGACGGAGACGGATGTTAGCTTGCATTTTCAATTTACTTTGAGAAAATCTAACGGTTTATTTAAGAGTTATACGAGATTTACTGGAGACAAGTAATTCTGACGAGTAGTTGAAGCAGATGCAGAACTAAATGCTAAGAGTGTCAGACCGGTTGATCTGTATATGGACTGATCGATCCCTTACCTCGCATGCATTATCTGGCCCATGTTTGATCTGAAACACTATAGAACCGACCCAACTCGTCTCCTACTGTTTTTATACCCTAGGCTCGACTATTTAGCAGCTATCTTTCATAATTTCAGTTCTAAACATTGCTCTTTGCTTTCTAAATAATTTGGGGAAAATAATTCATCCTCTTGACACTTGGAGAAGATTTCTGAACCCTTTCTTATTATTTAAGCAAATTTATAATGTTTTCTTTCATATATATTTGCTTTTATTCAATTGCTATGTGTGAGTAGTTCTTCGATTGGGTTTTAGGAGTCTAAGTAGAATATTCAATAAATTTGTGGATTGATCTCTTCAATGGATTATATGGTTCTTCAGTTTACATGTTTTCAATGCTAGAATAGGATTGATCACCCTGTTTTAGAACTTAGGCTTTTATTTGTTTCAGAGATGTTCGACGAAATGAATGAATGAGTTTTAATTGAGCACTGTATTTCTAGCCTGCGAGAGTTGATGTTAGAATGGATTCTGAACGAAATGAACCTATTAGATAATGCGAAATTGACTAGGAAATTACAAATGGGAGTTTTGTAATTGAATAGTTGTGATTAATGTCTTGAGAGAGAATTAATCTGGAATTGTGTTCATATTTAAGAACTGTAACGCCCGTGTTCTGAAAATTAATAAGAGACTTGAATGTGTATAAGAATTAGGGTGGAGTCGGTTTAATTCCGGTTGATTTCCTAAACTGGTCGATTTGTTTAATTGAATCAAAGGAGATTTAATTAAAGTCGGTTTAGGTAAATTCTGGTTTAATCAGAATTAAACCAAAAACCCTAGTTTTATAAAGAACGCTTATTCTCTCTTTTGTTTTGTGGCTGTTGTTTCTGAGAGTTGAGTTGAGAAAAGGAGAAGGAGAAGTTCACTTGTGAGAAGGAGAGTGTTAGCTTTGCTTTGGTGTTTAAAGCAAGAGAAGCAGTTTCGTCACGTCTTGGTAGAATAGAGTTCCGACGTATCAAATCTTATCGAAAGGTAATGAATTTTGTTAGGTTTGTTCTTAAGGCGTGTACGTTGATTCTCCGTTTTACAGAAGTGAATTCGGATTAATACTCAGTGAGTTATATGCAGTTTGGTGAGACGCGTTTTCTCTATTGCGAACTGGGATCAGCGGAGTTTGTAAGTGCGATCGTGGTTTCATCGTTTCTCCGATCGGCACCAAATTTTGTGGGGAGCTTTGTGACGTCTAGATCTTGCTTTTCACCGTAGGGATTAAGAAGTTAACGGTTGGTTTATGTTTTAGGGCTTCGTTTCTGCGGCTGTAGTTTTTCTGGTGTTTCTGTCCTTTTGGTTCTTAGAGATTTTTGTTTGTGTGGTTTGTTGTAGGGCGTTGTTTGGCTGTTGCAGTCGCGAGGAGAGTTTTTCCTGGTTGTTTTTGTAGTTCAAATCACCTTGTTAAGGTGAGTGCGTGACCATGAGCTTATCTAAGCGATTGGGATTGAGTGACTTGTTGTGTGATGATTTGTAGGTGAAGTGGATGTTTAGTCCATTATAGAGTCTTTACAGGTTTTAAGTTTTTTTGGAATAAAACGAGCCGTTTTGGGATGCTGAAACACATTTAGAGATGTAGATTCATCTAGAAGTGTCAGATGTTTGGGATCATATGGACTATTTCAACCGTTAGATCTTTCTCAAATTTTGACACAGGACGGAGACGGATGTTAGCTTGCATTTTCAATTTACTTTGAGAAAATCTAACGGTTAATTTAAGAGTTATACGAGATTTACTGGAGACAAGTAATTCTGACGAGTAGTTGAAGCAGATGCAGAACTAAATGCTAAGAGTGTCAGACCGGTTGATCTGTATATGGACTGATCGATCCCTTACCTCGCATGCATTATCTGGCCCATGTTTGATCTGAAACACTATAGAACCGACCCAACTCGTCTCCTACTGTTTTTATACCCTAGGCTCGACTATTTAGCAGCTATCTTTCATAATTTCAGTTCTAAACATTGCTCTTTGCTTTCTAAATAATTTGGGGAAAATAATTCATCCTCTTGACACTTGGAGTAGATTTCTGAACCCTTTCTTATTATTTAAGCAAATTTATAATGTTTTCTTTCATATATATTTGCTTTTATTCAATTGCTATGTGTGAGTAGTTCTTCGATTGGGTTTTAGGAGTCTAAGTAGAATATTCAATAAATTTGTGGATTGATCTCTTCAATGGATTATATGGTTCTTCAGTTTACATGTTTTCAATGCTAGAATAGGATTGATCACCCTGTTTTAGAACTTAGGCTTTTATTTGTTTCAGAGATGTTCGACGAAATGAATGAATGAGTTTTAATTGAGCATTGTATTTCTAGCCTGCGAGAGTTGATGTTAGAATGGATTCTGAACGAAATGAACCTATTAGATAATGCGAAATTGACTAGGAAATTACAAATGGGAGTTTTGTAATTGAATAGTTGTGATTAATGTCTTGAGAGAGAATTAATCTGGAATTGTGTTCATATTTAAGAACTGTAACGCCCGTGTTCTGAAAATTAATAGGAGACTTGAATGTGTATAAGAATTAGGGTGGAGTCGGTTTAATTCCGGTTGATTTCCTAAACTGGTCGATTTGTTTAATTGAATCAAAGGAGATTTAATTAAAGTCGGTTTAGGTAAATTCTGGTTTAATCAGAATTAAACCAAAAACCCTAGTTTTATAAAGAACGCTTATTCTCTCTTTTGTTTTGTGGCTGTTGTTTCTGAGAGTTGAGTTGAGAAAAGGAGAAGGAGAAGTTCACTTGTGAGAAGGAGAGTGTTAGCTTTGCTTTGGTGTTTAAAGCAAGAGAAGCAGTTTCGTCACGTCTTGGTAGAATAGAGTTCCGACGTATCAAATCTTATCGAAAGGTAATGAATTTTGTTAGGTTTGTTCTTAAGGCGTGTACGTTGATTCTCCTTTTTACAGAAGTGAATTCGGATTAATACTCAGTGAGTTATATGCAGTTTGGTGAGACGCGTTTTCTCTATTGCGAACTGGGATCAGCGGAGTTTGTAAGTGCGATCGTGGTTTCATCGTTTCTCCGATCGGCATCAAATTTTGTGGGGAGCTTTGTGACGTCTAGATCTTGCTTTTCACCGTAGGGATTAAGAAGTTAACGGTTGGTTTATGTTTTAGGGCTTCGTTTCTGCGGCTGTAGTTTTTCTGGTGTTTCTGTCCTTTTGGTTCTTAGAGATTTTTGTTTGTGTGGTTTGTTGTAGGGCGTTGTTTGGCTGTTGCAGTCGCGAGGAGAGTTTTTCCTGGTTGTTTTTGTAGTTCAAATCACCTTGTTAAGGTGAGTGCGTGACCATGAGCTTATCTAAGCGATTGGGATTGAGTGACTTGTTGTGTGATGATTTGTAGGTGAAGTGGATGTTTAGTCCATTATAGAGTCTTTACAGGTTTTAAGTTTTTTTGGAATAAAACGAGCCGTTTTGGGATGCTGAAACACATTTAGAGATGTAGATTCATCTAGAAGTGTCAGATGTTTGGGATCATATGGACTATTTCAACCGTTAGATCTTTCTCAAATTTTGACACAGCACGGAGACGGATGTTAGCTTGCATTTTCAATTTACTTTGAGAAAATCTAACGGTTAATTTAAGAGTTATACGAGATTTACTGGAGACAAGTAATTCTGACGAGTAGTTGAAGCAGATGCAGAACTAAATGCTAAGAGTGTCAGACCGGTTGATCTGTATATGGACTGATCGATCCCTTACCTCGCATGCATTATCTGGCCCATGTTTGATCTGAAACACTATAGAACCGACCCAACTCGTCTCCTACTGTTTTTATACCCTAGGCTCGACTATTTAGCAGCTATCTTTCATAATTTCAGTTCTAAACATTGCTCTTTGCTTTCTAAATAATTTGGGGAAAATAATTCATCCTCTTGACACTTGGAGAAGATTTCTGAACCCTTTCTTATTATTTAAGCAAATTTATAATGTTTTCTTTCATATATATTTGCTTTTATTCAATTGCTATGTGTGAGTAGTTCTTCGATTGGGTTTTAGGAGTCTAAGTAGAATATTCAATAAATTTGTGGATTGATCTCTTCAATGGATTATATGGTTCTTCAGTTTACATGTTTTCAATGCTAGAATAGGATTGATCACCCTGTTTTAGAACTTAGGCTTTTATTTGTTTCAGAGATGTTCGACGAAATGAATGAATGAGTTTTAATTGAGCACTGTATTTCTAGCCTGCGAGAGTTGATGTTAGAATGGATTCTGAACGAAATGAACCTATTAGATAATGCGAAATTGACTAGGAAATTACAAATGGGAGTTTTGTAATTGAATAGTTGTGATTAATGTCTTGAGAGAGAATTAATCTGGAATTGTGTTCATATTTAAGAACTGTAACGCCCGTGTTCTGAAAATTAATAGGAGACTTGAATGTGTATAAGAATTAGGGTGGAGTCGGTTTAATTCCGGTTGATTTCCTAAACTGGTCGATTTGTTTAATTGAATCAAAGGAGATTTAATTAAAGTCGGTTTAGGTAAATTCTGGTTTAATCAGAATTAAACCAAAAACCCTAGTTTTATAAAGAACGCTTATTCTCTCTTTTGTTTTGTGGCTGTTGTTTCTGAGAGTTGAGTTGAGAAAAGGAGAAGGAGAAGTTCACTTGTGAGAAGGAGAGTGTTAGCTTTGCTTTGGTGTTTAAAGCAAGAGAAGCAGTTTCGTCACGTCTTGGTAGAATAGAGTTCCGACGTATCAAATCTTATCGAAAGGTAATGAATTTTGTTAGGTTTGTTCTTAAGGCGTGTACGTTGATTCTCCTTTTTACAAAAGTGAATTCGGATTAATACTCAGTGAGTTATATGCAGTTTGGTGAGACGCGTTTTCTCTATTGCGAACTGGGATCAGCGGAGTTTGTAAGTGCGATCGTGGTTTCATCGTTTCTCCGATCGGCACCAAATTTTGTGGGGAGCTTTGTGACGTCTAGATCTTGCTTTTCACCGTAGGGATTAAGAAGTTAACGGTTGGTTTATGTTTTAGGGCTTCGTTTCTGCGGCTGTAGTTTTTCTGGTGTTTCTGTCCTTTTGGTTCTTAGAGATTTTTGTTTGTGTGGTTTGTTGTAGGGCGTTGTTTGGCTGTTGCAGTCGCGAGGAGAGTTTTTCCTGGTTGTTTTTGTAGTTCAAATCACCTTGTTAAGGTGAGTGCGTGACCATGAGCTTATCTAAGCGATTGGGATTGAGTGACTTGTTGTGTGATGATTTGTAGGTGAAGTGGATGTTTAGTCCATTATAGAGTCTTTACAGGTTTTAAGTTTTTTTGGAATAAAACGAGCCGTTTTGGGATGCTGAAACACATTTAGAGATGTAGATTCATCTAGAAGTGTCAGATGTTTGGGATCATATGGACTATTTCAACCGTTAGATCTTTCTCAAATTTTGACACAGGACGGAGACGGATGTTAGCTTGCATTTTCAATTTACTTTGAGAAAATCTAACGGTTAATTTAAGAGTTATACGAGATTTACTGGAGACAAGTAATTCTGACGAGTAGTTGAAGCAGATGCAGAACTAAATGCTAAGAGTGTCAGACCGGTTGATCTGTATATGGACTGATCGATCCCTTACCTCGCATGCATTATCTGGCCCATGTTTGATCTGAAACACTATAGAACCGACCCAACTCGTCTCCTACTGTTTTTATACCCTAGGCTCGACTATTTAGCAGCTATCTTTCATAATTTCAGTTCTAAACATTGCTCTTTGCTTTCTAAATAATTTGGGGAAAATAATTCATCCTCTTGACACTTGGAGTAGATTTCTGAACCCTTTCTTATTATTTAAGCAAATTTATAATGTTTTCTTTCATATATATTTGCTTTTATTCAATTGCTATGTGTGAGTAGTTCTTCGATTGGGTTTTAGGAGTCTAAGTAGAATATTCAATAAATTTGTGGATTGATCTCTTCAATGGATTATATGGTTCTTCAGTTTACATGTTTTCAATGCTAGAATAGGATTGATCACCCTGTTTTAGAACTTAGGCTTTTATTTGTTTCAGAGATGTTCGACGAAATGAATGAATGAGTTTTAATTGAGCATTGTATTTCTAGCCTGCGAGAGTTGATGTTAGAATGGATTCTGAACGAAATGAACCTATTAGATAATGCGAAATTGACTAGGAAATTACAAATGGGAGTTTTGTAATTGAATAGTTGTGATTAATGTCTTGAGAGAGAATTAATCTGGAATTGTGTTCATATTTAAGAACTGTAACGCCCGTGTTCTGAAAATTAATAGGAGACTTGAATGTGTATAAGAATTAGGGTGGAGTCGGTTTAATTCCGGTTGATTTCCTAAACTGGTCGATTTGTTTAATTGAATCAAAGGAGATTTAATTAAAGTCGGTTTAGGTAAATTCTGGTTTAATCAGAATTAAACCAAAAACCCTAGTTTTATAAAGAACGCTTATTCTCTCTTTTGTTTTGTGGCTGTTGTTTCTGAGAGTTGAGTTGAGAAAAGGAGAAGGAGAAGTTCACTTGTGAGAAGGAGAGTGTTAGCTTTGCTTTGGTGTTTAAAGCAAGAGAAGCAGTTTCGTCACGTCTTGGTAGAATAGAGTTCCGACGTATCAAATCTTATCGAAAGGTAATGAATTTTGTTAGGTTTGTTCTTAAGGCGTGTACGTTGATTCTCCTTTTTACAGAAGTGAATTCGGATTAATAGTCAGTGAGTTATATGCAGTTTGGTGAGACGCGTTTTCTCTATTGCGAACTGGGATCAGCGGAGTTTGTAAGTGCGATCGTGGTTTCATCGTTTCTCCGATCGGCACCAAATTTTGTGGGGAGCTTTGTGACGTCTAGATCTTGCTTTTCACCGTAGGGATTAAGAAGTTAACGGTTGGTTTATGTTTTAGGGCTTCGTTTCTGCGGCTGTAGTTTTTCTGGTGTTTCTGTCCTTTTGGTTCTTAGAGATTTTTGTTTGTGTGGTTTGTTGTAGGGCGTTGTTTGGCTGTTGCAGTCGCGAGGAGAGTTTTTCCTGGTTGTTTTTGTAGTTCAAATCACCTTGTTAAGGTGAGTGCGTGACCATGAGCTTATCTAAGCGATTGGGATTGAGTGACTTGTTGTGTGATGATTTGTAGGTGAAGTGGATGTTTAGTCCATTATAGAGTCTTTACAGGTTTTAAGTTTTTTTGGAATAAAACGAGCCGTTTTGGGATGCTGAAACACATTTAGAGATGTAGATTCATCTAGAAGTGTCAGATGTTTGGGATCATATGGACTATTTCAACCGTTAGATCTTTCTCAAATTTTGACACAGGACGGAGACGGATGTTAGCTTGCATTTTCAATTTACTTTGAGAAAATCTAACGGTTAATTTAAGAGTTATACGAGATTTACTGGAGACAAGTAATTCTGACGAGTAGTTGAAGCAGATGCAGAACTAAATGCTAAGAGTGTCAGACCGGTTGATCTGTATATGGACTGATCGATCCCTTACCTCGCATGCATTATCTGGCCCATGTTTGATCTGAAACACTATAGAACCGACCCAACTCGTCTCCTACTGTTTTTATACCCTAGGCTCGACTATTTAGCAGCTATCTTTCATAATTTCAGTTCTAAACATTGCTCTTTGCTTTCTAAATAATTTGGGGAAAATAATTCATCCTCTTGACACTTGGAGAAGATTTCTGAACCCTTTCTTATTATTTAAGCAAATTTATAATGTTTTCTTTCATATATATTTGCTTTTATTCAATTGCTATGTGTGAGTAGTTCTTCGATTGGGTTTTAGGAGTCTAAGTAGAATATTCAATAAATTTGTGGATTGATCTCTTCAATGGATTATATGGTTCTTCAGTTTACATGTTTTCAATGCTAGAATAGGATTGATCACCCTGTTTTAGAACTTAGGCTTTTATTTGTTTCAGAGATGTTCGACGAAATGAATGAATGAGTTTTAATTGAGCACTGTATTTCTAGCCTGCGAGAGTTGATGTTAGAATGGATTCTGAACGAAATGAACCTATTAGATAATGCGAAATTGACTAGGAAATTACAAATGGGAGTTTTGTAATTGAATAGTTGTGATTAATGTCTTGAGAGAGAATTAATCTGGAATTGTGTTCATATTTAAGAACTGTAACGCCCGTGTTCTGAAAATTAATAGGAGACTTGAATGTGTATAAGAATTAGGGTGGAGTCGGTTTAATTCCGGTTGATTTCCTAAACTGGTCGATTTGTTTAATTGAATCAAAGGAGATTTAATTAAAGTCGGTTTAGGTAAATTCTGGTTTAATCAGAATTAAACCAAAAACCCTAGTTTTATAAAGAACGCTTATTCTCTCTTTTGTTTTGTGGCTGTTGTTTCTGAGAGTTGAGTTGAGAAAAGGAGAAGGAGAAGTTCACTTGTGAGAAGGAGAGTGTTAGCTTTGCTTTGGTGTTTAAAGCAAGAGAAGCAGTTTCGTCACGTCTTGGTAGAATAGAGTTCCGACGTATCAAATCTTATCGAAAGGTAATGAATTTTGGTAGGTTTGTTCTTAAGGCGTGTACGTTGATTCTCCTTTTTACAGAAGTGAATTCGGATTAATACTCAGTGAGTTATATGCAGTTTGGTGAGACGCGTTTTCTCTGTTGCGAACTGGGATCAGCGGAGTTTGTAAATGCGATCGTGGTTTCATCGTTTCTCCGATCGGCACCAAATTTTGTGGGGAGCTTTGTGACGTCTAGATCTTGCTTTTCACCGTAGGGATTAAGAAGTTAACGGTTGGTTTATGTTTTAGGGCTTCGTTTCTGCGGCTGTAGTTTTTCTGGTGTTTCTGTCCTTTTGGTTCTTAGAGATTTTTGTTTGTGTGGTTTGTTGTAGGGCGTTGTTTGGCTGTTGCAGTCGCGAGGAGAGTTTTTCCTGGTTGTTTTTGTAGTTCAAATCACCTTGTTAAGGTGAGTGCGTGACCATGAGCTTATCTAAGCGATTGGGATTGAGTGACTTGTTGTGTGATGATTTGTAGGTGAAGTGGATGTTTAGTCCATTATAGAGTCTTTACAGGTTTTAAGTTTTTTTGGAATAAAACGAGCCGTTTTGGGATGCTGAAACACATTTAGAGATGTAGATTCATCTAGAAGTGTCAGATGTTTGGGATCATATGGACTATTTCAACCGTTAGATCTTTCTCAAATTTTGACACAGCACGGAGACGGATGTTAGCTTGCATTTTCAATTTACTTTGAGAAAATCTAACGGTTAATTTAAGAGTTATACGAGATTTACTGGAGACAAGTAATTCTGACGAGTAGTTGAAGCAGATGCAGAACTAAATGCTAAGAGTGTCAGACCGGTTGATCTGTATATGGACTGATCGATCCCTTACCTCGCATGCATTATCTGGCCCATGTTTGATCTGAAACACTATAGAACCGACCCAACTCGTCTCCTACTGTTTTTATACCCTAGGCTCGACTATTTAGCAGCTATCTTTCATAATTTCAGTTCTAAACATTGCTCTTTGCTTTCTAAATAATTTGGGGAAAATAATTCATCCTCTTGACACTTGGAGAAGATTTCTGAACCCTTTCTTATTATTTAAGCAAATTTATAATGTTTTCTTTCATATATATTTGCTTTTATTCAATTGCTATGTGTGAGTAGTTCTTCGATTGGGTTTTAGGAGTCTAAGTAGAATATTCAATAAATTTGTGGATTGATCTCTTCAATGGATTATATGGTTCTTCAGTTTACATGTTTTCAATGCTAGAATAGGATTGATCACCCTGTTTTAGAACTTAGGCTTTTATTTGTTTCAGAGATGTTCGACGAAATGAATGAATGAGTTTTAATTGAGCACTGTATTTCTAGCCTGCGAGAGTTGATGTTAGAATGGATTCTGAACGAAATGAACCTATTAGATAATGCGAAATTGACTAGGAAATTACAAATGGGAGTTTTGTAATTGAATAGTTGTGATTAATGTCTTGAGAGAGAATTAATCTGGAATTGTGTTCATATTTAAGAACTGTAACGCCCGTGTTCTGAAAATTAATAGGAGACTTGAATGTGTATAAGAATTAGGGTGGAGTCGGTTTAATTCCGGTTGATTTCCTAAACTGGTCGATTTGTTTAATTGAATCAAAGGAGATTTAATTAAAGTCGGTTTAGGTAAATTCTGGTTTAATCAGAATTAAACCAAAAACCCTAGTTTTATAAAGAACGCTTATTCTCTCTTTTGTTTTGTGGCTGTTGTTTCTGAGAGTTGAGTTGAGAAAAGGAGAAGGAGAAGTTCACTTGTGAGAAGGAGAGTGTTAGCTTTGCTTTGGTGTTTAAAGCAAGAGAAGCAGTTTCGTCACGTCTTGGTAGAATAGAGTTCCGACGTATCAAATCTTATCGAAAGGTAATGAATTTTGGTAGGTTTGTTCTTAAGGCGTGTACGTTGATTCTCCTTTTTACAGAAGTGAATTCGGATTAATACTCAGTGAGTTATATGCAGTTTGGTGAGACGCGTTTTCTCTGTTGCGAACTGGGATCAGCGGAGTTTGTAAGTGCGATCGTGGTTTCATCGTTTCTCCGATCGGCACCAAATTTTGTGGGGAGCTTTGTGACGTCAAGATCTTGCTTTTCACCGTAGGGATTAAGAAGTTAACGGTTGGTTTATGTTTTAGGGCTTCGTTTCTGCGGCTGTAGTTTTTCTGGTGTTTCTGTCCTTTTGGTTCTTAGAGATTTTTGTTTGTGTGGTTTGTTGTAGGGCGTTGTTTGGCTGTTGCAGTCGCGAGGAGAGTTTTTCCTGGTTGTTTTTTGTAGTTCAAATCACCTTGTTAAGGTGAGTGCGTGACCATGAGCTTATCTAAGCGATTGGGATTGAGTGACTTGTTGTGTGATGATTTGTAGGTGAAGTGGATGTTTAGTCCATTATAGACTCTTTACAGGTTTTAAGTTTTTTTGGAATAAAACGAGCCGTTTTGGGATGCTGAAACACATTTAGAGATGTAGATTCATCTAGAAGTGTCAGATGTTTGGGATCATATGGACTATTTCAACCGTTAGATCTTTCTCAAATTTTGACACAGGACGGAGACGGATGTTAGCTTGCATTTTCAATTTACTTTGAGAAAATCTAACGGTTAATTTAAGAGTTATACGAGATTTACTGGAGACAAGTAATTCTGACGAGTAGTTGAAGCAGATGCAGAACTAAATGCTAAGAGTGTCAGACCGGTTGATCTGTATATGGACTGATCGATCCCTTACCTCGCATGCATTATCTGGCCCATGTTTGATCTGAAACACTATAGAACCGACCCAACTCGTCTCCTACTGTTTTTATACCCTAGGCTCGACTATTTAGCAGCTATCTTTCATAATTTCAGTTCTAAACATTGCTCTTTGCTTTCTAAATAATTTGGGGAAAATAATTCATCCTCTTGACACTTGGAGAAGATTTCTGAACCCTTTCTTATTATTTAAGCAAATTTATAATGTTTTCTTTCATATATATTTGCTTTTATTCAATTGCTATGTGTGAGTAGTTCTTCGATTGGGTTTTAGGAGTCTAAGTAGAATATTCAATAAATTTGTGGATTGATCTCTTCAATGGATTATATGGTTCTTCAGTTTACATGTTTTCAATGCTAGAATAGGATTGATCACCCTGTTTTAGAACTTAGGCTTTTATTTGTTTCAGAGATGTTCGACGAAATGAATGAATGAGTTTTAATTGAGCACTGTATTTCTAGCCTGCGAGAGTTGATGTTAGAATGGATTCTGAACGAAATGAACCTATTAGATAATGCGAAATTGACTAGGAAATTACAAATGGGAGTTTTGTAATTGAATAGTTGTGATTAATGTCTTGAGAGAGAATTAATCTGGAATTGTGTTCATATTTAAGAACTGTAACGCCCGTGTTCTGAAAATTAATAGGAGACTTGAATGTGTATAAGAATTAGGGTGGAGTCGGTTTAATTCCGGTTGATTTCCTAAACTGGTCGATTTGTTTAATTGAATCAAAGGAGATTTAATTAAAGTCGGTTTAGGTAAATTCTGGTTTAATCAGAATTAAACCAAAAACCCTAGTTTTATAAAGAACGCTTATTCTCTCTTTTGTTTTGTGGCTGTTGTTTCTGAGAGTTGAGTTGAGAAAAGGAGAAGGAGAAGTTCACTTGTGAGAAGGAGAGTGTTAGCTTTGCTTTGGTGTTTAAAGCAAGAGAAGCAGTTTCGTCACGTCTTAGTAGAATAGAGTTCCGACGTATCAAATCTTATCGAAAGGTAATGAATTTTGGTAGGTTTGTTCTTAAGGCGTGTACGTTGATTCTCCTTTTTACAGAAGTGAATTCGGATTAATACTCAGTGAGTTATATGCAGTTTGATGAGACGCGTTTTCTCTGTTGCGAACTGGGATCAGCGGAGTTTGTAAGTGCGATCGTGGTTTCATCGTTTCTCCGATCGGCACCAAATTTTGTGGGGAGCTTTGTGACGTCTAGATCTTGCTTTTCACCGTAGGGATTAAGAAGTTAACGGTTGGTTTATGTTTTAGGGCTTCGTTTCTGCGGCTGTAGTTTTTCTGGTGTTTCTGTCCTTTTGGTTCTTAGAGATTTTTGTTTGTGTGGTTTGTTGTAGGGCGTTGTTTGGCTGTTGCAGTCGCGAGGAGAGTTTTTCCTGGTTGTTTTTGTAGTTCAAATCACCTTGTTAAGGTGAGTGCGTGACCATGAGCTTATCTAAGCGATTGGGATTGAGTGACTTGTTGTGTGATGATTTGTAGGTGAAGTGGATGTTTAGTCCATTATAGAGTCTTTACAGGTTTTAAGTTTTTTTGGAATAAAACGAGCCGTTTTGGGATGTTGAAACACATTTAGAGATGTAGATTCATCTAGAAGTGTCAGATGTTTGGGATCATATGGACTTTCAACCGTTAGATCTTTCTCAAATTTTGACACAGGACGGAGACGGATGTTAGCTTGCATTTTCAATTTACTTTGAGAAAATCTAACGGTTAATTTAAGAGTTATACGAGATTTACTGGAGACAAGTAATTCTGACGAGTAGTTGAAGCAGATGCAGAACTAAATGCTAAGAGTGTCAGACCGGTTGATCTGTATATGGACTGATCGATCCCTTACCTCGCATGCATTATCTGGCCCATGTTTGATCTGAAACACTATAGAACCGACCCAACTCGTCTCCTACTGTTTTTATACCCTAGGCTCGACTATTTAGCAGCTATCTTTCATAATTTCAGTTCTAAACATTGCTCTTTGCTTTCTAAATAATTTGGGGAAAATAATTCATCCTCTTGACACTTGGAGAAGATTTCTGAACCCTTTCTTATTATTTAAGCAAATTTATAATGTTTTCTTTCATATATATTTGCTTTTATTCAATTGCTATGTGTGAGTAGTTCTTCGATTGGGTTTTAGGAGTCTAAGTAGAATATTCAATAAATTTGTGGATTGATCTCTTCAATGGATTATATGGTTCTTCAGTTTACATGTTTTCAATGCTAGAATAGGATTGATCACCCTGTTTTAGAACTTAGGCTTTTATTTGTTTCAGAGATGTTCGACGAAATGAATGAATGAGTTTTAATTGAGCACTGTATTTCTAGCCTGCGAGAGTTGATGTTAGAATGGATTCTGAACGAAATGAACCTATTAGATAATGCGAAATTGACTAGGAAATTACAAATGGGAGTTTTGTAATTGAATAGTTGTGATTAATGTCTTGAGAGAGAATTAATCTGGAATTGTGTTCATATTTAAGAACTGTAACGCCCGTGTTCTGAAAATTAATAGGAGACTTGAATGTGTATAAGAATTAGGGTGGAGTCGGTTTAATTCCGGTTGATTTCCTAAACTGGTCGATTTGTTTAATTGAATCAAAGGAGATTTAATTAAAGTCGGTTTAGGTAAATTCTGGTTTAATCAGAATTAAACCAAAAACCCTAGTTTTATAAAGAACGCTTATTCTCTCTTTTGTTTTGTGGCTGTTGTTTCTGAGAGTTGAGTTGAGAAAAGGAGAAGGAGAAGTTCACTTGTGAGAAGGAGAGTGTTAGCTTTGCTTTGGTGTTTAAAGCAAGAGAAGCAGTTTCGTCACGTCTTGGTAGAATAGAGTTCCGACGTATCAAATCTTATCGAAAGGTAATGTATTTTGGTAGGTTTGTTCGTAAGGCGTGTACGTTGATTCTCCTTTTTACAGAAGTGAATTCGGATTAATACTCAGTGAGTTATATGCAGTTTGGTGAGACGCGTTTTCTCTGTTGCGAACTGGGATCAGCGGAGTTTGTAAGTGCGATCGTGGTTTCATCGTTTCTCCGATCGGCACCAAATTTTGTGGGGAGCTTTGTGACGTCTAGATCTTGCTTTTCACCGTAGGGATTAAGAAGTTAACGGTTGGTTTATGTTTTAGGGCTTCGTTTCTGCGGCTGTAGTTTTTCTGGTGTTTCTGTCCTTTTGGTTCTTAGAGATTTTTGTTTGTGTGGTTTGTTGTAGGGCGTTGTTTGGCTGTTGCAGTCGCGAGGAGAGTTTTTCCTGGTTGTTTTTGTAGTTCAAATCACCTTGTTAAGGTGAGTGCGTGACCATGAGCTTATCTAAGCGATTGGGATTGAGTGACTTGTTGTGTGATGATTTGTAGGTGAAGTTGATGTTTAGTCCATTATAGAGTCTTTACAGGTTTTAAGTTTTTTTGGAATAAAACGAGCCGTTTTGGGATGCTGAAACACATTTAGAGATGTAGATTCATCTAGAAGTGTCAGATGTTTGGGATCATATGGACTATTTCAACCTTTAGATCTTTCTCAAATTTTGACACAGGACGGAGACGGATGTTAGCTTGCATTTTCAATTTACTTTGAGAAAATCTAACGGTTAATTTAAGAGTTATACGAGATTTACTGGAGACAAGTAATTCTGACGAGTAGTTGAAGCAGATGCAGAACTAAATGCTAAGAGTGTCAGACCGGTTGATCTGTATATGGACTGATCGATCCCTTACCTCGCATGCATTATCTGGCCCATGTTTGATCTGAAACACTATAGAACCGACCCAACTCGTCTCCTACTGTTTTTATACCCTAGGCTCGACTATTTAGCAGCTATCTTTCATAATTTCAGTTCTAAACATTGCTCTTTGCTTTCTAAATAATTTGGGGAAAATAATTCATCCTCTTGACACTTGGAGAAGATTTCTGAACCCTTTCTTATTATTTAAGCAAATTTATAATGTTTTCTTTCATATATATTTGCTTTTATTCAATTGCTATGTGTGAGTAGTTCTTCGATTGGGTTTTAGGAGTCTAAGTAGAATATTCAATAAATTTGTGGATTGATCTCTTCAATGGATTATATGGTTCTTCAGTTTACATGTTTTCAATGCTAGAATAGGATTGATCACCCTGTTTTAGAACTTAGGCTTTTATTTGTTTCAGAGATGTTCGACGAAATGAATGAATGAGTTTTAATTGAGCACTGTATTTCTAGCCTGCGAGAGTTGATGTTAGAATGGATTCTGAACGAAATGAACCTATTAGATAATGCGAAATTGACTAGGAAATTACAAATGGGAGTTTTGTAATTGAATAGTTGTGATTAATGTCTTGAGAGAGAATTAATCTGGAATTGTGTTCATATTTAAGAACTGTAACGCCCGTGTTCTGAAAATTAATAGGAGACTTGAATGTGTATAAGAATTAGGGTGGAGTCGGTTTAATTCCGGTTGATTTCCTAAACTGGTCGATTTGTTTAATTGAATCAAAGGAGATTTAATTAAAGTCGGTTTAGGTAAATTCTGGTTTAATCAGAATTAAACCAAAAACCCTAGTTTTATAAAGAACGCTTATTCTCTCTTTTGTTTTGTGGCTGTTGTTTCTGAGAGTTGAGTTGAGAAAAGGAGAAGGAGAAGTTCACTTGTGAGAAGGAGAGTGTTAGCTTTGCTTTGGTGTTTAAAGCAAGAGAAGCAGTTTCGTCACGTCTTGGTAGAATAGAGTTCCGACGTATCAAATCTTATCGAAAGGTAATGAATTTTGGTAGGTTTGTTCTTAAGGCGTGTACGTTGATTCTCCTTTTTACAGAAGTGAATTCGGATTAATACTCAGTGAGTTATATGCAGTTTGGTGAGACGCGTTTTCTCTGTTGCGAACTGGGATCAGCGGAGTTTGTAAGTGCGATCGTGGTTTCATCGTTTCTCCGATCGGCACCAAATTTTGTGGGGAGCTTTGTGACGTCTAGATCTTGCTTTTCACCGTAGGGATTAAGAAGTTAACGGTTGGTTTATGTTTTAGGGCTTCGTTTCTGCGGCTGTAGTTTTTCTGGTGTTTCTGTCCTTTTGGTTCTTAGAGATTTTTGTTTGTGTGGTTTGTTGTAGGGCGTTGTTTGGCTGTTGCAGTCGCGAGGAGAGTTTTTCCTGGTTGTTTTTTGTAGTTCAAATCACCTTGTTAAGGTGAGTGCGTGACCATGAGCTTATCTAAGCGATTGGGATTGAGTGACTTGTTGTGTGATGATTTGTAGGTGAAGTGGATGTTTAGTCCATTATAGACTCTTTACAGGTTTTAAGTTTTTTTGGAATAAAACGAGCCGTTTTGGGATGCTGAAACACATTTAGAGATGTAGATTCATCTAGAAGTGTCAGATGTTTGGGATCATATGGACTATTTCAACCGTTAGATCTTTCTCAAATTTTGACACAGGACGGAGACGGATGTTAGCTTGCATTTTCAATTTACTTTGAGAAAATCTAACGGTTAATTTAAGAGTTATACGAGATTTACTGGAGACAAGTAATTCTGACGAGTAGTTGAAGCAGATGCAGAACTAAATGCTAAGAGTGTCAGACCGGTTGATCTGTATATGGACTGATCGATCCCTTACCTCGCATGCATTATCTGGCCCATGTTTGATCTGAAACACTATAGAACCGACCCAACTCGTCTCCTACTGTTTTTATACCCTAGGCTCGACTATTTAGCAGCTATCTTTCATAATTTCAGTTCTAAACATTGCTCTTTGCTTTCTAAATAATTTGGGGAAAATAATTCATCCTCTTGACACTTGGAGAAGATTTCTGAACCCTTTCTTATTATTTAAGCAAATTTATAATGTTTTCTTTCATATATATTTGCTTTTATTCAATTGCTATGTGTGAGTAGTTCTTCGATTGGGTTTTAGGAGTCTAAGTAGAATATTCAATAAATTTGTGGATTGATCTCTTCAATGGATTATATGGTTCTTCAGTTTACATGTTTTCAATGCTAGAATAGGATTGATCACCCTGTTTTAGAACTTAGGCTTTTATTTGTTTCAGAGATGTTCGACGAAATGAATGAATGAGTTTTAATTGAGCACTGTATTTCTAGCCTGCGAGAGTTGATGTTAGAATGGATTCTGAACGAAATGAACCTATTAGATAATGCGAAATTGACTAGGAAATTACAAATGGGAGTTTTGTAATTGAATAGTTGTGATTAATGTCTTGAGAGAGAATTAATCTGGAATTGTGTTCATATTTAAGAACTGTAACGCCCGTGTTCTGAAAATTAATAGGAGACTTGAATGTGTATAAGAATTAGGGTGGAGTCGGTTTAATTCCGGTTGATTTCCTAAACTGGTCGATTTGTTTAATTGAATCAAAGGAGATTTAATTAAAGTCGGTTTAGGTAAATTCTGGTTTAATCAGAATTAAACCAAAAACCCTAGTTTTATAAAGAACGCTTATTCTCTCTTTTGTTTTGTGGCTGTTGTTTCTGAGAGTTGAGTTGAGAAAAGGAGAAGGAGAAGTTCACTTGTGAGAAGGAGAGTGTTAGCTTTGCTTTGGTGTTTAAAGCAAGAGAAGCAGTTTCGTCACGTCTTAGTAGAATAGAGTTCCGACGTATCAAATCTTATCGAAAGGTAATGAATTTTGGTAGGTTTGTTCTTAAGCCGTGTACGTTGATTCTCCTTTTTACAGAAGTGAATTCGGATTAATACTCAGTGAGTTATATGCAGTTTGATGAGACGCGTTTTCTCTGTTGCGAACTGGGATCAGCGGAGTTTGTAAGTGCGATCGTGGTTTCATCGTTTCTCCGATCGGCACCAAATTTTGTGGGGAGCTTTGTGACGTCTAGATCTTGCTTTTCACCGTAGGGATTAAGAAGTTAACGGTTGGTTTATGTTTTAGGGCTTCGTTTCTGCGGCTGTAGTTTTTCTGGTGTTTCTGTCCTTTTGGTTCTTAGAGATTTTTGTTTGTGTGGTTTGTTGTAGGGCGTTGTTTGGCTGTTGCAGTCGCGAGGAGAGTTTTTCCTGGTTGTTTTTGTAGTTCAAATCACCTTGTTAAGGTGAGTGCGTGACCATGAGCTTATCTAAGCGATTGGGATTGAGTGACTTGTTGTGTGATGATTTGTAGGTGAAGTTGATGTTTAGTCCATTATAGAGTCTTTACAGGTTTTAAGTTTTTTTGGAATAAAACGAGCCGTTTTGGGATGCTGAAACACATTTAGAGATGTAGATTCATCTAGAAGTGTCAGATGTTTGGGATCATATGGACTATTTCAACCTTTAGATCTTTCTCAAATTTTGACACAGGACGGAGACGGATGTTAGCTTGCATTTTCAATTTACTTTGAGAAAATCTAACGGTTAATTTAAGAGTTATACGAGATTTACTGGAGACAAGTAATTCTGACGAGTAGTTGAAGCAGATGCAGAACTAAATGCTAAGAGTGTCAGACCGGTTGATCTGTATATGGACTGATCGATCCCTTACCTCGCATGCATTATCTGGCCCATGTTTGATCTGAAACACTATAGAACCGACCCAACTCGTCTCCTACTGTTTTTATACCCTAGGCTCGACTATTTAGCAGCTATCTTTCATAATTTCAGTTCTAAACATTGCTCTTTGCTTTCTAAATAATTTGGGGAAAATAATTCATCCTCTTGACACTTGGAGAAGATTTCTGAACCCTTTCTTATTATTTAAGCAAATTTATAATGTTTTCTTTCATATATATTTGCTTTTATTCAATTGCTATGTGTGAGTAGTTCTTCGATTGGGTTTTAGGAGTCTAAGTAGAATATTCAATAAATTTGTGGATTGATCTCTTCAATGGATTATATGGTTCTTCAGTTTACATGTTTTCAATGCTAGAATAGGATTGATCACCCTGTTTTAGAACTTAGGCTTTTATTTGTTTCAGAGATGTTCGACGAAATGAATGAATGAGTTTTAATTGAGCACTGTATTTCTAGCCTGCGAGAGTTGATGTTAGAATGGATTCTGAACGAAATGAACCTATTAGATAATGCGAAATTGACTAGGAAATTACAAATGGGAGTTTTGTAATTGAATAGTTGTGATTAATGTCTTGAGAGAGAATTAATCTGGAATTGTGTTCATATTTAAGAACTGTAACGCCCGTGTTCTGAAAATTAATAGGAGACTTGAATGTGTATAAGAATTAGGGTGGAGTCGGTTTAATTCCGGTTGATTTCCTAAACTGGTCGATTTGTTTAATTGAATCAAAGGAGATTTAATTAAAGTCGGTTTAGGTAAATTCTGGTTTAATCAGAATTAAACCAAAAACCCTAGTTTTATAAAGAACGCTTATTCTCTCTTTTGTTTTGTGGCTGTTGTTTCTGAGAGTTGAGTTGAGAAAAGGAGAAGGAGAAGTTCACTTGTGAGAAGGAGAGTGTTAGCTTTGCTTTGGTGTTTAAAGCAAGAGAAGCAGTTTCGTCACGTCTTGGTAGAATAGAGTTCCTACATATCAAATCTTATCGAAAGGTAATGTATTTTGGTAGGTTTGTTCTTAAGGCGTGTACGTTGATTCTCCTTTTTACAGAAGTGAATTCGGATTAATACTCAGTGAGTTATATGCAGTTTGGTGAGACGCGTTTTCTCTGTTGCGAACTGGGATCAGCGGAGTTTGTAAATGCGATCGTGGTTTCATCGTTTCTCCGATCGGCACCAAATTTTGTGGGGAGCTTTGTGACGTCTAGATCTTGCTTTTCACCGTAGGGATTAAGAAGTTAACGGTTGGTTTATGTTTTAGGGCTTCGTTTCTGCGGCTGTAGTTTTTCTGGTGTTTCTGTCCTTTTGGTTCTTAGAGATTTTTGTTTGTGTGGTTTGTTGTAGGGCGTTGTTTGGCTGTTGCAGTCGCGAGGAGAGTTTTTCCTGGTTGTTTTTGTAGTTCAAATCACCTTGTTAAGGTGAGTGCGTGACCATGAGCTTATCTAAGCGATTGGGATTGAGTGACTTGTTGTGTGATGATTTGTAGGTGAAGTGGATGTTTAGTCCATTATAGAGTCTTTACAGGTTTTAAGTTTTTTTGGAATAAAACGAGCCGTTTTGGGATGCTGAAACACATTTAGAGATGTAGATTCATCTAGAAGTGTCAGATGTTTGGGATCATATGGACTATTTCAACCTTTAGATCTTTCTCAAATTTTGACACAGGACGGAGACGGATGTTAGCTTGCATTTTCAATTTACTTTGAGAAAATCTAACGGTTAATTTAAGAGTTATACGAGATTTACTGGAGACAAGTAATTCTGACGAGTAGTTGAAGCAGATGCAGAACTAAATGCTAAGAGTGTCAGACCGGTTGATCTGTATATGGACTGATCGATCCCTTACCTCGCATGCATTATCTGGCCCATGTTTGATCTGAAACACTATAGAACCGACCCAACTCGTCTCCTACTGTTTTTATACCCTAGGCTCGACTATTTAGCAGCTATCTTTCATAATTTCAGTTCTAAACATTGCTCTTTGCTTTCTAAATAATTTGGGGAAAATAATTCATCCTCTTGACACTTGGAGAAGATTTCTGAACCCTTTCTTATTATTTAAGCAAATTTATAATGTTTTCTTTCATATATATTTGCTTTTATTCAATTGCTATGTGTGAGTAGTTCTTCGATTGGGTTTTAGGAGTCTAAGTAGAATATTCAATAAATTTGTGGATTGATCTCTTCAATGGATTATATGGTTCTTCAGTTTACATGTTTTCAATGCTAGAATAGGATTGATCACCCTGTTTTAGAACTTAGGCTTTTATTTGTTTCAGAGATGTTCGACGAAATGAATGAATGAGTTTTAATTGAGCACTGTATTTCTAGCCTGCGAGAGTTGATGTTAGAATGGATTCTGAACGAAATGAACCTATTAGATAATGCGAAATTGACTAGGAAATTACAAATGGGAGTTTTGTAATTGAATAGTTGTGATTAATGTCTTGAGAGAGAATTAATCTGGAATTGTGTTCATATTTAAGAACTGTAACGCCCGTGTTCTGAAAATTAATAGGAGACTTGAATGTGTATAAGAATTAGGGTGGAGTCGGTTTAATTCCGGTTGATTTCCTAAACTGGTCGATTTATTTAATTGAATCAAAGGAGATTTAATTAAAGTCGGTTTAGGTAAATTCTGGTTTAATCAGAATTAAACCAAAAACCCTAGTTTTATAAAGAACGCTTATTCTCTCTTTTGTTTTGTGGCTGTTGTTTCTGAGAGTTGAGTTGAGAAAAGGAGAAGGAGAAGTTCACTTGTGAGAAGGAGAGTGTTAGCTTTGCTTTGGTGTTTAAAGCAAGAGAAGCAGTTTCGTCACGTCTTGGTAGAATAGAGTTCCGACGTATCAAATCTTATCGAAAGGTAATGTATTTTGGTAGGTTTGTTCGTAAGGCGTGTACGTTGATTCTCCTTTTTACAGAAGTGAATTCGGATTAATACTCAGTGAGTTATATGCAGTTTGGTGAGACGCGTTTTCTCTGTTGCGAACTGGGATCAGCGGAGTTTGTAAGTGCGATCGTGGTTTCATCGTTTCTCCGATCGGCACCAAATTTTGTGGGGAGCTTTGTGACGTCTAGATCTTGCTTTTCACCGTAGGGATTAAGAAGTTAACGGTTGGTTTATGTTTTAGGGCTTCGTTTCTGCGGCTGTAGTTTTTCTGGTGTTTCTGTCCTTTTGGTTCTTAGAGATTTTTGTTTGTGTGGTTTGTTGTAGGGCGTTGTTTGGCTGTTGCAGTCGCGAGGAGAGTTTTTCCTGGTTGTTTTTGTAGTTCAAATCACCTTGTTAAGGTGAGTGCGTGACCATGAGCTTATCTAAGCGATTGGGATTGAGTGACTTGTTGTGTGATGATTTGTAGGTGAAGTTGATGTTTAGTCCATTATAGAGTCTTTACAGGTTTTAAGTTTTTTTGGAATAAAACGAGCCGTTTTGGGATGCTGAAACACATTTAGAGATGTAGATTCATCTAGAAGTGTCAGATGTTTGGGATCATATGGACTATTTCAACCTTTAGATCTTTCTCAAATTTTGACACAGGACGGAGACGGATGTTAGCTTGCATTTTCAATTTACTTTGAGAAAATCTAACGGTTAATTTAAGAGTTATACGAGATTTACTGGAGACAAGTAATTCTGACGAGTAGTTGAAGCAGATGCAGAACTAAATGCTAAGAGTGTCAGACCGGTTGATCTGTATATGGACTGATCGATCCCTTACCTCGCATGCATTATCTGGCCCATGTTTGATCTGAAACACTATAGAACCGACCCAACTCGTCTCCTACTGTTTTTATACCCTAGGCTCGACTATTTAGCAGCTATCTTTCATAATTTCAGTTCTAAACATTGCTCTTTGCTTTCTAAATAATTTGGGGAAAATAATTCATCCTCTTGACACTTGGAGAAGATTTCTGAACCCTTTCTTATTATTTAAGCAAATTTATAATGTTTTCTTTCATATATATTTGCTTTTATTCAATTGCTATGTGTGAGTAGTTCTTCGATTGGGTTTTAGGAGTCTAAGTAGAATATTCAATAAATTTGTGGATTGATCTCTTCAATGGATTATATGGTTCTTCAGTTTACATGTTTTCAATGCTAGAATAGGATTGATCACCCTGTTTTAGAACTTAGGCTTTTATTTGTTTCAGAGATGTTCGACGAAATGAATGAATGAGTTTTAATTGAGCACTGTATTTCTAGCCTGCGAGAGTTGATGTTAGAATGGATTCTGAACGAAATGAACCTATTAGATAATGCGAAATTGACTAGGAAATTACAAATGGGAGTTTTGTAATTGAATAGTTGTGATTAATGTCTTGAGAGAGAATTAATCTGGAATTGTGTTCATATTTAAGAACTGTAACGCCCGTGTTCTGAAAATTAATAGGAGACTTGAATGTGTATAAGAATTAGGGTGGAGTCGGTTTAATTCCGGTTGATTTCCTAAACTGGTCGATTTGTTTAATTGAATCAAAGGAGATTTAATTAAAGTCGGTTTAGGTAAATTCTGGTTTAATCAGAATTAAACCAAAAACCCTAGTTTTATAAAGAACGCTTATTCTCTCTTTTGTTTTGTGGCTGTTGTTTCTGAGAGTTGAGTTGAGAAAAGGAGAAGGAGAAGTTCACTTGTGAGAAGGAGAGTGTTAGCTTTGCTTTGGTGTTTAAAGCAAGAGAAGCAGTTTCGTCACGTCTTGGTAGAATAGAGTTCCTACATATCAAATCTTATCGAAAGGTAATGTATTTTGGTAGGTTTGTTCTTAAGGCGTGTACGTTGATTCTCCTTTTTACAGAAGTGAATTCGGATTAATACTCAGTGAGTTATATGCAGTTTGGTGAGACGCGTTTTCTCTGTTGCGAACTGGGATCAGCGGAGTTTGTAAATGCGATCGTGGTTTCATCGTTTCTCCGATCGGCACCAAATTTTGTGGGGAGCTTTGTGACGTCTAGATCTTGCTTTTCACCGTAGGGATTAAGAAGTTAACGGTTGGTTTATGTTTTAAGGCTTCGTTTCTGCGGCTGTAGTTTTTCTGGTGTTTCTGTCCTTTTGGTTCTTAGAGATTTTTGTTTGTGTGGTTTGTTGTAGGGCGTTGTTTGGCTGTTGCAGTCGCGAGGAGAGTTTTTCCTGGTTGTTTTTGTAGTTCAAATCACCTTGTTAAGGTGAGTGCGTGACCATGAGCTTATCTAAGCGATTGGGATTGAGTGACTTGTTGTGTGATGATTTGTAGGTGAAGTGGATGTTTAGTCCATTATAGAGTCTTTACAGGTTTTAAGTTTTTTTGGAATAAAACGAGCCGTTTTGGGATGCTGAAACACATTTAGAGATGTAGATTCATCTAGAAGTGTCAGATGTTTGGGATCATATGGACTATTTCAACCTTTAGATCTTTCTCAAATTTTGACACAGGACGGAGACGGATGTTAGCTTGCATTTTCAATTTACTTTGAGAAAATCTAACGGTTAATTTAAGAGTTATACGAGATTTACTGGAGACAAGTAATTCTGACGAGTAGTTGAAGCAGATGCAGAACTAAATGCTAAGAGTGTCAGACCGGTTGATCTGTATATGGACTGATCGATCCCTTACCTCGCATGCATTATCTGGCCCATGTTTGATCTGAAACACTATAGAACCGACCCAACTCGTCTCCTACTGTTTTTATACCCTAGGCTCGACTATTTAGCAGCTATCTTTCATAATTTCAGTTCTAAACATTGCTCTTTGCTTTCTAAATAATTTGGGGAAAATAATTCATCCTCTTGACACTTGGAGAAGATTTCTGAACCCTTTCTTATTATTTAAGCAAATTTATAATGTTTTCTTTCATATATATTTGCTTTTATTCAATTGCTATGTGTGAGTAGTTCTTCGATTGGGTTTTAGGAGTCTAAGTAGAATATTCAATAAATTTGTGGATTGATCTCTTCAATGGATTATATGGTTCTTCAGTTTACATGTTTTCAATGCTAGAATAGGATTGATCACCCTGTTTTAGAACTTAGGCTTTTATTTGTTTCAGAGATGTTCGACGAAATGAATGAATGAGTTTTAATTGAGCACTGTATTTCTAGCCTGCGAGAGTTGATGTTAGAATGGATTCTGAACGAAATGAACCTATTAGATAATGCGAAATTGACTAGGAAATTACAAATAGGAGTTTTGTAATTGAATAGTTGTGATTAATGTCTTGAGAGAGAATTAATCTGGAATTGTGTTCATATTTAAGAACTGTAACGCCCGTGTTCTGAAAATTAATAGGAGACTTGAATGTGTATAAGAATTAGGGTGGAGTCGGTTTAATTCCGGTTGATTTCCTAAACTGGTCGATTTGTTTAATTGAATCAAAGGAGATTTAATTAAAGTCGGTTTAGGTAAATTCTGGTTTAATCAGAATTAAACCAAAAACCCTAGTTTTATAAAGAACGCTTATTCTCTCTTTTGTTTTGTGGCTGTTGTTTCTGAGAGTTGAGTTGAGAAAAGGAGAAGGAGAAGTTCACTTGTGAGAAGGAGAGTGTTAGCTTTGCTTTGGTGTTTAAAGCAAGAGAAGCAGTTTCGTCACGTCTTGGTAGAATAGAGTTCCGACGTATCAAATCTTATCGAAAGGTAATGTATTTTGGTAGGTTTGTTCTTAAGGCGTGTACGTTGATTCTCCTTTTTACAGAAGTGAATTCGGATTAATACTCAGTGAGTTATATGCAGTTTGGTGAGACGCGTTTTCTCTATTGCGAACTGGGATCAGCGGAGTTTGTAAGTGCGATCGTGGTTTCATCGTTTCTCCGATCGGCACCAAATTTTGTGGGGAGCTTTGTGACGTCTAGATCTTGCTTTTCACCGTAGGGATTAAGAAGTTAACGGTTTGTTTATGTTTTAGGGCTTCGTTTCTGCGGCTGTAGTTTTTCTGGTGTTTCTGTCCTTTTGGTTCTTAGAGATTTTTGTTTGTGTGGTTTGTTGTAGGGCGTTGTTTGGCTGTTGCAGTCGCGAGGAGAGTTTTTCCTGGTTGTTTTTGTAGTTCAAATCACCTTGTTAAGGTGAGTGCGTGACCATGAGCTTATCTAAGCGATTGGGATTGAGTGACTTGTTGTGTGATGATTTGTAGGTGAAGTGGATGTTTAGTCCATTATAGAGTCTTTACAGGTTTTAAGTTTTTTTGGAATAAAACGAGCCGTTTTGGGATGCTGAAACACATTTAGAGATGTAGATTCATCTAGAAGTGTCAGATGTTTGGGATCATATGGACTATTTCAACCGTTAGATCTTTCTCAAATTTTGACACAGGACGGAGACGGATGTTAGCTTGCATTTTCAATTTACTTTGAGAAAATCTAACGGTTAATTTAAGAGTTATACGAGATTTACTGGAGACAAGTAATTCTGACGAGTAGTTGAAGCAGATGCAGAACTAAATGCTAAGAGTGTCAGACCGGTTGATCTGTATATGGACTGATCGATCCCTTACCTCGCATGCATTATCTGGCCCATGTTTGATCTGAAACACTATAGAACCGACCCAACTCGTCTCCTACTGTTTTTATACCCTAGGCTCGACTATTTAGCAGCTATCTTTCATAATTTCAGTTCTAAACATTGCTCTTTGCTTTCTAAATAATTTGGGGAAAATAATTCATCCTCTTGACACTTGGAGTAGATTTCTGAACCCTTTCTTATTATTTAAGCAAATTTATAATGTTTTCTTTCATATATATTTGCTTTTATTCAATTGCTATGTGTGAGTAGTTCTTCGATTGGGTTTTAGGAGTCTAAGTAGAATATTCAATAAATTTGTGGATTGATCTCTTCAATGGATTATATGGTTCTTCAGTTTACATGTTTTCAATGCTAGAATAGGATTGATCACCCTGTTTTAGAACTTAGGCTTTTATTTGTTTCAGAGATGTTCGACGAAATGAATGAATGAGTTTTAATTGAGCATTGTATTTCTAGCCTGCGAGAGTTGATGTTAGAATGGATTCTGAACGAAATGAACCTATTAGATAATGCGAAATTGACTAGGAAATTACAAATGGGAGTTTTGTAATTGAATAGTTGTGATTAATGTCTTGAGAGAGAATTAATCTGGAATTGTGTTCATATTTAAGAACTGTAACGCCCGTGTTCTGAAAATTAATAGGAGACTTGAATGTGTATAAGAATTAGGGTGGAGTCGGTTTAATTCCGGTTGATTTCCTAAACTGGTCGATTTGTTTAATTGAATCAAAGGAGATTTAATTAAAGTCGGTTTAGGTAAATTCTGGTTTAATCAGAATTAAACCAAAAACCCTAGTTTTATAAAGATCGCTTATTCTCTCTTTTGTTTTGTGGCTGTTGTTTCTGAGAGTTGAGTTGAGAAAAGGAGAAGGAGAAGTTCACTTGTGAGAAGGAGAGTGTTAGCTTTGCTTTGGTGTTTAAAGCAAGAGAAGCAGTTTCGTCACGTCTTGGTAGAATAGAGTTCCGACGTATCAAATCTTATCGAAAGGTAATGTATTTTGGTAGGTTTGTTCTTAAGGCGTGTACGTTGATTCTCCTTTTTACAGAAGTGAATTCGGATTAATACTCAGTGAGTTATATGCAGTTTGGTGAGACGCGTTTTCTCTGTTGCGAACTGGGATCAGCGGAGTTTGTAAGTGCGATCGTGGTTTCATCGTTTCTCCGATCGGCATCAAATTTTGTGGGGAGCTTTGTGACGTCTAGATCTTGCTTTTCACCGTAGGGATTAAGAAGTTAACGGTTGGTTTATGTTTTAGGGCTTCGTTTCTGCGGCTGTAGTTTTTCTGGTGTTTCTGTCCTTTTGGTTCTTAGAGATTTTTGTTTGTGTGGTTTGTTGTAGGGCGTTGTTTGGCTGTTGCAGTCGCGAGGAGAGTTTTTCCTGGTTGTTTTTGTAGTTCAAATCACCTTGTTAAGGTGAGTGCGTGACCATGAGCTTATCTAAGCGATTGGGATTGAGTGACTTGTTGTGTGATGATTTGTAGGTGAAGTGGATGTTTAGTCCATTATAGAGTCTTTACAGGTTTTAAGTTTTTTTGGAATAAAACGAGCCGTTTTGGGATGCTGAAACACATTTAGAGATGTAGATTCATCTAGAAGTGTCAGATGTTTGGGATCATATGGACTATTTCAACCGTTAGATCTTTCTCAAATTTTGACACAGGACGGAGACGGATGTTAGCTTGCATTTTCAATTTACTTTGAGAAAATCTAACAAGTAATTTAAGAGTTATACGAGATTTACTGGAGACAAGTAATTCTGACGAGTAGTTGAAGCAGATGCAGAACTAAATGCTAAGAGTGTCAGACCGGTTGATCTGTATATGGACTGATCGATCCCTTACCTCGCATGCATTATCTGGCCCATGTTTGATCTGAAACACTATAGAACCGACCCAACTCGTCTCCTACTGTTTTTATACCCTAGGCTCGACTATTTAGCAGCTATCTTTCATAATTTCAGTTCTAAACATTGCTCTTTGCTTTCTAAATAATTTGGGGAAAATAATTCATCCTCTTGACACTTGGAGAAGATTTCTGAACCCTTTCTTATTATTTAAGCAAATTTATAATGTTTTCTTTCATATATATTTGCTTTTATTCAATTGCTATGTGTGAGTAGTTCTTCGATTGGGTTTTAGGAGTCTAAGTAGAATATTCAATAAATTTGTGGATTGATCTCTTCAATGGATTATATGGTTCTTCAGTTTACATGTTTTCAATGCTAGAATAGGATTGATCACCCTGTTTTAGAACTTAGGCTTTTATTTGTTTCAGAGATGTTCGACGAAATGAATGAATGAGTTTTAATTGAGCATTGTATTTCTAGCCTGCGAGAGTTGATGTTAGAATGGATTCTGAACGAAATGAACCTATTAGATAATGCGAAATTGACTAGGAAATTACAAATGGGAGTTTTGTAATTGAATAGTTGTGGTTAATGTCTTGAGAGAGAATTAATCTGGAATTGTGTTCATATTTAAGAACTGTAACGCCCGTGTTCTGAAAATTAATAGGAGACTTGAATGTGTATAAGAATTAGGGTGGAGTCGGTTTAATTCCGGTTGATTTCCTAAACTGGTCGATTTGTTTAATTGAATCAAAGGAGATTTAATTAAAGTCGGTTTAGGTAAATTCTGGTTTAATCAGAATTAAACCAAAAACCCTAGTTTTATAAAGATCGCTTATTCTCTCTTTTGTTTTGTGGCTGTTGTTTCTGAGAGTTGAGTTGAGAAAAGGAGAAGGAGAAGTTCACTTGTGAGAAGGAGAGTGTTAGCTTTGCTTTGGTGTTTAAAGCAAGAGAAGCAGTTTCGTCACGTCTTGGTAGAATAGAGTTCCGACGTATCAAATCTTATCGAAAGGTAATGTATTTTGGTAGGTTTGTTCTTAAGGCGTGTACGTTGATTCTCCTTTTTACAGAAGTGAATTCGGATTAATACTCAGTGAGTTATATGCAGTTTGGTGAGACGCGTTTTCTCTGTTGCGAACTGGGATCAGCGGAGTTTGTAAGTGCGATCGTGGTTTCATCGTTTCTCCGATCGGCACCAAATTTTGTGGGGAGCTTTGTGACGTCTAGATCTTGCTTTTCACCGTAGGGATTAAGAAGTTAACGGTTGGTTTATGTTTTAGGGCTTCGTTTCTGCGGCTGTAGTTTTTCTGGTGTTTCTGTCCTTTTGGTTCTTAGAGATTTTTGTTTGTGTGGTTTGTTGTAGGGCGTTGTTTGGCTGTTGCAGTCGCGAGGAGAGTTTTTCCTGGTTGTTTTTGTAGTTCAAATCACCTTGTTAAGGTGAGTGCGTGACCATGAGCTTATCTAAGCGATTGGGATTGAGTGACTTGTTGTGTGATGATTTGTAGGTGAAGTGGATGTTTAGTCCATTATAGAGTCTTTACAGGTTTTAAGTTTTTTTGGAATAAAACGAGCCGTTTTGGGATGCTGAAACACATTTAGAGATGTAGATTCATCTAGAAGTGTCAGATGTTTGGGATCATATGGACTATTTCAACCGTTAGATCTTTCTCAAATTTTGACACAGGACGGAGACGGATGTTAGCTTGCATTTTCAATTTACTTTGAGAAAATCTAACAAGTAATTTAAGAGTTATACGAGATTTACTGGAGACAAGTAATTCTGACGAGTAGTTGAAGCAGATGCAGAACTAAATGCTAAGAGTGTCAGACCGGTTGATCTGTATATGGACTGATCGATCCCTTACCTCGCATGCATTATCTGGCCCATGTTTGATCTGAAACACTATAGAACCGACCCAACTCGTCTCCTACTGTTTTTATACCCTAGGCTCGACTATTTAGCAGCTATCTTTCATAATTTCAGTTCTAAACATTGCTCTTTGCTTTCTAAATAATTTGGGGAAAATAATTCATCCTCTTGACACTTGGAGAAGATTTCTGAACCCTTTCTTATTATTTAAGCAAATTTATAATGTTTTCTTTCATATATATTTGCTTTTATTCAATTGCTATGTGTGAGTAGTTCTTCGATTGGGTTTTAGGAGTCTAAGTAGAATATTCAATAAATTTGTGGATTGATCTCTTCAATGGATTATATGGTTCTTCAGTTTACATGTTTTCAATGCTAGAATAGGATTGATCACCCTGTTTTAGAACTTAGGCTTTTATTTGTTTCAGAGATGTTCGACGAAATGAATGAATGAGTTTTAATTGAGCACTGTATTTCTAGCCTGCGAGAGTTGATGTTAGAATGGATTCTGAACGAAATGAACCTATTAGATAATGCGAAATTGACTAGGAAATTACAAATGGGAGTTTTGTAATTGAATAGTTGTGATTAATGTCTTGAGAGAGAATTAATCTGGAATTGTGTTCATATTTAAGAACTGTAACGCCCGTGTTCTGAAAATTAATAGGAGACTTGAATGTGTATAAGAATTAGGGTGGAGTCGGTTTAATTCCGGTTGATTTCCTAAACTGGTCGATTTGTTTAATTGAATCAAAGGAGATTTAATTAAAGTCGGTTTAGGTAAATTCTGGTTTAATCAGAATTAAACCAAAAACCCTAGTTTTATAAAGAACGCTTATTCTCTCTTTTGTTTTGTGGCTGTTGTTTCTGAGAGTTGAGTTGAGAAAAGGAGAAGGAGAAGTTCACTTGTGAGAAGGAGAGTGTTAGCTTTGCTTTGGTGTTTAAAGCAAGAGAAGCAGTTTCGTCACGTCTTGGTAGAATAGAGTTCCGACGTATCAAATCTTATCGAAAGGTAATGTATTTTGGTAGGTTTGTTCTTAAGGCGTGTACGTTGATTCTCCTTTTTACAGAAGTGAATTCGGATTAATACTCAGTGAGTTATATGCAGTTTGGTGAGACGCGTTTTCTCTGTTACGAACTGGGATCAGCGGAGTTTGTAAGTGCGATCGTGGTTTCATCGTTTCTCCGATCGGCACCAAATTTTGTGGGGAGCTTTGTGACGTCTAGATCTTGCTTTTCACCGTAGGGATTAAGAAGTTAACGGTTGGTTTATGTTTTAGGGCTTCGTTTCTGCGGCTGTAGTTTTTCTGGTGTTTCTGTCCTTTTGGTTCTTAGAGATTTTTGTTTGTGTGGTTTGTTGTAGGGCGTTGTTTGGCTGTTGCAGTCGCGAGGAGAGTTTTTCCTGGTTGTTTTTGTAGTTCAAATCACCTTGTTAAGGTGAGTGCGTGACCATGAGCTTATCTAAGCGATTGGGATTGAGTGACTTGTTGTGTGATGATTTGTAGGTGAAGTGGATGTTTAGTCCATTATAGAGTCTTTACAGGTTTTAAGTTTTTTTGGAATAAAACGAGCCGTTTTGGGATGCTGAAACACATTTAGAGATGTAGATTCATCTAGAAGTGTCAGATGTTTGGGATCATATGGACTATTTCAACCTTTAGATCTTTCTCAAATTTTGACACAGGACGGAGACGGATGTTAGCTTGCATTTTCAATTTACTTTGAGAAAATCTAACGGTTAATTTAAGAGTTATACGAGATTTACTGGAGACAAGTAATTCTGACGAGTAGTTGAAGCAGATGCAGAACTAAATGCTAAGAGTGTCAGACCGGTTGATCTGTATATGGACTGATCGATCCCTTACCTCGCATGCATTATCTGGCCCATGTTTGATCTGAAACACTATAGAACCGACCCAACTCGTCTCCTACTGTTTTTATACCCTAGGCTCGACTATTTAGCAGCTATCTTTCATAATTTCAGTTCTAAACATTGCTCTTTGCTTTCTAAATAATTTGGGGAAAATAATTCATCCTCTTGACACTTGGAGAAGATTTCTGAACCCTTTCTTATTATTTAAGCAAATTTATAATGTTTTCTTTCATATATATTTGCTTTTATTCAATTGCTATGTGTGAGTAGTTCTTCGATTGGGTTTTAGGAGTCTAAGTAGAATATTCAATAAATTTGTGGATTGATCTCTTCAATGGATTATATGGTTCTTCAGTTTACATGTTTTCAATGCTAGAATAGGATTGATCACCCTGTTTTAGAACTTAGGCTTTTATTTGTTTCAGAGATGTTCGACGAAATGAATGAATGAGTTTTAATTGAGCACTGTATTTCTAGCCTGCGAGAGTTGATGTTAGAATGGATTCTGAACGAAATGAACCTATTAGATAATGCGAAATTGACTAGGAAATTACAAATGGGAGTTTTGTAATTGAATAGTTGTGATTAATGTCTTGAGAGAGAATTAATCTGGAATTGTGTTCATATTTAAGAACTGTAACGCCCGTGTTCTGAAAATTAATAGGAGACTTGAATGTGTATAAGAATTAGGGTGGAGTCGGTTTAATTCCGGTTGATTTCCTAAACTGGTCGATTTGTTTAATTGAATCAAAGGAGATTTAATTAAAGTCGGTTTAGGTAAATTCTGGTTTAATCAGAATTAAACCAAAAACCCTAGTTTTATAAAGAACGCTTATTCTCTCTTTTGTTTTGTGGCTGTTGTTTCTGAGAGTTGAGTTGAGAAAAGGAGAAGGAGAAGTTCACTTGTGAGAAGGAGAGTGTTAGCTTTGCTTTGGTGTTTAAAGCAAGAGAAGCAGTTTCGTCACGTCTTGGTAGAATAGAGTTCCGACGTATCAAATCTTATCGAAAGGTAATGTATTTTGGTAGGTTTGTTCTTAAGGCGTGTACGTTGATTCTCCTTTTTACAGAAGTGAATTCGGATTAATACTCAGTGAGTTATATGCAGTTTGGTGAGACGCGTTTTCTCTGTTACGAACTGGGATCAGCGGAGTTTGTAAGTGCGATCGTGGTTTCATCGTTTCTCCGATCGGCACCAAATTTTGTGGGGAGCTTTGTGACGTCTAGATCTTGCTTTTCACCGTAGGGATTAAGAAGTTAACGGTTGGTTTATGTTTTAGGGCTTCGTTTCTGCGGCTGTAGTTTTTCTGGTGTTTCTGTCCTTTTGGTTCTTAGAGATTTTTGTTTGTGTGGTTTGTTGTAGGGCGTTGTTTGGCTGTTGCAGTCGCGAGGAGAGTTTTTCCTGGTTGTTTTTGTAGTTCAAATCACCTTGTTAAGGTGAGTGCGTGACCATGAGCTTATCTAAGCGATTGGGATTGAGTGACTTGTTGTGTGATGATTTGTAGGTGAAGTGGATGTTTAGTCCATTATAGAGTCTTTACAGGTTTTAAGTTTTTTTGGAATAAAACGAGCCGTTTTGGGATGCTGAAACACATTTAGAGATGTAGATTCATCTAGAAGTGTCAGATGTTTGGGATCATATGGACTATTTCAACCGTTAGATCTTTCTCAAATTTTGACACAGGACGGAGACGGATGTTAGCTTGCATTTTCAATTTACTTTGAGAAAATCTAACAAGTAATTTAAGAGTTATACGAGATTTACTGGAGACAAGTAATTCTGACGAGTAGTTGAAGCAGATGCAGAACTAAATGCTAAGAGTGTCAGACCGGTTGATCTGTATATGGACTGATCGATCCCTTACCTCGCATGCATTATCTGGCCCATGTTTGATCTGAAACACTATAGAACCGACCCAACTCGTCTCCTACTGTTTTTATACCCTAGGCTCGACTATTTAGCAGCTATCTTTCATAATTTCAGTTCTAAACATTGCTCTTTGCTTTCTAAATAATTTGGGGAAAATAATTCATCCTCTTGACACTTGGAGAAGATTTCTGAACCCTTTCTTATTATTTAAGCAAATTTATAATGTTTTCTTTCATATATATTTGCTTTTATTCAATTGCTATGTGTGAGTAGTTCTTCGATTGGGTTTTAGGAGTCTAAGTAGAATATTCAATAAATTTGTGGATTGATCTCTTCAATGGATTATATGGTTCTTCAGTTTACATGTTTTCAATGCTAGAATAGGATTGATCACCCTGTTTTAGAACTTAGGCTTTTATTTGTTTCAGAGATGTTCGACGAAATGAATGAATGAGTTTTAATTGAGCATTGTATTTCTAGCCTGCGAGAGTTGATGTTAGAATGGATTCTGAACGAAATGAACCTATTAGATAATGCGAAATTGACTAGGAAATTACAAATGGGAGTTTTGTAATTGAATAGTTGTGGTTAATGTCTTGAGAGAGAATTAATCTGGAATTGTGTTCATATTTAAGAACTGTAACGCCCGTGTTCTGAAAATTAATAGGAGACTTGAATGTGTATAAGAATTAGGGTGGAGTCGGTTTAATTCCGGTTGATTTCCTAAACTGGTCGATTTGTTTAATTGAATCAAAGGAGATTTAATTAAAGTCGGTTTAGGTAAATTCTGGTTTAATCAGAATTAAACCAAAAACCCTAGTTTTATAAAGATCGCTTATTCTCTCTTTTGTTTTGTGGCTGTTGTTTCTGAGAGTTGAGTTGAGAAAAGGAGAAGGAGAAGTTCACTTGTGAGAAGGAGAGTGTTAGCTTTGCTTTGGTGTTTAAAGCAAGAGAAGCAGTTTCGTCACGTCTTGGTAGAATAGAGTTCCGACGTATCAAATCTTATCGAAAGGTAATGTATTTTGGTAGGTTTGTTCTTAAGGCGTGTACGTTGATTCTCCTTTTTACAGAAGTGAATTCGGATTAATACTCAGTGAGTTATATGCAGTTTGGTGAGACGCGTTTTCTCTGTTGCGAACTGGGATCAGCGGAGTTTGTAAGTGCGATCGTGGTTTCATCGTTTCTCCGATCGGCACCAAATTTTGTGGGGAGCTTTGTGACGTCTAGATCTTGCTTTTCACCGTAGGGATTAAGAAGTTAACGGTTGGTTTATGTTTTAGGGCTTCGTTTCTGCGGCTGTAGTTTTTCTGGTGTTTCTGTCCTTTTGGTTCTTAGAGATTTTTGTTTGTGTGGTTTGTTGTAGGGCGTTGTTTGGCTGTTGCAGTCGCGAGGAGAGTTTTTCCTGGTTGTTTTTGTAGTTCAAATGACCTTGTTAAGGTGAGTGCGTGACCATGAGCTTATCTAAGCGATTGGGATTGAGTGACTTGTTGTGTGATGATTTGTAGGTGAAGTGGATGTTTAGTCCATTATAGAGTCTTTACAGGTTTTAAGTTTTTTTGGAATAAAACGAGCCGTTTTGGGATGCTGAAACACATTTAGAGATGTAGATTCATCTAGAAGTGTCAGATGTTTGGGATCATATGGACTATTTCAACCGTTAGATCTTTCTCAAATTTTGACACAGGACGGAGACGGATGTTAGCTTGCATTTTCAATTTACTTTGAGAAAATCTAACAAGTAATTTAAGAGTTATACGAGATTTACTGGAGACAAGTAATTCTGACGAGTAGTTGAAGCAGATGCAGAACTAAATGCTAAGAGTGTCAGACCGGTTGATCTGTATATGGACTGATCGATCCCTTACCTCGCATGCATTATCTGGCCCATGTTTGATCTGAAACACTATAGAACCGACCCAACTCGTCTCCTACTGTTTTTATACCCTAGGCTCGACTATTTAGCAGCTATCTTTCATAATTTCAGTTCTAAACATTGCTCTTTGCTTTCTAAATAATTTGGGGAAAATAATTCATCCTCTTGACACTTGGAGAAGATTTCTGAACCCTTTCTTATTATTTAAGCAAATTTATAATGTTTTCTTTCATATATATTTGCTTTTATTCAATTGCTATGTGTGAGTAGTTCTTCGATTGGGTTTTAGGAGTCTAAGTAGAATATTCAATAAATTTGTGGATTGATCTCTTCAATGGATTATATGGTTCTTCAGTTTACATGTTTTCAATGCTAGAATAAGATTGATCACCCTGTTTTAGAACTTAGGCTTTTATTTGTTTCAGAGATGTTCGACGAAATGAATGAATGAGTTTTAATTGAGCACTGTATTTCTAGCCTGCGAGAGTTGATGTTAGAATGGATTCTGAACGAAATGAACCTATTAGATAATGCGAAATTGACTAGGAAATTACAAATGGGAGTTTTGTAATTGAATAGTTGTGATTAATGTCTTGAGAGAGAATTAATCTGGAATTGTGTTCATATTTAAGAACTGTAACGCCCGTGTTCTGAAAATTAATAGGAGACTTGAATGTGTATAAGAATTAGGGTGGAGTCGGTTTAATTCCGGTTGATTTCCTAAACTGGTCGATTTGTTTAATTGAATCAAAGGAGATTTAATTAAAGTCGGTTTAGGTAAATTCTGGTTTAATCAGAATTAAACCAAAAACCCTAGTTTTATAAAGAACGCTTATTCTCTCTTTTGTTTTGTGGCTGTTGTTTCTGAGAGTTGAGTTGAGAAAAGGAGAAGGAGAAGTTCACTTGTGAGAAGGAGAGTGTTAGCTTTGCTTTGGTGTTTAAAGCAAGAGAAGCAGTTTCGTCACGTCTTGGTAGAATAGAGTTCCGACGTATCAAATCTTATCGAAAGGTAATGTATTTTGGTAGGTTTGTTCTTAAGGCGTGTACGTTGATTCTCCTTTTTACAGAAGTGAATTCGGATTAATACTCAGTGAGTTATATGCAGTTTGGTGAGACGCGTTTTCTCTGTTACGAACTGGGATCAGCGGAGTTTGTAAGTGCGATCGTGGTTTCATCGTTTCTCCGATCGGCACCAAATTTTGTGGGGAGCTTTGTGACGTCTAGATCTTGCTTTTCACCGTAGGGATTAAGAAGTTAACGGTTGGTTTATGTTTTAGGGCTTCGTTTCTGCGGCTGTAGTTTTTCTGGTGTTTCTGTCCTTTTGGTTCTTAGAGATTTTTGTTTGTGTGGTTTGTTGTAGGGCGTTGTTTGGCTGTTGCAGTCGCGAGGAGAGTTTTTCCTGGTTGTTTTTGTAGTTCAAATCACCTTGTTAAGGTGAGTGCGTGACCATGAGCTTATCTAAGCGATTGGGATTGAGTGACTTGTTGTGTGATGATTTGTAGGTGAAGTGGATGTTTAGTCCATTATAGAGTCTTTACAGGTTTTAAGTTTTTTTGGAATAAAACGAGCCGTTTTGGGATGCTGAAACACATTTAGAGATGTAGATTCATCTAGAAGTGTCAGATGTTTGGGATCATATGGACTATTTCAACCTTTAGATCTTTCTCAAATTTTGACACAGGACGGAGACGGATGTTAGCTTGCATTTTCAATTTACTTTGAGAAAATCTAACGGTTAATTTAAGAGTTATACGAGATTTACTGGAGACAAGTAATTCTGACGAGTAGTTGAAGCAGATGCAGAACTAAATGCTAAGAGTGTCAGACCGGTTGATCTGTATATGGACTGATCGATCCCTTACCTCGCATGCATTATCTGGCCCATGTTTGATCTGAAACACTATAGAACCGACCCAACTCGTCTCCTACTGTTTTTATACCCTAGGCTCGACTATTTAGCAGCTATCTTTCATAATTTCAGTTCTAAACATTGCTCTTTGCTTTCTAAATAATTTGGGGAAAATAATTCATCCTCTTGACACTTGGAGAAGATTTCTGAACCCTTTCTTATTATTTAAGCAAATTTATAATGTTTTCTTTCATATATATTTGCTTTTATTCAATTGCTATGTGTGAGTAGTTCTTCGATTGGGTTTTAGGAGTCTAAGTAGAATATTCAATAAATTTGTGGATTGATCTCTTCAATGGATTATATGGTTCTTCAGTTTACATGTTTTCAATGCTAGAATAGGATTGATCACCCTGTTTTAGAACTTAGGCTTTTATTTGTTTCAGAGATGTTCGACGAAATGAATGAATGAGTTTTAATTGAGCACTGTATTTCTAGCCTGCGAGAGTTGATGTTAGAATGGATTCTGAACGAAATGAACCTATTAGATAATGCGAAATTGACTAGGAAATTACAAATGGGAGTTTTGTAATTGAATAGTTGTGATTAATGTCTTGAGAGAGAATTAATCTGGAATTGTGTTCATATTTAAGAACTGTAACGCCCGTGTTCTGAAAATTAATAGGAGACTTGAATGTGTATAAGAATTAGGGTGGAGTCGGTTTAATTCCGGTTGATTTCCTAAACTGGTCGATTTGTTTAATTGAATCAAAGGAGATTTAATTAAAGTCGGTTTAGGTAAATTCTGGTTTAATCAGAATTAAACCAAAAACCCTAGTTTTATAAAGAACGCTTATTCTCTCTTTTGTTTTGTGGCTGTTGTTTCTGAGAGTTGAGTTGAGAAAAGGAGAAGGAGAAGTTCACTTGTGAGAAGGAGAGTGTTAGCTTTGCTTTGGTGTTTAAAGCAAGAGAAGCAGTTTCGTCACGTCTTGGTAGAATAGAGTTCCGACGTATCAAATCTTATCGAAAGGTAATGTATTTTGGTAGGTTTGTTCTTAAGGCGTGTACGTTGATTCTCCTTTTTACAGAAGTGAATTCGGATTAATACTCAGTGAGTTATATGCAGTTTGGTGAGACGCGTTTTCTCTGTTACGAACTGGGATCAGCGGAGTTTGTAAGTGCGATCGTGGTTTCATCGTTTCTCCGATCGGCACCAAATTTTGTGGGGAGCTTTGTGACGTCTAGATCTTGCTTTTCACCGTAGGGATTAAGAAGTTAACGGTTGGTTTATGTTTTAGGGCTTCGTTTCTGCGGCTGTAGTTTTTCTGGTGTTTCTGTCCTTTTGGTTCTTAGAGATTTTTGTTTGTGTGGTTTGTTGTAGGGCGTTGTTTGGCTGTTGCAGTCGCGAGGAGAGTTTTTCCTGGTTGTTTTTGTAGTTCAAATCACCTTGTTAAGGTGAGTGCGTGACCATGAGCTTATCTAAGCGATTGGGATTGAGTGACTTGTTGTGTGATGATTTGTAGGTGAAGTGGATGTTTAGTCCATTATAGAGTCTTTACAGGTTTTAAGTTTTTTTGGAATAAAACGAGCCGTTTTGGGATGCTGAAACACATTTAGAGATGTAGATTCATCTAGAAGTGTCAGATGTTTGGGATCATATGGACTATTTCAACCTTTAGATCTTTCTCAAATTTTGACACAGGACGGAGACGGATGTTAGCTTGCATTTTCAATTTACTTTGAGAAAATCTAACGGTTAATTTAAGAGTTATACGAGATTTACTGGAGACAAGTAATTCTGACGAGTAGTTGAAGCAGATGCAGAACTAAATGCTAAGAGTGTCAGACCGGTTGATCTGTATATGGACTGATCGATCCCTTACCTCGCATGCATTATCTGGCCCATGTTTGATCTGAAACACTATAGAACCGACCCAACTCGTCTCCTACTGTTTTTATACCCTAGGCTCGACTATTTAGCAGGTATCTTTCATAATTTCAGTTCTAAACATTGCTCTTTGCTTTCTAAATAATTTGGGGAAAATAATTCATCCTCTTGACACTTGGAGAAGATTTCTGAACCCTTTCTTATTATTTAAGCAAATTTATAATGTTTTCTTTCATATATATTTGCTTTTATTCAATTGCTATGTGTGAGTAGTTCTTCGATTGGGTTTTAGGAGTCTAAGTAGAATATTCAATAAATTTGTGGATTGATCTCTTCAATGGATTATATGGTTCTTCAGTTTACATGTTTTCAATGCTAGAATAGGATTGATCACCCTGTTTTAGAACTTAGGCTTTTATTTGTTTCAGAGATGTTCGACGAAATGAATGAATGAGTTTTAATTGAGCATTGTATTTATAGCCTGCGAGAGTTGATGTTAGAATGGATTCTGAACGAAATGAACCTATTAGATAATGCGAAATTGACTAGGAAATTACAAATGGGAGTTTTGTAATTGAATAGTTGTGATTAATGTCTTGAGAGAGAATTAATCTGGAATTGTGTTCATATTTAAGAACTGTAACGCCCGTGTTCTGAAAATTAATAGGAGACTTGAATGTGTATAAGAATTAGGGTGGAGTCGGTTTAATTCCGGTTGATTTCCTAAACTGGTCGATTTGTTTAATTGAATCAAAGGAGATTTAATTAAAGTCGGTTTAGGTAAATTCTGGTTTAATCAGAATTAAACCAAAAACCCTAGTTTTATAAAGAACGCTTATTCTCTCTTTTGTTTTGTGGCTGTTGTTTCTGAGAGTTGAGTTGAGAAAAGGAGAAGGAGAAGTTCACTTGTGAGAAGGAGAGTGTTAGCTTTGCTTTGGTGTTTAAAGCAAGAGAAGCAGTTTCGTCACGTCTTGGTAGAATAGAGTTCCGACGTATGAAATCTTATCGAAAGGTAATGACTTTTGGTGGGTTTGTTCTTAAGGCGGGTACGTTGATTCTCCTTTTTACAGAAGTGAATTCGGATTAATACTCAGTGAGTTATATGCAGTTTGGTGAGACGCGTTTTCTCTGTTGCGAACTGGGATCAGCGGAGTTTGTAAGTGCGATCGTGGTTTCATCGTTTCTCCGATCGGCACCAAATGTTGTGGGGAGCTTTGTGACGTCTAGATCTTGCTTTTCACCGTAGGGATTAAGAAGTTAACGGTTGGTTTATGTTTTAGGGCTTCGTTTCTGCGGCTGTAGTTTTTCTGGTGTTTCTGTCCTTTTGGTTCTTAGAGATTTTTGTTTGTGTGGTTTGTTGTAGGGCGTTGTTTGGCTGTTGCAGTCGCGAGGAGAGTTTTTCCTGGTTGTTTTTGTAGTTCAAATCACCTTATTAAGGTGAGTGCGTGACCATGAGCTTATCTAAGCGATTGGGATTGAGTGACTTGTTGTGTGATGATTTGTAGGTGAAGTGGATGTTTAGTCCATTATAGAGTCTTTACAGGTTTTAAGTTTTTTTGGAATAAAACGAGCCGTTTTGGGATGCTGAAACACATTTAGAGATGTAGATTCATCTAGAAGTGTCAGATGTTTGGGATCATATGGACTATTTCAACCTTTAGATCTTTCTCAAATTTTGACACAGGACGGAGACGGATGTTAGCTTGCATTTTCAATTTACTTTGAGAAAATCTAACGGTTAATTTAAGAGTTATACGAGATTTACTGGAGACAAGTAGTTCTGACGAGTAGTTGAAGCAGCTGCAGAACTAAATGCTAAGAGTGTCAGACCGGTTGATCTGTATATGGACTGATCGATCCCTTACCTCGCATGCATTATCTGGCCCATGTTTGATCTGAAACACTATAGAACCGACCCAACTCGTCTCCTACTGTTTTTATACCCTAGGCTCGACTATTTAGCAGCTATCTTTCATAATTTCAGTTCTAAACATTGCTCTTTGCTTTCTAAATAATTTGGGGAAAATAATTCATCCTCTTGACACTTGGAGAAGATTTCTGAACCCTTTCTTATTATTTAAGCAAATTTATAATGTTTTCTTTCATATATATTTGCTTTTATTCAATTGCTATGTGTGAGTAGTTCTTTGATTGGGTTTTAGGAGTCTAAGTAGAATATTCAATAAATTTGTGGATTGATCTCTTCAATGGATTATATGGTTCTTCAGTTTACATGTTTTCAATGCTAGAATAGGATTGATCACCCTGTTTTAGAACTTAGGCTTTTATTTGTTTCAGAGATGTTCGACGAAATGAATGAATGAGTTTTAATTGAGCACTGTATTTCTAGCCTACGAGAGTTGATGTTAGAATGGATTCTGAACGAAATGAACCTATTAGATAATGCGAAATTGACTAGGAAATTACAAATGGGAGTTTTGTAATTGAATAGTTGTGATTAATGTCTTGAGAGAGAATTAATCTGGAGTTGTGTTCATATTTAAGAACTGTAACGCCCGTGTTCTGAAAATTAATAGGAGACTTGAATGTGTATAAGAATTAGGGTGGAGTCGGTTTAATTCCGGTTGATTTCCTAAACTGGTCGATTTGTTTAATTGAATCAAAGGAGATTTAATTAAAGTCGGTTTAGGTAAATTCTGGTTTAATCAGAATTAAACCAAAAACCCTAGTTTTATAAAGAACGCTTATTCTCTCTTTTGTTTTGTGGCTGTTGTTTCTGAGAGTTGAGTTGAGAAAAGGAGAAGGAGAAGTTCACTTGTGAGAAGGAGAGTGTTAGCTTTGCTTTGGTGTTTAAAGCAAGAGAAGCAGTTTCGTCACGTCTTGGTAGAATAGAGTTCCGACGTATCAAATCTTATCGAAAGGTAATGAATTTTGGTAGGTTTGTTCTTAAGGCGTGTACGTTGATTCTCCTTTTTACAGAAGTGAATTCGGATTAATACTCAGTGAGGTATATGCAGTTTCGTGAGACGCGTTTTCTCTGTTGCGAACTGGGATCAGCGGAGTTTGTAAGTGCGATCGTGGTTTCATCGTTTCTCCGATCGGCACCAAATTTTGTGGGGAGCTTTGTGACGTCTAGATCTTGCTTTTCACCGTAGGGATTAAGAAGTTAACGGTTGGTTTATGTTTTAGGGCTTCGTTTCTGCGGCTGTAGTTTTTCTGGTGTTTCTGTCCTTTTGGTTCTTAGAGATTTTTGTTTGTGTGGTTTGTTGTAGGGCGTTGTTTGGCTGTTGCAGTCGCGAGGAGAGTTTTTCCTGGTTGTTTTTGTAGTTCAAATCACCTTGTTAAGGTGAGTGCGTGACCATGAGCTTATCTAAGCGATTGGGATTGAGTGACTTGTTGTGTGATGATTTGTAGGTGAAGTGGATGTTTAGTCCATTATAGAGTCTTTACAGGTTTTAAGTTTTTTTGGAATAAAACGAGCCGTTTTGGGATGCTGAAACACATTTAGAGATGTAGATTCATCTAGAAGTGTCAGATGTTTGGGATCATATGGACTATTTCAACCGTTAGATCTTTCTCAAATTTTGACACAGGACGGAGACGGATGTTAGCTTGCATTTTCAATTTACTTAGAGAAAATCTAACGGTTAATTTAAGAGTTATACGAGATTTACTGGAGACAAGTAGTTCTGACGAGTAGTTGAAGCAGCTGCAGAACTAAATGCTAAGAGTGTCAGACCGGTTGATCTGTATATGGACTGATCGATCCCTTACCTCGCATGCATTATCTGGCCCATGTTTGATCTGAAACACTATAGAACCGACCCAACTCGTCTCCTACTGTTTTTATACCCTAGGCTCGACTATTTAGCAGCTATCTTTCATAATTTCAGTTCTAAACATTGCTCTTTGCTTTCTAAATAATTTGGGGAAAATAATTCATCCTCTTGACACTTGGAGAAGATTTCTGAACCCTTTCTTATTATTTAAGCAAATTTATAATGTTTTCTTTCATATATATTTGCTTTTATTCAATTGCTATGTGTGAGTAGTTCTTTGATTGGGTTTTAGGAGTCTAAGTAGAATATTCAATAAATTTGTGGATTGATCTCTTCAATGGATTATATGGTTCTTCAGTTTACATGTTTTCAATGCTAGAATAGGATTGATCACCCTGTTTTAGAACTTAGGCTTTTATTTGTTTCAGAGATGTTCGACGAAATGAATGAATGAGTTTTAATTGAGCACTGTATTTCTAGCCTACGAGAGTTGATGTTAGAATGGATTCTGAACGAAATGAACCTATTAGATAATGCGAAATTGACTAGGAAATTACAAATGGGAGTTTTGTAATTGAATAGTTGTGATTAATGTCTTGAGAGAGAATTAATCTGGAGTTGTGTTCATATTTAAGAACTGTAACGCCCGTGTTCTGAAAATTAATAGGAGACTTGAATGTGTATAAGAATTAGGGTGAGTCGGTTTAATTCCGGTTGATTTCCTAAACTGGTCGATTTGTTTAATTGAATCAAAGGAGATTTAATTAAAGTCGGTTTAGGTAAATTCTGGTTTAATCAGAATTAAACCAAAAACCCTAGTTTTATAAAGAACGCTTATTCTCTCTTTTGTTTTGTGGCTGTTGTTTCTGAGACTTGAGTTGAGAAAAGGAGAAGGAGAAGTTCACTTGTGAGAAGGAGAGTGTTAGCTTTGCTTTGGTGTTTAAAGCAAGAGAAGCAGTTTCGTCACGTCTTGGTAGAATAGAGTTCCGACGTATCAAATCTTATCGAAAGGTAATGAATTTTGGTAGGTTTGTTCTTAAGGCGTGTACGTTGATTCTCCTTTTTACAGAAGTGAATTCGGATTAATACTCAGTGAGGTATATGCAGTTTGGTGAGACGCGTTTTCTCTGTTGCGAACTGGGATCAGCGGAGTTTGTAAGTGCGATCGTGGTTTCATCGTTTCTCCGATCGGCACCAAATTTTGTGGGGAGCTTTGTGACGTCTAGATCTTGCTTTTCACCGTAGGGATTAAGAAGTTAACGGTTGGTTTATGTTTTAGGGCTTCGTTTCTGCGGCTGTAGTTTTTCTGGTGTTTCTGTCCTTTTGGTTCTTAGAGATTTTTGTTTGTGTGGTTTGTTGTAGGGCGTTGTTTGGCTGTTGCAGTCGCGAGGAGAGTTTTTCCTGGTTGTTTTTGTAGTTCAAATCACCTTGTTAAGGTGAGTGCGTGACCATGAGCTTATCTAAGCGATTGGGATTGAGTGACTTGTTGTGTGATGATTTGTAGGTGAAGTGGATGTTTAGTCCATTATAGAGTCTTTACAGGTTTTAAGTTTTTTTGGAATAAAACGAGCCGTTTTGGGATGCTGAAACACATTTAGAGATGTAGATTCATCTAGAAGTGTCAGATGTTTGGGATCATATGGACTATTTCAACCGTTAGATCTTTCTCAAATTTTGACACAGGACGGAGACGGATGTTAGCTTGCATTTTCAATTTACTTTGAGAAAATCTAACGGTTAATTTAAGAGTTATACGAGATTTACTGGAGACAAGTAGTTCTGACGAGTAGTTGAAGCAGATGCAGAACTAAATGCTAAGAGTGTCAGACCGGTTGATCTGTATATGGACTGATCGATCCCTTACCTCGCATGCATTATCTGGCCCATGTTTGATCTGAAACACTATAGAACCGACCCAACTCGTCTCCTACTGTTTTTATACCCTAGGCTCGACTATTTAGCAGCTATCTTTCATAATTTCAGTTCTAAACATTGCTCTTTGCTTTCTAAATAATTTGGGGAAAATAATTCATCCTCTTGACACTTGGAGAAGATTTCTGAACCCTTTCTTATTATTTAAGCAAATTTATAATGTTTTCTTTCATATATATTTGCTTTTATTCAATTGCTATGTGTGAGTAGTTCTTCGATTGGGTTTTAGGAGTCTAAGTAGAATATTCAATAAATTTGTGGATTGATCTCTTCAATGGATTATATGGTTCTTCAGTTTACATGTTTTCAATGCTAGAATAGGATTGATCACCCTGTTTTAGAACCTAGGCTTTTATTTATTTCAGAGATGTTCGACGAAATGAATGAATGAGTTTTAATTGAGCATTGTATTTCTAGCCTGCGAGAGTTGATGTTAGAATGGATTCTGAACGAAATGAACCTATTAGATAATGCGAAATTGACTAGGAAATTACAAATGGGAGTTTTGTAATTGAATAGTTGTGATTAATGTCTTGAGAGAGAATTAATCTGGAATTGTGTTCATATTTAAGAACTGTAACGCCCGTGTTCTGAAAATTAATAGGAGACTTGAATGTGTATAAGAATTAGGGTGGAGTCGGTTTAATTCCGGTTGATTTCCTAAACTGGTCGATCTGTTTAATTGAATCAAAGGAGATTTAATTAAAGTCGGTTTAGGTAAATTCTGGTTTAATCAGAATTAAACCAAAAACCCTAGTTTTATAAAGAACGCTTATTCTCTCTTTTGTTTTGTGGCTGTTGTTTCTGAGAGTTGAGTTGAGAAAAGGAGAAGGAGAAGTTCACTTGTGGGAAGGAGAGTGTTAGCTTTGCTTTGGTGTTTAAAGCAAGAGAAGCAGTTTCGTCACGTCTTAGTAGAATAGAGTTCCGACGTATCAAATCTTATCGAAAGGTAATGAATTTTGGTAGGTTTATTCTTAAGGCGTGTACGTTGATTCTCCTTTTTACAGAAGTGAATTCGGATTAATACTCAGTGAGTTATATGCAGTTTGGTGAGACGCGTTTTCTCTGTTGCGAACTGGGATCAGCGGAGTTTGTAAGTGCGATCGTGGTTTCATCGTTTCTCCGATCGGCACCAAATTTTGTGGGGAGCTTTGTGACGTCTAGATCTTGCTTTTCACCGTAGGGATTAAGAAGTTAACGGTTGGTTTATGTTTTAGGGCTTCGTTTCTGCGGCTGTAGTTTTTCTGGTGTTTCTGTCCTTTTGGTTCTTAGAGATTTTTGTTTGTGTGGTTTGTTGTAGGGCGTTGTTTGGCTGTTGCAGTCGCGAGGAGAGTTTTTCCTGGTTGTTTTTGTAGTTCAAATCACCTTGTTAAGGTGAGTGCGTGACCATGAGCTTATCTAAGCGATTGGGATTGAGTGACTTGTTGTGTGATGATTTGTAGGTGAAGTGGATGTTTAGTCCATTATAGAGTCTTTACAGGTTTTAAGTTTTTTTGGAATAAAACGAGCCGTTTTGGGATGCTGAAACACATTTAGAGATGTAGATTCATCTAGAAGTGTCAGATGTTTGGGATCATATGGACTATTTCAACCGTTAGATCTTTCTCAAATTTTGACACAGGACGGAGACGGATGTTAGCTTGCATTTTCAATTTACTTTGAGAAAATCTAACGGTTAATTTAAGAGTTATACGAGATTTACTGGAAACAAGTAATTCTGACGAGTAGTTGAAGCAGATGCAGAACTAAATGCTAAGAGTGTCAGACCGGTTGATCTGTATATGGACTGATCGATCCCTTACCTCGCATGCATTATCTGGCCCATGTTTGATCTGAAACACTATAGAACCGACCCAACTCGTCTTCTACTGTTTTTATACCCTAGGCTCGACTATTTAGCAGCTATCTTTCATAATTTCAGTTCTAAACATTGCTCTTTGCTTTCTAAATAATTTGGGGAAAATAATTCATCCTCTTGACACTTGGAGAAGATTTCTGAACCCTTTCTTATTATTTAAGCAAATTTATAATGTTTTCTTTCATATATATTTGCTTTTATTCAATTGCTATGTGTGAGTAGTTCTTCGATTGGGTTTTAGGAGTCTAAGTAGAATATTCAATAAATTTGTGGATTGATCTCTTCAATGGATTATATGGTTCTTCAGTTTACATGTTTTCAATGCTAGAATAGGATTGATCACCCTGTTTTAGAACTTAGGCTTTTATTTGTTTCAGAGATGTTCGACGAAATGAATGAATGAGTTTTAATTGAGCATTGTATTTCTAGCCTGCGAGAGTTGATGTTAGAATGGATTCTGAACGAAATGAACCTATTAGATAATGCGAAATTGACTAGGAAATTACAAATGGGATTTTGTAATTGAATAGTTGTGATTAATGTCTTGAGAGAGAATTAATCTGGAATTGTGTTCATATTTAAGAACTGTAACGCCCGTGTTCTGAAAATTAATAGGAGACTTGAATGTGTATAAGAATTAGGGTGGAGTCGGTTTAATTCCGGTTGATTTCCTAAACTGGTCGATTTGTTTAATTGAATCAAAGGAGATTTAATTAAAGTCGGTTTAGGTAAATTCTGGTTTAATCAGAATTAAACCAAAAACTCTAGTTTTATAAAGAACGCTTATTCTCTCTTTTGTTTTGTGGCTGTTGTTTCTTAGAGTTGAGTTGAGAAAAGGAGAAGGAGAAGTTCACTTGTGAGAAGGAGAGTGTTAGCTTTGCTTTGGTGTTTAAAGCAAGAGAAGCAGTTTCGTCACGTCTTGGTAGAATAGAGTTCCGACGTATCAAATCTTATCGAAAGGTAATGAATTTTGTTAGGTTTGTTCTTAAGGCGTGTACGTTGATTCTCCTTTTTACAGAAGTGAATTCGGATTAATACTCAGTGAGTTATATGCAGTTTGGTGAGACGCGTTTTCTCTGTTGCGAACTGGGATCAGCGAAGTTTGTAAGTGCGATCGTGGTTTCATCGTTTCTCCGATCGGCACCAAATTTTGTGGGGAGCTTTGTTACGTCTAGATCTTGCTTTTCACCGTAGGGATTAAGAAGTTAACGGTTGGTTTATGTTTTAGGGCTTCGTTTCTGCGGCTGTAGTTTTTCTGGTGTTTCTGTCCTTTTGGTTCTTAGAGATTTTTGTTTGTGTAGTTTGTTGTAGGGCGTTGTTTGGCTGTTGCAGTCGCGAGGAGAGTTTTTCCTGGTTGTTTTTGTAGTTCAAATGACCTTGTTAAGGTGAGTGCGTGACCATGAGCTTATCTAAGCGATTGGAATTGAGTGACTTGTTGTGTGATGATTTGTAGGTGAAATGGATGTTTAGTCCATTATAGAGTCTTTACAGGTTTTAAGTTTTTTTGGAATAAAACGAGCCGTTTTGGGATGCTGAAACACATTTAGAGATGTAGATTCATCTAGAAGTGTCAGATGTTTGGGATCATATGGACTATTTCAACCGTTAGATCTTTCTCAAATTTTGACACAGGACGGAGACGGATGTTAACTTGCATTTTCAATTTACTTTGAGAAAATCTAACGGTTAATTTAAGAGTTATACGAGATTTACTGGAGACAAGTAATTCTGACGAGTAGTTGAAGCAGATGCAGAACTAAATGCTAAGAGTGTCAGACCGGTTGATCTGTATATGGACTGATCGATCCCTTACCTCGCATGCATTATCTGGCCCATGTTTGATCTGAAACACTATAGAACCGACCCAACTCGTCTCCTACTGTTTTTATACCCTAGGCTCGACTATTTAGCAGCTATCTTTCATAATTTCAGTTCTAAACATTGCTCTTTGCTTTCTAAATAATTTGGGGAAAATAATTCATCCTCTTGACACTTGGAGAAGATTTCTGAACCCTTTCTTATTATTTAAGCAAATTTATAATGTTTTCTTTCATATATATTTGCTTTTATTCAATTGCTATGTGTGAGTAGTTCTTCGATTGGGTTTTAGGAGTCTAAGTAGAATATTCAATAAATTTGTGGATTGATCTCTTCAATGGATTATATGGTTCTTCAGTTTACATGTTTTCAATGCTAGAATAGGATTGATCACCCTGTTTTAGAACTTAGGCTTTTATTTGTTTCAGAGATGTTCGACGAAATGAATGAATGAGTTTTAATTGAGCATTGTATTTCTAGCCTGCGAGAGTTGATGTTAGAATGGATTCTGAACGAAATGAACCTATTAGATAATGCGAAATTGACTAGGAAATTACAAATGGGATTTTGTAATTGAATAGTTGTGATTAATGTCTTGAGAGAGAATTAATCTGGAATTGTGTTCATATTTAAGAACTGTAACGCCCGTGTTCTGAAAATTAATAGGAGACTTGAATGTGTATAAGAATTAGGGTGGAGTCGGTTTAATTCCGGTTGATTTCCTAAACTGGTCGATTTGTTTAATTGAATCAAAGGAGATTTAATTAAAGTCGGTTTAGGTAAATTCTGGTTTAATCAGAATTAAACCAAAAACCCTAGTTTTATAAAGAACGCTTATTCTCTCTTTTGTTTTGTGGCTGTTGTTTCTTAGAGTTGAGTTGAGAAAAGGAGAAGGAGAAGTTCACTTGTGAGAAGGAGAGTGTTAGCTTTGCTTTGGTGTTTAAAGCAAGAGAAGCAGTTTCGTCACGTCTTGGTAGAATAGAGTTCCGACGTATCAAATCTTATCGAAAGGTAATGAATTTTGTTAGGTTTGTTCTTAAGGCGTGTACGTTGATTCTCCTTTTTACAGAAGTGAATTCGGATTAATACTCAGTGAGTTATATGCAGTTTGGTGAGACGCGTTTTCTCTGTTGCGAACTGGGATCAGCGAAGTTTGTAAGTGCGATCGTGGTTTCATCGTTTCTCCGATCGGCACCAAATTTTGTGGGGAGCTTTGTGACGTCTAGATCTTGCTTTTCACCGTAGGGATTAAGAAGTTAACGATTGGTTTATGTTTTAGGGCTTCGTTTCTGCGGCTGTAGTTTTTCTGGTGTTTCTGTCCTTTTGGTTCTTAGAGATTTTTGTTTGTGTAGTTTGTTGTAGGGCGTTGTTTGGCTGTTGCAGTCGCGAGGAGAGTTTTTCCTGGTTGTTTTTGTAGTTCAAATGACCTTGTTAAGGTGAGTGCGTGACCATGAGCTTATCTAAGCGATTGGAATTGAGTGACTTGTTGTGTGATGATTTGTAGGTGAAATGGATGTTTAGTCCATTATAGAGTCTTTACAGGTTTTAAGTTTTTTTGGAATAAAACGAGCCGTTTTGGGATGCTGAAACACATTTAGAGATGTAGATTCATCTAGAAGTGTCAGATGTTTGGGATCATATGGACTATTTCAACCGTTAGATCTTTCTCAAATTTTGACACAGGACGGAGACGGATGTTAGCTTGCATTTTCAATTTACTTTGAGAAAATCTAACGGTTAATTTAAGAGTTATACGAGATTTACTGGAGACAAGTAATTCTGACGAGTAGTTGAAGCAGATGCAGAACTAAATGCTAAGAGTGTCAGACCGGTTGATCTGTATATGGACTGATCGATCCCTTACCTCGCATGCATTATCTGGCCCATGTTTGATCTGAAACACTATAGAACCGACCCAACTCGTCTCCTACTGTTTTTATACCCTAGGCTCGACTATTTAGCAGCTATCTTTCATAATTTCAGTTCTAAACATTGCTCTTTGCTTTCTAAATAATTTGGGGAAAATAATTCATCCTCTTGACACTTGGAGAAGATTTCTGAACCCTTTCTTATTATTTAAGCAAATTTATAATGTTTTCTTTCATATATATTTGCTTTTATTCAATTGCTATGTGTGAGTAGTTCTTCGATTGGGTTTTAGGAGTCTAAGTAGAATATTCAATAAATTTGTGGATTGATCTCTTCAATGGATTATATGGTTCTTCAGTTTACATGTTTTCAATGCTAGAATAGGATTGATCACCCTGTTTTAGAACTTAGGCTTTTATTTGTTTCAGAGATGTTCGACGAAATGAATGAATGAGTTTTAATTGAGCATTGTATTTCTAGCCTGCGAGAGTTGATGTTAGAATGGATTCTGAACGAAATGAACCTATTAGATAATGCGAAATTGACTAGGAAATTACAAATGGGATTTTGTAATTGAATAGTTGTGATTAATGTCTTGAGAGAGAATTAATCTGGAATTGTGTTCATATTTAAGAACTGTAACGCCCGTGTTCTGAAAATTAATAAGAGACTTGAATGTGTATAAGAATTAGGGTGGAGTCGGTTTAATTCCGGTTGATTTCCTAAACTGGTCGATTTGTTTAATTGAATCAAAGGAGATTTAATTAAAGTCGGTTTAGGTAAATTCTGGTTTAATCAGAATTAAACCAAAAACCCTAGTTTTATAAAGAACGCTTATTCTCTCTTTTGTTTTGTGGCTGTTGTTTCTTAGAGTTGAGTTGAGAAAAGGAGAAGGAGAAGTTCACTTGTGAGAAGGAGAGTGTTAGCTTTGCTTTGGTGTTTAAAGCAAGAGAAGCAGTTTCGTCACGTCTTGGTAGAATAGAGTTCCGACGTATCAAATCTTATCGGAAGGTAATGAATTTTGTTAGGTTTGTTCTTAAGGCGTGTACGTTGATTCTCCTTTTTACAGAAGTGAATTCGGATTAATACTCAGTGAGTTATATGCAGTTTGGTGAGACGCGTTTTCTCTGTTGCGAACTGGGATCAGCGAAGTTTGTAAGTGCGATCGTGGTTTCATCGTTTCTCCGATCGGCACCAAATTTTGTGGGGAGCTTTGTGACGTCTAGATCTTGCTTTTCACCGTAGGGATTAAGAAGTTAACGGTTGGTTTATGTTTTAGGGCTTCGTTTCTGCGGCTGTAGTTTTTCTGGTGTTTCTGTCCTTTTGGTTCTTAGAGATTTTTGTTTGTGTAGTTTGTTGTAGGGCGTTGTTTGGCTGTTGCAGTCGCGAGGAGAGTTTTTCCTGGTTGTTTTTGTAGTTCAAATGACCTTGTTAAGGTGAGTGCGTGACCATGAGCTTATCTAAGCGATTGGAATTGAGTGACTTGTTGTGTGATGATTTGTAGGTGAAATGGATGTTTAGTCCATTATAGAGTCTTTACAGGTTTTAAGTTTTTTTGGAATAAAACGAGCCGTTTTGGGATGCTGAAACACATTTAGAGATGTAGATTCATCTAGAAGTGTCAGATGTTTGGGATCATATGGACTATTTCAACCGTTAGATCTTTCTCAAATTTTGACACAAGACGGAGACGGATGTTAGCTTGCATTTTCAATTTACTTTGAGAAAATCTAACGGTTAATTTAAGAGTTATACGAGATTTACTGGAGACAAGTAATTCTGACGAGTAGTTGAAGCAGATGCAGAACTAAATGCTAAGAGTGTCAGACCGGTTGATCTGTATATGGACTGATCGATCCCTTACCTCGCATGCATTATCTGGCCCATGTTTGATCTGAAACACTATAGAACCGACCCAACTCGTCTCCTACTGTTTTTATACCCTAGGCTCGACTATTTAGCAGCTATCTTTCATAATTTCAGTTCTAAACATTGCTCTTTGCTTTCTAAATAATTTGGGGAAAATAATTCATCCTCTTGACACTTGGAGAAGATTTCTGAACCCTTTCTTATTATTTAAGCAAATTTATAATGTTTTCTTTCATATATATTTGCTTTTATTCAATTGCTATGTGTGAGTAGTTCTTCGATTGGGTTTTAGGAGTCTAAGTAGAATATTCAATAAATTTGTGGATTGATCTCTTCAATGGATTATATGGTTCTTCAGTTTACATGTTTTCAATGCTAGAATAGGATTGATCACCCTGTTTTAGAACTTAGGCTTTTATTTGTTTCAGAGATGTTCGACGAAATGAATGAATGAGTTTTAATTGAGCATTGTATTTCTAGCCTGCGAGAGTTGATGTTAGAATGGATTCTGAACGAAATGAACCTATTAGATAATGCGAAATTGACTAGGAAATTACAAATGGGATTTTGTAATTGAATAGTTGTGATTAATGTCTTGAGAGAGAATTAATCTGGAATTGTGTTCATATTTAAGAACTGTAACGCCCGTGTTCTGAAAATTAATAGGAGACTTGAATGTGTATAAGAATTAGGGTGGAGTCGGTTTAATTCCGGTTGATTTCCTAAACTGGTCGATTTGTTTAATTGAATCAAAGGAGATTTAATTAAAGTCGGTTTAGGTAAATTCTGGTTTAATCAGAATTAAACCAAAAACCCTAGTTTTATAAAGAACGCTTATTCTCTCTTTTGTTTTGTGGCTGTTGTTTCTTAGAGTTGAGTTGAGAAAAGGAGAAGGAGAAGTTCACTTGTGAGAAGGAGAGTGTTAGCTTTGCTTTGGTGTTTAAAGCAAGAGAAGCAGTTTCGTCACGTCTTGGTAGAATAGAGTTCCGACGTATCAAATCTTTTCGAAAGGTAATGAATTTTGTTAGGTTTGTTCTTAAGGCGTGTACGTTGATTCTCCTTTTTACAGAAGTGAATTCGGATTAATACTCAGTGAGTTATATGCAGTTTGGTGAGACGCGTTTTCTCTGTTGCGAACTGGGATCAGCGAAGTTTGTAAGTGCGATCGTGGTTTCATCGTTTCTCCGATCGGCACCAAATTTTGTGGGGAGCTTTGTGACGTCTAGATCTTGCTTTTCACCGTAGGGATTAAGAAGTTAACGGTTGGTTTATGTTTTAGGGCTTCGTTTCTGCGGCTGTAGTTTTTCTGGTGTTTCTGTCCTTTTGGTTCTTAGAGATTTTTGTTTGTGTAGTTTGTTGTAGGGCGTTGTTTGGCTGTTGCAGTCGCGAGGAGAGTTTTTCCTGGTTGTTTTTGTAGTTCAAATGACCTTGTTAAGGTGAGTGCGTGACCATGAGCTTATCTAAGCGATTGGAATTGAGTGACTTGTTGTGTGATGATTTGTAGGTGAAATGGATGTTTAGTCCATTATAGAGTCTTTACAGGTTTTAAGTTTTTTTGGAATAAAACGAGCCGTTTTGGGATGCTGAAACACATTTAGAGATGTAGATTCATCTAGAAGTGTCAGATGTTTGGGATCATATGGACTATTTCAACCGTTAGATCTTTCTCAAATTTTGACACAGGACGGAGACGGATGTTAGCTTGCATTTTCAATTTACTTTGAGAAAATCTAACGGTTAATTTAAGAGTTATACGAGATTTACTGGAGACAAGTAATTCTGACGAGTAGTTGAAGCAGATGCAGAACTAAATGCTAAGAGTGTCAGACCGGTTGATCTGTATATGGACTGATCGATCCCTTACCTCGCATGCATTATCTGGCCCATGTTTGATCTGAAACACTATAGAACCGACCCAACTCGTCTCCTACTGTTTTTATACCCTAGGCTCGACTATTTAGCAGCTATCTTTCATAATTTCAGTTCTAAACATTGCTCTTTGCTTTCTAAATAATTTGGGGAAAATAATTCATCCTCTTGACACTTGGAGAAGATTTCTGAACCCTTTCTTATTATTTAAGCAAATTTATAATGTTTTCTTTCATATATATTTGCTTTTATTCAATTGCTATGTGTGAGTAGTTCTTCGATTGGGTTTTAGGAGTCTAAGTAGAATATTCAATAAATTTGTGGATTGATCTCTTCAATGGATTATATGGTTCTTCAGTTTACATGTTTTCAATGCTAGAATAGGATTGATCACCCTGTTTTAGAACTTAGGCTTTTATTTGTTTCAGAGATGTTCGACGAAATGAATGAATGAGTTTTAATTGAGCATTGTATTTCTAGCCTGCGAGAGTTGATGTTAGAATGGATTCTGAACGAAATGAACCTATTAGATAATGCGAAATTGACTAGGAAATTACAAATGGGAGTTTTGTAATTGAATAGTTGTGATTAATGTCTTGAGAGAGAATTAATCTGGAATTGTGTTCATATTTAAGAGTTGTAACGCCCGTGTTCTGAAAATTAATAGGAGACTTGAATGTGTATAAGAATTATGGTGGAGTCGGTTTAATTCCGGTTGATTTCCTAAACTGGTCGATTTGTTTAATTGAATCAAAGGAGATTTAATTAAAGTCGGTTTAGGTAAATTCTGGTTTAATCAGAATTAAACCAAAAACCCTAGTTTTATAAAGAACGCTTATTCTCTCTTTTGTTTTGTGGCTGTTGTTTCTGAGAGTTGAGTTGAGAAAAGGAGAAGGAGAAGTTCACTTGTGAGAAGGAGAGTGTTAGCTTTGCTTTGGTGTTTAAAGCAAGAGAAGCAGTTTCGTCACGTCTTGGTAGAATAGAGTTCCGACGTATCAAATCTTATCGAAAGGTAATGAATTTTGGTAGGTTTGTTCTTAAGGCGTGTACGTTGATTCTCCTTTTTACAGAAGTGAATTCGGATTAATACTCAGTGAGTTATATGCAGTTTGGTGAGACGCGTTTTCTCTGTTGCGAACTGGGATCAGCGGAGTTTGTAAGTGCGATCGTGGTTTCATCGTTTCTCCGATCGGCACCAAATTTTGTGGGGAGCTTTGTGACGTCTAGATCTTGCTTTTCACCGTAGGGATTAAGAAGTTAACGGTTGGTTTATGTTTTAGGGCTTCGTTTCTGCGGCTGTAGTTTTTCTGGTGTTTCTGTCCTTTTGGTTCTTAGAGATTTTTGTTTGTGTGGTTTGTTGTAGGGCGTTGTTTGGCTGTTGCAGTCGCGAGGAGAGTTTTTTCTGGTTGTTTTTGTAGTTCAAATCACCTTGTTAAGGTGAGTGCGTGACCATGAGCTTATCTAAGCGATTGGGATTGAGTGACTTGTTGTGTGATGATTTGTAGGTGAAATGGATGTTTAGTCCATTATAGAGTCTTTACAGGTTTTAAGTTTTTTTGGAATAAAACGAGCCGTTTTGGGATGCTGAAACACATTTAGAGATGTAGATTCATCTAGAAGTGTCAGATGTTTGGGATCATATGGACTATTTCAACCGTTAGATCTTTCTCAAATTTTGACACAGGACGGAGACGGATGTTAGCTTGCATTTTCAATTTACTTTGAGAAAATCTAACGGTTAATTTAAGAGTTATACGAGATTTACTGGAGACAAGTAATTCTGACGAGTAGTTGAAGCAGATGCAGAACTAAATGCTAAGAGTGTCAGACCGGTTGATCTGTATATGGACTGATCGATCCCTTACCTCGCATGCATTATCTGGCCCATGTTTGATCTGAAACACTATAGAACCGACCCAACTCGTCTCCTACTGTTTTTATACCCTAGGCTCGACTATTTAGCAGCTATCTTTCATAATTTCAGTTCTAAACATTGCTCTTTGCTTTCTAAATAATTTGGGGAAAATAATTCATCCTCTTGACACTTGGAGAAGATTTCTGAACCCTTTCTTATTATTTAAGCAAATTTATAATGTTTTCTTTCATATATATTTGCTTTTATTCAATTGCTATGTGTGAGTAGTTCTTCGATTGGGTTTTAGGAGTCTAAGTAGAATATTCAATAAATTTGTGGATTGATCTCTTCAATGGATTATATGGTTCTTCAGTTTACATGTTTTCAATGCTAGAATAGGATTGATCACCCTGTTTTAGAACTTAGGCTTTTATTTGTTTCAGAGATGTTCGACGAAATGAATGAATGAGTTTTAATTGAGCATTGTATTTCTAGCCTGCGAGAGTTGATGTTAGAATGGATTCTGAACGAAATGAACCTATTAGATAATGCGAAATTGACTAGGAAATTACAAATGGGATTTTGTAATTGAATAGTTGTGATTAATGTCTTGAGAGAGAATTAATCTGGAATTGTGTTCATATTTAAGAACTGTAACGCCCGTGTTCTGAAAATTAATAGGAGACTTGAATGTGTATAAGAATTAGGGTGGAGTCGGTTTAATTCCGGTTGATTTCCTAAACTGGTCGATTTGTTTAATTGAATCAAAGGAGATTTAATTAAAGTCGGTTTAGGTAAATTCTGGTTTAATCAGAATTAAACCAAAAACCCTAGTTTTATAAAGAACGCTTATTCTCTCTTTTGTTTTGTGGCTGTTGTTTCTTAGAGTTGAGTTGAGAAAAGGAGAAGGAGAAGTTCACTTGTGAGAAGGAGAGTGTTAGCTTTGCTTTGGTGTTTAAAGCAAGAGAAGCAGTTTCGTCACGTCTTGGTAGAATAGAGTTCCGACGTATCAAATCTTTTCGAAAGGTAATGAATTTTGTTAGGTTTGTTCTTAAGGCGTGTACGTTGATTCTCCTTTTTACAGAAGTGAATTCGGATTAATACTCAGTGAGTTATATGCAGTTTGGTGAGACGCGTTTTCTCTGTTGCGAACTGGGATCAGCGAAGTTTGTAAGTGCGATCGTGGTTTCATCGTTTCTCCGATCGGCACCAAATTTTGTGGGGAGCTTTGTGACGTCTAGATCTTGCTTTTCACCGTAGGGATTAAGAAGTTAACGGTTGGTTTATGTTTTAGGGCTTCGTTTCTGCGGCTGTAGTTTTTCTGGTGTTTCTGTCCTTTTGGTTCTTAGAGATTTTTGTTTGTGTAGTTTGTTGTAGGGCGTTGTTTGGCTGTTGCAGTCGCGAGGAGAGTTTTTCCTGGTTGTTTTTGTAGTTCAAATGACCTTGTTAAGGTGAGTGCGTGACCATGAGCTTATCTAAGCGATTGGAATTGAGTGACTTGTTGTGTGATGATTTGTAGGTGAAATGGATGTTTAGTCCATTATAGAGTCTTTACAGGTTTTAAGTTTTTTTGGAATAAAACGAGCCGTTTTGGGATGCTGAAACACATTTAGAGATGTAGATTCATCTAGAAGTGTCAGATGTTTGGGATCATATGGACTATTTCAACCGTTAGATCTTTCTCAAATTTTGACACAGGACGGAGACGGATGTTAGCTTGCATTTTCAATTTACTTTGAGAAAATCTAACGGTTAATTTAAGAGTTATACGAGATTTACTGGAGACAAGTAATTCTGACGAGTAGTTGAAGCAGATGCAGAACTAAATGCTAAGAGTGTCAGACCGGTTGATCTGTATATGGACTGATCGATCCCTTACCTCGCATGCATTATCTGGCCCATGTTTGATCTGAAACACTATAGAACCGACCCAACTCGTCTCCTACTGTTTTTATACCCTAGGCTCGACTATTTAGCAGCTATCTTTCATAATTTCAGTTCTAAACATTGCTCTTTGCTTTCTAAATAATTTGGGGAAAATAATTCATCCTCTTGACACTTGGAGAAGATTTCTGAACCCTTTCTTATTATTTAAGCAAATTTATAATGTTTTCTTTCATATATATTTGCTTTTATTCAATTGCTATGTGTGAGTAGTTCTTCGATTGGGTTTTAGGAGTCTAAGTAGAATATTCAATAAATTTGTGGATTGATCTCTTCAATGGATTATATGGTTCTTCAGTTTACATGTTTTCAATGCTAGAATAGGATTGATCACCCTGTTTTAGAACTTAGGCTTTTATTTGTTTCAGAGATGTTCGACGAAATGAATGAATGAGTTTTAATTGAGCATTGTATTTCTAGCCTGCGAGAGTTGATGTTAGAATGGATTCTGAACGAAATGAACCTATTAGATAATGCGAAATTGACTAGGAAATTACAAATGGGAGTTTTGTAATTGAATAGTTGTGATTAATGTCTTGAGAGAGAATTAATCTGGAATTGTGTTCATATTTAAGAGTTGTAACGCCCGTGTTCTGAAAATTAATAGGAGACTTGAATGTGTATAAGAATTATGGTGGAGTCGGTTTAATTCCGGTTGATTTCCTAAACTGGTCGATTTGTTTAATTGAATCAAAGGAGATTTAATTAAAGTCGGTTTAGGTAAATTCTGGTTTAATCAGAATTAAACCAAAAACCCTAGTTTTATAAAGAACGCTTATTCTCTCTTTTGTTTTGTGGCTGTTGTTTCTGAGAGTTGAGTTGAGAAAAGGAGAAGGAGAAGTTCACTTGTGAGAAGGAGAGTGTTAGCTTTGCTTTGGTGTTTAAAGCAAGAGAAGCAGTTTCGTCACGTCTTGGTAGAATAGAGTTCCGACGTATCAAATCTTATCGAAAGGTAATGAATTTTGGTAGGTTTGTTCTTAAGGCGTGTACGTTGATTCTCCTTTTTACAGAAGTGAATTCGGATTAATACTCAGTGAGTTATATGCAGTTTGGTGAGACGCGTTTTCTCTGTTGCGAACTGGGATCAGCGGAGTTTGTAAGTGCGATCGTGGTTTCATCGTTTCTCCGATCGGCACCAAATTTTGTGGGGAGCTTTGTGACGTCTAGATCTTGCTTTTCACCGTAGGGATTAAGAAGTTAACGGTTGGTTTATGTTTTAGGGCTTCGTTTCTGCGGCTGTAGTTTTTCTGGTGTTTCTGTCCTTTTGGTTCTTAGAGATTTTTGTTTGTGTGGTTTGTTGTAGGGCGTTGTTTGGCTGTTGCAGTCGCGAGGAGAGTTTTTTCTGGTTGTTTTTGTAGTTCAAATCACCTTGTTAAGGTGAGTGCGTGACCATGAGCTTATCTAAGCGATTGGGATTGAGTGACTTGTTGTGTGATGATTTGTAGGTGAAATGGATGTTTAGTCCATTATAGAGTCTTTACAGGTTTTAAGTTTTTTTGGAATAAAACGAGCCGTTTTGGGATGCTGAAACACATTTAGAGATGTAGATTCATCTAGAAGTGTCAGATGTTTGGGATCATATGGACTATTTCAACCGTTAGATCTTTCTCAAATTTTGACACAGGACGGAGACGGATGTTAGCTTGCATTTTCAATTTACTTTGAGAAAATCTAACGGTTAATTTAAGAGTTATACGAGATTTACTGGAGACAAGTAATTTTGACGAGTAGTTGAAGCAGATGCAGAACTAAATGCTAAGAGTGTCAGACCGGTTGATCTGTATATGGACTGATCGATCCCTTACCTCGCATGCATTATCTGGCCCATGTTTGATCTGAAACACTATAGAACCGACCCAACTCGTCTCCTACTGTTTTTATACCCTAGGCTCGACTATTTAGCAGCTATCTTTCATAATTTCAGTTCTAAACATTGCTCTTTGCTTTCTAAATAATTTGGGGAAAATAATTCATCCTCTTGACACTTGGAGAAGATTTCTGAACCCTTTCTTATTATTTAAGCAAATTTATAATGTTTTCTTTCATATATATTTGCTTTTATTCAATTGCTATGTGTGAGTAGTTCTTCGATTGGGTTTTAGGAGTCTAAGTAGAATATTCAATAAATTTGTGGATTGATCTCTTCAATGGATTATATGGTTCTTCAGTTTACATGTTTTCAATGCTAGAATAGGATTGATCACCCTGTTTTAGAACTTAGGCTTTTATTTGTTTTAGAGATGTTCGACGAAATGAATGAATGAGTTTTAATTGAGCATTGTATTTCTAGCCTGCGAGAGTTGATGTTAGAATGGATTCTGAACGAAATGAACCTATTAGATAATGCGAAATTGACTAGGAAATTACAAATGGGAGTTTTGTAATTGAATAGTTGTGATTAATGTCTTGAGAGAGAATTAATCTGGAATTGTGTTCATATTTAAGAACTGTAACGCCCGTGTTCTGAAAATTAATAGGAGACTTGAATGTGTATAAGAATTAGGGTGGAGTCAGTTTAATTCCGGTTGATTTCCTAAACTGGTCGATTTGTTTAATTGAATCAAAGGAGATTTAATTAAAGTCGGTTTAGGTAAATTCTGGTTTAATCAGAATTAAACCAAAAACCCTAGTTTTACAAAGAACGCTTATTCTCTCTTTTGTTTTGTGGCTGTTGTTTCTGAGAGTTGAGTTGAGAAAAGGAGAAGGAGAAGTTCACTTGTGAGAAGGAGAGTGTTAGCTTTGCTTTGGTGTTTAAAGCAAGAGAAGCAGTTTCGTCACGTCTTGGTAGAATAGAGTTCCGACGTATCAAATCTTATCGAAAGGTAATGAATTTTGTTAGGTTTGTTCTTAAGGCGTGTACGTTGATTCTCCTTTTTACAGAAGTGAATTCGGATTAATACTCAGTGAGTTATATGCAGTTTGGTGAGACGCGTTTTCTCTGTTGCGAACTGGGATCAGCGGAGTTTGTAAGTGCGATCGTGGTTTCATCATTTCTCCGATCGGCACAAAATTTTGTGGGGAGCTTTGTGACGTCTAGATCTTGGTTTTCACCGTAGGGATTAAGAAGTTAACGGTTGGTTTATGTTTTAGGGCTTCGTTTCTGCGGCTGTAGTTTTTCTGGTGTTTCTGTCCTTTTGGTTCTTAGAGATTTTTGTTTGTGTGGTTTGTTGTAGGGCGTTGTTTGGCTGTTGCAGTCGCGAGGAGAGTTTTTCCTGGTTGTTTTGTAGTTCAAATCACCTTGTTAAGGTGAGTGCGTGACCATGAGCTTATCTAAGCGATTGGGATTGAGTGACTTGTTGTGTGATGATTTGTAGGTGAAGTGGATGTTTAGTCCATTATAGAGTCTTTACAGGTTTTAAGTTTTTTTGGAATAAAACGAGCCGTTTTGGGATGCTGAAACACATTTAGAGATGTAGATTCATCTAGAAGTGTCAGATGTTTGGGATCATATGGACTATTTCAACCGTTAGATCTTTCTCAAATTTTGACACAGGACGGAGACGGATGTTAGCTTGCATTTTCAATTTACTTTGAGAAAATCTAACGGTTAATTTAAGAGTTATACGAGATTTACTGGAGACAAGTAATTCTGACGAGTAGTTGAAGCAGATGCAGAACTAAATGCTAAGAGTGTCAGACCGGTTGATCTGTATATGGACTGATCGATCCCTTACCTCGCATGCATTATCTGGCCCATGTTTGATCTGAAACACTATAGAACCGACCCAACTCGTCTCCTACTGTTTTTATACCCTAGGCTCGACTATTTAGCAGCTATCTTTCATAATTTCAGTTCTAAACATTGCTCTTTGCTTTCTAAATAATTTGGGGAAAATAATTCATCCTCTTGACACTTGGAGAAGATTTCTGAACCCTTTCTTATTATTTAAGCAAATTTATAATGTTTTCTTTCATATATATTTGCTTTTATTCAATTGCTATGTGTGAGTAGTTCTTCGATTGGGTTTTAGGAGTCTAAGTAGAATATTCAATAAATTTGTGGATTGATCTCTTCAATGGATTATATGGTTCTTCAGTTTACATGTTTTCAATGCTAGAATAGGATTGATCACCCTGTTTTAGAACTTAGGCTTTTATTTGTTTCAGAGATGTTCGACGAAATGAATGAATGAGTTTTAATTGAGCATTGTATTTCTAGCCTGCGAGAGTTGATGTTAGAATGGATTCTGAACGAAATGAACCTATTAGATAATGCGAAATTGACTAGGAAATTACAAATGGGAGTTTTGTAATTGAATAGTTGTGATTAATGTCTTGAGAGAGAATTAATCTGGAATTGTGTTCATATTTAAGAGTTGTAACGCCCGTGTTCTGAAAATTAATAGGAGACTTGAATGTGTATAAGAATTATGGTGGAGTCGGTTTAATTCCGGTTGATTTCCTAAACTGGTCGATTTGTTTAATTGAATCAAAGGAGATTTAATTAAAGTCGGTTTAGGTAAATTCTGGTTTAATCAGAATTAAACCAAAAACCCTAGTTTTATAAAGAACGCTTATTCTCTCTTTTGTTTTGTGGCTGTTGTTTCTGAGAGTTGAGTTGAGAAAAGGAGAAGGAGAAGTTCACTTGTGAGAAGGAGAGTGTTAGCTTTGCTTTGGTGTTTAAAGCAAGAGAAGCAGTTTCGTCACGTCTTGGTAGAATAGAGTTCCGACGTATCAAATCTTATCGAAAGGTAATGAATTTTGGTAGGTTTGTTCTTAAGGCGTGTACGTTGATTCTCCTTTTTACAGAAGTGAATTCGGATTAATACTCAGTGAGTTATATGCAGTTTGGTGAGACGCGTTTTCTCTGTTGCGAACTGGGATCAGCGGAGTTTGTAAGTGCGATCGTGGTTTCATCGTTTCTCCGATCGGCACCAAATTTTGTGGGGAGCTTTGTGACGTCTAGATCTTGCTTTTCACCGTAGGGATTAAGAAGTTAACGGTTGGTTTATGTTTTAGGGCTTCGTTTCTGCGGCTGTAGTTTTTCTGGTGTTTCTGTCCTTTTGGTTCTTAGAGATTTTTGTTTGTGTGGTTTGTTGTAGGGCGTTGTTTGGCTGTTGCAGTCGCGAGGAGAGTTTTTCCTGGTTGTTTTTGTAGTTCAAATCACCTTGTTAAGGTGAGTGCGTGACCATGAGCTTATCTAAGCGATTGGGATTGAGTGACTTGTTGTGTGATGATTTGTAGGTGAAATGGATGTTTAGTCCATTATAGAGTCTTTACAGGTTTTAAGTTTTTTTTGGAATAAAACGAGCCGTTTTGGGATGCTGAAACACATTTAGAGATGTAGATTCATCTAGAAGTGTCAGATGTTTGGGATCATATGGACTATTTCAACCGTTAGATCTTTCTCAAATTTTGACACAGGACGGAGACGGATGTTAGCTTGCATTTTCAATTTACTTTGAGAAAATCTAACGGTTAATTTAAGAGTTATACGAGATTTACTGGAGACAAGTAATTTTGACGAGTAGTTGAAGCAGATGCAGAACTAAATGCTAAGAGTGTCAGACCGGTTGATCTGTATATGGACTGATCGATCCCTTACCTCGCATGCATTATCTGGCCCATGTTTGATCTGAAACACTATAGAACCGACCCAACTCGTCTCCTACTGTTTTTATACCCTAGGCTCGACTATTTAGCAGCTATCTTTCATAATTTCAGTTCTAAACATTGCTCTTTGCTTTCTAAATAATTTGGGGAAAATAATTCATCCTCTTGACACTTGGAGAAGATTTCTGAACCCTTTCTTATTATTTAAGCAAATTTATAATGTTTTCTTTCATATATATTTGCTTTTATTCAATTGCTATGTGTGAGTAGTTCTTCGATTGGGTTTTAGGAGTCTAAGTAGAATATTCAATAAATTTGTGGATTGATCTCTTCAATGGATTATATGGTTCTTCAGTTTACATGTTTTCAATGCTAGAATAGGATTGATCACCCTGTTTTAGAACTTAGGCTTTTATTTGTTTTAGAGATGTTCGACGAAATGAATGAATGAGTTTTAATTGAGCATTGTATTTCTAGCCTGCGAGAGTTGATGTTAGAATGGATTCTGAACGAAATGAACCTATTAGATAATGCGAAATTGACTAGGAAATTACAAATGGGAGTTTTGTAATTGAATAGTTGTGATTAATGTCTTGAGAGAGAATTAATCTGGAATTGTGTTCATATTTAAGAACTGTAACGCCCGTGTTCTGAAAATTAATAGGAGACTTGAATGTGTATAAGAATTAGGGTGGAGTCAGTTTAATTCCGGTTGATTTCCTAAACTGGTCGATTTGTTTAATTGAATCAAAGGAGATTTAATTAAAGTCGGTTTAGGTAAATTCTGGTTTAATCAGAATTAAACCAAAAACCCTAGTTTTACAAAGAACGCTTATTCTCTCTTTTGTTTTGTGGCTGTTGTTTCTGAGAGTTGAGTTGAGAAAAGGAGAAGGAGAAGTTCACTTGTGAGAAGGAGAGTGTTAGCTTTGCTTTGGTGTTTAAAGCAAGAGAAGCAGTTTCGTCACGTCTTGGTAGAATAGAGTTCCGACGTATCAAATCTTATCGAAAGGTAATGAATTTTGGTAGGTTTGTTCTTAAGGCGTGTACGTTGATTCTCCTTTTTACAGAAGTGAATTCGGATTAATACTCAGTGAGTTATATGCAGTTTGGTGAGACGCGTTTTCTCTGTTGCGAACTGGAATCAGCGGAGTTTGTAAGTGCGATCGTGGTTTCATCATTTCTCCGATCGGCACAAAATTTTGTGGGGAGCTTTGTGACGTCTAGATCTTGGTTTTCACCGTAGGGATTAAGAAGTTAACGGTTGGTTTATGTTTTAGGGCTTCGTTTCTGCGGCTGTAGTTTTTCTGGTGTTTCTGTCCTTTTGGTTCTTAGAGATTTTTGTTTGTGTGGTTTGTTGTAGGGCGTTGTTTGGCTGTTGCAGTCGCGAGGAGAGTTTTTCCTGGTTGTTTTGTAGTTCAAATCACCTTGTTAAGGTGAGTGCGTGACCATGAGCTTATCTAAGCGATTGGGATTGAGTGACTTGTTGTGTGATGATTTGTAGGTGAAGTGGATGTTTAGTCCATTATAGAGTCTTTACAGGTTTTAAGTTTTTTTGGAATAAAACGAGCCGTTTTGGGATGCTGAAACACATTTAGAGATGTAGATTCATCTAGAAGTGTCAGATGTTTGGGATCATATGGACTATTTCAACCGTTAGATCTTTCTCAAATTTTGACACAGGACGGAGACGGATGTTAGCTTGCATTTTCAATTTACTTTGAGAAAATCTAACGGTTAATTTAAGAGTTATACGAGATTTACTGGAGACAAGTAATTCTGACGAGTAGTTGAAGCAGATGCAGAACTAAATGCTAAGAGTGTCAGACCGGTTGATCTGTATATGGACTGATCGATCCCTTACCTCGCATGCATTATCTGGCCCATGTTTGATCTGAAACACTATAGAACCGACCCAACTCGTCTCCTACTGTTTTTATACCCTAGGCTCGACTATTTAGCAGCTATCTTTCATAATTTCAGTTCTAAACATTGCTCTTTGCTTTCTAAATAATTTGGGGAAAATAATTCATCCTCTTGACACTTGGAGAAGATTTCTGAACCCTTTCTTATTATTTAAGCAAATTTATAATGTTTTCTTTCATATATATTTGCTTTTATTCAATTGCTATGTGTGAGTAGTTCTTCGATTGGGTTTTAGGAGTCTAAGTAGAATATTCAATAAATTTGTGGATTGATCTCTTCAATGGATTATATGGTTCTTCAGTTTACATGTTTTCAATGCTAGAATAGGATTGATCACCCTGTTTTAGAACTTAGGCTTTTATTTGTTTTAGAGATGTTCGACGAAATGAATGAATGAGTTTTAATTGAGCATTGTATTTCTAGCCTGCGAGAGTTGATGTTAGAATGGATTCTGAACGAAATGAACCTATTAGATAATGCGAAATTGACTAGGAAATTACAAATGGGAGTTTTGTAATTGAATAGTTGTGATTAATGTCTTGAGAGAGAATTAATCTGGAATTGTGTTCATATTTAAGAACTGTAACGCCCGTGTTCTGAAAATTAATAGGAGACTTGAATGTGTATAAGAATTAGGGTGGAGTCGGTTTAATTCCGGTTGATTTCCTAAACTGGTCGATTTGTTTAATTGAATCAAAGGAGATTTAATTAAAGTCGGTTTAGGTAAATTCTGGTTTAATCAGAATTAAACCAAAAACCCTAGTTTTACAAAGAACGCTTATTCTCTCTTTTGTTTTGTGGCTGTTGTTTCTGAGAGTTGAGTTGAGAAAAGGAGAAGGAGAAGTTCACTTGTGAGAAGGAGAGTGTTAGCTTTGCTTTGGTGTTTAAAGCAAGAGAAGCAGTTTCGTCACGTCTTGGTAGAATAGAGTTCCGACGTATCAAATCTTATCGAAAGGTAATGAATTTTGGTAGGTTTGTTCTTAAGGCGTGTACGTTGATTCTCCTTTTTACAGAAGTGAATTCGGATTAATACTCAGTGAGTTATATGCAGTTTGGTGAGACGCGTTTTCTCTGTTGCGAACTGGAATCAGCGGAGTTTGTAAGTGCGATCGTGGTTTCATCATTTCTCCGATCGGCACAAAATTTTGTGGGGAGCTTTGTGACGTCTAGATCTTGGTTTTCACCGTAGGGATTAAGAAGTTAACGGTTGGTTTATGTTTTAGGGCTTCGTTTCTGCGGCTGTAGTTTTTCTGGTGTTTCTGTCCTTTTGGTTCTTAGAGATTTTTGTTTGTGTGGTTTGTTGTAGGGCGTTGTTTGGCTGTTGCAGTCGCGAGGAGAGTTTTTCCTGGTTGTTTTGTAGTTCAAATCACCTTGTTAAGGTGAGTGCGTGACCATGAGCTTATCTAAGCGATTGGGATTGAGTGACTTGTTGTGTGATGATTTGTAGGTGAAGTGGATGTTTAGTCCATTATAGAGTCTTTACAGGTTTTAAGTTTTTTTGGAATAAAACGAGCCGTTTTGGGATGCTGAAACACATTTAGAGATGTAGATTCATCTAGAAGTGTCAGATGTTTGGGATCATATGGACTATTTCAACCGTTAGATCTTTCTCAAATTTTGACACAGGACGGAGACGGATGTTAGCTTGCATTTTCAATTTACTTTGAGAAAATCTAACGGTTAATTTAAGAGTTATACGAGATTTACTGGAGACAAGTAATTCTGACGAGTAGTTGAAGCAGATGCAGAACTAAATGCTAAGAGTGTCAGACCGGTTGATCTGTATATGGACTGATCGATCCCTTACCTCGCATGCATTATCTGGCCCATGTTTGATCTGAAACACTATAGAACCGACCCAACTCGTCTCCTACTGTTTTTATACCCTAGGCTCGACTATTTAGCAGCTATCTTTCATAATTTCAGTTCTAAACATTGCTCTTTGCTTTCTAAATAATTTGGGGAAAATAATTCATCCTCTTGACACTTGGAGAAGATTTCTGAACCCTTTCTTATTATTTAAGCAAATTTATAATGTTTTCTTTCATATATATTTGCTTTTATTCAATTGCTATGTGTGAGTAGTTCTTCGATTGGGTTTTAGGAGTCTAAGTAGAATATTCAATAAATTTGTGGATTGATCTCTTCAATGGATTATATGGTTCTTCAGTTTACATGTTTTCAATGCTAGAATAGGATTGATCACCCTGTTTTAGAACTTAGGCTTTTATTTGTTTTAGAGATGTTCGACGAAATGAATGAATGAGTTTTAATTGAGCATTGTATTTCTAGCCTGCGAGAGTTGATGTTAGAATGGATTCTGAACGAAATGAACCTATTAGATAATGCGAAATTGACTAGGAAATTACAAATGGGAGTTTTGTAATTGAATAGTTGTGATTAATGTCTTGAGAGAGAATTAATCTGGAATTGTGTTCATATTTAAGAACTGTAACGCCCGTGTTCTGAAAATTAATAGGAGACTTGAATGTGTATAAGAATTAGGGTGGAGTCGGTTTAATTCCGGTTGATTTCCTAAACTGGTCGATTTGTTTAATTGAATCAAAGGAGATTTAATTAAAGTCGGTTTAGGTAAATTCTGGTTTAATCAGAATTAAACCAAAAACCCTAGTTTTACAAAGAACGCTTATTCTCTCTTTTGTTTTGTGGCTGTTGTTTCTGAGAGTTGAGTTGAGAAAAGGAGAAGGAGAAGTTCACTTGTGAGAAGGAGAGTGTTAGCTTTGCTTTGGTGTTTAAAGCAAGAGAAGCAGTTTCGTCACGTCTTGGTAGAATAGAGTTCCGACGTATCAAATCTTATCGAAAGGTAATGAATTTTGGTAGGTTTGTTCTTAAGGCGTGTACGTTGATTCTCCTTTTTACAGAAGTGAATTCGGATTAATACTCAGTGAGTTATATGCAGTTTGGTGAGACGCGTTTTCTCTGTTGCGAACTGGAATCAGCGGAGTTTGTAAGTGCGATCGTGGTTTCATCATTTCTCCGATCGGCACCAAATTTTGTGGGGAGCTTTGTGACGTCTAGATCTTGGTTTTCACCGTAGGGATTAAGAAGTTAACGGTTGGTTTATGTTTTAGGGCTTCGTTTCTGCGGCTGTAGTTTTTCTGGTGTTTCTGTCCTTTTGGTTCTTAGAGATTTTTGTTTGTGTGGTTTGTTGTAGGGCGTTGTTTGGCTGTTGCAGTCGCGAGGAGAGTTTTTCCTGGTTGTTTTGTAGTTCAAATCACCTTGTTAAGGTGAGTGCGTGACCATGAGCTTATCTAAGCGATTGGGATTGAGTGACTTGTTGTGTGATGATTTGTAGGTAAAGTGGATGTTTAGTCCATTATAGAGTCTTTACAGGTTTTAAGTTTTTTTGGAATAAAACGAGCCGTTTTGGGATGCTGAAACACATTTAGAGATGTAGATTCATCTAGAAGTGTCAGATGTTTGGGATCATATGGACTATTTCAACCGTTAGATCTTTCTCAAATTTTGACACAGGACGGAGACGGATGTTAGCTTGCATTTTCAATTTACTTTGAGAAAATCTAACGGTTAATTTAAGAGTTATACGAGATTTACTGGAGACAAGTAATTCTGACGAGTAGTTGAAGCAGATGCAGAACTAAATGCTAAGAGTGTCAGACCGGTTGATCTGTATATGGACTGATCGATCCCTTACCTCGCATGCATTATCTGGCCCATGTTTGATCTGAAACACTATAGAACCGACCCAACTCGTCTCCTACTGTTTTTATACCCTAGGCTCGACTATTTAGCAGCTATCTTTCATAATTTCAGTTCTAAACATTGCTCTTTGCTTTCTAAATAATTTGGGGAAAATAATTCATCCTCTTGACACTTGGAGAAGATTTCTGAACCCTTTCTTATTATTTAAGCAAATTTATAATGTTTTCTTTCATATATATTTGCTTTTATTCAATTGCTATGTGTGAGTAGTTCTTCGATTGGGTTTTAGGAGTCTAAGTAGAATATTCAATAAATTTGTGGATTGATCTCTTCAATGGATTATATGGTTCTTCAGTTTACATGTTTTCAATGCTAGAATAGGATTGATCACCCTGTTTTAGAACTTAGGCTTTTATTTGTTTTAGAGATGTTCGACGAAATGAATGAATGAGTTTTAATTGAGCATTGTATTTCTAGCCTGCGAGAGTTGATGTTAGAATGGATTCTGAACGAAATGAACCTATTAGATAATGCGAAATTGACTAGGAAATTACAAATGGGAGTTTTGTAATTGAATAGTTGTGATTAATGTCTTGAGAGAGAATTAATCTGGAATTGTGTTCATATTTAAGAACTGTAACGCCCGTGTTCTGAAAATTAATAGGAGACTTGAATGTGTATAAGAATTAGGGTGGAGTCAGTTTAATTCCGGTTGATTTCCTAAACTGGTCGATTTGTTTAATTGAATCAAAGGAGATTTAATTAAAGTCGGTTTAGGTAAATTCTGGTTTAATCAGAATTAAACCAAAAACCCTAGTTTTACAAAGAACGCTTATTCTCTCTTTTGTTTTGTGGCTGTTGTTTCTGAGAGTTGAGTTGAGAAAAGGAGAAGGAGAAGTTCACTTGTGAGAAGGAGAGTGTTAGCTTTGCTTTGGTGTTTAAAGCAAGAGAAGCAGTTTCGTCACGTCTTGGTAGAATAGAGTTCCGACGTATCAAATCTTATCGAAAGGTAATGAATTTTGGTAGGTTTGTTCTTAAGGCGTGTACGTTGATTCTCCTTTTTACAGAAGTGAATTCGGATTAATACTCAGTGAGTTATATGCAGTTTGGTGAGACGCGTTTTCTCTGTTGCGAACTGGAATCAGCGGAGTTTGTAAGTGCGATCGTGGTTTCATCATTTCTCCGATCGGCACAAAATTTTGTGGGGAGCTTTGTGACGTCTAGATCTTGGTTTTCACCGTAGGGATTAAGAAGTTAACGGTTGGTTTATGTTTTAGGGCTTCGTTTCTGCGGCTGTAGTTTTTCTGGTGTTTCTGTCCTTTTGGTTCTTAGAGATTTTTGTTTGTGTGGTTTGTTGTAGGGCGTTGTTTGGCTGTTGCAGTCGCGAGGAGAGTTTTTCCTGGTTGTTTTGTAGTTCAAATCACCTTGTTAAGGTGAGTGCGTGACCATGAGCTTATCTAAGCGATTGGGATTGAGTGACTTGTTGTGTGATGATTTGTAGGTGAAGTGGATGTTTAGTCCATTATAGAGTCTTTACAGGTTTTAAGTTTTTTTGGAATAAAACGAGCCGTTTTGGGATGCTGAAACACATTTAGAGATGTAGATTCATCTAGAAGTGTCAGATGTTTGGGATCATATGGACTATTTCAACCGTTAGATCTTTCTCAAATTTTGACACAGGACGGAGACGGATGTTAGCTTGCATTTTCAATTTACTTTGAGAAAATCTAACGGTTAATTTAAGAGTTATACGAGATTTACTGGAGACAAGTAATTCTGACGAGTAGTTGAAGCAGATGCAGAACTAAATGCTAAGAGTGTCAGACCGGTTGATCTGTATATGGACTGATCGATCCCTTACCTCGCATGCATTATCTGGCCCATGTTTGATCTGAAACACTATAGAACCGACCCAACTCGTCTCCTACTGTTTTTATACCCTAGGCTCGACTATTTAGCAGCTATCTTTCATAATTTCAGTTCTAAACATTGCTCTTTGCTTTCTAAATAATTTGGGGAAAATAATTCATCCTCTTGACACTTGGAGAAGATTTCTGAACCCTTTCTTATTATTTAAGCAAATTTATAATGTTTTCTTTCATATATATTTGCTTTTATTCAATTGCTATGTGTGAGTAGTTCTTCGATTGGGTTTTAGGAGTCTAAGTAGAATATTCAATAAATTTGTGGATTGATCTCTTCAATGGATTATATGGTTCTTCAGTTTACATGTTTTCAATGCTAGAATAGGATTGATCACCCTGTTTTAGAACTTAGGCTTTTATTTGTTTTAGAGATGTTCGACGAAATGAATGAATGAGTTTTAATTGAGCATTGTATTTCTAGCCTGCGAGAGTTGATGTTAGAATGGATTCTGAACGAAATGAACCTATTAGATAATGCGAAATTGACTAGGAAATTACAAATGGGAGTTTTGTAATTGAATAGTTGTGATTAATGTCTTGAGAGAGAATTAATCTGGAATTGTGTTCATATTTAAGAACTGTAACGCCCGTGTTCTGAAAATTAATAGGAGACTTGAATGTGTATAAGAATTAGGGTGGAGTCGGTTTAATTCCGGTTGATTTCCTAAACTGGTCGATTTGTTTAATTGAATCAAAGGAGATTTAATTAAAGTCGGTTTAGGTAAATTCTGGTTTAATCAGAATTAAACCAAAAACCCTAGTTTTACAAAGAACGCTTATTCTCTCTTTTGTTTTGTGGCTGTTGTTTCTGAGAGTTGAGTTGAGAAAAGGAGAAGGAGAAGTTCACTTGTGAGAAGGAGAGTGTTAGCTTTGCTTTGGTGTTTAAAGCAAGAGAAGCAGTTTCGTCACGTCTTGGTAGAATAGAGTTCCGACGTATCAAATCTTATCGAAAGGTAATGAATTTTGGTAGGTTTGTTCTTAAGGCGTGTACGTTGATTCTCCTTTTTACAGAAGTGAATTCGGATTAATACTCAGTGAGTTATATGCAGTTTGGTGAGACGCGTTTTCTCTGTTGCGAACTGGAATCAGCGGAGTTTGTAAGTGCGATCGTGGTTTCATCATTTCTCCGATCGGCACCAAATTTTGTGGGGAGCTTTGTGACGTCTAGATCTTGGTTTTCACCGTAGGGATTAAGAAGTTAACGGTTGGTTTATGTTTTAGGGCTTCGTTTCTGCGGCTGTAGTTTTTCTGGTGTTTCTGTCCTTTTGGTTCTTAGAGATTTTTGTTTGTGTGGTTTGTTGTAGGGCGTTGTTTGGCTGTTGCAGTCGCGAGGAGAGTTTTTCCTGGTTGTTTTGTAGTTCAAATCACCTTGTTAAGGTGAGTGCGTGACCATGAGCTTATCTAAGCGATTGGGATTGAGTGACTTGTTGTGTGATGATTTGTAGGTAAAGTGGATGTTTAGTCCATTATAGAGTCTTTACAGGTTTTAAGTTTTTTTGGAATAAAACGAGCCGTTTTGGGATGCTGAAACACATTTAGAGATGTAGATTCATCTAGAAGTGTCAGATGTTTGGGATCATATGGACTATTTCAACCGTTAGATCTTTCTCAAATTTTGACACAGGACGGAGACGGATGTTAGCTTGCATTTTCAATTTACTTTGAGAAAATCTAACGGTTAATTTAAGAGTTATACGAGATTTACTGGAGACAAGTAATTCTGACGAGTAGTTGAAGCAGATGCAGAACTAAATGCTAAGAGTGTCAGACCGGTTGATCTGTATATGGACTGATCGATCCCTTACCTCGCATGCATTATCTGGCCCATGTTTGATCTGAAACACTATAGAACCGACCCAACTCGTCTCCTACTGTTTTTATACCCTAGGCTCGACTATTTAGCAGCTATCTTTCATAATTTCAGTTCTAAACATTGCTCTTTGCTTTCTAAATAATTTGGGGAAAATAATTCATCCTCTTGACACTTGGAGAAGATTTCTGAACCCTTTCTTATTATTTAAGCAAATTTATAATGTTTTCTTTCATATATATTTGCTTTTATTCAATTGCTATGTGTGAGTAGTTCTTCGATTGGGTTTTAGGAGTCTAAGTAGAATATTCAATAAATTTGTGGATTGATCTCTTCAATGGATTATATGGTTCTTCAGTTTACATGTTTTCAATGCTAGAATAGGATTGATCACCCTGTTTTAGAACTTAGGCTTTTATTTGTTTTAGAGATGTTCGACGAAATGAATGAATGAGTTTTAATTGAGCATTGTATTTCTAGCCTGCGAGAGTTGATGTTAGAATGGATTCTGAACGAAATGAACCTATTAGATAATGCGAAATTGACTAGGAAATTACAAATGGGAGTTTTGTAATTGAATAGTTGTGATTAATGTCTTGAGAGAGAATTAATCTGGAATTGTGTTCATATTTAAGAACTGTAACGCCCGTGTTCTGAAAATTAATAGGAGACTTGAATGTGTATAAGAATTAGGGTGGAGTCGGTTTAATTCCGGTTGATTTCCTAAACTGGTCGATTTGTTTAATTGAATCAAAGGAGATTTAATTAAAGTCGGTTTAGGTAAATTCTGGTTTAATCAGAATTAAACCAAAAACCCTAGTTTTATAAAGAACGCTTATTCTCTCTTTTGTTTTGTGGCTGTTGTTTCTGAGAGTTGAGTTGAGAAAAGGAGAAGGAGAAGTTCACTTGTGAGAAGGAGAGTGTTAGCTTTGCTTTGGTGTTTAAAGCAAGAGAAGCAGTTTCGTCACGTCTTGGTAGAATAGAGTTCCGACGTATCAAATCTTATCGAAAGGTAATGAATTTTGGTAGGTTTGTTCTTAAGGCGTGTACGTTGATTCTCCTTTTTACAGAAGTGAATTCGGATTAATACTCAGTGAGTTATATGCAGTTTGGTGAGACGCGTTTTCTCTGTTGCGAACTGGGATCAGCGGAGTTTGTAAGTGCGATCGTGGTTTCATCGTTTCTCCGATCGGCACCAAATTTTGTGGGGAGCTTTGTGACGTCTAGATCTTGCTTTTCACCGTAGGGATTAAGAAGTTAACGGTTGGTTTATGTTTTAGGGCTTCGTTTCTGCGGCTGTAGTTTTTCTGGTGTTTCTGTCCTTTTGGTTCTTAGAGATTTTTGTTTGTGTGGTTTGTTGTAGGGCGTTGTTTGGCTGTTGCAGTCGCGAGGAGAGTTTTTCCTGGTTGTTTTTGTAGTTCAAATCACCTTGTTAAGGTGAGTGCGTGACCATGAGCTTATCTAAGCGATTGGGATTGAGTGACTTGTTGTGTGATGATTTGTAGGTGAAGTGGATGTTTAGTCCATTATAGAGTCTTTACAGGTTTTAAGTTTTTTTGGAATAAAACGAGCCGTTTTGGGATGCTGAAACACATTTAGAGATGTAGATTCATCTAGAAGTGTCAGATGTTTGGGATCATATGGACTATTTCAACCGTTAGATCTTTCTCAAATTTTGACACAGGACGGAGACGGATGTTAGCTTGCATTTTCAATTTACTTTGAGAAAATCTAACGGTTAATTTAAGAGTTATACGAGATTTACTGGAGACAAGTAATTCTGACGAGTAGTTGAAGCAGATGCAGAACTAAATGCTAAGAGTGTCAGACCGGTTGATCTGTATATGGACTGATCGATCCCTTACCTCGCATGCATTATCTGGCCCATGTTTGATCTGAAACACTATAGAACCGACCCAACTCGTCTCCTACTGTTTTTATACCCTAGGCTCGACTATTTAGCAGCTATCTTTCATAATTTCAGTTCTAAACATTGCTCTTTGCTTTCTAAATAATTTGGGGAAAATAATTCATCCTCTTGACACTTGGAGAAGATTTCTGAACCCTTTCTTATTATTTAAGCAAATTTATAATGTTTTCTTTCATATATATTTGCTTTTATTCAATTGCTATGTGTGAGTAGTTCTTCGATTGGGTTTTAGGAGTCTAAGTAGAATATTCAATAAATTTGTGGATTGATCTCTTCAATGGATTATATGGTTCTTCAGTTTACATGTTTTCAATGCTAGAATAGGATTGATCACCCTGTTTTAGAACTTAGGCTTTTATTTGTTTCAGAGATGTTCGACGAAATGAATGAATGAGTTTTAATTGAGCATTGTATTTCTAGCCTGCGAGAGTTGATGTTAGAATGGATTCTGAACGAAATGAACCTATTAGATAATGCGAAATTGACTAGGAAATTACAAATGGGAGTTTTGTAATTGAATAGTTGTGATTAATGTCTTGAGAGAGAATTAATCTGGAATTGTGTTCATATTTAAGAATTGTAACGCCCGTGTTCTGAAAATTAATAGGAGACTTGAATGTGTATAAGAATTATGGTGGAGTCGGTTTAATTCCGGTTGATTTCCTAAACTGGTCGATTTGTTTAATTGAATCAAAGGAGATTTAATTAAAGTCGGTTTAGGTAAATTCTGGTTTAATCAGAATTAAACCAAAAACCCTAGTTTTATAAAGAACGCTTATTCTCTCTTTTGTTTTGTGGCTGTTGTTTCTGAGAGTTGAATTGAGAAAAGGAGAAGGAGAAGTTCACTTGTGAGAAGGAGAGTGTTAGCTTTGCTTTGGTGTTTAAAGCAAGAGAAGCAGTTTCGTCACGTCTTGGTAGAATAGAGTTCCGACGTATCAAATCTTATCGAAAGGTAATGAATTTTGGTAGGTTTGTTCTTAAGGCGTGTACGTTGATTCTCCTTTTTACAGAAGTGAATTCGGATTAATACTCAGTGAGTTATATGCAGTTTGGTGAGACGCGTTTTCTCTGTTGCGAACTGGGATCAGCGGAGTTTGTAAGTGCGATCGTGGTTTCATCGTTTCTCCGATCGGCACCAAATTTTGTGGGGAGCTTTGTGACGTCTAGATCTTGCTTTTCACCGTAGGGATTAAGAAGTTAACGGTTGGTTTATGTTTTAGGGCTTCGTTTCTGCGGCTGTAGTTTTTCTGGTGTTTCTGTCCTTTTGGTTCTTAGAGATTTTTGTTTGTGTGGTTTGTTGTAGGGCGTTGTTTGGCTGTTGCAGTCGCGAGGAGAGTTTTTCCTGGTTGTTTTTGTAGTTCAAATCACCTTGTTAAGGTGAGTGCGTGACCATGAGCTTATCTAAGCGATTGGGATTGAGTGACTTGTTGTGTGATGATTTGTAGGTGAAATGGATGTTTAGTCCATTATAGAGTCTTTACAGGTTTTAAGTTTTTTTGGAATAAAACGAGCCGTTTTGGGATGCTGAAACACATTTAGAGATGTAGATTCATCTAGAAGTGTCAGATGTTTGGGATCATATGGACTATTTCAACCGTTAGATCTTTCTCAAATTTTGACACAGGACGGAGACGGATGTTAGCTTGCATTTTCAATTTACTTTGAGAAAATCTAACGGTTAATTTAAGAGTTATACGAGATTTACTGGAGACAAGTAATTTTGACGAGTAGTTGAAGCAGATGCAGAACTAAATGCTAAGAGTGTCAGACCGGTTGATCTGTATATGGACTGATCGATCCCTTACCTCGCATGCATTATCTGGCCCATGTTTGATCTGAAACACTATAGAACCGACCCAACTCGTCTCCTACTGTTTTTATACCCTAGGCTCGACTATTTAGCAGCTATCTTTCATAATTTCAGTTCTAAACATTGCTCTTTGCTTTCTAAATAATTTGGGGAAAATAATTCATCCTCTTGACACTTGGAGAAGATTTCTGAACCCTTTCTTATTATTTAAGCAAATTTATAATGTTTTCTTTCATATATATTTGCTTTTATTCAATTGCTATGTGTGAGTAGTTCTTCGATTGGGTTTTAGGAGTCTAAGTAGAATATTCAATAAATTTGTGGATTGATCTCTTCAATGGATTATATGGTTCTTCAGTTTACATGTTTTCAATGCTAGAATAGGATTGATCACCCTGTTTTAGAACTTAGGCTTTTATTTGTTTTAGAGATGTTCGACGAAATGAATGAATGAGTTTTAATTGAGCATTGTATTTCTAGCCTGCGAGAGTTGATGTTAGAATGGATTCTGAACGAAATGAACCTATTAGATAATGCGAAATTGACTAGGAAATTACAAATGGGAGTTTTGTAATTGAATAGTTGTGATTAATGTCTTGAGAGAGAATTAATCTGGAATTGTGTTCATATTTAAGAACTGTAACGCCCGTGTTCTGAAAATTAATAGGAGACTTGAATGTGTATAAGAATTAGGGTGGAGTCAGTTTAATTCCGGTTGATTTCCTAAACTGGTCGATTTGTTTAATTGAATCAAAGGAGATTTAATTAAAGTCGGTTTAGGTAAATTCTGGTTTAATCAGAATTAAACCAAAAACCCTAGTTTTACAAAGAACGCTTATTCTCTCTTTTGTTTTGTGGCTGTTGTTTCTGAGAGTTGAGTTGAGAAAAGGAGAAGGAGAAGTTCACTTGTGAGAAGGAGAGTGTTAGCTTTGCTTTGGTGTTTAAAGCAAGAGAAGCAGTTTCGTCACGTCTTGGTAGAATAGAGTTCCGACGTATCAAATCTTATCGAAAGGTAATGAATTTTGGTAGGTTTGTTCTTAAGGCGTGTACGTTGATTCTCCTTTTTACAGAAGTGAATTCGGATTAATACTCAGTGAGTTATATGCAGTTTGGTGAGACGCGTTTTCTCTGTTGCGAACTGGAATCAGCGGAGTTTGTAAGTGCGATCGTGGTTTCATCATTTCTCCGATCGGCACCAAATTTTGTGGGGAGCTTTGTGACGTCTAGATCTTGGTTTTCACCGTAGGGATTAAGAAGTTAACGGTTGGTTTATGTTTTAGGGCTTCGTTTCTGCGGCTGTAGTTTTTCTGGTGTTTCTGTCCTTTTGGTTCTTAGAGATTTTTGTTTGTGTGGTTTGTTGTAGGGCGTTGTTTGGCTGTTGCAGTCGCGAGGAGAGTTTTTCCTGGTTGTTTTGTAGTTCAAATCACCTTGTTAAGGTGAGTGCGTGACCATGAGCTTATCTAAGCGATTGGGATTGAGTGACTTGTTGTGTGATGATTTGTAGGTGAAGTGGATGTTTAGTCCATTATAGAGTCTTTACAGGTTTTAAGTTTTTTTGGAATAAAACGAGCCGTTTTGGGATGCTGAAACACATTTAGAGATGTAGATTCATCTAGAAGTGTCAGATGTTTGGGATCATATGGACTATTTCAACCGTTAGATCTTTCTCAAATTTTGACACAGGACGGAGACGGATGTTAGCTTGCATTTTCAATTTACTTTGAGAAAATCTAACGGTTAATTTAAGAGTTATACGAGATTTACTGGAGACAAGTAATTCTGACGAGTAGTTGAAGCAGATGCAGAACTAAATGCTAAGAGTGTCAGACCGGTTGATCTGTATATGGACTGATCGATCCCTTAACTCGCATGCATTATCTGGCCCATGTTTGATCTGAAACACTATAGAACCGACCCAACTCGTCTCCTACTGTTTTTATACCCTAGGCTCGACTATTTAGCAGCTATCTTTCATAATTTCAGTTCTAAACATTGCTCTTTGCTTTCTAAATAATTTGGGGAAAATAATTCATCCTCTTGACACTTGGAGAAGATTTCTGAACCCTTTCTTATTATTTAAGCAAATTTATAATGTTTTCTTTCATATATATTTGCTTTTATTCAATTGCTATGTGTGAGTAGTTCTTCGATTGGGTTTTAGGAGTCTAAGTAGAATATTCAATAAATTTGTGGATTGATCTCTTCAATGGATTATATGGTTCTTCAGTTTACATGTTTTCAATGCTAGAATAGGATTGATCACCCTGTTTTAGAACTTAGGCTTTTATTTGTTTTAGAGATGTTCGACGAAATGAATGAATGAGTTTTAATTGAGCATTGTATTTCTAGCCTGCGAGAGTTGATGTTAGAATGGATTCTGAACGAAATGAACCTATTAGATAATGCGAAATTGACTAGGAAATTACAAATGGGAGTTTTGTAATTGAATAGTTGTGATTAATGTCTTGAGAGAGAATTAATCTGGAATTGTGTTCATATTTAAGAACTGTAACGCCCGTGTTCTGAAAATTAATAGGAGACTTGAATGTGTATAAGAATTAGGGTGGAGTCAGTTTAATTCCGGTTGATTTCCTAAACTGGTCGATTTGTTTAATTGAATCAAAGGAGATTTAATTAAAGTCGGTTTAGGTAAATTCTGGTTTAATCAGAATTAAACCAAAAACCCTAGTTTTACAAAGAACGCTTATTCTCTCTTTTGTTTTGTGGCTGTTGTTTCTGAGAGTTGAGTTGAGAAAAGGAGAAGGAGAAGTTCACTTGTGAGAAGGAGAGTGTTAGCTTTGCTTTGGTGTTTAAAGCAAGAGAAGCAGTTTCGTCACGTCTTGGTAGAATAGAGTTCCGACGTATCAAATCTTATCGAAAGGTAATGAATTTTGGTAGGTTTGTTCTTAAGGCGTGTACGTTGATTCTCCTTTTTACAGAAGTGAATTCGGATTAATACTCAGTGAGTTATATGCAGTTTGGTGAGACGCGTTTTCTCTGTTGCGAACTGGAATCAGCGGAGTTTGTAAGTGCGATCGTGGTTTCATCATTTCTCCGATCGGCACCAAATTTTGTGGGGAGCTTTGTGACGTCTAGATCTTGGTTTTCACCGTAGGGATTAAGAAGTTAACGGTTGGTTTATGTTTTAGGGCTTCGTTTCTGCGGCTGTAGTTTTTCTGGTGTTTCTGTCCTTTTGGTTCTTAGAGATTTTTGTTTGTGTGGTTTGTTGTAGGGCGTTGTTTGGCTGTTGCAGTCGCGAGGAGAGTTTTTCCTGGTTGTTTTGTAGTTCAAATCACCTTGTTAAGGTGAGTGCGTGACCATGAGCTTATCTAAGCGATTGGGATTGAGTGACTTGTTGTGTGATGATTTGTAGGTGAAGTGGATGTTTAGTCCATTATAGAGTCTTTACAGGTTTTAAGTTTTTTTGGAATAAAACGAGCCGTTTTGGGATGCTGAAACACATTTAGAGATGTAGATTCATCTAGAAGTGTCAGATGTTTGGGATCATATGGACTATTTCAACCGTTAGATCTTTCTCAAATTTTGACACAGGACGGAGACGGATGTTAGCTTGCATTTTCAATTTACTTTGAGAAAATCTAACGGTTAATTTAAGAGTTATACGAGATTTACTGGAGACAAGTAATTCTGACGAGTAGTTGAAGCAGATGCAGAACTAAATGCTAAGAGTGTCAGACCGGTTGATCTGTATATGGACTGATCGATCCCTTAACTCGCATGCATTATCTGGCCCATGTTTGATCTGAAACACTATAGAACCGACCCAACTCGTCTCCTACTGTTTTTATACCCTAGGCTCGACTATTTAGCAGCTATCTTTCATAATTTCAGTTCTAAACATTGCTCTTTGCTTTCTAAATAATTTGGGGAAAATAATTCATCCTCTTGACACTTGGAGAAGATTTCTGAACCCTTTCTTATTATTTAAGCAAATTTATAATGTTTTCTTTCATATATATTTGCTTTTATTCAATTGCTATGTGTGAGTAGTTCTTCGATTGGGTTTTAGGAGTCTAAGTAGAATATTCAATAAATTTGTGGATTGATCTCTTCAATGGATTATATGGTTCTTCAGTTTACATGTTTTCAATGCTAGAATAGGATTGATCACCCTGTTTTAGAACTTAGGCTTTTATTTGTTTTAGAGATGTTCGACGAAATGAATGAATGAGTTTTAATTGAGCATTGTATTTCTAGCCTGCGAGAGTTGATGTTAGAATGGATTCTGAACGAAATGAACCTATTAGATAATGCGAAATTGACTAGGAAATTACAAATGGGAGTTTTGTAATTGAATAGTTGTGATTAATGTCTTGAGAGAGAATTAATCTGGAATTGTGTTCATATTTAAGAACTGTAACGCCCGTGTTCTGAAAATTAATAGGAGACTTGAATGTGTATAAGAATTAGGGTGGAGTCAGTTTAATTCCGGTTGATTTCCTAAACTGGTCGATTTGTTTAATTGAATCAAAGGAGATTTAATTAAAGTCGGTTTAGGTAAATTCTGGTTTAATCAGAATTAAACCAAAAACCCTAGTTTTACAAAGAACGCTTATTCTCTCTTTTGTTTTGTGGCTGTTGTTTCTGAGAGTTGAGTTGAGAAAAGGAGAAGGAGAAGTTCACTTGTGAGAAGGAGAGTGTTAGCTTTGCTTTGGTGTTTAAAGCAAGAGAAGCAGTTTCGTCACGTCTTGGTAGAATAGAGTTCCGACGTATCAAATCTTATCGAAAGGTAATGAATTTTGGTAGGTTTGTTCTTAAGGCGTGTACGTTGATTCTCCTTTTTACAGAAGTGAATTCGGATTAATACTCAGTGAGTTATATGCAGTTTGGTGAGACGCGTTTTCTCTGTTGCGAACTGGAATCAGCGGAGTTTGTAAGTGCGATCGTGGTTTCATCATTTCTCCGATCGGCACCAAATTTTGTGGGGAGCTTTGTGACGTCTAGATCATGGTTTTCACCGTAGGGATTAAGAAGTTAACGGTTGGTTTATGTTTTAGGGCTTCGTTTCTGCGGCTGTAGTTTTTCTGGTGTTTCTGTCCTTTTGGTTCTTAGAGATTTTTGTTTGTGTGGTTTGTTGTAGGGCGTTGTTTGGCTGTTGCAGTCGCGAGGAGAGTTTTTCCTGGTTGTTTTGTAGTTCAAATCACCTTGTTAAGGTGAGTGCGTGACCATGAGCTTATCTAAGCGATTGGGATTGAGTGACTTGTTGTGTGATGATTTGTAGGTGAAGTGGATGTTTAGTCCATTATAGAGTCTTTACAGGTTTTAAGTTTTTTTGGAATAAAACGAGCCGTTTTGGGATGCTGAAACACATTTAGAGATGTAGATTCATCTAGAAGTGTCAGATGTTTGGGATCATATGGACTATTTCAACCGTTAGATCTTTCTCAAATTTTGACACAGGACGGAGACGGATGTTAGCTTGCATTTTCAATTTACTTTGAGAAAATCTAACGGTTAATTTAAGAGTTATACGAGATTTACTGGAGACAAGTAATTCTGACGAGTAGTTGAAGCAGATGCAGAACTAAATGCTAAGAGTGTCAGACCGGTTGATCTGTATATGGACTGATCGATCCCTTAACTCGCATGCATTATCTGGCCCATGTTTGATCTGAAACACTATAGAACCGACCCAACTCGTCTCCTACTGTTTTTATACCCTAGGCTCGACTATTTAGCAGCTATCTTTCATAATTTCAGTTCTAAACATTGCTCTTTGCTTTCTAAATAATTTGGGGAAAATAATTCATCCTCTTGACACTTGGAGAAGATTTCTTAACCCTTTCTTATTATTTAAGCAAATTTATAATGTTTTCTTTCATATATATTTGCTTTTATTCAATTGCTATGTGTGAGTAGTTCTTCGATTGGGTTTTAGGAGTCTAAGTAGAATATTCAATAAATTTGTGGATTGATCTCTTCAATGGATTATATGGTTCTTCAGTTTACATGTTTTCAATGCTAGAATAGGATTGATCACCCTGTTTTAGAACTTAGGCTTTTATTTGTTTTAGAGATGTTCGACGAAATGAATGAATGAGTTTTAATTGAGCATTGTATTTCTAGCCTGCGAGAGTTGATGTTAGAATGGATTCTGAACGAAATGAACCTATTAGATAATGCGAAATTGACTAGGAAATTACAAATGGGAGTTTTGTAATTGAATAGTTGTGATTAATGTCTTGAGAGAGAATTAATCTGGAATTGTGTTCATATTTAAGAACTGTAACGCCCGTGTTCTGAAAATTAATAGGAGACTTGAATGTGTATAAGAATTAGGGTGGAGTCAGTTTAATTCCGGTTGATTTCCTAAACTGGTCGATTTGTTTAATTGAATCAAAGGAGATTTAATTAAAGTCGGTTTAGGTAAATTCTGGTTTAATCAGAATTAAACCAAAAACCCTAGTTTTACAAAGAACGCTTATTCTCTCTTTTGTTTTGTGGCTGTTGTTTCTGAGAGTTGAGTTGAGAAAAGGAGAAGGAGAAGTTCACTTGTGAGAAGGAGAGTGTTAGCTTTGCTTTGGTGTTTAAAGCAAGAGAAGCAGTTTCGTCACGTCTTGGTAGAATAGAGTTCCGACGTATCAAATCTTATCGAAAGGTAATGAATTTTGGTAGGTTTGTTCTTAAGGCGTGTACGTTGATTCTCCTTTTTACAGAAGTGAATTCGGATTAATACTCAGTGAGTTATATGCAGTTTGGTGAGACGCGTTTTCTCTGTTGCGAACTGGAATCAGCGGAGTTTGTAAGTGCGATCGTGGTTTCATCATTTCTCCGATCGGCACCAAATTTTGTGGGGAGCTTTGTGACGTCTAGATCTTGGTTTTCACCGTAGGGATTAAGAAGTTAACGGTTGGTTTATGTTTTAGGGCTTCGTTTCTGCGGCTGTAGTTTTTCTGGTGTTTCTGTCCTTTTGGTTCTTAGAGATTTTTGTTTGTGTGGTTTGTTGTAGGGCGTTGTTTGGCTGTTGCAGTCGCGAGGAGAGTTTTTCCTGGTTGTTTTGTAGTTCAAATCACCTTGTTAAGGTGAGTGCGTGACCATGAGCTTATCTAAGCGATTGGGATTGAGTGACTTGTTGTGTGATGATTTGTAGGTGAAGTGGATGTTTAGTCCATTATAGAGTCTTTACAGGTTTTAAGTTTTTTTGGAATAAAACGAGCCGTTTTGGGATGCTGAAACACATTTAGAGATGTAGATTCATCTAGAAGTGTCAGATGTTTGGGATCATATGGACTATTTCAACCGTTAGATCTTTCTCAAATTTTGACACAGGACGGAGACGGATGTTAGCTTGCATTTTCAATTTACTTTGAGAAAATCTAACGGTTAATTTAAGAGTTATACGAGATTTACTGGAGACAAGTAATTCTGACGAGTAGTTGAAGCAGATGCAGAACTAAATGCTAAGAGTGTCAGACCGGTTGATCTGTATATGGACTGATCGATCCCTTAACTCGCATGCATTATCTGGCCCATGTTTGATCTGAAACACTATAGAACCGACCCAACTCGTCTCCTACTGTTTTTATACCCTAGGCTCGACTATTTAGCAGCTATCTTTCATAATTTCAGTTCTAAACATTGCTCTTTGCTTTCTAAATAATTTGGGGAAAATAATTCATCCTCTTGACACTTGGAGAAGATTTCTGAACCCTTTCTTATTATTTAAGCAAATTTATAATGTTTTCTTTCATATATATTTGCTTTTATTCAATTGCTATGTGTGAGTAGTTCTTCGATTGGGTTTTAGGAGTCTAAGTAGAATATTCAATAAATTTGTGGATTGATCTCTTCAATGGATTATATGGTTCTTCAGTTTACATGTTTTCAATGCTAGAATAGGATTGATCACCCTGTTTTAGAACTTAGGCTTTTATTTGTTTTAGAGATGTTCGACGAAATGAATGAATGAGTTTTAATTGAGCATTGTATTTCTAGCCTGCGAGAGTTGATGTTAGAATGGATTCTGAACGAAATGAACCTATTAGATAATGCGAAATTGACTAGGAAATTACAAATGGGAGTTTTGTAATTGAATAGTTGTGATTAATGTCTTGAGAGAGAATTAATCTGGAATTGTGTTCATATTTAAGAACTGTAACGCTCGTGTTCTGAAAATTAATAGGAGACTTGAATGTGTATAAGAATTAGGGTGGAGTCGGTTTAATTCCGGTTGATTTCCTAAACTGGTCGATTTGTTTAATTGAATCAAAGGAGATTTAATTAAAGTCGGTTTAGGTAAATTCTGGTTTAATCAGAATTAAACCAAAAACCCTAGTTTTATAAAGATCGCTTATTCTCTCTTTTGTTTTGTGGCTGTTGTTTCTGAGAGTTGAGTTGAGAAAAGGAGAAGGAGAAGTTCACTTGTGAGAAGGAGAGTGTTAGCTTTGCTTTGGTGTTTAAAGCAAGAGAAGCAGTTTCGTCACGTCTTGGTAGAATAGAGTTCCGACGTATCAAATCTTATCGAAAGGTAATGAATTTTGGTAGGTTTGTTCGTAAGGCGTGTACGTTGATTCTCCTTTTTACAGAAGTGAATTCGGATTAATACTCAGTGAGTTATATGCAGTTTGGTGAGACGCGTTTTCTCTGTTGCGAACTGGGATCAGCGGAGTTTGTAAGTGCGATCGTGGTTTCATCGTTTCTCCGATCGGCACCAAATTTTGTGGGGAGCTTTGTGACGTCTAGATCTTGCTTTTCACCGTAGGGATTAAGAAGTTAACGGTTGGTTTATGTTTTAGGGCTTCGTTTCTGCGGCTGTAGTTTTTCTGGTGTTTCTGTCCTTTTGGTTCTTAGAGATTTTTGTTTGTGTGGTTTGTTGTAGGGCGTTGTTTGGCTGTTGCAGTCGCGAGGAGAGTTTTTCCTGGTTGTTTTTGTAGTTCAAATCGCCTTGTTAAGGTGAGTGCGTGACCATGAGCTTATCTAAGCGATTGGGATTGAGTGACTTGTTGTGTGATGATTTGTAGGTGAAGTGGATGTTTAGTCCATTATAGAGTCTTTACAGGTTTTAAGTTTTTTTGGAATAAAACGAGCCGTTTTGGGATGCTGAAACACATTTAGAGATGTAGATTCATCTAGAAGTGTCAGATGTTTGGGATCATATGGACTATTTCAACCGTTAGATCTTCCTCAAATTTTGACACAGGACGGAGACGGATGTTAGCTTGCATTTTCAATTTACTTTGAGAAAATCTAACGGTTAATTTAAGAGTTATACGAGATTTACTGGAGACAAGTAATTTTGACGAGTAGTTGAAGCAGATGCAGAACTAAATGCTAAGAGTGTCAGACCGGTTGATCTGTATATGGACTGATCGATCCCTTAACTCGCATGCATTATCTGGCCCATGTTTGATCTGAAACACTATAGAACCGACCCAACTCGTCTCCTACTGTTTTTATACCCTAGGCTCGACTATTTAGCAGCTATCTTTCATAATTTCAGTTCTAAACATTGCTCTTTGCTTTCTAAATAATTTGGGGAAAATAATTCATCCTCTTGACACTTGGAGAAGATTTCTGAACCCTTTCTTATTATTTAAGCAAATTTATAATGTTTTCTTTCATATATATTTGCTTTTATTCAATTGCTATGTGTGAGTAGTTCTTCGATTGGGTTTTAGGAGTCTAAGTAGAATATTCAATAAATTTGTGGATTGATCTCTTCAATGGATTATATGATTCTTCAGTTTACATGTTTTCAATGCTAGAATAGGATTGATCACCCTGTTTTAGAACTTAGGCTTTTATTTGTTTTAGAGATGTTCGACGAAATGAATGAATGAGTTTTAATTGAGCATTGTATTTCTAGCCTGCGAGAGTTGATGTTAGAATGGATTCTGAACGAAATGAACCTATTAGATAATGCGAAATTGACTAGGAAATTACAAATGGGAGTTTTGTAATTGAATAGTTGTGATTAATGTCTTGAGAGAGAATTAATCTGGAATTGTGTTCATATTTAAGAACTGTAACGCCCGTGTTCTGAAAATTAATAGGAGACTTGAATGTGTATAAGAATTAGGGTGGAGTCGGTTTAATTCCGGTTGATTTCCTAAACTGGTCGATTTGTTTAATTGAATCAAAGGAGATTTAATTAAAGTCGGTTTAGGTAAATTCTGGTTTAATCAGAATTAAACCAAAAACCCTAGTTTTATAAAGATCGCTTATTCTCTCTTTTGTTTTGTGGCTGTTGTTTCTGAGAGTTGAGTTGAGAAAAGGAGAAGGAGAAGTTCACTTGTGAGAAGGAGAGTGTTAGCTTTGCTTTGGTGTTTAAAGCAAGAGAAGCAGTTTCGTCACGTCTTGGTAGAATAGAGTTCCGACGTATCAAATCTTATCGAAAGGTAATGAATTTTGGTAGGTTTGTTCGTAAGGCGTGTACGTTGATTCTCCTTTTTACAGAAGTGAATTCGGATTAATACTCAGTGAGTTATATGCAGTTTGGTGAGACGCGTTTTCTCTGTTGCGAACTGGGATCAGCGGAGTTTGTAAGTGCGATCGTGGTTTCATCGTTTCTCCGATCGGCACCAAATTTTGTGGGGAGCTTTGTGACGTCTAGATCTTGCTTTTCACCGTAGGGATTAAGAAGTTAACGGTTGGTTTATGTTTTAGAGCTTTGTTTCTGCGGCTGTAGTTTTTCTGGTGTTTCTGTCCTTTTGGTTCTTAGAGATTTTTGTTTGTGTGGTTTGTTGTAGGGCGTTGTTTGGCTGTTGCAGTCGCGAGGAGAGTTTTTCCTGGTTGTTTTTGTAGTTCAAATCGCCTTGTTAAGGTGAGTGCGTGACCATGAGCTTATCTAAGCGATTGGGATTGAGTGACTTGTTGTGTGATGATTTGTAGGTGAAGTGGATGTTTAGTCCATTATAGAGTCTTTACAGGTTTTAAGTTTTTTTGGAATAAAACGAGCCGTTTTGGGATGCTGAAACACATTTAGAGATGTAGATTCATCTAGAAGTGTCAGATGTTTGGGATCATATGGACTATTTCAACCGTTAGATCTTTCTCAAATTTTGACACAGGACGGAGACGGATGTTAGCTTGCATTTTCAATTTACTTTGAGAAAATCTAACGGTTAATTTAAGAGTTATACGAGATTTACTGGAGACAAGTAATTCTGACGAGTAGTTGAAGCAGATGCAGAACTAAATGCTAAGAGTGTCAGACCGGTTGATCTGTATATGGACTGATCGATCCCTTACCTCGCATGCATTATCTGGCCCATGTTTGATCTGAAACACTATAGAACCGACCCAACTCGTCTCCTACTGTTTTTATACCCTAGGCTCGACTATTTAGCAGCTATCTTTCATAATTTCAGTTCTAAACATTGCTCTTTGCTTTCTAAATAATTTGGGGAAAATAATTCATCCTCTTGACACTTGGAGAAGATTTCTGAACCCTTTCTTATTATTTAAGCAAATTTATAATGTTTTCTTTCATATATATTTGCTTTTATTCAATTGCTATGTGTGAGTAGTTTTTCGATTGGGTTTTAGGAGTCTAAGTAGAATATTCAATAAATTTGTGGATTGATCTCTTCAATGGATTATATGGTTCTTCAGTTTACATGTTTTCAATGCTAGAATAGGATTGATCACCCTGTTTTAGAACTTAGGCTTTTATTTGTTTTAGAGATGTTCGACGAAATGAATGAATGAGTTTTAATTGAGCATTGTATTTCTAGCCTGCGAGAGTTGATGTTAGAATGGATTCTGAACGAAATGAACCTATTAGATAATGCGAAATTGACTAGGAAATTACAAATGGGAGTTTTGTAATTGAATAGTTGTGATTAATGTCTTGAGAGAGAATTAATCTGGAATTGTGTTCATATTTAAGAACTGTAACGCCCGTGTTCTGAAAATTAATAGGAGACTTGAATGTGTATAAGAATTAGGGTGGAGTCGGTTTAATTCCGGTTGATTTCCTAAACTGGTCGATTTGTTTAATTGAATCAAAGGAGATTTAATTAAAGTCGGTTTAGGTAAATTCTGGTTTAATCAGAATTAAACCAAAAACCCTAGTTTTATAAAGATCGCTTATTCTCTCTTTTGTTTTGTGGCTGTTGTTTCTGAGAGTTGAGTTGAGAAAAGGAGAAGGAGAAGTTCACTTGTGAGAAGGAGAGTGTTAGCTTTGCTTTGGTGTTTAAAGCAAGAGAAGCAGTTTCGTCACGTCTTGGTAGAATAGAGTTCCGACGTATCAAATCTTATCGAAAGGTAATGAATTTTGGTAGGTTTGTTCGTAAGGCGTGTACGTTGATTCTCCTTTTTACAGAAGTGAATTCGGATTAATACTCAGTGAGTTATATGCAGTTTGGTGAGACGCGTTTTCTCTGTTGCGAACTGGGATCAGCGGAGTTTGTAAGTGCGATCGTGGTTTCATCGTTTCTCCGATCGGCACCAAATTTTGTGGGGAGCTTTGTGACGTCTAGATCTTGCTTTTCACCGTAGGGATTAAGAAGTTAACGGTTGGTTTATGTTTTAGGGCTTTGTTTCTGCGGCTGTAGTTTTTCTGGTGTTTCTGTCCTTTTGGTTCTTAGAGATTTTTGTTTGTGTGGTTTGTTGTAGGGCGTTGTTTGGCTGTTGCAGTCGCGAGGAGAGTTTTTCCTGGTTGTTTTTGTAGTTCAAATCGCCTTGTTAAGGTGAGTGCGTGACCATGAGCTTATCTAAGCGATTGGGATTGAGTGACTTGTTGTGTGATGATTTGTAGGTGAAGTGGATGTTTAGTCCATTATAGAGTCTTTACAGGTTTTAAGTTTTTTTGGAATAAAACGAGCCGTTTTGGGATGCTGAAACACATTTAGAGATGTAGATTCATCTAGAAGTGTCAGATGTTTGGGATCATATGGACTATTTCAACCGTTAGATCTTTCTCAAATTTTGACACAGGACGGAGACGGATGTTAGCTTGCATTTTCAATTTACTTTGAGAAAATCTAACGGTTAATTTAAGAGTTATACGAGATTTACTGGAGACAAGTAATTCTGACGAGTAGTTGAAGCAGATGCAGAACTAAATGCTAAGAGTGTCAGACCGGTTGATCTGTATATGGACTGATCGATCCCTTACCTCGCATGCATTATCTGGCCCATGTTTGATCTGAAACACTATAGAACCGACCCAACTCGTCTCCTACTGTTTTTATACCCTAGGCTCGACTATTTAGCAGCTATCTTTCATAATTTCAGTTCTAAACATTGCTCTTTGCTTTCTAAATAATTTGGGGAAAATAATTCATCCTCTTGACACTTGGAGAAGATTTCTGAACCCTTTCTTATTATTTAAGCAAATTTATAATGTTTTCTTTCATATATATTTGCTTTTATTCAATTGCTATGTGTGAGTAGTTTTTCGATTGGGTTTTAGGAGTCTAAGTAGAATATTCAATAAATTTGTGGATTGATCTCTTCAATGGATTATATGGTTCTTCAGTTTACATGTTTTCAATGCTAGAATAGGATTGATCACCCTGTTTTAGAACTTAGGCTTTTATTTGTTTTAGAGATGTTCGACGAAATGAATGAATGAGTTTTAATTGAGCATTGTATTTCTAGCCTGCGAGAGTTGATGTTAGAATGGATTCTGAACGAAATGAACCTATTAGATAATGCGAAATTGACTAGGAAATTACAAATGGGAGTTTTGTAATTGAATAGTTGTGATTAATGTCTTGAGAGAGAATTAATCTGGAATTGTGTTCATATTTAAGAACTGTAACGCCCGTGTTCTGAAAATTAATAGGAGACTTGAATGTGTATAAGAATTAGGGTGGAGTCGGTTTAATTCCGGTTGATTTCCTAAACTGGTCGATTTGTTTAATTGAATCAAAGGAGATTTAATTAAAGTCGGTTTAGGTAAATTCTGGTTTAATCAGAATTAAACCAAAAACCCTAGTTTTATAAAGAACGCTTATTCTCTCTTTTGTTTTGTGGCTGTTGTTTCTGAGAGTTGAGTTGAGAAAAGGAGAAGGAGAAGTTCACTTGTGAGAAGGAGAGTGTTAGCTTTGCTTTGGTGTTTAAAGCAAGAGAAGCAGTTTCGTCACGTCTTGGTAGAATAGAGTTCCGACGTATCAAATCTTATCGAAAGTTAATGAATTTTGGTAGGTTTGTTCTTAAGGCGTGTACGTTGATTCTCCTTTTTACAGAAGTGAATTCGGATTAATACTCAGTGAGTTATATGCAGTTTGGTGAGACGCGTTTTCTCTGTTGCGAACTGGGATCAGCGGAGTTTGTAAGTGCGATCGTGGTTTCATCGTTTCTCCGATCGGCACCAAATTTTGTGGGGAGCTTTGTGACGTCTAGATCTTGCTTTTCACCGTAGGGATTAAGAAGTTAACGGTTGGTTTATGTTTTAGGGCTTCGTTTCTGCGGCTGTAGTTTTTCTGGTGTTTCTGTCCTTTTGGTTCTTAGAGATTTTTGTTTGTGTGGTTTGTTGTAGGGCGTTGTTTGGCTGTTGCAGTCGCGAGGAGAGTTTTTCCTGGTTGTTTTTGTAGTTCAAATCACCTTGTTAAGGTGAGTGCGTGACCATGAGCTTATCTAAGCGATTGGGATTGAGTGACTTGTTGTGTGATGATTTGTAGGTGAAGTGGATGTTTAGTCCATTATAGAGTCTTTACAGGTTTTAAGTTTTTTTGGAATAAAACGAGCCGTTTTGGGATGCTGAAACACATTTAGAGATGTAGATTCATCTAGAAGTGTCAGATGTTTGGGATCATATGGAGTATTTCAACCGTTAGATCTTTCTCAAATTTTGACACAGGACGGAGACGGATGTTAGCTTGCATTTTCAATTTACTTTGAGAAAATCTAACGGTTAATTTAAGAGTTATACGAGATTTACTGGAGACAAGTAATTCTGACGAGTAGTTGAAGCAGATGCAGAACTAAATGCTAAGAGTGTCAGACCGGTTGATCTGTATATGGACTGATCGATCCCTTACCTCGCATGCATTATCTGGCCCATGTTTGATCTGAAACACTATAGAACCGACCCAACTCGTCTCCTACTGTTTTTATACCCTAGGCTCGACTATTTAGCAGCTATCTTTCATAATTTCAGTTCTAAACATTGCTCTTTGCTTTCTAAATAATTTGGGGAAAATAATTCATCCTCTTGACACTTGGAGAAGATTTCTGAACCCTTTCTTATTATTTAAGCAAATTTATAATGTTTTCTTTCATATATATTTGCTTTTATTCAATTGCTATGTGTGAGTAGTTCTTCGATTGGGTTTTAGGAGTCTAAGTAGAATATTCAATAAATTTGTGGATTGATCTCTTCAATGGATTATATGGTTCTTCAGTTTACATGTTTTCAATGCTAGAATAGGATTGATCACCCTGTTTTAGAACTTAGGCTTTTATTTGTTTTAGAGATGTTCGACGAAATGAATGAATGAGTTTTAATTGAGCATTGTATTTCTAGCCTGCGAGAGTTGATGTTAGAATGAATTCTGAACGAAATGAACCTATTAGATAATGCGAAATTGACTAGGAAATTACAAATGGGAGTTTTGTAATTGAATAGTTGTGATTAATGTCTTGAGAGAGAATTAATCTGGAATTGTGTTCATATTTAAGAACTGTAACGCCCGTGTTCTGAAAATTAATAGGAGACTTGAATGTGTATAAGAATTAGGGTGGAGTCGGTTTAATTCCGGTTGATTTCCTAAACTGGTCGATTTGTTTAATTGAATCAAAGGAGATTTAATTAAAGTCGGTTTAGGTAAATTCTGGTTTAATCAGAATTAAACCAAAAACCCTAGTTTTATAAAGATCGCTTATTCTCTCTTTTGTTTTGTGGCTGTTGTTTCTGAGAGTTGAGTTGAGAAAAGGAGAAGTAGAAGTTCACTTGTGAGAAGGAGAGTGTTAGCTTTGCTTTGGTGTTTAAAGCAAGAGAAGCAGTTTCGTCACGTCTTGGTAGAATAGAGTTCCGACGTATCAAATCTTATCGAAAGGTAATGAATTTTGGTAGGTTTGTTCTTAAGGCGTGTAAGTTGATTCTCCTTTTTACAGAAGTGAATTCGGATTAATACTCAGTGAGTTATATGCAGTTTGGTGAGACGCGTTTTCTCTGTTGCGAACTAGGATCAGCGGAGTTTGTAAGTGCGATCGTGGTTTCATCGTTTCTCCGATCGGCACCAAATTTTGTGGGGAGCTTTGTGACGTCTAGATCTTGCTTTTCACCGTAGGGATTAAGAAGTTAACGGTTGGTTTATGTTTTAGGGCTTCGTTTCTGCGGCTGTAGTTTTTCTGGTGTTTCTGTCCTTTTCGTTCTTAGAGATTTTTGTTTGTGTGGTTTGTTGTAGGGCGTTGTTTGGCTGTTGCAGTCGCGAGGAGAGTTTTTCCTGGTTGTTTTTGTAGTTCAAATCACCTTGTTAAGGTGAGTGCGTGACCATGAGCTTATCTAAGCGATTGGGATTGAGTGACTTGTTGTGTGATGATTTGTAGGTGAAGTGGATGTTTAGTCCATTATAGAGTCTTTACAGGTTTTAAGTTTTTTTGGAATAAAACGAGCCGTTTTGGGATGCTGAAACACATTTAGAGATGTAGATTCATCTAGAAGTGTCAGATGTTTGGGATCATATGGACTATTTCAACCGTTAGATCTTTCTCAAATTTTGACACAGGACGGAGACGGATGTTAGCTTGCATTTTCAATTTACTTTGAGAAAATCTAACGGTTAATTTAAGAGTTATACGAGATTTACTGGAGACAAGTAATTCTGACGAGTAGTTGAAGCAGATGCAGAACTAAATGCTAAGAGTGTCAGACCGGTTGATCTGTATATGGACTGATCGATCCCTTACCTCGCATGCATTATCTGGCCCATGTTTGATCTGAAACACTATAGAACCGACCCAACTCGTCTCCTACTGTTTTTATACCCTAGGCTCGACTATTTATCAGATATCTTTCATAATTTCAGTTCTAAACATTGCTCTTTGCTTTCTAAATAATTTGGGGAAAATAATTCATCCTCTTGACACTTGGAGAAGATTTCTGAACCCTTTCTTATTATTTAAGCAAATTTATAATGTTTTCTTTCATATATATTTGCTTTTATTCAATTGCTATGTGTGAGTAGTTCTTCGATTGGGTTTTAGGAGTCTAAGTAGAATATTCAATAAATTTGTGGATTGATCTCTTCAATGGATTATATGGTTCTTCAGTTTACATGTTTTCAATGCTAGAATAGGATTGATCACCCTGTTTTAGAACTTAGGCTTTTATTTGTTTTAGAGATGTTCGACGAAATGAATGAATGAGTTTTAATTGAGCATTGTATTTCTAGCCTGCGAGAGTTGATGTTAGAATGGATTCTGAACGAAATGAACCTATTAGATAATGCGAAATTGACTAGGAAATTACAAATGGGAGTTTTGTAATTGAATAGTTGTGATTAATGTCTTGAGAGAGAATTAATCTGGAATTGTGTTCATATTTAAGAACTGTAACGCCCGTGTTCTGAAAATTAATAGGAGACTTGAATGTGTATAAGAATTAGGGTGGAGTCGGTTTAATTCCGGTTGATTTCCTAAACTGGTCGATTTGTTTAATTGAATCAAAGGAGATTTAATTAAAGTCGGTTTAGGTAAATTCTGGTTTAATCAGAATTAAACCAAAAACCCTAGTTTTATAAAGATCGCTTATTCTCTCTTTTGTTTTGTGGCTGTTGTTTCTGAGAGTTGAGTTGAGAAAAGGAGAAGGAGAAGTTCACTTGTGAGAAGGAGAGTGTTAGCTTTGCTTTGGTGTTTAAAGCAAGAGAAGCAGTTTCGTCACGTCTTGGTAGAATAGAGTTCCGACGTATCAAATCTTATCGAAAGGTAATGAATTTTGGTAGGTTTGTTCTTAAGGCGTGTAAGTTGATTCTCCTTTTTACAGAAGTGAATTCGGATTAATACTCAGTGAGTTATATGCAGTTTGGTGAGACGCGTTTTCTCTGTTGCGAACTAGGATCAGCGGAGTTTGTAAGTGCGATCGTGGTTTCATCGTTTCTCCGATCGGCACCAAATTTTGTGGGGAGCTTTGTGACGTCTAGATCTTGCTTTTCACCGTAGGGATTAAGAAGTTAACGGTTGGTTTATGTTTTAGGGCTTCGTTTCTGCGGCTGTAGTTTTTCTGGTGTTTCTGTCCTTTTCGTTCTTAGAGATTTTTGTTTGTGTGGTTTGTTGTAGGGCGTTGTTTGGCTGTTGCAGTCGCGAGGAGAGTTTTTCCTGGTTGTTTTTGTAGTTCAAATCACCTTGTTAAGGTGAGTGCGTGACCATGAGCTTATCTAAGCGATTGGGATTGAGTGACTTGTTGTGTGATGATTTGTAGGTGAAGTGGATGTTTAGTCCATTATAGAGTCTTTACAGGTTTTAAGTTTTTTTGGAATAAAACGAGCCGTTTTGGGATGCTGAAACACATTTAGAGATGTAGATTCATCTAGAAGTGTCAGATGTTTGGGATCATATGGACTATTTCAACCGTTAGATCTTTCTCAAATTTTGACACAGGACGGAGACGGATGTTAGCTTGCATTTTCAATTTACTTTGAGAAAATCTAACGGTTAATTTAAGAGTTATACGAGATTTACTGGAGACAAGTAATTCTGACGAGTAGTTGAAGCAGATGCAGAACTAAATGCTAAGAGTGTCAGACCGGTTGATCTGTATATGGACTGATCGATCCCTTACCTCGCATGCATTATCTGGCCCATGTTTGATCTGAAACACTATAGAACCGACCCAACTCGTCTCCTACTGTTTTTATACCCTAGGCTCGACTATTTATCAGATATCTTTCATAATTTCAGTTCTAAACATTGCTCTTTGCTTTCTAAATAATTTGGGGAAAATAATTCATCCTCTTGACACTTGGAGAAGATTTCTGAACCCTTTCTTATTATTTAAGCAAATTTATAATGTTTTCTTTCATATATATTTGCTTTTATTCAATTGCTATGTGTGAGTAGTTCTTCGATTGGGTTTTAGGAGTCTAAGTAGAATATTCAATAAATTTGTGGATTGATCTCTTCAATGGATTATATGGTTCTTCAGTTTACATGTTTTCAATGCTAGAATAGGATTGATCACCCTGTTTTAGAACTTAGGCTTTTATTTGTTTTAGAGATGTTCGACGAAATGAATGAATGAGTTTTAATTGAGCATTGTATTTCTAGCCTGCGAGAGTTGATGTTAGAATGGATTCTGAACGAAATGAACCTATTAGATAATGCGAAATTGACTAGGAAATTACAAATGGGAGTTTTGTAATTGAATAGTTGTGATTAATGTCTTGAGAGAGAATTAATCTGGAATTGTGTTCATATTTAAGAACTGTAACGCCCGTGTTCTGAAAATTAATAGGAGACTTGAATGTGTATAAGAATTAGGGTGGAGTCGGTTTAATTCCGGTTGATTTCCTAAACTGGTCGATTTGTTTAATTGAATCAAAGGAGATTTAATTAAAGTCGGTTTAGGTAAATTCTGGTTTAATCAGAATTAAACCAAAAACCCTAGTTTTATAAAGATCGCTTATTCTCTCTTTTGTTTTGTGGCTGTTGTTTCTGAGAGTTGAGTTGAGAAAAGGAGAAGGAGAAGTTCACTTGTGAGAAGGAGAGTGTTAGCTTTGCTTTGGTGTTTAAAGCAAGAGAAGCAGTTTCGTCACGTCTTGGTAGAATAGAGTTCCGACGTATCAAATCTTATCGAAAGGTAATGAATTTTGGTAGGTTTGTTCTTAAGGCGTGTACGTTGATTCTCCTTTTTACAGAAGTGAATTCGGATTAATACTCAGTGAGTTATATGCAGTTTGGTGAGACTCGTTTTCTCTGTTGCGGAGTTTGTAAGTGCGATCGTGGTTTCATCGTTTCTCCGATCGGCACCAAATTTTGTGGGGAGCTTTGTGACGTCTAGATCTTGCTTTTCACCGTAGGGATTAAGAAGTTAACGGTTGGTTTATGTTTTAGGGCTTCGTTTCTGCGGCTGTAGTTTTTCTGGTGTTTCTGTCCTTTTCGTTCTTAGAGATTTTTGTTTGTGTGGTTTGTTGTAGGGCGTTGTTTGGCTGTTGCAGTCGCGAGGAGAGTTTTTCCTGGTTGTTTTTGTAGTTCAAATCACCTTGTTAAGGTGAGTGCGTGACCATGAGCTTATCTAAGTGATTGGGATTGAGTGACTTGTTGTGTGATGATTTGTAGGTGAAGTGGATGTTTAGTCCATTATAGAGTCTTTACAGGTTTTAAGTTTTTTTGGAATAAAACGAGCCGTTTTGGGATGCTGAAACACATTTAGAGATGTAGATTCATCTAGAAGTGTCAGATGTTTGGGATCATATGGACTATTTCAACCGTTAGATCTTTCTCAAATTTTGACACAGGACGGAGACGGATGTTAGCTTGCATTTTCAATTTACTTTGAGAAAATCTAACGGTTAATTTAAGAGTTATACGAGATTTACTGGAGACAAGTAATTCTGACGAGTAGTTGAAGCAGATGCAGAACTAAATGCTAAGAGTGTCAGACCGGTTGATCTGTATATGGACTGATCGATCCCTTACCTCGCATGCATTATCTGGCCCATGTTTGATCTGAAACACTATAGAACCGACCCAACTCGTCTCCTACTGTTTTTATACCCTAGGCTCGACTATTTAGCAGCTATCTTTCATAATTTCAGTTCTAAACATTGCTCTTTGCTTTCTAAATAATTTGGGGAAAATAATTCATCCTCTTGACACTTGGAGAAGATTTCTGAACCCTTTCTTATTATTTAAGCAAATTTATAATGTTTTCTTTCATATATATTTGCTTTTATTCAATTGCTATGTGTGAGTAGTTCTTCGATTGGGTTTTAGGAGTCTAAGTAGAATATTCAATAAATTTGTGGATTGATCTCTTCAATGGATTATATGGTTCTTCAGTTTACATGTTTTCAATGCTAGAATAGGATTGATCACCCTGTTTTAGAACTTAGGCTTTTATTTGTTTTAGAGATGTTCGACGAAATGAATGAATGAGTTTTAATTGAGCATTGTATTTCTAGCCTGCGAGAGTTGATGTTAGAATGAATTCTGAACGAAATGAACCTATTAGATAATGCGAAATTGACTAGGAAATTACAAATGGGAGTTTTGTAATTGAATAGTTGTGATTAATGTCTTGAGAGAGAATTAATCTGGAATTGTGTTCATATTTAAGAACTGTAACGCCCGTGTTCTGAAAATTAATAGGAGACTTGAATGTGTATAAGAATTAGGGTGGAGTCGGTTTAATTCCGGTTGATTTCCTAAACTGGTCGATTTGTTTAATTGAATCAAAGGAGATTTAATTAAAGTCGGTTTAGGTAAATTCTGGTTTAATCAGAATTAAACCAAAAACCCTAGTTTTATAAAGATCGCTTATTCTCTCTTTTGTTTTGTGGCTGTTGTTTCTGAGAGTTGAGTTGAGAAAAGGAGAAGTAGAAGTTCACTTGTGAGAAGGAGAGTGTTAGCTTTGCTTTGGTGTTTAAAGCAAGAGAAGCAGTTTCGTCACGTCTTGGTAGAATAGAGTTCCGACGTATCAAATCTTATCGAAAGGTAATGAATTTTGGTAGGTTTGTTCTTAAGGCGTGTAAGTTGATTCTCCTTTTTACAGAAGTGAATTCGGATTAATACTCAGTGAGTTATATGCAGTTTGGTGAGACGCGTTTTCTCTGTTGCGAACTAGGATCAGCGGAGTTTGTAAGTGCGATCGTGGTTTCATCGTTTCTCCGATCGGCACCAAATTTTGTGGGGAGCTTTGTGACGTCTAGATCTTGCTTTTCACCGTAGGGATTAAGAAGTTAACGGTTGGTTTATGTTTTAGGGCTTCGTTTCTGCGGCTGTAGTTTTTCTGGTGTTTCTGTCCTTTTCGTTCTTAGAGATTTTTGTTTGTGTGGTTTGTTGTAGGGCGTTGTTTGGCTGTTGCAGTCGCGAGGAGAGTTTTTCCTGGTTGTTTTTGTAGTTCAAATCACCTTGTTAAGGTGAGTGCGTGACCATGAGCTTATCTAAGCGATTGGGATTGAGTGACTTGTTGTGTGATGATTTGTAGGTGAAGTGGATGTTTAGTCCATTATAGAGTCTTTACAGGTTTTAAGTTTTTTTGGAATAAAACGAGCCGTTTTGGGATGCTGAAACACATTTAGAGATGTAGATTCATCTAGAAGTGTCAGATGTTTGGGATCATATGGACTATTTCAACCGTTAGATCTTTCTCAAATTTTGACACAGGACGGAGACGGATGTTAGCTTGCATTTTCAATTTACTTTGAGAAAATCTAACGGTTAATTTAAGAGTTATACGAGATTTACTGGAGACAAGTAATTCTGACGAGTAGTTGAAGCAGATGCAGAACTAAATACTAAGAGTGTCAGACCGGTTGATCTGTATATGGACTGATCGATCCCTTACCTCGCATGCATTATCTGGCCCATGTTTGATCTGAAACACTATAGAACCGACCCAACTCGTCTCCTACTGTTTTTATACCCTAGGCTCGACTATTTATCAGATATCTTTCATAATTTCAGTTCTAAACATTGCTCTTTGCTTTCTAAATAATTTGGGGAAAATAATTCATCCTCTTGACACTTGGAGAAGATTTCTGAACCCTTTCTTATTATTTAAGCAAATTTATAATGTTTTCTTTCATATATATTTGCTTTTATTCAATTGCTATGTGTGAGTAGTTCTTCGATTGGGTTTTAGGAGTCTAAGTAGAATATTCAATAAATTTGTGGATTGATCTCTTCAATGGATTATATGGTTCTTCAGTTTACATGTTTTCAATGCTAGAATAGGATTGATCACCCTGTTTTAGAACTTAGGCTTTTATTTGTTTTAGAGATGTTCGACGAAATGAATGAATGAGTTTTAATTGAGCATTGTATTTCTAGCCTGCGAGAGTTGATGTTAGAATGGATTCTGAACGAAATGAACCTATTAGATAATGCGAAATTGACTAGGAAATTACAAATGGGAGTTTTGTAATTGAATAGTTGTGATTAATGTCTTGAGAGAGAATTAATCTGGAATTGTGTTCATATTTAAGAACTGTAACGCCCGTGTTCTGAAAATTAATAGGAGACTTGAATGTGTATAAGAATTAGGGTGGAGTCGGTTTAATTCCGGTTGATTTCCTAAACTGGTCGATTTGTTTAATTGAATCAAAGGAGATTTAATTAAAGTCGGTTTAGGTAAATTCTGGTTTAATCAGAATTAAACCAAAAACCCTAGTTTTATAAAGATCGCTTATTCTCTCTTTTGTTTTGTGGCTGTTGTTTCTGAGAGTTGAGTTGAGAAAAGGAGAAGGAGAAGTTCACTTGTGAGAAGGAGAGTGTTAGCTTTGCTTTGGTGTTTAAAGCAAGAGAAGCAGTTTCGTCACGTCTTGGTAGAATAGAGTTCCGACGTATCAAATCTTATCGAAAGGTAATGAATTTTGGTAGGTTTGTTCTTAAGGCGTGTAAGTTGATTCTCCTTTTTACAGAAGTGAATTCGGATTAATACTCAGTGAGTTATATGCAGTTTGGTGAGACGCGTTTTCTCTGTTGCGAACTAGGATCAGCGGAGTTTGTAAGTGCGATCGTGGTTTCATCGTTTCTCCGATCGGCACCAAATTTTGTGGGGAGCTTTGTGACGTCTAGATCTTGCTTTTCACCGTAGGGATTAAGAAGTTAACGGTTGGTTTATGTTTTAGGGCTTCGTTTCTGCGGCTGTAGTTTTTCTGGTGTTTCTGTCCTTTTCGTTCTTAGAGATTTTTGTTTGTGTGGTTTGTTGTAGGGCGTTGTTTGGCTGTTGCAGTCGCGAGGAGAGTTTTTCCTGGTTGTTTTTGTAGTTCAAATCACCTTGTTAAGGTGAGTGCGTGACCATGAGCTTATCTAAGCGATTGGGATTGAGTGACTTGTTGTGTGATGATTTGTAGGTGAAGTGGATGTTTAGTCCATTATAGAGTCTTTACAGGTTTTAAGTTTTTTTGGAATAAAACGAGCCGTTTTGGGATGCTGAAACACATTTAGAGATGTAGATTCATCTAGAAGTGTCAGATGTTTGGGATCATATGGACTATTTCAACCGTTAGATCTTTCTCAAATTTTGACACAGGACGGAGACGGATGTTAGCTTGCATTTTCAATTTACTTTGAGAAAATCTAACGGTTAATTTAAGAGTTATACGAGATTTACTGGAGACAAGTAATTCTGACGAGTAGTTGAAGCAGATGCAGAACTAAATGCTAAGAGTGTCAGACCGGTTGATCTGTATATGGACTGATCGATCCCTTACCTCGCATGCATTATCTGGCCCATGTTTGATCTGAAACACTATAGAACCGACCCAACTCGTCTCCTACTGTTTTTATACCCTAGGCTCGACTATTTATCAGATATCTTTCATAATTTCAGTTCTAAACATTGCTCTTTGCTTTCTAAATAATTTGGGGAAAATAATTCATCCTCTTGACACTTGGAGAAGATTTCTGAACCCTTTCTTATTATTTAAGCAAATTTATAATGTTTTCTTTCATATATATTTGCTTTTATTCAATTGCTATGTGTGAGTAGTTCTTCGATTGGGTTTTAGGAGTCTAAGTAGAATATTCAATAAATTTGTGGATTGATCTCTTCAATGGATTATATGGTTCTTCAGTTTACATGTTTTCAATGCTAGAATAGGATTGATCACCCTGTTTTAGAACTTAGGCTTTTATTTGTTTTAGAGATGTTCGACGAAATGAATGAATGAGTTTTAATTGAGCATTGTATTTCTAGCCTGCGAGAGTTGATGTTAGAATGGATTCTGAACGAAATGAACCTATTAGATAATGCGAAATTGACTAGGAAATTACAAATGGGAGTTTTGTAATTGAATAGTTGTGATTAATGTCTTGAGAGAGAATTAATCTGGAATTGTGTTCATATTTAAGAACTGTAACGCCCGTGTTCTGAAAATTAATAGGAGACTTGAATGTGTATAAGAATTAGGGTGGAGTCGGTTTAATTCCGGTTGATTTCCTAAACTGGTCGATTTGTTTAATTGAATCAAAGGAGATTTAATTAAAGTCGGTTTAGGTAAATTCTGGTTTAATCAGAATTAAACCAAAAACCCTAGTTTTATAAAGATCGCTTATTCTCTCTTTTGTTTTGTGGCTGTTGTTTCTGAGAGTTGAGTTGAGAAAAGGAGAAGGACAAGTTCACTTGTGAGAAGGAGAGTGTTAGCTTTGCTTTGGTGTTTAAAGCAAGAGAAGCAGTTTCGTCACGTCTTGGTAGAATAGAGTTCCGACGTATCAAATCTTATCGAAAGGTAATGAATTTTGGTAGGTTTGTTCTTAAGGCGTGTACGTTGATTCTCCTTTTTACAGAAGTGAATTCGGATTAATACTCAGTGAGTTATATGCAGTTTGGTGAGACTCGTTTTCTCTGTTGCGGAGTTTGTAAGTGCGATCGTGGTTTCATCGTTTCTCCGATCGGCACCAAATTTTGTGGGGAGCTTTGTGACGTCTAGATCTTGCTTTTCACCGTAGGGATTAAGAAGTTAACGGTTGGTTTATGTTTTAGGGCTTCGTTTCTGCGGCTGTAGTTTTTCTGGTGTTTCTGTCCTTTTCGTTCTTAGAGATTTTTGTTTGTGTGGTTTGTTGTAGGGCGTTGTTTGGCTGTTGCAGTCGCGAGGAGAGTTTTTCCTGGTTGTTTTTGTAGTTCAAATCACCTTGTTAAGGTGAGTGCGTGACCATGAGCTTATCTAAGCGATTGGGATTGAGTGACTTGTTGTGTGATGATTTGTAGGTGAAGTGGATGTTTAGTCCATTATAGAGTCTTTACAGGTTTTAAGTTTTTTTGGAATAAAACGAGCCGTTTTGGGATGCTGAAACACATTTAGAGATGTAGATTCATCTAGAAGTGTCAGATGTTTGGGATCATATGGACTATTTCAACCGTTAGATCTTTCTCAAATTTTGACACAGGACGGAGACGGATGTTAGCTTGCATTTTCAATTTACTTTGAGAAAATCTAACGGTTAATTTAAGAGTTATACGAGATTTACTGGAGACAAGTAATTCTGACGAGTAGTTGAAGCAGATGCAGAACTAAATGCTAAGAGTGTCAGACCGGTTGATCTGTATATGGACTGATCGATCCCTTACCTCGCATGCATTATCTGGCCCATGTTTGATCTGAAACACTATAGAACCGACCCAACTCGTCTCCTACTGTTTTTATACCCTAGGCTCGACTATTTATCAGCTATCTTTCATAATTTCAGTTCTAAACATTGCTCTTTGCTTTCTAAATAATTTGGGGAAAATAATTCATCCTCTTGACACTTGGAGAAGATTTCTGAACCCTTTCTTATTATTTAAGCAAATTTATAATGTTTTCTTTCATATATATTTGCTTTTATTCAATTGCTATGTGTGAGTAGTTCTTCGATTGGGTTTTAGGAGTCTAAGTAGAATATTCAATAAATTTGTGGATTGATCTCTTCAATGGATTATATGGTTCTTCAGTTTACATGTTTTCAATGCTAGAATAGGATTGATCACCCTGTTTTAGAACTTAGGCTTTTATTTGTTTTAGAGATGTTCGACGAAATGAATGAATGAGTTTTAATTGAGCATTGTATTTCTAGCCTGCGAGAGTTGATGTTAGAATGGATTCTGAACGAAATGAACCTATTAGATAATGCGAAATTGACTAGGAAATTACAAATGGGAGTTTTGTAATTGAATAGTTGTGATTAATGTCTTGAGAGAGAATTAATCTGGAATTGTGTTCATATTTAAGAACTGTAACGCCCGTGTTCTGAAAATTAATAGGAGACTTGAATGTGTATAAGAATTAGGGTGGAGTCGGTTTAATTCCGGTTGATTTCCTAAACTGGTCGATTTGTTTAATTGAATCAAAGGAGATTTAATTAAAGTCGGTTTAGGTAAATTCTGGTTTAATCAGAATTAAACCAAAAACCCTAGTTTTATAAAGATCGCTTATTCTCTCTTTTGTTTTGTGGCTGTTGTTTCTGAGAGTTGAGTTGAGAAAAGGAGAAGGAGAAGTTCACTTGTGAGAAGGAGAGTGTTAGCTTTGCTTTGGTGTTTAAAGCAAGAGAAGCAGTTTCGTCACGTCTTGGTAGAATAGAGTTCCGACGTATCAAATCTTATCGAAAGGTAATGAATTTTGGTAGGTTTGTTCTTAAGGCGTGTACGTTGATTCTCCTTTTTACAGAAGTGAATTCGGATTAATACTCAGTGAGTTATATGCAGTTTGGTGAGACGCGTTTTCTCTGTTGCGAACTGGGATCAGCGGAGTTTGTAAGTGCGATCGTGGTTTCATCGTTTCTCCGATCGGCACCAAATTTTGTGGGGAGCTTTGTGACGTCTAGATCTTGCTTTTCACCGTAGGGATTAAGAAGTTAACGGTTGGTTTATGTTTTAGGGCTTCGTTTCTGCGGCTGTAGTTTTTCTGGTGTTTCTGTCCTTTTGGTTCTTAGAGATTTTTGTTTGTGTGGTTTGTTGTAGGGCGTTGTTTGGCTGTTGCAGTCGCGAGGAGAGTTTTTCCTGGTTGTTTTTGTAGTTCAAATCACCTTGTTAAGGTGAGTGCGTGACCATGAGCTTATCTAAGCGATTGGGATTGAGTGACTTGTTGTGTGATGATTTGTAGGTGAAGTGGATGTTTAGTCCATTATAGAGTCTTTACAGGTTTTAAGTTTTTTTGGAATAAAACGAGCCGTTTTGGGATGCTGAAACACATTTAGAGATGTAGATTCATCTAGAAGTGTCAGATGTTTGGGATCATATGGACTATTTCAACCGTTAGATCTTTCTCAAATTTTGACACAGGACGGAGACGGATGTTAGCTTGCATTTTCAATTTACTTTGAGAAAATCTAACGGTTAATTTAAGAGTTATACGAGATTTACTGGAGACAAGTAATTCTGACGAGTAGTTGAAGCAGATGCAGAACTAAATGCTAAGAGTGTCAGACCGGTTGATCTGTATATGGACTGATCGATCCCTTACCTCGCATGCATTATCTGGCCCATGTTTGATCTGAAACACTATAGAACCGACCCAACTCGTCTCCTACTGTTTTTATACCCTAGGCTCGACTATTTAGCAGCTATCTTTCATAATTTCAGTTCTAAACATTGCTCTTTGCTTTCTAAATAATTTGGGGAAAATAATTCATCCTCTTGACACTTGGAGAAGATTTCTGAACCCTTTCTTATTATTTAAGCAAATTTATAATGTTTTCTTTCATATATATTTGCTTTTATTCAATTGCTATGTGTGAGTAGTTCTTCGATTGGGTTTTAGGAGTCTAAGTAGAATATTCAATAAATTTGTGGATTGATCTCTTCAATGGATTATATGGTTCTTCAGTTTACATGTTTTCAATGCTAGAATAGGATTGATCACCCTGTTTTAGAACTTAGGCTTTTATTTGTTTTAGAGATGTTCGACGAAATGAATGAATGAGTTTTAATTGAGCATTGTATTTCTAGCCTGCGAGAGTTGATGTTAGAATGGATTCTGAACGAAATGAACCTATTAGATAATGCGAAATTGACTAGGAAATTACAAATGGGAGTTTTGTAATTGAATAGTTGTGATTAATGTCTTGAGAGAGAATTAATCTGGAATTGTGTTCATATTTAAGAACTGTAACGCCCGTGTTCTGAAAATTAATAGGAGACTTGAATGTGTATAAGAATTAGGGTGGAGTCGGTTTAATTCCGGTTGATTTCCTAAACTGGTCGATTTGTTTAATTTAATCAAAGGAGATTTAATTAAAGTCGGTTTAGGTAAATTCTGGTTTAATCAGAATTAAACCAAAAACCCTAGTTTTATAAAGATCGCTTATTCTCTCTTTTGTTTTGTGGCTGTTGTTTCTGAGAGTTGAGTTGAGAAAAGGAGAAGGAGAAGTTCACTTGTGAGAAGGAGAGTGTTAGCTTTGCTTTGGTGTTTAAAGCAAGAGAAGCAGTTTCGTCACGTCTTGGTAGAATAGAGTTCCGACGTATCAAATCTTATCGAAAGGTAATGAATTTTGGTAGGTTTGTTCTTAAGGCGTGTACGTTGATTCTCCTTTTTACAGAAGTGAATTCGGATTAATACTCAGTGAGTTATATGCAGTTTGGTGAGACGCGTTTTCTCTGTTGCGAACTGGGATCAGCGGAGTTTGTAAGTGCGATCGTGGTTTCATCGTTTCTCCGATCGGCACCAAATTTTGTGGGGAGCTTTGTGACGTCTAGATCTTGCTTTTCACCGTAGGGATTAAGAAGTTAACGGTTGGTTTATGTTTTAGGGCTTCGTTTCTGCGGCTGTAGTTTTTCTGGTGTTTCTGTCCTTTTGGTTCTTAGAGATTTTTGTTTGTGTGGTTTGTTGTAGGGCGTTGTTTGGCTGTTGCAGTCGCGAGGAGAGTTTTTCCTGGTTGTTTTTGTAGTTCAAATCACCTTGTTAAGGTGAGTGCGTGACCATGAGCTTATCTAAGCGATTGGGATTGAGTGACTTGTTGTGTGATGATTTGTAGGTGAAGTGGATGTTTAGTCCATTATAGAGTCTTTACAGGTTTTAAGTTTTTTTGGAATAAAACGAGCCGTTTTGGGATGCTGAAACACATTTAGAGATGTAGATTCATCTAGAAGTGTCAGATGTTTGGGATCATATGGACTATTTCAACCGTTAGATCTTTCTCAAATTTTGACACAGGACGGAGACGGATGTTAGCTTGCATTTTCAATTTACTTTGAGAAAATCTAACGGTTAATTTAAGAGTTATACGAGATTTACTGGAGACAAGTAATTCTGATGAGTAGTTGAAGCAGATGCAGAACTAAATGCTAAGAGTGTTAGACCGGTTGATCTGTATATGGACTGATCGATCCCTTACCTCGCATGCATTATCTGGCCCATGTTTGATCTGAAACACTATAGAACCGACCCAACTCGTCTCCTACTGTTTTTATACCCTAGGCTCGACTATTTAGCAGCTATCTTTCATAATTTCAGTTCTAAACATTGCTCTTTGCTTTCTAAATAATTTGGGGAAAATAATTCATCCTCTTGACACTTGGAGAAGATTTCTGAACCCTTTCTTATTATTTAAGCAAATTTATAATGTTTTCTTTCATATATATTTGCTTTTATTCAATTGCTATGTGTGAGTAGTTCTTCGATTGGGTTTTAGGAGTCTTAGTAGAATATTCAATAAATTTGTGGATTGATCTCTTCAATGGATTATATGGTTCTTCAGTTTACATGTTTTCAATGCTAGAATAGGATTGATCACCCTGTTTTAGAACTTAGGCTTTTATTTGTTTCAGAGATGTTCGACGAAATGAATGAATGAGTTTTAATTGAGCATTGTATTTCTAGCCTGCGAGAGTTGATGTTAGAATGGATTCTGAACGAAATGAACCTATTAGATAATGCGAAATTGACTAGGAAATTACAAATGGGAGTTTTGTAATTGAATAGTTGTGATTAATGTCTTGAGAGAGAATTAATCTGGAATTGTGTTCATATTTAAGAACTGTAACGCCCGTGTTCTGAAAATTAATAGGAGACTTGAATGTGTATAAGAATTAGGGTGGAGTCGGTTTAATTCCGGTTGATTTCCTAAACTGGTCGATTTGTTTAATTGAATCAAAGGAGATTTAATTAAAGTCGGTTTAGGTAAATTCTGGTTTAATCAGAATTAAATCAAAAACCCTAGTTTTATAAAGATCGCTTATTCTCTCTTTTGTTTTGTGGCTGTTGTTTCTGAGAGTTGAGTTGAGAAAAGGAGAAGGAGAAGTTCACTTGTGAGAAGGAGAGTGTTAGCTTTGCTTTGGTGTTTAAAGCAAAAGAAGCAGTTTCGTCACGTCTTGGTAGAATAGAGTTCCGACGTATCAAATCTTATCGAAAGGTAATGAATTTTGGTAGGTTTGTTCTTAAGGCATGTACGTTGATTCTCCTTTTTACAGAAGTGAATTCGGATTAATACTCAGTGAGTTATATGCAGTTTGGTGAGATGCGTTTTCTCTGTTGCGAACTGGGATCAGCGGAGTTTGTAAGTGCGATCGTGGTTTCATCGTTTCTCCGATCGGCACCAAATTTTGTGGGGAGCTTTGTGACGTCTAGATCTTGCTTTTCACCGTAGGGATTAAGAAGTTAACGGTTGGTTTATGTTTTAGGGCTTCGTTTCTGCGGCTGTAGTTTTTCTGGTGTTTCTGTCCTTTTCGTTCTTAGAGATTTTTGTTTGTGTGGTTTGTTGTAGGGCGTTGTTTGGCTGTTGCAGTCGCGAGGAGAGTTTTTCCTGGTTGTTTTTGTAGTTCAAATCACCTTGTTAAGGTGAGTGCGTGACCATGAGCTTATCTAAGCGATTGGGATTGAGTGACTTGTTGTGTGATGATTTGTAGGTGAAGTGGATGTTTAGTCCATTATAGAGTCTTTACAGGTTTTAAGTTTTTTTGGAATAAAACGAGCCGTTTTGGGATGCTGAAACACATTTAGAGATGTAGATTCATCTAGAAGTGTCAGATGTTTGGGATCATATGGACTATTTCAACCGTTAGATCTTTCTCAAATTTTGACACAGGACGGAGACGGATGTTAGCTTGCATTTTCAATTTACTTTGAGAAAATCTAACGGTTAATTTAAGAGTTATACGAGATTTACTGGAGACAAGTAATTCTGACGAGTAGTTGAAGCAGATGCAGAACTAAATGCTAAGAGTGTCAGACCGGTTGATCTGTATATGGACTGATCGATCCCTTACCTCGCATGCATTATCTGGCCCATGTTTGATCTGAAACACTATAGAACCGACCCAACTCGTCTCCTACTGTTTTTATACCCTAGGCTCGACTATTTATCAGCTATCTTTCATAATTTCAGTTCTAAACATTGCTCTTTGCTTTCTAAATAATTTGGGGAAAATAATTCATCCTCTTGACACTTGGAGAAGATTTCTGAACCCTTTCTTATTATTTAAGCAAATTTATAATGTTTTCTTTCATATATATTTGCTTTTATTCAATTGCTATGTGTGAGTAGTTCTTCGATTGGGTTTTAGGAGTCTAAGTAGAATATTCAATAAATTTGTGGATTGATCTCTTCAATGGATTATATGGTTCTTCAGTTTACATGTTTTCAATGCTAGAATAGGATTGATCACCCTGTTTTAGAACTTAGGCTTTTATTTGTTTCAGAGATGTTCGACGAAATGAATGAATGAGTTTTAATTGAGCATTGTATTTCTAGCCTGCGAGAGTTGATGTTAGAATGGATTCTGAACGAAATGAACCTATTAGATAATGCGAAATTGACTAGGAAATTACAAATGGGAGTTTTGTAATTGAATAGTTGTGATTAATGTCTTGAGAGAGAATTAATCTGGAATTGTGTTCATATTTAAGAACTGTAACGCCCGTGTTCTGAAAATTAATAGGAGACTTGAATGTGTATAAGAATTAGGGTGGAGTCGGTTTAATTCCGGTTGATTTCCTAAACTGGTCGATTTGTTTAATTGAATCAAAAGAGATTTAATTAAAGTCGGTTTAGGTAAATTCTGGTTTAATCAGAATTAAACCAAAAACCCTAGTTTTATAAAGAACGCTTATTCTCTCTTTTGTTTAGTGGCTGTTGTTTCTGAGATTTGAGTTGAGAAAAGGAGAAGGAGAAGTTCACTTGTGAGAAGGAGAGTGTTAGCTTTGCTTTGGTGTTTAAAGCAAGAGAAGCAGTTTCGTCACGTCTTGGTAGAATAGAGTTCCGACGTATCAAATCTTATCGAAAGGTAATGAATTTTGGTAGGTTTGTTCTTAAGGCGTGTACGTTGATTCTCCTTTTTACAGAAGTGAATTCGGATTAATACTCAGTGAGTTATATGCAGTTTGGTGAGACGCGTTTTCTCTGTTGCGAACTGGGATCAGCGGAGTTTGTAAGTGCGATCGTGGTTTCATCGTTTCTCCGATCGGCACCAAATTTTGTGGGGAGCTTTGTGACGTCTAGATCTTGCTTTTCACCGTAGGGATTAAGAAGTTAACGGTTGGTTTATGTTTTAGGGCTTCGTTTCTGCGGCTGTAGTTTTTCTGGTGTTTCTGTCCTTTTGGTTCTTAGAGATTTTTGTTTGTGTGGTTTGTTGTAGGGCGTTGTTTGGCTGTTGCAGTCGCGAGGAGAGTTTTTCCTGGTTGTTTTTGTAGTTCAAATCACCTTGTTAAGGTGAGTGCGTGACCATGAGCTTATCTAAGCGATTGGGATTGAGTGACTTGTTGTGTGATGATTTGTAGGTGAAGTGGATGTTTAGTCCATTATAGAGTCTTTACAGGTTTTAAGTTTTTTTGGAATAAAACGAGCCGTTTTGGGATGCTGAAACACATTTAGAGATGTAGATTCATCTAGAAGTGTCAGATGTTTGGGATCATATGGACTATTTCAACCGTTAGATCTTTCTCAAATTTTGACACAGGACGGAGATGGATGTTAGCTTGCATTTTCAATTTACTTTGAGAAAATCTAACGGTTAATTTAAGAGTTATACGAGATTTACTGGAGACAAGTAATTCTGACGAGTAGTTGAAGCAGATGCAGAACTAAATGCTAAGAGTGTCAGACCGGTTGATCTGTATATGGACTGATCGATCCCTTACCTCGCATGCATTATCTGGCCCATGTTTGATCTGAAACACTATAGAACCGACCCAACTCGTCTCCTACTGTTTTTATACCCTAGGCTCGACTATTTAGCAGCTATCTTTCATAATTTCAGTTCTAAACATTGCTCTTTGCTTTCTAAATAATTTGGGGAAAATAATTCATCCTCTTAACACTTGGAGAAGATTTCTGAACCCTTTCTTATTATTTAAGCAAATTTATAATGTTTTCTTTCATATATATTTGCTTTTATTCAATTGCTATATGTGAGTAGTTCTTCGATTGGGTTTTAGGAGTCTAAGTAGAATATTCAATAAATTTGTGGATTGATCTCTTCAATGGATTATATGGTTCTTCAGTTTACATGTTTTCAATGCTAGAATAGGATTGATCACCCTGTTTTAGAACTTAGGCTTTTATTTGTTTCAGAGATGTTCGACGAAATGAATGAATGAGTTTTAATTGAGCATTGTATTTCTAGCCTGCGAGAGTTGATGTTAGAATGGATTCTGAACGAAATGAACCTATTAGATAATGCGAAATTGACTAGGAAATTACAAATGGGAGTTTTGTAATTGAATAGTTGTGATTAATGTCTTGAGAGAGAATTAATCTGGAATTGTGTTCATATTTAAGAACTGTAACGCCCGTGTTCTGAAAATTAATAGGAGACTTGAATGTGTATAAGAATTAGGGTGGAGTCGGTTTAATTCCGGTTGATTTCCTAAACTGGTCGATTTGTTTAATTGAATCAAAGGAGATTTAATTAAAGTCGGTTTAGGTAAATTCTGGTTTAATCAGAATTAAACCAAAAACCCTAGTTTTATAAAGATCGCTTATTCTCTCTTTTGTTTTGTGGCTGTTGTTTCTGAGAGTTGAGTTGAGAAAAGGAGAAGGAGAAGTTCACTTGTGAGAAGGAGAGTGTTAGCTTTGCTTTGGTGTTTAAAGCAAGAGAAGCAGTTTCGTCACGTCTTGGTAGAATAGAGTTCCGACGTATCAAATCTTATCGAAAGGTAATGAATTTTGGTAGATTTGTTCTTAAGGCGTGTACGTTGATTCTCCTTTTTACAGAAGTGAATTCGGATTAATACTCAGTGAGTTATATGCAGTTTGGTGAGACGCGTTTTCTCTGTTGCGAACTGGGATCAGCGGAGTTTGTAAGTGCGATCGTGGTTTCATCGTTTCTCCGATCGGCACCAAATTTTGTGGGGAGCTTTGTGACGTCTAGATCTTGCTTTTCACCGTAGGGATTAAGAAGTTAACGGTTGGTTTATGTTTTAGGGCTTCGTTTCTGCGGCTGTAGTTTTTCTGGTGTTTCTGTCCTTTTGGTTCTTAGAGATTTTTGTTTGTGTGGTTTGTTGTAGGGCGTTGTTTGGCTGTTGCAGTCGCGAGGAGAGTTTTTCCTGGTTGTTTTTGTAGTTCAAATCACCTTGTTAAGGTGAGTGCGTGACCATGAGCTTATCTAAGCGATTGGGATTGAGTGACTTGTTGTGTGATGATTTGTAGGTGAAGTGGATGTTTAGTCCATTATAGAGTCTTTACAGGTTTTAAGTTTTTTTGGAATAAAACGAGCCGTTTTGGGATGCTGAAACACATTTAGAGATGTAGATTCATCTAGAAGTGTCAGATGTTTGGGATCATATGGACTATTTCAACCGTTAGATCTTTCTCAAATTTTGACACAGGACGGAGATGGATGTTAGCTTGCATTTTCAATTTACTTTGAGAAAATCTAACGGTTAATTTAAGAGTTATACGAGATTTACTGGAGACAAGTAATTCTGACGAGTAGTTGAAGCAGATGCAGAACTAAATGCTAAGAGTGTCAGACCGGTTGATCTGTATATGGACTGATCGATCCCTTACCTCGCATGCATTATCTGGCCCATGTTTGATCTGAAACACTATAGAACCGACCCAACTCGTCTCCTACTGTTTTTATACCCTAGGCTCGACTATTTAGCAGCTATCTTTCATAATTTCAGTTCTAAACATTGCTCTTTGCTTTCTAAATAATTTGGGGAAAATAATTCATCCTCTTAACACTTGGAGAAGATTTCTGAACCCTTTCTTATTATTTAAGCAAATTTATAATGTTTTCTTTCATATATATTTGCTTTTATTCAATTGCTATATGTGAGTAGTTCTTCGATTGGGTTTTAGGAGTCTAAGTAGAATATTCAATAAATTTGTGGATTGATCTCTTCAATGGATTATATGGTTCTTCAGTTTACATGTTTTCAATGCTAGAATAGGATTGATCACCCTGTTTTAGAACTTAGGCTTTTATTTGTTTCAGAGATGTTCGACGAAATGAATGAATGAGTTTTAATTGAGCATTGTATTTCTAGCCTGCGAGAGTTGATGTTAGAATGGATTCTGAACGAAATGAACCTATTAGATAATGCGAAATTGACTAGGAAATTACAAATGGGAGTTTTGTAATTGAATAGTTGTGATTAATGTCTTGAGAGAGAATTAATCTGGAATTGTGTTCATATTTAAGAACTGTAACGCCCGTGTTCTGAAAATTAATAGGAGACTTGAATGTGTATAAGAATTAGGGTGGAGTCGGTTTAATTCCGGTTGATTTCCTAAACTGGTCGATTTGTTTAATTGAATCAAAGGAGATTTAATTAAAGTCGGTTTAGGTAAATTCTGGTTTAATCAGAATTAAACCAAAAACCCTAGTTTTATAAAGATCGCTTATTCTCTCTTTTGTTTTGTGGCTGTTGTTTCTGAGAGTTGAGTTGAGAAAAGGAGAAGGAGAAGTTCACTTGTGAGAAGGAGAGTGTTAGCTTTGCTTTGGTGTTTAAAGCAAGAGAAGCAGTTTCGTCACGTCTTGGTAGAATAGAGTTCCGACGTATCAAATCTTATCGAAAGGTAATGAATTTTGGTAGATTTGTTCTTAAGGCGTGTACGTTGATTCTCCTTTTTACAGAAGTGAATTCGGATTAATACTCAGTGAGTTATATGCAGTTTGGTGAGACGCGTTTTCTCTGTTGCGAACTGGGATCAGCGGAGTTTGTAAGTGCGATCGTGGTTTCATCGTTTCTCCGATCGGCACCAAATTTTGTGGGGAGCTTTGTGACGTCTAGATCTTGCTTTTCACCGTAGGGATTAAGAAGTTAACGGTTGGTTTATGTTTTAGGGCTTCGTTTCTGCGGCTGTAGTTTTTCTGGTGTTTCTGTCCTTTTGGTTCTTAGAGATTTTTGTTTGTGTGGTTTGTTGTAGGGCGTTGTTTGGCTGTTGCAGTCGCGAGGAGAGTTTTTCCTGGTTGTTTTTGTAGTTCAAATCACCTTGTTAAGGTGAGTGCGTGACCATGAGCTTATCTAAGCGATTGGGATTGAGTGACTTGTTGTGTGATGATTTGTAGGTGAAGTGGATGTTTAGTCCATTATAGAGTCTTTACAGGTTTTAAGTTTTTTTGGAATAAAACGAGCCGTTTTGGGATGCTGAAACACATTTAGAGATGTAGATTCATCTAGAAGTGTCAGATGTTTGGGATCATATGGACTATTTCAACCGTTAGATCTTTCTCAAATTTTGACACAGGACGGAGACGGATGTTAGCTTGCATTTTCAATTTACTTTGAGAAAATCTAACGGTTAATTTAAGAGTTATACGAGATTTACTGGAGACAAGTAATTCTGACGAGTAGTTGAAGCAGATGCAGAACTAAATGCTAAGAGTGTCAGACCGGTTGATCTGTATATGGACTGATCGATCCCTTACCTCGCATGCATTATCTGGCCCATGTTTGATCTGAAACACTATAGAACCGACCCAACTCGTCTCCTACTGTTTTTATACCCTAGGCTCGACTATTTAGCAGCTATCTTTCATAATTTCAGTTCTAAACATTGCTCTTTGCTTTCTAAATAATTTGGGGAAAATAATTCATCCTCTTAACACTTGGAGAAGATTTCTGAACCCTTTCTTATTATTTAAGCAAATTTATAATGTTTTCTTTCATATATATTTGCTTTTATTCAATTGCTATATGTGAGTAGTTCTTCGATTGGGTTTTAGGAGTCTAAGTAGAATATTCAATAAATTTGTGGATTGATCTCTTCAATGGATTATATGGTTCTTCAGTTTACATGTTTTCAATGCTAGAATAGGATTGATCACCCTGTTTTAGAACTTAGGCTTTTATTTGTTTCAGAGATGTTCGACGAAATGAATGAATGAGTTTTAATTGAGCATTGTATTTCTAGCCTGCGAGAGTTGATGTTAGAATGGATTCTGAACGAAATGAACCTATTAGATAATGCGAAATTGACTAGGAAATTACAAATGGGAGTTTTGTAATTGAATAGTTGTGATTAATGTCTTGAGAGAGAATTAATCTGGAATTGTGTTCATATTTAAGAACTGTAACGCCCGTGTTCTGAAAATTAATAGGAGACTTGAATGTGTATAAGAATTAGGGTGGAGTCGGTTTAATTCCGGTTGATTTCCTAAACTGGTCGATTTGTTTAATTGAATCAAAGGAGATTTAATTAAAGTCGGTTTAGGTAAATTCTGGTTTAATCAGAATTAAACCAAAAACCCTAGTTTTATAAAGATCGCTTATTCTCTCTTTTGTTTTGTGGCTGTTGTTTCTGAGAGTTGAGTTGAGAAAAGGAGAAGGAGAAGTTCACTTGTGAGAAGGAGAGTGTTAGCTTTGCTTTGGTGTTTAAAGCAAGAGAAGCAGTTTCGTCACGTCTTGGTAGAATAGAGTTCCGACGTATCAAATCTTATCGAAAGGTAATGAATTTTGGTAGATTTGTTCTTAAGGCGTGTACGTTGATTCTCCTTTTTACAGAAGTGAATTCGGATTAATACTCAGTGAGTTATATGCAGTTTGGTGAGACGCGTTTTCTCTGTTGCGAACTGGGATCAGCGGAGTTTGTAAGTGCGATCGTGGTTTCATCGTTTCTCCGATCGGCACCAAATTTTGTGGGGAGCTTTGTGACGTCTAGATCTTGCTTTTCACCGTAGGGATTAAGAAGTTAACGGTTGGTTTATGTTTTAGGGCTTCGTTTCTGCGGCTGTAGTTTTTCTGGTGTTTCTGTCCTTTTGGTTCTTAGAGATTTTTGTTTGTGTGGTTTGTTGTAGGGCGTTGTTTGGCTGTTGCAGTCGCGAGGAGAGTTTTTCCTGGTTGTTTTTGTAGTTCAAATCACCTTGTTAAGGTGAGTGCGTGACCATGAGCTTATCTAAGCGATTGGGATTGAGTGACTTGTTGTGTGATGATTTGTAGGTGAAGTGGATGTTTAGTCCATTATAGAGTCTTTACAGGTTTTAAGTTTTTTTGGAATAAAACGAGCCGTTTTGGGATGCTGAAACACATTTAGAGATGTAGATTCATCTAGAAGTGTCAGATGTTTGGGATCATATGGACTATTTCAACCGTTAGATCTTTCTCAAATTTTGACACAGGACGGAGACGGATGTTAGCTTGCATTTTCAATTTACTTTGAGAAAATCTAACGGTTAATTTAAGAGTTATACGAGATTTACTGGAGACAAGTAATTCTGACGAGTAGTTGAAGCAGATGCAGAACTAAATGCTAAGAGTGTCAGACCGGTTGATCTGTATATGGACTGATCGATCCCTTACCTCGCATGCATTATCTGGCCCATGTTTGATCTGAAACACTATAGAACCGACCCAACTCGTCTCCTACTGTTTTTATACCCTAGGCTCGACTATTTAGCAGCTATCTTTCATAATTTCAGTTCTAAACATTGCTCTTTGCTTTCTAAATAATTTGGGGAAAATAATTCATCCTCTTAACACTTGGAGAAGATTTCTGAACCCTTTCTTATTATTTAAGCAAATTTATAATGTTTTCTTTCATATATATTTGCTTTTATTCAATTGCTATATGTGAGTAGTTCTTCGATTGGGTTTTAGGAGTCTAAGTAGAATATTCAATAAATTTGTGGATTGATCTCTTCAATGGATTATATGGTTCTTCAGTTTACATGTTTTCAATGCTAGAATAGGATTGATCACCCTGTTTTAGAACTTAGGCTTTTATTTGTTTCAGAGATGTTCGACGAAATGAATGAATGAGTTTTAATTGAGCATTGTATTTCTAGCCTGCGAGAGTTGATGTTAGAATGGATTCTGAACGAAATGAACATATTAGATAATGCGAAATTGACTAGGAAATTACAAATGGGAGTTTTGTAATTGAATAGTTGTGATTAATGTCTTGAGAGAGAATTAATCTGGAATTGTGTTCATATTTAAGAACTGTAACGCCCGTGTTCTGAAAATTAATAGGAGACTTGAATGTGTATAAGAATTAGGGTGGAGTCGGTTTAATTCCGGTTGATTTCCTAAACTGGTCGATTTGTTTAATTGAATCAAAGGAGATTTAATTAAAGTCGGTTTAGGTAAATTCTGGTTTAATCAGAATTAAACCAAAAACCCTAGTTTTATAAAGATCGCTTATTCTCTCTTTTGTTTTGTGGCTGTTGTTTCTGAGAGTTGAGTTGAGAAAAGGAGAAGGAGAAGTTCACTTGTGAGAAGGAGAGTGTTAGCTTTGCTTTGGTGTTTAAAGCAAGAGAAGCAGTTTCGTCACGTCTTGGTAGAATAGAGTTCCGACGTATCAAATCTTATCGAAAGGTAATGAATTTTGGTAGATTTGTTCTTAAGGCGTGTACGTTGATTCTCCTTTTTACAGAAGTGAATTCGGATTAATACTCAGTGAGTTATATGCAGTTTGGTGAGACGCGTTTTCTCTGTTGCGAACTGGGATCAGCGGAGTTTGTAAGTGCGATCGTGGTTTCATCGTTTCTCCGATCGGCACCAAATTTTGTGGGGAGCTTTGTGACGTCTAGATCTTGCTTTTCACCGTAGGGATTAAGAAGTTAACGGTTGGTTTATGTTTTAGGGCTTCGTTTCTGCGGCTGTAGTTTTTCTGGTGTTTCTGTCCTTTTGGTTCTTAGAGATTTTTGTTTGTGTGGTTTGTTGTAGGGCGTTGTTTGGCTGTTGCAGTCGCGAGGAGAGTTTTTCCTGGTTGTTTTTGTAGTTCAAATCACCTTGTTAAGGTGAGTGCGTGACCATGAGCTTATCTAAGCGATTGGGATTGAGTGACTTGTTGAGTGATGATTTGTAGGTGAAGTGGATGTTTAGTCCATTATAGAGTCTTTACAGGTTTTAAGTTTTTTTGGAATAAAACGAGCCGTTTTGGGATGCTGAAACACATTTAGAGATGTAGATTCATCTAGAAGTGTCAGATGTTTGGGATCATATGGACTATTTCAACCGTTAGATCTTTCTCAAATTTTGACACAGGACGGAGACGGATGTTAGCTTGCATTTTCAATTTACTTTGAGAAAATCTAACGGTTAATTTAAGAGTTATACGAGATTTACTGGAGACAAGTAATTCTGACGAGTAGTTGAAGCAGATGCAGAACTAAATGCTAAGAGTGTCAGACCGGTTGATCTGTATATGGACTGATCGATCCCTTACCTCGCATGCATTATCTGGCCCATGTTTGATCTGAAACACTATAGAACCGACCCAACTCGTCTCCTACTGTTTTTATACCCTAGGCTCGACTATTTAGCAGCTATCTTTCATAATTTCAGTTTTAAACATTGCTCTTTGCTTTCTAAATAATTTGGGGAAAATAATTCATCCTCTTAACACTTGGAGAAGATTTCTGAACCCTTTCTTATTATTTAAGCAAATTTATAATGTTTTCTTTCATATATATTTGCTTTTATTCAATTGCTATATGTGAGTAGTTCTTCGATTGGGTTTTAGGAGTCTAAGTAGAATATTCAATAAATTTGTGGATTGATCTCTTCAATGGATTATATGGTTCTTCAGTTTACATGTTTTCAATGCTAGAATAGGATTGATCACCCTGTTTTAGAACTTAGGCTTTTATTTGTTTCAGAGATGTTCGACGAAATGAATGAATGAGTTTTAATTGAGCATTGTATTTCTAGCCTGCGAGAGTTGATGTTAGAATGGATTCTGAACGAAATGAACCTATTAGATAATGCGAAATTGACTAGGAAATTACAAATGGGAGTTTTGTAATTGAATAGTTGTGATTAATGTCTTGAGAGAGAATTAATCTGGAATTGTGTTCATATTTAAGAACTGTAACGCCCGTGTTCTGAAAATTAATAGGAGACTTGAATGTGTATAAGAATTAGGGTGGAGTCGGTTTAATTCCGGTTGATTTCCTAAACTGGTCGATTTGTTTAATTGAATCAAAGGAGATTTAATTAAAGTCGGTTTAGGTAAATTCTGGTTTAATCAGAATTAAACCAAAAACCCTAGTTTTATAAAGATCGCTTATTCTCTCTTTTGTTTTGTGGCTGTTGTTTCTGAGAGTTGAGTTGAGAAAAGGAGAAGGAGAAGTTCACTTGTGAGAAGGAGAGTGTTAGCTTTGCTTTGGTGTTTAAAGCAAGAGAAGCAGTTTCGTCACGTCTTGGTAGAATAGAGTTCCGACGTATCAAATCTTATCGAAAGGTAATGAATTTTGGTAGGTTTGTTCTTAAGGCGTGTACGTTGATTCTCCTTTTTACAGAAGTGAATTCGGATTAATACTCAGTGAGTTATATGCAGTTTGGTGAGATGCGTTTTCTCTGTTGCGAACTGGGATCAGCGGAGTTTGTAAGTGCGATCGTGGTTTCATCGTTTCTCCGATCGGCACCAAATTTTGTGGGGAGCTTTGTGACGTCTAGATCTTGCTTTTCACCGTAGGGATTAAGAAGTTAACGGTTGGTTTATGTTTTAGGGCTTCGTTTCTGCGGCTGTAGTTTTTCTGGTGTTTCTGTCCTTTTGGTTCTTAGAGATTTTTGTTTGTGTGGTTTGTTGTAGGGCGTTGTTTGGCTGTTGCAGTCGCGAGGAGAGTTTTTCCTGGTTGTTTTTGTAGTTCAAATCACCTTGTTAAGGTGAGTGCGTGACCATGAGCTTATCTAAGCGATTGGGATTGAGTGACTTGTTGTGTGATGATTTGTAGGTGAAGTGGATGTTTAGTCCATTATAGAGTCTTTACAGGTTTTAAGTTTTTTTGGAATAAAACGAGCCGTTTTGGGATGCTGAAACACATTTAGAGATGTAGATTCATCTAGAAGTGTCAGATGTTTGGGATCATATGGACTATTTCAACCGTTAGATCTTTCTCAAATTTTGACACAGGACGGAGACGGATGTTAGCTTGCATTTTCAATTTACTTTGAGAAAATCTAACGGTTAATTTAAGAGTTATACGAGATTTACTGGAGACAAGTAATTCTGACGAGTAGTTGAAGCAGATGCAGAACTAAATGCTAAGAGTGTCAGACCGGTTGATCTGTATATGGACTGATCGATCCCTTACCTCGCATGCATTATCTGGCCCATGTTTGATCTGAAACACTATAGAACCGACCCAACTCGTCTCCTACTGTTTTTATACCCTAGGCTCGACTATTTATCAGCTATCTTTCATAATTTCAGTTCTAAACATTGCTCTTTGCTTTCTAAATAATTTGGGGAAAATAATTCATCCTCTTGACACTTGGAGAAGATTTCTGAACCCTTTCTTATTATTTAAGCAAATTTATAATGTTTTCTTTCATATATATTTGCTTTTATTCAATTGCTATGTGTGAGTAGTTCTTCGATTGGGTTTTAGGAGTCTAAGTAGAATATTCAATAAATTTGTGGATTGATCTCTTCAATGGATTATATGGTTCTTCAGTTTACATGTTTTCAATGCTAGAATAGGATTGATCACCCTGTTTTAGAACTTAGGCTTTTATTTGTTTCAGAGATGTTCGACGAAATGAATGAATGAGTTTTAATTGAGCATTGTATTTCTAGCCTGCGAGAGTTGATGTTAGAATGGATTCTGAACGAAATGAACCTATTAGATAATGCGAAATTGACTAGGAAATTACAAATGGGAGTTTTGTAATTGAATAGTTGTGATTAATGTTTTGAGAGAGAATTAATCTGGAATTGTGTTCATATTTAAGAACTGTAACGCCCGTGTTCTGAAAATTAATAGGAGACTTGAATGTGTATAAGAATTAGGGTGGAGTCGGTTTAATTCCGGTTGATTTCCTAAACTGGTCGATTTGTTTAATTGAATCAAAGGAGATTTAATTAATCGGTTTAGGTAAATTCTGGTTTAATCAGAATTAAACCAAAAACCCTAGTTTTATAAAGATCGCTTATTCTCTCTTTTGTTTTGTGGCTGTTGTTTCTGAGAGTTGAGTTGAGAAAAGGAGAAGGAGAAGTTCACTTGTGAGAAGGAGAGTGTTAGCTTTGCTTTGGTGTTTAAAGCAAGAGAAGCAGTTTCGTCACGTCTTGGTAGAATAGAGTTCCGACGTATCAAATCTTATCGAAAGGTAATGAATTTTGGTAGGTTTGTTCTTAAGGCGTGTACGTTGATTCTCCTTTTTACAGAAGTGAATTCGGATTAATATTCAGTGAGTTATATGCAGTTTGGTGAGATGCGTTTTCTCTGTTGCGAACTGGGATCAGCGGAGTTTGTAAGTGCGATCGTGGTTTCATCGTTTCTCCGATCGGCACCAAATTTTGTGGGGAGCTTTGTGACGTCTAGATCTTGCTTTTCACCGTAGGGATTAAGAAGTTAACGGTTGGTTTATGTTTTAGGGCTTCGTTTCTGCGGCTGTAATTTTTCTGGTGTTTCTGTCCTTTTGGTTCTTAGAGATTTTTGTTTGTGTGGTTTGTTGTAGGGCGTTGTTTGGCTGTTGCAGTCGCGAGGAGAGTTTTTCCTGGTTGTTTTTGTAGTTCAAATCACCTTGTTAAGGTGAGTGCGTGACCATGAGCTTATCTAAGCGATTGGGATTGAGTGACTTGTTGTGTGATGATTTGTAGGTGAAGTGGATGTTTAGTCCATTATAGAGTCTTTACAGGTTTTAAGTTTTTTTGGAATAAAACGAGCCGTTTTGGGATGCTGAAACACATTTAGAGATGTAGATTCATCTAGAAGTGTCAGATGTTTGGGATCATATGGACTATTTCAACCGTTAGATCTTTCTCAAATTTTGACACAGGACGGAGACGGATGTTAGCTTGCATTTTCAATTTACTTTGAGAAAATCTAACGGTTAATTTAAGAGTTATACGAGATTTACTGGAGACAAGTAATTCTGACGAGTAGTTGAAGCAGATGCAGAACTAAATGCTAAGAGTGTCAGACCGGTTGATCTGTATATGGACTGATCGATCCCTTACCTCGCATGCATTATCTGGCCCATGTTTGATCTGAAACACTATAGAACCGACCCAACTCGTCTCCTACTGTTTTTATACCCTAGGCTCGACTATTTATCAGCTATCTTTCATAATTTCAGTTCTAAACATTGCTCTTTGCTTTCTAAATAATTTGGGGAAAATAATTCATCCTCTTGACACTTGGAGAAGATTTCTGAACCCTTTCTTATTATTTAAGCAAATTTATAATGTTTTCTTTCATATATATTTGCTTTTATTCAATTGCTATGTGTGAGTAGTTCTTCGATTGGGTTTTAGGAGTCTAAGTAGAATATTCAATAAATTTGTGGATTGATCTCTTCAATGGATTATATGGTTCTTCAGTTTACATGTTTTCAATGCTAGAATAGGATTGATCACCCTGTTTTAGAACTTAGGCTTTTATTTGTTTCAGAGATGTTCGACGAAATGAATGAATGAGTTTTAATTGAGCATTGTATTTCTAGCCTGCGAGAGTTGATGTTAGAATGGATTCTGAACGAAATGAACCTATTAGATAATGCGAAATTGACTAGGAAATTACAAATGGGAGTTTTGTAATTGAATAGTTGTGATTAATGTTTTGAGAGAGAATTAATCTGGAATTGTGTTCATATTTAAGAACTGTAACGCCCGTGTTCTGAAAATTAATAGGAGACTTGAATGTGTATAAGAATTAGGGTGGAGTCGGTTTAATTCCGGTTGATTTCCTAAACTGGTCGATTTGTTTAATTGAATCAAAGGAGATTTAATTAATCGGTTTAGGTAAATTCTGGTTTAATCAGAATTAAACCAAAAACCCTAGTTTTATAAAGATCGCTTATTCTCTCTTTTGTTTTGTGGCTGTTGTTTCTGAGAGTTGAGTTGAGAAAAGGAGAAGGAGAAGTTCACTTGTGAGAAGGAGAGTGTTAGCTTTGCTTTGGTGTTTAAAGCAAGAGAAGCAGTTTCGTCACGTCTTGGTAGAATAGAGTTCCGACGTATCAAATCTTATCGAAAGGTAATGAATTTTGGTAGGTTTGTTCTTAAGGCGTGTACGTTGATTCTCCTTTTTACAGAAGTGAATTCGGATTAATATTCAGTGAGTTATATGCAGTTTGGTGAGATGCGTTTTCTCTGTTGCGAACTGGGATCAGCGGAGTTTGTAAGTGCGATCGTGGTTTCATCGTTTCTCCGATCGGCACCAAATTTTGTGGGGAGCTTTGTGACGTCTAGATCTTGCTTTTCACCGTAGGGATTAAGAAGTTAACGGTTGGTTTATGTTTTAGGGCTTCGTTTCTGCGGCTGTAATTTTTCTGGTGTTTCTGTCCTTTTGGTTCTTAGAGATTTTTGTTTGTGTGGTTTGTTGTAGGGCGTTGTTTGGCTGTTGCAGTCGCGAGGAGAGTTTTTCCTGGTTGTTTTTGTAGTTCAAATCACCTTGTTAAGGTGAGTGCGTGACCATGAGCTTATCTAAGCGATTGGGATTGAGTGACTTGTTGTGTGATGATTTGTAGGTGAAGTGGATGTTTAGTCCATTATAGAGTCTTTACAGGTTTTAAGTTTTTTTGGAATAAAACGAGCCGTTTTGGGATGCTGAAACACATTTAGAGATGTAGATTCATCTAGAAGTGTCAGATGTTTGGGATCATATGGACTATTTCAACCGTTAGATCTTTCTCAAATTTTGACACAGGACGGAGACGGATGTTAGCTTGCATTTTCAATTTACTTTGAGAAAATCTAACGGTTAATTTAAGAGTTATACGAGATTTACTGGAGACAAGTAATTCTGACGAGTAGTTGAAGCAGATGCAGAACTAAATGCTAAGAGTGTCAGACCGGTTGATCTGTATATGGACTGATCGATCCCTTACCTCGCATGCATTATCTGGCCCATGTTTGATCTGAAACACTATAGAACCGACCCAACTCGTCTCCTACTGTTTTTATACCCTAGGCTCGACTATTTATCAGCTATCTTTCATAATTTCAGTTCTAAACATTGCTCTTTGCTTTCTAAATAATTTGGGGAAAATAATTCATCCTCTTGACACTTGGAGAAGATTTCTGAACCCTTTCTTATTATTTAAGCAAATTTATAATGTTTTCTTTCATATATATTTGCTTTTATTCAATTGCTATGTGTGAGTAGTTCTTCGATTGGGTTTTAGGAGTCTAAGTAGAATATTCAATAAATTTGTGGATTGATCTCTTCAATGGATTATATGGTTCTTCAGTTTACATGTTTTCAATGCTAGAATAGGATTGATCACCCTGTTTTAGAACTTAGGCTTTTATTTGTTTCAGAGATGTTCGACGAAATGAATGAATGAGTTTTAATTGAGCATTGTATTTCTAGCCTGCGAGAGTTGATGTTAGAATGGATTCTGAACGAAATGAACCTATTAGATAATGCGAAATTGACTAGGAAATTACAAATGGGAGTTTTGTAATTGAATAGTTGTGATTAATGTTTTGAGAGAGAATTAATCTGGAATTGTGTTCATATTTAAGAACTGTAACGCCCGTGTTCTGAAAATTAATAGGAGACTTGAATGTGTATAAGAATTAGGGTGGAGTCGGTTTAATTCCGGTTGATTTCCTAAACTGGTCGATTTGTTTAATTGAATCAAAGGAGATTTAATTAATCGGTTTAGGTAAATTCTGGTTTAATCAGAATTAAACCAAAAACCCTAGTTTTATAAAGATCGCTTATTCTCTCTTTTGTTTTGTGGCTGTTGTTTCTGAGAGTTGAGTTGAGAAAAGGAGAAGGAGAAGTTCACTTGTGAGAAGGAGAGTGTTAGCTTTGCTTTGGTGTTTAAAGCAAGAGAAGCAGTTTCATCACGTCTTGGTAGAATAGAGTTCCGACGTATCAAATCTTATCGAAAGGTAATGAATTTTGGTAGGTTTGTTCTTAAGGCGTGTACGTTGATTCTCCTTTTTACAGAAGTGAATTCGGATTAATATTCAGTGAGTTATATGCAGTTTGGTGAGATGCGTTTTCTCTGTTGCGAACTGGGATCAGCGGAGTTTGTAAGTGCGATCGTGGTTTCATCGTTTCTCCGATCGGCACCAAATTTTGTGGGGAGCTTTGTGACGTCTAGATCTTGCTTTTCACCGTAGGGATTAAGAAGTTAACGGTTGGTTTATGTTTTAGGGCTTCGTTTCTGCGGCTGTAATTTTTCTGGTGTTTCTGTCCTTTTGGTTCTTAGAGATTTTTGTTTGTGTGGTTTGTTGTAGGGCGTTGTTTGGCTGTTGCAGTCGCGAGGAGAGTTTTTCCTGGTTGTTTTTGTAGTTCAAATCACCTTGTTAAGGTGAGTGCGTGACCATGAGCTTATCTAAGCGATTGGGATTGAGTGACTTGTTGTGTGATGATTTGTAGGTGAAGTGGATGTTTAGTCCATTATAGAGTCTTTACAGGTTTTAAGTTTTTTTGGAATAAAACGAGCCGTTTTGGGATGCTGAAACACATTTAGAGATGTAGATTCATCTAGAAGTGTCAGATGTTTGGGATCATATGGACTATTTCAACCGTTAGATCTTTCTCAAATTTTGACACAGGACGGAGACGGATGTTAGCTTGCATTTTCAATTTACTTTGAGAAAATCTAACGGTTAATTTAAGAGTTATACGAGATTTACTGGAGACAAGTAATTCTGACGAGTAGTTGAAGCAGATGCAGAACTAAATGCTAAGAGTGTCAGACCGGTTGATCTGTATATGGACTGATCGATCCCTTACCTCGCATGCATTATCTGGCCCATGTTTGATCTGAAACACTATAGAACCGACCCAACTCGTCTCCTACTGTTTTTATACCCTAGGCTCGACTATTTAGCAGCTATCTTTCATAATTTCAGTTCTAAACATTGCTCTTTGCTTTCTAAATAATTTGGGGAAAATAATTCATCCTCTTAACACTTGGAGAAGATTTCTGAACCCTTTCTTATTATTTAAGCAAATTTATAATGTTTTCTTTCATATATATTTGCTTTTATTCAATTGCTATATGTGAGTAGTTCTTCGATTGGGTTTTAGGAGTCTAAGTAGAATATTCAATAAATTTGTGGATTGATCTCTTCAATGGATTATATGGTTCTTCAGTTTACATGTTTTCAATGCTAGAATAGGATTGATCACCCTGTTTTAGAACTTAGGCTTTTATTTGTTTCAGAGATGTTCGACGAAATGAATGAATGAGTTTTAATTGAGCATTGTATTTCTAGCCTGCGAGAGTTGATGTTAGAATGGATTCTGAACGAAATGAACCTATTAGATAATGCGAAATTGACTAGGAAATTACAAATGGGAGTTTTGTAATTGAATAGTTGTGATTAATGTCTTGAGAGAGAATTAATCTGGAATTGTGTTCATATTTAAGAACTGTAACGCCCGTGTTCTGAAAATTAATAGGAGACTTGAATGTGTATAAGAATTAGGGTGGAGTCGGTTTAATTCCGGTTGATTTCCTAAACTGGTCGATTTGTTTAATTGAATCAAAGGAGATTTAATTAAAGTCGGTTTAGGTAAATTCTGGTTTAATCAGAATTAAACCAAAAACCCTAGTTTTATAAAGATCGCTTATTCTCTCTTTTGTTTTGTGGCTGTTGTTTCTGAGAGTTGAGTTGAGAAAAGGAGAAGGAGAAGTTCACTTGTGAGAAGGAGAGTGTTAGCTTTGCTTTGGTGTTTAAAGCAAGAGAAGCAGTTTCGTCACGTCTTGGTAGAATAGAGTTCCGACGTATCAAATCTTATCGAAAGGTAATGAATTTTGGTAGGTTTGTTCGTAAGGCGTGTACGTTGATTCTCCTTTTTACAGAAGTGAATTCGGATTAATACTCAGTGAGTTATATGCAGTTTGGTGAGACGCGTTTTCTCTGTTGCGAACTGGGATCAGCGGAGTTTGTAAGTGCGATCGTGGTTTCATCGTTTCTCCGATCGGCACCAAATTTTGTGGGGAGCTTTGTGACGTCTAGATCTTGCTTTTCACCGTAGGGATTAAGAAGTTAACGGTTGGTTTATGTTTTAGGGCTTTGTTTCTGCGGCTGTAGTTTTTCTGGTGTTTCTGTCCTTTTGGTTCTTAGAGATTTTTGTTTGTGTGGTTTGTTGTAGGGCGTTGTTTGGCTGTTGCAGTCGCGAGGAGAGTTTTTCCTGGTTGTTTTTGTAGTTCAAATCGCCTTGTTAAGGTGAGTGCGTGACCATGAGCTTATCTAAGCGATTGGGATTGAGTGACTTGTTGTGTGATGATTTGTAGGTGAAGTGGATGTTTAGTCCATTATAGAGTCTTTACAGGTTTTAAGTTTTTTTGGAATAAAACGAGCCGTTTTGGGATGCTGAAACACATTTAGAGATGTAGATTCATCTAGAAGTGTCAGATGTTTGGGATCATATGGACTATTTCAACCGTTAGATCTTTCTCAAATTTTGACACAGGACGGAGACGGATGTTAGCTTGCATTTTCAATTTACTTTGAGAAAATCTAACGGTTAATTTAAGAGTTATACGAGATTTACTGGAGACAAGTAATTCTGACGAGTAGTTGAAGCAGATGCAGAACTAAATGCTAAGAGTGTCAGACCGGTTGATCTGTATATGGACTGATCGATCCCTTACCTCGCATGCATTATCTGGCCCATGTTTGATCTGAAACACTATAGAACCGACCCAACTCGTCTCCTACTGTTTTTATACCCTAGGCTCGACTATTTAGCAGCTATCTTTCATAATTTCAGTTCTAAACATTGCTCTTTGCTTTCTAAATAATTTGGGGAAAATAATTCATCCTCTTGACACTTGGAGAAGATTTCTGAACCCTTTCTTATTATTTAAGCAAATTTATAATGTTTTCTTTCATATATATTTGCTTTTATTCAATTGCTATGTGTGAGTAGTTTTTCGATTGGGTTTTAGGAGTCTAAGTAGAATATTCAATAAATTTGTGGATTGATCTCTTCAATGGATTATATGGTTCTTCAGTTTACATGTTTTCAATGCTAGAATAGGATTGATCACCCTGTTTTAGAACTTAGGCTTTTATTTGTTTTAGAGATGTTCGACGAAATGAATGAATGAGTTTTAATTGAGCATTGTATTTCTAGCCTGCGAGAGTTGATGTTAGAATGGATTCTGAACGAAATGAACCTATTAGATAATGCGAAATTGACTAGGAAATTACAAATGGGAGTTTTGTAATTGAATAGTTGTGATTAATGTCTTGAGAGAGAATTAATCTGGAATTGTGTTCATATTTAAGAACTGTAACGCCCGTGTTCTGAAAATTAATAGGAGACTTGAATGTGTATAAGAATTAGGGTGGAGTCGGTTTAATTCCGGTTGATTTCCTAAACTGGTCGATTTGTTTAATTGAATCAAAGGAGATTTAATTAAAGTCGGTTTAGGTAAATTCTGGTTTAATCAGAATTAAACCAAAAACCCTAGTTTTATAAAGAACGCTTATTCTCTCTTTTGTTTTGTGGCTGTTGTTTCTGAGAGTTGAGTTGAGAAAAGGAGAAGGAGAAGTTCACTTGTGAGAAGGAGAGTGTTAGCTTTGCTTTGGTGTTTAAAGCAAGAGAAGCAGTTTCGTCACGTCTTGGTAGAATAGAGTTCCGACGTATCAAATCTTATCGAAAGGTAATGAATTTTGGTAGGTTTGTTCTTAAGGCGTGTACGTTGATTCTCCTTTTTACAGAAGTGAATTCGGATTAATACTCAGTGAGTTATATGCAGTTTGGTGAGATGCGTTTTCTCTGTTGCGAACTGGGATCAGCGGAGTTTGTAAGTGCGATCGTGGTTTCATCGTTTCTCCGATCGGCACCAAATTTTGTGGGGAGCTTTGTGACGTCTAGATCTTGCTTTTCACCGTAGGGATTAAGAAGTTAACGGTTGGTTTATGTTTTAGGGCTTCGTTTCTGCGGCTGTAGTTTTTCTGGTGTTTCTGTCCTTTTGGTTCTTAGAGATTTTTGTTTGTGTGGTTTGTTGTAGGGCGTTGTTTGGCTGTTGCAGTCGCGAGGAGAGTTTTTCCTGGTTGTTTTTGTAGTTCAAATCACCTTGTTAAGGTGAGTGCGTGACCATGAGCTTATCTAAGCGATTGGGATTGAGTGACTTGTTGTGTGATGATTTGTAGGTGAAGTGGATGTTTAGTCCATTATAGAGTCTTTACAGGTTTTAAGTTTTTTTGGAATAAAACGAGCCGTTTTGGGATGCTGAAACACATTTAGAGATGTAGATTCATCTAGAAGTGTCAGATGTTTGGGATCATATGGACTATTTCAACCGTTAGATCTTTCTCAAATTTTGACACAGGACGGAGACGGATGTTAGCTTGCATTTTCAATTTACTTTGAGAAAATCTAACGGTTAATTTAAGAGTTATACGAGATTTACTGGAGACAAGTAATTCTGACGAGTAGTTGAAGCAGATGCAGAACTAAATGCTAAGAGTGTCAGACCGGTTGATCTGTATATGGACTGATCGATCCCTTACCTCGCATGCATTATCTGGCCCATGTTTGATCTGAAACACTATAGAACCGACCCAACTCGTCTCCTACTGTTTTTATACCCTAGGCTCGACTATTTATCAGCTATCTTTCATAATTTCAGTTCTAAACATTGCTCTTTGCTTTCTAAATAATTTGGGGAAAATAATTCATCCTCTTGACACTTGGAGAAGATTTCTGAACCCTTTCTTATTATTTAAGCAAATTTATAATGTTTTCTTTCATATATATTTGCTTTTATTCAATTGCTATGTGTGAGTAGTTCTTCGATTGGGTTTTAGGAGTCTAAGTAGAATATTCAATAAATTTGTGGATTGATCTCTTCAATGGATTATATGGTTCTTCAGTTTACATGTTTTCAATGCTAGAATAGGATTGATCACCCTGTTTTAGAACTTAGGCTTTTATTTGTTTCAGAGATGTTCGACGAAATGAATGAATGAGTTTTAATTGAGCATTGTATTTCTAGCCTGCGAGAGTTGATGTTAGAATGGATTCTGAACGAAATGAACCTATTAGATAATGCGAAATTGACTAGGAAATTACAAATGGGAGTTTTGTAATTGAATAGTTGTGATTAATGTTTTGAGAGAGAATTAATCTGGAATTGTGTTCATATTTAAGAACTGTAACGCCCGTGTTCTGAAAATTAATAGGAGACTTGAATGTGTATAAGAATTAGGGTGGAGTCGGTTTAATTCCGGTTGATTTCCTAAACTGGTCGATTTGTTTAATTGAATCAAAGGAGATTTAATTAATCGGTTTAGGTAAATTCTGGTTTAATCAGAATTAAACCAAAAACCCTAGTTTTATAAAGATCGCTTATTCTCTCTTTTGTTTTGTGGCTGTTGTTTCTGAGAGTTGAGTTGAGAAAAGGAGAAGGAGAAGTTCACTTGTGAGAAGGAGAGTGTTAGCTTTGCTTTGGTGTTTAAAGCAAGAGAAGCAGTTTCGTCACGTCTTGGTAGAATAGAGTTCCGACGTATCAAATCTTATCGAAAGGTAATGAATTTTGGTAGGTTTGTTCTTAAGGCGTGTACGTTGATTCTCCTTTTTACAGAAGTGAATTCGGATTAATATTCAGTGAGTTATATGCAGTTTGGTGAGATGCGTTTTCTCTGTTGCGAACTGGGATCAGCGGAGTTTGTAAGTGCGATCGTGGTTTCATCGTTTCTCCGATCGGCACCAAATTTTGTGGGGAGCTTTGTGACGTCTAGATCTTGCTTTTCACCGTAGGGATTAAGAAGTTAACGGTTGGTTTATGTTTTAGGGCTTCGTTTCTGCGGCTGTAATTTTTCTGGTGTTTCTGTCCTTTTGGTTCTTAGAGATTTTTGTTTGTGTGGTTTGTTGTAGGGCGTTGTTTGGCTGTTGCAGTCGCGAGGAGAGTTTTTCCTGGTTGTTTTTGTAGTTCAAATCACCTTGTTAAGGTGAGTGCGTGACCATGAGCTTATCTAAGCGATTGGGATTGAGTGACTTGTTGTGTGATGATTTGTAGGTGAAGTGGATGTTTAGTCCATTATAGAGTCTTTACAGGTTTTAAGTTTTTTTGGAATAAAACGAGCCGTTTTGGGATGCTGAAACACATTTAGAGATGTAGATTCATCTAGAAGTGTCAGATGTTTGGGATCATATGGACTATTTCAACCGTTAGATCTTTCTCAAATTTTGACACAGGACGGAGACGGATGTTAGCTTGCATTTTCAATTTACTTTGAGAAAATCTAACGGTTAATTTAAGAGTTATACGAGATTTACTGGAGACAAGTAATTCTGACGAGTAGTTGAAGCAGATGCAGAACTAAATGCTAAGAGTGTCAGACCGGTTGATCTGTATATGGACTGATCGATCCCTTACCTCGCATGCATTATCTGGCCCATGTTTGATCTGAAACACTATAGAACCGACCCAACTCGTCTCCTACTGTTTTTATACCCTAGGCTCGACTATTTAGCAGCTATCTTTCATAATTTCAGTTCTAAACATTGCTCTTTGCTTTCTAAATAATTTGGGGAAAATAATTCATCCTCTTAACACTTGGAGAAGATTTCAGAACCCTTTCTTATTATTTAAGCAAATTTATAATGTTTTCTTTCATATATATTTGCTTTTATTCAATTGCTATATGTGAGTAGTTCTTCGATTGGGTTTTAGGAGTCTAAGTAGAATATTCAATAAATTTGTGGATTGATCTCTTCAATGGATTATATGGTTCTTCAGTTTACATGTTTTCAATGCTAGAATAGGATTGATCACCCTGTTTTAGAACTTAGGCTTTTATTTGTTTCAGAGATGTTCGACGAAATGAATGAATGAGTTTTAATTGAGCATTGTATTTCTAGCCTGCGAGAGTTGATGTTAGAATGGATTCTGAACGAAATGAACCTATTAGATAATGCGAAATTGACTAGGAAATTACAAATGGGAGTTTTGTAATTGAATAGTTGTGATTAATGTCTTGAGAGAGAATTAATCTGGAATTGTGTTCATATTTAAGAACTGTAACGCCCGTGTTCTGAAAATTAATAGGAGACTTGAATGTGTATAAGAATTAGGGTGGAGTCGGTTTAATTCCGGTTGATTTCCTAAACTGGTCGATTTGTTTAATTGAATCAAAGGAGATTTAATTAAAGTCGGTTTAGGTAAATTCTGGTTTAATCAGAATTAAACCAAAAACCCTAGTTTTATAAAGATCGCTTATTCTCTCTTTTGTTTTGTGGCTGTTGTTTCTGAGAGTTGAGTTGAGAAAAGGAGAAGGAGAAGTTCACTTGTGAGAAGGAGAGTGTTAGCTTTGCTTTGGTGTTTAAAGCAAGAGAAGCAGTTTCGTCACGTCTTGGTAGAATAGAGTTCCGACGTATCAAATCTTATCGAAAGGTAATGAATTTTGGTAGGTTTGTTCTTAAGGCGTGTACGTTGATTCTCCTTTTTACAGAAGTGAATTCGGATTAATACTCAGTGAGTTATATGCAGTTTGGTGAGATGCGTTTTCTCTGTTGCGAACTGGGATCAGCGGAGTTTGTAAGTGCGATCGTGGTTTCATCGTTTCTCCGATCGACACCAAATTTTGTGGGGTGCTTTGTGACGTCTAGATCTTGCTTTTCACCGTAGGGATTAAGAAGTTAACGGTTGGTTTATGTTTTAGGGCTTCGTTTCTGCGGCTGTAGTTTTTCTGGTGTTTCTGTCCTTTTGGTTCTTAGAGATTTTTGTTTGTGTGGTTTGTTGTAGGGCGTTGTTTGGCTGTTGCAGTCGCGAGGAGAGTTTTTCCTGGTTGTTTTTGTAGTTCAAATCACCTTGTTAAGGTGAGTGCGTGACCATGAGCTTATCTAAGCGATTGGGATTGAGTGACTTGTTGTGTGATGATTTGTAGGTGAAGTGGATGTTTAGTCCATTATAGAGTCTTTACAGGTTTTAAGTTTTTTTGGAATAAAACGAGCCGTTTTGGGATGCTGAAACACATTTAGAGATGTAGATTCATCTAGAAGTGTCAGATGTTTGGGATCATATGGACTATTTCAACCGTTAGATCTTTCTCAAATTTTGACACAGGACGGAGACGGATGTTAGCTTGCATTTTCAATTTACTTTGAGAAAATCTAACGGTTAATTTAAGAGTTATACGAGATTTACTGGAGACAAGTAATTCTGACGAGTAGTTGAAGCAGATGCAGAACTAAATGCTAAGAGTGTCAGACCGGTTGATCTGTATATGGACTGATCGATCCCTTACCTCGCATGCATTATCTGGCCCATGTTTGATCTGAAACACTATAGAACCGACCCAACTCGTCTCCTACTGTTTTTATACCCTAGGCTCGACTATTTAGCAGCTATCTTTCATAATTTCAGTTCTAAACATTGCTCTTTGCTTTCTAAATAATTTGGGGAAAATAATTCATCCTCTTAACACTTGGAGAAGATTTCTGAACCCTTTCTTATTATTTAAGCAAATTTATAATGTTTTCTTTCATATATATTTGCTTTTATTCAATTGCTATATGTGAGTAGTTCTTCGATTGGGTTTTAGGAGTCTAAGTAGAATATTCAATAAATTTGTGGATTGATCTCTTCAATGGATTATATGGTTCTTCAGTTTACATGTTTTCAATGCTAGAATAGGATTGATCACCCTGTTTTAGAACTTAGGCTTTTATTTGTTTCAGAGATGTTCGACGAAATGAATGAATGAGTTTTAATTGAGCATTGTATTTCTAGCCTGCGAGAGTTGATGTTAGAATGGATTCTGAACGAAATGAACCTATTAGATAATGCGAAATTGACGAGGAAATTACAAATGGGAGTTTTGTAATTGAATAGTTGTGATTAATGTCTTGAGAGAGAATTAATCTGGAATTGTGTTCATATTTAAGAACTGTAACGCCCGTGTTCTGAAAATTAATAGGAGACTTGAATGTGTATAAGAATTAGGGTGGAGTCGGTTTAATTCCGGTTGATTTCCTAAACTGGTCGATTTGTTTAATTGAATCAAAGGAGATTTAATTAAAGTCGGTTTAGGTAAATTCTGGTTTAATCAGAATTAAACCAAAAACCCTAGTTTTATAAAGATCGCTTATTCTCTCTTTTGTTTTGTGGCTGTTGTTTCTGAGAGTTGAGTTGAGAAAAGGAGAAGGAGAAGTTCACTTGTGAGAAGGAGAGTGTTAGCTTTGCTTTGGTGTTTAAAGCAAGAGAAGCAGTTTCGTCACGTCTTGGTAGAATAGAGTTCCGACGTATCAAATCTTATCGAAAGGTAATGAATTTTGGTAGGTTTGTTCTTAAGGCGTGTACGTTGATTCTCCTTTTTACAGAAGTGAATTCGGATTAATACTCAGTGAGTTATATGCAGTTTGGTGAGATGCGTTTTCTCTGTTGCGAACTGGGATCAGCGGAGTTTGTAAGTGCGATCGTGGTTTCATCGTTTCTCCGATCGGCACCAAATTTTGTGGGGAGCTTTGTGACGTCTAGATCTTGCTTTTCACCGTAGGGATTAAGAAGTTAACGGTTGGTTTATGTTTTAGGGCTTCGTTTCTGCGGCTGTAGTTTTTCTGGTGTTTCTGTCCTTTTGGTTCTTAGAGATTTTTGTTTGTGTGGTTTGTTGTAGGGCGTTGTTTGGCTGTTGCAGTCGCGAGGAGAGTTTTTCCTGGTTGTTTTTGTAGTTCAAATCACCTTGTTAAGGTGAGTGCGTGACCATGACCTTATCTAAGCGATTGGGATTGAGTGACTTGTTGTGTGATGATTTGTAGGTGAAGTGGATGTTTAGTCCATTATAGAGTCTTTACAGGTTTTAAGTTTTTTTGGAATAAAACGAGCCGTTTTGGGATGCTGAAACACATTTAGAGATGTAGATTCATCTAGAAGTGTCAGATGTTTGAGATCATATGGACTATTTCAACCGTTAGATCTTTCTCAAATTTTGACACAGGACGGAGACGGATGTTAGCTTGCATTTTCAATTTACTTTGAGAAAATCTAACGGTTAATTTAAGAGTTATACGAGATTTACTGGAGACAAGTAATTCTGACGAGTAGTTGAAGCAGATGCAGAACTAAATGCTAAGAGTGTCAGACCGGTTGATCTGTATATGGACTGATCGATCCCTTACCTCGCATGCATTATCTGGCCCATGTTTGATCTGAAACACTATAGAACCGACCCAACTCGTCTCCTCCTGTTTTTATACCCTAGGCTCGACTATTTATCAGCTATCTTTCATAATTTCAGTTCTAAACATTGCTCTTTGCTTTCTAAATAATTTGGGGAAAATAATTCATCCTCTTGACACTTGGAGAAGATTTCTGAACCCTTTCTTATTATTTAAGCAAATTTATAATGTTTTCTTTCATATATATTTGCTTTTATTCAATTGCTATGTGTGAGTAGTTCTTCGATTGGGTTTTAGGAGTCTAAGTAGAATATTCAATAAATTTGTGGATTGATCTCTTCAATGGATTATATGGTTCTTCAGTTTACATGTTTTCAATGCTAGAATAGGATTGATCACCCTGTTTTAGAACTTAGGCTTTTATTTGTTTCAGAGATGTTCGACGAAATGAATGAATGAGTTTTAATTGAGCATTGTATTTCTAGCCTGCGAGAGTTGATGTTAGAATGGATTCTGAACGAAATGAACCTATTAGATAATGCGAAATTGACGAGGAAATTACAAATGGGAGTTTTGTAATTGAATAGTTGTGATTAATGTCTTGAGAGAGAATTAATCTGGAATTGTGTTCATATTTAAGAACTGTAACGCCCGTGTTCTGAAAATTAATAGGAGACTTGAATGTGTATAAGAATTAGGGTGGAGTCGGTTTAATTCCGGTTGATTTCCTAAACTGGTCGATTTGTTTAATTGAATCAAAGGAGATTTAATTAAAGTCGGTTTAGGTAAATTCTGGTTTAATCAGAATTAAACCAAAAACCCTAGTTTTATAAAGATCGCTTATTCTCTCTTTTGTTTTGTGGCTGTTGTTTCTGAGAGTTGAGTTGAGAAAAGGAGAAGGAGAAGTTCACTTGTGAGAAGGAGAGTGTTAGCTTTGCTTTGGTGTTTAAAGCAAGAGAAGCAGTTTCGTCACGTCTTGGTAGAATAGAGTTCCGACGTATCAAATCTTATCGAAAGGTAATGAATTTTGGTAGGTTTGTTCTTAAGGCGTGTACGTTGATTCTCCTTTTTACAGAAGTGAATTCGGATTAATACTCAGTGAGTTATATGCAGTTTGGTGAGATGCGTTTTCTCTGTTGCGAACTGGGATCAGCGGAGTTTGTAAGTGCGATCGTGGTTTCATCGTTTCTCCGATCGGCACCAAATTTTGTGGGGAGCTTTGTGACGTCTAGATCTTGCTTTTCACCGTAGGGATTAAGAAGTTAACGGTTGGTTTATGTTTTAGGGCTTCGTTTCTGCGGCTGTAGTTTTTCTGGTGTTTCTGTCCTTTTGGTTCTTAGAGATTTTTGTTTGTGTGGTTTGTTGTAGGGCGTTGTTTGGCTGTTGCAGTCGCGAGGAGAGTTTTTCCTGGTTGTTTTTGTAGTTCAAATCACCTTGTTAAGGTGAGTGCGTGACCATGACCTTATCTAAGCGATTGGGATTGAGTGACTTGTTGTGTGATGATTTGTAGGTGAAGTGGATGTTTAGTCCATTATAGAGTCTTTACAGGTTTTAAGTTTTTTTGGAATAAAACGAGCCGTTTTGGGATGCTGAAACACATTTAGAGATGTAGATTCATCTAGAAGTGTCAGATGTTTGAGATCATATGGACTATTTCAACCGTTAGATCTTTCTCAAATTTTGACACAGGACGGAGACGGATGTTAGCTTGCATTTTCAATTTACTTTGAGAAAATCTAACGGTTAATTTAAGAGTTATACGAGATTTACTGGAGACAAGTAATTCTGACGAGTAGTTGAAGCAGATGCAGAACTAAATGCTAAGAGTGTCAGACCGGTTGATCTGTATATGGACTGATCGATCCCTTACCTCGCATGCATTATCTGGCCCATGTTTGATCTGAAACACTATAGAACCGACCCAACTCGTCTCCTCCTGTTTTTATACCCTAGGCTCGACTATTTATCAGCTATCTTTCATAATTTCAGTTCTAAACATTGCTCTTTGCTTTCTAAATAATTTGGGGAAAATAATTCATCCTCTTGACACTTGGAGAAGATTTCTGAACCCTTTCTTATTATTTAAGCAAATTTATAATGTTTTCTTTCATATATATTTGCTTTTATTCAATTGCTATGTGTGAGTAGTTCTTCGATTGGGTTTTAGGAGTCTAAGTAGAATATTCAATAAATTTGTGGATTGATCTCTTCAATGGATTATATGGTTCTTCAGTTTACATGTTTTCAATGCTAGAATAGGATTGATCACCCTGTTTTAGAACTTAGGCTTTTATTTGTTTCAGAGATGTTCGACGAAATGAATGAATGAGTTTTAATTGAGCATTGTATTTCTAGCCTGCGAGAGTTGATGTTAGAATGGATTCTGAACGAAATGAACCTATTAGATAATGCGAAATTGACGAGGAAATTACAAATGGGAGTTTTGTAATTGAATAGTTGTGATTAATGTCTTGAGAGAGAATTAATCTGGAATTGTGTTCATATTTAAGAACTGTAACGCCCGTGTTCTGAAAATTAATAGGAGACTTGAATGTGTATAAGAATTAGGGTGGAGTCGGTTTAATTCCGGTTGATTTCCTAAACTGGTCGATTTGTTTAATTGAATCAAAGGAGATTTAATTAAAGTCGGTTTAGGTAAATTCTGGTTTAATCAGAATTAAACCAAAAACCCTAGTTTTATAAAGATCGCTTATTCTCTCTTTTGTTTTGTGGCTGTTGTTTCTGAGAGTTGAGTTGAGAAAAGGAGAAGGAGAAGTTCACTTGTGAGAAGGAGAGTGTTAGCTTTGCTTTGGTGTTTAAAGCAAGAGAAGCAGTTTCGTCACGTCTTGGTAGAATAGAGTTCCGACGTATCAAATCTTATCGAAAGGTAATGAATTTTGGTAGGTTTGTTCTTAAGGCGTGTACGTTGATTCTCCTTTTTACAGAAGTGAATTCGGATTAATACTCAGTGAGTTATATGCAGTTTGGTGAGATGCGTTTTCTCTGTTGCGAACTGGGATCAGCGGAGTTTGTAAGTGCGATCGTGGTTTCATCGTTTCTCCGATCGGCACCAAATTTTGTGGGGAGCTTTGTGACGTCTAGATCTTGCTTTTCACCGTAGGGATTAAGAAGTTAACGGTTGGTTTATGTTTTAGGGCTTCGTTTCTGCGGCTGTAGTTTTTCTGGTGTTTCTGTCCTTTTGGTTCTTAGAGATTTTTGTTTGTGTGGTTTGTTGTAGGGCGTTGTTTGGCTGTTGCAGTCGCGAGGAGAGTTTTTCCTGGTTGTTTTTGTAGTTCAAATCACCTTGTTAAGGTGAGTGCGTGACCATGACCTTATCTAAGCGATTGGGATTGAGTGACTTGTTGTGTGATGATTTGTAGGTGAAGTGGATGTTTAGTCCATTATAGAGTCTTTACAGGTTTTAAGTTTTTTTGGAATAAAACGAGCCGTTTTGGGATGCTGAAACACATTTAGAGATGTAGATTCATCTAGAAGTGTCAGATGTTTGGGATCATATGGACTATTTCAACCGTTAGATCTTTCTCAAATTTTGACACAGGACGGAGACGGATGTTAGCTTGCATTTTCAATTTACTTTGAGAAAATCTAACGGTTAATTTAAGAGTTATACGAGATTTACTGGAGACAAGTAATTCTGACGAGTAGTTGAAGCAGATGCAGAACTAAATGCTAAGAGTGTCAGACCGGTTGATCTGTATATGGACTGATCGATCCCTTACCTCGCATGCATTATCTGGCCCATGTTTGATCTCAAACACTATAGAACCGACCCAACTCGTCTCCTCCTGTTTTTATACCCTAGGCTCGACTATTTATCAGCTATCTTTCATAATTTCAGTTCTAAACATTGCTCTTTGCTTTCTAAATAATTTGGGGAAAATAATTCATCCTCTTGACACTTGGAGAAGATTTCTGAACCCTTTCTTATTATTTAAGCAAATTTATAATGTTTTCTTTCATATATATTTGCTTTTATTCAATTGCTATGTGTGAGTAGTTCTTCGATTGGGTTTTAGGAGTCTAAGTAGAATATTCAATAAATTTGTGGATTTATCTCTTCAATGGATTATATGGTTCTTCAGTTTACATGTTTTCAATGCTAGAATAGGATTGATCACCCTGTTTTAGAACTTAGGCTTTTATTTGTTTCAGAGATGTTCGACGAAATGAATGAATGAGTTTTAATTGAGCATTGTATTTCTAGCCTGCGAGAGTTGATGTTAGAATGGATTCTGAACGAAATGAACCTATTAGATAATGCGAAATTGACTAGGAAATTACAAATGGGAGTTTTGTAATTGAATAGTTGTGATTAATGTCTTGAGAGAGAATTAATCTGGAATTGTGTTCATATTTAAGAACTGTAACGCCCGTGTTCTGAAAATTAATAGGAGACTTGAATGTGTATAAGAATTAGGGTGGAGTCGGTTTAATTCCGGTTGATTTCCTAAACTGGTCGATTTGTTTAATTGAATCAAAGGAGATTTAATTAATCGGTTTAGGTAAATTCTGGTTTAATCAGAATTAAACCAAAAACCCTAGTTTTATAAAGATCGCTTATTCTCTCTTTTGTTTTGTGGCTGTTGTTTCTGAGAGTTGAGTTGAGAAAAGGAGAAGGAGAAGTTCACTTGTGAGAAGGAGAGTGTTAGCTTTGCTTTGGTGTTTAAAGCAAGAGAAGCAGTTTCGTCACGTCTTGGTAGAATAGAGTTCCGACGTATCAAATCTTATCGAAAGGTAATGAATTTTGGTAGGTTTGTTCTTAAGGCGTGTACGTTGATTCTCCTTTTTACAGAAGTGAATTCGGATTAATATTCAGTGAGTTATATGCAGTTTGGTGAGATGCGTTTTCTCTGTTGCGAACTGGGATCAGCGGAGTTTGTAAGTGCGATCGTGGTTTCATCGTTTCTCCGATCGGCACCAAATTTTGTGGGGAGCTTTGTGACGTCTAGATCTTGCTTTTCACCGTAGGGATTAAGAAGTTAACGGTTGGTTTATGTTTTAGGGCTTCGTTTCTGCGGCTGTAATTTTTCTGGTGTTTCTGTCCTTTTGGTTCTTAGAGATTTTTGTTTGTGTGGTTTGTTGTAGGGCGTTGTTTGGCTGTTGCAGTCGCGAGGAGAGTTTTTCCTGGTTGTTTTTGTAGTTCAAATCACCTTGTTAAGGTGAGTGCGTGACCATGAGCTTATCTAAGCGATTGGGATTGAGTGACTTGTTGTGTGATGATTTGTAGGTGAAGTGGATGTTTAGTCCATTATAGAGTCTTTACAGGTTTTAAGTTTTTTTGGAATAAAACGAGCCGTTTTGGGATGCTGAAACACATTTAGAGATGTAGATTCATCTAGAAGTGTCAGATGTTTGGGATCATATGGACTATTTCAACCGTTAGATCTTTCTCAAATTTTGACACAGGACGGAGACGGATGTTAGCTTGCATTTTCAATTTACTTTGAGAAAATCTAACGGTTAATTTAAGAGTTATACGAGATTTACTGGAGACAAGTAATTCTGACGAGTAGTTGAAGCAGATGCAGAACTAAATGCTAAGAGTGTCAGACCGGTTGATCTGTATATGGACTGATCGATCCCTTACCTCGCATGCATTATCTGGCCCATGTTTGATCTGAAACACTATAGAACCGACCCAACTCGTCTCCTACTGTTTTTATACCCTAGGCTCGACTATTTATCAGCTATCTTTCATAATTTCAGTTCTAAACATTGCTCTTTGCTTTCTAAATAATTTGGGGAAAATAATTCATCCTCTTGACACTTGGAGAAGATTTCTGAACCCTTTCTTATTATTTAAGCAAATTTATAATGTTTTCTTTCATATATATTTGCTTTTATTCAATTGCTATGTGTGAGTAGTTCTTCGATTGGGTTTTAGGAGTCTAAGTAGAATATTCAATAAATTTGTGGATTGATCTCTTCAATGGATTATATGGTTCTTCAGTTTACATGTTTTCAATGCTAGAATAGGATTGATCACCCTGTTTTAGAACTTACGCTTTTATTTGTTTCAGAGATGTTCGACGAAATGAATGAATGAGTTTTAATTGAGCATTGTATTTCTAGCCTGCGAGAGTTGATGTTAGAATGGATTCTGAACGAAATGAACCTATTAGATAATGCGAAATTGACGAGGAAATTACAAATGGGAGTTTTGTAATTGAATAGTTGTGATTAATGTCTTGAGAGAGAATTAATCTGGAATTGTGTTCATATTTAAGAACTGTAACGCCCGTGTTCTGAAAATTAATAGGAGACTTGAATGTGTATAAGAATTAGGGTGGAGTCGGTTTAATTCCGGTTGATTTCCTAAACTGGTCGATTTGTTTAATTGAATCAAAGGAGATTTAATTAAAGTCGGTTTAGGTAAATTCTGGTTTAATCAGAATTAAACCAAAAACCCTAGTTTTATAAAGATCGCTTATTCTCTCTTTTGTTTTGTGGCTGTTGTTTCTGAGAGTTGAGTTGAGAAAAGGAGAAGGAGAAGTTCACTTGTGAGAAGGAGAGTGTTAGCTTTGCTTTGGTGTTTAAAGCAAGAGAAGCAGTTTCGTCACGTCTTGGTAGAATAGAGTTCCGACGTATCAAATCTTATCGAAAGGTAATGAATTTTGGTAGGTTTGTTCTTAAGGCGTGTACGTTGATTCTCCTTTTTACAGAAGTGAATTCGGATTAATACTCAGTGAGTTATATGCAGTTTGGTGAGATGCGTTTTCTCTGTTGCGAACTGGGATCAGCGGAGTTTGTAAGTGCGATCGTGGTTTCATCGTTTCTCCGATCGGCACCAAATTTTGTGGGGAGCTTTGTGACGTCTAGATCTTGCTTTTCACCGTAGGGATTAAGAAGTTAACGGTTGGTTTATGTTTTAGGGCTTCGTTTCTGCGGCTGTAGTTTTTCTGGTGTTTCTGTCCTTTTGGTTCTTAGAGATTTTTGTTTGTGTGGTTTGTTGTAGGGCGTTGTTTGGCTGTTGCAGTCGCGAGGAGAGTTTTTCCTGGTTGTTTTTGTAGTTCAAATCACCTTGTTAAGGTGAGTGCGTGACCATGAGCTTATCTAAGCGATTGGGATTGAGTGACTTGTTGTGTGATGATTTGTAGGTGAAGTGGATGTTTAGTCCATTATAGAGTCTTTACAGGTTTTAAGTTTTTTTGGAATAAAACGAGCCGTTTTGGGATGCTGAAACACATTTAGAGATGTAGATTCATCTAGAAGTGTCAGATGTTTGGGATCATATGGACTATTTCAACCGTTAGATCTTTCTCAAATTTTGACACAGGACGGAGACGGATGTTAGCTTGCATTTTCAATTTACTTTGAGAAAATCTAACGGTTAATTTAAGAGTTATACGAGATTTACTGGAGACAAGTAATTCTGACGAGTAGTTGAAGCAGATGCAGAACTAAATGCTAAGAGTGTCAGACCGGTTGATCTGTATATGGACTGATCGATCCCTTACCTCGCATGCATTATCTGGCCCATGTTTGATCTCAAACACTATAGAACCGACCCAAATCGTCTCCTCCTGTTTTTATACCCTAGGCTCGACTATTTATCAGCTATCTTTCATAATTTCAGTTCTAAACATTGCTCTTTGCTTTCTAAATAATTTGGGGAAAATAATTCATCCTCTTGACACTTGGAGAAGATTTCTGAACCCTTTCTTATTATTTAAGCAAATTTATAATGTTTTCTTTCATATATATTTGCTTTTATTCAATTGCTATGTGTGAGTAGTTCTTCGATTGGGTTTTAGGAGTCTAAGTAGAATATTCAATAAATTTGTGGATTGATCTCTTCAATGGATTATATGGTTCTTCAGTTTACATGTTTTCAATGCTAGAATAGGATTGATCACCCTGTTTTAGAACTTAGGCTTTTATTTGTTTCAGAGATGTTCGACGAAATGAATGAATGAGTTTTAATTGAGCATTGTATTTCTAGCCTGCGAGAGTTGATGTTAGAATGGATTCTGAACGAAATGAACCTATTAGATAATGCGAAATTGACTAGGAAATTACAAATGGGAGTTTTGTAATTGAATAGTTGTGATTAATGTCTTGAGAGAGAATTAATCTGGAATTGTGTTCATATTTAAGAACTGTAACGCCCGTGTTCTGAAAATTAATAGGAGACTTGAATGTGTATAAGAATTAGGGTGGAGTCGGTTTAATTCCGGTTGATTTCCTAAACTGGTCGATTTGTTTAATTGAATCAAAGGAGATTTAATTAAAGTCGGTTTAGGTAAATTCTGGTTTAATCAGAATTAAACCAAAAACCCTAGTTTTATAAAGATCGCTTATTCTATCTTTTGTTTTGTGGCTGTTGTTTCTGAGAGTTGAGTTGAGAAAAGGAGAAGGAGAAGTTCACTTGTGAGAAGGAGAGTGTTAGCTTTGCTTTGGTGTTTAAAGCAAGAGAAGCAGTTTCGTCACGTCTTGGTAGAATAGAGTTCCGACGTATCAAATCTTATCGAAAGGTAATGAATTTTGGTAGGTTTGTTCTTAAGGCGTGTACGTTGATTCTCCTTTTTACAGAAGTGAATTCGGATTAATACTCAGTGAGTTATATGCAGTTTGGTGAGATGCGTTTTCTCTGTTGCGAACTGGGATCAGCGGAGTTTGTAAGTGCGATCGTGGTTTCATCGTTTCTCCGATCGGCACCAAATTTTGTGGGGAGCTTTGTGACGTCTAGATCTTGCTTTTCACCGTAGGGATTAAGAAGTTAACGGTTGGTTTATGTTTTAGGGCTTCGTTTCTGCGGCTGTAGTTTTTCTGGTGTTTCTGTCCTTTTGGTTCTTAGAGATTTTTGTTTGTGTGGTTTGTTGTAGGGCGTTGTTTGGCTGTTGCAGTCGCGAGGAGAGTTTTTCCTGGTTGTTTTTGTAGTTCAAATCACCTTGTTAAGGTGAGTGCGTGACCATGAGCTTATCTAAGCGATTGGGATTGAGTGACTTGTTGTGTGATGATTTGTAGGTGAAGTGGATGTTTAGTCCATTATAGAGTCTTTACAGGTTTTAAGTTTTTTTGGAATAAAACGAGCCGTTTTGGGATGCTGAAACACATTTAGAGATGTAGATTCATCTAGAAGTGTCAGATGTTTGGGATCATATGGACTATTTCAACCGTTAGATCTTTCTCAAATTTTGACACAGGACGGAGACGGATGTTAGCTTGCATTTTCAATTTACTTTGAGAAAATCTAACGGTTAATTTAAGAGTTATACGAGATTTACTGGAGACAAGTAATTCTGACGAGTAGTTGAAGCAGATGCAGAACTAAATGCTAAGAGTGTCAGACCGGTTGATCTGTATATGGACTGATCGATCCCTTACCTCGCATGCATTATCTGGCCCATGTTTGATCTCAAACACTATAGAACCGACCCAAATCGTCTCCTCCTGTTTTTATACCCTAGGCTCGACTATTTATCAGCTATCTTTCATAATTTCAGTTCTAAACATTGCTCTTTGCTTTCTAAATAATTTGGGGAAAATAATTCATCCTCTTGACACTTGGAGAAGATTTCTGAACCCTTTCTTATTATTTAAGCAAATTTATAATGTTTTCTTTCATATATATTTGCTTTTATTCAATTGCTATGTGTGAGTAGTTCTTCGATTGGGTTTTAGGAGTCTAAGTAGAATATTCAATAAATTTGTGGATTGATCTCTTCAATGGATTATATGGTTCTTCAGTTTACATGTTTTCAATGCTAGAATAGGATTGATCACCCTGTTTTAGAACTTAGGCTTTTATTTGTTTCAGAGATGTTCGACGAAATGAATGAATGAGTTTTAATTGAGCATTGTATTTCTAGCCTGCGAGAGTTGATGTTAGAATGGATTCTGAACGAAATGAACCTATTAGATAATGCGAAATTGACTAGGAAATTACAAATGGGAGTTTTGTAATTGAATAGTTGTGATTAATGTCTTGAGAGAGAATTAATCTGGAATTGTGTTCATATTTAAGAACTGTAACGCCCGTGTTCTGAAAATTAATAGGAGACTTGAATGTGTATAAGAATTAGGGTGGAGTCGGTTTAATTCCGGTTGATTTCCTAAACTGGTCGATTTGTTTAATTGAATCAAAGGAGATTTAATTAATCGGTTTAGGTAAATTCTGGTTTAATCAGAATTAAACCAAAAACCCTAGTTTTATAAAGATCGCTTATTCTCTCTTTTGTTTTGTGGCTGTTGTTTCTGAGAGTTGAGTTGAGAAAAGGAGAAGGAGAAGTTCACTTGTGAGAAGGAGAGTGTTAGCTTTGCTTTGGTGTTTAAAGCAAGAGAAGCAGTTTCGTCACGTCTTGGTAGAATAGAGTTCCGACGTATCAAATCTTATCGAAAGGTAATGAATTTTGGTAGGTTTGTTCTTAAGGCGTGTACGTTGATTCTCCTTTTTACAGAAGTGAATTCGGATTAATATTCAGTGAGTTATATGCAGTTTGGTGAGATGCGTTTTCTCTGTTGCGAACTGGGATCAGCGGAGTTTGTAAGTGCGATCGTGGTTTCATCGTTTCTCCGATCGGCACCAAATTTTGTGGGGAGCTTTGTGACGTCTAGATCTTGCTTTTCACCGTAGGGATTAAGAAGTTAACGGTTGGTTTATGTTTTAGGGCTTCGTTTCTGCGGCTGTAATTTTTCTGGTGTTTCTGTCCTTTTGGTTCTTAGAGATTTTTGTTTGTGTGGTTTGTTGTAGGGCGTTGTTTGGCTGTTGCAGTCGCGAGGAGAGTTTTTCCTGGTTGTTTTTGTAGTTCAAATCACCTTGTTAAGGTGAGTGCGTGACCATGAGCTTATCTAAGCGATTGGGATTGAGTGACTTGTTGTGTGATGATTTGTAGGTGAAGTGGATGTTTAGTCCATTATAGAGTCTTTACAGGTTTTAAGTTTTTTTGGAATAAAACGAGCCGTTTTGGGATGCTGAAACACATTTAGAGATGTAGATTCATCTAGAAGTGTCAGATGTTTGGGATCATATGGACTATTTCAACCGTTAGATCTTTCTCAAATTTTGACACAGGACGGAGACGGATGTTAGCTTGCATTTTCAATTTACTTTGAGAAAATCTAACGGTTAATTTAAGAGTTATACGAGATTTACTGGAGACAAGTAATTCTGACGAGTAGTTGAAGCAGATGCAGAACTAAATGCTAAGAGTGTCAGACCGGTTGATCTGTATATGGACTGATCGATCCCTTACCTCGCATGCATTATCTGGCCCATGTTTGATCTGAAACACTATAGAACCGACCCAACTCGTCTCCTACTGTTTTTATACCCTAGGCTCGACTATTTATCAGCTATCTTTCATAATTTCAGTTCTAAACATTGCTCTTTGCTTTCTAAATAATTTGGGGAAAATAATTCATCCTCTTGACACTTGGAGAAGATTTCTGAACCCTTTCTTATTATTTAAGCAAATTTATAATGTTTTCTTTCATATATATTTGCTTTTATTCAATTGCTATGTGTGAGTAGTTCTTCGATTGGGTTTTAGGAGTCTAAGTAGAATATTCAATAAATTTGTGGATTGATCTCTTCAATGGATTATATGGTTCTTCAGTTTACATGTTTTCAATGCTAGAATAGGATTGATCACCCTGTTTTAGAACTTACGCTTTTATTTGTTTCAGAGATGTTCGACGAAATGAATGAATGAGTTTTAATTGAGCATTGTATTTCTAGCCTGCGAGAGTTGATGTTAGAATGGATTCTGAACGAAATGAACCTATTAGATAATGCGAAATTGACTAGGAAATTACAAATGGGAGTTTTGTAATTGAATAGTTGTGATTAATGTCTTGAGAGAGAATTAATCTGGAATTGTGTTCATATTTAAGAACTGTAACGCCCGTGTTCTGAAAATTAATAGGAGACTTGAATGTGTATAAGAATTAGGGTGGAGTCGGTTTAATTCCGGTTGATTTCCTAAACTGGTCGATTTGTTTAATTAAATCAAAGGAGATTTAATTAAAGTCGGTTTAGGTAAATTCTGGTTTAATCAGAATTAAACCAAAAACCCTAGTTTTATAAAGAACGCTTATTCTCTCTTTTGCTTTGTGGCTGTTGTTTCTGAGAGTTGAGTTGAGAAAAGGAGAAGGAGAAGTTCACTTGTGAGAAGGAGAGTGTTAGCTTTGCTTTGGTGTTTAAAGCAAGAGAAGCAGTTTCGTCACGTCTTGGTAGAATAGAGTTCCGACGTATCAAATCTTATCAAAAGGTAATGAATTTTGGTAGGTTTGTTCTTAAGGCGTGTACGTTGATTCTCCTTTTTACAGAAGTGAATTCGGATTAATACTCAGTGAGTTATATGCAGTTTGGTGAGACGCGTTTTCTCTGTTGCGAACTGGGATCAGCGGAGTTTGTAAGTGCGATCGTGGTTTCATCGTTTCTCCGATCGGCACCAAATTTTGTGGGGAGCTTTGTGACGTCTAGATCTTGCTTTTCACCGTAGGGATTAAGAAGTTAACGGTTGGTTTATGTTTTAGGGCTTCGTTTCTGCGGCTGTAGTTTTTCTGGTGTTTCTGTCCTTTTGGTTCTTAGAGATTTTTGTTTGTGTGGTTTGTTGTAGGGCGTTGTTTGGCTGTTGCAGTCGCGAGGAGAGTTTTTCCTGGTTGTTTTTGTAGTTCAAATCACCTTGTTAAGGTGAGTGCGTGACCATGAGCTTATCTAAGCGATTGGGATTGAGTGACTTGTTGTGTGATGATTTGTAGGTGAAGTGGATGTTTAGTCCATTATAGAGTCTTTACAGGTTTTAAGTTTTTTTGGAATAAAACGAGCCGTTTTGGGATGCTGAAACACATTTAGAGATGTAGATTCATCTAGAAGTGTCAGATGTTTGGGATCATATGGACTATTTCAACCGTTAGATCTTTCTCAAATTTTGACACAGGACGGAGACGGATGTTAGCTTGCATTTTCAATTTAGTTTGAGAAAATCTAACGGTTAATTTAAGAGTTATACGAGATTTACTGGAGACAAGTAATTCTGACGAGTAGTTGAAGCAGATGCAGAACTAAATGCTAAGAGTGTCAGACCGGTTGATCTGTATATGGACTGATCGATCCCTTACCTCGCATGCATTATCTGGCCCATGTTTGATCTGAAACACTATAGAACCGACCCAACTCGTCTCCTACTGTTTTTATACCCTAGGCTCGACTATTTATCAGCTATCTTTCATAATTTCAGTTCTAAACATTGCTCTTTGCTTTCTAAATAATTTGGGGAAAATAATTCATCCTCTTGACACTTGGAGAAGATTTCTGAACCCTTTCTTATTATTTAAGCAAATTTATAATGTTTTCTTTCATATATATTTGCTTTTATTCAATTGCTATGTGTGAGTAGTTCTTCGATTGGGTTTTAGGAGTCTAAGTAGAATATTCAATAAATTTGTGGATTGATCTCTTCAATGGATTATATGGTTCTTCAGTTTACATGTTTTCAATGCTAGAATAGGATTGATCACCCTGTTTTAGAACTTAGGCTTTTATTTGTTTCAGAGATGTTCGACGAAATGAATGAATGAGTTTTAATTGAGCATTGTATTTCTAGCCTGCGAGAGTTGATGTTAGAATGGATTCTGAACGAAATGAACCTATTAGATAATGCGAAATTGACTAGGAAATTACAAATGGGAGTTTTGTAATTGAATAGTTGTGATTAATGTCTTGAGAGAGAATTAATCTGGAATTGTGTTCATATTTAAGAACTGTAACGCCCGTGTTCTGAAAATTAATAGGAGACTTGAATGTGTATAAGAATTAGGGTGGAGTCGGTTTAATTCCGGTTGATTTCCTAAACTGGTCGATTTGTTTAATTGAATCAAAGGAGATTTAATTAAAGTCGGTTTAGGTAAATTCTGGTTTAATCAGAATTAAACCAAAAACCCTAGTTTTATAAAGAACGCTTATTCTCTCTTTTGTTTTGTGGCTGTTGTTTCTGAGAGTTGAGTTGAGAAAAGGAGAAGGAGAAGTTCACTTGTTAGAAGGAGAGTGTTAGCTTTGCTTTGGTGTTTAAAGCAAGAGAAGCAGTTTCGTCACGTCTTGGTAGAATAGAGTTCCGACGTATCAAATCTTATCAAAAGGTAATGAATTTTGGTAGGTTTGTTCTTAAGGCGTGTACGTTGATTCTCCTTTTTACAGAAGTGAATTCGGATTAATACTCAGTGAGTTATATGCAGTTTGGTGAGACGCGTTTTCTCTGTTGCAAACTGGGATCAGCGGAGTTTGTAAGTGCGATCGTGGTTTCATCGTTTCTCCGATCGGCACCAAATTTTGTGGGGAGCTTTGTGACGTCTAGATCTTGCTTTTCACCGTAGGGATTAAGAAGTTAACGGTTGGTTTATGTTTTAGGGCTTCGTTTCTGCGGCTGTAGTTTTTCTGGTGTTTCTGTCCTTTTGGTTCTTAGAGATTTTTGTTTGTGTGGTTTGTTGTAGGGCGTTGTTTGGCTGTTGCAGTCGCGAGGAGAGTTTTTCCTGGTTGTTTTTGTAGTTCAAATCACCTTGTTAAGGTGAGTGCGTGACCATGAGCTTATCTAAGCGATTGGGATTGAGTGACTTGTTGTGTGATGATTTGTAGGTGAAGTGGATGTTTAGTCCATTATAGAGTCTTTACAGGTTTTAAGTTTTTTTGGAATAAAACGAGCCGTTTTGGGATGCTGAAACACATTTAGAGATGTAGATTCATCTAAAGTGTCAGATGTTTGGGATCATATGGACTATTTCAACCGTTAGATCTTTCTCAAATTTTGACACAGGACGGAGACGGATGTTAGCTTGTATTTTCAATTTACTTTGAGAAAATCTAACGGTTAATTTAAGAGTTATACGAGATTTACTGGAGACAAGTAATTCTGACGAGTAGTTGAAGCAGATGCAGAACTAAATGCTAAGAGTGTCAGACCGGTTGATCTGTATATGGACTGATCGATCCCTTACCTCGCATGCATTATCTGGCCCATGTTTGATCTGAAACACTATAGAACCGACCCAACTCGTCTCCTACTGTTTTTATACCCTAGGCTCGACTATTTAGCAGCTATCTTTCATAATTTCAGTTCTAAACATTGCTCTTTGCTTTCTAAATAATTTGGGGAAAATAATTCATCCTCTTGACACTTGGAGTAGATTTCTGAACCCTTTCTTATTATTTAAGCAAATTTATAATGTTTTCTTTCATATATATTTGCTTTTATTCAATTGCTATGTGTGAGTAGTTCTTCGATTGGGTTTTAGGAGTCTAAGTAGAATATTCAATAAATTTGTGGATTGATCTCTTCAATGGATTATATGGTTCTTCAGTTTACATGTTTTCAATGCTAGAATAGGATTGATCACCCTGTTTTAGAACTTAGGCTTTTATTTGTTTCAGAGATGTTCGACGAAATGAATGAATGAGTTTTAATTGAGCATTGTATTTCTAGCCTGCGAGAGTTGATGTTAGAATGGATTCTGAACGAAATGAACCTATTAGATAATGCGAAATTGACTAGGAAATTACAAATGGGAGTTTTGTAATTGAATAGTTGTGATTAATGTCTTGAGAGAGAATTAATCTGGAATTGTGTTCATATTTAAGAACTGTAACGCCCGTATTCTGAAAATTAATAGGAGACTTGAATGTGTATAAGAATTAGGGTGGAGTCGGTTTAATTCCGGTTGATTTCCTAAACTGGTCGATTTGTTTAATTGAATCAAAGGAGATTTAATTAAAGTCGGTTTAGGTAAATTCTGGTTTAATCAGAATTAAACCAAAAACCCTAGTTTTATAAAGATCGCTTATTCTCTCTTTTGTTTTGTGGCTGTTGTTTCTGAGAGTTGAGTTGAGAAAAGGAGAAGGAGAAGTTCACTTGTGAGAAGGAGAGTGTTAGCTTTGCTTTGGTGTTTAAAGCAAGAGAAGCAGTTTCGTCACGTCTTGGTAGAATAGAGTTCCGACGTATCAAATCTTATCAAAAGGTAATGAATTTTGGTAGGTTTGTTCTTAAGGCGTGTACGTTGATTCTCCTTTTTACAGAAGTGAATTCGGATTAATACTCAGTGAGTTATATGCAGTTTGGTGAGACGCGTTTTCTCTGTTGCGAACTGGGATCAGCGGAGTTTGTAAGTGCGATCGTGGTTTCATCGTTTCTCCGATCGGCACCAAATTTTGTGGGGAGCTTTGTGACGTCTAGATCTTGCTTTTCACCGTAGGGATTAAGAAGTTAACGGTTGGTTTATGTTTTAGGGCTTCGTTTCTGCGGCTGTAGTTTTTCTGGTGTTTCTGTCCTTTTGGTTCTTAGAGATTTTTGTTTGTGTGGTTTGTTGTAGGGCGTTGTTTGGCTGTTGCAGTCGCGAGGAGAGTTTTTCCTGGTTGTTTTTGTAGTTCAAATCACCTTGTTAAGGTGAGTGCGTGACCATGAGCTTATCTAAGCGATTGGGATTGAGTGACTTGTTGTGTGATGATTTGTAGGTGAAGTGGATGTTTAGTCCATTATAGAGTCTTTACAGGTTTTAAGTTTTTTTGGAATAAAACGAGCCGTTTTGGGATGCTGAAACACATTTAGAGATGTAGATTCATCTAAAGTGTCAGATGTTTGGGATCATATGGACTATTTCAACCGTTAGATCTTTCTCAAATTTTGACACAGGACGGAGACGGATGTTAGCTTGTATTTTCAATTTACTTTGAGAAAATCTAACGGTTAATTTAAGAGTTATACGAGATTTACTGGAGACAAGTAATTCTGACGAGTAGTTGAAGCAGATGCAGAACTAAATGCTAAGAGTGTCAGACCGGTTGATCTGTATATGGACTGATCGATCCCTTACCTCGCATGCATTATCTGGCCCATGTTTGATCTGAAACACTATAGAACCGACCCAACTCGTCTCCTACTGTTTTTATACCCTAGGCTCGACTATTTAGCAGCTATCTTTCATAATTTCAGTTCTAAACATTGCTCTTTGCTTTCTAAATAATTTGGGGAAAATAATTCATCCTCTTGACACTTGGAGTAGATTTCTGAACCCTTTCTTATTATTTAAGCAAATTTATAATGTTTTCTTTCATATATATTTGCTTTTATTCAATTGCTATGTGTGAGTAGTTCTTCGATTGGGTTTTAGGAGTCTAAGTAGAATATTCAATAAATTTGTGGATTGATCTCTTCAATGGATTATATGGTTCTTCAGTTTACATGTTTTCAATGCTAGAATAGGATTGATCACCCTGTTTTAGAACTTAGGCTTTTATTTGTTTCAGAGATGTTCGACGAAATGAATGAATGAGTTTTAATTGAGCATTGTATTTCTAGCCTGCGAGAGTTGATGTTAGAATGGATTCTGAACGAAATGAACCTATTAGATAATGCGAAATTGACTAGGAAATTACAAATGGGAGTTTTGTAATTGAATAGTTGTGATTAATGTCTTGAGAGAGAATTAATCTGGAATTGTGTTCATATTTAAGAACTGTAACGCCCGTATTCTGAAAATTAATAGGAGACTTGAATGTGTATAAGAATTAGGGTGGAGTCGGTTTAATTCCGGTTGATTTCCTAAACTGGTCGATTTGTTTAATTGAATCAAAGGAGATTTAATTAAAGTCGGTTTAGGTAAATTCTGGTTTAATCAGAATTAAACCAAAAACCCTAGTTTTATAAAGATCGCTTATTCTCTCTTTTGTTTTGTGGCTGTTGTTTCTGAGAGTTGAGTTGAGAAAAGGAGAAGGAGAAGTTCACTTGTGAGAAGGAGAGTGTTAGCTTTGCTTTGGTGTTTAAAGCAAGAGAAGCAGTTTCGTCACGTCTTGGTAGAATAGAGTTCCGACGTATCAAATCTTATCGAAAGGTAATGAATTTTGGTAGGTTTGTTCTTAAGTCGTGTACGTTGATTCTCCTTTTTACAGAAGTGAATTCGGATTAATACTCAGTGAGTTATATGCAGTTTGGTGAGACGCGTTTTCTCTGTTGCGAACTGGGATCAGCGAAGTTTGTAAGTGCGATCGTGGTTTCATCGTTTCTCCGATCGGCACCAAATTTTGTGGGGAGCTTTGTGACGTCTAGATCTTGCTTTTCACCGTAGGGATTAAGAAGTTAACGGTTGGTTTATGTTTTAGGGCTTCGTTTCTGCGGCTGTAGTTTTTCTGGTGTTTCTGTCCTTTTGGTTCTTAGAGATTTTTGTTTGTGTGGTTTGTTGTAGGGCGTTGTTTGGCTGTTGCAGTCGCGAGGAGAGTTTTTCCTGGTTGTTTTTTTAGTTCAAATCACCTTGTTAAGGTGAGTGCGTGACCATGAGCTTATCTAAGCGATTGGGATTGAGTGACTTGTTGTGTGATGATTTGTAGGTGAAGTGGATGTTTAGTCCATTATAGAGTCTTTACAGGTTTTAAGTTTTTTTGGAATAAAACGAGCCGTTTTGGGATGCTGAAACACATTTAGAGATGTAGATTCATCTAAAGTGTCAGATGTTTGGGATCATATGGACTATTTCAACCGTTAGATCTTTCTCAAATTTTGACACAGGACGGAGACGGATGTTAGCTTGCATTTTCAATTTACTTTGAGAAAATCTAACGGTTAATTTAAGAGTTATACGAGATTTACTGGAGACAAGTAATTCTGACGAGTAGTTGAAGCAGATGCAGAACTAAATGCTAAGAGTGTCAGACCGGTTGATCTGTATATGGACTGATCGATCCCTTACCTCGCATGCATTATCTGGCCCATGTTTGATCTGAAACACTATAGAACCGACCCAACTCGTCTCCTACTGTTTTTATACCCTAGGCTCGACTATTTAGCAGCTATCTTTCATAATTTCAGTTCTAAACATTGCTCTTTGCTTTCTAAATAATTTGGGGAAAATAATTCATCCTCTTGACACTTGGAGTAGATTTCTGAACCCTTTCTTATTATTTAAGCAAATTTATAATGTTTTTTTTCATATATATTTGCTTTTATTCAATTGCTATGTGTGAGTAGTTCTTCGATTGGGTTTTAGGAGTCTAAGTAGAATATTCAATAAATTTGTGGATTGATCTCTTCAATGGATTATATGGTTCTTCAGTTTACATGTTTTCAATGCTAGAATAGGATTGATCACCCTGTTTTAGAACTTAGGCTTTTATTTGTTTCAGAGATGTTCGACGAAATGAATGAATGAGTTTTAATTGAGCATTGTATTTCTAGCCTGCGAGAGTTGATGTTAGAATGGATTCTGAACGAAATGAACCTATTAGATAATGCGAAATTGACTAGGAAATTACAAATGGGAGTTTTGTAATTGAATAGTTGTGATTAATGTCTTGAGAGAGAATTAATCTGGAATTGTGTTCATATTTAAGAACTGTAACGCCCGTATTCTGAAAATTAATAGGAGACTTGAATGTGTATAAGAATTAGGGTGGAGTCGGTTTAATTCCGGTTGATTTCCTAAACTGGTCGATTTGTTTAATTGAATCAAAGGAGATTTAATTAAAGTCGGTTTAGGTAAATTCTGGTTTAATCAGAATTAAACCAAAAACCCTAGTTTTATAAAGATCGCTTATTCTCTCTTTTGTTTTGTGGCTGTTGTTTCTGAGAGTTGAGTTGAGAAAAGGAGAAGGAGAAGTTCACTTGTGAGAAGGAGAGTGTTAGCTTTGCTTTGGTGTTTAAAGCAAGAGAAGCAGTTTCGTCACGTCTTGGTAGAATAGAGTTCCGACGTATCAAATCTTATCAAAAGGTAATGAATTTTGGTAGGTTTGTTCTTAAGGCGTGTACGTTGATTCTCCTTTTTACAGAAGTGAATTCGGATTAATACTCAGTGAGTTATATGCAGTTTGGTGAGACGCGTTTTCTCTGTTGCGAACTGGGATCAGCGAAGTTTGTAAGTGCGATCGTGGTTTCATCGTTTCTCCGATCGGCACCAAATTTTGTGGGGAGCTTTGTGACGTCTAGATCTTGCTTTTCACCGTAGGGATTAAGAAGTTAACGGTTGGTTTATGTTTTAGGGCTTCGTTTCTGCGGCTGTAGTTTTTCTGGTGTTTCTGTCCTTTTGGTTCTTAGAGATTTTTGTTTGTGTGGTTTGTTGTAGGGCGTTGTTTGGCTGTTGCAGTCGCGAGGAGAGTTTTTCCTGGTTGTTTTTTTAGTTCAAATCACCTTGTTAAGGTGAGTGCGTGACCATGAGCTTATCTAAGCGATTGGGATTGAGTGACTTGTTGTGTGATGATTTGTAGGTGAAGTGGATGTTTAGTCCATTATAGAGTCTTTACAGGTTTTAAGTTTTTTTGGAATAAAACGAGCCGTTTTGGGATGCTGAAACACATTTAGAGATGTAGATTCATCTAAAGTGTCAGATGTTTGGGATCATATGGACTATTTCAACCGTTAGATCTTTCTCAAATTTTGACACAGGACGGAGACGGATGTTAGCTTGCATTTTCAATTTACTTTGAGAAAATCTAACGGTTAATTTAAGAGTTATACGAGATTTACTGGAGACAAGTAATTCTGACGAGTAGTTGAAGCAGATGCAGAACTAAATGCTAAGAGTGTCAGACCGGTTGATCTGTATATGGACTGATCGATCCCTTACCTCGCATGCATTATCTGGCCCATGTTTGATCTGAAACACTATAGAACCGACCCAACTCGTCTCCTACTGTTTTTATACCCTAGGCTCGACTATTTAGCAGCTATCTTTCATAATTTCAGTTCTAAACATTGCTCTTTGCTTTCTAAATAATTTGGGGAAAATAATTCATCCTCTTGACACTTGGAGTAGATTTCTGAACCCTTTCTTATTATTTAAGCAAATTTATAATGTTTTCTTTCATATATATTTGCTTTTATTCAATTGCTATGTGTGAGTAGTTCTTCGATTGGGTTTTAGGAGTCTAAGTAGAATATTCAATAAATTTGTGGATTGATCTCTTCAATGGATTATATGGTTCTTCAGTTTACATGTTTTCAATGCTAGAATAGGATTGATCACCCTGTTTTAGAACTTAGGCTTTTATTTGTTTCAGAGATGTTCGACGAAATGAATGAATGAGTTTTAATTGAGCATTGTATTTCTAGCCTGCGAGAGTTGATGTTAGAATGGATTCTGAACGAAATGAACCTATTAGATAATGCGAAATTGACTAGGAAATTACAAATGGGGGTTTTGTAATTGAATAGTTGTGATTAATGTCTTGAGAGAGAATTAATCTGGAATTGTGTTCATATTTAAGAACTGTAACGCCCGTATTCTGAAAATTAATAGGAGACTTGAATGTGTATAAAAATTAGGGTGGAGTCGGTTTAATTCCGGTTGATTTCCTAAACTGGTCGATTTGTTTAATTGAATCAAAGGAGATTTAATTAAAGTCGGTTTAGGTAAATTCTGGTTTAATCAGAATTAAACCAAAAACCCTAGTTTTATAAAGATCGCTTATTCTCTCTTTTGTTTTGTGGCTGTTGTTTCTGAGAGTTGAGTTGAGAAAAGGAGAAGGAGAAGTTCACTTGTGAGAAGGAGAGTGTTAGCTTTGCTTTGGTGTTTAAAGCAAGAGAAGCAGTTTCGTCACGTCTTGGTAGAATAGAGTTCCGACGTATCAAATCTTATCGAAAGGTAATGAATTTTGGTAGGTTTGTTCTTAAGGCGTGTACGTTGATTCTCCTTTTTACAGAAGTGAATTCGGATTAATACTCAGTGAGTTATATGCAGTTTGGTGAGACGCGTTTTCTCTGTTGCGAACTGGGATCAGCGGAGTTTGTAAGTGCGATCGTGGTTTCATCGTTTCTCCGATCGGCACCAAATTTTGTGGGGAGCTTTGTGACGTCTAGATCTTGCTTTTCACCGTAGGGATTAAGAAGTTAACGGTTGGTTTATGTTTTAGGGCTTCGTTTCTGCGGCTGTAGTTTTTCTGGTGTTTCTGTCCTTTTGGTTCTTAGAGATTTTTGTTTGTGTGGTTTGTTGTAGGGCGTTGTTTGGCTGTTGCAGTCGCGAGGAGAGTTTTTCCTGGTTGTTTTTGTAGTTCAAATCACCTTGTTAAGGTGAGTGCGTGACCATGAGCTTATCTAAGCGATTGGGATTGAGTGACTTGTTGTGTGATGATTTCTAGGTGAAGTGGATGTTTAGTCCATTATAGAGTCTTTACAGGTTTTAAGTTTTTTTGGAATAAAACGAGCCGTTTTGGGATGCTGAAACACATTTAGAGATGTAGATTCATCTAAAGTGTCAGATGTTTGGGATCATATGGACTATTTCAACCGTTAGATCTTTCTCAAATTTTGACACAGGACGGAGACGGATGTTAGCTTGTATTTTCAATTTACTTTGAGAAAATCTAACGGTTAATTTAAGAGTTATACGAGATTTACTGGAGACAAGTAATTCTGACGAGTAGTTGAAGCAGATGCAGAACTAAATGCTAAGAGTGTCAGACCGGTTGATCTGTATATGGACTGATCGATCCCTTACCTCGCATGCATTATCTGGCCCATGTTTGATCTGAAACACTATAGAACCGACCCAACTCGTCTCCTACTGTTTTTATACCCTAGGCTCGACTATTTAGCAGCTATCTTTCATAATTTCAGTTCTAAACATTGCTCTTTGCTTTCTAAATAATTTGGGGAAAATAATTCATCCTCTTGACACTTGGAGTAGATTTCTGAACCCTTTCTTATTATTTAAGCAAATTTATAATGTTTTCTTTCATATATATTTGCTTTTATTCAATTGCTATGTGTGAGTAGTTCTTCGATTGGGTTTTAGGAGTCTAAGTAGAATATTCAATAAATTTGTGGATTGATCTCTTCAATGGATTATATGGTTCTTCAGTTTACATGTTTTCAATGCTAGAATAGGATTGATCACCCTGTTTTAGAACTTAGGCTTTTATTTGTTTTAGAGATGTTCGACGAAATGAATGAATGAGTTTTAATTGAGCATTGTATTTCTAGCCTGCGAGAGTTGATGTTAGAATGGATTCTGAACGAAATGAACCTATTAGATAATGCGAAATTGACTAGGAAATTACAAATGGGAGTTTTGTAATTGAATAGTTGTGATTAATGTCTTGAGAGAGAATTAATCTGGAATTGTGTTCATATTTAAGAACTGTAACGCCCGTGTTCTGAAAATTAGTAGGAGACTTGAATGTGTATAAGAATTAGGGTGGAGTCGGTTTATTTCCGGTTGATTTCCTAAACTGGTTGATTTGTTTAATTGAATCAAAGGAGATTTAATTAAAGTCGGTTTAGGTAAATTCTGGTTTAATCAGAATTAAACCAAAAACCCTAGTTTTATAAAGATCGCTTATTCTCTCTTTTGTTTTGTGGCTGTTGTTTCTGAGAGTTGAGTTGAGAAAAGGAGAAGGAGAAGTTCACTTGTGAGAAGGAGAGTGTTAGCTTTGCTTTGGTGTTTAAAGCAAGAGAAGCAGTTTCGTCACGTCTTGGTAGAATAGAGTTCCGACGTATCAAATCTTATCGAAAGGTAATGAATTTTGGTAGGTTTGTTCTTAAGGCGTGTACGTTGATTCTCCTTTTTACAGAAGTGAATTCGGATTAATACTCAGTGAGTTATATGCAGTTTGGTGAGACGCGTTTTCTCTGTTGCGAACTGGGATCAGCGGAGTTTGTAAGTGCGATCGTGGTTTCATCGTTTCTCCGATCGGCACCAAATTTTGTGGGGAGCTTTGTGACGTCTAGATCTTTCTTTTCACCGTAGGGATTAAGAAGTTAACGGTTGGTTTATGTTTTAGGGCTTCGTTTCTGCGGCTGTAGTTTTTCTGGTGTTTCTGTCCTTTTGGTTCTTAGAGATTTTTGTTTGTGTGGTTTGTTGTAGGGCGTTGTTTGGCTGTTGCAGTCGCCAGGAGAGTTTTTCCTGGTTGTTTTTGTAGTTCAAATCAACTTGTTAAGGTGAGTGCGTGACCATGAGCTTATCTAAGCGATTGGGATTGAGTGACTTGTTGTGTGATGATTTGTAGGTGAAATGGATGTTTAGTCCATTATAGAGTCTTTACAGGTTTTAAGTTTTTTTGGAATAAAACGAGCCGTTTTGGGATGCTGAAACACATTTAGAGATGTAGATTCATCTAGAAGTGTCAGATGTTTGGGATCATATGGACTATTTCAACCGTTAGATCTTTCTCAAATTTTGACACAGGACGGAGACGGATGTTAGCTTGCATTTTCAATTTACTTTGAGAAAATCTAACGGTTAATTTAAGAGTTATACGAGATTTACTGGAGACAAGTAATTCTGACGAGTAGTTGAAGCAGATGCAGAACTAAATGCTAAGAGTGTCAGACCGGTTGATCTGTATATGGACTGATCGATCCCTTACCTCGCATGCATTATCTGGCCCATGTTTGATCTGAAACACTATAGAACCGACCCAACTCGTCTCCTACTGTTTTTATACCCTAGGCTCGACTATTTAGCAGCTATCTTTCATAATTTCAGTTCTAAACATTGCTCTTTGCTTTCTAAATAATTTGGGGAAAATAATTCATCCTCTTGACACTTGGAGTAGATTTCTGAACCCTTTCTTATTATTTAAGCAAATTTATAATGTTTTCTTTCATATATATTTGCTTTTATTCAATTGCTATGTGTGAGTAGTTCTTCGATTGGGTTTTAGGAGTCTAAGTAGAATATTCAATAAATTTGTGGATTGATCTCTTCAATGGATTATATGGTTCTTCAGTTTACATGTTTTCAATGCTAGAATAGGATTGATCACCCTGTTTTAGAACTTAGGCTTTTATTTGTTTCAGAGATGTTCGACGAAATGAATGAATGAGTTTTAATTGAGCATTGTATTTCTAGCCTGCGAGAGTTGATGTTAGAATGGATTCTGAACGAAATGAACCTATTAGATAATGCGAAATTGACTAGGAAATTACAAATGGGAGTTTTGTAATTGAATAGTTGTGATTAATGTCTTGAGAGAGAATTAATCTGGAATTGTGTTCATATTTAAGAACTGTAACGCCCGTGTTCTGAAAATTAATAGGAGACTTGAATGTGTATAAGAATTAGGGTGGAGTCGGTTTAATTCCGGTTGATTTCCTAAACTGGTCGATTTGTTTAATTGAATCAAAAGAGATTTAATTAAAGTCGGTTTAGGTAAATTCTGGTTTAATCAGAATTAAACCAAAAACCCTAGTTTTATAAAGAACGCTTATTCTCTCTTTTGTTTAGTGGCTGTTGTTTCTGAGATTTGAGTTGAGAAAAGGAGAAGGAGAAGTTCACTTGTGAGAAGGAGAGTGTTAGCTTTGCTTTAGTGTTTAAAGCAAGAGAAGCAGTTTCGTCACGTCTTGGTATAATAGAGTTCCGACGTATCAAATCTTATCGAAAGGTAATGAATTTTGGAAGGTTTGTTCTTAAGGCGTGTACGTTGATTCTCCTTTTTACAGAAGTGAATTCGGATTAATACTCAGTGAGTTATATGCAGTTTGGTGAGACGCGTTTTCTCTGTTGCGAACTGGGATCAGCGGAGTTTGTAAGTGCGATCGTGGTTTCATCGTTTCTCCGATCGGCACCAAATTTTGTGGGGAGCTTTGTGACGTCTAGATCTTGCTTTTCACCGTAGGGATTAAGAAGTTAACGGTTGGTTTATGTTTTAGGGCTTCGTTTCTGCGGCTGTAGTTTTTCTGGTGTTTCTGTCCTTTTGGTTCTTAGAGATTTTTGTTTGTGTGGTTTGTTGTAGGGCGTTGTTTGGCTGTTGCAGTCGCGAGGAGAGTTTTTCCTGGTTGTTTTTGTAGTTCAAATCACCTTGTTAAGGTGAGTGCGTGACCATGAGCTTATCTAAGCGATTGGGATTGAGTGACTTGTTGTGTGATGATTTGTAGGTGAAGTGGATGTTTAGTCCATTATAGAGTCTTTACAGGTTTTAAGTTTTTTTGGAATAAAACGAGCCGTTTTGGGATGCTGAAACACATTTAGAGATGTAGATTCATCTAGACGTGTCAGATGTTTGGGATTATATGGACTATTTCAACCGTTAGATCTTTCTCAAATTTTGACACAGGACGGAGACGGATGTTAGCTTGCATTTTCAATTTACTTTGAGAAAATCTAACGGTTAATTTAAGAGTTATACGAGATTTACTGGAGACAAGTAATTCTGACGAGTAGTTGAAGCAGATGCAGAACTAAATGCTAAGAGTGTCAGACCGGTTGATCTGTATATGGACTGATCGATCCCTTACCTCGCATGCATTATCTGGCCCATGTTTGATCTGAAACACTATAGAACCGACCCAACTCGTCTCCTACTGTTTTTATACCCTAGGCTCGACTATTTAGCAGCTATCTTTCATAATTTCAGTTCTAAACATTGCTCTTTGCTTTCTAAATAATTTGGGGAAAATAATTCATCCTCTTGACACTTGGAGTAGATTTCTGAACCCTTTCTTATTATTTAAGCAAATTTATAATGTTTTCTTTCATATATATTTGCTTTTATTCAATTGCTATGTGTGAGTAGTTCTTCGATTGGGTTTTAGGAGTCTAAGTAGAATATTCAATAAATTTGTGGATTGATCTCTTCAATGGATTATATGGTTCTTCAGTTTACATGTTTTCAATGCTAGAATAGGATTGATCACCCTGTTTTAGAACTTAGGCTTTTATTTGTTTCAGAGATGTTCGACGAAATGAATGAATGAGTTTTAATTGAGCACTGTATTTCTAGCCTGCGAGAGTTGATGTTAGAATGGATTCTGAACGAAATGAACCTATTAGATAATGCGAAATTGACTAGGAAATTACAAATGGGAGTTTTGTAATTGAATAGTTGTGATTAATGTCTTGAGAGAGAATTAATCTGGAATTGTGTTCATATTTAAGAACTGTAACGCCCGTGTTCTGAAAATTAATAGGAGACTTGAATGTGTATAAGAATTAGGGTGGAGTCGGTTTAATTCCGGTTGATTTCCTAAACTGGTCGATTTGTTTAATTGAATCAAAAGAGATTTAATTAAAGTCGGTTTAGGTAAATTCTGGTTTAATAAGAATTAAACCAAAAACCCTAGTTTTATAAAGAACGCTTATTCACTCTTTTGTTTTGTGGCTGTTGTTTCTGAGATTTGAGTTGAGAAAAGGAGAAGGAGAAGTTCACTTGTGAGAAGGAGAGTGTTAGCTTTGCTTTGGTGTTTAAAGCAAGAGAAGCAGTTTCGTCACGTCTTGGTAGAATAGAGTTCCGACGTATCAAATCTTATCGAAAGGTAATGAATTTTGGTAGGTTTGTTCTTAAGGCGTGTACGTTGATTCTCCTTTTTACAGAAGTGAATTCGGATTAATACTCAGTGAGTTATATGCAGTTTGGTGAGACGCGTTTTCTCTGTTGCGAACTGGGATCAGCGGAGTTTGTAAGTGCGATCGTGGTGTCATCGTTTCTCCGATCGGCACCAAATTTTGTGGGTAGCTTTGTGACGTCTAGATCTTGCTTTTCACCGTAGGGATTAAGAAGTTAACGGTTGGTTTATGTTTTAGGGCTTCGTTTCTGCGGCTGTAGTTTTTCTGGTGTTTCTGTCCTTTTGGTTCTTAGAGATTTTTGTTTGTGTGGTTTGTTGTAGGGCGTTGTTTGGCTGTTGCAGTCGCGAGGAGAGTTTTTCCTGGTTGTTTTTGTAGTTCAAATCACCTTGTTAAGGTGAGTGCGTGACCATGAGCTTATCTAAGCGATTGGGATTGAGTGACTTGTTGTGTGATGATTTGTAGGTGAAGTGGATGTTTAGTCCATTATAGAGTCTTTACAGGTTTTAAGTTTTTTTGGAATAAAACGAGCCGTTTTGGGATGCTGAAACACATTTAGAGATGTAGATTCATCTAGAAGTGTCAGATGTTTGGGATCATATGGACTATTTCAACCGTTAGATCTTTCTCAAATTTTGACACAGGACGGAGACGGATGTTAGCTTGCATTTTCAATTTACTTTGAGAAAATCTAACGGTTAATTTAAGAGTTATACGAGATTTACTGGAGACAAGTAATTCTGACGAGTAGTTGAAGCAGATGCAGAACTAAATGCTAAGAGTGTCAGACCGGTTGATCTGTATATGGACTGATCGATCCCTTACCTCGCATGCATTATCTGGCCCATGTTTGATCTGAAACACTATAGAACCGACCCAACTCGTCTCCTACTGTTTTTATACCCTAGGCTCGACTATTTAGCAGCTATCTTTCATAATTTCAGTTCTAAACATTGCTCTTTGCTTTCTAAATAATTTGGGGAAAATAATTCATCCTCTTGACACTTGGAGTAGATTTCTGAACCCTTTCTTATTATTTAAGCAAATTTATAATGTTTTCTTTCATATATATTTGCTTTTATTCAATTGCTATGTGTGAGTAGTTCTTCGATTGGGTTTTAGGAGTCTAAGTAGAATATTCAATAAATTTGTGGATTGATCTCTTCAATGGATTATATGGTTCTTCAGTTTACATGTTTTCAATGCTAGAATAGGATTGATCACCCTGTTTTAGAACTTAGGCTTTTATTTGTTTCAGAGATGTTCGACGAAATGAGTGAATGAGTTTTAATTGAGCATTGTATTTCTAGCCTGCGAGAGTTGATGTTAGAATGGATTCTGAACGAAATGAACCTATTAGATAATGCGAAATTGACTAGGAAATTACAAATGGGAGTTTTGTAATTGAATAGTTGTGATTAATGTCTTGAGAGAGAATTAATCTGGAATTGTGTTCATATTTAAGAACTGTAACGCCCGTGTTCTGAAAATTAATAGGAGACTTGAATGTGTATAAGAATTAGGGTGGAGTCGGTTTAATTCCGGTTGATTTCCTAAACTGGTCGATTTGTTTAATTGAATCAAAAGAGATTTAATTAAAGTCGGTTTAGGTAAATTCTGGTTTAATCAGAATTAAACCAAAAACCCTAGTTTTATAAAGAACGCTTATTCTCTCTTTTGTTTAGTGGCTGTTGTTTCTGAGATTTGAGTTGAGAAAAGGAGAAGGAGAAGTTCACTTGTGAGAAGGAGAGTGTTAGCTTTGCTTTGGTGTTTAAAGCAAGAGAAGCAGTTTCGTCACGTCTTGGTAGAATAGAGTTCCGACGTATCAAATCTTATCGAAAGGTAATGAATTTTGGAAGGTTTGTTCTTAAGGCGTGTACGTTGATTCTCCTTTTTACAGAAGTGAATTCGGATTAATACTCAGTGAGTTATATGCAGTTTGGTGAGACGCGTTTTCTCTGTTGCGAACTGGGATCAGCGGAGTTTGTAAGTGCGATCGTGGTTTCATCGTTTCTCCGATCGGCACCAAATTTTGTGGGGAGCTTTGTGACGTCTAGATCTTGCTTTTCACCGTAGGGATTAAGAAGTTAACGGTTGGTTTATGTTTTAGGGCTTCGTTTCTGCGGCTGTAGTTTTTCTGGTGTTTCTGTCCTTTTGGTTCTTAGAGATTTTTGTTTGTGTGGTTTGTTGTAGGGCGTTGTTTGGCTGTTGCAGTCGCGAGGAGAGTTTTTCCTGGTTGTTTTTGTAGTTCAAATCACCTTGTTAGGTGAGTGCGTGACCATGAGCTTATCTAAGCGATTGGGATTGAGTGACTTGTTGTGTGATGATTTGTAGGTGAAGTGGATGTTTAGTCCATTATAGAGTCTTTACAGGTTTTAAGTTTTTTTGGAATAAAACGAGCCGTTTTGGGATGCTGAAACACATTTAGAGATGTAGATTCATCTAGACGTGTCAGATGTTTGGGATCATATGGACTATTTCAACCGTTAGATCTTTCTCAAATTTTGACACAGGACGGAGACGGATGTTAGCTTGCATTTTCAATTTACTTTGAGAAAATCTAACGGTTAATTTAAGAGTTATACGAGATTTACTGGAGACAAGTAATTCTGACGAGTAGTTGAAGCAGATGCAGAACTAAATGCTAAGAGTGTCAGACCGGTTGATCTGTATATGGACTGATCGATCCCTTACCTCGCATGCATTATCTGGCCCATGTTTGATCTGAAACACTATAGAACCGACCCAACTCGTCTCCTACTGTTTTTATACCCTAGGCTCGACTATTTAGCAGCTATCTTTCATAATTTCAGTTCTAAACATTGCTCTTTGCTTTCTAAATAATTTGGGGAAAATAATTCATCCTCTTGACACTTGGAGTAGATTTCTGAACCCTTTCTTATTATTTAAGCAAATTTATAATGTTTTCTTTCATATATATTTGCTTTTATTCAATTGCTATGTGTGAGTAGTTCTTCGATTGGGTTTTAGGAGTCTAAGTAGAATATTCAATAAATTTGTGGATTGATCTCTTCAATGGATTATATGGTTCTTCAGTTTACATGTTTTCAATGCTAGAATAGGATTGATCACCCTGTTTTAGAACTTAGGCTTTTATTTGTTTCAGAGATGTTCGACGAAATGAATGAATGAGTTTTAATTGAGCACTGTATTTCTAGCCTGCGAGAGTTGATGTTAGAATGGATTCTGAACGAAATGAACCTATTAGATAATGCGAAATTGACTAGGAAATTACAAATGGGAGTTTTGTAATTGAATAGTTGTGATTAATGTCTTGAGAGAGAATTAATCTGGAATTGTGTTCATATTTAAGAACTGTAACGCCCGTGTTCTGAAAATTAATAGGAGACTTGAATGTGTATAAGAATTAGGGTGGAGTCGGTTTAATTCCGGTTGATTTCCTAAACTGGTCGATTTGTTTAATTGAATCAAAAGAGATTTAATTAAAGTCGGTTTAGGTAAATTCTGGTTTAATAAGAATTAAACCAAAAACCCTAGTTTTATAAAGAACGCTTATTCACTCTTTTGTTTTGTGGCTGTTGTTTCTGAGATTTGAGTTGAGAAAAGGAGAAGGAGAAGTTCACTTGTGAGAAGGAGAGTGTTAGCTTTGCTTTGGTGTTTAAAGCAAGAGAAGCAGTTTCGTCACGTCTTGGTAGAATAGAGTTCCGACGTATCAAATCTTATCGAAAGGTAATGAATTTTGGTAGGTTTGTTCTTAAGGCGTGTACGTTGATTCTCCTTTTTACAGAAGTGAATTCGGATTAATACTCAGTGAGTTATATGCAGTTTGGTGAGACGCGTTTTCTCTGTTGCGAACTGGGATCAGCGGAGTTTGTAAGTGCGATCGTGGTGTCATCGTTTCTCCGATCGGCACCAAATTTTGTGGGTAGCTTTGTGACGTCTAGATCTTGCTTTTCACCGTAGGGATTAAGAAGTTAACGGTTGGTTTATGTTTTAGGGCTTCGTTTCTGCGGCTGTAGTTTTTCTGGTGTTTCTGTCCTTTTGGTTCTTAGAGATTTTTGTTTGTGTGGTTTGTTGTAGGGCGTTGTTTGGCTGTTGCAGTCGCGAGGAGAGTTTTTCCTGGTTGTTTTTGTAGTTCAAATCACCTTGTTAAGGTGAGTGCGTGACCATGAGCTTATCTAAGCGATTGGGATTGAGTGACTTGTTGTGTGATGATTTGTAGGTGAAGTGGATGTTTAGTCCATTATAGAGTCTTTACAGGTTTTAAGTTTTTTTGGAATAAAACGAGCCGTTTTGGGATGCTGAAACACATTTAGAGATGTAGATTCATCTAGAAGTGTCAGATGTTTGGGATCATATGGACTATTTCAACCGTTAGATCTTTCTCAAATTTTGACACAGGACGGAGACGGATGTTAGCTTGCATTTTCAATTTACTTTGAGAAAATCTAACGGTTAATTTAAGAGTTATACGAGATTTACTGGAGACAAGTAATTCTGACGAGTAGTTGAAGCAGATGCAGAACTAAATGCTAAGAGTGTCAGACCGGTTGATCTGTATATGGACTGATCGATCCCTTACCTCGCATGCATTATCTGGCCCATGTTTGATCTGAAACACTATAGAACCGACCCAACTCGTCTCCTACTGTTTTTATACCCTAGGCTCGACTATTTAGCAGCTATCTTTCATAATTTCAGTTCTAAACATTGCTCTTTGCTTTCTAAATAATTTGGGGAAAATAATTCATCCTCTTGACATTTGGAGTAGATTTCTGAACCCTTTCTTATTATTTAAGCAAATTTATAATGTTTTCTTTCATATATATTTGCTTTTATTCAATTGCTATGTGTGAGTAGTTCTTCGATTGGGTTTTAGGAGTCTAAGTAGAATATTCAATAAATTTGTGGATTGATCTCTTCAATGGATTATATGGTTCTTCAGTTTACATGTTTTCAATGCTAGAATAGGATTGATCACCCTATTTTAGAACTTAGGCTTTTATTTGTTTCAGAGATGTTCGACGAAATGAATGAATGAGTTTTAATTGAGCATTGTATTTCTAGCCTGCGAGAGTTGATGTTAGAATGGATTCTGAACGAAATGAACCTATTAGATAATGCGAAATTGACTAGGAAATTACAAATGGAAGTTTTGTAATTGAATAGTTGTGATTAATGTCTTGAGAGAGAATTAATCTGGAATTGTGTTCATATTTAAGAACTGTAACGCCCGTGTTCTGAAAATTAATAGGAGACTTGAATGTGTATAAGAATTAGGGTGGAGTCGGTTTAATTCCGGTTGATTTCCTAAACTGGTCGATTTGTTTAATTGAATCAAAAGAGATTTAATTAAAGTCGGTTTAGGTAAATTCTGGTTTAATAAGAATTAAACCAAAAACCCTAGTTTTATAAAGAACGCTTATTCTCTCTTTTGTTTTGTGGCTGTTGTTTCTGAGAGTTGAGTTGAGAAAAGGAGAAGGAGAAGTTCACTTGTGAGAAGGAGAGTGTTAGCTTTGCTTTGGTGTTTAAAGCAAGAGAAGCAGTTTCGTCACGTCTTGGTAGAATAGAGTTCCGACGTATCAAATCTTATCGAAAGGTAATGAATTTTGGTAGGTTTGTTCTTAAGGCGTGTACGTTGATTCTCCTTTTTACAGAAGTGAATTCGGATTAATACTCAGTGAGTTATATGCAGTTTGGTGAGACGCGTTTTCTCTGTTGCGAACTGGGATCAGCGGATTTTGTAAGTTCGATCGTGGTTTCATCGTTTCTCCGATCGGCACCAAATTTTGTGGGGAGCTTTGTGACGTCTAGATCTTGCTTTTCACCGTAGGGATTAAGAAGTTAACGGTTGGTTTATGTTTTAGGGCTTCGTTTCTGCGGCTGTAGTTTTTCTGGTGTTTCTGTCCTTTTGGTTCTTAGAGATTTTTGTTTGTGTGGTTTGTTGTAGGGCGTTGTTTGGCTGTTGCAGTCGCGAGGAGAGTTTTTCCTGGTTGTTTTTGTAGTTCAAATCACCTTGTTAAGGTGAGTGCGTGACCATGAGCTTATCTAAGCGATTGGGATTGAGTGACTTGTTGTGTGATGATTTGTAGGTGAAGTGGATGTTTAGTCCATTATAGAGTCTTTACAGGTTTTAAGTTTTTTTGGAATAAAACGAGCCGTTTTGGGATGCTGAAACACATTTAGAGATGTAGATTCATCTAGAAGTGTCAGATGTTTGGGATCATATGGACTATTTCAACCGTTAGATCTTTCTCAAATTTTGACACAGGACGGAGACGGATGTTAGCTTGCATTTTCAATTTACTTTGAGAAAATCTAACGGTTAATTTAAGAGTTATACGAGATTTACTGGAGACAAGTAATTCTGACGAGTAGTTGAAGCAGATGCAGAACTAAATGCTAAGAGTGTCAGACCGGTTGATCTGTATATGGACTGATCGATCCCTTACCTCGCATGCATTATATGGCCCATGTTTGATCTGAAACACTATAGAACCGACCCAACTCGTCTCCTACTGTTTTTATACCCTAGGCTCGACTATTTAGCAGCTATCTTTCATAATTTCAGTTCTAAACATTGCTCTTTGCTTTCTAAATAATTTGGGGAAAATAATTCATCCTCTTGACACTTGGAGTAGATTTCTGAACCCTTTCTTATTATTTAAGCAAATTTATAATGTTTTCTTTCATATATATTTGCTTTTATTCAATTGCTATGTGTGAGTAGTTCTTCGATTGGGTTTTAGGAGTCTAAGTAGAATATTCAATAAATTTGTGGATTGATCTCTTCAATGGATTATATGGTTCTTCAGTTTACATGTTTTCAATGCTAGAATAGGATTGATCACCCTGTTTTAGAACTTAGGCTTTTATTTGTTTCAGAGATGTTCGACGAAATGAATGAATGAGTTTTAATTGAGCATTGTATTTCTAGCCTGCGAGAGTTGATGTTAGAATGGATTCTGAACGAAATGAACCTATTAGATAATGCGAAATTGACTAGGAAATTACAAATGGGAGTTTTGTAATTGAATAGTTGTGATTAATGTCTTGAGAGAGAATTAATCTGGAATTGTGTTCATATTTAAGAACTGTAACGCCCGTGTTCTGAAAATTAATAGGAGACTTGAATGTGTATAAGAATTAGGGTGGAGTCGGTTTAATTCCGGTTGATTTCCTAAACTGGTCGATTTGTTTAATTGAATCAAAAGAGATTTAATTAAAGTCGGTTTAGGTAAATTCTGGTTTAATCAGAATTAAACCAAAAACCCTAGTTTTATAAAGAACGCTTATTCTCTCTTTTGTTTAGTGGCTGTTGTTTCTGAGATTTGAGTTGAGAAAAGGAGAAGGAGAAGTTCACTTGTGAGAAGGAGAGTGTTAGCTTTGCTTTGGTGTTTAAAGCAAGAGAAGCAGTTTCGTCACGTCTTGGTAGAATAGAGTTCCGACGTATCAAATCTTATCGAAAGGTAATGAATTTTGGAAGGTTTGTTCTTAAGGCGTGTACGTTGATTCTCCTTTTTACAGAAGTGAATTCGGATTAATACTCAGTGAGTTATATGCAGTTTGGTGAGACGCGTTTTCTCTGTTGCGAACTGGGATCAGCGGAGTTTGTAAGTGCGATCGTGGTTTCATCGTTTCTCCGATCGGCACCAAATTTTGTGGGGAGCTTTGTGACGTCTAGATCTTGCTTTTCACCGTAGGGATTAAGAAGTTAACGGTTGGTTTATGTTTTAGGGCTTCGTTTCTGCGGCTGTAGTTTTTCTGGTGTTTCTGTCCTTTTGGTTCTTAGAGATTTTTGTTTGTGTGGTTTGTTGTAGGGCGTTGTTTGGCTGTTGCAGTCGCGAGGAGAGTTTTTCCTGGTTGTTTTTGTAGTTCAAATCACCTTGTTAGGTGAGTGCGTGACCATGAGCTTATCTAAGCGATTGGGATTGAGTGACTTGTTGTGTGATGATTTGTAGGTGAAGTGGATGTTTAGTCCATTATAGAGTCTTTACAGGTTTTAAGTTTTTTTGGAATAAAACGAGCCGTTTTGGGATGCTGAAACACATTTAGAGATGTAGATTCATCTAGACGTGTCAGATGTTTGGGATCATATGGACTATTTCAACCGTTAGATCTTTCTCAAATTTTGACACAGGACGGAGACGGATGTTAGCTTGCATTTTCAATTTACTTTGAGAAAATCTAACGGTTAATTTAAGAGTTATACGAGATTTACTGGAGACAAGTAATTCTGACGAGTAGTTGAAGCAGATGCAGAACTAAATGCTAAGAGTGTCAGACCGGTTGATCTGTATATGGACTGATCGATCCCTTACCTCGCATGCATTATCTGGCCCATGTTTGATCTGAAACACTATAGAACCGACCCAACTCGTCTCCTACTGTTTTTATACCCTAGGCTCGACTATTTAGCAGCTATCTTTCATAATTTCAGTTCTAAACATTGCTCTTTGCTTTCTAAATAATTTGGGGAAAATAATTCATCCTCTTGACACTTGGAGTAGATTTCTGAACCCTTTCTTATTATTTAAGCAAATTTATAATGTTTTCTTTCATATATATTTGCTTTTATTCAATTGCTATGTGTGAGTAGTTCTTCGATTGGGTTTTAGGAGTCTAAGTAGAATATTCAATAAATTTGTGGATTGATCTCTTCAATGGATTATATGGTTCTTCAGTTTACATGTTTTCAATGCTAGAATAGGATTGATCACCCTGTTTTAGAACTTAGGCTTTTATTTGTTTCAGAGATGTTCGACGAAATGAATGAATGAGTTTTAATTGAGCATTGTATTTCTAGCCTGCGAGAGTTGATGTTAGAATGGATTCTGAACGAAATGAACCTATTAGATAATGCGAAATTGACTAGGAAATTACAAATGGGAGTTTTGTAATTGAATAGTTGTGATTAATGTCTTGAGAGAGAATTAATCTGGAATTGTGTTCATATTTAAGAACTGTAACGCCCGTGTTCTGAAAATTAATAGGAGACTTGAATGTGTATAAGAATTAGGGTGGAGTCGGTTTAATTCCGGTTGATTTCCTAAACTGGTCGATTTGTTTAATTGAATCAAAAGAGATTTAATTAAAGTCGGTTTAGGTAAATTCTGGTTTAATCAGAATTAAACCAAAAACCCTAGTTTTATAAAGAACGCTTATTCTCTCTTTTGTTTAGTGGCTGTTGTTTCTGAGATTTGAGTTGAGAAAAGGAGAAGGAGAAGTTCACTTGTGAGAAGGAGAGTGTTAGCTTTGCTTTGGTGTTTAAAGCAAGAGAAGCAGTTTCGTCACGTCTTGGTAGAATAGAGTTCCGACGTATCAAATCTTATCGAAAGGTAATGAATTTTGGTAGGTTTGTTCTTAAGGCGTGTACGTTGATTCTCCTTTTTACAGAAGTGAATTCGGATTAATACTCAGTGAGTTATATGCAGTTTGGTGAGACGCGTTTTCTCTGTTGCGAACTGGGATCAGCGGATTTTGTAAGTTCGATCGTGGTTTCATCGTTTCTCCGATCGGCACCAAATTTTGTGGGGAGCTTTGTGACGTCTAGATCTTGCTTTTCACCGTAGGGATTAAGAAGTTAACGGTTGGTTTATGTTTTAGGGCTTCGTTTCTGCGGCTGTAGTTTTTCTAGTGTTTCTGTCCTTTTGGTTCTTAGAGATTTTTGTTTGTGTGGTTTGTTGTAGGGCGTTGTTTGGCTGTTGCAGTCGCGAGGAGAGTTTTTCCTTGTTGTTTTTGTAGTTCAAATCACCTTGTTAAGGTGAGTGCGTGACCATGAGCTTATCTAAGCGATTGGGATTGAGTGACTTGTTGTGTGATGATTTGTAGGTGAAGTGGATGTTTAGTCCATTATAGAGTCTTTACAGGTTTTAAGTTTTTTTGGAATAAAACGAGCCGTTTTGGGATGCTGAAACACATTTAGAGATGTAGATTCATCTAGAAGTGTCAGATGTTTGGGATCATATGGACTATTTCAACCGTTAGATCTTTCTCAAATTTTGACACAGGACGGAGACGGATGTTAGCTTGCATTTTCAATTTACTTTGAGAAAATCTAACGGTTAATTTAAGAGTTATACGAGATTTACTGGAGACAAGTAATTCTGACGAGTAGTTGAAGCAGATGCAGAACTAAATGCTAAGAGTGTCAGACCGGTTGATCTGTATATGGACTGATCGATCCCTTACCTCGCATGCATTATCTGGCCCATGTTTGATCTGAAACACTATAGAACCGACCCAACTCGTCTCCTACTGTTTTTATACCCTAGGCTCGACTATTTAGCAGCTATCTTTCATAATTTCAGTTCTAAACATTGCTCTTTGCTTTCTAAATAATTTGGGGAAAATAATTCATCCTCTTGACATTTGGAGTAGATTTCTGAACCCTTTCTTATTATTTAAGCAAATTTATAATGTTTTCTTTCATATATATTTGCTTTTATTCAATTGCTATGTGTGAGTAGTTCTTCGATTGGGTTTTAGGAGTCTAAGTAGAATATTCAATAAATTTGTGGATTGATCTCTTCAATGGATTATATGGTTCTTCAGTTTACATGTTTTCAATGCTAGAATAGGATTGATCACCCTATTTTAGAACTTAGGCTTTTATTTGTTTCAGAGATGTTCGACGAAATGAATGAATGAGTTTTAATTGAGCATTGTATTTCTAGCCTGCGAGAGTTGATGTTAGAATGGATTCTGAACGAAATGAACCTATTAGATAATGCGAAATTGACTAGGAAATTACAAATGGAAGTTTTGTAATTGAATAGTTGTGATTAATGTCTTGAGAGAGAATTAATCTGGAATTGTGTTCATATTTAAGAACTGTAACGCCCGTGTTCTGAAAATTAATAGGAGACTTGAATGTGTATAAGAATTAGGGTGGAGTCGGTTTAATTCCGGTTGATTTCCTAAACTGGTCGATTTGTTTAATTGAATCAAAAGAGATTTAATTAAAGTCGGTTTAGGTAAATTCTGGTTTAATAAGAATTAAACCAAAAACCCTAGTTTTATAAAGAACGCTTATTCTCTCTTTTGTTTTGTGGCTGTTGTTTCTGAGAGTTGAGTTGAGAAAAGGAGAAGGAGAAGTTCACTTGTGAGAAGGAGAGTGTTAGCTTTGCTTTGGTGTTTAAAGCAAGAGAAGCAGTTTCGTCACGTCTTGGTAGAATAGAGTTCCGACGTATCAAATCTTATCGAAAGGTAATGAATTTTGGTAGGTTTGTTCTTAAGGCGTGTACGTTGATTCTCCTTTTTACAGAAGTGAATTCGGATTAATACTCAGTGAGTTATATGCAGTTTGGTGAGACGCGTTTTCTCTGTTGCGAACTGGGATCAGCGGATTTTGTAAGTTCGATCGTGGTTTCATCGTTTCTCCGATCGGCACCAAATTTTGTGGGGAGCTTTGTGACGTCTAGATCTTGCTTTTCACCGTAGGGATTAAGAAGTTAACGGTTGGTTTATGTTTTAGGGCTTCGTTTCTGCGGCTGTAGTTTTTCTGGTGTTTCTGTCCTTTTGGTTCTTAGAGATTTTTGTTTGTGTGGTTTGTTGTAGGGCGTTGTTTGGCTGTTGCAGTCGCGAGGAGAGTTTTTCCTGGTTGTTTTTGTAGTTCAAATCACCTTGTTAAGGTGAGTGCGTGACCATGAGCTTATCTAAGCGATTGGGATTGAGTGACTTGTTGTGTGATGATTTGTAGGTGAAGTGGATGTTTAGTCCATTATAGAGTCTTTACAGGTTTTAAGTTTTTTTGGAATAAAACGAGCCGTTTTGGGATGCTGAAACACATTTAGAGATGTAGATTCATCTAGAAGTGTCAGATGTTTGGGATCATATGGACTATTTCAACCGTTAGATCTTTCTCAAATTTTGACACAGGACGGAGACGGATGTTAGCTTGCATTTTCAATTTACTTTGAGAAAATCTAACGGTTAATTTAAGAGTTATACGAGATTTACTGGAGACAAGTAATTCTGACGAGTAGTTGAAGCAGATGCAGAACTAAATGCTAAGAGTGTCAGACCGGTTGATCTGTATATGGACTGATCGATCCCTTACCTCGCATGCATTATATGGCCCATGTTTGATCTGAAACACTATAGAACCGACCCAACTCGTCTCCTACTGTTTTTATACCCTAGGCTCGACTATTTAGCAGCTATCTTTCATAATTTCAGTTCTAAACATTGCTCTTTGCTTTCTAAATAATTTGGGGAAAATAATTCATCCTCTTGACACTTGGAGTAGATTTCTGAACCCTTTCTTATTATTTAAGCAAATTTATAATGTTTTCTTTCATATATATTTGCTTTTATTCAATTGCTATGTGTGAGTAGTTCTTCGATTGGGTTTTAGGAGTCTAAGTAGAATATTCAATAAATTTGTGGATTGATCTCTTCAATGGATTATATGGTTCTTCAGTTTACATGTTTTCAATGCTAGAATAGGATTGATCACCCTGTTTTAGAACTTAGGCTTTTATTTGTTTCAGAGATGTTCGACGAAATGAATGAATGAGTTTTAATTGAGCATTGTATTTCTAGCCTGCGAGAGTTGATGTTAGAATGGATTCTGAACGAAATGAACCTATTAGATAATGCGAAATTGACTAGGAAATTACAAATGGGAGTTTTGTAATTGAATAGTTGTGATTAATGTCTTGAGAGAGAATTAATCTGGAATTGTGTTCATATTTAAGAACTGTAACGCCCGTGTTCTGAAAATTAATAGGAGACTTGAATGTGTATAAGAATTAGGGTGGAGTCGGTTTAATTCCGGTTGATTTCCTAAACTGGTCGATTTGTTTAATTGAATCAAAAGAGATTTAATTAAAGTCGGTTTAGGTAAATTCTGGTTTAATCAGAATTAAACCAAAAACCCTAGTTTTATAAAGAACGCTTATTCTCTCTTTTGTTTAGTGGCTGTTGTTTCTGAGATTTGAGTTGAGAAAAGGAGAAGGAGAAGTTCACTTGTGAGAAGGAGAGTGTTAGCTTTGCTTTGGTGTTTAAAGCAAGAGAAGCAGTTTCGTCACGTCTTGGTAGAATAGAGTTCCGACGTATCAAATCTTATCGAAAGGTAATGAATTTTGGTAGGTTTGTTCTTAAGGCGTGTACGTTGATTCTCCTTTTTACAGAAGTGAATTCGGATTAATACTCAGTGAGTTATATGCAGTTTGGTGAGACGCGTTTTCTCTGTTGCGAACTGGGATCAGCGGATTTTGTAAGTTCGATCGTGGTTTCATCGTTTCTCCGATCGGCACCAAATTTTGTGGGGAGCTTTGTGACGTCTAGATCTTGCTTTTCACCGTAGGGATTAAGAAGTTAACGGTTGGTTTATGTTTTAGGGCTTCGTTTCTGCGGCTGTAGTTTTTCTAGTGTTTCTGTCCTTTTGGTTCTTAGAGATTTTTGTTTGTGTGGTTTGTTGTAGGGCGTTGTTTGGCTGTTGCAGTCGCGAGGAGAGTTTTTCCTTGTTGTTTTTGTAGTTCAAATCACCTTGTTAAGGTGAGTGCGTGACCATGAGCTTATCTAAGCGATTGGGATTGAGTGACTTGTTGTGTGATGATTTGTAGGTGAAGTGGATGTTTAGTCCATTATAGAGTCTTTACAGGTTTTAAGTTTTTTTGGAATAAAACGAGCCGTTTTGGGATGCTGAAACACATTTAGAGATGTAGATTCATCTAGAAGTGTCAGATGTTTGGGATCATATGGACTATTTCAACCGTTAGATCTTTCTCAAATTTTGACACAGGACGGAGACGGATGTTAGCTTGCATTTTCAATTTACTTTGAGAAAATCTAACGGTTAATTTAAGAGTTATACGAGATTTACTGGAGACAAGTAATTCTGACGAGTAGTTGAAGCAGATGCAGAACTAAATGCTAAGAGTGTCAGACCGGTTGATCTGTATATGGACTGATCGATCCCTTACCTCGCATGCATTATCTGGCCCATGTTTGATCTGAAACACTATAGAACCGACCCAACTCGTCTCCTACTGTTTTTATACCCTAGGCTCGACTATTTAGCAGCTATCTTTCATAATTTCAGTTCTAAACATTGCTCTTTGCTTTCTAAATAATTTGGGGAAAATAATTCATCCTCTTGACACTTGGAGTAGATTTCTGAACCCTTTCTTATTATTTAAGCAAATTTATAATGTTTTCTTTCATATATATTTGCTTTTATTCAATTGCTATGTGTGAGTAGTTCTTCGATTGGGTTTTAGGAGTCTAAGTAGAATATTCAATAAATTTGTGGATTGATCTCTTCAATGGATTATATGGTTCTTCAGTTTACATGTTTTCAATGCTAGAATAGGATTGATCACCCTGTTTTAGAACTTAGGCTTTTATTTGTTTCAGAGATGTTCGACGAAATGAATGAATGAGTTTTAATTGAGCATTGTATTTCTAGCCTGCGAGAGTTGATGTTAGAATGGATTCTGAACGAAATGAACCTATTAGATAATGCGAAATTGACTAGGAAATTACAAATGGGAGTTTTGTAATTGAATAGTTGTGATTAATGTCTTGAGAGAGAATTAATCTGGAATTGTGTTCATATTTAAGAACTGTAACGCCCGTGTTCTGAAAATTAATAGGAGACTTGAATGTGTATAAGAATTAGGGTGGAGTCGGTTTAATTCCGGTTGATTTCCTAAACTGGTCGATTTGTTTAATTGAATCAAAAGAGATTTAATTAAAGTCGGTTTAGGTAAATTCTGGTTTAATAAGAATTAAACCAAAAACCCTAGTTTTATAAAGAACGCTTATTCTCTCTTTTGTTTAGTGGCTGTTGTTTCTGAGATTTGAGTTGAGAAAAGGAGAAGGAGAAGTTCACTTGTGAGAAGGAGAGTGTTAGCTTTGCTTTGGTGTTTAAAGCAAGAGAAGCAGTTTCGTCACGTCTTGGTAGAATAGAGTTCCGACGTATCAAATCTTATCGAAAGGTAATGAATTTTGGTAGGTTTGTTCTTAAGGCGTGTACGTTGATTCTCCTTTTTACAGAAGTGAATTCGGATTAATACTCAGTGAGTTATATGCAGTTTGGTGAGACGCGTTTTCTCTGTTGCGAACTGGGATCAGCGGAGTTTGTAAGTGCGATCGTGGTTTCATCGTTTCTCCGATCGGCACCAAATTTTGTGGGGAGCTTTGTGACGTCTAGATCTTGCTTTTCACCGTAGGGATTAAGAAGTTAACGGTTGGTTTATGTTTTAGGGTTTCGTTTCTGCGGCTGTAGTTTTTCTGGTGTTTCTGTCCTTTTGGTTCTTAGAGATTTTTGTTTGTGTGGTTTGTTGTAGGGCGTTGTTTGGCTGTTGCAGTCGCGAGGAGAGTTTTTCCTGGTTGTTTTTGTAGTTCAAATCACCTTGTTAAGGTGAGTGCGTGACCATGAGCTTATCTAAGCGATTGGGATTGAGTGACTTGTTGTGTGATGATTTGTAGGTGAAGTGGATGTTTAGTCCATTATAGAGTCTTTACAGGTTTTAAGTTTTTTTGGAATAAAACGAGCCGTTTTGGGATGCTGAAACACATTTAGAGATGTAGATTCATCTAGAAGTGTCAGATGTTTGGGATCATATGGACTATTTCAACCGTTAGATCTTTCTCAAATTTTGACACAGGACGGAGACGGATGTTAGCTTGCATTTTCAATTTACTTTGAGAAAATCTAACGGTTAATTTAAGAGTTATACGAGATTTACTGGAGACAAGTAATTCTGACGAGTAGTTGAAGCAGATGCAGAACTAAATGCTAAGAGTGTCAGACCGGTTGATCTGTATATGGACTGATCGATCCCTTACCTCGCATGCATTATATGGCCCATGTTTGATCTGAAACACTATAGAACCGACCCAACTCGTCTCCTACTGTTTTTATACCCTAGGCTCGACTATTTAGCAGCTATCTTTCATAATTTCAGTTCTAAACATTGCTCTTTGCTTTCTAAATAATTTGGGGAAAATAATTCATCCTCTTGACACTTGGAGTAGATTTCTGAACCCTTTCTTATTATTTAAGCAAATTTATAATGTTTTCTTTCATATATATTTGCTTTTATTCAATTGCTATGTGTGAGTAGTTCTTCGATTGGGTTTTAGGAGTCTAAGTAGAATATTCAATAAATTTGTGGATTGATCTCTTCAATGGATTATATGGTTCTTCAGTTTACATGTTTTCAATGCTAGAATAGGATTGATCACCCTGTTTTAGAACTTAGGCTTTTATTTGTTTCAGAGATGTTCGACGAAATGAATGAATGAGTTTTAATTGAGCATTGTATTTCTAGCCTGCGAGAGTTGATGTTAGAATGGATTCTGAACGAAATGAACCTATTAGATAATGCGAAATTGACTAGGAAATTACAAATGGGAGTTTTGTAATTGAATAGTTGTGATTAATGTCTTGAGAGAGAATTAATCTGGAATTGTGTTCATATTTAAGAACTGTAACGCCCGTGTTCTGAAAATTAATAGGAGACTTGAATGTGTATAAGAATTAGGGTGGAGTCGGTTTAATTCCGGTTGATTTCCTAAACTGGTCGATTTGTTTAATTGAATCAAAAGAGATTTAATTAAAGTCGGTTTAGGTAAATTCTGGTTTAATCAGAATTAAACCAAAAACCCTAGTTTTATAAAGAACGCTTATTCTCTCTTTTGTTTAGTGGCTGTTGTTTCTGAGATTTGAGTTGAGAAAAGGAGAAGGAGAAGTTCACTTGTGAGAAGGAGAGTGTTAGCTTTGCTTTGGTGTTTAAAGCAAGAGAAGCAGTTTCGTCACGTCTTGGTAGAATAGAGTTCCGACGTATCAAATCTTATCGAAAGGTAATGAATTTTGGTAGGTTTGTTCTTAAGGCGTGTACGTTGATTCTCCTTTTTACAGAAGTGAATTCGGATTAATACTCAGTGAGTTATATGCAGTTTGGTGAGACGCGTTTTCTCTGTTGCGAACTGGGATCAGCGGAGTTTGTAAGTGCGATCGTGGTTTCATCGTTTCTCCGATCGGCACCAAATTTTGTGGGGAGCTTTGTGACGTCTAGATCTTGCTTTTCACCGTAGGGATTAAGAAGTTAACGGTTGGTTTATGTTTTAGGGTTTCGTTTCTGCGGCTGTAGTTTTTCTGGTGTTTCTGTCCTTTTGGTTCTTAGAGATTTTTGTTTGTGTGGTTTGTTGTAGGGCGTTGTTTGGCTGTTGCAGTCGCGAGGAGAGTTTTTCCTGGTTGTTTTTGTAGTTCAAATCACCTTGTTAAGGTGAGTGCGTGACCATGAGCTTATCTAAGCGATTGGGATTGAGTGACTTGTTGTGTGATGATTTGTAGGTGAAGTGGATGTTTAGTCCATTATAGAGTCTTTACAGGTTTTAAGTTTTTTTGGAATAAAACGAGCCGTTTTGGGATGCTGAAACACATTTAGAGATGTAGATTCATCTAGAAGTGTCAGATGTTTGGGATCATATGGACTATTTCAACCGTTAGATCTTTCTCAAATTTTGACACAGGACGGAGACGGATGTTAGCTTGCATTTTCAATTTACTTTGAGAAAATCTAACGGTTAATTTAAGAGTTATACGAGATTTACTGGAGACAAGTAATTCTGACGAGTAGTTGAAGCAGATGCAGAACTAAATGCTAAGAGTGTCAGACCGGTTGATCTGTATATGGACTGATCGATCCCTTACCTCGCATGCATTATATGGCCCATGTTTGATCTGAAACACTATAGAACCGACCCAACTCGTCTCCTACTGTTTTTATACCCTAGGCTCGACTATTTAGCAGCTATCTTTCATAATTTCAGTTCTAAACATTGCTCTTTGCTTTCTAAATAATTTGGGGAAAATAATTCATCCTCTTGACACTTGGAGTAGATTTCTGAACCCTTTCTTATTATTTAAGCAAATTTATAATGTTTTCTTTCATATATATTTGCTTTTATTCAATTGCTATGTGTGAGTAGTTCTTCGATTGGGTTTTAGGAGTCTAAGTAGAATATTCAATAAATTTGTGGATTGATCTCTTCAATGGATTATATGGTTCTTCAGTTTACATGTTTTCAATGCTAGAATAGGATTGATCACCCTGTTTTAGAACTTAGGCTTTTATTTGTTTCAGAGATGTTCGACGAAATGAATGAATGAGTTTTAATTGAGCATTGTATTTCTAGCCTGCGAGAGTTGATGTTAGAATGGATTCTGAACGAAATGAACCTATTAGATAATGCGAAATTGACTAGGAAATTACAAATGGGAGTTTTGTAATTGAATAGTTGTGATTAATGTCTTGAGAGAGAATTAATCTGGAATTGTGTTCATATTTAAGAACTGTAACGCCCGTGTTCTGAAAATTAATAGGAGACTTGAATGTGTATAAGAATTAGGGTGGAGTCGGTTTAATTCCGGTTGATTTCCTAAACTGGTCGATTTGTTTAATTGAATCAAAAGAGATTTAATTAAAGTCGGTTTAGGTAAATTCTGGTTTAATCAGAATTAAACCAAAAACCCTAGTTTTATAAAGAACGCTTATTCTCTCTTTTGTTTAGTGGCTGTTGTTTCTGAGATTTGAGTTGAGAAAAGAAGAAGGAGAAGTTCACTTGTGAGAAGGAGAGTGTTAGCTTTGCTTTGGTGTTTAAAGCAAGAGAAGCAGTTTCGTCACGTCTTGGTAGAATAGAGTTCCGACGTATCAAATCTTATCGAAAGGTAATGAATTTTGGTAGGTTTGTTCTTAAGGCGTGTACGTTGATTCTCCTTTTTACAGAAGTGAATTCGGATTAATACTCAGTGAGTTATATGCAGTTTGGTGAGACGCGTTTTCTCTGTTGCGAACTGGGATCAGCGGAGTTTGTAAGTGCGATCGTGGTTTCATCGTTTCTCCGATCGGCACCAAATTTTGTGGGGAGCTTTGTGACGTCTAGATCTTGCTTTGCACCGTAGGGATTAAGAAGTTAACGGTTGGTTTATGTTTTAGGGCTTCGTTTCTGCGGCTGTAGTTTTTCTGGTGTTTCTGTCCTTTTGGTTCTTAGAGATTTTTGTTTGTGTGGTTTGTTGTAGGGCGTTGTTTGGCTGTTGCAGTCGCGAGGAGAGTTTTTCCTGGTTGTTTTTGTAGTTCAAATCACCTTGTTAAGGTGAGTGCGTGACCATGAGCTTATCTAAGCGATTGGGATTGAGTGACTTGTTGTGTGATGATTTGTAGGTGAAGTGGATGTTTAGTCCATTATAGAGTCTTTACAGGTTTTAAGTTTTTTTGGAATAAAACGAGCCGTTTTGGGATGCTGAAACACATTTAGAGATGTAGATTCATCTAGAAGTGTCAGATGTTTGGGATCATATGGACTATTTCAACCGTTAGATCTTTCTCAAATTTTGACACAGGACGGAGACGGATGTTAGCTTGCATTTTCAATTTACTTTGAGAAAATCTAACGGTTAATTTAAGAGTTATACGAGATTTACTGGAGACAAGTAATTCTGACGAGTAGTTGAAGCAGATGCAGAACTAAATGCTAAGAGTGTCAGACCGGTTGATCTGTATATGGACTGATCGATCCCTTACCTCGCATGCATTATATGGCCCATGTTTGATCTGAAACACTATAGAACCGACCCAACTCGTCTCCTACTGTTTTTATACCCTAGGCTCGACTATTTAGCAGCTATCTTTCATAATTTCAGTTCTAAACATTGCTCTTTGCTTTCTAAATAATTTGGGGAAAATAATTCATCCTCTTGACACTTGGAGTAGATTTCTGAACCCTTTCTTATTATTTAAGCAAATTTATAATGTTTTCTTTCATATATATTTGCTTTTATTCAATTGCTATGTGTGAGTAGTTCTTCGATTGGGTTTTAGGAGTCTAAGTAGAATATTCAATAAATTTGTGGATTGATCTCTTCAATGGATTATATGGTTCTTCAGTTTACATGTTTTCAATGCTAGAATAGGATTGATCACCCTGTTTTAGAACTTAGGCTTTTATTTGTTTCAGAGATGTTCGACGAAATGAATGAATGAGTTTTAATTGAGCATTGTATTTCTAGCCTGCGAGAGTTGATGTTAGAATGGATTCTGAACGAAATGAACCTATTAGATAATGCGAAATTGACTAGGAAATTACAAATGGGAGTTTTGTAATTGAATAGTTGTGATTAATGTCTTGAGAGAGAATTAATCTGGAATTGTGTTCATATTTAAGAACTGTAACGCCCGTGTTCTGAAAATTAATAGGAGACTTGAATGTGTATAAGAATTAGGGTGGAGTCGGTTTAATTCCGGTTGATTTCCTAAACTGGTCGATTTGTTTAATTGAATCAAAAGAGATTTAATTAAAGTCGGTTTAGGTAAATTCTGGTTTAATCAGAATTAAACCAAAAACCCTAGTTTTATAAAGAACGCTTATTCTCTCTTTTGTTTAGTGGCTGTTGTTTCTGAGATTTGAGTTGAGAAAAGGAGAAGGAGAAGTTCACTTGTGAGAAGGAGAGTGTTAGCTTTGCTTTGGTGTTTAAAGCAAGGAAGCAGTTTCGTCACGTCTTGGTAGAATAGAGTTCCGACGTATCAAATCTTATCGAAAGGTAATGAATTTTGGTAGGTTTGTTCTTAAGGCGTGTACGTTGATTCTCCTTTTTACAGAAGTGAATTCGGATTAATACTCAGTGAGTTATATGCAGTTTGGTGAGACGCGTTTTCTCTGTTGCGAACTGGGATCAGCGGAGTTTGTAAGTGCGATCGTGGTTTCATCGTTTCTCCAATCGGCACCAAATTTTGTGGGGAGCTTTGTGACGTCTAGATCTTGCTTTTCACCGTAGGGATTAAGAAGTTAACGGTTGGTTTATGTTTTAGGGCTTCGTTTCTGCGGCTGTAGTTTTTCTGGTGTTTCTGTCCTTTTGGTTCTTAGAGATTTTTGTTTGTGTGGTTTGTTGTAGGGCGTTGTTTGGCTGTTGCAGTCGCGAGGAGAGTTTTTCCTTGTTGTTTTTGTAGTTCAAATCACCTTGTTAAGGTGAGTGCGTGACCATGAGCTTATCTAAGCGATTGGGATTGAGTGACTTGTTGTGTGATGATTTGTAGGTGAAGTGGATGTTTAGTCCATTATAGAGTCTTTACAGGTTTTAAGTTTTTTTGGAATAAAACGAGCCGTTTTGGGATGCTGAAACACATTTAGAGATGTAGATTCATCTAGAAGTGTCAGATGTTTGGGATCATATGGACTATTTCAACCGTTAGATCTTTCTCAAATTTTGACACAGGACGGAGACGGATGTTAGCTTGCATTTTCAATTTACTTTGAGAAAATCTAACGGTTAATTTAAGAGTTATACGAGATTTACTGGAGACAAGTAATTCTGACGAGTAGTTGAAGCAGATGCAGAACTAAATGCTAAGAGTGTCAGACCGGTTGATCTGTATATGGACTGATCGATCCCTTACCTCGCATGCATTATCTGGCCCATGTTTGATCTGAAACACTATAGAACCGACCCAACTCGTCTCCTACTGTTTTTATACCCTAGGCTCGACTATTTAGCAGCTATCTTTCATAATTTCAGTTCTAAACATTGCTCTTTGCTTTCTAAATAATTTGGGGAAAATAATTCATCCTCTTGACACTTGGAGTAGATTTCTGAACCCTTTCTTATTATTTAAGCAAATTTATAATGTTTTCTTTCATATATATTTGCTTTTATTCAATTGCTATGTGTGAGTAGTTCTTCGATTGGGTTTTAGGAGTCTAAGTAGAATATTCAATAAATTTGTGGATTGATCTCTTCAATGGATTATATGGTTCTTCAGTTTACATGTTTTCAATGCTAGAATAGGATTGATCACCCTGTTTTAGAACTTAGGCTTTTATTTGTTTCAGAGATGTTCGACGAAATGAATGAATGAGTTTTAATTGAGCATTGTATTTCTAGCCTGCGAGAGTTGATGTTAGAATGGATTCTGAACGAAATGAACCTATTAGATAATGCGAAATTGACTAGGAAATTACAAATGGGAGTTTTGTAATTGAATAGTTGTGATTAATGTCTTGAGAGAGAATTAATCTGGAATTGTGTTCATATTTAAGAACTGTAACGCCCGTGTTCTGAAAATTAATAGGAGACTTGAATGTGTATAAGAATTAGGGTGGAGTCGGTTTAATTCCGGTTGATTTCCTAAACTGGTCGATTTGTTTAATTGAATCAAAAGAGATTTAATTAAAGTCGGTTTAGGTAAATTCTGGTTTAATCAGAATTAAACCAAAAACCCTAGTTTTATAAAGAACGCTTATTCTCTCTTTTGTTTAGTGGCTGTTGTTTCTGAGATTTGAGTTGAGAAAAGGAGAAGGAGAAGTTCACTTGTGAGAAGGAGAGTGTTAGCTTTGCTTTGGTGTTTAAAGCAAGGAAGCAGTTTCGTCACGTCTTGGTAGAATAGAGTTCCGACGTATCAAATCTTATCGAAAGGTAATGAATTTTGGTAGGTTTGTTCTTAAGGCGTGTACGTTGATTCTCCTTTTTACAGAAGTGAATTCGGATTAATACTCAGTGAGTTATATGCAGTTTGGTGAGACGCGTATTCTCTGTTGCGAACTGGGATCAGCGGAGTTTGTAAGTGCGATCGTGGTTTCATCGTTTCTCCAATCGGCACCAAATTTTGTGGGGAGCTTTGTGACGTCTAGATCTTGCTTTTCACCGTAGGGATTAAGAAGTTAACGGTTGGTTTATGTTTTAGGGCTTCGTTTCTGCGGCTGTAGTTTTTCTGGTGTTTCTGTCCTTTTGGTTCTTAGAGATTTTTGTTTGTGTGGTTTGTTGTAGGGCGTTGTTTGGCTGTTGCAGTCGCGAGGAGAGTTTTTCCTTGTTGTTTTTGTAGTTCAAATCACCTTGTTAAGGTGAGTGCGTGACCATGAGCTTATCTAAGCGATTGGGATTGAGTGACTTGTTGTGTGATGATTTGTAGGTGAAGTGGATGTTTAGTCCATTATAGAGTCTTTACAGGTTTTAAGTTTTTTTGGAATAAAACGAGCCGTTTTGGGATGCTGAAACACATTTAGAGATGTAGATTCATCTAGAAGTGTCAGATGTTTGGGATCATATGGACTATTTCAACCGTTAGATCTTTCTCAAATTTTGACACAGGACGGAGACGGATGTTAGCTTGCATTTTCAATTTACTTTGAGAAAATCTAACGGTTAATTTAAGAGTTATACGAGATTTACTGGAGACAAGTAATTCTGACGAGTAGTTGAAGCAGATGCAGAACTAAATGCTAAGAGTGTCAGACCGGTTGATCTGTATATGGACTGATCGATCCCTTACCTCGCATGCATTATCTGGCCCATGTTTGATCTGAAACACTATAGAACCGACCCAACTCGTCTCCTACTGTTTTTATACCCTAGGCTCGACTATTTAGCAGCTATCTTTCATAATTTCAGTTCTAAACATTGCTCTTTGCTTTCTAAATAATTTGGGGAAAATAATTCATCCTCTTGACACTTGGAGTAGATTTCTGAACCCTTTCTTATTATTTAAGCAAATTTATAATGTTTTCTTTCATATATATTTGCTTTTATTCAATTGCTATGTGTGAGTAGTTCTTCGATTGGGTTTTAGGAGTCTAAGTAGAATATTCAATAAATTTGTGGATTGATCTCTTCAATGGATTATATGGTTCTTCAGTTTACATGTTTTCAATGCTAGAATAGGATTGATCACCCTGTTTTAGAACTTAGGCTTTTATTTGTTTCAGAGATGTTCGACGAAATGAATGAATGAGTTTTAATTGAGCATTGTATTTCTAGCCTGCGAGAGTTGATGTTAGAATGGATTCTGAACGAAATGAACCTATTAGATAATGCGAAATTGACTAGGAAATTACAAATGGGAGTTTTGTAATTGAATAGTTGTGATTAATGTCTTGAGAGAGAATTAATCTGGAATTGTGTTCATATTTAAGAACTGTAACGCCCGTGTTCTGAAAATTAATAGGAGACTTGAATGTGTATAAGAATTAGGGTGGAGTCGGTTTAATTCCGGTTGATTTCCTAAACTGGTCGATTTGTTTAATTGAATCAAAAGAGATTTAATTAAAGTCGGTTTAGGTAAATTCTGGTTTAATCAGAATTAAACCAAAAACCCTAGTTTTATAAAGAACGCTTATTCTCTCTTTTGTTTAGTGGCTGTTGTTTCTGAGATTTGAGTTGAGAAAAGGAGAAGGAGAAGTTCACTTGTGAGAAGGAGAGTGTTAGCTTTGCTTTGGTGTTTAAAGCAAGGAAGCAGTTTCGTCACGTCTTGGTAGAATAGAGTTCCGACGTATCAAATCTTATCGAAAGGTAATGAATTTTGGTAGGTTTGTTCTTAAGGCGTGTACGTTGATTCTCCTTTTTACAGAAGTGAATTCGGATTAATACTCAGTGAGTTATATGCAGTTTGGTGAGACGCGTTTTCTCTGTTGCGAACTGGGATCAGCGGAGTTTGTAAGTGCGATCGTGGTTTCATCGTTTCTCCAATCGGCACCAAATTTTGTGGGGAGCTTTGTGACGTCTAGATCTTGCTTTTCACCGTAGGGATTAAGAAGTTAACGGTTGGTTTATGTTTTAGGGCTTCGTTTCTGCGGCTGTAGTTTTTCTGGTGTTTCTGTCCTTTTGGTTCTTAGAGATTTTTGTTTGTGTGGTTTGTTGTAGGGCGTTGTTTGGCTGTTGCAGTCGCGAGGAGAGTTTTTCCTTGTTGTTTTTGTAGTTCAAATCACCTTGTTAAGGTGAGTGCGTGACCATGAGCTTATCTAAGCGATTGGGATTGAGTGACTTGTTGTGTGATGATTTGTAGGTGAAGTGGATGTTTAGTCCATTATAGAGTCTTTACAGGTTTTAAGTTTTTTTGGAATAAAACGAGCCGTTTTGGGATGCTGAAACACATTTAGAGATGTAGATTCATCTAGAAGTGTCAGATGTTTGGGATCATATGGACTATTTCAACCGTTAGATCTTTCTCAAATTTTGACACAGGACGGAGACGGATGTTAGCTTGCATTTTCAATTTACTTTGAGAAAATCTAACGGTTAATTTAAGAGTTATACGAGATTTACTGGAGACAAGTAATTCTGACGAGTAGTTGAAGCAGATGCAGAACTAAATGCTAAGAGTGTCAGACCGGTTGATCTGTATATGGACTGATCGATCCCTTACCTCGCATGCATTATCTGGCCCATGTTTGATCTGAAACACTATAGAACCGACCCAACTCGTCTCCTACTGTTTTTATACCCTAGGCTCGACTATTTAGCAGCTATCTTTCATAATTTCAGTTCTAAACATTGCTCTTTGCTTTCTAAATAATTTGGGGAAAATAATTCATCCTCTTGACACTTGGAGTAGATTTCTGAACCCTTTCTTATTATTTAAGCAAATTTATAATGTTTTCTTTCATATATATTTGCTTTTATTCAATTGCTATGTGTGAGTAGTTCTTCGATTGGGTTTTAGGAGTCTAAGTAGAATATTCAATAAATTTGTGGATTGATCTCTTCAATGGATTATATGGTTCTTCAGTTTACATGTTTTCAATGCTAGAATAGGATTGATCACCCTGTTTTAGAACTTAGGCTTTTATTTGTTTCAGAGATGTTCGACGAAATGAATGAATGAGTTTTAATTGAGCATTGTATTTCTAGCCTGCGAGAGTTGATGTTAGAATGGATTCTGAACGAAATGAACCTATTAGATAATGCGAAATTGACTAGGAAATTACAAATGGGAGTTTTGTAATTGAATAGTTGTGATTAATGTCTTGAGAGAGAATTAATCTGGAATTGTGTTCATATTTAAGAACTGTAACGCCCGTGTTCTGAAAATTAATAGGAGACTTGAATGTGTATAAGAATTAGGGTGGAGTCGGTTTAATTCCGGTTGATTTCCTAAACTGGTCGATTTGTTTAATTGAATCAAAAGAGATTTAATTAAAGTCGGTTTAGGTAAATTCTGGTTTAATCAGAATTAAACCAAAAACCCTAGTTTTATAAAGAACGCTTATTCTCTCTTTTGTTTAGTGGCTGTTGTTTCTGAGATTTGAGTTGAGAAAAGGAGAAGGAGAAGTTCACTTGTGAGAAGGAGAGTGTTAGCTTTGCTTTGGTGTTTAAAGCAAGGAAGCAGTTTCGTCACGTCTTGGTAGAATAGAGTTCCGACGTATCAAATCTTATCGAAAGGTAATGAATTTTGGTAGGTTTGTTCTTAAGGCGTGTACGTTGATTCTCCTTTTTACAGAAGTGAATTCGGATTAATACTCAGTGAGTTATATGCAGTTTGGTGAGACGCGTTTTCTCTGTTGCGAACTGGGATCAGCGGAGTTTGTAAGTGCGATCGTGGTTTCATCGTTTCTCCAATCGGCACCAAATTTTGTGGGGAGCTTTGTGACGTCTAGATCTTGCTTTTCACCGTAGGGATTAAGAAGTTAACGGTTGGTTTATGTTTTAGGGCTTCGTTTCTGCGGCTGTAGTTTTTCTGGTGTTTCTGTCCTTTTGGTTCTTAGAGATTTTTGTTTGTGTGGTTTGTTGTAGGGCGTTGTTTGGCTGTTGCAGTCGCGAGGAGAGTTTTTCCTTGTTGTTTTTGTAGTTCAAATCACCTTGTTAAGGTGAGTGCGTGACCATGAGCTTATCTAAGCGATTGGGATTGAGTGACTTGTTGTGTGATGATTTGTAGGTGAAGTGGATGTTTAGTCCATTATAGAGTCTTTACAGGTTTTAAGTTTTTTTGGAATAAAACGAGCCGTTTTGGGATGCTGAAACACATTTAGAGATGTAGATTCATCTAGAAGTGTCAGATGTTTGGGATCATATGGACTATTTCAACCGTTAGATCTTTCTCAAATTTTGACACAGGACGGAGACGGATGTTAGCTTGCATTTTCAATTTACTTTGAGAAAATCTAACGGTTAATTTAAGAGTTATACGAGATTTACTGGAGACAAGTAATTCTGACGAGTAGTTGAAGCAGATGCAGAACTAAATGCTAAGAGTGTCAGACCGGTTGATCTGTATATGGACTGATCGATCCCTTACCTCGCATGCATTATCTGGCCCATGTTTGATCTGAAACACTATAGAACCGACCCAACTCGTCTCCTACTGTTTTTATACCCTAGGCTCGACTATTTAGCAGCTATCTTTCATAATTTCAGTTCTAAACATTGCTCTTTGCTTTCTAAATAATTTGGGGAAAATAATTCATCCTCTTGACACTTGGAGTAGATTTCTGAACCCTTTCTTATTATTTAAGCAAATTTATAATGTTTTCTTTCATATATATTTGCTTTTATTCAATTGCTATGTGTGAGTAGTTCTTCGATTGGGTTTTAGGAGTCTAAGTAGAATATTCAATAAATTTGTGGATTGATCTCTTCAATGGATTATATGGTTCTTCAGTTTACATGTTTTCAATGCTAGAATAGGATTGATCACCCTGTTTTAGAACTTAGGCTTTTATTTGTTTCAGAGATGTTCGACGAAATGAATGAATGAGTTTTAATTGAGCATTGTATTTCTAGCCTGCGAGAGTTGATGTTAGAATGGATTCTGAACGAAATGAACCTATTAGATAATGCGAAATTGACTAGGAAATTACAAATGGGAGTTTTGTAATTGAATAGTTGTGATTAATGTCTTGAGAGAGAATTAATCTGGAATTGTGTTCATATTTAAGAACTGTAACGCCCGTGTTCTGAAAATTAATAGGAGACTTGAATGTGTATAAGAATTAGGGTGGAGTCGGTTTAATTCCGGTTGATTTCCTAAACTGGTCGATTTGTTTAATTGAATCAAAAGAGATTTAATTAAAGTCGGTTTAGGTAAATTCTGGTTTAATCAGAATTAAACCAAAAACCCTAGTTTTATAAAGAACGCTTATTCTCTCTTTTGTTTAGTGGCTGTTGTTTCTGAGATTTGAGTTGAGAAAAGGAGAAGGAGAAGTTCACTTGTGAGAAGGAGAGTGTTAGCTTTGCTTTGGTGTTTAAAGCAAGAGAAGCAGTTTCGTCACGTCTTGGTAGAATAGAGTTCCGACGTATAAAATCTTATCGAAAGGTAATGAATTTTGGTAGGTTTGTTCTTAAGGCGTGTACGTTGATTCTCCTTTTTACAGAAGTGAATTCGGATTAATACTCAGTGAGTTATATGCAGTTTGGTGAGACGCGTTTTCTCTGTTGCGAACTGGGATCAGCGGAGTTTGTAAGTGCGATCGTGGTTTCATCGTTTCTCCAATCGGCACCAAATTTTGTGGGGAGCTTTGTGACGTCTAGATCTTGCTTTTCACCGTAGGGATTAAGAAGTTAACGGTTGGTTTATGTTTTAGGGCTTCGTTTCTGCGGCTGTAGTTTTTCTGGTGTTTCTGTCCTTTTGGTTCTTAGAGATTTTTGTTTGTGTGGTTTGTTGTAGGGCGTTGTTTGGCTGTTGCAGTCGCGAGGAGAGTTTTTCCTTGTTGTTTTTGTAGTTCAAATCACCTTGTTAAGGTGAGTGCGTGACCATGAGCTTATCTAAGCGATTGGGATTGAGTGACTTGTTGTGTGATGATTTGTAGGTGAAGTGGATGTTTAGTCCATTATAGAGTCTTTACAGGTTTTAAGTTTTTTTGGAATAAAACGAGCCGTTTTGGGATGCTGAAACACATTTAGAGATGTAGATTCATCTAGAAGTGTCAGATGTTTGGGATCATATGGACTATTTCAACCGTTAGATCTTTCTCAAATTTTGACACAGGACGGAGACGGATGTTAGCTTGCATTTTCAATTTACTTTGAGAAAATCTAACGGTTAATTTAAGAGTTATACGAGATTTACTGGAGACAAGTAATTCTGACGAGTAGTTGAAGCAGATGCAGAACTAAATGCTAAGAGTGTCAGACCGGTTGATCTGTATATGGACTGATCGATCCCTTACCTCGCATGCATTATCTGGCCCATGTTTGATCTGAAACACTATAGAACCGACCCAACTCGTCTCCTACTGTTTTTATACCCTAGGCTCGACTATTTAGCAGCTATCTTTCATAATTTCAGTTCTAAACATTGCTCTTTGCTTTCTAAATAATTTGGGGAAAATAATTCATCCTCTTGACACTTGGAGTAGATTTCTGAACCCTTTCTTATTATTTAAGCAAATTTATAATGTTTTCTTTCATATATATTTGCTTTTATTCAATTGCTATGTGTGAGTAGTTCTTCGATTGGGTTTTAGGAGTCTAAGTAGAATATTCAATAAATTTGTGGATTGATCTCTTCAATGGATTATATGGTTCTTCAGTTTACATGTTTTCAATGCTAGAATAGGATTGATCACCCTGTTTTAGAACTTAGGCTTTTATTTGTTTCAGAGATGTTCGACGAAATGAATGAATGAGTTTTAATTGAGCATTGTATTTCTAGCCTGCGAGAGTTGATGTTAGAATGGATTCTGAACGAAATGAACCTATTAGATAATGCGAAATTGACTAGGAAATTACAAATGGGAGTTTTGTAATTGAATAGTTGTGATTAATGTCTTGAGAGAGAATTAATCTGGAATTGTGTTCATATTTAAGAACTGTAACGCCCGTGTTCTGAAAATTAATAGGAGACTTGAATGTGTATAAGAATTAGGGTGGAGTCGGTTTAATTCCGGTTGATTTCCTAAACTGGTCGATTTGTTTAATTGAATCAAAAGAGATTTAATTAAAGTCGGTTTAGGTAAATTCTGGTTTAATCAGAATTAAACCAAAAACCCTAGTTTTATAAAGAACGCTTATTCTCTCTTTTGTTTAGTGGCTGTTGTTTCTGAGATTTGAGTTGAGAAAAGGAGAAGGAGAAGTTCACTTGTGAGAAGGAGAGTGTTAGCTTTGCTTTGGTGTTTAAAGCAAGAGAAGCAGTTTCGTCACGTCTTGGTAGAATAGAGTTCCGACGTATAAAATCTTATCGAAAGGTAATGAATTTTGGTAGGTTTGTTCTTAAGGCGTGTACGTTGATTCTCCTTTTTACAGAAGTGAATTCGGATTAATACTCAGTGAGTTATATGCAGTTTGGTGAGACGCGTATTCTCTGTTGCGAACTGGGATCAGCAGAGTTTGTAAGTGCGATCGTGGTTTCATCGTTTCTCCGATCGGCACCAAATTTTGTGGGGAGCTTTGTGACGTCTAGATCTTGCTTTTCACCGTAGGGATTAAGAAGTTAACGGTTGGTTTATGTTTTAGAGCTTCGTTTCTGCGGCTGTAGTTTTTCTGGTGTTTCTGTCCTTTTGGTTCTTAGAGATTTTTGTTTGTGTGGTTTGTTGTAGGGCGTTGTTTGGCTGTTGCAGTCGCGAGGAGAGTGTTTCCTGGTTGTTTTTGTAGTTCAAATCACCTTGTTAAGGTGAGTGCGTGACCATGAGCTTATCTAAGCGATTGGGATTGAGTGACTTGTTGTGTGATGATTTGTAGGTGAAGTGGATGTTTAGTCCATTATAGAGTCTTTACAGGTTTTAAGTTTTTTTGGAATAAAACGAACCGTTTTGGGATGCTGAAACACATTTAGAGATGTAGATTCATCTAGAAGTGTCAGATGTTTGGGATCATATGGACTATTTCAACCGTTAGATCTTTCTCAAATTTTGACACAGGACGGAGACGGATGTTAGCTTGCATTTTCAATTTACTTTGAGAAAATCTAACGGTTAATTTAAGAGTTATACGAGAGTTACTGGAGACAAGTAATTCTGACGAGTAGTTGAAGCAGATGCAGAACTAAATGCTAAGAGTGTCAGACCGGTTGATCTGTATATGGACTGATCGATCCCTTACCTCGCATGCATTATCTGGCCCATGTTTGATCTGAAACACTATAGAACCGACCCAACTCGTCTCCTACTATTTTTATACCCTAGGCTCGACTATTTAGCAGCTATCTTTCATAATTTCAGTTCTAAACATTGCTCTTTGCTTTCTAAATAATTTGGGGAAAATAATTCATCCTCTTGACACTTGGAGTAGATTTCTGAACCCTTTCTTATTATTTAAGCAAATTTATAATGTTTTCTTTCATATATATTTGCTTTTATTCAATTGCTATGTGTGAGTAGTTCTTCGATTGGGTTTTAGGAGTCTAAGTAGAATATTCAATAAATTTGTGGATTGATCTCTTCAATGGATTATATGGTTCTTCAGTTTACATGTTTTCAATGCTAGAATAGGATTGATCACCCTGTTTTAGAACTTAGGCTTTTATTTGTTTCAGAGATGTTCGACGAAATGAATGAATGAGTTTTAATTGAGCATTGTATTTCTAGCCTGCGAGAGTTGATGTTAGAATGGATTCTGAACGAAATGAACCTATTAGATAATGCGAAATTGACTAGGAAATTACAAATGGGAGTTTTGTAATTGAATAGTTGTGATTAATGTCTTGAGAGAGAATTAATCTGGAATTGTGTTCATATTTAAGAACTGTAACGCCCGTGTTCTGAAAATTAATAGGAGACTTGAATGTGTATAAGAATTAGGGTGGAGTCGGTTTAATTCCGGTTGATTTCCTAAACTGGTCGATTTGTTTAATTGAATCAAAAGAGATTTAATTAAAGTCGGTTTAGGTAAATTCTGGTTTAATCAGAATTAAACCAAAAACCCTAGTTTTATAAAGAACGCTTATTCTCTCTTTTGTTTAGTGGCTGTTGTTTCTGAGATTTGAGTTGAGAAAAGGAGAAGGAGAAGTTCACTTGTGAGAAGGAGAGTGTTAGCTTTGCTTTGGTGTTTAAAGCAAGAGAAGCAGTTTCGTCACGTCTTGGTAGAATAGAGTTCCGACGTATAAACTCTTATCGAAAGGTAATGAATTTTGGTAGGTTTGTTCTTAAGGCGTGTACGTTGATTCTCCTTTTTACAGAAGTGAATTCGGATTAATACTCAGTGAGTTATATGCAGTTTGGTGAGACGCGTTTTCTCTGTTGCGAACTGGGATCAGCGGAGTTTGTAAGTGCGATCGTGGTTTCATCGTTTCTCCAATCGGCACCAAATTTTGTGGGGAGCTTTGTGACGTCTAGATCTTGCTTTTCACCGTAGGGATTAAGAAGTTAACGGTTGGTTTATGTTTTAGGGCTTCGTTTCTGCGGCTGTAGTTTTTCTGGTGTTTCTGTCCTTTTGGTTCTTAGAGATTTTTGTTTGTGTGGTTTGTTGTAGGGCGTTGTTTGGCTGTTGCAGTCGCGAGGAGAGTTTTTCCTTGTTGTTTTTGTAGTTCAAATCACCTTGTTAAGGTGAGTGCGTGACCATGAGCTTATCTAAGCGATTGGGATTGAGTGACTTGTTGTGTGATGATTTGTAGGTGAAGTGGATGTTTAGTCCATTATAGAGTCTTTACAGGTTTTAAGTTTTTTTGGAATAAAACGAGCCGTTTTGGGATGCTGAAACACATTTAGAGATGTAGATTCATCTAGAAGTGTCAGATGTTTGGGATCATATGGACTATTTCAACCGTTAGATCTTTCTCAAATTTTGACACAGGACGGAGACGGATGTTAGCTTGCATTTTCAATTTACTTTGAGAAAATCTAACGGTTAATTTAAGAGTTATACGAGATTTACTGGAGACAAGTAATTCTGACGAGTAGTTGAAGCAGATGCAGAACTAAATGCTAAGAGTGTCAGACCGGTTGATCTGTATATGGACTGATCGATCCCTTACCTCGCATGCATTATCTGGCCCATGTTTGATCTGAAACACTATAGAACCGACCCAACTCGTCTCCTACTGTTTTTATACCCTAGGCTCGACTATTTAGCAGCTATCTTTCATAATTTCAGTTCTAAACATTGCTCTTTGCTTTCTAAATAATTTGGGGAAAATAATTCATCCTCTTGACACTTGGAGTAGATTTCTGAACCCTTTCTTATTATTTAAGCAAATTTATAATGTTTTCTTTCATATATATTTGCTTTTATTCAATTGCTATGTGTGAGTAGTTCTTCGATTGGGTTTTAGGAGTCTAAGTAGAATATTCAATAAATTTGTGGATTGATCTCTTCAATGGATTATATGGTTCTTCAGTTTACATGTTTTCAATGCTAGAATAGGATTGATCACCCTGTTTTAGAACTTAGGCTTTTATTTGTTTCAGAGATGTTCGACGAAATGAATGAATGAGTTTTAATTGAGCATTGTATTTCTAGCCTGCGAGAGTTGATGTTAGAATGGATTCTGAACGAAATGAACCTATTAGATAATGCGAAATTGACTAGGAAATTACAAATGGGAGTTTTGTAATTGAATAGTTGTGATTAATGTCTTGAGAGAGAATTAATCTGGAATTGTGTTCATATTTAAGAACTGTAACGCCCGTGTTCTGAAAATTAATAGGAGACTTGAATGTGTATAAGAATTAGGGTGGAGTCGGTTTAATTCCGGTTGATTTCCTAAACTGGTCGATTTGTTTAATTGAATCAAAAGAGATTTAATTAAAGTCGGTTTAGGTAAATTCTGGTTTAATCAGAATTAAACCAAAAACCCTAGTTTTATAAAGAACGCTTATTCTCTCTTTTGTTTAGTGGCTGTTGTTTCTGAGATTTGAGTTGAGAAAAGGAGAAGGAGAAGTTCACTTGTGAGAAGGAGAGTGTTAGCTTTGCTTTGGTGTTTAAAGCAAGAGAAGCAGTTTCGTCACGTCTTGGTAGAATAGAGTTCCGACGTATAAAATCTTATCGAAAGGTAATGAATTTTGGTAGGTTTGTTCTTAAGGCGTGTACGTTGATTCTCCTTTTTACAGAAGTGAATTCGGATTAATACTCAGTGAGTTATATGCAGTTTGGTGAGACGCGTATTCTCTGTTGCGAACTGGGATCAGCGGAGTTTGTAAGTGCGATCGTGGTTTCATCGTTTCTCCGATCGGCACCAAATTTTGTGGGGAGCTTTGTGACGTCTAGATCTTGCTTTTCACCGTAGGGATTAAGAAGTTAACGGTTGGTTTATGTTTTAGGGCTTCGTTTCTGCGGCTGTAGTTTTTCTGGTGTTTCTGTCCTTTTGGTTCTTAGAGATTTTTGTTTGTGTGGTTTGTTGTAGGGCGTTGTTTGGCTGTTGCAGTCGCGAGGAGAGTGTTTCCTGGTTGTTTTTGTAGTTCAAATCACCTTGTTAAGGTGAGTGCGTGACCATGAGCTTATCTAAGCGATTGGGATTGAGTGACTTGTTGTGTGATGATTTGTAGGTGAAGTGGATGTTTAGTCCATTATAGAGTCTTTACAGGTTTTAAGTTTTTTTGGAATAAAACGAACCGTTTTGGGATGCTGAAACACATTTAGAGATGTAGATTCATCTAGAAGTGTCAGATGTTTGGGATCATATGGACTATTTCAACCGTTAGATCTTTCTCAAATTTTGACACAGGACGGAGACGGATGTTAGCTTGCATTTTCAATTTACTTTGAGAAAATCTAACGGTTAATTTAAGAGTTATACGAGAGTTACTGGAGACAAGTAATTCTGACGAGTAGTTGAAGCAGATGCAGAACTAAATGCTAAGAGTGTCAGACCGGTTGATCTGTATATGGACTGATCGATCCCTTACCTCGCATGCATTATCTGGCCCATGTTTGATCTGAAACACTATAGAACCGACCCAACTCGTCTCCTACTGTTTTTATACCCTAGGCTCGACTATTTAGCAGCTATCTTTCATAATTTCAGTTCTAAACATTGCTCTTTGCTTTCTAAATAATTTGGGGAAAATAATTCATCCTCTTGACACTTGGAGTAGATTTCTGAACCCTTTCTTATTATTTAAGCAAATTTATAATGTTTTCTTTCATATATATTTGCTTTTATTCAATTGCTATGTGTGAGTAGTTCTTCGATTGGGTTTTAGGAGTCTAAGTAGAATATTCAATAAATTTGTGGATTGATCTCTTCAATGGATTATATGGTTCTTCAGTTTACATGTTTTCAATGCTAGAATAGGATTGATCACCCTGTTTTAGAACTTAGGCTTTTATTTGTTTCAGAGATGTTCGACGAAATGAATGAATGAGTTTTAATTGAGCATTGTATTTCTAGCCTGCGAGAGTTGATGTTAGAATGGATTCTGAACGAAATGAACCTATTAGATAATGCGAAATTGACTAGGAAATTACAAATGGGAGTTTTGTAATTGAATAGTTGTGATTAATGTCTTGAGAGAGAATTAATCTGGAATTGTGTTCATATTTAAGAACTGTAACGCCCGTGTTCTGAAAATTAATAGGAGACTTGAATGTGTATAAGAATTAGGGTGGAGTCGGTTTAATTCCGGTTGATTTCCTAAACTGGTCGATTTGTTTAATTGAATCAAAAGAGATTTAATTAAAGTCGGTTTAGGTAAATTCTGGTTTAATCAGAATTAAACCAAAAACCCTAGTTTTATAAAGAACGCTTATTCTCTCTTTTGTTTAGTGGCTGTTGTTTCTGAGATTTGAGTTGAGAAAAGGAGAAGGAGAAGTTCACTTGTGAGAAGGAGAGTGTTAGCTTTGCTTTGGTGTTTAAAGCAAGAGAAGCAGTTTCGTCACGTCTTGGTAGAATAGAGTTCCGACATATCAAATCTTATCGAAAGGTAATGAATTTTGGTAGGTTTGTTCTTAAGGCGTGTACGTTGATTCTCCTTTTTACAGAAGTGAATTCGGATTAATACTCAGTGAGTTATATGCAGTTTGGTGAGACGCGTTTTCTCTGTTGCGAACTGGGATCAGCGGAGTTTGTAAGTGCGATCGTGGTTTCATCGTTTCTCCGATCGGCACCAAATTTTGTGGGGAGCTTTGTGACGTCTAGATCTTGCTTTTCACCGTAGGGATTAAGAAGTTAACGGTTGGTTTATGTTTTAGGGCTTCGTTTCTGCGGCTGTAGTTTTTCTGGTGTTTCTGTCCTTTTGGTTCTTAGAGATTTTTGTTTGTGTGGTTTGTTGTAGGGCGTTGTTTGGCTGTTGCAGTCGCGAGGAGAGTTTTTCCTGGTTGTTTTTGTAGTTCAAATCACCTTGTTAAGGTGAGTGCGTGACCATGAGCTTATCTAAGCGATTGGGATTGAGTGACTTGTTGTGTGATGATTTGTAGGTGAAGTGGATGTTTAGTCCATTATAGAGTCTTTACAGGTTTTAAGTTTTTTTGGAATAAAACGAGCCGTTTTGGGATGCTGAAACACATTTAGAGATGTAGATTCATCTAGAAGTGTCAGATGTTTGGGATCATATGGACTATTTCAACCGTTAGATCTTTCTCAAATTTTGACACAGGACGGAGACGGATGTTAGCTTGCATTTTCAATTTACTTTGAGAAAATCTAACGGTTAACTTAAGAGTTATACGAGATTTACTGGAGACAAGTAATTCTGACGAGTAGTTGAAGCAGATGCAGAACTAAATGCTAAGAGTGTCAGACCGGTTGATCTGTATATGGACTGATCGATCCCTTACCTCGCATGCATTATCTGGCCCATGTTTGATCTGAAACACTATAGAACCGACCCAACTCGTCTCCTACTGTTTTTATACCCTAGGCTCGACTATTTAGCAGCTATCTTTCATAATTTCAGTTCTAAACATTGCTCTTTGCTTTCTAAATAATTTGGGGAAAATAATTCATCCTCTTGACACTTGGAGTAGATTTCTGAACCCTTTCTTATTATTTAAGCAAATTTATAATGTTTTCTTTCATATATATTTGCTTTTATTCAATTGCTATGTGTGAGTAGTTCTTCGATTGGGTTTTAGGAGTCTAAGTAGAATATTCAATAAATTTGTGGATTGATCTCTTCAATGGATTATATGGTTCTTCAGTTTACATGTTTTCAATGCTAGAATAGGATTGATCACCCTGTTTTAGAACTTAGGCTTTTATTTGTTTCAGAGATGTTCGACGAAATGAATGAATGAGTTTTAATTGAGCATTGTATTTCTAGCCTGCGAGAGTTGATGTTAGAATGGATTCTGAACGAAATGAACCTATTAGATAATGCGAAATTGACTAGGAAATTACAAATGGGAGTTTTGTAATTGAATAGTTGTGATTAATGTCTTGAGAGAGAATTAATCTGGAATTGTGTTCATATTTAAGAACTGTAACGCCCGTGTTCTGAAAATTAATAGGAGACTTGAATGTGTATAAGAATTAGGGTGGAGTCGGTTTAATTCCGGTTGATTTCCTAAACTGGTCGATTTGTTTAATTGAATCAAAGGAGATTTAATTAAAGTCGGTTTAGGTAAATTCTGGTTTAATCAGAATTAAACCAAAAACCCTAGTTTTATAAAGAACGCTTATTTTCTCTTTTGTTTAGTGGCTGTTGTTTCTGAGATTTGAGTTGAGAAAAGGAGAAGGAGAAGTTCACTTGTGAGAAGGAGAGTGTTAGCTTTGCTTTGGTGTTTAAAGCAAGAGAAGCAGTTTCGTCACGTCTTGGTAGAATAGAGTTCCGACGTATCAAATCTTATCGAAAGGTAATGAATTTTGGAAGGTTTGTTCTTAAGGCGTGTACGTTGATTTTCCTTTTTACAGAAGTGAATTCGGATTAATACTCAGTGAGTTATATGCAGTTTGGTGAGACGCGTTTTCTCTGTTGCGAACTGGGATCAGCGGATTTTGTAAGTTCGATCGTGGTTTCATCGTTTCTCCGATCGGCACCAAATTTTGTGGGGAGCTTTGTGACGTCTAGATCTTGCTTTTCACCGTAGGGATTAAGAAGTTAACGGTTGGTTTATGTTTTAGGGCTTCGTTTCTGCGGCTGTAGTTTTTCTGGTGTTTCTGTCCTTTTGGTTCTTAGAGATTTTTGTTTGTGTGGTTTGTTGTAGGGCGTTGTTTGGCTGTTGCAGTCGCGAGGAGAGTTTTTCCTGGTTGTTTTTGTAGTTCAAATCACCTTGTTAAGGTGAGTGCGTGACCATGAGCTTATCTAAGCGATTGGGATTGAGTGACTTGTTGTGTGATGATTTGTAGGTGAAGTGGATGTTTAGTCCATTATAGAGTCTTTACAGGTTTTAAGTTTTTTTGGAATAAAACGAGCCGTTTTGGGATGCTGAAACACATTTAGAGATGTAGATTCATCTAGAAGTGTCAGATGTTTGGGATCATATGGACTATTTCAACCGTTAGATCTTTCTCAAATTTTGACACAGGACGGAGACGGATGTTAGCTTGCATTTTCAATTTACTTTGAGAAAATCTAACGGTTAATTTAAGAGTTATACGAGATTTACTGGAGACAAGTAATTCTGACGAGTAGTTGAAGCAGATGCAGAACTAAATGCTAAGAGTGTCAGACCGGTTGATATGTATATGGACTGATCGATCCCTTACCTCGCATGCATTATCTGGCCCATGTTTGATCTGAAACACTATAGAACCGACCCAACTCGTCTCCTACTGTTTTTATACCCTAGGCTCGACTATTTAGCAGCTATCTTTCATAATTTCAGTTCTAAACATTGCTCTTTGCTTTCTAAATAATTTGGGGAAAATAATTCATCCTCTTGACACTTGGAGTAGATTTCTGAACCCTTTCTTATTATTTAAGCAAATTTATAATGTTTTCTTTCATATATATTTGCTTTTATTCAATTGCTATGTGTGAGTAGTTCTTCGATTGGGTTTTAGGAGTCTAAGTAGAATATTCAATAAATTTGTGGATTGATCTCTTCAATGGATTATATGGTTCTTCAGTTTACATGTTTTCAATGCTAGAATAGGATTGATCACCCTGTTTTAGAACTTAGGCTTTTATTTGTTTCAGAGATGTTCGACGAAATGAATGAATGAGTTTTAATTGAGCATTGTATTTCTAGCCTGCGAGAGTTGATGTTAGAATGGATTCTGAACGAAATGAACCTATTAGATAATGCGAAATTGACTAGGAAATTACAAATGGGAGTTTTGTAATTGAATAGTTGTGATTAATGTCTTGAGAGAGAATTAATCTGGAATTGTGTTCATATTTAAGAACTGTAACGCCCGTGTTCTGAAAATTAATAGGAGACTTGAATGTGTATAAGAATTAGGGTGGAGTCGGTTTAATTCCGGTTGATTTCCTAAACTGGTCGATTTGTTTAATTGAATCAAAGGAGATTTAATTAAAGTCGGTTTAGGTAAATTCTGGTTTAATCAGAATTAAACCAAAAACCCTAGTTTTATAAAGAACGCTTATTCTCTCTTTTGTTTTGTGGCTGTTGTTTCTGAGAGTTGAGTTGAGAAAAGGAGAAGGAGAAGTTCACTTGTGAGAAGGAGAGTGTTAGCTTTGCTTTGGTGTTTAAAGCAAGAGAAGCAGTTTCGTCACGTCTTGGTAGAATAGAGTTCCGACGTATAAAATCTTATCGAAAGGTAATGAATTTTGGTAGGTTTGTTCTTAAGGCGTGTACGTTGATTCTCCTTTTTATAGAAGTGAATTCGGATTAATACTCAGTGAGTTATATGCAGTTTGGTGAGACGCGTTTTCTCTGTTGCGAACTGGGATCAGCGGAGTTTGTAAGTGCGATCGTGGTTTCATCGTTTCTCCGATCGGCACCAAATTTTGTGGGGAGCTTTGTGACGTCTAGATCTTGCTTTTCACCGTAGGGATTAAGAAGTTAACGGTTGGTTTATGTTTTAGGGCTTCGTTTCTGCGGCTGTAGTTTTTCTGGTGTTTCTGTCCTTTTGGTTCTTAGAGATTTTTGTTTGTGTGGTTTGTTGTAGGGCGTTGTTTGGCTGTTGCAGTCGCGAGGAGAGTTTTTCCTGGTTGTTTTTGTAGTTCAAATCACCTTGTTAAGGTGAGTGCGTGACCATGAGCTTATCTAAGCGATTGGGATTGAGTGACTTGTTGTGTGATGATTTGTAGGTGAAGTGGATGTTTAGTCCATTATAGAGTCTTTACAGGTTTTAAGTTTTTTTGGAATAAAACGAGCCGTTTTGGGATGCTGAAACACATTTAGAGATGTAGATTCATCTAGAAGTGTCAGATGTTTGGGATCATATGGACTATTTCAACCGTTAGATCTTTCTCAAATTTTGACACAGGACGGAGACGGATGTTAGCTTGCATTTTCAATTTACTTTGAGAAAATCTAACGGTTAATTTAAGAGTTATACGAGATTTACTGGAGACAAGTAATTCTGACGAGTAGTTGAAGCAGATGCAGAACTAAATGCTAAGAGTGTCAGACCGGTTGATCTGTATATGGACTGATCGATCCCTTACCTCGCATGCATTATCTGGCCCATGTTTGATCTGAAACACTATAGAACCGACCCAACTCGTCTCCTACTGTTTTTATACCCTAGGCTCGACTATTTAGCAGCTATCTTTCATAATTTCAGTTCTAAACATTGCTCTTTGCTTTCTAAATAATTTGGGGAAAATAATTCATCCTCTTGACACTTGGAGTAGATTTCTGAACCCTTTCTTATTATTTAAGCAAATTTATAATGTTTTCTTTCATATATATTTGCTTTTATTCAATTGCTATGTGTGAGTAGTTCTTCGATTGGGTTTTAGGAGTCTAAGTAGAATATTCAATAAATTTGTGGATTGATCTCTTCAATGGATTATATGGTTCTTCAGTATACATGTTTTCAATGCTAGAATAGGATTGATCACCCTGTTTTAGAACTTAGGCTTTTATTTGTTTCAGAGATGTTCGACGAAATGAATGAATGAGTTTTAATTGAGCATTGTATTTCTAGCCTGCGAGAGTTGATGTTAGAATGGATTCTGAACGAAATGAACCTATTAGATAATGCGAAATTGACTAGGAAATTACAAATGGGAGTTTTGTAATTGAATAGTTGTGATTAATGTCTTGAGAGAGAATTAATCTGGAATTGTGTTCATATTTAAGAACTGTAACGCCCGTGTTCTGAAAATTAATAGGAGACTTGAATGTGTATAAGAATTAGGGTGGAGTCGGTTTAATTCCGGTTGATTTCCTAAACTGGTCGATTTGTTTAATTGAATCAAAGGAGATTTAATTAAAGTCGGTTTAGGTAAATTCTGGTTTAATCAGAATTAAACCAAAAACCCTAGTTTTATAAAGATCGCTTATTCTCTCTTTTGTTTTGTGGCTGTTGTTTCTGAGAGTTGAGTTGAGAAAAGGAGAAGGAGAAGTTCACTTGTGAGAAGGAGAGTGTTAGCTTTGCTTTGGTGTTTAAAGCAAGAGAAGCAGTTTCGTCACGTCTTGGTAGAATAGAGTTCCGACGTATCAAATCTTATCGAAAGGTAATGAATTTTGGTAGGTTTGTTCTTAAGGCGTGTACGTTGATTCTCCTTTTTACAGAAGTGAATTCGGATTAATACTCAGTGAGTTATATGCAGTTTGGTGAGACGCGTTTTCTCTGTTGCGAACTGGGATCAGCGGAGTTTGTAAGTGCGATCGTGGTTTCATCGTTTCTCCGATCGGCACCAAATTTTGTGGGGAGCTTTGTGACGTCTAGATCTTGCTTTGCACCGTAGGGATTAAGAAGTTAACGGTTGGTTTATGTTTTAGGGCTTCGTTTCTGCGGCTGTAGTTTTTCTGGTGTTTCTGTCCTTTTGGTTCTTAGAGATTTTTGTTTGTGTGGTTTGTTGTAGGGCGTTGTTTGGCTGTTGCAGTCGCGAGGAGAGTTTTTCCTGGTTGTTTTTGTAGTTCAAATCACCTTGTTAAGGTGAGTGCGTGACCATGAGCTTATCTAAGCGATTGGGATTGAGTGACTTGTTGTGTGATGATTTGTAGGTGAAGTGGATGTTTAGTCCATTATAGAGTCTTTACAGGTTTTAAGTTTTTTTGGAATAAAACGAGCCGTTTTGGGATGCTGAAACACATTTAGAGATGTAGATTCATCTAGAAGTGTCAGATGTTTGGGATCATATGGACTATTTCAACCGTTAGATCTTTCTCAAATTTTGACACAGGACGGAGACGGATGTTAGCTTGCATTTTCAATTTACTTTGAGAAAATCTAACGGTTAATTTAAGAGTTATACGAGATTTACTGGAGACAAGTAATTCTGACGAGTAGTTGAAGCAGATGCAGAACTAAATGCTAAGAGTGTCAGACCGGTTGATCTGTATATGGACTGATCGATCCCTTACCTCGCATGCATTATCTGGCCCATGTTTGATCTGAAACACTATAGAACCGACCCAACTCGTCTCCTACTGTTTTTATACCCTAGGCTCGACTATTTAGCAGCTATCTTTCATAATTTCAGTTCTAAACATTGCTCTTTGCTTTCTAAATAATTTGGGGAAAATAATTCATCCTCTTGACACTTGGAGTAGATTTCTGAACCCTTTCTTATTATTTAAGCAAATTTATAATGTTTTCTTTCATATATATTTGCTTTTATTCAATTGCTATGTGTGAGTAGTTCTTCGATTGGGTTTTAGGAGTCTAAGTAGAATATTCAATAAATTTGTGGATTGATCTCTTCAATGGATTATATGGTTCTTCAGTTTACATGTTTTCAATGCTAGAATAGGATTGATCACCCTGTTTTAGAACTTAGGCTTTTATTTGTTTCAGAGATGTTCGACGAAATGAATGAATGAGTTTTAATTGAGCATTGTATTTCTAGCCTGCGAGAGTTGATGTTAGAATGGATTCTGAACGAAATGAACCTATTAGATAATGCGAAATTGACTAGGAAATTACAAATGGGAGTTTTGTAATTGAATAGTTGTGATTAATGTCTTGAGAGAGAATTAATCTGGAATTGTGTTCATATTTAAGAACTGTAACGCCCGTGTTCTGAAAATTAATAGGAGACTTGAATGTGTATAAGAATTAGGGTGGAGTCGGTTTAATTCCGGTTGATTTCCTAAACTGGTCGATTTGTTTAATTGAATCAAAGGAGATTTAATTAAAGTCGGTTTAGGTAAATTCTGGTTTAATCAGAATTAAACCAAAAACCCTAGTTTTATAAAGAACGCTTATTCTCTCTTTTGTTTTGTGGCTGTTGTTTCTGAGAGTTGAGTTGAGAAAAGGAGAAGGAGAAGTTCACTTGTGAGAAGGAGAGTGTTAGCTTTGCTTTGGTGTTTAAAGCAAGAGAAGCAGTTTCGTCACGTCTTGGTAGAATAGAGTTCCGACGTATCAAATCTTATCGAAAGGTAATGAATTTTGGTAGGTTTGTTCTTAAGGCGTGTACGTTGATTCTCCTTTTTACAGAAGTGAATTCGGATTAATACTCAGTGAGTTATATGCAGTTTGGTGAGACGCGTTTTCTCTGTTGCGAACTGGGATCAGCGGAGTTTGTAAGTGCGATCGTGGTTTCATCGTTTCTCCGATCGGCACCAAATTTTGTGGGGAGCTTTGTGACGTCTAGATCTTGCTTTTCACCGTAGGGATTAAGAAGTTAACGGTTGGTTTATGTTTTAGGGCTTCGTTTCTGCGGCTGTAGTTTTTCTGGTGTTTCTGTCCTTTTGGTTTTTAGAGATTTTTGTTTGTGTGGTTTGTTGTAGGGCGTTGTTTGGCTGTTGCAGTCGCGAGGAGAGTTTTTCCTGGTTGTTTTTGTAGTTCAAATCACCTTGTTAAGGTGAGTGCGTGACCATGAGCTTATCTAAGCGATTGGGATTGAGTGACTTGTTGTGTGATGATTTGTAGGTGAAGTGGATGTTTAGTCCATTATAGAGTCTTTACAGGTTTTAAGTTTTTTTGGAATAAAACGAGCCGTTTTGGGATGCTATAACACATTTAGAGATGTAGATTCATCTAGAAGTGTCAGATGTTTGGGATCATATGGACTATTTCAACCGTTAGATCTTTCTCAAATTTTGACACAGGACGGAGACGGATGTTAGCTTGCATTTTCAATTTACTTTGAGAAAATCTAACGGTTAATTTAAGAGTTATACGAGATTTACTGGAGACAAGTAATTCTGACGAGTAGTTGAAGCAGATGCAGAACTAAATGCTAAGAGTGTCAGACCGGTTGATCTGTATATGGACTGATCGATCCCTTACCTCGCATGCATTATCTGGCCCATGTTTGATCTGAAACACTATAGAACCGACCCAACTCGTCTCCTACTGTTTTTATACCCTAGGCTCGACTATTTAGCAGCTATCTTTCATAATTTCAGTTCTAAACATTGCTCTTTGCTTTCTAAATAATTTGGGGAAAATAATTCATCCTCTTGACACTTGGAGTAGATTTCTGAACCCTTTCTTATTATTTAAGCAAATTTATAATGTTTTCTTTCATATATATTTGCTTTTATTCAATTGCTATGTGTGAGTAGTTCTTCGATTGGGTTTTAGGAGTCTAAGTAGAATATTCAATAAATTTGTGGATTGATCTCTTCAATGGATTATATGGTTCTTCAGTTTACATGTTTTCAATGCTAGAATAGGATTGATCACCCTGTTTTAGAACTTAGGCTTTTATTTGTTTCAGAGATGTTCGACGAAATGAATGAATGAGTTTTAATTGAGCATTGTATTTCTAGCCTGCGAGAGTTGATGTTAGAATGGATTCTGAACGAAATGAACCTATTAGATAATGCGAAATTGACTAGGAAATTACAAATGGGAGTTTTGTAATTGAATAGTTGTGATTAATGTCTTGAGAGAGAATTAATCTGGAATTGTGTTCATATTTAAGAACTGTAACGCCCGTGTTCTGAAAATTAATAGGAGACTTGAATGTGTATAAGAATTAGGGTGGAGTCGGTTTAATTCCGGTTGATTTCCTAAACTGGTCGATTTGTTTAATTGAATCAAAGGAGATTTAATTAAAGTCGGTTTAGGTAAATTCTGGTTTAATCAGAATTAAACCAAAAACCCTAGTTTTATAAAGAACGCTTATTCTCTCTTTTGTTTTGTGGCTGTTGTTTCTGAGAGTTGAGTTGAGAAAAGGAGAAGGAGAAGTTCACTTGTGAGAAGGAGAGTGTTAGCTTTGCTTTGGTGTTTAAAGCAAGAGAAGCAGTTTCGTCACGTCTTGGTAGAATAGAGTTCCGACGTATCAAATCTTATCGAAAGGTAATGAGTTTTGGTAGGTCTGTTCTTAAGGCGTGTACGTTGATTCTCCTTTTTACAGAAGTGAATTCGGATTAATACTCAGTGAGTTATATGCAGTTTGGTGAGACGCGTTTTCTCTGTTGCGAACTGGGATCAGCGGAGTTTGTAAGTGCGATCGTGGTTTCATCGTTTCTCCGATCGGCACCAAATTTTGTGGGGAGCTTTGTGACGTCTAGATCTTGCTTTTCACCGTAGGGATTAAGAAGTTAACGGTTGGTTTATGTTTTAGGGCTTCGTTTCTGCGGCTGTAGTTTTTCTGGTGTTTCTGTCCTTTTGGTTCTTAGAGATTTTTGTTTGTGTGGTTTGTTGTAGGGCGTTGTTTGGCTGTTGCAGTCGCGAGGAGAGTTTTTCCTGGTTGTTTTTGTAGTTCAAATCACCTTGTTAAGGTGAGTGCGTGACCATGAGCTTATCTAAGCGATTGGGATTGAGTGACTTGTTGTGTGATGATTTGTAGGTGAAGTGGATGTTTAGTCCATTATAGAGTCTTTACAGGTTTTAAGTTTTTTTGGAATAAAACGAGCCGTTTTGGGATGCTGAAACACATTTAGAGATGTAGATTCATCTAGAAGTGTCAGATGTTTGGGATCATATGGACTATTTCAACCGTTAGATCTTTCTCAAATTTTGACACAGGACGGAGACGGATGTTAGCTTGCATTTTCAATTTACTTTGAGAAAATCTAACGGTTAATTTAAGAGTTATACGAGATTTACTGGAGACAAGTAATTCTGACGAGTAGTTGAAGCAGATGCAGAACTAAATGCTAAGAGTGTCAGACCGGTTGATCTGTATATGGACTGATCGATCCCTTACCTCGCATGCATTATCTGGCCCATGTTTGATCTGAAACACTATAGAACCGACCCAACTCGTCTCCTACTGTTTTTATACCCTAGGCTCGACTATTTAGCAGCTATCTTTCATAATTTCAGTTCTAAACATTGCTCTTTGCTTTCTAAATAATTTGGGGAAAATAATTCATCCTCTTGACACTTGGAGTAGATTTCTGAACCCTTTCTTATTATTTAAGCAAATTTATAATGTTTTCTTTCATATATATTTGCTTTTATTCAATTGCTATGTGTGAGTAGTTCTTCGATTGGGTTTTAGGAGTCTAAGTAGAATATTCAATAAATTTGTGGATTGATCTCTTCAATGGATTATATGGTTCTTCAGTTTACATGTTTTCAATGCTAGAATAGGATTGATCACCCTGTTTTAGAACTTAGGCTTTTATTTGTTTCAGAGATGTTCGACGAAATGAATGAATGAGTTTTAATTGAGCATTGTATTTCTAGCCTGCGAGAGTTGATGTTAGAATGGATTCTGAACGAAATGAACCTATTAGATAATGCGAAATTGACTAGGAAATTACAAATGGGAGTTTTGTAATTGAATAGTTGTGATTAATGTCTTGAGAGAGAATTAATCTGGAATTGTGTTCATATTTAAGAACTGTAACGCCCGTGTTCTGAAAATTAATAGGAGACTTGAATGTGTATAAGAATTAGGGTGGAGTCGGTTTAATTCCGGTTGATTTCCTAAACTGGTCGATTTGTTTAATTGAATCAAAGGAGATTTAATTAAAGTCGGTTTAGGTAAATTCTGGTTTAATCAGAATTAAACCAAAAACCCTAGTTTTATAAAGAACGCTTATTCTCTCTTTTGTTTTGTGGCTGTTGTTTCTGAGAGTTGAGTTGAGAAAAGGAGAAGGAGAAGTTCACTTGTGAGAAGGAGAGTGTTAGCTTTGCTTTGGTGTTTAAAGCAAGAGAAGCAGTTTCGTCACGTCTTGGTAGAATAGAGTTCCAACGTATCAAATCTTATCGAAAGGTAATGAATTTTTGTAGGTTTGTTCTTAAGGCGTGTACGTTGATTCTCCTTTTTACAGAAGTGAATTCGGATTAATACTCAGTGAGTTATATGCAGTTTGGTGAGACGCGTTTTCTCTGTTGCGAACTGGGATCAGCGGATTTTGTAAGTTCGATCGTGGTTTCATCGTTTCTCCGATCGGCACCAAATTTTGTGGGGAGCTTTGTGACGTCTAGATCTTGCTTTTCACCGTAGGGATTAAGAAGTTAACGGTTGGTTTATGTTTTAGGGCTTCGTTTCTGCGGCTGTAGTTTTTCTGGTGTTTCTGTCCTTTTGGTTCTTAGAGATTTTTGTTTGTGTGGTTTGTTGTAGGGCGTTGTTTGGCTGTTGCAGTCGCGAGGAGAGTTTTTCCTGGTTGTTTTTGTAGATCAAATCACCTTGTTAAGGTGAGTGCGTGACCATGAGCTTATCTAAGCGATTGGGATTGAGTGACTTGTTGTGTGATGATTTGTAGGTGAAGTGGATGTTTAGTCCATTATAGAGTCTTTACAGGTTTTAAGTTTTTTTGGAATAAAACGAGCCGTTTTGGGATGCTGAAACACATTTAGAGATGTAGATTCATCTAGAAGTGTCAGATGTTTGGGATCATATGGACTATTTCAACCGTTAGATCTTTCTCAAATTTTGACACAGGACGGAGACGGATGTTAGCTTGCATTTTCAATTTACTTTGAGAAAATCTAACGGTTAATTTAAGAGTTATACGAGATTTACTGGAGACAAGTAATTCTGACGAGTAGTTGAAGCAGATGCAGAACTAAATGCTAAGAGTGTCAGACCGGTTGATCTGTATATGGACTGATCGATCCCTTACCTCGCATGCATTATCTGGCCCATGTTTGATCTGAAACACTATAGAACCGACCCAACTCGTCTCCTACTGTTTTTATACCCTAGGCTCGACTATTTAGCAGCTATCTTTCATAATTTCAGTTCTAAACATTGCTCTTTGCTTTCTAAATAATTTGGGGAAAATAATTCATCCTCTTGACACTTGGAGTAGATTTCTGAACCCTTTCTTATTATTTAAGCAAATTTATAATGTTTTCTTTCATATATATTTGCTTTTATTCAATTGCTATGTGTGAGTAGTTCTTCGATTGGGTTTTAGGAGTCTAAGTAGAATATTCAATAAATTTGTGGATTGATCTCTTCAATGGATTATATGGTTCTTCAGTTTACATGTTTTCAATGCTAGAATAGGATTGATCACCCTGTTTTAGAACTTCGGCTTTTATTTGTTTCAGAGATGTTCGACGAAATGAATGAATGAGTTTTAATTGAGCATTGTATTTCTAGCCTGCGAGAGTTGATGTTAGAATGGATTCTGAACGAAATGAACCTATTAGATAATGCGAAATTGACTAGGAAATTACAAATGGGAGTTTTGTAATTGAATAGTTGTGATTAATGTCTTGAGAGAGAATTAATCTGGAATTGTGTTCATATTTAAGAACTGTAACGCCCGTGTTCTGAAAATTAATAGGAGACTTGAATGTGTATAAGAATTAGGGTGGAGTCGGTTTAATTCCGGTTGATTTCCTAAACTGGTCGATTTGTTTAATTGAATCAAAGGAGATTTAATTAAAGTCGGTTTAGGTAAATTCTGGTTTAATCAGAATTAAACCAAAAACCCTAGTTTTATAAAGAACGCTTATTCTCTCTTTTGTTTTGTGGCTGTTGTTTCTGAGAGTTGAGTTGAGAAAAGGAGAAGGAGAAGTTCACTTGTGAGAAGGAGAGTGTTAGCTTTGCTTTGGTGTTTAAAGCAAGAGAAGCAGTTTCGTCACGTCTTGGTAGAATAGAGTTCCGACGTATCAAATCTTATCGAAAGGTAATGAATTTTGGTAGGTTTGTTCTTAAGGCGTGTACGTTGATTCTCCTTTTTACAGAAGTGAATTCGGATTAATACTCAGTGAGTTATATGCAGTTTGGTGAGACGCGTTTTCTCTGTTGCGAACTGGGATCAGCGGAGTTTGTAAGTGCGATCGTGGTTTCATCGTTTCTCCGATCGGCACCAAATTTTGTGGGGAGCTTTGTGACGTCTAGATCTTGCTTTTCACCGTAGGGATTAAGAAGTTAACGGTTGGTTTATGTTTTAGGGCTTCGTTTCTGCGGCTGTAGTTTTTCTGGTGTTTCTGTCCTTTTGGTTCTTAGAGATTTTTGTTTGTGTGGTTTGTTGTAGGGCGTTGTTTGGCTGTTGCAGTCGCGAGGAGAGTTTTTCCTGGTTGTTTTTGTAGATCAAATCACCTTGTTAAGGTGAGTGCGTGACCATGAGCTTATCTAAGCGATTGGGATTGAGTGACTTGTTGTGTGATGATTTGTAGGTGAAGTGGATGTTTAGTCCATTATAGAGTCTTTACAGGTTTTAAGTTTTTTTGGAATAAAACGAGCCGTTTTGGGATGCTGAAACACATTTAGAGATGTAGATTCATCTAGAAGTGTCAGATGTTTGGGATCATATGGACTATTTCAACCGTTAGATCTTTCTCAAATTTTGACACAGGACGGAGACGGATGTTAGCTTGCATTTTCAATTTACTTTGAGAAAATCTAACGGTTAATTTAAGAGTTATACGAGATTTACTGGAGACAAGTAATTCTGACGAGTAGTTGAAGCAGATGCAGAACTAAATGCTAAGAGTGTCAGACCGGTTGATCTGTATATGGACTGATCGATCCCTTACCTCGCATGCATTATCTGGCCCATGTTTGATCTGAAACACTATAGAACCGACCCAACTCGTCTCCTACTGTTTTTATACCCTAGGCTCGACTATTTAGCAGCTATCTTTCATAATTTCAGTTCTAAACATTGCTCTTTGCTTTCTAAATAATTTGGGGAAAATAATTCATCCTCTTGACACTTGGGGTAGATTTCTGAACCCTTTCTTATTATTTAAGCAAATTTATAATGTTTTCTTTCATATATATTTGCTTTTATTCAATTGCTATGTGTGAGTAGTTCTTCGATTGGGTTTTAGGAGTCTAAGTAGAATATTCAATAAATTTGTGGATTGATCTCTTCAATGGATTATATGGTTCTTCAGTTTACATGTTTTCAATGCTAGAATAGGATTGATCACCCTGTTTTAGAACTTAGGCTTTTATTTGTTTCAGAGATGTTCGACGAAATGAATGAATGAGTTTTAATTGAGCATTGTATTTCTAGCCTGCGAGAGTTGATGTTAGAATGGATTCTGAACGAAATGAACCTATTAGATAATGCGAAATTGACTAGGAAATTACAAATGGGAGTTTTGTAATTGAATAGTTGTGATTAATGTCTTGAGAGAGAATTAATCTGGAATTGTGTTCATATTTAAGAACTGTAACGCCCGTGTTCTGAAAATTAATAGGAGACTTGAATGTGTATAAGAATTAGGGTGGAGTCGGTTTAATTCCGGTTGATTTCCTAAACTGGTCGATTTGTTTAATTGAATCAAAGGAGATTTAATTAAAGTCGGCTTAGGTAAATTCTGGTTTAATCAGAATTAAACCAAAAACCCTAGTTTTATAAAGAACGCTTATTCTCTCTTTTGTTTTGTGGCTGTTGTTTCTGAGAGTTGAGTTGAGAAAAGGAGAAGGAGAAGTTCACTTGTGAGAAGGAGAGTGTTAGCTTTGCTTTGGTGTTTAAAGCAAGAGAAGCAGTTTCGTCACGTCTTGGTAGAATAGAGTTCCGACGTATCAAATCTTATCGAAAGGTAATGAATTTTGGTAGGTTTGTTTTTAAGGCGTGTACGTTGATTCTCCTTTTTACAGAAGTGAATTCGGATTAATACTCAGTGAGTTATATGCAGTTTGGTGAGACGCGTTTTCTCTGTTGCGAACTGGGATCAGCGGAGTTTGTAAGTGCGATCGTGGTTTCATCGTTTCTCCGATCGGCACCAAATTTTGTGGGGAGCTTTGTGACGTCTAGATCTTGCTTTTCACCGTAGGGATTAAGAAGTTAACGGTTGGTTTATGTTTTAGGGCTTCGTTTCTGCGGCTGTAGTTTTTCTGGTGTTTCTGTCCTTTTGGTTCTTAGAGATTTTTGTTTGTGTGGTTTGTTGTAGGGCGTTGTTTGGCTGTTGCAGTCGCGAGGAGAGTTTTTCCTGGTTGTTTTTGTAGATCAAATCACCTTGTTAAGGTGAGTGCGTGACCATGAGCTTATCTAAGCGATTGGGATTGAGTGACTTGTTGTGTGATGATTTGTAGGTGAAGTGGATGTTTAGTCCATTATAGAGTCTTTACAGGTTTTAAGTTTTTTTGGAATAAAACGAGCCGTTTTGGGATGCTGAAACACATTTAGAGATGTAGATTCATCTAGAAGTGTCAGATGTTTGGGATCATATGGACTATTTCAACCGTTAGATCTTTCTCAAATTTTGACACAGGACGGAGACGGATGTTAGCTTGCATTTTCAATTTACTTTGAGAAAATCTAACGGTTAATTTAAGAGTTATACGAGATTTACTGGAGACAAGTAATTCTGACGAGTAGTTGAAGCAGATGCAGAACTAAATGCTAAGAGTGTCAGACCGGTTGATCTGTATATGGACTGATCGATCCCTTACCTCGCATGCATTATCTGGCCCATGTTTGATCTGAAACACTATAGAACCGACCCAACTCGTCTCCTACTGTTTTTATACCCTAGGCTCGACTATTTAGCAGCTATCTTTCATAATTTCAGTTCTAAACATTGCTCTTTGCTTTCTAAATAATTTGGGGAAAATAATTCATCCTCTTGACACTTGGAGTAGATTTCTGAACCCTTTCTTATTATTTAAGCAAATTTATAATGTTTTCTTTCATATATATTTGCTTTTATTCAATTGCTATGTGTGAGTAGTTCTTCGATTGGGTTTTAGGAGTCTAAGTAGAATATTCAATAAATTTGTGGATTGATCTCTTCAATGGATTATATGGTTCTTCAGTTTACATGTTTTCAATGCTAGAATAGGATTGATCACCCTGTTTTAGAACTTAGGCTTTTATTTGTTTCAGAGATGTTCGACGAAATGAATGAATGAGTTTTAATTGAGCATTGTATTTCTAGCCTGCGAGAGTTGATGTTAGAATGGATTCTGAACGAAATGAACCTATTAGATAATGCGAAATTGACTAGGAAATTACAAATGGGAGTTTTGTAATTGAATAGTTGTGATTAATGTCTTGAGAGAGAATTAATCTGGAATTGTGTTCATATTTAAGAACTGTAACGCCCGTGTTCTGAAAATTAATAGGAGACTTGAATGTGTATAAGAATTAGGGTGGAGTCGGTTTAATTCCGGTTGATTTCCTAAACTGGTCGATTTGTTTAATTGAATCAAAAGAGATTTAATTAAAGTCGGTTTAGGTAAATTCTGGTTTAATCAGAATTAAACCAAAAACCCTAGTTTTATAAAGAACGCTTATTCTCTCTTTTGTTTAGTGGCTGTTGTTTCTGAGATTTGAGTTGAGAAAAGGAGAAGGAGAAGTTCACTTGTGAGAAGGAGAGTGTTAGCTTTGCTTTGGTGTTTAAAGCAAGAGAAGCAGTTTCGTCACGTCTTGGTAGAATAGAGTTCCGACGTATAAAATCTTATCGAAAGGTAATGAATTTTGGTAGGTTTGTTCTTAAGGCGTGTACGTTGATTCTCCTTTTTACAGAAGTGAATTCGGATTAATACTCAGTGAGTTATATGCAGTTTGGTGAGACGCGTTTTCTCTGTTGCGAACTGGGATCAGCGGAGTTTGTAAGTGCGATCGTGGTTTCATCGTTTCTCCGATCGGCACCAAATTTTGTGGGGAGTTTTGTGACGTCTAGATCTTGCTTTTCACCGTAGGGATTAAGAAGTTAACGGTTGGTTTATGTTTTAGGGCTTCGTTTCTGCGGCTGTAGTTTTTCTGGTGTTTCTGTCCTTTTGGTTCTTAGAGATTTTTGTTTGTGTGGTTTGTTGTAGGGCGTTGTTTGCCTGTTGCAGTCGCGAGGAGAGTTTTTCCTGGTTGTTTTTGTAGTTCAAATCACCTTGTTAAGGTGAGTGCGTGACCATGAGCTTAGCTAAGCGATTGGGATTGAGTGACTTGTTGTGTGATGATTTGTAGGTGAAGTGGATGTTTAGTCCATTATAGAGTCTTTACAGGTTTTAAGTTTTTTTGGAATAAAACGAGCCGTTTTGGGATGCTGAAACACATTTAGAGATGTAGATTCATCTAGAAGTGTCAGATGTTTGGGATCATATGGACTATTTCAACCGTTAGATCTTTCTCAAATTTTGACACAGGACGGAGACGGATGTTAGCTTGCATTTTCAATTTACTTTGAGAAAATCTAACGGTTAATTTAAGAGTTATACGAGATTTACTGGAGACAAGTAATTCTGACGAGTAGTTGAAGCAGATGCAGAACTAAATGCTAAGAGTGTCAGACCGGTTGATCTGTATATGGACTGATCGATCCCTTACCTCGCATGCATTATCTGGCCCATGTTTGATCTGAAACACTATAGAACCGACCCAACTCGTCTCCTACTGTTTTTATACCCTAGGCTCGACTATTTAGCAGCTATCTTTCATAATTTCAGTTCTAAACATTGCTCTTTGCTTTCTAAATAATTTGGGGAAAATAATTCATCCTCTTGACACTTGGAGTAGATTTCTGAATCCTTTCTTATTATTTAAGCAAATTTATAATGTTTTCTTTCATATATATTTGCTTTTATTCAATTGCTATGTGTGAGTAGTTCTTCGATTGGGTTTTAGGAGTCTAAGTAGAATATTTAATAAATTTGTGGATTGATCTCTTCAATGGATTATATGGTTCTTCAGTTTACATGTTTTCAATGCTAGAATAGGATTGATCACCCTGTTTTAGAACTTAGGCTTTTATTTGTTTCAGAGATGTTCGACGAAATGAATGAATGAGTTTTAATTGAGCATTGTATTTCTAGCCTGCGAGAGTTGATGTTAGAATGGATTCTGAACGAAATGAACCTATTAGATAATGCGAAATTGACTAGGAAATTACAAATGGGAGTTTTGTAATTGAATAGTTGTGATTAATGTCTTGAGAGAGAATTAATCTGGAATTGTGTTCATATTTAAGAACTGTAACGCCCGTGTTCTGAAAATTAATAGGAGACTTGAATGTGTATAAGAATTAGGGTGGAGTCGGTTTAATTCCGGTTGATTTCCTAAACTGGTCGATTTGTTTAATTGAATCAAAAGAGATTTAATTAAAGTCGGTTTAGGTAAATTCTGGTTTAATCAGAATTAAACCAAAAACCCTAGTTTTATAAAGAACGCTTATTCTCTCTTTTGTTTAGTGGCTGTTGTTTCTGAGATTTGAGTTGAGAAAAGGAGAAGGAGAAGTTCACTTGTGAGAAGGAGAGTGTTAGCTTTGCTTTGGTGTTTAAAGCAAGAGAAGCAGTTTCGTCACGTCTTGGTAGAATAGAGTTCCGACGTATAAAATCTTATCGAAAGGTAATGAATTTTGGTAGGTTTGTTCTTAAGGCGTGTACGTTGATTCTCCTTTTTACAGAAGTGAATTCGGATTAATACTCAGTGAGTTATATGCAGTTTGGTGAGACGCGTTTTCTCTGTTGCGAACTGGGATCAGCGGAGTTTGTAAGTGCGATCGTGGTTTCATCGTTTCTCCGATCGGCACCAAATTTTGTGGGGAGCTTTGTGACGTCTAGATCTTGCTTTTCACCGTAGGGATTAAGAAGTTAACGGTTGGTTTATGTTTTAGGGCTTCGTTTCTGCGGCTGTAGTTTTTCTGGTGTTTCTGTCCTTTTGGTTCTTAGAGATTTTTGTTTGTGTGGTTTGTTGTAGGGCGTTGTTTGCCTGTTGCAGTCGCGAGGAGAGTTTTTCCTGGTTGTTTTTGTAGTTCAAATCACCTTGTTAAGGTGAGTGCGTGACCATGAGCTTAGCTAAGCGATTGGGATTGAGTGACTTGTTGTGTGATGATTTGTAGGTGAAGTGGATGTTTAGTCCATTATAGAGTCTTTACAGGTTTTAAGTTTTTTTGGAATAAAACGAGCCGTTTTGGGATGCTGAAACACATTTAGAGATGTAGATTCATCTAGAAGTGTCAGATGTTTGGGATCATATGGACTATTTCAACCGTTAGATCTTTCTCAAATTTTGACACAGGACGGAGACGGATGTTAGCTTGCATTTTCAATTTACTTTGAGAAAATCTAACGGTTAATTTAAGAGTTATACGAGATTTACTGGAGACAAGTAATTCTGACGAGTAGTTGAAGCAGATGCAGAACTAAATGCTAAGAGTGTCAGACCGGTTGATCTGTATATGGACTGATCGATCCCTTACCTCGCATGCATTATCTGGCCCATGTTTGATCTGAAACACTATAGAACCGACCCAACTCGTCTCCTACTGTTTTTATACCCTAGGCTCGACTATTTAGCAGCTATCTTTCATAATTTCAGTTCTAAACATTGCTCTTTGCTTTCTAAATAATTTGGGGAAAATAATTCATCCTCTTGACACTTGGAGTAGATTTCTGAATCCTTTCTTATTATTTAAGCAAATTTATAATGTTTTCTTTCATATATATTTGCTTTTATTCAATTGCTATGTGTGAGTAGTTCTTCGATTGGGTTTTAGGAGTCTAAGTAGAATATTTAATAAATTTGTGGATTGATCTCTTCAATGGATTATATGGTTCTTCAGTTTACATGTTTTCAATGCTAGAATAGGATTGATCACCCTGTTTTAGAACTTAGGCTTTTATTTGTTTCAGAGATGTTCGACGAAATGAATGAATGAGTTTTAATTGAGCATTGTATTTCTAGCCTGCGAGAGTTGATGTTAGAATGGATTCTGAACGAAATGAACCTATTAGATAATGCGAAATTGACTAGGAAATTACAAATGGGAGTTTTGTAATTGAATAGTTGTGATTAATGTCTTGAGAGAGAATTAATCTGGAATTGTGTTCATATTTAAGAACTGTAACGCCCGTGTTCTGAAAATTAATAGGAGACTTGAATGTGTATAAGAATTAGGGTGGAGTCGGTTTAATTCCGGTTGATTTCCTAAACTGGTCGATTTGTTTAATTGAATCAAAGGAGATTTAATTAAAGTCGGTTTAGGTAAATTCTGGTTTAATCAGAATTAAACCAAAAACCCTAGTTTTATAAAGAACGCTTATTCTCTCTTTTGTTTTGTGGCTGTTGTTTCTGAGAGTTGAGTTGAGAAAAGGAGAAGGAGAAGTTCACTTGTGAGAAGGAGAGTGTTAGCTTTGCTTTGGTGTTTAAAGCAAGAGAAGCAGTTTCGTCACGTCTTGGTAGAATAGAGTTCCGACGTATCAAATCTTATCGAAAGGTAATGAATTTTGGTAGGTTTGTTCTTAAGGCGTGTACGTTGATTCTCCTTTTTACAGAAGTGAATTCGGATTAATACTCAGTGAGTTATATGCAGTTTGGTGAGACGCGTTTTCTCTGTTGCGAACTGGGATCAGCGGAGTTTGTAAGTGCGATCGTGGTTTCATCGTTTCTCCGATCGGCACCAAATTTTGTGGGGAGCTTTGTGACGTCTAGATCTTGCTTTTCACCGTAGGGATTAAGAAGTTAACGGTTGGTTTATGTTTTAGGGCTTCGTTTCTGCGGCTGTAGTTTTTCTGGTGTTTCTGTCCTTTTGGTTCTTAGAGATTTTTGTTTGTGTGGTTTGTTGTAGGGCGTTGTTTGCCTGTTGCAGTCGCGAGGAGAGTTTTTCCTGGTTGTTTTTGTAGTTCAAATCACCTTGTTAAGGTGAGTGCGTGACCATGAGCTTAGCTAAGCGATTGGGATTGAGTGACTTGTTGTGTGATGATTTGTAGGTGAAGTGGATGTTTAGTCCATTATAGAGTCTTTACAGGTTTTAAGTTTTTTTGGAATAAAACGAGCCGTTTTGGGATGCTGAAACACATTTAGAGATGTAGATTCATCTAGAAGTGTCAGATGTTTGGGATCATATGGACTATTTCAACCGTTAGATCTTTCTCAAATTTTGACACAGGACGGAGACGGATGTTAGCTTGCATTTTCAATTTACTTTGAGAAAATCTAACGGTTAATTTAAGAGTTATACGAGAGTTACTGGAGACAAGTAATTCTGACGAGTAGTTGAAGCAGATGCAGAACTAAATGCTAAGAGTGTCAGACCGGTTGATCTGTATATGGACTGATCGATCCCTTACCTCGCATGCATTATCTGGCCCATGTTTGATCTGAAACACTATAGAACCGACCCAACTCGTCTCCTACTGTTTTTATACCCTAGGCTCGACTATTTAGCAGCTATCTTTCATAATTTCAGTTCTAAACATTGCTCTTTGCTTTCTAAATAATTTGGGGAAAATAATTCATCCTCTTGACACTTGGAGTAGATTTCTGAATCCTTTCTTATTATTTAAGCAAATTTATAATGTTTTCTTTCATATATATTTGCTTTTATTCAATTGCTATGTGTGAGTAGTTCTTCGATTGGGTTTTAGGAGTCTAAGTAGAATATTTAATAAATTTGTGGATTGATCTCTTCAATGGATTATATGGTTCTTCAGTTTACATGTTTTCAATGCTAGAATAGGATTGATCACCCTGTTTTAGAACTTAGGCTTTTATTTGTTTCAGAGATGTTCGACGAAATGAATGAATGAGTTTTAATTGAGCATTGTATTTCTAGCCTGCGAGAGTTGATGTTAGAATGGATTCTGAACGAAATGAACCTATTAGATAATGCGAAATTGACTAGGAAATTACAAATGGGAGTTTTGTAATTGAATAGTTGTGATTAATGTCTTGAGAGAGAATTAATCTGGAATTGTGTTCATATTTAAGAACTGTAACGCCCGTGTTCTGAAAATTAATAGGAGACTTGAATGTGTATAAGAATTAGGGTGGAGTCGGTTTAATTCCGGTTGATTTCCTAAACTGGTCGATTTGTTTAATTGAATCAAAGGAGATTTAATTAAAGTCGGTTTAGGTAAATTCTGGTTTAATCAGAATTAAACCAAAAACCCTAGTTTTATAAAGAACGCTTATTCTCTCTTTTGTTTTGTGGCTGTTGTTTCTGAGAGTTGAGTTGAGAAAAGGAGAAGGAGAAGTTCACTTGTGAGAAGGAGAGTGTTAGCTTTGCTTTGGTGTTTAAAGCAAGAGAAGCAGTTTCGTCACGTCTTGGTAGAATAGAGTTCCGACGTATCAAATCTTATCGAAAGGTAATGAATTTTGGTAGGTTTGTTCTTAAGGCGTGTACGTTGATTCTCCTTTTTACAGAAGTGAATTCGGATTAATACTCAGTGAGTTATATGCAGTTTGGTGAGACGCGTTTTCTCTGTTGCGAACTGGGATCAGCGGAGTTTGTAAGTGCGATCGTGGTTTCATCGTTTCTCCGATCGGCACCAAATTTTGTGGGGAGCTTTGTGACGTCTAGATCATGCTTTTCACCGTAGGGATTAAGAAGTTAACGGTTGGTTTATGTTTTAGGGCTTCGTTTCTGCGGCTGTAGTTTTTCTGGTGTTTCTGTCCTTTTGGTTCTTAGAGATTTTTGTTTGTGTGGTTTGTTGTAGGGCGTTGTTTGGCTGTTGCAGTCGCGAGGAGAGTTTTTCCTGGTTGTTTTTGTAGTTCAAATCACCTTGTTAAGGTGAGTGCGTGACCATGAGCTTAGCTAAGCGATTGGGATTGAGTGACTTGTTGTGTGATGATTTGTAGGTGAAGTGGATGTTTAGTCCATTATAGAGTCTTTACAGGTTTTAAGTTTTTTTGGAATAAAACGAGCCGTTTTGGGATGCTGAAACACATTTAGAGATGTAGATTCATCTAGAAGTGTCAGATGTTTGGGATCATATGGACTATTTCAACCGTTAGATCTTTCTCAAATTTTGACACAGGACGGAGACGGATGTTAGCTTGCATTTTCAATTTACTTTGAGAAAATCTAACGGTTAATTTAAGAGTTATACGAGATTTACTGGAGACAAGTAATTCTGACGAGTAGTTGAAGCAGATGCAAAACTAAATGCTAAGAGTGTCAGACCGGTTGATCTGTATATGGACTGATCGATCCCTTACCTCGCATGCATTATCTGGCCCATGTTTGATCTGAAACACTATAGAACCGACCCAACTCGTCTCCTACTGTTTTTATACCCTAGGCTCGACTATTTAGCAGCTATCTTTCATAATTTCAGTTCTAAACATTGCTCTTTGCTTTCTAAATAATTTGGGGAAAATAATTCATCCTCTTGACACTTGGAGTAGATTTCTGAACCCTTTCTTATTATTTAAGCAAATTTATAATGTTTTCTTTCATATATATTTGCTTTTATTCAATTGCTATGTGTGAGTAGTTCTTCGATTGGGTTTTAGGAGTCTAAGTAGAATATTCAATAAATTTGTGGATTGATCTCTTCAATGGATTATATGGTTCTTCAGTTTACATGTTTTCAATGCTAGAATAGGATTGATCACCCTGTTTTAGAACTTAGGCTTTTATTTGTTTCAGAGATGTTCGACGAAATGAATGAATGAGTTTTAATTGAGCATTGTATTTCTAGCCTGCGAGAGTTGATGTTAGAATGGATTCTGAACGAAATGAACCTATTAGATAATGCGAAATTGACTAGAAAATTACAAATGGGAGTTTTGTAATTGAATAGTTGTGATTAATGTCTTGAGAGAGAATTAATCTGGAATTGTGTTCATATTTAAGAACTGTAACGCCCGTGTTCTGAAAATTAATAGGAGACTTGAATGTGTATAAGAATTAGGGTGGAGTCGGTTTAATTCCGGTTGATTTCCTAAACTGGTCGATTTGTTTAATTGAATCAAAGGAGATTTAATTAAAGTCGGTTTAGGTAAATTCTGGTTTAATCAGAATTAAACCAAAAACCCTAGTTTTATAAAGAATGCTTATTCTCTCTTTTGTTTTGTGGCTGTTGTTTCTAAGAGTTGAGTTGAGAAAAGGAGAAGGAGAAGTTCACTTGTGAGAAGGAGAGTGTTAGCTTTGCTTTGGTGTTTAAAGCAAGAGAAGCAGTTTCGTCACGTCTTGGTAGAATAGAGTTCCGACGTATCAAATCTTATCGAAAGGTAATGAATTTTGGTAGGTTTGTTCTTAAGGCGTGTACGTTGATTCTCCTTTTTACAGAAGTGAATTCGGATTAATACTCAGTGAGTTATATGCAGTTTGGTGAGACGCGTTTTCTCTGTTGCGAACTGGGATCAGCAGAGTTTGTAAGTGCGATCGTGGTTTCATCGTTTCTCCGATCGGCACCAAATTTTGTGGGGAGCTTTGTGACGTCTAGATCTTGCTTTTCACCGTAGGGATTAAGAAGTTAACGGTTGGTTTATGTTTTAGGGCTTCGTTTCTGCGGCTGTAGTTTTTCTGGTGTTTCTGTCCTTTTGGTTCTTAGAGATTTTTGTTTGTGTGGTTTGTTGTAGGGCGTTGTTTGGCTGTTGCAGTCGCGAGGAGAGTTTTTCCTGGTTGTTTTTGTAGTTCAAATCACCTTGTTAAGGTGAGTGTGTGACCATGAGCTTATCTAAGCGATTGGGATTGAGTGACTTGTTGTGTGATGATTTGTAGGTGAAGTGGATGTTTAGTCCATTATAGAGTCTTTACAGGTTTTAAGTTTTTTTGGAATAAAACGAGCCGTTTTGGGATGCTGAAACACATTTAGAGATGTAGATTCATCTAGAAGTGTCAGATGTTTGGGATCATATGGACTATTTCAACCGTTAGATCTTTCTCAAATTTTGACACAGGACGGAGACGGATGTTAGCTTGCATTTTCAATTTACTTTGAGAAAATCTAACGGTTAATTTAAGAGTTATACGAGATTTACTGGAGACAAGTAATTCTGACGAGTAGTTGAAGCAGATGCAGAACTAAATGCTAAGAGTGTCAGACCGGTTGATCTGTATATGGACTGATCGATCCCTTACCTCGCATGCATTATCTGGCCCATGTTTGATCTGAAACACTATAGAACCGACCCAACTCGTCTCCTACTGTTTTTATACCCTAGGCTCGACTATTTAGCAGCTATCTTTCATAATTTCAGTTCTAAACATTGCTCTTTGCTTTCTAAATAATTTGGGGAAAATAATTCATCCTCTTGACACTTGGAGTAGATTTCTGAACCCTTTCTTATTATTTAAGCAAATTTATAATGTTTTCTTTCATATATATTTGCTTTTATTCAATTGTTATGTGTGAGTAGTTCTTCGATTGGGTTTTAGGAGTCTAAGTAGAATATTCAATAAATTTGTGGATTGATCTCTTCAATGGATTATATGGTTCTTCAGTTTACATGTTTTCAATGCTAGAATAGGATTGATCACCCTGTTTTAGAACTTAGGCTTTTATTTGTTTCAGAGATGTTCGACGAAATGAATGAATGAGTTTTAATTGAGCATTGTATTACTAGCCTGCGAGAGTTGATGTTAGAATGGATTCTGAACGAAATGAACCTATTAGATAATGCGAAATTGACTAGGAAATTACAAATGGGAGTTTTGTAATTGAATAGTTGTGATTAATGTCTTGAGAGAGAATTAATCTGGAATTGTGTTCATATTTAAGAACTGTAACGCCCGTGTTCTGAAAATTAATAGGAGACTTGAATGTGTATAAGAATTAGGGTGGAGTCGGTTTAATTCCGGTTGATTTCCTAAACTGGTCGATTTGTTTAATTGAATCAAAGGAGATTTAATTAAAGTCGGTTTAGGTAAATTCTGGTTTAATCAGAATTAAACCAAAAACCCTAGTTTTATAAAGAACGCTTATTCTCTCTTTTGTTTTGTGGCTGTTGTTTCTGAGAGTTGAGTTGAGAAAAGGAGAAGGAGAAGTTCACTTGTGAGAAGGAGAGTGTTAGCTTTGCTTTGGTGTTTAAAGCAAGAGAAGCAGTTTCGTCACGTCTTGGTAGAATAGAGTTCCGACGTATCAAATCTTATCGAAAGGTAATGAATTTTGGTAGGTTTGTTCTTAAGGCGTGTACGTTGATTCTCCTTTTTACAGAAGTGAATTCGGATTAATACTCAGTGAGTTATATGCAGTTTGGTGAGACGCGTTTTCTCTGTTGCGAACTGGGATCAGCGGAGTTTGTAAGTGCGATCGTGGTTTCATCGTTTCTCCGATCGGCACCAAATTTTGTGGGGAGCTTTGTGACGTCTAGATCTTGCTTTTCACCGTAGGGATTAAGAAGTTAACGGTTGGTTTATGTTTTAGGGCTTCGTTTCTGCGGCTGTAGTTTTTCTGGTGTTTCTGTCCTTTTGGTTCTTAGAGATTTTTGTTTGTGTGGTTTGTTGTAGGGCGTTGTTTGGCTGTTGCAGTCGCGAGGAGAGTTTTTCCTGGTTGTTTTTGTAGATCAAATCACCTTGTTAAGGTGAGTGCGTGACCATGAGCTTATCTAAGCGATTGGGATTGAGTGACTTGTTGTGTGATGATTTGTAGGTGAAGTGGATGTTTAGTCCATTATAGAGTCTTTACAGGTTTTAAGTTTTTTTGGAATAAAACGAGCCGTTTTGGGATGCTGAAACACATTTAGAGATGTAGATTCATCTAGAAGTGTCAGATGTTTGGGATCATATGGACTATTTCAACCGTTAGATCTTTCTCAAATTTTGACACAGGACGGAGACGGATGTTAGCTTGCATTTTCAATTTACTTTGAGAAAATCTAACGGTTAATTTAAGAGTTATACGAGATTTACTGGAGACAAGTAATTCTGACGAGTAGTTGAAGCAGATGCAGAACTAAATGCTAAGAGTGTCAGACCGGTTGATCTGTATATGGACTGATCGATCCCTTACCTCGCATGCATTATCTGGCCCATGTTTGATCTGAAACACTATAGAACCGACCCAACTCGTCTCCTACTGTTTTTATACCCTAGGCTCGACTATTTAGCAGCTATCTTTCATAATTTCAGTTCTAAACATTGCTCTTTGCTTTCTAAATAATTTGGGGAAAATAATTCATCCTCTTGACACTTGGAGTAGATTTCTGAACCCTTTCTTATTATTTAAGCAAATTTATAATGTTTTCTTTCATATATATTTGCTTTTATTCAATTGTTATGTGTGAGTAGTTCTTCGATTGGGTTTTAGGAGTCTAAGTAGAATATTCAATAAATTTGTGGATTGATCTCTTCAATGGATTATATGGTTCTTCAGTTTACATGTTTTCAATGCTAGAATAGGATTGATCACCCTGTTTTAGAACTTAGGCTTTTATTTGTTTCAGAGATGTTCGACGAAATGAATGAATGAGTTTTAATTGAGCATTGTATTACTAGCCTGCGAGAGTTGATGTTAGAATGGATTCTGAACGAAATGAACCTATTAGATAATGCGAAATTGACTAGGAAATTACAAATGGGAGTTTTGTAATTGAATAGTTGTGATTAATGTCTTGAGAGAGAATTAATCTGGAATTGTGTTCATATTTAAGAACTGTAACGCCCGTGTTCTGAAAATTAATAGGAGACTTGAATGTGTATAAGAATTAGGGTGGAGTCGGTTTAATTCCGGTTGATTTCCTAAACTGGTCGATTTGTTTAATTGAATCAAAGGAGATTTAATTAAAGTCGGTTTAGGTAAATTCTGGTTTAATCAGAATTAAACCAAAAACCCTAGTTTTATAAAGAACGCTTATTCTCTCTTTTGTTTTGTGGCTGTTGTTTCTGAGAGTTGAGTTGAGAAAAGGAGAAGGAGAAGTTCACTTGTGAGAAGGAGAGTGTTAGCTTTGCTTTGGTGTTTAAAGCAAGAGAAGCAGTTTCGTCACGTCTTGGTAGAATAGAGTTCCGACGTATCAAATCTTATCGAAAGGTAATGAATTTTGGTAGGTTTGTTCTTAAGGCGTGTACGTTGATTCTCCTTTTTACAGAAGTGAATTCGGATTAATACTCAGTGAGTTATATGCAGTTTGGTGAGACGCGTTTTCTCTGTTGCGAACTGGGATCAGCGGAGTTTGTAAGTGCGATCGTGGTTTCATCGTTTCTCCGATCGGCACCAAATTTTGTGGGGAGCTTTGTGACGTCTAGATCTTGCTTTTCACCGTAGGGATTAAGAAGTTAACGGTTGGGTTATGTTTTAGGGCTTCGTTTCTGCGGCTGTAGTTTTTCTGGTGTTTCTGTCCTTTTGGTTCTTAGAGATTTTTGTTTGTGTGGTTTGTTGTAGGGCGTTGTTTGGCTGTTGCAGTCGCGAGGAGAGTTTTTCCTGGTTGTTTTTGTAGTTCAAATCACCTTGTTAAGGTGAGTGCGTGACCATGAGCTTATCTAAGCGATTGGGATTGAGTGACTTGTTGTGTGATGATTTGTAGGTGAAGTGGATGTTTAGTCCATTATAGAGTCTTTACAGGTTTTAAGTTTTTTTGGAATAAAACGAGCCGTTTTGGGATGCTGAAACACATTTAGAGATGTAGATTCATCTAGAAGTGTCAGATGTTTGGGATCATATGGACTATTTCAACCGTTAGATCTTTCTCAAATTTTGACACAGGACGGAGACGGATGTTAGCTTGCATTTTCAATTTACTTTGAGAAAATCTAACGGTTAATTTAAGAGTTATACGAGATTTACTGGAGACAAGTAATTCTGACGAGTAGTTGAAGCAGATGCAGAACTAAATGCTAAGAGTGTCAGACCGGTTGATCTGTATATGGACTGATCGATCCCTTACCTCGCATGCATTATCTGGCCCATGTTTGATCTGAAACACTATAGAACCGACCCAACTCGTCTCCTACTGTTTTTATACCCTAGGCTCGACTATTTAGCAGCTATCTTTCATAATTTCAGTTCTAAACATTGCTCTTTGCTTTCTAAATAATTTGGGGAAAATAATTCATCCTCTTGACACTTGGAGTAGATTTCTGAACCCTTTCTTATTATTTAAGCAAATTTATAATGTTTTCTTTCATATATATTTGCTTTTATTCAATTGCTATGTGTGAGTAGTTCTTCGATTGGGTTTTAGGAGTCTAAGTAGAATATTCAATAAATTTGTGGATTGATCTCTTCAATGGATTATATGGTTCTTCAGTTTACATGTTTTCAATGCTAGAATAGGATTGATCACCCTGTTTTAGAACTTAGGCTTTTATCTGTTTCAGAGATGTTCGACGAAATGAATGAATGAGTTTTAATTGAGCATTGTATTTCTAGCCTGCGAGAGTTGATGTTAGAATGGATTCTGAACGAAATGAACCTATTAGATAATGCGAAATTGACTAGGAAATTACAAATGGGAGTTTTGTAATTGAATAGTTGTGATTAATGTCTTGAGAGAGAATTAATCTGGAATTGTGTTCATATTTAAGAACTGTAACGCCCGTGTTCTGAAAATTAATAGGAGACTTGAATGTGTATAAGAATTAGGGTGGAGTCGGTTTAATTCCGGTTGATTTCCTAAACTGGTCGATTTGTTTAATTGAATCAAAGGAGATTTAATTAAAGTCGGTTTAGGTAAATTCTGGTTTAATCAGAATTAAACCAAAAACCCTAGTTTTATAAAGATCGCTTATTCTCTCTTTTGTTTTGTGGCTGTTGTTTCTGAGAGTTGAGTTGAGAAAAGGAGAAGGAGAAGTTCACTTGTGAGAAGGAGAGTGTTAGCTTTGCTTTGGTGTTTAAAGCAAGAGAAGCAGTTTCGTCACGTCTTGGTAGAATAGAGTTCCGACGTATCAAATCTTATCGAAAGGTAATGAATTTTGGTAGGTTTGTTCTTAAGGCGTGTACGTTGATTCTCCTTTTTACAGAAGTGAATTCGGATTAATACTCAGTGAGTTATATGCAGTTTGGTGAGACGCGTTTTCTCTGTTGCGAACTGGGATCAGCAGAGTTTGTAAGTGCGATCGTGGTTTCATCGTTTCTCCGATCGGCACCAAATTTTGTGGGGAGCTTTGTGACGTCTAGATCTTGCTTTTCACCGTAGGGATTAAGAAGTTAACGGTTGGTTTATGTTTTAGGGCTTCGTTTCTGCGGCTGTAGTTTTTCTGGTGTTTCTGTCCTTTTGGTTCTTAGAGATTTTTGTTTGTGTGGTTTGTTGTAGGGCGTTGTTTGGCTGTTGCAGTCGCGAGGAGAGTTTTTCCTGGTTGTTTTTGTAGTTCAAATCACCTTGTTAAGGTGAGTGTGTGACCATGAGCTTATCTAAGCGATTGGGATTGAGTGACTTGTTGTGTGATGATTTGTAGGTGAAGTGGATGTTTAGTCCATTATAGAGTCTTTACAGGTTTTAAGTTTTTTTGGAATAAAACGAGCCGTTTTGGGATGCTGAAACACATTTAGAGATGTAGATTCATCTAGAAGTGTCAGATGTTTGGGATCATATGGACTATTTCAACCGTTAGATCTTTCTCAAATTTTGACACAGGACGGAGACGGATGTTAGCTTGCATTTTCAATTTACTTTGAGAAAATCTAACGGTTAATTTAAGAGTTATACGAGATTTACTGGAGACAAGTAATTCTGACGAGTAGTTGAAGCAGATGCAGAACTAAATGCTAAGAGTGTCAGACCGGTTGATCTGTATATGGACTGATCGATCCCTTACCTCGCATGCATTATCTGGCCCATGTTTGATCTGAAACACTATAGAACCGACCCAACTCGTCTCCTACTGTTTTTATACCCTAGGCTCGACTATTTAGCAGCTATCTTTCATAATTTCAGTTCTAAACATTGCTCTTTGCTTTCTAAATAATTTGGGGAAAATAATTCATCCTCTTGACACTTGGAGTAGATTTCTGAACCCTTTCTTATTATTTAAGCAAATTTATAATGTTTTCTTTCATATATATTTGCTTTTATTCAATTGCTATGTGTGAGTAGTTCTTCGATTGGGTTTTAGGAGTCTAAGTAGAATATTCAATAAATTTGTGGATTGATCTCTTCAATGGATTATATGGTTCTTCAGTTTACATGTTTTCAATGCTAGAATAGGATTGATCACCCTGTTTTAGAACTTAGGCTTTTATTTGTTTCAGAGATGTTCGACGAAATGAATGAATGAGTTTTAATTGAGCATTGTATTTCTAGCCTGCGAGAGTTGATGTTAGAATGGATTCTGAACGAAATGAACCTATTAGATAATGCGAAATTGACTAGGAAATTACAAATGGGAGTTTTGTAATTGAATAGTTGTGATTAATGTCTTGAGAGAGAATTAATCTGGAATTGTGTTCATATTTAAGAACTGTAACGCCCGTGTTCTGAAAATTAATAGGAGACTTGAATGTGTATAAGAATTAGGGTGGAGTCGGTTTAATTCCGGTTGATTTCCTAAACTGGTCGATTTGTTTAATTGAATCAAAGGAGATTTAATTAAAGTCGGTTTAGGTAAATTCTGGTTTAATCAGAATTAAACCAAAAACCCTAGTTTTATAAAGAACGCTTATTCTCTCTTTTGTTTTGTGGCTGTTGTTTCTGAGAGTTGAGTTGAGAAAAGGAGAAGGAGAAGTTCACTTGTGAGAAGGAGAGTGTTAGCTTTGCTTTGGTGTTTAAAGCAAGAGAAGCAGTTTCGTCACGTCTTGGTAGAATAGAGTTCCGACGTATCAACTCTTATCGAAAGGTAATGAATTTTGGTAGGTTTGTTCTTAAGGCGTGTACGTTGATTCTCCTTTTTACAGAAGTGAATTCGGATTAATACTCAGTGAGTTATATGCAGTTTGGTGAGACGCGTTTTCTCTGTTGCGAACTGGGATCAGCGGAGTTTGTAAGTGCGATCGTGGTTTCATCGTTTCTCCGATCGGCACCAAATTTTGTGGGGAGCTTTGTGACGTCTAGATCTTGCTTTTCACCGTAGGGATTAAGAAGTTAACGGTTGGTTTATGTTTTAGGGCTTCGTTTCTGCGGCTGTAGTTTTTCTGGTGTTTCTGTCCTTTTGGTTCTTAGAGATTTTTGTTTGTGTGGTTTGTTGTAGGGCGTTGTTTGGCTGTTGCAGTCGCGAGGAGAGTTTTTCCTGGTTGTTTTTGTAGTTCAAATCACCTTGTTAAGGTGAGTGCGTGACCATGAGCTTATCTAAGCGATTGGGATTGAGTGACTTGTTGTGTGATGATTTGTAGGTGAAGTGGATGTTTAGTCCATTATAGAGTCTTTACAGGTTTTAAGTTTTTTTGGAATAAAACGAGCCGTTTTGGGATGCTGAAACACATTTAGAGATGTAGATTCATCTAGAAGTGTCAGATGTTTGGGATCATATGGACTATTTCAACCGTTAGATCTTTCTCAAATTTTGACACAGGACGGAGACGGATGTTAGCTTGCATTTTCAATTTACTTTGAGAAAATCTAACGGTTAATTTAAGAGTTATACGAGATTTACTGGAGACAAGTAATTCTGACGAGTAGTTGAAGCAGATGCAGAACTAAATGCTAAGAGTGTCAGACCGGTTGATCTGTATATGGACTGATCGATCCCTTACCTCGCATGCATTATCTGGCCCATGTTTGATCTGAAACACTATAGAACCGACCCAACTCGTCTCCTACTGTTTTTATACCCTAGGCTCGACTATTTAGCAGCTATCTTTCATAATTTCAGTTCTAAACATTGCTCTTTGCTTTCTAAATAATTTGGGGAAAATAATTCATCCTCTTGACACTTGGAGAAGATTTCTGAACCCTTTCTTATTATTTAAGCAAATTTATAATGTTTTCTTTCATATATATTTGCTTTTATTCAATTGCTATGTGTCAGTAGTTCTTCGATTGGGTTTTAGGAGTCTAAGTAGAATATTCAATAAATTTGTGGATTGATCTCTTCAATGGATTATATGGTTCTTCAGTTTACATGTTTTCATTGCTAGAATAGGATTTTGATCACCCTGTTTTAGAACTTAGGCTTTTATTTGTTTTAGAGATGTTCGACGAAATGAATGAATGAGTTTTAATTGAGCATTGTATTTCTAGCCTGCGAGAGTTGATGTTAGAATGGATTCTGAACGAAATGAACCTATTAGATAATGCGAAATTGACTAGGAAATTACAAATGGGAGTTTTGTAATTGAATAGTTGTGATTAATGTCTTGAGAGAGAATTAATCTGGAATTGTGTTCATATTTAAGAACTGTAACGCCCGTGTTCTGAAAATTAATAGGAGACTTGAATGTGTATAAGAATTAGGGTGGAGTCGGTTTAATTCCGGTTGATTTCCTAAACTGGTCGATTTGTTTAATTGAATCAAAGGAGATTTAATTAAAGTCGGTTTAGGTAAATTCTGGTTTAATCAGAATTAAACCAAAAACCCTAGTTTTATAAAGAACGCTTATTCTCTCTTTTGTTTTGTGGCTGTTGTTTCTGAGAGTTGAGTTGAGAAAAGGAGAAGGAGAAGTTCACTTGTGAGAAGGAGAGTGTTAGCTTTGCTTTGGTGTTTAAAGCAAGAGAAGCAGTTTCGTCACGTCTTGGTAGAATAGAGTTCCGACGTATCAAATCTTATCGAAAGGTAATGAGTTTTGGTAGGTCTGTTCTTAAGGCGTGTACGTTGATTCTCCTTTTTACAGAAGTGAATTCGGATTAATACTCAGTGAGTTATATGCAGTTTGGTGAGACGCGTTTTCTCTGTTGCGAACTGGGATCAGCGGAGTTTGTAAGTGCGATCGTGGTTTCATCGTTTCTCCGATCGGCACCAAATTTTGTGGGGAGCTTTGTGACGTCTAGATCTTGCTTTTCACCGTAGGGATTAAGAAGTTAACGGTTGGTTTATGTTTTAGGGCTTCGTTTCTGCGGCTGTAGTTTTTCTGGTGTTTCTGTCCTTTTGGTTCTTAGAGATTTTTGTTTGTGTGGTTTGTTGTAGGGCGTTGTTTGGCTGTTGCAGTCGCGAGGAGAGTTTTTCCTGGTTGTTTTTGTAGTTCAAATCACCTTGTTAAGGTGAGTGCGTGACCATGAGCTTATCTAAGCGATTGGGATTGAGTGACTTGTTGTGTGATGATTTGTAGGTGAAGTGGATGTTTAGTCCATTATAGAGTCTTTACAGGTTTTAAGTTTTTTTGGAATAAAACGAGCCGTTTTGGGATGCTGAAACACATTTAGAGATGTAGATTCATCTAGAAGTGTCAGATGTTTGGGATCATATGGACTATTTCAACCGTTAGATCTTTCTCAAATTTTGACACAGGACGGAGACGGATGTTAGCTTGCATTTTCAATTTACTTTGAGAAAATCTAACGGTTAATTTAAGAGTTATACGAGATTTACTGGAGACAAGTAATTCTGACGAGTAGTTGAAGCAGATGCAGAACTAAATGCTAAGAGTGTCAGACCGGTTGATCTGTATATGGACTGATCGATCCCTTACCTCGCATGCATTATCTGGCCCATGTTTGATCTGAAACACTATAGAACCGACCCAACTCGTCTCCTACTGTTTTTATACCCTAGGCTCGACTATTTAGCAGCTATCTTTCATAATTTCAGTTCTAAACATTGCTCTTTGCTTTCTAAATAATTTGGGGAAAATAATTCATCCTCTTGACACTTGGAGAAGATTTCTGAACCCTTTCTTATTATTTAAGCAAATTTATAATGTTTTCTTTCATATATATTTGCTTTTATTCAATTGCTATGTGTCAGTAGTTCTTCGATTGGGTTTTAGGAGTCTAAGTAGAATATTCAATAAATTTGTGGATTGATCTCTTCAATGGATTATATGGTTCTTCAGTTTACATGTTTTCATTGCTAGAATAGGATTTTGATCACCCTGTTTTAGAACTTAGGCTTTTATTTGTTTTAGAGATGTTCGACGAAATGAATGAATGAGTTTTAATTGAGCATTGTATTTCTAGCCTGCGAGAGTTGATGTTAGAATGGATTCTGAACGAAATGAACCTATTAGATAATGCGAAATTGACTAGGAAATTACAAATGGGAGTTTTGTAATTGAATAGTTGTGATTAATGTCTTGAGAGAGAATTAATCTGGAATTGTGTTCATATTTAAGAACTGTAACGCCCGTGTTCTGAAAATTAATAGGAGACTTGAATGTGTATAAGAATTAGGGTGGAGTCGGTTTAATTCCGGTTGATTTCCTAAACTGGTCGATTTGTTTAATTGAATCAAAGGAGATTTAATTAAAGTCGGTTTAGGTAAATTCTGGTTTAATCAGAATTAAACCAAAAACCCTAGTTTTATAAAGAACGCTTATTCTCTCTTTTGTTTTGTGGCTGTTGTTTCTGAGAGTTGAGTTGAGAAAAGGAGAAGGAGAAGTTCACTTGTGAGAAGGAGAGTGTTAGCTTTGCTTTGGTGTTTAAAGCAAGAGAAGCAGTTTCGTCACGTCTTGGTAGAATAGAGTTCCGACGTATCAAATCTTATCGAAAGGTAATGAGTTTTGGTAGGTCTGTTCTTAAGGCGTGTACGTTGATTCTCCTTTTTACAGAAGTGAATTCGGATTAATACTCAGTGAGTTATATGCAGTTTGGTGAGACGCGTTTTCTCTGTTGCGAACTGGGATCAGCGGAGTTTGTAAGTGCGATCGTGGTTTCATCGTTTCTCCGATCGGCACCAAATTTTGTGGGGAGCTTTGTGACGTCTAGATCTTGCTTTTCACCGTAGGGATTAAGAAGTTAACGGTTGGTTTATGTTTTAGGGCTTCGTTTCTGCGGCTGTAGTTTTTCTGGTGTTTCTGTCCTTTTGGTTCTTAGAGATTTTTGTTTGTGTGGTTTGTTGTAGGGCGTTGTTTGGCTGTTGCAGTCGCGAGGAGAGTTTTTCCTGGTTGTTTTTGTAGTTCAAATCACCTTGTTAAGGTGAGTGCGTGACCATGAGCTTATCTAAGCGATTGGGATTGAGTGACTTGTTGTGTGATGATTTGTAGGTGAAGTGGATGTTTAGTCCATTATAGAGTCTTTACAGGTTTTAAGTTTTTTTGGAATAAAACGAGCCGTTTTGGGATGCTGAAACACATTTAGAGATGTAGATTCATCTAGAAGTGTCAGATGTTTGGGATCATATGGACTATTTCAACCGTTAGATCTTTCTCAAATTTTGACACAGGACGGAGACGGATGTTAGCTTGCATTTTCAATTTACTTTGAGAAAATCTAACGGTTAATTTAAGAGTTATACGAGATTTACTGGAGACAAGTAATTCTGACGAGTAGTTGAAGCAGATGCAGAACTAAATGCTAAGAGTGTCAGACCGGTTGATCTGTATATGGACTGATCGATCCCTTACCTCGCATGCATTATCTGGCCCATGTTTGATCTGAAACACTATAGAACCGACCCAACTCGTCTCCTACTGTTTTTATACCCTAGGCTCGACTATTTAGCAGCTATCTTTCATAATTTCAGTTCTAAACATTGCTCTTTGCTTTCTAAATAATTTGGGGAAAATAATTCATCCTCTTGACACTTGGAGTAGATTTCTGAACCCTTTCTTATTATTTAAGCAAATTTATAATGTTTTCTTTCATATATATTTGCTTTTATTCAATTGCTATGTGTGAGTAGTTCTTCGATTGGGTTTTAGGAGTCTAAGTAGAATATTCAATAAATTTGTGGATTGATCTCTTCAATGGATTATATGGTTCTTCAGTTTACATGTTTTCAATGCTAGAATAGGATTGATCACCCTGTTTTAGAACTTAGGCTTTTATCTGTTTCAGAGATGTTCGACGAAATGAATGAATGAGTTTTAATTGAGCATTGTATTTCTAGCCTGCGAGAGTTGATGTTAGAATGGATTCTGAACGAAATGAACCTATTAGATAATGCGAAATTGACTAGGAAATTACAAATGGGAGTTTTGTAATTGAATAGTTGTGATTAATGTCTTGAGAGAGAATTAATCTGGAATTGTGTTCATATTTAAGAACTGTAACGCCCGTGTTCTGAAAATTAATAGGAGACTTGAATGTGTATAAGAATTAGGGTGGAGTCGGTTTAATTCCGGTTGATTTCCTAAACTGGTCGATTTGTTTAATTGAATCAAAGGAGATTTAATTAAAGTCGGTTTAGGTAAATTCTGGTTTAATCAGAATTAAACCAAAAACCCTAGTTTTATAAAGAACGCTTATTCTCTCTTTTGTTTTGTGGCTGTTGTTTCTGAGAGTTGAGTTGAGAAAAGGAGAAGGAGAAGTTCACTTGTGAGAAGGAGAGTGTTAGCTTTGCTTTGGTGTTTAAAGCAAGAGAAGCAGTTTCGTCACGTCTTGGTAGAATAGAGTTCCGACGTATCAACTCTTATCGAAAGGTAATGAATTTTGGTAGGTTTGTTCTTAAGGCGTGTACGTTGATTCTCCTTTTTACAGAAGTGAATTCGGATTAATACTCAGTGAGTTATATGCAGTTTGGTGAGACGCGTTTTCTCTGTTGCGAACTGGGATCAGCGGAGTTTGTAAGTGCGATCGTGGTTTCATCGTTTCTCCGATCGGCACCAAATTTTGTGGGGAGCTTTGTGACGTCTAGATCTTGCTTTTCACCGTAGGGATTAAGAAGTTAACGGTTGGTTTATGTTTTAGGGCTTCGTTTCTGCGGCTGTAGTTTTTCTGGTGTTTCTGTCCTTTTGGTTCTTAGAGATTTTTGTTTGTGTGGTTTGTTGTAGGGCGTTGTTTGGCTGTTGCAGTCGCGAGGAGAGTTTTTCCTGGTTGTTTTTGTAGTTCAAATCACCTTGTTAAGGTGAGTGCGTGACCATGAGCTTATCTAAGCGATTGGGATTGAGTGACTTGTTGTGTGATGATTTGTAGGTGAAGTGGATGTTTAGTCCATTATAGAGTCTTTACAGGTTTTAAGTTTTTTTGGAATAAAACGAGCCGTTTTGGGATGCTGAAACACATTTAGAGATGTAGATTCATCTAGAAGTGTCAGATGTTTGGGATCATATGGACTATTTCAACCGTTAGATCTTTCTCAAATTTTGACACAGGACGGAGACGGATGTTAGCTTGCATTTTCAATTTACTTTGAGAAAATCTAACGGTTAATTTAAGAGTTATACGAGATTTACTGGAGACAAGTAATTCTGACGAGTAGTTGAAGCAGATGCAGAACTAAATGCTAAGAGTGTCAGACCGGTTGATCTGTATATGGACTGATCGATCCCTTACCTCGCATGCATTATCTGGCCCATGTTTGATCTGAAACACTATAGAACCGACCCAACTCGTCTCCTACTGTTTTTATACCCTAGGCTCGACTATTTAGCAGCTATCTTTCATAATTTCAGTTCTAAACATTGCTCTTTGCTTTCTAAATAATTTGGGGAAAATAATTCATCCTCTTGACACTTGGAGAAGATTTCTGAACCCTTTCTTATTATTTAAGCAAATTTATAATGTTTTCTTTCATATATATTTGCTTTTATTCAATTGCTATGTGTCAGTAGTTCTTCGATTGGGTTTTAGGAGTCTAAGTAGAATATTCAATAAATTTGTGGATTGATCTCTTCAATGGATTATATGGTTCTTCAGTTTACATGTTTTCATTGCTAGAATAGGATTTTGATCACCCTGTTTTAGAACTTAGGCTTTTATTTGTTTTAGAGATGTTCGACGAAATGAATGAATGAGTTTTAATTGAGCATTGTATTTCTAGCCTGCGAGAGTTGATGTTAGAATGGATTCTGAACGAAATGAACCTATTAGATAATGCGAAATTGACTAGGAAATTACAAATGGGAGTTTTGTAATTGAATAGTTGTGATTAATGTCTTGAGAGAGAATTAATCTGGAATTGTGTTCATATTTAAGAACTGTAACGCCCGTGTTCTGAAAATTAATAGGAGACTTGAATGTGTATAAGAATTAGGGTGGAGTCGGTTTAATTCCGGTTGATTTCCTAAACTGGTCGATTTGTTTAATTGAATCAAAGGAGATTTAATTAAAGTCGGTTTAGGTAAATTCTGGTTTAATCAGAATTAAACCAAAAACCCTAGTTTTATAAAGAACGCTTATTCTCTCTTTTGTTTTGTGGCTGTTGTTTCTGAGAGTTGAGTTGAGAAAAGGAGAAGGAGAAGTTCACTTGTGAGAAGGAGAGTGTTAGCTTTGCTTTGGTGTTTAAAGCAAGAGAAGCAGTTTCGTCACGTCTTGGTAGAATAGAGTTCCGACGTATCAAATCTTATCGAAAGGTAATGAGTTTTGGTAGGTCTGTTCTTAAGGCGTGTACGTTGATTCTCCTTTTTACAGAAGTGAATTCGGATTAATACTCAGTGAGTTATATGCAGTTTGGTGAGACGCGTTTTCTCTGTTGCGAACTGGGATCAGCGGAGTTTGTAAGTGCGATCGTGGTTTCATCGTTTCTCCGATCGGCACCAAATTTTGTGGGGAGCTTTGTGACGTCTAGATCTTGCTTTTCACCGTAGGGATTAAGAAGTTAACGGTTGGTTTATGTTTTAGGGCTTCGTTTCTGCGGCTGTAGTTTTTCTGGTGTTTCTGTCCTTTTGGTTCTTAGAGATTTTTGTTTGTGTGGTTTGTTGTAGGGCGTTGTTTGGCTGTTGCAGTCGCGAGGAGAGTTTTTCCTGGTTGTTTTTGTAGTTCAAATCACCTTGTTAAGGTGAGTGCGTGACCATGAGCTTATCTAAGCGATTGGGATTGAGTGACTTGTTGTGTGATGATTTGTAGGTGAAGTGGATGTTTAGTCCATTATAGAGTCTTTACAGGTTTTAAGTTTTTTTGGAATAAAACGAGCCGTTTTGGGATGCTGAAACACATTTAGAGATGTAGATTCATCTAGAAGTGTCAGATGTTTGGGATCATATGGACTATTTCAACCGTTAGATCTTTCTCAAATTTGGACACAGGACGGAGACGGATGTTAGCTTGCATTTTCAATTTACTTTGAGAAAATCTAACGGTTAATTTAAGAGTTATACGAGATTTACTGGAGACAAGTAATTCTGACGAGTAGTTGAAGCAGATGCAGAACTAAATGCTAAGAGTGTCAGACCGGTTGATCTGTATATGGACTGATCGATCCCTTACCTCGCATGCATTATCTGGCCCATGTTTGATCTGAAACACTATAGAACCGACCCAACTCGTCTCCTACTGTTTTTATACCCTAGGCTCGACTATTTAGCAGCTATCTTTCATAATTTCAGTTCTAAACATTGCTCTTTGCTTTCTAAATAATTTGGGGAAAATAATTCATCCTCTTGACACTTGGAGAAGATTTCTGAACCCTTTCTTATTATTTAAGCAAATTTATAATGTTTTCTTTCATATATATTTGCTTTTATTCAATTGCTATGTGTCAGTAGTTCTTCGATTGGGTTTTAGGAGTCTAAGTAGAATATTCAATAAATTTGTGGATTGATCTCTTCAATGGATTATATGGTTCTTCAGTTTACATGTTTTCAATGCTAGAATAGGATTGATCACCCTGTTTTAGAACTTAGGCTTTTATTTGTTTCAGAGATGTTCGACGAAATGAATGAATGAGTTTTAATTGAGCATTGTATTTCTAGCCTGCGAGAGTTGATGTTAGAATGGATTCTGAACGAAATGAACCTATTAGATAATGCGAAATTGACTAGGAAATTACAAATGGGAGTTTTGTAATTGAATAGTTGTGATTAATGTCTTGAGAGAGAATTAATCTGGAATTGTGTTCATATTTAAGAACTGTAACGCCCGTGTTCTGAAAATTAATAGGAGACTTGAATGTGTATAAGAATTAGGGTGGAGTCGGTTTAATTCCGGTTGATTTCCTAAACTGGTCGATTTGTTTAATTGAATCAAAGGAGATTTAATTAAAGTCGGTTTAGGTAAATTCTGGTTTAATCAGAATTAAACCAAAAACCCTAGTTTTATAAAGAACGCTTATTCTCTCTTTTGTTTTGTGGCTGTTGTTTCTGAGAGTTGAGTTGAGAAAAGGAGAAGGAGAAGTTCACTTGTGAGAAGGAGAGTGTTAGCTTTGCTTTGGTGTTTAAAGCAAGAGAAGCAGTTTCGTCACGTCTTGGTAGAATAGAGTTCCGACGTATCAAATCTTATCGAAAGGTAATGAGTTTTGGTAGGTCTGTTCTTAAGGCGTGTACGTTGATTCTCCTTTTTACAGAAGTGAATTCGGATTAATACTCAGTGAGTTATATGCAGTTTGGTGAGACGCGTTTTCTCTGTTGCGAACTGGGATCAGCGGAGTTTGTAAGTGCGATCGTGGTTTCATCGTTTCTCCGATCGGCACCAAATTTTGTGGGGAGCTTTGTGACGTCTAGATCTTGCTTTTCACCGTAGGGATTAAGAAGTTAACGGTTGGTTTATGTTTTAGGGCTTCGTTTCTGCGGCTGTAGTTTTTCTGGTGTTTCTGTCCTTTTGGTTCTTAGAGATTTTTGTTTGTGTGGTTTGTTGTAGGGCGTTGTTTGGCTGTTGCAGTCGCGAGGAGAGTTTTTCCTGGTTGTTTTTGTAGTTCAAATCACCTTGTTAAGGTGAGTGCGTGACCATGAGCTTATCTAAGCGATTGGGATTGAGTGACTTGTTGTGTGATGATTTGTAGGTGAAGTGGATGTTTAGTCCATTATAGAGTCTTTACAGGTTTTAAGTTTTTTTGGAATAAAACGAGCCGTTTTGGGATGCTGAAACACATTTAGAGATGTAGATTCATCTAGAAGTGTCAGATGTTTGGGATCATATGGACTATTTCAACCGTTAGATCTTTCTCAAATTTTGACACAGGACGGAGACGGATGTTAGCTTGCATTTTCAATTTACTTTGAGAAAATCTAACGGTTAATTTAAGAGTTATACGAGATTTACTGGAGACAAGTAATTCTGACGAGTAGTTGAAGCAGATGCAGAACTAAATGCTAAGAGTGTCAGACCGGTTGATCTGTATATGGACTGATCGATCCCTTACCTCGCATGCATTATCTGGCCCATGTTTGATCTGAAACACTATAGAACCGACCCAACTCGTCTCCTACTGTTTTTATACCCTAGGCTCGACTATTTAGCAGCTATCTTTCATAATTTCAGTTCTAAACATTGCTCTTTGCTTTCTAAATAATTTGGGGAAAATAATTCATCCTCTTGACACTTGGAGTAGATTTCTGAACCCTTTCTTATTATTTAAGCAAATTTATAATGTTTTCTTTCATATATATTTGCTTTTATTCAATTGCTATGTGTGAGTAGTTCTTCGATTGGGTTTTAGGAGTCTAAGTAGAATATTCAATAAATTTGTGGATTGATCTCTTCAATGGATTATATGGTTCTTCAGTTTACATGTTTTCAATGCTAGAATAGGATTGATCACCCTGTTTTAGAACTTAGGCTTTTATCTGTTTCAGAGATGTTCGACGAAATGAATGAATGAGTTTTAATTGAGCATTGTATTTCTAGCCTGCGAGAGTTGATGTTAGAATGGATTCTGAACGAAATGAACCTATTAGATAATGCGAAATTGACTAGGAAATTACAAATGGGAGTTTTGTAATTGAATAGTTGTGATTAATGTCTTGAGAGAGAATTAATCTGGAATTGTGTTCATATTTAAGAACTGTAACGCCCGTGTTCTGAAAATTAATAGGAGACTTGAATGTGTATAAGAATTAGGGTGGAGTCGGTTTAATTCCGGTTGATTTCCTAAACTGGTCGATTTGTTTAATTGAATCAAAGGAGATTTAATTAAAGTCGGTTTAGGTAAATTCTGGTTTAATCAGAATTAAACCAAAAACCCTAGTTTTATAAAGAACGCTTATTCTCTCTTTTGTTTTGTGGCTGTTGTTTCTGAGAGTTGAGTTGAGAAAAGGAGAAGGAGAAGTTCACTTGTGAGAAGGAGAGTGTTAGCTTTGCTTTGGTGTTTAAAGCAAGAGAAGCAGTTTCGTCACGTCTTGGTAGAATAGAGTTCCGACGTATCAAATCTTATCGAAAGGTAATGAATTTTGGTAGGTTTGTTCTTAAGGCGTGTACGTTGATTCTCCTTTTTACAGAAGTGAATTCGGATTAATACTCAGTGAGTTATATGCAGTTTGGTGAGACGCGTTTTCTCTGTTGCGAACTGGGATCAGCGGAGTTTGTAAGTGCGATCGTGGTTTCATCGTTTCTCCGATCGGCACCAAATTTTGTGGGGAGCTTTGTGACGTCTAGATCTTGCTTTTCACCGTAGGGATTAAGAAGTTAACGGTTGGTTTATGTTTTAGGGCTTCGTTTCTGCGGCTGTAGTTTTTCTGGTGTTTCTGTCCTTTTGGTTCTTAGAGATTTTTGTTTGTGTGGTTTGTTGTAGGGCGTTGTTTGGCTGTTGCAGTCGCGAGGAGAGTTTTTCCTGGTTGTTTTTGTAGTTCAAATCACCTTGTTAAGGTGAGTGCGTGACCATGAGCTTATCTAAGCGATTGGGATTGAGTGACTTGTTGTGTGATGATTTGTAGGTGAAGTGGATGTTTAGTCCATTATAGAGTCTTTACAGGTTTTAAGTTTTTTTGGAATAAAACGAGCCGTTTTGGGATGCTGAAACACATTTAGAGATGTAGATTCATCTAGAAGTGTCAGATGTTTGGGATCATATGGACTATTTCAACCGTTAGATCTTTCTCAAATTTTGACACAGGACGGAGACGGATGTTAGCTTGCATTTTCAATTTACTTTGAGAAAATCTAACGGTTAATTTAAGAGTTATACGAGATTTACTGGAGACAAGTAATTCTGACGAGTAGTTGAAGCAGATGCAGAACTAAATGCTAAGAGTGTCAGACCGGTTGATCTGTATATGGACTGATCGATCCCTTACCTCGCATGCATTATCTGGCCCATGTTTGATCTGAAACACTATAGAACCGACCCAACTCGTCTCCTACTGTTTTTATACCCTAGGCTCGACTATTTAGCAGCTATCTTTCATAATTTCAGTTCTAAACATTGCTCTTTGCTTTCTAAATAATTTGGGGAAAATAATTCATCCTCTTGACACTTGGAGAAGATTTCTGAACCCTTTCTTATTATTTAAGCAAATTTATAATGTTTTCTTTCATATATATTTGCTTTTATTCAATTGCTATGTGTCAGTAGTTCTTCGATTGGGTTTTAGGAGTCTAAGTAGAATATTCAATAAATTTGTGGATTGATCTCTTCAATGGATTATATGGTTCTTCAGTTTACATGTTTTCATTGCTAGAATAGGATTTTGATCACCCTGTTTTAGAACTTAGGCTTTTATTTGTTTTAGAGATGTTCGACGAAATGAATGAATGAGTTTTAATTGAGCATTGTATTTCTAGCCTGCGAGAGTTGATGTTAGAATGGATTCTGAACGAAATGAACCTATTAGATAATGCGAAATTGACTAGGAAATTACAAATGGGAGTTTTGTAATTGAATAGTTGTGATTAATGTCTTGAGAGAGAATTAATCTGGAATTGTGTTCATATTTAAGAACTGTAACGCCCGTGTTCTGAAAATTAATAGGAGACTTGAATGTGTATAAGAATTAGGGTGGAGTCGGTTTAATTCCGGTTGATTTCCTAAACTGGTCGATTTGTTTAATTGAATCAAAGGAGATTTAATTAAAGTCGGTTTAGGTAAATTCTGGTTTAATCAGAATTAAACCAAAAACCCTAGTTTTATAAAGAACGCTTATTCTCTCTTTTGTTTTGTGGCTGTTGTTTCTGAGAGTTGAGTTGAGAAAAGGAGAAGGAGAAGTTCACTTGTGAGAAGGAGAGTGTTAGCTTTGCTTTGGTGTTTAAAGCAAGAGAAGCAGTTTCGTCACGTCTTGGTAGAATAGAGTTCCGACGTATCAAATCTTATCGAAAGGTAATGAGTTTTGGTAGGTCTGTTCTTAAGGCGTGTACGTTGATTCTCCTTTTTACAGAAGTGAATTCGGATTAATACTCAGTGAGTTATATGCAGTTTGGTGAGACGCGTTTTCTCTGTTGCGAACTGGGATCAGCGGAGTTTGTAAGTGCGATCGTGGTTTCATCGTTTCTCCGATCGGCACCAAATTTTGTGGGGAGCTTTGTGACGTCTAGATCTTGCTTTTCACCGTAGGGATTAAGAAGTTAACGGTTGGTTTATGTTTTAGGGCTTCGTTTCTGCGGCTGTAGTTTTTCTGGTGTTTCTGTCCTTTTGGTTCTTAGAGATTTTTGTTTGTGTGGTTTGTTGTAGGGCGTTGTTTGGCTGTTGCAGTCGCGAGGAGAGTTTTTCCTGGTTGTTTTTGTAGTTCAAATCACCTTGTTAAGGTGAGTGCGTGACCATGAGCTTATCTAAGCGATTGGGATTGAGTGACTTGTTGTGTGATGATTTGTAGGTGAAGTGGATGTTTAGTCCATTATAGAGTCTTTACAGGTTTTAAGTTTTTTTGGAATAAAACGAGCCGTTTTGGGATGCTGAAACACATTTAGAGATGTAGATTCATCTAGAAGTGTCAGATGTTTGGGATCATATGGACTATTTCAACCGTTAGATCTTTCTCAAATTTTGACACAGGACGGAGACGGATGTTAGCTTGCATTTTCAATTTACTTTGAGAAAATCTAACGGTTAATTTAAGAGTTATACGAGATTTACTGGAGACAAGTAATTCTGACGAGTAGTTGAAGCAGATGCAGAACTAAATGCTAAGAGTGTCAGACCGGTTGATCTGTATATGGACTGATCGATCCCTTACCTCGCATGCATTATCTGGCCCATGTTTGATCTGAAACACTATAGAACCGACCCAACTCGTCTCCTACTGTTTTTATACCCTAGGCTCGACTATTTAGCAGCTATCTTTCATAATTTCAGTTCTAAACATTGCTCTTTGCTTTCTAAATAATTTGGGGAAAATAATTCATCCTCTTGACACTTGGAGTAGATTTCTGAACCCTTTCTTATTATTTAAGCAAATTTATAATGTTTTCTTTCATATATATTTGCTTTTATTCAATTGCTATGTGTGAGTAGTTCTTCGATTGGGTTTTAGGAGTCTAAGTAGAATATTCAATAAATTTGTGGATTGATCTCTTCAATGGATTATATGGTTCTTCAGTTTACATGTTTTCAATGCTAGAATAGGATTGATCACCCTGTTTTAGAACTTAGGCTTTTATTTGTTTCAGAGATGTTCGACGAAATGAATGAATGAGTTTTAATTGAGCATTGTATTTCTAGCCTGCGAGAGTTGATGTTAGAATGGATTCTGAACGAAATGAACCTATTAGATAATGCGAAATTGACTAGGAAATTACAAATGGGAGTTTTGTAATTGAATAGTTGTGATTAATGTCTTGAGAGAGAATTAATCTGGAATTGTGTTCATATTTAAGAACTGTAACGCCCGTGTTCTGAAAATTAATAGGAGACTTGAATGTGTATAAGAATTAGGGTGGAGTCGGTTTAATTCCGGTTGATTTCCTAAACTGGTCGATTTGTTTAATTGAATCAAAGGAGATTTAATTAAAGTCGGTTTAGGTAAATTCTGGTTTAATCAGAATTAAACCAAAAACCCTAGTTTTATAAAGAACGCTTATTCTCTCTTTTGTTTTGTGGCTGTTGTTTCTGAGAGTTGAGTTGAGAAAAGGAGAAGGAGAAGTTCACTTGTGAGAAGGAGAGTGTTAGCTTTGCTTTGGTGTTTAAAGCAAGAGAAGCAGTTTCGTCACGTCTTGGTAGAATAGAGTTCCGACGTATCAAATCTTATCGAAAGGTAATGAGTTTTGGTAGGTCTGTTCTTAAGGCATGTACGTTGATTCTCCTTTTTACAGAAGTGAATTCGGATTAATACTCAGTGAGTTATATGCAGTTTGGTGAGACGCGTTTTCTCTGTTGCGAACTGGGATCAGCGGAGTTTGTAAGTGCGATCGTGGTTTCATCGTTTCTCCGATCGGCACCAAATTTTGTGGGGAGCTTTGTGACGTCTAGATCTTGCTTTTCACCGTAGGGATTAAGAAGTTAACGGTTGGTTTATGTTTTAGGCCTTCGTTTCTGCGGCTGTAGTTTTTCTGGTGTTTCTGTCCTTTTGGTTCTTAGAGATTTTTGTTTGTGTGGTTTGTTGTAGGGCGTTGTTTGGCTGTTGCAGTCGCGAGGAGAGTTTTTTCTGGTTGTTTTTGTAGTTCAAATCACCTTGTTAAGGTGAGTGCGTGACCATGAGCTTATCTAAGCGATTGGGATTGAGTGACTTGTTGTGTGATGATTTGTAGGTGAAGTGGATGTTTAGTCCATTATAGACTCTTTACAGGTTTTAAGTTTTTTTGGAATAAAACGAGCCGTTTTGGGATGCTGAAACACATTTAGAGATGTAGATTCATCTAGAAGTGTCAGATGTTTGGGATCATATGGACTATTTCAACCGTTAGATCTTTCTCAAATTTTGACACAGGACGGAGACGGATGTTAGCTTGCATTTTCAATTTACTTTGAGAAAATCTAACGGTTAATTTAAGAGTTATACGAGATTTACTGGAGACAAGTAATTCTGACGAGTAGTTGAAGCAGATGCAGAACTAAATGCTAAGAGTGTCAGACCGGTTGATCTGTATATGGACTGATCGATCCCTTACCTCGCATGCATTATCTGGCCCATGTTTGATCTGAAACACTATAGAACCGACCCAACTCGTCTCCTACTGTTTTTATACCCTAGGCTCGACTATTTAGCAGCTATCTTTCATAATTTCAGTTCTAAACATTGCTCTTTGCTTTCTAAATAATTTGGGGAAAATAATTCATCCTCTTGACACTTGGAGTAGATTTCTGAACCCTTTCTTATTATTTAAGCAAATTTATAATGTTTTCTTTCATATATATTTGCTTTTATTCAATTGCTATGTGTCAGTAGTTCTTCGATTGGGTTTTAGGAGTCTAAGTAGAATATTCAATAAATTTGTGGATTGATCTCTTCAATGGATTATATGGTTCTTCAGTTTACATGTTTTCAATGCTAGAATAGGATTGATCACCCTGTTTTAGAACTTAGGCTTTTATTTGTTCAGAGATGTTCGACGAAATGAATGAATGAGTTTTAATTGAGCATTGTATTTCTAGCCTGCGAGAGTTGATGTTAGAATGGATTCTGAACGAAATGAACCTATTAGATAATGCGAAATTGACTAGGAAATTACAAATGGGAGTTTTGTAATTGAATAGTTGTGATTAATGTCTTGAGAGAGAATTAATCTGGAATTGTGTTCATATTTAAGAACTGTAACGCCCGTGTTCTGAAAATTAATAGGAGACTTGAATGTGTATAAGAATTAGGGTGGAGTCGGTTTAATTCCGGTTGATTTCCTAAACTGGTCGATTTGTTTAATTGAATCAAAGGAGATTTAATTAAAGTCGGTTTAGGTAAATTCTGGTTTAATCAGAATTAAACCAAAAACCCTAGTTTTATAAAGAACGCTTATTCTCTCTTTTGTTTTGTGGCTGTTGTTTCTGAGAGTTGAGTTGAGAAAAGGAGAAGGAGAAGTTCACTTGTGAGAAGGAGAGTGTTAGCTTTGCTTTGGTGTTTAAAGCAAGAGAAGCAGTTTCGTCACGTCTTGGTAGAATAGAGTTCCGACGTATCAAATCTTATCGAAAGGTAATGAATTTTGGTAGGTTTGTTCTTAAGGCGTGTACGTTGATTCTCCTTTTTACAGAAGTGAATTCGGATTAATACTCAGTGAGTTATATGCAGTTTGGTGAGACGCGTTTTCTCTGTTGCGAACTGGGATCAGCGGAGTTTGTAAGTGCGATCGTGGTTTCATCGTTTCTCCGATCGGCACCAAATTTTGTGGGGAGCTTTGTGACGTCTAGATCTTGCTTTTCACCGTAGGGATTAAGAAGTTAACGGTTGGTTTATGTTTTAGGGCTTCGTTTCTGCGGCTGTAGTTTTTCTGGTGTTTCTGTCCTTTTGGTTCTTAGAGATTTTTGTTTGTGTGGTTTGTTGTAGGGCGTTGTTTGGCTGTTGCAGTCGCGAGGAGAGTTTTTCCTGGTTGTTTTTTGTAGTTCAAATCACCTTGTTAAGGTGAGTGCGTGACCATGAGCTTATCTAAGCGATTGGGATTGAGTGACTTGTTGTGTGATGATTTGTAGGTGAAGTGGATGTTTAGTCCATTATAGAGTCTTTACAGGTTTTAAGTTTTTTTGGAATAAAACGAGCCGTTTTGGGATGCTGAAACACATTTAGAGATGTAGATTCATCTAGAAGTGTCAGATGTTTGGGATCATATGGACTATTTCAACCGTTAGATCTTTCTCAAATTTTGACACAGGACGGAGACGGATGTTAGCTTGCATTTTCAATTTACTTTGAGAAAATCTAACGGTTAATTTAAGAGTTATACGAGATTTACTGGAGACAAGTAATTCTGACGAGTAGTTGAAGCAGATGCAGAACTAAATGCTAAGAGTGTCAGACCGGTTGATCTGTATATGGACTGATCGATCCCTTACCTCGCATGCATTATCTGGCCCATGTTTGATCTGAAACACTATAGAACCGACCCAACTCGTCTCCTACTGTTTTTATACCCTAGGCTCGACTATTTAGCAGCTATCTTTCATAATTTCAGTTCTAAACATTGCTTTTTGCTTTCTAAATAATTTGGGGAAAATAATTCATCCTCTTGACACTTGGAGAAGATTTCTGAACCCTTTCTTATTATTTAAGCAAATTTATAATGTTTTCTTTCATATATATTTGCTTTTATTCAATTGCTATGTGTCAGTAGTTCTTCGATTGGGTTTTAGGAGTCTAAGTAGAATATTCAATAAATTTGTGGATTGATCTCTTCAATGGATTATATGGTTCTTCAGTTTACATGTTTTCATTGCTAGAATAGGATTTTGATCACCCTGTTTTAGAACTTAGGCTTTTATTTGTTTTAGAGATGTTCGACGAAATGAATGAATGAGTTTTAATTGAGCATTGTATTTCTAGCCTGCGAGAGTTGATGTTAGAATGGATTCTGAACGAAATGAACCTATTAGATAATGCGAAATTGACTAGGAAATTACAAATGGGAGTTTTGTAATTGAATAGTTGTGATTAATGTCTTGAGAGAGAATTAATCTGGAATTGTGTTCATATTTAAGAACTGTAACGCCCGTGTTCTGAAAATTAATAGGAGACTTGAATGTGTATAAGAATTAGGGTGGAGTCGGTTTAATTCCGGTTGATTTCCTAAACTGGTCGATTTGTTTAATTGAATCAAAGGAGATTTAATTAAAGTCGGTTTAGGTAAATTCTGGTTTAATCAGAATTAAACCAAAAACCCTAGTTTTATAAAGAACGCTTATTCTCTCTTTTGTTTTGTGGCTGTTGTTTCTGAGAGTTGAGTTGAGAAAAGGAGAAGGAGAAGTTCACTTGTGAGAAGGAGAGTGTTAGCTTTGCTTTGGTGTTTAAAGCAAGAGAAGCAGTTTCGTCACGTCTTGGTAGAATAGAGTTCCGACGTATCAAATCTTATCGAAAGGTAATGAATTTTGGTAGGTTTGTTCTTAAGGCGTGTACGTTGATTCTCCTTTTTACAGAAGTGAATTCGGATTAATACTCAGTGAGTTATATGCAGTTTGGTGAGACGCGTTTTCTCTGTTGCGAACTGGGATCAGCGGAGTTTGTAAGTGCGATCGTGGTTTCATCGTTTCTCCGATCGGCACCAAATTTTGTGGGGAGCTTTGTGACGTCTAGATCTTGCTTTTCACCGTAGGGATTAAGAAGTTAACGGTTGGTTTATGTTTTAGGGCTTCGTTTCTGCGGCTGTAGTTTTTCTGGTGTTTCTGTCCTTTTGGTTCTTAGAGATTTTTGTTTGTGTGGTTTGTTGTAGGGCGTTGTTTGGCTGTTGCAGTCGCGAGGAGAGTTTTTCCTGGTTGTTTTTTGTAGTTCAAATCACCTTGTTAAGGTGAGTGCGTGACCATGAGCTTATCTAAGCGATTGGGATTGAGTGACTTGTTGTGTGATGATTTGTAGGTGAAGTGGATGTTTAGTCCATTATAGAGTCTTTACAGGTTTTAAGTTTTTTTGGAATAAAACGAGCCGTTTTGGGATGCTGAAACACATTTAGAGATGTAGATTCATCTAGAAGTGTCAGATGTTTGGGATCATATGGACTATTTCAACCGTTAGATCTTTCTCAAATTTTGACACAGGACGGAGACGGATGTTAGCTTGCATTTTCAATTTACTTTGAGAAAATCTAACGGTTAATTTAAGAGTTATACGAGATTTACTGGAGACAAGTAATTCTGACGAGTAGTTGAAGCAGATGCAGAACTAAATGCTAAGAGTGTCAGACCGGTTGATCTGTATATGGACTGATCGATCCCTTACCTCGCATGCATTATCTGGCCCATGTTTGATCTGAAACACTATAGAACCGACCCAACTCGTCTCCTACTGTTTTTATACCCTAGGCTCGACTATTTAGCAGCTATCTTTCATAATTTCAGTTCTAAACATTGCTCTTTGCTTTCTAAATAATTTGGGGAAAATAATTCATCCTCTTGACACTTGGAGAAGATTTCTGAACCCTTTCTTATTATTTAAGCAAATTTATAATGTTTTCTTTCATATATATTTGCTTTTATTCAATTGCTATGTGTCAGTAGTTCTTCGATTGGGTTTTAGGAGTCTAAGTAGAATATTCAATAAATTTGTGGATTGATCTCTTCAATGGATTATATGGTTCTTCAGTTTACATGTTTTCATTGCTAGAATAGGATTTTGATCACCCTGTTTTAGAACTTAGGCTTTTATTTGTTTTAGAGATGTTCGACGAAATGAATGAATGAGTTTTAATTGAGCATTGTATTTCTAGCCTGCGAGAGTTGATGTTAGAATGGATTCTGAACGAAATGAACCTATTAGATAATGCGAAATTGACTAGGAAATTACAAATGGGAGTTTTGTAATTGAATAGTTGTGATTAATGTCTTGAGAGAGAATTAATCTGGAATTGTGTTCATATTTAAGAACTGTAACGCCCGTGTTCTGAAAATTAATAGGAGACTTGAATGTGTATAAGAATTAGGGTGGAGTCGGTTTAATTCCGGTTGATTTCCTAAACTGGTCGATTTGTTTAATTGAATCAAAGGAGATTTAATTAAAGTCGGTTTAGGTAAATTCTGGTTTAATCAGAATTAAACCAAAAACCCTAGTTTTATAAAGAACGCTTATTCTCTCTTTTGTTTTGTGGCTGTTGTTTCTGAGAGTTGAGTTGAGAAAAGGAGAAGGAGAAGTTCACTTGTGAGAAGGAGAGTGTTAGCTTTGCTTTGGTGTTTAAAGCAAGAGAAGCAGTTTCGTCACGTCTTGGTAGAATAGAGTTCCGACGTATCAAATCTTATCGAAAGGTAATGAGTTTTGGTAGGTCTGTTCTTAAGGCGTGTACGTTGATTCTCCTTTTTACAGAAGTGAATTCGGATTAATACTCAGTGAGTTATATGCAGTTTGGTGAGACGCGTTTTCTCTGTTGCGAACTGGGATCAGCGGAGTTTGTAAGTGCGATCGTGGTTTCATCGTTTCTCCGATCGGCACCAAATTTTGTGGGGAGCTTTGTGACGTCTAGATCTTGCTTTTCACCGTAGGGATTAAGAAGTTAACGGTTGGTTTATGTTTTAGGGCTTCGTTTCTGCGGCTGTAGTTTTTCTGGTGTTTCTGTCCTTTTGGTTCTTAGAGATTTTTGTTTGTGTGGTTTGTTGTAGGGCGTTGTTTGGCTGTTGCAGTCGCGAGGAGAGTTTTTCCTGGTTGTTTTTGTAGTTCAAATCACCTTGTTAAGGTGAGTGCGTGACCATGAGCTTATCTAAGCGATTGGGATTGAGTGACTTGTTGTGTGATGATTTGTAGGTGAAGTGGATGTTTAGTCCATTATAGAGTCTTTACAGGTTTTAAGTTTTTTTGGAATAAAACGAGCCGTTTTGGGATGCTGAAACACATTTAGAGATGTAGATTCATCTAGAAGTGTCAGATGTTTGGGATCATATGGACTATTTCAACCGTTAGATCTTTCTCAAATTTTGACACAGGACGGAGACGGATGTTAGCTTGCATTTTCAATTTACTTTGAGAAAATCTAACGGTTAATTTAAGAGTTATACGAGATTTACTGGAGACAAGTAATTCTGACGAGTAGTTGAAGCAGATGCAGAACTAAATGCTAAGAGTGTCAGACCGGTTGATCTGTATATGGACTGATCGATCCCTTACCTCGCATGCATTATCTGGCCCATGTTTGATCTGAAACACTATAGAACCGACCCAACTCGTCTCCTACTGTTTTTATACCCTAGGCTCGACTATTTAGCAGCTATCTTTCATAATTTCAGTTCTAAACATTGCTCTTTGCTTTCTAAATAATTTGGGGAAAATAATTCATCCTCTTGACACTTGGAGAAGATTTCTGAACCCTTTCTTATTATTTAAGCAAATTTATAATGTTTTCTTTCATATATATTTGCTTTTATTCAATTGCTATGTGTCAGTAGTTCTTCGATTGGGTTTTAGGAGTCTAAGTAGAATATTCAATAAATTTGTGGATTGATCTCTTCAATGGATTATATGGTTCTTCAGTTTACATGTTTTCATTGCTAGAATAGGATTTTGATCACCCTGTTTTAGAACTTAGGCTTTTATTTGTTTTAGAGATGTTCGACGAAATGAATGAATGAGTTTTAATTGAGCATTGTATTTCTAGCCTGCGAGAGTTGATGTTAGAATGGATTCTGAACGAAATGAACCTATTAGATAATGCGAAATTGACTAGGAAATTACAAATGGGAGTTTTGTAATTGAATAGTTGTGATTAATGTCTTGAGAGAGAATTAATCTGGAATTGTGTTCATATTTAAGAACTGTAACGCCCGTGTTCTGAAAATTAATAGGAGACTTGAATGTGTATAAGAATTAGGGTGGAGTCGGTTTAATTCCGGTTGATTTCCTAAACTGGTCGATTTGTTTAATTGAATCAAAGGAGATTTAATTAAAGTCGGTTTAGGTAAATTCTGGTTTAATCAGAATTAAACCAAAAACCCTAGTTTTATAAAGAACGCTTATTCTCTCTTTTGTTTTGTGGCTGTTGTTTCTGAGAGTTGAGTTGAGAAAAGGAGAAGGAGAAGTTCACTTGTGAGAAGGAGAGTGTTAGCTTTGCTTTGGTGTTTAAAGCAAGAGAAGCAGTTTCGTCACGTCTTGGTAGAATAGAGTTCCGACGTATCAAATCTTATCGAAAGGTAATGAGTTTTGGTAGGTCTGTTCTTAAGGCGTGTACGTTGATTCTCCTTTTTACAGAAGTGAATTCGGATTAATACTCAGTGAGTTATATGCAGTTTGGTGAGACGCGTTTTCTCTGTTGCGAACTGGGATCAGCGGAGTTTGTAAGTGCGATCGTGGTTTCATCGTTTCTCCGATCGGCACCAAATTTTGTGGGGAGCTTTGTGACGTCTAGATCTTGCTTTTCACCGTAGGGATTAAGAAGTTAACGGTTGGTTTATGTTTTAGGGCTTCGTTTCTGCGGCTGTAGTTTTTCTGGTGTTTCTGTCCTTTTGGTTCTTAGAGATTTTTGTTTGTGTGGTTTGTTGTAGGGCGTTGTTTGGCTGTTGCAGTCGCGAGGAGAGTTTTTCCTGGTTGTTTTTGTAGTTCAAATCACCTTGTTAAGGTGAGTGCGTGACCATGAGCTTATCTAAGCGATTGGGATTGAGTGACTTGTTGTGTGATGATTTGTAGGTGAAGTGGATGTTTAGTCCATTATAGAGTCTTTACAGGTTTTAAGTTTTTTTGGAATAAAACGAGCCGTTTTGGGATGCTGAAACACATTTAGAGATGTAGATTCATCTAGAAGTGTCAGATGTTTGGGATCATATGGACTATTTCAACCGTTAGATCTTTCTCAAATTTTGACACAGGACGGAGACGGATGTTAGCTTGCATTTTCAATTTACTTTGAGAAAATCTAACGGTTAATTTAAGAGTTATACGAGATTTACTGGAGACAAGTAATTCTGACGAGTAGTTGAAGCAGATGCAGAACTAAATGCTAAGAGTGTCAGACCGGTTGATCTGTATATGGACTGATCGATCCCTTACCTCGCATGCATTATCTGGCCCATGTTTGATCTGAAACACTATAGAACCGACCCAACTCGTCTCCTACTGTTTTTATACCCTAGGCTCGACTATTTAGCAGCTATCTTTCATAATTTCAGTTCTAAACATTGCTCTTTGCTTTCTAAATAATTTGGGGAAAATAATTCATCCTCTTGACACTTGGAGAAGATTTCTGAACCCTTTCTTATTATTTAAGCAAATTTATAATGTTTTCTTTCATATATATTTGCTTTTATTCAATTGCTATGTGTCAGTAGTTCTTCGATTGGGTTTTAGGAGTCTAAGTAGAATATTCAATAAATTTGTGGATTGATCTCTTCAATGGATTATATGGTTCTTCAGTTTACATGTTTTCATTGCTAGAATAGGATTTTGATCACCCTGTTTTAGAACTTAGGCTTTTATTTGTTTTAGAGATGTTCGACGAAATGAATGAATGAGTTTTAATTGAGCATTGTATTTCTAGCCTGCGAGAGTTGATGTTAGAATGGATTCTGAACGAAATGAACCTATTAGATAATGCGAAATTGACTAGGAAATTACAAATGGGAGTTTTGTAATTGAATAGTTGTGATTAATGTCTTGAGAGAGAATTAATCTGGAATTGTGTTCATATTTAAGAACTGTAACGCCCGTGTTCTGAAAATTAATAGGAGACTTGAATGTGTATAAGAATTAGGGTGGAGTCGGTTTAATTCCGGTTGATTTCCTAAACTGGTCGATTTGTTTAATTGAATCAAAGGAGATTTAATTAAAGTCGGTTTAGGTAAATTCTGGTTTAATCAGAATTAAACCAAAAACCCTAGTTTTATAAAGAACGCTTATTCTCTCTTTTGTTTTGTGGCTGTTGTTTCTGAGAGTTGAGTTGAGAAAAGGAGAAGGAGAAGTTCACTTGTGAGAAGGAGAGTGTTAGCTTTGCTTTGGTGTTTAAAGCAAGAGAAGCAGTTTCGTCACGTCTTGGTAGAATAGAGTTCCGACGTATCAACTCTTATCGAAAGGTAATGAATTTTGGTAGGTTTGTTCTTAAGGCGTGTACGTTGATTCTCCTTTTTACAGAAGTGAATTCGGATTAATACTCAGTGAGTTATATGCAGTTTGGTGAGACGCGTTTTCTCTGTTGCGAACTGGGATCAGCGGAGTTTGTAAGTGCGATCGTGGTTTCATCGTTTCTCCGATCGGCACCAAATTTTGTGGGGAGCTTTGTGACGTCTAGATCTTGCTTTTCACCGTAGGGATTAAGAAGTTAACGGTTGGTTTATGTTTTAGGGCTTCGTTTCTGCGGTTGTAGTTTTTCTGGTGTTTCTGTCCTTTTGGTTCTTAGAGATTTTTGTTTGTGTGGTTTGTTGTAGGGCGTTGTTTGGCTGTTGCAGTCGCGAGGAGAGTTTTTCCTGGTTGTTTTTGTAGTTCAAATCACCTTGTTAAGGTGAGTGCGTGACCATGAGCTTATCTAAGCGATTGGGATTGAGTGACTTGTTGTGTGATGATTTGTAGGTGAAGTGGATGTTTAGTCCATTATAGAGTCTTTACAGGTTTTAAGTTTTTTTGGAATAAACGAGCCGTTTTAGGATGCTGAAACACATTTAGAGATGTAGATTCATCTAGAAGTGTCAGATGTTTGGGATCATATGGACTATTTCAACCGTTAGATCTTTCTCAAATTTTGACACAGGACGGAGACGGATGTTAGCTTGCATTTTCAATTTACTTTGAGAAAATCTAACGGTTAATTTAAGAGTTATACGAGATTTACTGGAGACAAGTAATTCTGACGAGTAGTTGAAGCAGATGCAGAACTAAATGCTAAGAGTGTCAGACCGGTTGATCTGTATATGGACTGATCGATCCCTTACCTCGCATGCATTATCTGGCCCATGTTTGATCTGAAACACTATAGAACCGACCCAACTCGTCTCCTACTGTTTTTATACCCTAGGCTCGACTATTTAGCAGCTATCTTTCATAATTTCAGTTCTAAACATTGCTCTTTGCTTTCTAAATAATTTGGGGAAAATAATTCATCCTCTTGACACTTGGAGAAGATTTCTGAACCCTTTCTTATTATTTAAGCAAATTTATAATGTTTTCTTTCATATATATTTGCTTTTATTCAATTGCTATGTGTCAGTAGTTCTTCGATTGGGTTTTAGGAGTCTAAGTAGAATATTCAATAAATTTGTGGATTGATCTCTTCAATGGATTATATGGTTCTTCAGTTTACATGTTTTCATTGCTAGAATAGGATTTTGATCACCCTGTTTTAGAACTTAGGCTTTTATTTGTTTTAGAGATGTTCGACGAAATGAATGAATGAGTTTTAATTGAGCATTGTATTTCTAGCCTGCGAGAGTTGATGTTAGAATGGATTCTGAACGAAATGAACCTATTAGATAATGCGAAATTGACTAGGAAATTACAAATGGGAGTTTTGTAATTGAATAGTTGTGATTAATGTCTTGAGAGAGAATTAATCTGGAATTGTGTTCATATTTAAGAACTGTAACGCCCGTGTTCTGAAAATTAATAGGAGACTTGAATGTGTATAAGAATTAGGGTGGAGTCGGTTTAATTCCGGTTGATTTCCTAAACTGGTCGATTTGTTTAATTGAATCAAAGGAGATTTAATTAAAGTCGGTTTAGGTAAATTCTGGTTTAATCAGAATTAAACCAAAAACCCTAGTTTTATAAAGAACGCTTATTCTCTCTTTTGTTTTGTGGCTGTTGTTTCTGAGAGTTGAGTTGAGAAAAGGAGAAGGAGAAGTTCACTTGTGAGAAGGAGAGTGTTAGCTTTGCTTTGGTGTTTAAAGCAAGAGAAGCAGTTTCGTCACGTCTTGGTAGAATAGAGTTCCGACGTATCAACTCTTATTGAAAGGTAATGAATTTTGGTAGGTTTGTTCTTAAGGCGTGTACGTTGATTCTCCTTTTTACAGAAGTGAATTCGGATTAATACTCAGTGAGTTATATGCAGTTTGGTGAGACGCGTTTTCTCTGTTGCGAACTGGGATCAGCGGAGTTTGTAAGTGCGATCGTGGTTTCATCGTTTCTCCGATCGGCACCAAATTTTGTGGGGAGCTTTGTGACGTCTAGATCTTGCTTTTCACCGTAGGGATTAAGAAGTTAACAGTTGGTTTATGTTTTAGGGCTTCGTTTCTGCGGCTGTAGTTTTTCTGGTGTTTCTGTCCTTTTGGTTCTTAGAGATTTTTGTTTGTGTGGTTTGTTGTAGGGCGTTGTTTGGCTGTTGCAGTCGTGAGGAGAGTTTTTCCTGGTTGTTTTTGTAGTTCAAATCACCTTGTTAAGGTGAGTGCGTGACCATGAGCTTATCTAAGCGATTGGGATTGAGTGACTTGTTGTGTGATGATTTGTAGGTGAAGTGGATGTTTAGTCCATTATAGAGTCTTTACAGGTTTTAAGTTTTTTTGGAATAAAACGAGCCGTTTTGGGATGCTGAAACACATTTAGAGATGTAGATTCATCTAGAAGTGTCAGATGTTTGGGATCATATGGACTATTTCAACCGTTAGATCTTTCTCAAATTTTGACACAGGATGGAGACGGATGTTAGCTTGCATTTTCAATTTACTTTGAGAAAATCTAACGGTTAATTTAAGAGTTATACGAGATTTACTGGAGACAAGTAATTCTGACGAGTAGTTGAAGCAGATGCAGAACTAAATGCTAAGAGTGTCAGACCGGTTGATCTGTATATGGACTGATCGATCCCTTACCTCGCATGCATTATCTGGCCCATGTTTGATCTGAAACACTATAGAACCGACCCAACTCGTCTCCTACTGTTTTTATACCCTAGGCTCGACTATTTAGCAGCTATCTTTCATAATTTCAGTTCTAAACATTGCTCTTTGCTTTCTAAATAATTTGGGGAAAATAATTCATCCTCTTGACACTTGGAGAAGATTTCTGAACCCTTTCTTATTATTTAAGCAAATTTATAATGTTTTCTTTCATATATATTTGCTTTTATTCAATTGCTATGTGTCAGTAGTTCTTCGATTGGGTTTTAGGAGTCTAAGTAGAATATTCAATAAATTTGTGGATTGACCTCTTCAATGGATTATATGGTTCTTCAGTTTACATGTTTTCATTGCTAGAATAGGATTTTGATCACCCTGTTTTAGAACTTAGGCTTTTATTTGTTTTAGAGATGTTCGACGAAATGAATGAATGAGTTTTAATTGAGCATTGTATTTCTAGCCTGCGAGAGTTGATGTTAGAATGGATTCTGAACGAAATGAACCTATTAGATAATGCGAAATTGACTAGGAAATTACAAATGGGAGTTTTGTAATTGAATAGTTGTGATTAATGTCTTGAGAGAGAATTAATCTGGAATTGTGTTCATATTTAAGAACTGTAACGCCCGTGTTCTGAAAATTAATAGGAGACTTGAATGTGTATAAGAATTAGGGTGGAGTCGGTTTAATTCCGGTTGATTTCCTAAACTGGTCGATTTGTTTAATTGAATCAAAGGAGATTTAATTAAAGTCGGTTTAGGTAAATTCTGATTTAATCAGAATTAAACAAAAAACCCTAGTTTTATAAAGAACGCTTATTCTCTCTTTTGTTTTGTGGCTGTTGTTTCTGAGAGTTGAGTTGAGAAAAGGAGAAGGAGAAGTTCACTTGTGAGAAGGAGAGTGTTAGCTTTGCTTTGGTGTTTAAAGCAAGAGAAGCAGTTTCGTCACGTCTTGGTAGAATAGAGTTCCGACGTATCAAATCTTATCGAAAGGTAATGAGTTTTGGTAGGTCTGTTCGTAAGGCGTGTACGTTGATTCTCCTTTTTACAGAAGTGAATTCGGATTAATACTCAGTGAGTTATATGCAGTTTGGTGAGACGCGTTTTCTCTGTTGCGAACTGGGATCAGCGGAGTTTGTAAGTGCGATCGTGGTTTCATCGTTTCTCCGATCGGCACCAAATTTTGTGGGGAGCTTTGTGACGTCTAGATCTTGCTTTTCACCGTAGGGATTAAGAAGTTAACGGTTGGTTTATGTTTTAGGGCTTCGTTTCTGCGGCTGTAGTTTTTCTGGTGTTTCTGTCCTTTTGGTTCTTAGAGATTTTTGTTTGTGTGGTTTGTTGTAGGGCGTTGTTTGGCTGTTGCAGTCGCGAGGAGAGTTTTTTCTGGTTGTTTTTGTAGTTCAAATCACCTTGTTAAGGTGAGTGCGTGACCATGAGCTTATCTAAGCGATTGGGATTGAGTGACTTGTTGTGTGATGATTTGTAGGTGAAGTGGATGTTTAGTCCATTATAGAGTCTTTACAGGTTTTAAGTTTTTTTGGAATAAAACGAGCCGTTTTGGGATGCTGAAACACATTTAGAGATGTAGATTCATCTAGAAGTGTCAGATGTTTGGGATCATATGGACTATTTCAACCGTTAGATCTTTCTCAAATTTTGACACAGGACGGAGACGGATGTTAGCTTGCATTTTCAATTTACTTTGAGAAAATCTAACGGTTAATTTAAGAGTTATACGAGATTTACTGGAGACAAGTAATTCTGACGAGTAGTTGAAGCAGATGCAGAACTAAATGCTAAGAGTGTCAGACCGGTTGATCTGTATATGGACTGATCGATCCCTTACCTCGCATGCATTATCTGGCCCATGTTTGATCTGAAACACTATAGAACCGACCCAACTCGTCTCCTACTGTTTTTATACCCTAGGCTCGACTATTTAGCAGCTATCTTTCATAATTTCAGTTCTAAACATTGCTCTTTGCTTTCTAAATAATTTGGGGAAAATAATTCATCCTCTTGACACTTGGAGTAGATTTCTGAACCCTTTCTTATTATTTAAGCAAATTTATAATGTTTTCTTTCATATATATTTGCTTTTATTCAATTGCTATGTGTGAGTAGTTCTTCGATTGGGTTTTAGGAGTCTAAGTAGAATATTCAATAAATTTGTGGATTGATCTCTTCAATGGATTATATGGTTCTTCAGTTTACATGTTTTCAATGCTAGAATAGGATTGATCACCCTGTTTTAGAACTTAGGCTTTTATTTGTTTCAGAGATGTTCGACGAAATGAATGAATGAGTTTTAATTGAGCATTGTATTTCTAGCCTGCGAGAGTTGATGTTAGAATGGATTCTGAACGAAATGAACCTATTAGATAATGCGAAATTGACTAGGAAATTACAAATGGGAGTTTTGTAATTGAATAGTTGTGATTAATGTCTTGAGAGAGAATTAATCTGGAATTGTGTTCATATTTAAGAACTGTAACGCCCGTGTTCTGAAAATTAATAGGAGACTTGAATGTGTATAAGAATTAGGGTGGAGTCGGTTTAATTCCGGTTGATTTCCTAAACTGGTCGATTTGTTTAATTGAATCAAAGGAGATTTAATTAAAGTCGGTTTAGGTAAATTCTGGTTTAATCAGAATTAAACCAAAAACCCTAGTTTTATAAAGAACGCTTATTCTCTCTTTTGTTTTGTGGCTGTTGTTTCTGAGAGTTGAGTTGAGAAAAGGAGAAGGAGAAGTTCACTTGTGAGAAGGAGAGTGTTAGCTTTGCTTTGGTGTTTAAAGCAAGAGAAGCAGTTTCGTCACGTCTTGGTAGAATAGAGTTCCGACGTATCAACTCTTATCGAAAGGTAATGAATTTTGGTAGGTTTGTTCTTAAGGCGTGTACGTTGATTCTCCTTTTTACAGAAGTGAATTCGGATTAATACTCAGTGAGTTATATGCAGTTTGGTGAGACGCGTTTTCTCTGTTGCGAACTGGGATCAGCGGAGTTTGTAAGTGCGATCGTGGTTTCATCGTTTCTCCGATCGGCACCAAATTTTGTGGGGAGCTTTGTGACGTCTAGATCTTGCTTTTCACCGTAGGGATTAAGAAGTTAACGGTTGGTTTATGTTTTAGGGCTTCGTTTCTGCGGCTGTAGTTTTTCTGGTGTTTCTGTCCTTTTGGTTCTTAGAGATTTTTGTTTGTGTGGTTTGTTGTAGGGCGTTGTTTGGCTGTTGCAGTCGCGAGGAGAGTTTTTCCTGGTTGTTTTTGTAGTTCAAATCACCTTGTTAAGGTGAGTGCGTGACCATGAGCTTATCTAAGCGATTGGGATTGAGTGACTTGTTGAGTGATGATTTGTAGGTGAAGTGGATGTTTAGTCCATTATAGAGTCTTTACAGGTTTTAAGTTTTTTTGGAATAAAACGAGCCGTTTTGGGATGCTGAAACACATTTAGAGATGTAGATTCATCTAGAAGTGTCAGATGTTTGGGATCATATGGACTATTTCAACCGTTAGATCTTTCTCAAATTTTGACACAGGACGGAGACGGATGTTAGCTTGCATTTTCAATTTACTTTGAGAAAATCTAACGGTTAATTTAAGAGTTATACGAGATTTACTGGAGACAAGTAATTCTGACGAGTAGTTGAAGCAGATGCAGAACTAAATGCTAAGAGTGTCAGACCGGTTGATCTGTATATGGACTGATCGATCCCTTACCTCGCATGCATTATCTGGCCCATGTTTGATCTGAAACACTATAGAACCGACCCAACTCGTCTCCTACTGTTTTTATACCCTAGGCTCGACTATTTAGCAGCTATCTTTCATAATTTCAGTTCTAAACATTGCTCTTTGCTTTCTAAATAATTTGGGGAAAATAATTCATCCTCTTGACACTTGGAGAAGATTTCTGAACCCTTTCTTATTATTTAAGCAAATTTATAATGTTTTCTTTCATATATATTTGCTTTTATTCAATTGCTATGTGTCAGTAGTTCTTCGATTGGGTTTTAGGAGTCTAAGTAGAATATTCAATAAATTTGTGGATTGATCTCTTCAATGGATTATATGGTTCTTCAGTTTACATGTTTTCATTGCTAGAATAGGATTTTGATCACCCTGTTTTAGAACTTAGGCTTTTATTTGTTTTAGAGATGTTCGACGAAATGAATGAATGAGTTTTAATTGAGCATTGTATTTCTAGCCTGCGAGAGTTGATGTTAGAATGGATTCTGAACGAAATGAACCTATTAGATAATGCGAAATTGACTAGGAAATTACAAATGGGAGTTTTGTAATTGAATAGTTGTGATTAATGTCTTGAGAGAGAATTAATCTGGAATTGTGTTCATATTTAAGAACTGTAACGCCCGTGTTCTGAAAATTAATAGGAGACTTGAATGTGTATAAGAATTAGGGTGGAGTCGGTTTAATTCCGGTTGATTTCCTAAACTGGTCGATTTGTTTAATTGAATCAAAGGAGATTTAATTAAAGTCGGTTTAGATAAATTCTGGTTTAATCAGAATTAAACAAAAAACCCTAGTTTTATAAAGAACGCTTATTCTCTCTTTTGTTTTGTGGCTTTTGTTTCTGAGAGTTGAGTTGAGAAAAGGAGAAGGAGAAGTTCACTTGTGAGAAGGAGAGTGTTAGCTTTGCTTTGGTGTTTAAAGCAAGAGAAGCAGTTTCGTCACGTCTTGGTAGAATAGAGTTCCGACGTATCAAATCTTATCGAAAGGTAATGAGTTTTGGTAGGTCTGTTCTTAAGGCGTGTACGTTAATTCTCCTTTTTACAGAAGTGAATTCGGATTAATACTCAGTGAGTTATATGCAGTTTGGTGAGACGCGTTTTCTCTGTTGCGAACTGGGATCAGCGGAGTTTGTAAGTGCGATCGTGGTTTCATCGTTTCTCCGATCGGCACCAAATTTTGTGGGGAGCTTTGTGACGTCTAGATCTTGCTTTTCACCGTAGGGATTAAGAAGTTAACGGTTGGTTTATGTTTTAGGGCTTCGTTTCTGCGGCTGTAGTTTTTCTGGTGTTTCTGTCCTTTTGGTTCTTAGAGATTTTTGTTTGTGTGGTTTGTTGTAGGGCGTTGTTTGGCTGTTGCAGTCGCGAGGAGAGTTTTTTTTGGTTGTTTTTGTAGTTCAAATCACCTTGTTAAGGTGAGTGCGTGACCATGAGCTTATCTAAGCGATTGAGATTGAGTGACTTGTTGTGTGATGATTTGTAGGTGAAGTGGATGTTTAGTCCATTATAGACTCTTTACAGGTTTTAAGTTTTTTTGGAATAAAACGAGCCGTTTTGGGATGCTGAAACACATTTAGAGATGTAGATTCATCTAGAAGTGTCAGATGTTTGGGATCATATGGACTATTTCAACCGTTAGATCTTTCTCAAATTTTGACACATGACGGAGACGGATGTTAGCTTGCATTTTCAATTTACTTTGAGAAAATCTAACGGTTAATTTAAGAGTTATACGAGATTTACTGGAGACAAGTAATTCTGACGAGTAGTTGAAGCAGATGCAGAACTAAATGCTAAGAGTGTCAGACCGGTTGATCTGTATATGGACTGATCGATCCCTTACCTCGCATGCATTATCTGGCCCATGTTTGATCTGAAACACTATAGAACCGACCCAACTCGTCTCCTACTGTTTTTATACCCTAGGCTCGACTATTTAGCAGCTATCTTTCATAATTTCAGTTCTAAACATTGCTCTTTGCTTTCTAAATAATTTGGGGAAAATAATTCATCCTCTTGACACTTGGAGTAGATTTCTGAACCCTTTCTTATTATTTAAGCAAATTTATAATGTTTTCTTTCATATATATTTGCTTTTATTCAATTGCTATGTGTGAGTAGTTCTTCGATTGGGTTTTAGGAGTCTAAGTAGAATATTCAATAAATTTGTGGATTGATCTCTTCAATGGATTATATGGTTCTTCAGTTTACATGTTTTCAATGCTAGAATAGGATTGATCACCCTGTTTTAGAACTTAGGCTTTTATTTGTTTCAGAGATGTTCGACAAAATGAATGAATGAGTTTTAATTGAGCATTGTATTTCTAGCCTGCGAGAGTTGATGTTAGAATGGATTCTGAACGAAATGAACCTATTAGATAATGCGAAATTGACTAGGAAATTACAAATGGGAGTTTTGTAATTGAATAGTTGTGATTAATGTCTTGAGAGAGAATTAATCTGGAATTGTGTTCATATTTAAGAACTGTAACGCCCGTGTTCTGAAAATTAATAGGAGACTTGAATGTGTATAAGAATTAGGGTGGAGTCGGTTTAATTCCGGTTGATTTCCTAAACTGGTCGATTTGTTTAATTGAATCAAAGGAGATTTAATTAAAGTCGGTTTAGGTAAATTCTGGTTTAATCAGAATTAAACCAAAAACCCTAGTTTTATAAAGAACGCTTATTCTCTCTTTTGTTTTGTGGCTGTTGTTTCTGAGAGTTGAGTTGAGAAAAGGAGAAGGAGAAGTTCACTTGTGAGAAGGAGAGTGTTAGCTTTGCTTTGGTGTTTAAAGCAAGAGAAGCAGTTTCGTCACGTCTTGGTAGAATAGAGTTCCGACGTATCAAATCTTATCGAAAGGTAATGAATTTTGGTAGGTTTGTTCTTAAGGCGTGTACGTTGATTCTCCTTTTTACAGAAGTGAATTCGGATTAATACTCAGTGAGTTATATGCAGTTTGGTGAGACGCGTTTTCTCTGTTGCGAACTGGGATCAGCGGAGTTTGTAAGTGCGATCGTGGTTTCATCGTTTCTCCGATCGGCACCAAATTTTGTGGGGAGCTTTGTGACGTCTAGATCTTGCTTTTCACCGTAGGGATTAAGAAGTTAACGGTTGGTTTATGTTTTAGGGCTTCGTTTCTGCGGCTGTAGTTTTTCTGGTGTTTCTGTCCTTTTGGTTCTTAGAGATTTTTGTTTGTGTGGTTTGTTGTAGGGCGTTGTTTGGCTGTTGCAGTCGCGAGGAGAGTTTTTCCTGGTTGTTTTTGTAGTTCAAATCACCTTGTTAAGGTGAGTGCGTGACCATGAGCTTATCTAAGCGATTGGGATTGAGTGACTTGTTGTGTGATGATTTGTAGGTGAAGTGGATGTTTATTCCATTATAGAGTCTTTACAGGTTTTAAGTTTTTTTGGAATAAAACGAGCCGTTTTGGGATGCTGAAACACATTTAGAGATGTAGATTCATCTAGAAGTGTCAGATGTTTGGGATCATATGGACTATTTCAACCGTTAGATCTTTCTCAAATTTTGACACAGGACGGAGACGGATGTTAGCTTGCATTTTCAATTTACTTTGAGAAAATCTAACGGTTAATTTAAGAGTTATACGAGATTTACTGGAGACAAGTAATTCTGACGAGTAGTTGAAGCAGATGCAGAACTAAATGCTAAGAGTGTCAGACCGGTTGATCTGTATATGGACTGATCGATCCCTTACCTCGCATGCATTATCTGGCCCATGTTTGATCTGAAACACTATAGAACCGACCCAACTCGTCTCCTACTGTTTTTATACCCTAGGCTCGACTATTTAGCAGCTATCTTTCATAATTTCAGTTCTAAACATTGCTCTTTGCTTTCTAAATAATTTGGGGAAAATAATTCATCCTCTTGACACTTGGAGAAGATTTCTGAACCCTTTCTTATTATTTAAGCAAATTTATAATGTTTTCTTTCATATATATTTGCTTTTATTCAATTGCTATGTGTGAGTAGTTCTTCGATTGGGTTTTAGGAGTCTAAGTAGAATATTCAATAAATTTGTGGATTGATCTCTTCAATGGATTATATGGTTCTTCAGTTTACATGTTTTCAATGCTAGAATAGTATTGATCACCCTGTTTTAGAACTTAGGCTTTTATTTGTTTCAGAGATGTTCGACGAAATGAATGAATGAGTTTTAATTGAGCATTGTATTTCTAGCCTGCGAGAGTTGATGTTAGAATGGATTCTGAACGAAATGAACCTATTAGATAATGCGAAATTGACTAGGAAATTACAAATGGGAGTTTTGTAATTGAATAGTTGTGATTAATGTCTTGAGAGAGAATTAATCTGGAATTGTGTTCATATTTAAGAACTGTAACGCCCGTGTTCTGAAAATTAATAGGAGACTTGAATGTGTATAAGAATTAGGGTGGAGTCGGTTTAATTCCGGTTGAATTCCTAAACTGGTCGATTTGTTTAATTGAATCAAAGGAGATTTAATTAAAGTCGGTTTAGGTAAATTCTGGTTTAATCAGAATTAAACCAAAAACCCTAGTTTTATAAAGAACGCTTATTCTCTCTTTTGTTTTGTGGCTGTTGTTTCTGAGAGTTGAGTTGAGAAAAGGAGAAGGAGAAGTTCACTTGTGAGAAGGAGAGTGTTAGCTTTGCTTTGGTGTTTAAAGCAAGAGAAGCAGTTTCGTCACGTCTTGGTAGAATAGAGTTCCGACGTATCAAATCTTATCGAAAGGTAATGAATTTTGGTAGGTTTGTTCTTAAGGCGTGTACGTTGATTCTCCTTTTTACAGAAGTGAATTCGGATTAATACTCAGTGAGTTATATGCAGTTTGGTGAGACGCGTTTTCTCTGTTGCGAACTGGGATCAGCGGAGTTTGTAAGTGCGATCGTGGTTTCATCGTTTCTCCGATCGGCACCAAATTTTGTGGGGAGCTTTGTGACGTCTAGATCTTGCTTTTCACCGTAGGGATTAAGAAGTTAACGGTTGGTTTATGTTTTAGGGCTTCGTTTCTGCGGCTGTAGTTTTTCTGGTGTTTCTGTCCTTTTGGTTCTTAGAGATTTTTGTTTGTGTGGTTTGTTGTAGGGCGTTGTTTGGCTGTTGCAGTCGCGAGGAGAGTTTTTCCTGGTTGTTTTTGTAGTTCAAATCACCTTGTTAAGGTGAGTGCGTGACCATGAGCTTATCTAAGCGATTGGGATTGAGTGACTTGTTGTGTGATGATTTGTAGGTGAAGTGGATGTTTATTCCATTATAGAGTCTTTACAGGTTTTAAGTTTTTTTGGAATAAAACGAGCCGTTTTGGGATGCTGAAACACATTTAGAGATGTAGATTCATCTAGAAGTGTCAGATGTTTGGGATCATATGGACTATTTCAACCGTTAGATCTTTCTCAAATTTTGACACAGGACGGAGACGGATGTTAGCTTGCATTTTCAATTTACTTTGAGAAAATCTAACGGTTAATTTAAGAGTTATACGAGATTTACTGGAGACAAGTAATTCTGACGAGTAGTTGAAGCAGATGCAGAACTAAATGCTAAGAGTGTCAGACCGGTTGATCTGTATATGGACTGATCGATCCCTTACCTCGCATGCATTATCTGGCCCATGTTTGATCTGAAACACTATAGAACCGACCCAACTCGTCTCCTACTGTTTTTATACCCTAGGCTCGACTATTTAGCAGCTATCTTTCATAATTTCAGTTCTAAACATTGCTCTTTGCTTTCTAAATAATTTGGGGAAAATAATTCATCCTCTTGACACTTGGAGAAGATTTCTGAACCCTTTCTTATTATTTAAGCAAATTTATAATGTTTTCTTTCATATATATTTGCTTTTATTCAATTGCTATGTGTGAGTAGTTCTTCGATTGGGTTTTAGGAGTCTAAGTAGAATATTCAATAAATTTGTGGATTGATCTCTTCAATGGATTATATGGTTCTTCAGTTTACATGTTTTCAATGCTAGAATAGTATTGATCACCCTGTTTTAGAACTTAGGCTTTTATTTGTTTCAGAGATGTTCGACGAAATGAATGAATGAGTTTTAATTGAGCATTGTATTTCTAGCCTGCGAGAGTTGATGTTAGAATGGATTCTGAACGAAATGAACCTATTAGATAATGCGAAATTGACTAGGAAATTACAAATGGGAGTTTTGTAATTGAATAGTTGTGATTAATGTCTTGAGAGAGAATTAATCTGGAATTGTGTTCATATTTAAGAACTGTAACGCCCGTGTTCTGAAAATTAATAGGAGACTTGAATGTGTATAAGAATTAGGGTGGAGTCGGTTTAATTCCGGTTGAATTCCTAAACTGGTCGATTTGTTTAATTGAATCAAAGGAGATTTAATTAAAGTCGGTTTAGGTAAATTCTGGTTTAATCAGAATTAAACCAAAAACCCTAGTTTTATAAAGAACGCTTATTCTCTCTTTTGTTTTGTGGCTGTTGTTTCTGAGAGTTGAGTTGAGAAAAGGAGAAGGAGAAGTTCACTTGTGAGAAGGAGAGTGTTAGCTTTGCTTTGGTGTTTAAAGCAAGAGAAGCAGTTTCGTCACGTCTTGGTAGAATAGAGTTCCGACGTATCAAATCTTATCGAAAGGTAATGAATTTTGGTAGGTTTGTTCTTAAGGCGTGTACGTTGATTCTCCTTTTTACAGAAGTGAATTCGGATTAATACTCAGTGAGTTATATGCAGTTTGGTGAGACGCGTTTTCTCTGTTGCGAACTGGGATCAGCGGAGTTTGTAAGTGCGATCGTGGTTTCATCGTTTCTCCGATCGGCACCAAATTTTGTGGGGAGCTTTGTGACGTCTAGATCTTGCTTTTCACCGTAGGGATTAAGAAGTTAACGGTTGGTTTATGTTTTAGGGCTTCGTTTCTGCGGCTGTAGTTTTTCTGGTGTTTCTGTCCTTTTGGTTCTTAGAGATTTTTGTTTGTGTGGTTTGTTGTAGGGCGTTGTTTGGCTGTTGCAGTCGCGAGGAGAGTTTTTCCTGGTTGTTTTTGTAGTTCAAATCACCTTGTTAAGGTGAGTGCGTGACCATGAGCTTATCTAAGCGATTGGGATTGAGTGACTTGTTGTGTGATGATTTGTAGGTGAAGTGGATGTTTATTCCATTATAGAGTCTTTACAGGTTTTAAGTTTTTTTGGAATAAAACGAGCCGTTTTGGGATGCTGAAACACATTTAGAGATGTAGATTCATCTAGAAGTGTCAGATGTTTGGGATCATATGGACTATTTCAACCGTTAGATCTTTCTCAAATTTTGACACAGGACGGAGACGGATGTTAGCTTGCATTTTCAATTTACTTTGAGAAAATCTAACGGTTAATTTAAGAGTTATACGAGATTTACTGGAGACAAGTAATTCTGACGAGTAGTTGAAGCAGATGCAGAACTAAATGCTAAGAGTGTCAGACCGGTTGATCTGTATATGGACTGATCGATCCCTTACCTCGCATGCATTATCTGGCCCATGTTTGATCTGAAACACTATAGAACCGACCCAACTCGTCTCCTACTGTTTTTATACCCTAGGCTCGACTATTTAGCAGCTATCTTTCATAATTTCAGTTCTAAACATTGCTCTTTGCTTTCTAAATAATTTGGGGAAAATAATTCATCCTCTTGACACTTGGAGTAGATTTCTGAACCCTTTCTTATTATTTAAGCAAATTTATAATGTTTTCTTTCATATATATTTGCTTTTATTCAATTGCTATGTGTGAGTAGTTCTTCGATTGGGTTTTAGGAGTCTAAGTAGAATATTCAATAAATTTGTGGATTGATCTCTTCAATGGATTATATGGTTCTTCAGTTTACATGTTTTCAATGCTAGAATAGTATTGATCACCCTGTTTTAGAACTTAGGCTTTTATTTGTTTCAGAGATGTTCGACGAAATGAATGAATGAGTTTTAATTGAGCATTGTATTTCTAGCCTGCGAGAGTTGATGTTAGAATGGATTCTGAACGAAATGAACCTATTAGATAATGCGAAATTGACTAGGAAATTACAAATGGGAGTTTTGTAATTGAATAGTTGTGATTAATGTCTTGAGAGAGAATTAATCTGGAATTGTGTTCATATTTAAGAACTGTAACGCCCGTGTTCTGAAAATTAATAGGAGACTTGAATGTGTATAAGAATTAGGGTGGAGTCGGTTTAATTCCGGTTGATTTCCTAAACTGGTCGATTTGTTTAATTGAATCAAAGAAGATTTAATTAAAGTCGGTTTAGGTAAATTCTGGTTTAATCAGAATTAAACCAAAAACCCTAGTTTTATAAAGAACGCTTATTCTCTCTTTTGTTTTGTGGCTGTTGTTTCTGAGAGTTGAGTTGAGAAAAGGAGAAGGAGAAGTTCACTTGTGAGAAGGAGAGTGTTAGCTTTGCTTTGGTGTTTAAAGCAAGAGAAGCAGTTTCGTCACGTCTTGGTAGAATAGAGTTCCGACGTATCAACTCTTATCGAAAGGTAATGAATTTTGGTAGGTTTGTTCTTAAGGCGTGTACGTTGATTCTCCTTTTTACAGAAGTGAATTCGGATTAATACTCAGTGAGTTATATGCAGTTTGGTGAGACGCGTTTTCTCTGTTGCGAACTGGGATCAGCGGAGTTTGTAAGTGCGATCGTGGTTTCATCGTTTCTCCGATCGGCACCAAATTTTGTGGGGAGCTTTGTGACGTCTAGATCTTGCTTTTCACCGTAGGGATTAAGAAGTTAACGGTTGGTTTATGTTTTAGGGCTTCGTTTCTGCGGCTGTAGTTTTTCTGGTGTTTCTGTCCTTTTGGTTCTTAGAGATTTTTGTTTGTGTGGTTTGTTGTAGGGCGTTGTTTGGCTGTTGCAGTCGCGAGGAGAGTTTTTCCTGGTTGTTTTTGTAGTTCAAATCACCTTGTTAAGGTGAGTGCGTGACCATGAGCTTATCTAAGCGATTGGGATTGAGTGACTTGTTGAGTGATGATTTGTAGGTGAAGTGGATGTTTAGTCCATTATAGAGTCTTTACAGGTTTTAAGTTTTTTTGGAATAAAACGAGCCGTTTTGGGATGCTGAAACACATTTAGAGATGTAGATTCATCTAGAAGTGTCAGATGTTTGGGATCATATGGACTATTTCAACCGTTAGATCTTTCTCAAATTTTGACACAGGACGGAGACGGATATTAGCTTGCATTTTCAATTTACTTTGAGAAAATCTAACGGTTAATTTACGAGTTATACGAGATTTACTGGAGACAAGTAATTCTGACGAGTAGTTGAAGCAGATGCAGAACTAAATGCTAAGAGTGTCAGACCGGTTGATCTGTATATGGACTGATCGATCCCTTACCTCGCATGCATTATCTGGCCCATGTTTGATCTGAAACACTATAGAACCGACCCAACTCGTCTCCTACTGTTTTTATACCCTAGGCTCGACTATTTAGCAGCTATCTTTCATAATTTCAGTTCTAAACATTGCTCTTTGCTTTCTAAATAATTTGGGGAAAATAATTCATCCTCTTGACACTTGGAGAAGATTTCTGAACCCTTTCTTATTATTTAAGCAAATTTATAATGTTTTCTTTCATATATATTTGCTTTTATTCAATTGCTATGTGTGAGTAGTTCTTCGATTGGGTTTTAGGAGTCTAAGTAGAATATTCAATAAATTTGTGGATTGATCTCTTCAATGGATTATATGGTTCTTCAGTTTACATGTTTTCAATGCTAGAATAGTATTGATCACCCTGTTTTAGAACTTAGGCTTTTATTTGTTTCAGAGATGTTCGACGAAATGAATGAATGAGTTTTAATTGAGCATTGTATTTCTAGCCTGCGAGAGTTGATGTTAGAATGGATTCTGAACGAAATGAACCTATTAGATAATGCGAAATTGACTAGGAAATTACAAATGGGAGTTTTGTAATTGAATAGTTGTGATTAATGTCTTGAGAGAGAATTAATCTGGAATTGTGTTCATATTTAAGAACTGTAACGCCCGTGTTCTGAAAATTAATAGGAGACTTGAATGTGTATAAGAATTAGGGTGGAGTCGGTTTAATTCCGGTTGATTTCCTAAACTGGTCGATTTGTTTAATTGAATCAAAGGAGATTTAATTAAAGTCGGTTTAGGTAAATTCTGGTTTAATCAGAATTAAACCAAAAACCCTAGTTTTATAAAGAACGCTTATTCTCTCTTTTGTTTTGTGGCTGTTGTTTCTGAGAGTTGAGTTGAGAAAAGGAGAAGGAGAAGTTCACTTGTGAGAAGGAGAGTGTTAGCTTTGCTTTGGTGTTTAAAGCAAGAGAAGCAGTTTCGTCACGTCTTGGTAGAATAGAGTTCCGACGTATCAACTCTTATCGAAAGGTAATGAATTTTGGTAGGTTTGTTCTTAAGGCGTGTACGTTGATTCTCCTTTTTACAGAAGTGAATTCGGATTAATACTCAGTGAGTTATATGCAGTTTGGTGAGACGCGTTTTCTCTGTTGCGAACTGGGATCAGCGGAGTTTGTAAGTGCGATCGTGGTTTCATCGTTTCTCCGATCGGCACCAAATTTTGTGGGGAGCTTTGTGACGTCTAGATCTTGCTTTTCACCGTAGGGATTAAGAAGTTAACGGTTGGTTTATGTTTTAGGGCTTCGTTTCTGCGGCTGTAGTTTTTCTGGTGTTTCTGTCCTTTTGGTTCTTAGAGATTTTTGTTTGTGTGGTTTGTTGTAGGGCGTTGTTTGGCTGTTGCAGTCGCGAGGAGAGTTTTTCCTGGTTGTTTTTGTAGTTCAAATCACCTTGTTAAGGTGAGTGCGTGACCATGAGCTTATCTAAGCGATTGGGATTGAGTGACTTGTTGAGTGATGATTTGTAGGTGAAGTGGATGTTTAGTCCATTATAGAGTCTTTACAGGTTTTAAGTTTTTTTGGAATAAAACGAGCCGTTTTGGGATGCTGAAACACATTTAGAGATGTAGATTCATCTAGAAGTGTCAGATGTTTGGGATCATATGGACTATTTCAACCGTTAGATCTTTCTCAAATTTTGACACAGGACGGAGACGGATGTTAGCTTGCATTTTCAATTTACTTTGAGAAAATCTAACGGTTAATTTAAGAGTTATACGAGATTTACTGGAGACAAGTAATTCTGACGAGTAGTTGAAGCAGATGCAGAACTAAATGCTAAGAGTGTCAGACCGGTTGATCTGTATATGGACTGATCGATCCCTTACCTCGCATGCATTATCTGGCCCATGTTTGATCTGAAACACTATAGAACCGACCCAACTCGTCTCCTACTGTTTTTATACCCTAGGCTCGACTATTTAGCAGCTATCTTTCATAATTTCAGTTCTAAACATTGCTCTTTGCTTTCTAAATAATTTGGGGAAAATAATTCATCCTCTTGACACTTGGAGAAGATTTCTGAACCCTTTCTTATTATTTAAGCAAATTTATAATGTTTTCTTTCATATATATTTGCTTTTATTCAATTGCTATGTGTCAGTAGTTCTTCGATTGGGTTTTAGGAGTCTAAGTAGAATATTCAATAAATTTGTGGATTGATCTCTTCAATGGATTATAAGGTTCTTCAGTTTACATGTTTTCAATGCTAGAATAGTATTGATCACCCTGTTTTAGAACTTAGGCTTTTATTTGTTTCAGAGATGTTCGACGAAATGAATGAATGAGTTTTAATTGAGCATTGTATTTCTAGCCTGCGAGAGTTGATGTTAGAATGGATTCTGAACGAAATGAACCTATTAGATAATGCGAAATTGACTAGGAAATTACAAATGGGAGTTTTGTAATTGAATAGTTGTGATTAATGTCTTGAGAGAGAATTAATCTGGAATTGTGTTCATATTTAAGAACTGTAACGCCCGTGTTCTGAAAATTAATAGGAGACTTGAATGTGTATAAGAATTAGGGTGGAGTCGGTTTAATTCCGGTTGATTTCCTAAACTGGTCGATTTGTTTAATTGAATCAAAGGAGATTTAATTAAAGTCGGTTTAGGTAAATTCTGGTTTAATCAGAATTAAACCAAAAACCCTAGTTTTATAAAGAACGCTTATTCTCTCTTTTGTTTTGTGGCTGTTGTTTCTGAGAGTTGAGTTGAGAAAAGGAGAAGGAGAAGTTCACTTGTGAGAAGGAGAGTGTTAGCTTTGCTTTGGTGTTTAAAGCAAGAGAAGCAGTTTCGTCACGTCTTGGTAGAATAGAGTTCCGACGTATCAACTCTTATCGAAAGGTAATGAATTTTGGTAGGTTTGTTCTTAAGGCGTGTACGTTGATTCTCCTTTTTACAGAAGTGAATTCGGATTAATACTCAGTGAGTTATATGCAGTTTGGTGAGACGCGTTTTCTCTGTTGCGAACTGGGATCAGCGGAGTTTGTAAGTGCGATCGTGGTTTCATCGTTTCTCCGATCGGCACCAAATTTTGTGGGGAGCTTTGTGACGTCTAGATCTTGCTTTTCACCGTAGGGATTAAGAAGTTAACGGTTGGTTTATGTTTTAGGGCTTCGTTTCTGCGGCTGTAGTTTTTCTGGTGTTTCTGTCCTTTTGGTTCTTAGAGATTTTTGTTTGTGTGGTTTGTTGTAGGGCGTTGTTTGGCTGTTGCAGTCGCGAGGAGAGTTTTTCCTGGTTGTTTTTGTAGTTCAAATCACCTTGTTAAGGTGAGTGCGTGACCATGAGCTTATCTAAGCGATTGGGATTGAGTGACTTGTTGAGTGATGATTTGTAGGTGAAGTGGATGTTTAGTCCATTATAGAGTCTTTACAGGTTTTAAGTTTTTTTGGAATAAAACGAGCCGTTTTGGGATGCTGAAACACATTTAGAGATGTAGATTCATCTAGAAGTGTCAGATGTTTGGGATCATATGGACTATTTCAACCGTTAGATCTTTCTCAAATTTTGACACAGGACGGAGACGGATGTTAGCTTGCATTTTCAATTTACTTTGAGAAAATCTAACGGTTAATTTAAGAGTTATACGAGATTTACTGGAGACAAGTAATTCTGACGAGTAGTTGAAGCAGATGCAGAACTAAATGCTAAGAGTGTCAGACCGGTTGATCTGTATATGGACTGATCGATCCCTTACCTCGCATGCATTATCTGGCCCATGTTTGATCTGAAACACTATAGAACCGACCCAACTCGTCTCCTACTGTTTTTATACCCTAGGCTCGACTATTTAGCAGCTATCTTTCATAATTTCAGTTCTAAACATTGCTCTTTGCTTTCTAAATAATTTGGGGAAAATAATTCATCCTCTTGACACTTGGAGAAGATTTCTGAACCCTTTCTTATTATTTAAGCAAATTTATAATGTTTTCTTTCATATATATTTGCTTTTATTCAATTGCTATGTGTCAGTAGTTCTTCGATTGGGTTTTAGGAGTCTAAGTAGAATATTCAATAAATTTGTGGATTGATCTCTTCAATGGATTATATGGTTCTTCAGTTTACATGTTTTCATTGCTAGAATAGGATTTTGATCACCCTGTTTTAGAACTTAGGCTTTTATTTGTTTTAGAGATGTTCGACGAAATGAATGAATGAGTTTTAATTGAGCATTGTATTTCTAGCCTGCGAGAGTTGATGTTAGAATGGATTCTGAACGAAATGAACCTATTAGATAATGCGAAATTGACTAGGAAATTACAAATGGGAGTTTTTGTAATTGAATAGTTGTGATTAATGTCTTGAGAGAGAATTAATCTGGAATTGTGTTCATATTTAAGAACTGTAACGCCCGTGTTCTGAAAATTAATAGGAGACTTGAATGTGTATAAGAATTAGGGTGGAGTCGGTTTAATTCCGGTTGATTTCCTAAACTGGTCGATTTGTTTAATTGAATCAAAGGAGATTTAATTAAAGTCGGTTTAGGTAAATTCTGGTTTAATCAGAATTAAACAAAAAACCCTAGTTTTATAAAGAACGCTTATTCTCTCTTTTGTTTTGTGGCTGTTGTTTCTGAGAGTTGAGTTGAGAAAAGGAGAAGGAGAAGTTCACTTGTGAGAAGGAGAGTGTTAGCTTTGCTTTGGTGTTTAAAGCAAGAGAAGCAGTTTCGTCACGTCTTGGTAGAATAGAGTTCCGACGTATCAAATCTTATCGAAAGGTAATGAGTTATGGTAGGTCTGTTCTTAAGGCGTGTACGTTGATTCTCCTTTTTACAGAAGTGAATTCGGATTAATACTCAGTGAGTTATATGCAGTTTGGTGAGACGCGTTTTCTCTGTTGCGAACTGGGATCAGCGGAGTTTGTAAGTGCGATCGTGGTTTCATCGTTTCTCCGATCGGCACCAAATTTTGTGGGGAGCTTTGTGACGTCTAGATCTTGCTTTTCACCGTAGGGATTAAGAAGTTAACGGTTGGTTTATGTTTTAGGGCTTCGTTTCTGCGGCTGTAGTTTTTCTGGTGTTTCTGTCCTTTTGGTTCTTAGAGATTTTTGTTTGTGTGGTTTGTTGTAGGGCGTTGTTTGGCTGTTGCAGTCGCGAGGAGAGTTTTTTCTGGTTGTTTTTGTAGTTCAAATCACCTTGTTAAGGTGAGTGCGTGACCATGAGCTTATCTAAGCGATTGGGATTGAGTGACTTGTTGTGTGATGATTTGTAGGTGAAGTGGATGTTTAGTCCATTATAGACTCTTTACAGGTTTTAAGTTTTTTTGGAATAAAACGAGCCGTTTTGGGATGCTGAAACACATTTAGAGATGTAGATTCATCTAGAAGTGTCAGATGTTTGGGATCATATGGACTATTTCAACCGTTAGATCTTTCTCAAATTTTGACACAGGACGGAGACGGATGTTAGCTTGCATTTTCAATTTACTTTGAGAAAATCTAACGGTTAATTTAAGAGTTATACGAGATTTACTGGAGACAAGTAATTCTGACGAGTAGTTGAAGCAGATGCAGAACTAAATGCTAAGAGTGTCAGACCGGTTGATCTGTATATGGACTGATCGATCCCTTACCTCGCATGCATTATCTGGCCCATGTTTGATCTGAAACACTATAGAACCGACCCAACTCGTCTCCTACTGTTTTTATACCCTAGGCTCGACTATTTAGCAGCTATCTTTCATAATTTCAGTTCTAAACATTGCTCTTTGCTTTCTAAATAATTTGGGGAAAATAATTCATCCTCTTGACACTTGGAGTAGATTTCTGAACCCTTTCTTATTATTTAAGCAAATTTATAATGTTTTCTTTCATATATATTTGCTTTTATTCAATTGCTATGTGTGAGTAGTTCTTCGATTGGGTTTTAGGAGTCTAAGTAGAATATTCAATAAATTTGTGGATTGATCTCTTCAATGGATTATATGGTTCTTCAGTTTACATGTTTTCAATGCTAGAATAGGATTGATCACCCTGTTTTAGAACTTAGGCTTTTATTTGTTTTAGAGATGTTCGACGAAATGAATGAATGAGTTTTAATTGAGCATTGTATTTCTAGCCTGCGAGAGTTGATGTTAGAATGGATTCTGAACGAAATGAACCTATTAGATAATGCGAAATTGACTAGGAAATTACAAATGGGAGTTTTGTAATTGAATAGTTGTGATTAATGTCTTGAGAGAGAATTAATCTGGAATTGTGTTCATATTTAAGAACTGTAACGCCCGTGTTCTGAAAATTAATAGGAGACTTGAATGTGTATAAGAATTAGGGTGGAGTCGGTTTAATTCCGGTTGATTTCCTAAACTGGTCGATTTGTTTAATTGAATCAAAGGAGATTTAATTAAAGTCGGTTTAGGTAAATTCTGGTTTAATCAGAATTAAACAAAAAACCCTAGTTTTATAAAGAACGCTTATTCTCTCTTTTGTTTTGTGGCTGTTGTTTCTGAGAGTTGAGTTGAGAAAAGGAGAAGGAGAAGTTCACTTGTGAGAAGGAGAGTGTTAGCTTTGCTTTGGTGTTTAAAGCAAGAGAAGCAGTTTCGTCACGTCTTGGTAGAATAGAGTTCCGACGTATCAAATCTTATCGAAAGGTAATGAGTTTTGGTAGGTCTGTTCTTAAGGCGTGTACGTTGATTCTCCTTTTTACAGAAGTGAATTCGGATTAATACTCAGTGAGTTATATGCAGTTTGGTGAGACGCGTTTTCTCTGTTGCGAACTGGGATCAGCGGAGTTTGTAAGTGCGATCGTGGTTTCATCGTTTCTCCGATCGGCACCAAATTTTGTGGGGAGCTTTGTGACGTCTAGATCTTGCTTTTCACCGTAGGGATTAAGAAGTTAACGGTTGGTTTATGTTTTAGGGCTTCGTTTCTGCGGCTGTAGTTTTTCTGGTGTTTCTGTCCTTTTGGTTCTTAGAGATTTTTGTTTGTGTGGTTTGTTGTAGGGCGTTGTTTGGCTGTTGCAGTCGCGAGGAGAGTTTTTTCTGGTTGTTTTTGTAGTTCAAATCACCTTGTTAAGGTGAGTGCGTGACCATGAGCTTATCTAAGCGATTGGGATTGAGTGACTTGTTGTGTGATGATTTGTAGGTGAAGTGGATGTTTAGTCCATTATAGACTCTTTACAGGTTTTAAGTTTTTTTGGAATAAAACGAGCCGTTTTGGGATGCTGAAACATATTTAGAGATGTAGATTCATCTAGAAGTGTCAGATGTTTGGGATCATATGGACTATTTCAACCGTTAGATCTTTCTCAAATTTTGACACAGGACGGAGACGGATGTTAGCTTGCATTTTCAATTTACTTTGAGAAAATCTAACGGTTAATTTAAGAGTTATACGAGATTTACTGGAGACAAGTAATTCTGACGAGTAGTTGAAGCAGATGCAGAACTAAATGCTAAGAGTGTCAGACCGGTTGATCTGTATATGGACTGATCGATCCCTTACCTCGCATGCATTATCTGGCCCATGTTTGATCTGAAACACTATAGAACCGACCCAACTCGTCTCCTACTGTTTTTATACCCTAGGCTCGACTATTTAGCAGCTATCTTTCATAATTTCAGTTCTAAACATTGCTCTTTGCTTTCTAAATAATTTGGGGAAAATAATTCATCCTCTTGACACTTGGAGTAGATTTCTGAACCCTTTCTTATTATTTAAGCAAATTTATAATGTTTTCTTTCATATATATTTGCTTTTATTCAATTGCTATGTGTGAGTAGTTCTTCGATTGGGTTTTAGGAGTCTAAGTAGAATATTCAATAAATTTGTGGATTGATCTCTTCAATGGATTATATGGTTCTTCAGTTTACATGTTTTCAATGCTAGAATAGGATTGATCACCCTGTTTTAGAACTTAGGCTTTTATTTGTTTTAGAGATGTTCGACGAAATGAATGAATGAGTTTTAATTGAGCATTGTATTTCTAGCCTGCGAGAGTTGATGTTAGAATGGATTCTGAACGAAATGAACCTATTAGATAATGCGAAATTGACTAGGAAATTACAAATGGGAGTTTTGTAATTGAATAGTTGTGATTAATGTCTTGAGAGAGAATTAATCTGGAATTGTGTTCATATTTAAGAACTGTAACGCCCGTGTTCTGAAAATTAATAGGAGACTTGAATGTGTATAAGAATTAGGGTGGAGTCGGTTTAATTCCGGTTGATTTCCTAAACTGGTCGATTTGTTTAATTGAATCAAAGGAGATTTAATTAAAGTCGGTTTAGGTAAATTCTGGTTTAATCAGAATTAAACCAAAAACCCTAGTTTTATAAAGAACGCTTATTCTCTCTTTTGTTTTGTGGCTGTTGTTTCTGAGAGTTGAGTTGAGAAAAGGAGAAGGAGAAGTTCACTTGTGAGAAGGAGAGTGTTAGCTTTGCTTTGGTGTTTAAAGCAAGAGAAGCAGTTTCGTCACGTCTTGGTAGAATAGAGTTCCGACGTATCAAATCTTATCGAAAGGTAATGAGTTTTGGTAGGTCTGTTCTTAAGGCGTGTACGTTGATTCTCCTTTTTACAGAAGTGAATTCGGATTAATACTCAGTGAGTTATATGCAGTTTGGTGAGACGCGTTTTCTCTGTTGCGAACTGGGATCAGCGGAGTTTGTAAGTGCGATCGTGGTTTCATCGTTTCTCCGATCGGCACCAAATTTTGTGGGGAGCTTTGTGACGTCTAGATCTTGCTTTTCACCGTAGGGATTAAGAAGTTAACGGTTGGTTTATGTTTTAGGGCTTCGTTTCTGCGGCTGTAGTTTTTCTGGTGTTTCTGTCCTTTTGGTTCTTAGAGATTTTTGTTTGTGTGGTTTGTTGTAGGGCGTTGTTTGGCTGTTGCAGTCGCGAGGAGAGTTTTTTCTGGTTGTTTTTGTAGTTCAAATCACCTTGTTAAGGTGAGTGCGTGACCATGAGCTTATCTAAGCGATTGGGATTGAGTGACTTGTTGTGTGATGATTTGTAGGTGAAGTGGATGTTTAGTCCATTATAGACTCTTTACAGGTTTTAAGTTTTTTTGGAATAAAACGAGCCGTTTTGGGATGCTGAAACATATTTAGAGATGTAGATTCATCTAGAAGTGTCAGATGTTTGGGATCATATGGACTATTTCAACCGTTAGATCTTTCTCAAATTTTGACACAGGACGGAGACGGATGTTAGCTTGCATTTTCAATTTACTTTGAGAAAATCTAACGGTTAATTTAAGAGTTATACGAGATTTACTGGAGACAAGTAATTCTGACGAGTAGTTGAAGCAGATGCAGAACTAAATGCTAAGAGTGTCAGACCGGTTGATCTGTATATGGACTGATCGATCCCTTACCTCGCATGCATTATCTGGCCCATGTTTGATCTGAAACACTATAGAACCGACCCAACTCGTCTCCTACTGTTTTTATACCCTAGGCTCGACTATTTAGCAGCTATCTTTCATAATTTCAGTTCTAAACATTGCTCTTTGCTTTCTAAATAATTTGGGGAAAATAATTCATCCTCTTGACACTTGGAGTAGATTTCTGAACCCTTTCTTATTATTTAAGCAAATTTATAATGTTTTCTTTCATATATATTTGCTTTTATTCAATTGCTATGTGTGAGTAGTTCTTCGATTGGGTTTTAGGAGTCTAAGTAGAATATTCAATAAATTTGTGGATTGATCTCTTCAATGGATTATATGGTTCTTCAGTTTACATGTTTTCAATGCTAGAATAGGATTGATCACCCTGTTTTAGAACTTAGGCTTTTATTTGTTTTAGAGATGTTCGACGATATGAATGAATGAGTTTTAATTGAGCATTGTATTTCTAGCCTGCGAGAGTTGATGTTAGAATGGATTCTGAACGAAATGAACCTATTAGATAATGCGAAATTGACTAGGAAATTACAAATGGGAGTTTTGTAATTGAATAGTTGTGATTAATGTCTTGAGAGAGAATTAATCTGGAATTGTGTTCATATTTAAGAACTGTAACGCCCGTGTTCTGAAAATTAATAGGAGACTTGAATGTGTATAAGAATTAGGGTGGAGTCGGTTTAATTCCGGTTGATTTCCTAAACTGGTCGATTTGTTTAATTGAATCAAAGGAGATTTAATTAAAGTCGGTTTAGGTAAATTCTGGTTTAATCAGAATTAAACCAAAAACCCTAGTTTTATAAAGAACGCTTATTCTCTCTTTTGTTTTGTGGCTGTTGTTTCTGAGAGTTGAGTTGAGAAAAGGAGAAGGAGAAGTTCACTTGTGAGAAGGAGAGTGTTAGCTTTGCTTTGGTGTTTAAAGCAAGAGAAGCAGTTTCGTCACGTCTTGGTAGAATAGAGTTCCGACGTATCAAATCTTATCGAAAGGTAATGAATTTTGGTAGGTTTGTTCTTAAGGCGTGTACGTTGATTCTCCTTTTTACAGAAGTGAATTCGGATTAATACTCAGTGAGTTATATGCAGTTTGGTGAGACGCGTTTTCTCTGTTGCGAACTGGGATCAGCGGAGTTTGTAAGTGCGATCGTGGTTTCATCGTTTCTCCGATCGGCACCAAATTTTGTGGGAAGCTTTGTGACGTCTAGATCTTGCTTTTCACCGTAGGGATTAAGAAGTTAACGGTTGGTTTATGTTTTAGGGCTTCGTTTCTGCGGCTGTAGTTTTTCTGGTGTTTCTGTCCTTTTGGTTCTTAGAGATTTTTGTTTGTGTGGTTTGTTGTAGGGCGTTGTTTGGCTGTTGCAGTCGCGAGGAGAGTTTTTTCTGGTTGTTTTTGTAGTTCAAATCACCTTGTTAAGGTGAGTGCGTGACCATGAGCTTATCTAAGCGATTGGGATTGAGTGACTTGTTGTGTGATGATTTGTAGGTGAAGTGGATGTTTAGTCCATTATAGACTCTTTACAGGTTTTAAGTTTTTTTGGAATAAAACGAGCCGTTTTGGGATGCTGAAACATATTTAGAGATGTAGATTCATCTAGAAGTGTCAGATGTTTGGGATCATATGGACTATTTCAACCGTTAGATCTTTCTCAAATTTTGACACAGGACGGAGACGGATGTTAGCTTGCATTTTCAATTTACTTTGAGAAAATCTAACGGTTAATTTAAGAGTTATACGAGATTTACTGGAGACAAGTAATTCTGACGAGTAGTTGAAGCAGATGCAGAACTAAATGCTAAGAGTGTCAGACCGGTTGATCTGTATATGGACTGATCGATCCCTTACCTCGCATGCATTATCTGGCCCATGTTTGATCTGAAACACTATAGAACCGACCCAACTCGTCTCCTACTGTTTTTATACCCTAGGCTCGACTATTTAGCAGCTATCTTTCATAATTTCAGTTCTAAACATTGCTCTTTGCTTTCTAAATAATTTGGGGAAAATAATTCATCCTCTTGACACTTGGAGTAGATTTCTGAACCCTTTCTTATTATTTAAGCAAATTTATAATGTTTTCTTTCATATATATTTGCTTTTATTCAATTGCTATGTGTGAGTAGTTCTTCGATTGGGTTTTAGGAGTCTAAGTAGAATATTCAATAAATTTGTGGATTGATCTCTTCAATGGATTATATGGTTCTTCAGTTTACATGTTTTCAATGCTAGAATAGGATTGATCACCCTGTTTTAGAACTTAGGCTTTTATTTGTTTTAGAGATGTTCGACGATATGAATGAATGAGTTTTAATTGAGCATTGTATTTCTAGCCTGCGAGAGTTGATGTTAGAATGGATTCTGAACGAAATGAACCTATTAGATAATGCGAAATTGACTAGGAAATTACAAATGGGAGTTTTGTAATTGAATAGTTGTGATTAATGTCTTGAGAGAGAATTAATCTGGAATTGTGTTCATATTTAAGAACTGTAACGCCCGTGTTCTGAAAATTAATAGGAGACTTGAATGTGTATAAGAATTAGGGTGGAGTCGGTTTAATTCCGGTTGATTTCCTAAACTGGTCGATTTGTTTAATTGAATCAAAGGAGATTTAATTAAAGTCGGTTTAGGTAAATTCTGGTTTAATCAGAATTAAACCAAAAACCCTAGTTTTATAAAGAACGCTTATTCTCTCTTTTGTTTTGTGGCTGTTGTTTCTGAGAGTTGAGTTGAGAAAAGGAGAAGGAGAAGTTCACTTGTGAGAAGGAGAGTGTTAGCTTTGCTTTGGTGTTTAAAGCAAGAGAAGCAGTTTCGTCACGTCTTGGTAGAATAGAGTTCCGACGTATCAAATCTTATCGAAAGGTAATGAATTTTGGTAGGTTTGTTCTTAAGGCGTGTACGTTGATTCTCCTTTTTACAGAAGTGAATTCGGATTAATACTCAGTGAGTTATATGCAGTTTGGTGAGACGCGTTTTCTCTGTTGCGAACTGGGATCAGCGGAGTTTGTAAGTGCGATCGTGGTTTCATCGTTTCTCCGATCGGCACCAAATTTTGTGGGAAGCTTTGTGACGTCTAGATCTTGCTTTTCACCGTAGGGATTAAGAAGTTAACGGTTGGTTTATGTTTTAGGGCTTCGTTTCTGCGGCTGTAGTTTTTCTGGTGTTTCTGTCCTTTTGGTTCTTAGAGATTTTTGTTTGTGTGGTTTGTTGTAGGGCGTTGTTTGGCTGTTGCAGTCGCGAGGAGAGTTTTTCCTGGTTGTTTTTGTAGTTCAAATCACCTTGTTAAGGTGAGTGCGTGACCATGAGCTTATCTAAGCGATTGGGATTGAGTGACTTGTTGTGTGATGATTTGTAGGTGAAGTGGATGTTTAGTCCATTATAGAGTCTTTACAGGTTTTAAGTTTTTTTGGAATAAAACGAGCCGTTTTGGGATGCTGAAACACATTTAGAGATGTAGATTCATCTAGAAGTGTCAGATGTTTGGGATCATATGGACTATTTCAACCGTTAGATCTTTCTCAAATTTTGACACAGGACGGAGACGGATGTTAGCTTGCATTTTCAATTTACTTTGAGAAAATCTAACGGTTAATTTAAGAGTTATACGAGATTTACTGGAGACAAGTAATTCTGACGAGTAGTTGAAGCAGATGCAGAACTAAATGCTAAGAGTGTCAGACCGGTTGATCTGTATATGGACTGATCGATCCCTTACCTCGCATGCATTATCTGGCCCATGTTTGATCTGAAACACTATAGAACCGACCCAACTCGTCTCCTACTGTTTTTATACCCTAGGCTCGACTATTTAGCAGCTATCTTTCATAATTTCAGTTCTAAACATTGCTCTTTGCTTTCTAAATAATTTGGGGAAAATAATTCATCCTCTTGACACTTGGAGTAGATTTCTGAACCCTTTCTTATTATTTAAGCAAATTTATAATGTTTTCTTTCATATATATTTGCTTTTATTCAATTGCTATGTGTGAGTAGTTCTTCGATTGGGTTTTAGGAGTCTAAGTAGAATATTCAATAAATTTGTGGATTGATCTCTTCAATGGATTATATGGTTCTTCAGTTTACATGTTTTCAATGCTAGAATAGGATTGATCACCCTGTTTTAGAACTTAGGCTTTTATTTGTTTCAGAGATGTTCGACGAAATGAATGAATGAGTTTTAATTGAGCATTGTATTTCTAGCCTGCGAGAGTTGATGTTAGAATGGATTCTGAACGAAATGAACCTATTAGATAATGCGAAATTGACTAGGAAATTACAAATGGGAGTTTTGTAATTGAATAGTTGTGATTAATGTCTTGAGAGAGAATTAATCTGGAATTGTGTTCATATTTAAGAACTGTAACGCCCGTGTTCTGAAAATTAATAGGAGACTTGAATGTGTATAAGAATTAGGGTGGAGTCGGTTTAATTCCGGTTGATTTCCTAAACTGGTCGATTTGTTTAATTGAATCAAAGGAGATTTAATTAAAGTCGGTTTAGGTAAATTCTGGTTTAATCAGAATTAAACCAAAAACCCTAGTTTTATAAAGAACGCTTATTCTCTCTTTTGTTTTGTGGCTGTTGTTTCTGAGAGTTGAGTTGAGAAAAGGAGAAGGAGAAGTTCACTTGTGAGAAGGAGAGTGTTAGCTTTGCTTTGGTGTTTAAAGCAAGAGAAGCAGTTTCGTCACGTCTTGGTAGAATAGAGTTCCGACGTATCAACTCTTATCGAAAGGTAATGAATTTTGGTAGGTTTGTTCTTAAGGCGTGTACGTTGATTCTCCTTTTTACAGAAGTGAATTCGGATTAATACTCAGTGAGTTATATGCAGTTTGGTGAGACGCGTTTTCTCTGTTGCGAACTGGGATCAGCGGAGTTTGTAAGTGCGATCGTGGTTTCATCGTTTCTCCGATCGGCACCAAATTTTGTGGGGAGCTTTGTGACGTCTAGATCTTGCTTTTCACCGTAGGGATTAAGAAGTTAACGGTTGGTTTATGTTTTAGGGCTTCGTTTCTGCGGCTGTAGTTTTTCTGGTGTTTCTGTCCTTTTGGTTCTTAGAGATTTTTGTTTGTGTGGTTTGTTGTAGGGCGTTGTTTGGCTGTTGCAGTCGCGAGGAGAGTTTTTCCTGGTTGTTTTTGTAGTTCAAATCACCTTGTTAAGGTGAGTGCGTGACCATGAGCTTATCTAAGCGATTGGGATTGAGTGACTTGTTGTGTGATGATTTGTAGGTGAAGTGGATGTTTAGTCCATTATAGAGTCTTTACAGGTTTTAAGTTTTTTTTGGAATAAAACGAGCCGTTTTGGGATGCTGAAACACATTTAGAGATGTAGATTCATCTAGAAGTGTCAGATGTTTGGGATCATATGGACTATTTCAACCGTTAGATCTTTCTCAAATTTTGACACAGGACGGAGACGGATGTTAGCTTGCATTTTCAATTTACTTTGAGAAAATCTAACGGTTAATTTAAGAGTTATACGAGATTTACTGGAGACAAGTAATTCTGACGAGTAGTTGAAGCAGATGCAGAACTAAATGCTAAGAGTGTCAGACCGGTTGATCTGTATATGGACTGATCGATCCCTTACCTCGCATGCATTATCTGGCCCATGTTTGATCTGAAACACTATAGAACCGACCCAACTCGTCTCCTACTGTTTTTATACCCTAGGCTCGACTATTTAGCAGCTATCTTTCATAATTTCAGTTCTAAACATTGCTCTTTGCTTTCTAAATAATTTGGGGAAAATAATTCATCCTCTTGACACTTGGAGTAGATTTCTGAACCCTTTCTTATTATTTAAGCAAATTTATAATGTTTTCTTTCATATATATTTGCTTTTATTCAATTGCTATGTGTGAGTAGTTCTTCGATTGGGTTTTAGGAGTCTAAGTAGAATATTCAATAAATTTGTGGATTGATCTCTTCAATGGATTATATGGTTCTTCAGTTTACATGTTTTCAATGCTAGAATAGGATTGATCACCCTGTTTTAGAACTTAGGCTTTTATTTGTTTTAGAGATGTTCGACGAAATGAATGAATGAGTTTTAATTGAGCATTGTATTTCTAGCCTGCGAGAGTTGATGTTAGAATGGATTCTGAACGAAATGAACCTATTAGATAATGCGAAATTGACTAGGAAATTACAAATGGGAGTTTTGTAATTGAATAGTTGTGATTAATGTCTTGAGAGAGAATTAATCTGGAATTGTGTTCATATTTAAGAACTGTAACGCCCGTGTTCTGAAAATTAATAGGAGACTTGAATGTGTATAAGAATTAGGGTGGAGTCGGTTTAATTCCGGTTGATTTCCTAAACTGGTCGATTTGTTTAATTGAATCAAAGGAGATTTAATTAAAGTCGGTTTAGGTAAATTCTGGTTTAATCAGAATTAAACCAAAAACCCTAGTTTTATAAAGAACGCTTATTCTCTCTTTTGTTTTGTGGCTGTTGTTTCTGAGAGTTGAGTTGAGAAAAGGAGAAGGAGAAGTTCACTTGTGAGAAGGAGAGTGTTAGCTTTGCTTTGGTGTTTAAAGCAAGAGAAGCAGTTTCGTCACGTCTTGGTAGAATAGAGTTCCGACGTATCAAATCTTATCGAAAGGTAATGAATTTTGGTAGGTTTGTTCTTAAGGCGTGTACGTTGATTCTCCTTTTTACAGAAGTGAATTCGGATTAATACTCAGTGAGTTATATGCAGTTTGGTGAGACGCGTTTTCTCTGTTGCGAACTGGGATCAGCGGAGTTTGTAAGTGCGATCGTGGTTTCATCGTTTCTCCGATCGGCACCAAATTTTGTGGGGAGCTTTGTGACGTCTAGATCTTGCTTTTCACCGTAGGGATTAAGAAGTTAACGGTTGGTTTATGTTTTAGGGCTTCGTTTCTGCGGCTGTAGTTTTTCTGGTGTTTCTGTCCTTTTGGTTCTTAGAGATTTTTGTTTGTGTGGTTTGTTGTAGGGCGTTGTTTGGCTGTTGCAGTCGCGAGGAGAGTTTTTCCTGGTTGTTTTTGTAGTTCAAATCACCTTGTTAAGGTGAGTGCGTGACCATGAGCTTATCTAAGCGATTGGGATTGAGTGACTTGTTGTGTGATGATTTGTAGGTGAAGTGGATGTTTAGTCCATTATAGAGTCTTTACAGGTTTTAAGTTTTTTTGGAATAAAACGAGCCGTTTTGGGATGCTGAAACACATTTAGAGATGTAGATTCATCTAGAAGTGTCAGATGTTTGGGATCATATGGACTATTTCAACCGTTAGATCTTTCTCAAATTTTGACACAGGACGGAGACGGATGTTAGCTTGCATTTTCAATTTACTTTGAGAAAATCTAACGGTTAATTTAAGAGTTATACGAGATTTACTGGAGACAAGTAATTCTGACGAGTAGTTGAAGCAGATGCAGAACTAAATGCTAAGAGTGTCAGACCGGTTGATCTGTATATGGACTGATCGATCCCTTACCTCGCATGCATTATCTGGCCCATGTTTGATCTGAAACACTATAGAACCGACCCAACTCGTCTCCTACTGTTTTTATACCCTAGGCTCGACTATTTAGCAGCTATCTTTCATAATTTCAGTTCTAAACATTGCTCTTTGCTTTCTAAATAATTTGGGGAAAATAATTCATCCTCTTGACACTTGGAGTAGATTTCTGAACCCTTTCTTATTATTTAAGCAAATTTATAATGTTTTCTTTCATATATATTTGCTTTTATTCAATTGCTATGTGTGAGTAGTTCTTCGATTGGGTTTTAGGAGTCTAAGTAGAATATTCAATAAATTTGTGGATTGATCTCTTCAATGGATTATATGGTTCTTCAGTTTACATGTTTTCAATGCTAGAATAGGATTGATCACCCTGTTTTAGAACTTAGGCTTTTATTTGTTTCAGAGATGTTCGACGAAATGAATGAATGAGTTTTAATTGAGCATTGTATTTCTAGCCTGCGAGAGTTGATGTTAGAATGGATTCTGAACGAAATGAACCTATTAGATAATGCGAAATTGACTAGGAAATTACAAATGGGAGTTTTGTAATTGAATAGTTGTGATTAATGTCTTGAGAGAGAATTAATCTGGAATTGTGTTCATATTTAAGAACTGTAACGCCCGTGTTCTGAAAATTAATAGGAGACTTGAATGTGTATAAGAATTAGGGTGGAGTCGGTTTAATTCCGGTTGATTTCCTAAACTGGTCGATTTGTTTAATTGAATCAAAGGAGATTTAATTAAAGTCGGTTTAGGTAAATTCTGGTTTAATCAGAATTAAACCAAAAACCCTAGTTTTATAAAGAACGCTTATTCTCTCTTTTGTTTTGTGGCTGTTGTTTCTGAGAGTTGAGTTGAGAAAAGGAGAAGGAGAAGTTCACTTGTGAGAAGGAGAGTGTTAGCTTTGCTTTGGTGTTTAAAGCAAGAGAAGCAGTTTCGTCACGTCTTGGTAGAATAGAGTTCCGACGTATCAACTCTTATCGAAAGGTAATGAATTTTGGTAGGTTTGTTCTTAAGGCGTGTACGTTGATTCTCCTTTTTACAGAAGTGAATTCGGATTAATACTCAGTGAGTTATATGCAGTTTGGTGAGACGCGTTTTCTCTGTTGCGAACTGGGATCAGCGGAGTTTGTAAGTGCGATCGTGGTTTCATCGTTTCTCCGATCGGCACCAAATTTTGTGGGGAGCTTTGTGACGTCTAGATCTTGCTTTTCACCGTAGGGATTAAGAAGTTAACGGTTGGTTTATGTTTTAGGGCTTCGTTTCTGCGGCTGTAGTTTTTCTGGTGTTTCTGTCCTTTTGGTTCTTAGAGATTTTTGTTTGTGTGGTTTGTTGTAGGGCGTTGTTTGGCTGTTGCAGTCGCGAGGAGAGTTTTTCCTGGTTGTTTTTGTAGTTCAAATCACCTTGTTAAGGTGAGTGCGTGACCATGAGCTTATCTAAGCGATTGGGATTGAGTGACTTGTTGTGTGATGATTTGTAGGTGAAGTGGATGTTTAGTCCATTATAGAGTCTTTACAGGTTTTAAGTTTTTTTTGGAATAAAACGAGCCGTTTTGGGATGCTGAAACACATTTAGAGATGTAGATTCATCTAGAAGTGTCAGATGTTTGGGATCATATGGACTATTTCAACCGTTAGATCTTTCTCAAATTTTGACACAGGACGGAGACGGATGTTAGCTTGCATTTTCAATTTACTTTGAGAAAATCTAACGGTTAATTTAAGAGTTATACGAGATTTACTGGAGACAAGTAATTCTGACGAGTAGTTGAAGCAGATGCAGAACTAAATGCTAAGAGTGTCAGACCGGTTGATCTGTATATGGACTGATCGATCCCTTACCTCGCATGCATTATCTGGCCCATGTTTGATCTGAAACACTATAGAACCGACCCAACTCGTCTCCTACTGTTTTTATACCCTAGGCTCGACTATTTAGCAGCTATCTTTCATAATTTCAGTTCTAAACATTGCTCTTTGCTTTCTAAATAATTTGGGGAAAATAATTCATCCTCTTGACACTTGGAGTAGATTTCTGAACCCTTTCTTATTATTTAAGCAAATTTATAATGTTTTCTTTCATATATATTTGCTTTTATTCAATTGCTATGTGTGAGTAGTTCTTCGATTGGGTTTTAGGAGTCTAAGTAGAATATTCAATAAATTTGTGGATTGATCTCTTCAATGGATTATATGGTTCTTCAGTTTACATGTTTTCAATGCTAGAATAGGATTGATCACCCTGTTTTAGAACTTAGGCTTTTATTTGTTTTAGAGATGTTCGACGAAATGAATGAATGAGTTTTAATTGAGCATTGTATTTCTAGCCTGCGAGAGTTGATGTTAGAATGGATTCTGAACGAAATGAACCTATTAGATAATGCGAAATTGACTAGGAAATTACAAATGGGAGTTTTGTAATTGAATAGTTGTGATTAATGTCTTGAGAGAGAATTAATCTGGAATTGTGTTCATATTTAAGAACTGTAACGCCCGTGTTCTGAAAATTAATAGGAGACTTGAATGTGTATAAGAATTAGGGTGGAGTCGGTTTAATTCCGGTTGATTTCCTAAACTGGTCGATTTGTTTAATTGAATCAAAGGAGATTTAATTAAAGTCGGTTTAGGTAAATTCTGGTTTAATCAGAATTAAACCAAAAACCCTAGTTTTATAAAGAACGCTTATTCTCTCTTTTGTTTTGTGGCTGTTGTTTCTGAGAGTTGAGTTGAGAAAAGGAGAAGGAGAAGTTCACTTGTGAGAAGGAGAGTGTTAGCTTTGCTTTGGTGTTTAAAGCAAGAGAAGCAGTTTCGTCACGTCTTGGTAGAATAGAGTTCCGACGTATCAAATCTTATCGAAAGGTAATGAATTTTGGTAGGTTTGTTCTTAAGGCGTGTACGTTGATTCTCCTTTTTACAGAAGTGAATTCGGATTAATACTCAGTGAGTTATATGCAGTTTGGTGAGACGCGTTTTCTCTGTTGCGAACTGGGATCAGCGGAGTTTGTAAGTGCGATCGTGGTTTCATCGTTTCTCCGATCGGCACCAAATTTTGTGGGGAGCTTTGTGACGTCTAGATCTTGCTTTTCACCGTAGGGATTAAGAAGTTAACGGTTGGTTTATGTTTTAGGGCTTCGTTTCTGCGGCTGTAGTTTTTCTGGTGTTTCTGTCCTTTTGGTTCTTAGAGATTTTTGTTTGTGTGGTTTGTTGTAGGGCGTTGTTTGGCTGTTGCAGTCGCGAGGAGAGTTTTTCCTGGTTGTTTTTGTAGTTCAAATCACCTTGTTAAGGTGAGTGCGTGACCATGAGCTTATCTAAGCGATTGGGATTGAGTGACTTGTTGTGTGATGATTTGTAGGTGAAGTGGATGTTTAGTCCATTATAGAGTCTTTACAGGTTTTAAGTTTTTTTGGAATAAAACGAGCCGTTTTGGGATGCTGAAACACATTTAGAGATGTAGATTCATCTAGAAGTGTCAGATGTTTGGGATCATATGGACTATTTCAACCGTTAGATCTTTCTCAAATTTTGACACAGGACGGAGACGGATGTTAGCTTGCATTTTCAATTTACTTTGAGAAAATCTAACGGTTAATTTAAGAGTTATACGAGATTTACTGGAGACAAGTAATTCTGACGAGTAGTTGAAGCAGATGCAGAACTAAATGCTAAGAGTGTCAGACCGGTTGATCTGTATATGGACTGATCGATCCCTTACCTCGCATGCATTATCTGGCCCATGTTTGATCTGAAACACTATAGAACCGACCCAACTCGTCTCCTACTGTTTTTATACCCTAGGCTCGACTATTTAGCAGCTATCTTTCATAATTTCAGTTCTAAACATTGCTCTTTGCTTTCTAAATAATTTGGGGAAAATAATTCATCCTCTTGACACTTGGAGAAGATTTCTGAACCCTTTCTTATTATTTAAGCAAATTTATAATGTTTTCTTTCATATATATTTGCTTTTATTCAATTGCTATGTGTGAGTAGTTCTTCGATTGGGTTTTAGGAGTCTAAGTAGAATATTCAATAAATTTGTGTTAATTGAGCATTGTATTTCTAGCCTGCGAGAGTTGATGTTAGAATGGATTCTGAACGAAATGAACCTATTAGATAATGCGAAATTGACTAGAAAATTACAAATGGGAGTTTTGTAATTGAATAGTTGTGATTAATGTCTTGAGAGAGAATTAATCTGGAATTGTGTTCATATTTAAGAACGGTTCTTCATACCTTAATCCTTTTTGCATTTATTAGCTAGTCATTGTTCTTTGAAATACTCTGCCCCTCAATGTCTTTAATTCATAAGTTTAATCTTTTTTATTTGCATTTTTATTTATAATTCTGAAAACAAAAAAACAACCTTTTCGCTTTAAGCTAAGAACGAGTCTCGTAATTCTTTAGAGTACCTTTGCTCCATGTGATTGATCCCGCATATACTTCCTTTCGGTTATGTTATTGGGTTAAAAACTCGACCAATCAATATATCTAATATTTTACATTAGTACTAATCGAGAAGACTGATAAATAATTCTGAACTTAATTTATCATAAAACATTTATGAATGTATACAATTATATAGGTAAATTAAACTCTTAAATAATATCAGATTCAATATAAACTGAAATAATTTTGAAAACCGTTAAATAACCTTTTGAAGAATTTTGAATATATAAGGTTTAATCCAAAATTATCATGTCAAGTTGCACAGTATATAATAAATAATTTATCAAAAAAGAGAGTAAAATATCAACATCTTCAAAACAAAGCGATCTTTATGCATATTGAAAAACTTGGTAATTACAGGCTCAATGTATGGATGCCATAAAGTAATGTAAATGAAAAATTTCTATCTATAAATTTAATTAATATATGAGCAAATTGATAAATTAGTAAGGAAAGCAATTAAACTATATAATGTTTATGCCAAATCATTTGATATGATCATAAAATGCAATTTTCTAGATCCATAAGAAGTTATCGCTTTTAAAAATATTTAATAATAATAAAGAATTCAATCTATGTCGTATATATATATGTCTTGCCCTTTGAAATTTCTTTTTTCCTGTCTAGTTTAGGTTTATAACTTTTGGTAGATAATTTGAAACAATCTTTAGGTATTGGTATAAAGCTTTGATTTAAAGGTATTGATCTAAAGAATGAAGGCAATGGTTATAGTTTATTTACATTTCCAAAAAAACTTATAAATATGAAAAATGGGTATTTCAATTTTAAGAACAAGAATTCATAGAAAACATTGTTGAATTATACAAAATATAAATACCTTTAAATCAATATATATATATTATATTTTAAATCATTCTACATTAACATGTTGCGCTTAATGTGTATTTTGAAAATCATTTTCATAATCTAGTTGTAAAAAAACTTAAAGATATATACTTGCACAATAATTCATTTGCTATTATTCCTTTAAATCTTTTTTAAAGAAAATATAAATATTACAGGTAATAAAAAATTGAACAACAAATAAATATCAATTTAATTGGTCCAAATAGTATAAGCAATACATATTTTAAAGAGTTTTAGAGATTGAGACACAATGATTCCATACGTCATCTCTCTTCTTCAGATATTCTGTTTCATGGGCAATCAAACTAGGTCTGTCCGCAATATATTTTATAAGTGTATCGTGACACAATTTTCCTTCTTTGACGAGATCGCTGCAACAAAGATCAGAGAGTGTTCCATTTCCGACGACAACCGCGATTATATTCAACGCACACTTAGGAGTGATTTTCACAAGACAAGTATCCCATAATGTTTTTACTTCCCCTTCATCGACTGAAAAAACAGGAACAAACGCACACACCAAAGCTACAACAATGAATAGCAAAGAAACCTGAGCGCTAAATTTAGACATATTTTCGTTTCCTAAAATTAGCTTGCTTGAGTTTTCCTTTTTCGTAACGAACAGTGTATTGTATTTCTTATTAAAATTAAGTTAGGCTAGCTCTTTATAGATCATTGAAAACTTAACGTAACCAAAACCAAAAACAAAAACTACAATGTTAGCGCAATAAATTTATGACATTAAAATGTTTTTTCAAATAAATATATCACAATCGTCAAACTTAATAGTTTTAAAAATATTTGAATTTTTAAGGAAAAATATCAATGTAACTTCGGATATCAGTTTCAATAAAAATTATTGGTGATACTATGGCATTTTGAAATGCTACAACAATTTCTTGAATATGTGGTTAAAATTAGATTTGCATAGGGTTCTACGAAAAAAAAAAGGTTATATAATTTAGATCCATTTATGTTTTGAATTATCTTAATTTAAAAAATCACAGTTTCTCCCTTTTCTAATTGTATATGTTTAGTCTTTTTAAAACAAATGATATATTGTGTTTTTCTCGGTTTAAACTCTTTATTTTCTCTTTCATGTTATTAACTTTATTGAGCCAAATATTTTTTAACAGTATTTTAGTCCATTATAGAGTCTTTACAGGTTTTAAGTTGTTTTGGAATAAAACGAGCCGTTTTGGGATGCTGAAACACATTTAGAGATGTAGATTCATCTAGAAGTGTCAGATGTTTGGGATCATATGGACTATTTCAACCGTTAGATCTTTCTCAAATTTTGACTCAGGATGGAGACGGATGTTAGCTTGGATTTTCAATTTACTTTGAGAAAATCTAACGGTTAATTTAAGAGTTATACGAGATTTACTGGAGACAGGTAATTCTGACGAGTAGTTGAAGCAGATGCAGAACTAAATGCTAAGAGTGTCAGACCGGTTGATCTGTATATGGACTGATCGATCCCTTACCTCGCATGCATTATCTGGTCCATGTTTGATCTGAAACACTATAGAACCGACCCAACTCGTCTCCTATTGTTTTTATACCTTCGGCTCGACTATTTAGCAGCTATCTTTCATAATTTCAGTTCTAAACATTGCTCTTTGCTTTCTAAATAATTTGGGGAAAATAATTCATCCTCTTGACACTTGGAGAAGATTTCTGAACCCTTTCTTATTATTTACGCAAATTTATAATGTTTTCTTTCATATATATTTGCTTTTATTCAATTGCTATGTGTGAGTAGTTCTTCGATTGGGTTTTAGGAGTCTAAGTAGAATATTCAATAAACTTGTGGATTGATCTCTTCAATGGATTCTATGGTTCTTCAGTTTACATGTTTTCAATGCTAGAATAGGATTGATCACCCTGTTTTAGAACTTAGGCTTTTATTTGTTTCAGAGATGTTCGATGAAATGAATGAATGAGTGTTAATTGAGCATTGTATTTCTAGCCTGCGAGAGTTGATGTTAGAATGGATTCTGAACGAAATGAACCTATTCGATAATGCGAAATTGACTAGGAAATTACAAATGGGAGTTTTGTAATTGAATAGTTGTGATTAATGTCTTGAGAGAGAATTAATCTGGAATTGTGTTCATATTTAAGAACGGTTCTTCATACCTTAATCCTTTTTGCATTTATTAGCTAGTCATTGTTCTTTGAAATACTCTGCCCCTCAATGTCTTTAATTCATACATTTAATCTTTTTTATTTGCATTTTTATTTACAATTCTGAAAACAAAACAAACAACCTTTTCGCTTTAAGCTAATAACGAGTCTCGTAATTCTTTAGAGTACCTTTGCTCCATGTGATTGATCCCGCATATACTTCCTTTCGGTTAAGTTATTGGGTTAAAAACTCGACCAATCAATATATCTAATATTTTACATTAGTACTAATCGAGAAGACTGATAAATAATTCTGAACTTAATTTATCATAAAACATTTATGAATGTATACAATTATATAGGTAAATTAAACTCTTAAATAATATCAGATTCAATATAAACTGAAATAATTTTGAAAACCGTTAAATAACCTTTTGAAGAATTTTGAATATATAAGGTTTAATCCAAAATTATCATGTCAAGTTGCACAGAATATAATAAATAATTTATCAAAAAAGAGAGAGTAAAATATCAACATCTTCAAAAAAAAGCGATCTTGATGCATATTGAAAAACTTGGTAATTACAGGCTCAATGTATTGATGCCATAAAGTAATGTAAATAAAAAATTTAATTAATATATGAGCAAATTGATAAATTAGTAAGGAAAGCAATTAAACTAAATAATGTTTATGAAAAATCATTTGATATGATCATAAAATGCAATTTTCTAGATCCATAAGAAGTTATCGCTTTTAAACATATTTAATAATAATAAAGAATTCTATCTATGTCATATATATATATATATATATATATATATATCTTGCCCTTTGAAATTTCTTTTTTCCTGTCTAGTTTAGGTTTATAACTTTTGGTAGATAATTTGAAACAATCTTTAGGTATTGGTATAAAGATTTGATTTAAAGGTATTGAGCTAAAAAATGAAGGCAATGGTTATAGTTTATTTACATTTCCAAAAACAATTATAAATATGAAAAATGGGTATTGCAATTTTAAGAACAAGAATTTATAGAAAACATTGTTGAATTATACAAAATATAAATACTTTTAAATCAATATATATATATATATATATATTATATTAAATCATTCAACATTAACATGTTGCGCTTAATGTTTATTTTGAAAATCATTTTCATAATCTAGTTGCAAAAAAACTTAAAGGTATATACTTGCACAATAATTCATTTGCTATTATTCCTTTAAATCTTTTTTAAAGAAAAGATAAATATTACAGTTAATAAAAAATTGAACAACAAAGAAATATCAATTTAATTGGTCCAAATAGTATAAGCAATACATATTTTAAAGAGTTTTAAAGATTGAGACACAATGATTCCATACTTCATCTCTCTTCTTCAGATATTCTGTTTCATGGGCAATCAAACAAGGTCTGTCCGCAATATATTTTATAAGTGTATCGTGACACAATTTTCCTTCTTTGACGAGATCGCTGCAACAAAGATCAGAGAGTGTTCCATTTCCGAAGACAACCGCGATTATATTCAACGCACACTTAGGAGTGATTTTCACAAGACAAGTATCCCATAATGTTTTTACTTCCCCTTCATCGACTGAAAAAACAGGAACAAACGCACACACCAAAGCTACAACAATGAATAGCAAAGAAACCTGAGCGCTAAATTTAGAAATATTTTCGTTTCCTAAAATTAGCTTGCTTGAGTTTTCCTTTTTCGTAACGAACAGTGTATTGTATTTCTTATTAAAATTAAGTTAGGCTAGCTCTTTATAGATCATTGAAAACTTAACGTAACCAAAACCAAAAACAAAAACTACAACGTTAGTGCAATAAATTTATGACATTAAAATGTTTTTTCAAATAAATATATCACAAACGTCAAACTTAATAGTTTTAAAAATATTTGAATTTTTAAGGAAAAATATCAATGTAACTTCGGATATCAGTTTCAATAAAAATTATTGGTGATACTATGGCATTTTGAAATGCTACAACAATTTCTTGAATATGTGGTTCAAATTAGATTTGCATAGGGTTCTACGAAAAAAACAAAAGTTATATGATTTAGATCCATTTATGTTTTGAATTATCTTAATTTAAAAAATCACAGTTTCGCCCTTTTCTAATTTTATATGTTTAGTCTTTTTAAAACAAATGATATATTGTGTTTTTCTCGGTTTAAAGTCTTTATTTTCTCTTTCATGTTATTAATTTTATTGAGCCAAATATTTTTTAACAGTATTTTAGTCCATTATAGAGTCTTTACAGGTTTTAAGTTGTTTTGGAATAAAACGAGCCGTTTTGGGATGCTGAAACACATTTAGAGATGTAGATTAATCTAGAAGTGTCAGATGTTTGGGATCATATGGACTATTTCAACCGTTAGATCTTTCTCAAATTTTGACACAGGATGGAGACGGATGTTAGCTTGCATTTTCAATTTTACTTTGAGAAAATCTAACGGTTAATTTAAGAGTTATATGAGATTTACTGGAGACAGGTAATTCTGACGAGTAGTTGAAGCAGATGCAGAACTAAATGCTAAGAGTGTCAGACCGGTTGATCTGTATATGGACTGATCGATCCCTTACCTCGCATGCATTATCAGGCCCATGTTTGATCTTAAACACTATAGAACCGACCCAACTCGTCTCCTACTGTTCTTATACCCTAGGCTCGACTATTTAGCAGCTATCTTTCATAATTTCAGTTCTAAACATTGCTCTTTGCTTTCTAAATAATTTAGGAAAAATAATTCATCCTCTTGACACTTGGAGAAAATTTCTGAACCCTTTCTTATTATTTAAGCAATTTTATAATGTTTTCTTTCATATATATTTGCTTTTATTCAATTGCTATGTGTGAGTAGTTCTTCGATTGGGTTTTAGGAGTCTAAGTAGAATATTCAATAAATTTGTGGATTGATCTCTTCATTGGATTATATGGTTCTTCAGTTTACATGTTTTCAATGCTAGAATAGGATTGATCACCCTGTTTTAGAACTTAGGCTTTTATTTGTTTCAGAGATGTTCGATGAAATGAATGAATGAGTGTTAATTGAGCATTGTATTTCTAGCCTGCGAGAGTTGATGTTAGAATGGATTCTGAACGAAATGAACCTATTAAATAATGCGAAATTGACTAGGAAATTACAAATGAGAGTTTTGTAATTGAATAGTTGTGATTAATGTCTTGAGAGAGAATTAATCTAGAATTGTGTTCATGTTTAAGAACGATTCTTCATACCTTAATCCTTTTTGCATTTATTAGCTAGTCATTGTTCTTTGAAATACTCTGCCCCTCAATGTCTTTAATTCATAAGTTTAATCTTTTTTATTTGCATTTTTATGTACAATTCTGAAAACAAAAAAACAACCTTTTCGCTTTAAGCTAAGAACGAGTATCGTAATTCTTTAGAGTACCTTTGCTCCATGTGATTGATCCCGCATATACTTCCTTTCGGTTATGTTATTGGGTTAAAAACTCGACCAATCAATATATCTAATATTTTACATTAGTACTAATCGAGAAGACTGATAAATAATTCTGAACTTAATTTATCATAAAACATTTATGAATGTATACAATTATATAGGTAAATTAAACTCTTAAATAATATCAGATTCAATATAAACTGAAATAATTTTGAAAACCGTTAAATAACCTTTTGAAGAATTTTGAATATATAAGGTTTAATCCAAAATTATCATGTCAAGTTGCACAGAATATAATAAATAATTTATCAAAAAAGAGAGAGTAAAATATCAACATCTTCAAAAAAAAGCGATCTTGATGCATATTGAAAAACTTGGTAATTACAGGCTCAATGTATTGATGCCATAAAGTAATGTAAATAAAAAATTTAATTAATATATGAGCAAATTGATAAATTAGTAAGGAAAGCAATTAAACTAAATAATGTTTATGACAAATCATTTGATATGATCATAAAATGCAATTTTCTAGATCCATAAGAAGTTATCGCTTTTAAACATATTTAATAATAATAAAGAATTCTATCTATGTCATATATATATATATATATATATATATATATATCTTGCCCTTTGAAATTTCTTTTTTCCTGTCTAGTTTAGGTTTATAACTTTTGGTAGATAATTTGAAACAATCTTTAGGTATTGGTATAAAGATTTGATTTAAAGGTATTGAGCTAAAAAATGAAGGCAATGGTTATAGTTTATTTACATTTCCAAAAACAATTATAAATATGAAAAATGGGTATTGCAATTTTAAGAACAAGAATTTATAGAAAACATTGTTGAATTATACAAAATATAAATACTTTTAAATCAATATATATATATATTATATATTAAATCATTCAACATTAACATGTTGCGCTTAATGTTTATTTTGAAAATCATTTTCATAATCTAGTTGCAAAAAAACTTAAAGGTATATACTTGCACAATAATTCATTTGCTATTATTCCTTTAAATCTTTTTTAAAGAAAAGATAAATATTACAGTTAATAAAAAATTGAACAACAAAGAAATATCAATTTAATTGGTCCAAATAGTATAAGCAATACATATTTTAAAGAGTTTTAAAGATTGAGACACAATGATTCCATACTTCATCTCTCTTCTTCAGATATTCTGTTTCATGGGCAATCAAACTAGGTCTGTCCGCAATATATTTTATAAGTGTATCGTGACACAATTTTCCTTCTTTGACGAGATCGCTGCAACAAAGATCAGAGAGTGTTCCATTTCCGAAGACAACCGCGATTATATTCAACGCACACTTAGGAGTGATTTTCACAAGACAAGTATCCCATAATGTTTTTACTTCCCCTTCATCGACTGAAAAAACAGGAACAAACGCACACACCAAAGCTACAACAATGAATAGCAAAGAAACCTGAGCGCTAAATTTAGAAATATTTTCGTTTCCTAAAATTAGCTTGCTTGAGTTTTCCTTTTTCGTAACGAACAGTGTATTGTATTTCTTATTAAAATTAAGTTAGGCTAGCTCTTTATAGATCATTGAAAACTTAACGTAACCAAAACCAAAAACAAAAACTACAACGTTAGTGCAATAAATTTATGACATTAAAATGTTTTTTCAAATAAATATATCACAAACGTCAAACTTAATAGTTTTAAAAATATTTGAATTTTTAAGGAAAAATATCAATGTAACTTCGGATATCAGTTTCAATAAAAATTATTGGTGATACTATGGCATTTTGAAATGCTACAACAATTTCTTGAATATGTGGTTCAAATTAGATTTGCATAGGGTTCTACGAAAAAAACAAAAGTTATATGATTTAGATCCATTTATGTTTTGAATTATCTTAATTTAAAAAATCACAGTTTCGCCCTTTTCTAATTTTATATGTTTAGTCTTTTTAAAACAAATGATATATTGTGTTTTTCTCGGTTTAAAGTCTTTATTTTCTCTTTCATGTTATTAATTTTATTGAGCCAAATATTTTTTAACAGTATTTTAGTCCATTATAGAGTCTTTACAGGTTTTAAGTTGTTTTGGAATAAAACGAGCCGTTTTGGGATGCTGAAACACATTTAGAGATGTAGATTAATCTAGAAGTGTCAGATGTTTGGGATCATATGGACTATTTCAACCGTTAGATCTTTCTCAAATTTTGACACAGGATGGAGACGGATGTTAGCTTGCATTTTCAATTTTACTTTGAGAAAATCTAACGGTTAATTTAAGAGTTATACGAGATTTACTGGAGACAGGTAATTCTGACGAGTAGTTGAAGCAGATGCAGAACTAAATGCTAAGAGTGTCAGACCGGTTGATCTGTATATGGACTGATCGATCCCTTACCTCGCATGCATTATCAGGCCCATGTTTGATCTTAAACACTATAGAACCGACCCAACTCGTCTCCTACTGTTTTTATACCCTAGGCTCGACTATTTAGCAGCTATCTTTCATAATTTCAGTTCTAAACATTGCTCTTTGCTTTCTAAATAATTTAGGAAAAATAATTCATCCTCTTGACACTTGGAGAAAATTTCTGAACCCTTTCTTATTATTTAAGCAATTTTATAATGTTTTCTTTCATATATATTTGCTTTTATTCAATTGCTATGTGTGAGTAGTTCTTCGATTGGGTTTTAGGAGTCTAAGTAGAATATTCAATAAATTTGTGGATTGATCTCTTCATTGGATTATATGGTTCTTCAGTTTACATGTTTTCAATGCTAGAATAGGATTGATCACCCTGTTTTAGAACTTAGGCTTTTATTTGTTTCAGAGATGTTCGATGAAATGAATGAATGAGTGTTAATTGAGCATTGTATTTCTAGCCTGCGAGAGTTGATGTTAGAATGGATTCTGAACGAAATGAACCTATTAAATAATGCGAAATTGACTAGGAAATTACAAATGAGAGTTTTGTAATTGAATAGTTGTGATTAATGTCTTGAGAGAGAATTAATCTAGAATTGTGTTCATGTTTAAGAACGATTCTTCATACCTTAATCCTTTTTGCATTTATTAGCTAGTCATTGTTCTTTGAAATACTCTGCCCCTCAATGTCTTTAATTCATAAGTTTAATCTTTTTTATTTGCATTTTTATTTACAATTCTGAAAACAAAAAAACAACCTTTTCGCTTTAAGCTAAGAACGAGTATCGTAATTCTTTAGAGTACCTTTGCTCCATGTGATTGATCCCGCATATACTTCCTTTCGGTTATGTTATTGGGTTAAAAACTCGACCAATCAATATATCTAATATTTTACATTAGTACTAATCGAGAAGACTGATAAATAATTCTGAACTTAATTTATCATAAAACATTTACGAATGTATACAATTATATAGGTAAATTAAACTCTTAAATAATATCAGATTCAATATAAACTGAAATAATTTTGAAAACCGTTAAATAACCTTTTGAAGAATTTTGAATATATAAGGTTTAATCCAAAATTATCATGTCAAGTTGCACAGAATATAATAAATAATTTATCAAAAAAGAGAGAGTAAAATATCAACATCTTCAAAACAAAGCGATCTTAATGCATATTGAAAAACCTTGTAATTACAGGCTCAATGTATTGATGCCATAAAGTAATGTAAATAAAAAATTTCTATCTATAAATTTAATTAATATATAAGCAAATTGATAAATTAGTAAGGAAAGCAATTAAACTAAATAATGTTTATGACAAATCATTTGATATGATCATAAAATGCAATTTTCTAGATCCATAAGAAGTTATCGCTTTTAAAAATATTTAATAATAATAAAGAATTCAATCTATGTCATATATATATATATATATATGTCTTGCCCTTTGAAATTTCTTTTTTCCTGTCTAGTTTAGGTTTATAACTTTTGGTAGATAATTTGAAACAATCTTTAGGTATTGGTATAAAGCTTTGATTTAAAGGTATTGAGCTAAAAAATGAAGGCAATGGTTATAGTTTATTTACATTTCCAAAAAAACTTATAAATATGAAAAATGGGTATTTCAATTTTAAGAACAAGAATTCATAGAAAACATTGTTGAATTATACACATATAAATACTTTTAAATCAATATATATATTATATTTTAAATCATTCAACATTAACATGTTGCGCTTAATGTGTATTTTGAAAATCATTTTCATAATCTAGTTGCAAAAAAACTTAAAGGTATATACTTGCACAATAATTCATTTGCTATTATTCCTTTAAATCTTTTTTAAAGAAAAGATAAATATTACAGGTAATAAAAAATTGAACAACAAAGAAATATCAATTTGATTGGTCCAAATAGTATAAGCAATACATATTTTAAAGAGTTTTAGAGATTGAGACACAATGATTCCATACTTCATCTCTCTTCTTCAGATATTCTGTTTCATGGGCAATCAAACTAGGTCTGTCCGCAATATATTTTATAAGTGTATCGTGACACAATTTTCCTTCTTTGACGAGATCGCTACAACAAAGATCAGAGAGTGTTCCATTTCCGAAGACAACCGCGATTATATTCAACGCACACTTAGGAGTGATTTTTACAAGACAAGTATCCCATAATGTTTTTACTTCCCCTTCATCGACTGAAAAAACAGGAACAAACGCACACACCAAAGCTACAACAATGAATAGCAAAGAAACCTGAGCGCTAAATTTAGACATATTTTCGTTTCCTAAAATTATCTTGCTTGAGTTTTCCTTTTTCGTAACGAACAGTGTATTGTATTTCTTATTAAAATTAAGTTAGGCTAGCTCTTTATAGATCATTGAAAACTTAACGTAACCAAAACCAAAAACAAAAACTACAACGTTAGCGCAATAAATTTATGACATTAAAATGTTTTTTCAAATAAATATATCACAAACGTCAAACTTAATAGTTTTAAAAATATTTGAATTTTTAAGGAAAAATATCAATGTAACTTCGGATATCAGTTTCAATAAAAATTATTGGTGATACTATGGCATTTTGAAATGCTACAACAATTTCTTGAATATGTGGTTCAAATTAGATTTGCATAGGGTTCTACGAAAAAATCAAAACTTATATAATTTAGATCCATTTATGTTTTGAATTATCGTAATTTAAAAAATCACAGTTTCTCCCTTTTCTAATTGTATATGTTTAGCCTTTTTAAAACAAATGATATATTGTGTTTTTCTCGGTTTAAAGTCTTTATTTTCTCTTTCATGTTATTAATTTTATTGAGCCAAATATTTTTTAACAGTATTTTAGTCCATTATAGAGTCTTTACAGGTTTTAAGTTGTTTTGGAATAAAACGAGCCGTTTTTGGGATGCTGAAACACATTTAGAGATGTAGATTCATCTAGAAGTGTCAGATGTTTGGGATCATATGGACTATTTCAACCGTTAGATCTTTCTCAAATTTTGACACAGCATGGAGACGGATGTTAGCTTGCATTTTCAATTTTACTTTGAGAAAATCTAACGGTTAATTTAAGAGTTATACGAGATTTACTGGAGACAGGTAATTCTGACGAGTAGTTGAAGCAGATGCAGAACTAAATGCTAAGAGTGTCAGACCGGTTGATCTGTATATGGACTGATCGATCCCTTACCTCGCATGCATTATCAGGCCCATGTTTGATCTTAAACACTATAGAACCGACCCAACTCGTCTCCTACTGTTTTTATACCCTAGGCTCGACTATTTAGCAGCTATCTTTCATAATTTCAGTTCTAAACATTGCTCTTTGCTTTCTAAATAATTTAGGGAAAATAATTCATCCTCTTGACACTTGGAGAAAATTTCTGAACCCTTTCTTATTATTTAAGCAATTTTATAATGTTTTCTTTCATATATATTTGCTTTTATTCAATTGCTATGTGTGAGTAGTTCTTCGATTGGGTTTTAGGAGTCTAAGTAGAATATTCAATAAATTTGTGGATTGATCTCTTCATTGGATTATATGGTTCTTCAGTTTACATGTTTTCAATGCTAGAATAGGATTGATCACCCTGTTTTAGAACTTAGGCTTTTATTTGTTTCAGAGATGTTCGATGAAATGAATGAATGAGTGTTAATTGAGCATTGTATTTCTAGCCTGCGAGAGTTGATGTTAGAATGGATTCTGAACGAAATGAACATATTAAATAATGCGAAATTGACTAGGAAATTACAAATGAGAGTTTTGTAATTGAATAGTTGTGATTAATGTCTTGAGAGAGAATTAATCTGGAATTGTGTTCATGTTTAAGAACGATTCTTCATACCTTAATCCGTTTTGCATTTATTAGCTAGTCATTGTTCTTTGAAATACTCTGCCCCTCAATGTCTTTAATTCATAAGTTTAATCTTTTTTATTTGCATTTTTATTTACAATTCTGAAAACAAAAAAACAACCTTTTCGCTTTAAGCTAAGAACGAGTATCGTAATTCTTTATAGTACCTTTGCTCCATGTGATTGATCCCGCATATACTTCCTTTCGGTTATGTTATTGGGTTAAAAACTCGACCAATCAATATATCTAATATTTTACATTAGTACTAATCGAGAAGACTGATAAATAATTCTGAACTTAATTTATCATAAAACATTTATGAATGTATACAATTATATAGGTAAATTAAACTCTTAAATAATATCAGATTCAATATAAACTGAAATAATTTTGAAAACCGTTAAATAACCTTTTGAAGAATTTTGAATATATAAGGTTTAATCCAAAATTATCATGTCAAGTTGCACAGAATATAATAAATAATTTATCAAAAAAGAGAGAGTAAAATATCAACATCTTCAAAACAAAGCGATCTTAATGCATATTGAAAAACTTGGTAATTACAGGCTCAATGTATTGATGCCATAAACTAATGTAAATAAAAAATTTCTATCTATAAATTTAATTAATATATGAGCAAATTGATAAATTAGTAAGGAAAGCAATTAAACTAAATAATGTTTATGACAAATCATTTGATATGATCATAAAATGCAATTTTCTAGATCCATAAGAAGTTATCGCTTTTAAAAATATTTAATAATAATAAAGAATTCAATCTATGTCATATATATATATATATATATGTCTTGCCCTTTGAAATTTCTTTTTTCCTGTCTAGTTTAGGTTTATAACTTTTGGTAGATAATTTGAAACAATCTTTAGGTATTGGTATAATGCTTTGATTTAAAGGTATTGAGCTAAAAAATGAAGGCAATGGTTATAGTTTATTTACATTTCCAAAAAAACTTATAAATATGAAAAATGGGTATTTCAATTTTAAGAACAAGAATTCATAGAAAACATTGTTGAATTATACACATATAAATACTTTTAAATCAATATATGTATATTATATTTTAAATCATTCAACATTAACATGTTGCGCTTAATGTGTATTTTGAAAATCATTTTCATAATCTAGTTGTAAAAAAACTTAAAGGTATATACTTGCACAATAATTCATTTGCTATTATTCCTTTAAATCTTTTTTAAAGAAAAGATAAATATTACAGGTAATAAAAAATTGAACAACAAAGAAATATCAATTTGATTGGTTCAAATAGTATAAGCAATACATATTTTAAAGAGTTTTAGAGATTGAGACACAATGATTCCATACTTCATCTCTCTTCTTCAGATATTCTGTTTCATGGGCAATCAAACTAGGTCTGTCCGCAATATATTTTATAAGTGTATCATGACACAATTTTCCTTCTTTGACGAGATCGCTTCAACAAAGATCAGAGAGTGTTCCATTTCCGAAGACAACCGTGATTATATTCAACGCACACTTAGGAGTGATTTTTACAAGACAAGTATCCCATAATGTTTTTACTTCCCCTTCATCGACTGAAAAAACAGGAACAAACGCACACACCAAAGCTACAACAATGAATAGCAAAGAAACCTGAGCGCTAAATTTAGACATATTTTCGTTTCCTAAAATTATCTTGCTTGAGTTTTCCTTTTTCGTAACGAACAGTGTATTGTATTTCTTATTAAAATTAAGTTAGGCTAGCTCTTTATAGATCATTGAAAACTTAACGTAACCAAAACCAAAAACAAAAACTACAACGTTAGCGCAATAAATTTATGACATTAAAATGTTTTTTCAAATAAATATATCACAAACGTCAAACTTAATAGTTTTAAAAATATTTGAACTTTTAAGGAAAAATATCAATGTAACTTCGGATATCAGTTTCAATAAAAATTATTGGTGATACTATGGCATTTTGAAATGCTACAACAATTTCTTGAATATGTGGTTCAAATTAGATTTGCATAGGGTTCTACGAAAAAATCAAAACTTATATAATTTAGATCCATTTATGTTTTGAATTATCGTAATTTAAAAAATCACAGTTTCTCCCTTTTCTAATTGTATATGTTTAGTCTTTTTAAAACAAATGACATATTGTGTTTTTCTCGGTTTAAAGTCTTTATTTTCTCTTTCATGTTATTAATTTTATTTTGCCAAATATTTTTAACAGTATTTTAGTCCATTATAGAGTCTTTACAGGTTTTAAGTTGTTTTGGAATAAAACGAGCCGTTTTGGGATGCTGAAACACATTTAGAGATGTAGATTCATCTAGAAGTGTCAGATGTTTGGGATCATATGGACTATTTCAACCGTTAGATCTTTCTCAAATTTTGACACAGGATGGAGACGGATGTTAGCTTGCATTTTCAATTTTACTTTGAGAAAATCTAACGGTTAATTTAAGAGTTATACGAGATTTACTGGAGACAGGTAATTCTGACGAGTAGTTGAAGCAGATGCAGAACTAAATGCTAAGAGTGTCAGACCGGTTGATCTGTATATGGACTGATCGATCCCTTACCTCGCATGCATTATCAGGCCCATGTTTGATCTTAAACACTATAGAACCGACCCAACTCGTCTCCTACTGTTTTTATACCCTAGGCTCGACTATTTAGCAGCTATCTTTCATAATTTCAGTTCTAAACATTGCTCTTTGCTTTCTAAATAATTTAGGGAAAATAATTCATCCTCTTGACACTTGGAGAAAATTTCTGAACCCTTTCTTATTATTTAAGCAATTTTATAATGTTTTCTTTCATATATATTTGCTTTTATTCAATTGCTATGTGTGAGTAGTTCTTCGATTGGGTTTTAGGAGTCTAAGTAGAATATTCAATAAATTTGTGGATTGATCTCTTCAATGGATTATATGGTTCTTCAGTTTACATGTTTTCAATGCTAGAATAGGATTGATCACCCTGTTTTAGAACTTAGGCTTTTATTTGTTTCAGAGATGTTCGATGAAATGAATGAATGAGTGTTAATTGAGCATTGTATTTCTAGCCTGCGAGAGTTGATGTTAGAATGGATTCTGAACGAAATGAACCTATTAAATAATGCGAAATTGACTAGGAAATTACAAATGAGAGTTTTGTAATTGAATAGTTGTGATTAATGTCTTGAGAGAGAATTAATCTGGAATTGTGTTCATGTTTAAGAACGATTCTTCATACCTTAATCCTTTTTGCATTTATTAGCTAGTCATTTTTCTTTGAAATACTCTGCCCCTCAATGTCTTTAATTCATAAGTTTAATCTTTTTTATTTGCATTTTTATTTACAATTCTGAAAACAAAAAAACAACCTTTTCGCTTTAAGCTAAGAACGAGTATCGTAATTCTTTAGAGTACCTTTGCTCCATGTGATTGATCCCGCATATACTTCCTTTCGGTTATGTTATTGGGTTAAAAACTCGACCAATCAATATATCTAATATTTTACATTAGTACTAATCGAGAAGACTGATAAATAATTCTGAACTTAATTTATCATAAAACATTTATGAATGTATACAATTATATAGGTAAATTAAACTCTTAAATAATATCAGATTCAATATAAACTGAAATAATTTTGAAAACCGTTAAATAACCTTTTGAAGAATTTTGAATATATAAGGTTTAATCCAAAATTATCATGTCAAGTTGCACAGAATATAATAAATAATTTATCAAAAAAGAGAGAGTAAAATATCAACATCTTCAAAACAAAGCGATCTTAATGCATATTGAAAAACTTGGTAATTACAGGCTCAATGTATTGATGCCATAAAGTAATGTAAAAAAAAAATTTCTATCTATAAATTTAATTAATATATGAGCAAATTGATAAATTAGTAAGGAAAGCAATTAAACTAAATAATGTTTATGACAAATCATTTGATATGATCATAAAATGCAACTTTCTAGCTCCATAAGAAGTTATCGCTTTTAAAAATATTTAATAATAATAAAGAATTCAATCTATGTCATATATATATATATATATATATGTCTTGCCCTTTGAAATTTCTTTTTTCCTGTCTAGTTTAGGTTTATAACTTTTGGTAGATAATTTGAAACAATCTTTAGGTATTGGTATAAAGCTTTGATTTAAAGGTATTGAGCTAAAAAATGAAGGCAATGGTTATAGTTTATTTACATTTCCAAAAAAACCTATAAATATGAAAAATGGGTATTTCAATTTTAAGAACAAGAATTCATAGAAAACATTGTTGAATTATACAAAATATAAATACTTTTAAATCAATATTTATATATATATATATTATATTTTAAATCATTCAACATTAACATGTTGCGCTTAATGTGTATTTTGAAAATCATTTTCATAATCTAGTTGTAAAAAAACTTAAAGGTATATACTTGCACAATAATTCATTTGCTATTATTCCTTTAAATCTTTTTTAAAGAAAAGATAAATATTACAGGTAATAAAAAATTGAACAACAAAGAAATATCAATTTGATTGGTCCAAATAGTATAAGCAATACATATTTTAAAGAGTTTTAGAGATTGAGACACAATGATTCCATACTTCATCTCTCTTCTTCAGATATTCTGTTTCATGGGCAATCAAACTAGGTCTGTCCGCAATATATTTTATAAGTGTATCGTGACACAATTTTCCTTTTTTGACGAGATCGCTGCAACAAAGATCAGAGAGTGTTCCATTTCCGAAGACAACCGCGATTATATTCAACGCACACTTAGGAGTGATTTTTACAAGACAAGTATCCCATAATGTTTTTACTTCCCCTTCATCGACTGAAAAAACAGGAACAAACGCACACACCAAAGCTATAACAATGAATAGCAAAGAAACCTGAGCGCTAAATTTAGACATATTTTCGTTTCCTAAAATTATCTTGCTTGAGTTTTCTTTTTTCGTAACGAACAGTGTATTGTATTTCTTATTAAAATTAAGTTAGGCTAGCTCTTTATAGATCATTGAAAACTTAACGTAACCAAAACCAAAAACAAAAACTACAACGTTAGCGCAATAAATTTATGACATTAAAATGTTTTTTCAAATAAATATATCACAAACGTCAAACTTAATAGTTTTAAAAATATTTGAATTTTTAAGGAAAAATGTCAATGTAACTTCGGATATCAGTTTCAATAAAAATTATTGGTGATACTATGGCATTTTGAAATGCTACAACAATTTCTTGAATATGTGGTTCAAATTAGATTTGCATAGGGTTCTACGAAAAAATCAAAACTTATATAATTTAGATCCATTTATGTTTTGAATTATCGTAATTTAAAAAATCACTGTTTCTCCCTTTTCTAATTGTATATGTTTAGTCTTTTTAAAACAAATGATATATTGTGTTTTTCTCGGTTTAAAGTCTTTATTTTCTCTTTCATGTTATTAATTTTATTTTGCCAAATATTTTTAACAGTATTTTAGTCCATTATAGAGTCTTTATAGGTTTTAAGTTGTTTTGGAATAAAACGAGCCGTTTTGGGATGCTGAAACACATTTAGAGATGTAGATTCATCTAGAAGTGTCAGATGTTTGGGATCATATGGACTATTTCAACCGTTAGATCTTTCTCAAATTTTGACACAGGATGGAGACGGATGTTAGCTTGCATTTTCAATTTACTTTGAGAAATTCTAACGGTTAATTTAAGAGTTATACGATATTTACTGGAGACAGGTAATTCTGACGAGTAGTTGAAGCAGATGCAGAACTAAATGCTAAGAGTGTCAGACCGGTTGATCTGTATATGGACTGATCGATCCCTTACCTCGCATGCATTATCTGGCCCATGTTTGATCTGAAACACTATAGAACCGACCCAACTCGTCTCCTATTGTTTTTATGCCCTAGGCTCGACTATTTAGCAGCTATCTTTCATAATTTCAGTTCTAAACATTGCTCTTTGCTTTGTAAATAATTTGTGGAAAAAAATTCATCCTCTTGACACTTGGAGAAGATTTCTGAACCCTTTCTTATTATTTAAGCAATTTTATAATGTTTTCTTTCATATATATTTGCTTTTATTCAACTGCTATGTGTGAGTAGTTCATCGATTGGGTTTAGGAGTCTTGAAAAGACCCGACCCGTTTTTTTTTAATTCATTAATTAATAGTCCCATACCTACTAATTAACCTAACCAAATTAACCCAACAATAAATCATCATGCACAGCGGAAACATATTAAACCAACATCAATTAAACATAATATTAATTAATAAATCATTCAATAACCACAATTTACACCAGCAACCTAGCATGCCTCTAAACCATGTTCCAACAACAATTAACATATTTATAAACATAACAACCGAAACCCTAGATCATCATCCTCTCCTCGCCATGATTCCACGGATCACAATTTACCTATACCACAAACACAATGAGATGCGTGAGTATTATCACAAGTACTCAGTGAGAGCGATCCTCCCATCTACGAGCTATACACACAAGCTATGAGATAACACCCACATATATAATTATAAACAAACCATTCAGCAAGCTAAACATCCAATAACACTTCCAATTCACCTACAAATCATCACAAACAAGTCACTCAATCCCAATCGCTTAGATAAGCTCATGGTCACGCACTCACCTTAACAATGTGATTTAGATAACAAATACAACCAGGAAAGACTATCCTCGCAACTGCAACAGCCAAACAACGCTCTACAACAATTCACACAAACAAAATCTCTATGAACCAAAATAGACAGAAATATCAGAAAACTACAACCATAGAGACGAAACCCTAAAACAGAAACCAACCGTTAACTCCTTCATCCCTTCGGTGGAAAGCGAGACCCAGACGTCACCAATCTTCCCACAAAATTTGGTGCCGATCGGAAAAGCGATGAAACCACAAACGAACTTACAAACTCTGCTGATCCTAGTTCGCAACAGAGAAAACGCGTCTCACCAAACTGCATATAACTCACTGAGTATTAATCCGAATTCACTTCTGTGAAAAAGAGAATCAACGTACATGCCTTAGGAACAACCCTACCAAACTTCATTACCTTTTGATAAGATTTGATACGTCGGAACTCTATTCTACCAAGACGTGACGAATCTGCTTCTCTTGCCTTAAACACCAAAGCAAAGCTAACACTCTCCTTCTCACAAGTAAACTTCTCCTTCTCCTTTTCTCAACTCAACTCTCAGAAACAACAGCCACAAAACAAAAGAGAGAAGAAGCGTTCTTTATAAAACTAGGGTTTTTTGGTTTAATTCTGATTAAACCAGGATTTACCTAAACCGACATTAATTAAACCTCCTTTTGATTCAATTAAACAAAACGACCAGTTTAGAAAATCCACCGGAATCAAACCGACTCCACCTAATTCTTATAGACACTCAAGTCTCATATTATTTTCCAGAACACGGGCGTTACACAAGTCTAAGTGGAATATTCAATAAATTAATGGATTGATCTCTTCAATGGATTCTATGGTTCTTCAGTTTACATGTTTTCAATGCTAGAATAGGATTGATCACCCTGTTTTAGAACTTAGGCTTTTATTTGTTTCAGAGATGTTCGATGAAATGAATGAATGAGTGTTAATTGAGCATTGTATTTCTAGCCTGCGAGAGTTGATGTTAGAATGGATTCTGAACGAAATGAACCTATTCGATAATGCGAAATTGACTAGGAAATTACAAATGGGAGTTTTGTAATTGAATAGTTGTGATTAATGTCTTGAGAGAGAATTAATCTAGAATTGTGTTCATATTTAAGAACGGTTCTTCATACCTTAATCCTTTTTGCATTTATTAGCTAGTCATTGTTCTTTGAAATACTCTGCCCCTCAATGTCTTTAATTCATAAGTTTAATCTTTTTTATTTACAATTCTGAAAACAAAACAAACAACCTTTTCGATTTAAGCTAAGAACGAGTCTCGTAATTCTTTAGAGTACCTTTGCTCCATGTGATTGATCCCGCATATACTTCCTTTCGGTTAAGTTATTGGGTTAAAAACTCGACCAATCAATATATCTAATATTTTACATTAGTACTAATCGAGAAGACTGATAAATAATTTTGAACTTAATTTATCATAAAACATTTATGAATGTATACAATTATATAGGTCAATTAAACTCTTAAATAATATCAGACTCAATATAAACTGAAATAATTTTGAAAACCGTTAAATAACCTTTTGAAGAATTTTGAATATATAAGGTTTAATCCAAAATTATCATGTCAAGTTGCACAGAATATAATAAATAATTTATCAAAAAAGAGAGAGTAAAATATCAACATCTTCAAAACAAAGCGATCTTGATGCATATTGAAAAACTTGGTAATTACAGGCTCAATGTATTGATGCAATAAAGTAATGTAAATAAAAAATTTCTATCTATAAATTTAATTAATATATGAGCAAATTGATAAATTAGTAAGGAAAGCAATAAAACTAAATAATGTTTATGACAAATCATTTGATATGATCATAAAATGCAATTTTCTAGATCCATAAGAAGTTATCGCTTTTAAAAATATTTAATAATAATAAAGAATTCAATCTATGTCATATATATATATATATATATATATATATATATATATATGTCTTGCCCTTTGAAATTTCTTTTTTCCTGTCTAGTTTAGGTTTATAACTTTTGGTAGATAATTTGAAACAATCTTTAGGTATTGGTATAAAGCTTTGATTTAAAGGTATTGAGCTAAAAAATGAAGGCAATGGTTATAGTTTATTTACATTTCCAAAAAAACTTATAAATATGAAAAATGGGTATTTCAATTTTAAGAACAAGAATTCATAGAAAACATTGTTGAATTATACACATATAAATACTTTTAAATCAATATATATATTATATTTTAAATCATTCAACATTAACATGTTGCGCTTAATGTGTATTTTGAAAATCATTTTCATAATCTAGTTGTAAAAAAACTTAAAGGTATATACTTGCACAATAATTCATTTGCTATTATTCCTTTAAATCTTTTTTAAAGAAAAGATAAATATTACAGGTAATAAAAAATTGAACAAGAAAGAAATATCAATTTAATTGGTCCAAATAGTATAAGCAATACATATTTTAAAGAGTTTTAGAGATTGAGACACAATGATTCCATACTTCATCTCTCTTCTTCAGATATTCTGTTTCATGGCCTATCAAACTAGGTCTGTCGGCAATATATTTTATAAGTGTATCGTGACACAATTTTCCTTCTTTGACGAGATCGCTGCAACAAAGATCAGAGAGTGTTCCATTTCCGAAGACAACCGCGATTATATTCAACGCACACTTAGGAGTGATTTTCACAAGACAAGTATCCCATAATGTTTTTACTTCCCCTTCATCGACTGAAAAAACAGGAACAAACGCATACACCAAAGCTACAACAATGAATAGCAAAGAAACATGAGCGCTAAATTTAAACATATTTTCGTTTCCTAAAATTAGCTTGCTTGAGTTTTCCTTTTTCGTAACAAACAGTGTATTGTATTTCTTATTATAATTAAGTTAGGCTAGCTCTTTATAGATCATTGAAAACTTAACGTAACCAAAACCAAAAACAAAAACTACAACGTTAGCGCAATAAATTTATGACATTAAAATGTTTTTTCAAATAAATATATCACAACCGTCAAACTTAATAGTTTTAAAAATATTTGAATTTTGAAGGAAAAATATCAATGTAACTTCGGATATCAGTTTCAATAAAAATTATTGGTGATACTATGGCATTTTGTAATGCTACAACAATTTCTTGAATATGTGGTTCAAATTTGATTTGCATAGGGTTCTACGAAAAAAACAAAAGTTATATAATTTAGACCCATATATGTTTTGAATTATCTTAATTTAAAAAATCACAGTTTCTCCCTTTTCTAATTGTATATGTTTAGTCTTTTAAAAACAAATGATATATTGTGTTTTTCTCGGTTTAAAGTCTTTATTTTCTCTTTCATGTTATTAATTTTATTGAGCCAAATATTTTTTAACAGTATTTTAGTCCATTATAGAGTCTTTACAGGTTTTAAGTTGTTTTGGAATAAAACGAGCCGTTTTGGGATGCTGAAACACATTTAGAGATGTAGATTCATCTAGAAGTGTCAGATGTTTGGGATCATATGGACTATTTCAACCGTTAGAGCTTTTTCAAATTTTGACACAGGATGGAGCCGGATGTTAGCTTGCATTTTCAATTTACTTTGAGAAAATCTAACGGTTAATTTAAGAGTTATACGAGATTTACTGGAGACAGGTAATTCTGACGAGTAGTTGAAGCAGATGCAGAACTAAATGCTAAGAGTGTCAGACTGGTTGATCTGTATATGGACTGATCGATCCCTTACCTCGCATGCATTATCAGGCCCATGTTTGATCTTAAACACTATAGAACCGACCCAACTCGTCTCCTATTGTTTTTATACCCTAGGCTCGACTATTTAGCAGCTATCTTTTATAATTTCAGTTCTAAACATTGCTCTTTGCTTTCTAAATAATTTGGGGAAAATAATTCATCCTCTTGACACTTGGAGAAGATTTCGGAACCCTTTCTTATTATTTAAGCAATTTTATAATGTTTTCTTTCATATATATTTGCTTTTATTCAATTCCTATGTGTGAGTAGTTCTTCAATTGGGTTTTAGGAATCTGAGTAGAATGTTCAATAAATTAGTGGATTGATCTCTTCAATGGATTCTATGGTTCTTCAGTTTACATGTTTTCAATGCTATAATAGGATTGATCACCCTGTTTTAGGTAATTTTTTAAATTCAGATAATTCAAAACATAAATGGATCTAAATTATATAATTTTTTTTTTTCAGAGAACCCTATGCAAGTCAAATTTGAACCACATATTCAAGAAATTGTTGTAGCATTTGAAAATGCCATAGTATCACCAATAATTTTTATTGAAACTGATATCCGTAGTTACATTGATATTTTTCTTTAAAAATTCAAATATTTTTAAAATAATTAACTTTGACGTTTGTGATATACTTATTTGAAAAAAAAATTCAATGTCATAAATTTATTGCGTTAACGTTGTAGATTTTGTTTTTGGTTTTGGTTACGTTAAGTTTTCAATGATCTATAAAGAGCTAGCTAACTTAATTTTAATTAAAAAATACAATACATTGTTCGATACAAAAAAGGGAAAATCAAGCAAGCTAATTTTAGCAAACAAAAATATGTCTAAATTTAGCGCTCAGGTTTCTTTGCTATTCATTGTTGTAGGTTTGGTGTGTGCGTTTGTTCCTGTTTTTTCAGTCGATGAAGGGGAAGTAAAAACATTATGGGATTCTTGTCTTGTGAAAATCACTCCTAAGTGTGCGTTGAATATAATCGCGGTTGTCTTCGGAAATGGAACACTCTCTGATCTTTGTTGCAGCGATCTCGTCAAAGAAGGAAAATTGTGTCACGATACACTTATCAAATATATTGCTGACAGACCTAGTTTGATTGCCCATGAAACAGAATATCTGAAGAAGAGAGATGAAGTATGGAATCATTGTGTCTTAATCTCTAAAACTCTTTAAAATATGTATTGCTTATACTATTTGGACCAATTAAATTGATATTTCTTTGTTGTTCAATTTTTTTTACCTGTAATATTTATCTTTTCTTTAAAAAAGATTTAAAGCAATAATAGCAAATGAATTATTGTGCAAATATATACCTTTCAGTTTTTTATAATTAGATTATGAAAATGATTTTCAAAATATAAACTAAGCACAATATGTTAATGTTGAATGATTTAAAATATAATATATATATATATATATATATTGATTTTAAAAGTATTTATATTTTGTATAATTCAACACTGTTTTCTATGATTTCTTGTTCATAAAATTGAAATACCCATTTTTCATATTTATAAGTTGTTTTGGAAATGTAAATAAACTATAACCATTGCCTTGATTTTTTAGCTCAATACCTTTAAATCAAAGCTTCATACGAATACCTAAAAATTGTTTCAAACTAGCTACCAAAAGTTATAAACCTAAACTAGACAGGAAAAAAGAAATTTCAAAGGGCTAGAAAAATATATATATGATATAGATTTAATTCTTTATTATTATTAAATACTTTTAAAAGCGATAACTTCTTATGGATCTAGAAAATTGCATGTTATGATCATATCAAATGATTTGATATAAACATTATTTAGTTTAATTGCTTTCCTTACTAATTTATTAATTTGCTCATATATTAATTAAATATATAGAGAGAAACTTTTGTTTTTACATTACTTTATGGCATCAATACGTTGAGCCTGTAATTACCAAGTTTTTCAACATGTATCAAGATCGCTTTGTTTCTAAGATGTTGATATTTTACTCACTCTTTTTTTGATAAATTATTTATTATATTTTGTGCAACTTGACATGATAATTTTGGATTAAACCTTATATATTCACTATTCTTCAATAGGTTATTTAACGGTTTTCAAAATTATTTCATTTTATATTGAATCTGATATTATTTAAGAGTTTAATTGACCTATACAATTGTATACATTCATAAATATTTTATGATAAATTAAGTTCAGAATTATTTATCAGTCTTCTCGATTATTACTTATGTAAAATGTAAGATATATTGATTGGTCGAGTTTTTAACCCGATAACTTAATCGGAAGGAAGTATATGCGGGATCGATCACAGGGAGCAAAGGTACTTTAAAGAATTTCGTGACTTGTTCTAAGCTAAAGCGAAAAGGTTGTTTTTTTTTCAGAATTGTTAATAAAAATGCAAATAAAAGAGACTAAACTTATGAATTAAGGACATTGAGGGGCAGAGTATTTCAAAGAACAATGACTAGCTAATAAATGCAAAAAGGATTAAGGCATGAAGAACCGTTCTTAAATATGAACACAATTCCAGATTAATTCACTCTCAAGACATTAATCACAACTATTCAATTACAAAACTCCCATTTGTAAATTCCTAATCAATTTCGCATTATCAAATAGGTTCATTTCGTTCAGAATCTATTCTAACATCAACTCTCGCAGGCTAGAAATACAATGCTCAATTAACACTCATTCATGCATTTCATCGAACATCTCTGAAACAAATAAAAGCCTAAGTTCTAAAACAGGGTGATCAATCCTATTCTTGCATTGAAAACATGTAAATTGAAGAACCATAGAATAAGAATCCATTGAAGAGATCAATCCACTAATTGATTGAATCTTCTACTTAGAACCCTAAAATCCAATTGAAGAACTACTCACACATAGCAATTGAATAAAAGCAAATAGATATGAAAGAAAACATTATGAAATTACTTAAATACTAAGAAAGGGTTTAGAAATATTGTCCAAGTGTCAAGAGGATGAATAATTTTCTCCAAATTATTTAGAAAGCAAAGAGCAATGTTTAGAACTGAAATTATGAAATATAGCTGCTAAATAGTCGAGCCTAGGGTATAAAAACAATAGGAGACGAGTTAGGTCGGTTCTATAGTGTTTCAGATCAAATATGTGCCAAATAATGCATGCAAGGTAAGGAATCGATCGGTCCGTATACAGATCGACCGGTCTGACACTCTCAGCTTTTAGTTTTGCATATGCTTCATCTGCTCTTCAGAATTACATGTCTCCAGTATATCAGGTAGAACTCTTAAATGAACCGTTAGATTTTCTCAACGTAAAGTGCAAATACAAGCTAACATCCGTCTCCATTGTTTGTCAAAATTTGAGAAAGATCTAATGGTTGAAAGTTTTCCATATGATCCCAAACATCTGAAACTTCTAGATGAATCTACATCTTCTAATTTGTTTTTGCTCCCAAAACGGCTCGTTTTATTCCAAAGCAACTTAAACCTGTAAAGACTATAATACACTAAAAGACTGTTAAAAAAAAATTGGCTTAGTAAAATTTATAACATTTATAACATGAAAGAGAAAATAAAGACTTATTTATAAGATTGGAGACAAAATCTCTCTTCGAAGATTCAAATTTTTTTCTCTCCCAGGCGTTTGTCCCGAGATATCCTGAAGCAGAAACAAACTTTTGAAAAAGTGGATCTCACCTACTTTTAACTACCAAAACAAGTAATATCCATCGGTTTTTTTAAAAGGTTCTCTTTGACCATGGTTTGGTCTGGGGGTTTTTTGCTCTTCTCCGGCGAGACGCTTCCTCCAGCCTCCTTCTCCTCCCCCAATCAGCCTTCCCTTCCCCTCAGTCCTGGCTTGAAGGCTTCGACTCCTCTCTGAAGCTCTCCATTTGTTGTTTACTGCTGTGTGCAGGCTCTTTGGAGATCCTTTCTCCCCATTTCCCTCACCACTGTGGTCTTCTGTTTTTTCACTTCCTTCCGGCTTCATCTTTCCTCAACTCCACTTGAGCGCTCTGTTTTTTTGGCACCTCTGCATCAAGCACTTCAGAAGTTGCTGCAACCTTGTCACAATCTCCCGCTTCTCCTTCCCATAAGCCATGTCTCACCGGTATTCTCGACAAGAGAAAGGTAAATGGACGGCTACAGTCAGAACTCCTGCTCGACGAGCTCCAGTCCGCCTACCAGAAGAAGATAACTCGGCTCTGCTGGAAGCCCACCAACTATCTCTTATCGGCAAACTAACGAACCCGTCCATTCAACGGACTACGGCAGTCCTTGAGTTTCTTCATCAGTTTTGGAATCTTGAAGGACGGGTAGAGGGACGAGACCTTGGTCGGGATAAATTTCTCTTCTGTTTCGAAACAGAACATGATCTCCAAACAGTCCTCAGGAAGGGCCCTTACCACTACAAGCAATGGATGCTCATACTTCAACGCTGGGAGCCAATAGTTTCTCCTACCTTCCCCTCCACAATCACCTTTTGGGTTGAAATCATTGGCATTCCTAGTCACAGAGGGACTGAAAGGGCTATTTGTGCCATAGGAGAACAACTAGGCCACCTATCAGATCATGTTACTTCACAGTCTAGAGTCCGGGTGGACATTAATGGCCTTCAACCTCTTGAAATGAATATGGAAATCCAGTTACCTTCTGGAGAGGTCACCACAGTGGACTTTGTATATGAAAAACTTGAAAAGCATTGTTTTTTATGCTTTCCCCTCTCCCATGAAAAGAAGCACTGCCCTTCTCTCACACAGTTGGAATCACGACTCAGCAGGCCCCTTGGCCACAACCAGAAGAACACTCTTTCCCGTCTGGAAGAGGACAAGCGCAATCACGGAGACCGAAAACGTAACCGTTCTTCTCATGAGGACGGTGCTCCCTCTCGACCTATTACAAATAAGGCTAACGAGGGCCGAGTCTCGGCAAATGACCTGAGGGAGTTAGCTCAATCAAGCTACTTACCTCCACCAAGGCAGGGATCTCTTAGAGCACACTCTCACTCTCGCCCTGATCATGCCCACCAGCTCTCTTCCAACAGACTTGAACACGCAAGACATTTGGCGAACTCGCATTCTCGGACCTCAACATAGCACTCTCCCCGTCGGAGTAGATACTCCACCCCACGGAACAAGACAGTGAATGCCACCCTGCCTTCAGGCTCACTGCACTCCAGAACTTCCCCAATGCCTCCCCCAAGGCCAAACAGAGAACTGCTCACCCCTCCTAGAGCACAAAACTCTGTTAGAAGTGATGGCTCTACTCGAGAACGGCGACCAGCCACAGAACGCCTCTCTATCCCCTGCGGACCAGTGCTATCATGGCAAAGGAAATTCAATGTGGACTCAACCACTCTCCAGGAAGTTAACGTCCAATATGCGGACCAAACTTCCCCAACTTTAAATCAGCAAGGAAGATCCCCAAATCAGACAAACTCTGTCTTCCTCAGGATAGGTCAAGTGGATCAGCAAGGAGTGACTCCCTCGTCTCTTAATGTAGCAGACACTTCCCCTGCAATTGCAGGCCCCTCTCTAGGTGCAAAAACAAGGTCTACTAGAGCTAACCAAAGCAGCAAGCCCTCTAAGGCTGCAGCTTCTAGCTCTACAAAACAGGGCAGTAAACATCGCACAGTTAAGGCAGCAGTGAGAACAAGAGGGACTAGAAGCCCACTGCAAGGATCTAGTACCAGAAAAATCAATGCAACCAGAGCTATCAATGGACTAAAATACTGTTAAAAAATATTTGGCTCAATAAAATTAATAACATGAAAGAGAAAATAAAGACTTTAAACCGAGAAAAACACAATATATCATTTGTTTTAAAAAGACTAAACATATACAATTAGAAAAGGGAGAAACTGTGATTTTTTAAATTAAGATAATTCAAAACATAAATGGATCTAAATTATATAACTTTTGTTTTTTTCGTAGAACCCTATGCAAATCTAATTTGAACAACATATTCAAGAATTTGTTGTAGCATTTCAAAATGCCATAGTATCACCAATAATTTTTATTGAAACTGATATCCGAAGTTACATTGATATTTTTCCTTAAAAATTCAAATATTTTTAAAACTATTAAGTTTGACGTTTGTGATATATTTATTTGAAAAAACATTTTAATGTCATAAATTTATTGCGCTAACGTTGTAGTTTTTGTTTTTGGTTTTGGTTACGTTAAGTTTTCAATGATCTATAAAGAGCTAGCCTAACTTAATTTTAATAAGAAATACAATACACTGTTCGTTACGAAAAAGGAAAACTCAAGCAAGATAATTTTAGGAAACGAAAATATGTTTAAATTTAGCGCTCAGGTTTCTTTGCTATTCATTGTTGTAGCTTTGGTGTGTGCGTTTGTTCCTGTTTTTTCAGTCGATGAAGGGGAAGTAAAAATATTATGGGATACTTGTCTTGTAAAAATCACTCCTAAGTGTGCGTTGAATATAATCGCGGTTGTCTTCGGAAATGGAACACTCTCTGATCGTTGTTGCAGCGATCTCGTCAAAGAAGGAAAATTGTGTCACGATACACTTATAAAATATATTGCGGACATGCCTAGTTTGATTGCCCATGAAACAGAATATCTGAAGAAGAGAGATGAAGTATGAAATCATTGTGTCTCAATCTCTAAAACTCTTTAAAATATGTATTGCTTATACTATTTGGACCAATTAAATTGATATTTCTTTGTTGTTCAATTTTTTATTACCTGTAATATTTATCTTTTCTTTAAAAAAGATTTAAAGGAATAATAGCAAATGAATTATTGTGCAAGTATATACCTTTAAGTTTTTTTACAACTAGATTATGAAAATGATTTTCAAAATACAAATTAAGCGCAACATGTTAATGTTGAATGATTTAAAATATAATATATATATTAACCGCACAATTTCCCCGGATATCTGGTTTCTCATGGAAACAAAGAACAATAATGATGTTGTTTCCAGTACTTTCAACGACCTAGGACTGACCAACTTAATCACCTTTCCCCCTGTGGGACTAAGTGAAGGACTCGCCCTCCTTTGGAAGGATGGTGTTGATGTAACCATTTAACATATCTCTGCAAATGTCATTGATACCATTGTCAGCTTTAAGCAGAAGTCTTTAAATATCTCCTTTGTGTATGGTGCTCCCAACTCTGATAATAGGGCTAATCATTGGGCTAATATGACGGACTTAGGAGCTGTTAAATCAGGGCCTTGGCTACTGACAGGAGATTTCAACGACATCTTGGATAATTGCGAAAAAGTGGGAGGACCTTCGAGATGGGAAGGCTCCTTTTTAGCCTTTCGCAGTTTTGTCTCACAGAAAGGTCTTTGGGACGTAAAGCACTCTGGTAATCCGTTATCCTGGAGAGGTACGAGGTATAATCACTTTATTCGATCAAGGTTGGACCGTTCCCTGGCCAACTGTGCATGGTCAGAAAGCTTTCCGACAGGCCGATGCCGTTACCTCCGCTTTGAGGGCTCTGATCACCGGCCTTTAGTGACTTTCTTCAACGACTCCTCAAGAAAAAAAGAAGGTATGTTACGGTTTGATCGTAACCTAACAGAAAAGCCAGAGGTCACTGAACTCATTAAGGACAGCTGGCGCCAAAATCTCAGCCAATCCACTATACCGAAGCTTGATCTTTGTCGTCTGAAAAGCATAGCTTGGTTGAAAGACAATTATGAACAGAGCAACAAAGTTATTAAAGAGACTCAAGAGGCCCTGGAACAAGCTCTTTCTGCTGCCCAATCAGATCATGCCCTCATCGCCTCTCTCTCTAAGAAACTTGAGAGATCTTACAAAGATGAGGAGAGCTTTTGGAAATAGAGAAGTCGGATCAATTGGCTACAATGTGGCGACCAAAACTCTGCGTTTTTCCACGCTGTCACTAGAGGAAGAAGGACACTCAACTCCTTCTATGTTATTGAAGATGAGAATGGAACATAAGTTTTTGAGAAAGAACAGATAGCTAGCACGATTTCTCAGGTTTTTCAGAGCATCTTCACTACAAATGGGAATGATAACTTCCAGCTCATTGATGAAATCTTGCAACCACGCATCCCCTTAGAAGAAAATGCCAAGCTCATTGCGATACCATCAGACCGGGAAATTAAAGAGGCTTTTTTTTTCTATAAATCCCAGCAAAGCACCAGGCCCCGATGGCTTCTCCTCCAAATTTTACCAAGCTTACTGGCACATAATCAGTGATGATGTTTCCCGGGAAATCCGGTTGTTTTTTGAATCAAGTGAGTTAAACTCTCGCCACAATGAAACTCATGTGCGTCTGATCCCAAAAGGAAATGCACCAAAACGAGTTGGAGACTATCGCCCCATAGCCTTATGTAGCGTTCATTAGAAAATCATAGCAAAAATTCTTACAAAGAGGCTTCAACCTTTCCTCCCAGACCTTATCTCGCCGTACCAATCGGCTTTCGTCCCTAATAGAGCAATCTCGGATAACGTCTTGATCACGCATGAGGTTCTCCATTTCCTTAGAACCTCCGAAGCAAAAAAAGTATTGCTCTATGGCAGTTAAAACGGACATGAGCAAAGGGTACGACAGAATCGAGTGGGGCTTCCTTAGAGCTGTTCTTTCTCGACTAGGCTTTCATGAAAGATGGATCTCTTGGGTTATGACTTGTGTCACCTCGGTCTCCTACAAATTCCTCATTAATGGCTCTCCTAAAGTCTAGGTCTTACCTTCTCGAGGCCTACGTCAAGGTGATCCCTTATCGCCCTATCTCTTCTACTTTGTACCGAGGTCCTTTCCGGTTTATGCAACAAAGCTTTAGCTCATGGAGCTCTCCCGGGGATAAAAGTGGCGAGAGCTTGTCCCCCTATCAATCACCTCCTCTTTGCCGACGATACCATGTTTTTCTGCAAATCTAGTGCATCTTGTTGCTCAGCCTTATCAAGAATCCTTAAACAATATGAATTGATTTCCGGCCAATGCATTAATCTGGCTAAGTCTTCTATTACCTTTTCCTCCAAAACTTCGGCTGAAACAAAAGCAAGAGTCAAGCACGCCCTGCTCATCACCCAAGAAGGAGGAATAGGTAAATATCTTGGATTACCGGAGCACTTTGGAAGAAAGAAACGAGATATTTTCTCGGGAATAGTCGATAAAATTCGCCAAAGATCACATAGCTGGACGTCTCGTTTCTTATCGGGTGCGGGTAAACAAATTCTCCTTAAATCTGTTTTAACCGCCATGCCGTCTTACGCGATGTCCTGCTTCAAACTCCCGAGCTCGCAATGCAAGTAAATCCAGTCAGTACTTACTCGCTTCTGGTGGGACGAGAAGCCCGACAAAAAGAAAATGTGCTGGGTCGGTTGGGAGAAACTCACCCTCCCCAAATTTGCCGGAGGACTAGGTTTCAAGGATATTGAAGCATTTAATGATGTCTTTCTGGCAAAAATCAGATGGCGATTGCTAAATAATCCTGACTCTCTCCTCGCTAGGACTTTATTGGGTAAATACTGCCACTCGAGTAATTTCTTGGACTGCACTTCCCCGGCCTCTGCTTCACATGGCTGGCGCGGTATTCTCATCGGCCGAGACCTTCTCAAGAAAGGTCTTAGGTTGGTCCATTGGGGATGGAAGTAAAATAAGAGTTTGGCAAGACCCATGGCTTTCTCTTCTCCAACCTCAGCTTCCAATTGGACCCCCCCCCTCACAGCAAACCGCAAGCTCCCTGAGAGTTCAGGATCTGATTTGCCCAATATCAAAGGACTGGAAGCTAGAAGCTATCCGACTCCATTTACCTCAGTATGAGGAAACCATTCGCTCTCTTAACACCAGTCTGATGAGTGCTCATGTGTAACGCCCGTGTTCTGAAAATTAATAGGAGACTTGAATGTGTATAAGAATTAGGGTGGAGTCGGTTTAATTCCGGTTGATTTCCTAAACTGGTCGATTTGTTTAATTGAATCAAAGGAGATTTAATTAAAGTCGGTTTAGGTAAATTCTGGTTTAATCAGAATTAAACCAAAAACCCTAGTTTTATAAAGAACGCTTCTTCTCTCTTTTGTTTTGTGGCTGTTGTTTCTGAGAGTTGAGTTGAGAAAAGGAGAAGGAGAAGTTCACTTGTGAGAAGGAGAGTGTTAGCTTTGCTTTGGTGTTTAAAGCAAGAGAAGCAGTTTCGTCACGTCTTGGTAGAATAGAGTTCCGACGTATCAAATCTTATCGAAAGGTAATGAATTTTGGTAGGTTTGTTCTTAAGGCGTGTACGTTGATTCTCCTTTTTACAGAAGTGAATTCGGATTAATACTCAGTGAGTTATATGCAGTTTGGTGAGACGCGTTTTCTCTGTTGCGAACTGGGATCAGCGGAGTTTGTAAGTGCGATCGTGGTTTCATCGTTTCTCCGATCGGCACCAAATTTTGTGGGGAGCTTCATGACGTCTAGATCTTGCTTTTCACCGTAGGGATTAAGAAGTTAACGGTTGGTTTATGTTTTAGGGCTTCGTTTCTGCGGCTGTAGTTTTTCTGGTGTTTCTGTCCTTTTGGTTCTTAGAGATTTTTGTTTGTGTGGTTTGTTGTAGGGCGTTGTTTGGCTGTTGCAGTCGCGAGGAGAGTTTTTCTTGGTTGTTTTTGTAGTTCAAATCACCTTGTTAAGGTGAGTGCGTGACCATGAGCTTATCTAAGCGATTGGGATTGAGTGACTTGTTGTGTGATGATTTGTAGGTGAACTGGATGTGTTATTGGATGTTTAGCTTGCTGGATGGTTTGTTTTTGTTATATATGTGGGTGTTATCTCATTGCTTGTGTGTATAGCTCGTAGATGGGAGGATCGCCCTCACTAAGTATTTATGAAATACTTATGCATCTCTTTCTTTGATGCAGGTAAAAGCAAAGTGTGATCCGTGGCATCATGGCGAGGAGAGGAGGATGAACTAGGCACTCATTGGTGTTTTAGATTATTGTTGGATTTGTTAGGGTGTTAGAATGGAATTTAGAAATATGTTAGGATGATCATGTTTTGGAATAATGTTTGGTTGAACTTGTTGGTTTAATGGAATTGTTTTATTGGATTTTTGGTTAAGTCTTCCGCTGGTTAATATTGTTGGTTACTTTAATGAGATTGCTTGGTTTAATTGATTTAAATTATTATGGCCGGTTTAGTTGGTTCGAATTAATTGGGTTAATCCGGTTTGCATGTTTAAAAGAAAAAAAATGGGATGGGTTCTTTCAATTTGGTATCAGAGCATTTACGGTTCTAGGACGAGATTTAATTGGTAAAAATTGTGATGGGATGTGTGATTTTCATTGATGAGGAATGATGATGTGGATTGCATGCTGATTGATTGTGTGTTTAATCAATTGTGTGAGCATGGAGACCTAGATCATCCTCTCGAGCCTTCAATGAGATTCCACGGTAAGTTGTGTCGTTTGGTGATTTGTTTGGTGATTTTAGCCTTCAGTTGTGTTGTAGATGGTTAGAGGTAGAGCTATCGGTCGTGGTCGTGGTCGTGGTCGTGGGCGTGGTCGCGGTAGGGGGCAGGAGTGCTACGGCCGATTTTGTTAGCAAGTCCCGGTCGCATCAGGAGGGGCCCGTGGGTGGTGAGAGTGTGAGTGCCGTGGGAGCCGGTTCGTCCGGGAACGGTACGAGTATTGTTGGAAACCCGGTTGGGGGTGTTCCAACAGATGCAGCCCAGGGTTAGAATGATCGGCTTGCGGATTTACTGACGCAGCTTTCGGAGCGGTTACCGGGTGCGGTACCGCTGGTGCAGGCTCCTGTTGGGCCTGAGGTGCAGGCTCCTCTAGGGCCTGGTGTGCAGCCTGTTGGGCCTGGTGTGCAGTCTGTTGTTGGGGTTGTACCGCCTGAGGGGGTAGATGAGGTGGTCGAGCAGCCGTACTACCTGCGGATGTTGGAGCAGCTACAGCGGTTCGGGATGCCCTTGTTCTTCGGAGGTTCCGACCCGGCTGTAGCGGATGAGTGGCGGGTGCGATTGGAGCGGTATTTCCAGTCGATGAGGTGCCCGAAGGCGTATCGGGTGGACCTAGCGGCCCACTACTTGGCGGGTGATGCACATTTGTGGTGGCGGAGTGTGCTGGCCAAGACAGGGATTGGCGGTGTGGGGAGATTTCTTGGCAGAGTTTAATGCCAAGTATTTTCCGGCGGAGGCACTGGACCGGATGGAGTCGCAGTTCCTGGCGTTGACTCAGGGCGAGCGGTCGGTGCGGGAGTACGACTCGGAGTTCAGCCGACTCTTGGTGTACTCGGGGCGTGCGGGAGATCCTGAGCAGATGTAGGTGCGTCGGTTCATGAAGGGTCTCAGCCCTGACATGAGGGTGCGGTGCAAGGTGCGGGCCTATGCATCGCGTGTGGAGCTGGTTGAGGTGGCGGCGGGGATCGAGGACGAGTTGAGGAGTCAAGGGGTGATTTCTAGTCCGTCGGCGCAGCCGAAGAAGACCCAACCGCAGTCGGTTCTGAGCAGAGGTGGCAAACCTGCTCAGGGACAGAAGAGGAAGTGGGATGACACTTCCAGGATGAGTCAGGGTGACCGGAGGTGCTTCAGGTGTGGGAGCACGGATCACAGGGTGGCGAGCTGCCCGAAGAAGCGCGAGCCGTGGGTGGATACCCGTGTCTGTTATCACTGTAGAGAGACGAGGCACATCAAGACGAGGTGTCCTAAGTTGCAGCAGATGGCGGTAGCAGCGGTGCAGCAGTGGGTGCAGCCAGGATTGCAGTTGGCAGGGCAGTCGTTGGCTCAGCTGGGAGCACCACCGGTGGCACAGATCGAGGGATCGAGGGGGTATACGACCGTGGAGACAGGAGAGCCAAGCACTGGACGGCCGATCACATGTTTAATTCTAAGACTCAGTCTGTTTCCTTCCGTTGTTTTAGAATTTGTGTTGTTTTCCTGTGATTTTGGGATGGGCGGTCTTAGTGAAAAGGGTTTGTGTAGGGACCCTGTTGGTGGGCGGGTTCTTGTCCCACGTGATGTTTGATTCTGGAGCTACGAATAGCTTCATTACCCCTGAGTGCGCGACGGGTGGTAACATCCGAGGAGATCCCGATGGTTGTTATGGAGCCGTTAGAGTCGCAGGAGGCGCTTTGCTAGCGGTTCAGGGGCGGGCTAGTGGTGTGGATGTACTGATTGCGGGAGAGTCGATGCCGGCAGATCTGTACATTAGTCCGGTGGAGTTGTATGATGTAATTTTGGGCATGGATTGGTTGGAGCGGCACAGAGTTCATCTGGATTGTCACCGGGGGAGAGTATACTTCGAGCGTCCCGGACCGAAGATGTATTTCCAGGGTGTGAGACCAATTTCGGGGAGTTTAGTGATTTCGGCGATTCAGGCGGATAAGATGATCCGGAAGGGGCGGGAAGCTTATTTGGCTACGATCGTCATGCCAGAGATGGTCGATGAGGTAGCAGTGGATAAGATCCGGATGGTCCAGGAGTTCGAGGATGTGTTTCAGTCGTTAAAGGGGTTACCACCATCTCGGTCTGATCCCTTCACGATTGAGTTGGAGCTCGGGACAACGACGTTGTCTAAGGCTCCGTACCGGATGGCTCCAGCAGAGATGGCTGAGTTGAAGAAACAGTGGGAAGATCTGCTGGGCAAGGGTTTCATCCGTCCTAGTGTTTCACCGTGGGGAGCACCGGTTTTATTCGTTAAGAAGAAGGATGGGAGTTTCCGGCTGTGTATCGATTACCAGGGACTTAACCGAGTCACGGTGAAGAACAAGTATCCTTTGCCGCGGATTGACGAGTTGTTGGACCAGTTGAGGGGAGCTACGTGGTTCTCTAAGATCGATTTGGTGTCGGGGTACCATCAGATTCCTATCGACGAGGCGGATATCCGTAAAACGGCGTTCAGGACGAGGTATGGGCATTATGAGTTCGTGGTGATGCCTTTCGGGTTGACTAATGCACCAGCGGCGTTCATGAGGCTGATGAACAGCGTGTTCCAGGCGTTTCTGGATGAGTTTGTTATCATCTTCATTGATGATATCCTGGTGTATTCTAAGAGTCCTGAGGAGCACGAGGTACACTTGCGGGCAGTGTTGGAGAAGCTGCGGGAGCAGAAGCTGTATGCTAAGCTGAGCAAGTGCAGTTTCTGGCAGAGAAAGATGGGTTTTCTGGGTCATATCGTGTCTGCAGAGGGAGTTTCTGTGGATCCAGAGAAGATTGAGGCTATCAGAGATTGGCCTAGACCGCAGAATACTACAGAGATACGGAGTTTTCTGGGATTGGCGGGTTACTACAGACGGTTTGTAAAGGGCTTTGCCAGTACAGCTCAGCCAATGACCAAGCTGACGTGGAAGGATGTTCCTTTTGTGTGGACTCCTGAGTGTGAGCAAGGTTTCGCTCAACTCAAGGAGATGTTGACGAGTACGCCGGTTTTGGCTTTACCAGAGCAGAGAGAGCCGTATGTGGTGTACACGGACGCTTCGGGCGTTGGTTTGGGTTGTGTGTTGATGCAGCAGGGTAAGGTGATCGCCTATGCTTCGCGGCAGTTGCGGAAGCATGAGGGCAACTACCCTACTCATGATTTGGTGATGGCAGCGGTAGTCTTTGCTCTGAAGATTTGGAGATCTTATCTGTATGGAGCGAAGGTTCAGGTGTTTACAGATCATAAGAGTCTGAAGTATATATTCACGCAGCCTGAGTTGAACTTGAGGCAGAGGCGCTGGATAGAGTTGGTTGCAGACTATGATCTGGAGATAGCTTACCATCCCGGTAAGGCTAATCTGGTTGCAGATGCTCTGAGCAGGAAGCGAGCGGCTTCAGCTCGAGGGCAGGATATGGAGACCTTGGTGGGAGAACTTAGCACCTTGCGGTTGTGTGCTATTTCTCAGGAGCCACTAGGGTTAGAAGCAGCTAACCGAGCAGACCTTCTGACCAGAGTTCGAGCGGCTCAGGAGAAGGATGCAGGGCTGGTTAATGCTTCTAAGGATACTGAGTCAGAGTATCAGGTTGCAGCAAATGGGACTATCCTTGTGCATGGACGAGTTTGTGTGCCCAAGGATGAGGAGTCGAGACGAGAGATCTTGAGTGAGGCTCATGCGAGTAGGTTCTCTATTCATCCAGGAGCGACCAAGATGTACCGAGATCTGAAGCGGTATTATCATTGGGTCGGGATGAAGAGGGACGTAGCTAAATGGGTCTCTGAGTGCGATGTATGTCAGCTAGTGAAGGCTGAGCATCAGGTGCCGAGTGGATTATTGCGGAGTCTCCCTATTCCAGAGTGGAAATGGGACATGATCACGATGGATTTCATGGTAGGGTTGCCAGTGTCTCGGTTCAAGGATGCCATTTGGGTCATTGTGGACTGTTTGACTAAGTCTGCACATTTCTTGGCTATCAAGAAAACCGATGGAGCGGCAGTGCTAGCTAAGAAGTATGTGCAGGAGGTTGTGAGACTTCATGGAGTACCGGCCAGTATTGTGTCAGACCGGGATTCGAAGTTCACTTCGGCGTTCTGGAAGGCTTTCCAGAAGGAGATGGTTACTAAGGTGCATTTGAGCACGGCTTACCACCCTCAGACAGACGGGCAGTCTGAGCGGACCATTCAGACACTTGAGGATCTGTTGAGGATGTGTGTGTTGGACTGGGGTGGTCAGTGGGCAGATCACTTGAGCTTGGTGGAGTTTGCTTATAATAATAGCTACCAGGCGAGTATTGGGATGGCTCCTTATGAGGCGTTGTATGGGAGGCCATGTCGGACACCTCTATGCTGGACTCAAGTGGGGGAGAGGAGCATTTATGGTGCGGATTTTGTTCAGGAGACTTCAGAGAAGATTCGGGTTCTCAAGCTGAACATGAGAGAGGCGCAGGATCGGCAGAAGTGTTATGCTGATAAGAGGCGTAAGGAGTTGGAGTTTGAGGTTGGAGATATGGTGTATCTCAAGATGGCGATGTTGCGTGGTCCTAACAGGTCCCTTACCGAGACTAAGCTGAGTCCGAGGTTTATGGGTCCTTTCAGGATTGTGGAGCGGGTTGGACCGGTGGCTTATCGGTTGGAGTTACCTGAGGTAATGCATGCATTTCATAAGGTATTCCACGTGTCGATGCTGAGGAAGTGTCTTCACAAGGATGATGAGGTGTTGGCTACGATCCCGGCAGATCTTCAGTCTAGCATGACCTTGGAGGCGAGACCAGTGAGGGTTCTCGAGAAGCGGGTAAAGGAACTTCGACGTAAGAAGATTCCTTTGATGAGAGTCCAGTGGGACTGTGATGGAGTCTTAGAGGAGACTTGGGAGCCAGTGGCCAGGATGAAGGCAAGGTTCCGGAAGTGGTTTGACAAGCAGGTCGAGGAGTAGACCGTTGGCTTGTTTTGTTTTGGTTGTATCTCTTTTGTATTTTCATTTTTGGTGTAATGATTATGACATTGGAGATTAATAAGATGAGTATTTCTTGGATGTGACTTGTTGTGTCATGTATAAGAGAAATATGCGCGAGTTTCTAAAAATAAGAAGTGTCGGGTTTGACAGTTCTATTTTTGGAAAGTCTCGGGGTGGTGGTTAGTATAGCATTGCGATGCTATAAGTAGACCACGGGAGGTATGTCTGATCGAGAGATATGCTCGGGGGCGTTTAGACTTATTTGCTCGGATATGATGTGATGGCCTCGGATGACGATTCGAGTGCACGCTTGAGGGTGATGACCCGAGAGCGAGCGGGAGACTTCCCGGATACCGTAGCTAGAAGGCGGGTGGCCTAATAGTGAGCCGGTATGACTTGAGGGTTGCGACCTGAGAGTGGGGGGAGTGGTGAGACTTCCTGGATACCGTAGTCTAAGGCAGAGGCCTGAGGACGAGCCGGTATGATTCATGGGTTGCGACCTGTGGACGGGGGAAGTGGGTGAGTATGAGCAAAAAGAGTCTGGAACGTGAGTATATGGATTAGATAGGAGCCTCAAAGGAGTCAGTTGTGGGAGTGCAGATCGTTTCGGATGGTTGCACGGAGTCCGACTGATGGAGAATGTTGAAGGATTCGAGGACGAATCCATGTTAGTGGGGGAGAATTGTAACGCCCGTGTTCTGAAAATTAATAGGAGACTTGAATGTGTATAAGAATTAGGGTGGAGTCGGTTTAATTCCGGTTGATTTCCTAAACTGGTCGATTTGTTTAATTGAATCAAAGGAGATTTAATTAAAGTCGGTTTAGGTAAATTCTGGTTTAATTTCAGTTCTAAACATTGCTCTTTGCTTTCTAAATAATTTGGGGAAAATAATTCATCCTCTTGACACTTGGAGAAGATTTCTGAACCGTTTCTTATTATTTAAGCAAATTTATAATGTTTTCTTTCATATATATTTGCTTTTATTCAATTGCTATGTGTGAGTAGTTCTTCGATTGGGTTTTAGGAGTCTAAGTAGAATATTCAATAAATTTGTGGATTGATCTCTTCAATGGATTATATGGTTCTTCAGTTTACATGTTTTCAATGCTAGAATAGGATTGATCACCCTGTTTTAGAACTTAGGCTTTTATTTGTTTCAGAGATGTTCGACGAAATGAATGAATGAGTTTTAATTGAGCATTGTATTTCTAGCCTGCGAGAGTTGATGTTAGAATGGATTCTGAACGAAATGAACGTATTAGATAATGCGAAATTGACTAGGAAATTACAAATGAGAGTTTTGTAATTGAATAGTTGTGATTAATGTCTTGAGAGAGAATTAATCTGGAATTGTGTTCATATTTAAGAATTGTAACGCCCGTGTTCTGAAAATTAATAGGAGACTTGAATGTGTATAAGAATTAGGGTGGAGTCGGTTTAATTCCGGTTGATTTCCTAAACTGGTCGATTTGTTTAATTGAATCAAAGGAGATTTAATTAAAGTCGGTTTAGGTAAATTCTGGTGTTTCTGTCCTTTTGGTTCTTAGAGATTTTTGTTTGTGTGGTTTGTTGTAGGGCGTTGTTTGGCTGTTGCAGTCGCGATGAGAGTTTTTCCTGGTTGTTTTTGTAGTTCAAATCACCTTGTTAAGGTGAGTGCGTGACCATGAGCTTATCTAAGCGATTGGGATTGAGTGACTTGTTGTGTGATGATTTGTAGGTGAACTGGATGTCTTATTGGATGTTTAGCTTGCTGGATGGTTTGTTTTTGTTATATATGTGGGTGTTATCTCATTGCTTGTGTGTATAGCTCGTAGATGGGAGGATCGCCCTCACTAAGTATTTATGAAATACTTATGCATCTCTTTCTTTGATGCAGGTAAAAGCAAAGTGTGATCCGTGGAATCATGGCGAGGAGAGGAGGATGATCTAGGCACTCATTGGTGTTTTAGATTATTGTTGGATTTGTTAGGGTGTTAGAATGGAATTTAGAAACATGTTAGGATGATCATGTTTTGGAATAATGTTTGGTTGAACTTGTTGGTTTAATGGAATTGTTTTATTGGATTTTTGGTTAAGTCTTCCGCTGGTTAATATTGTTGGTTACTTTAATGAGATTGCTTGGTTTAATTGATTTAAATTATTATGGCCGGTTTAGTTGGTTCGAATTAATTGGGTTAATCCGGTTTGCATGTTTAAAAGAAAAAAAATGGGATGGGTTCTTTCATCATGACTCTCTGATCTGGTTGTATGCGAAATCGGGTATCTACTCGACAAAAACAGGGTATCAAGTAGCATTAAATCTCCATGTTGCTACTTCTAACCCCTCTAATTTCAATTGGAACAAGGCTATCTGGCAAGTTAAAGCATCTCCAAAAATTAGAACCTTCTTGTGGAAAGCTTGTAGTGGAGCTCTTTCTTTAGGCAGTAATTTGGCGAAAAGAGGTCTTAGAGCTTCTCTTTTATGTAAGAGATGTGGTGCCCGGGAGGATGAACTGCATGTGTTTCTCTCTTGCCCGTTTGCAAAACAAGTGTGGGAAACCGCTCCTCTGCACCTGCAATTACACACGGGCCCAACTCAGGACATCAAAGTTCTCCTCACTAATGCCCTCCAAGCTAAAACCCTCCCACCCACTGATAGGTCCTAGTCTAGAGTTTCTCAAGAACACAACACAAGATTTGTTTTAATGGGTAGTTATGACTACCTCTTTTTGGCTTTTCTTTGATATAAATAGGAAAACATTACAAGAACTAGAACAATTGAGTCCTAGGAAGATAAGGAGAGATTAAAAGAGATAACACCAATCCTAAAACGTAATTATCGAAAAGAACTCAAAACCCTAAAACACAAAAAAAAACCAAAACCATTGACTTATAATCCAAGTAACGCGGATTAGGCCTTCTCGTGCGTACGGGCCGATCCGATAAGAAAGACCCATCAATACCCTCCCCCCGAAGAATAACCTTGCCCTCAAGGGTAGGAACAAACTCCGGAAATCTGGCGCCTACTTGCCCCTCGTCCTCCCACGTAGCATCCTCATCGCACAAACCCCTCCATTTGATCAACAGTTCGGATTTTGCCTTGCCGCCGATATGAACCAGGCGCTTGCGGAGGACACTCTCTGGCTGCAAGTGTAAATACCCACTCTCCCGTAGCGGAGGAAGGTTACCCGGAGTTGGTGTTGTCGGCCCAATGTGAGGCTTAAGAAGCGACACATGAAAAACGAGATGAATGCGAGATCCTTCCGGCAATGCCAAACGATAAGCGACCGCGCCTACCTTTGCCTCGACTTTAAACGGCCCAAAATACTTGTGAGCTAACTTCTGCGACGTGCGACGAATAACAGATTGTTGACGATATGGTTTCAAATGAAGATACACCCAACTATCAACGTCGAGCTGCAAATCACGTCGTTTAGCATCCGCGTATTGTTTGGACCTATTGTTAGCACGATGGAGATGATCTTTAAATTCCTGAAGTAACTCATCTCGTGAAGCCAGCTGCTCATCAATTTCGGCTAACGTTGAAGACCCCACTTCATAAGTAGGAATGGTTGGCGGCGGATGACCATAAAGGGCTTGAAATGGAGATGTCCCGGTTGTCGAATGATACGTCGTGTTGTACCAGAATTCTGCCCAAGAAAGAAGAGAACTCCACTGCGTAGGTCGGTTTTGGAAAAAACACCGAAGAAACTGCTCAATACAATGGTTAACCACTTCTGTTTGGCCATCCGATTGAGGGTGATAAGCTGACGACATACGTAATTGCGTTCCCGCCAATTTCCAAAACTCACGCCAAAATAAACTAACAAAAATAGCGTCACGATCACTTACTATAGAACGTGGCATACCATGAAGCTTAACAACCGCCTCAACAAACTTAACGGCCACGACCTTAGTCGTATAAGGGTGTGATAATGGAACCAAATGCGCGGACTTGGTCAGCCTATCCACTATGACCATGATGGATGTATAACCATCCGAACGTGGTAAGCCGTCCACAAAATCCATAGAAACGTCCTCCCAAACCTTGTCGGGAACCGGTAATGGTTGTAGTAACCCAGCCGGAGCAAGAGACAAAGACTTCGCACGTTGACACACATCGCATGCGGCCACGTAGTCTTTAACCGTACCATGCATAGACGGCCAATAGAACTGCTGTGCTAACCTTTTGTAGGTACGTAAAACCCCAGAATGGCCGCCCATGTGTGTATCGTGATGCTCCCGCAGTAACTGAGCGATCAGTGGTGATGAGGGGGGGTATGACAACTCAATTTTTGTAACATAGCAACTCATTACGCCAAGAATAAGGGTCACCGGGGTTGGACTCTGCCAGTTTTGCTGCCTTGAGCATATAAGCATCTGTTTTTGCCAACTCCCGGATATCATTCCACAAACTCGTTTGTTGCACGTAGATAGCATTGAGAAGTGGACTCCCCGTGACTCGAGATAAAGCATCAGCGGCCGTATTAGTCTTTCCCGGCCTATAGGTAATCTCATAGTCATAGCCAACTAACTTTCCCATCCACTTTTGCTGCTCTGGAGTCAAAATCCGTTGTTCTAAAAGATAGCGTTGGCTGCTTTGATCCGTTTGAATAATAAAGTGCCGTCCCAAAAGATAAGGTCTCCAAGTACGAATTGCTATCACAATAGCCAACATCTCACGAGCATAAGTAGACCATGACTGCTTAGATACGCCCAACGCCCGGCTCATAAATGCAATTGGCCGATCAGCTTGAGATAGAACAGCCCCAATACCTTCACCCGAAGCATCCGTTTGAATGACGAAAGGAACCGTAAAATCCGGGAGAGTCAACGTCGGAGTTGTTGTCATAGCTGTTTTTAAAGCTTGGAAAGCTGCTTCCGCCTCAGGACTCCAAGCGAACCCTCCCTTACGTAGCAAGTTTGTTAATGGTCTTGCAATAATCCCAGAGTCTTTAACAAACTTGCAGTAATAGCCCGTTAAACCATGGAAACCGCGGAGCTCCGTAATTGTTGTAGGAGCCGGCCAATCCAACATCGCTTGTATCTTGGTTCTGTCTGCTTTAACTCCTTCATCCGAGATTATGTGCCCAAGATATTCCAACTCCCGTTGTCCAAAATCACACTTTTTTAATTTTACCGCCAACTTGTGTTCCCGTAAGATTGTAAAAACTTGTCGTACATGTTGAAGATGAGTATCCCACGAAGAACTATAAACCAAGATATCATCGAAGAATACCAAAACAAATTTGCGTAAGTAGGGTCTGAAAATATCATTCATTAAGGCTTGAAATGTTGACGGAGCATTGCAAAGCCCAAAAGGCATCACCAAGTACTCAAAATGCCCGTTATGAGTGCGAAATGCTGTCTTGCAAATGTCTTCCGAGTGCATCCTTACTTGATGGTAACCTGCCGTTAAATCCAATTTTGTAAAAAACATCGCCCCGTGCAGTTCATCGAGCATATCATCCACGGTCGGGATAGGTAATCGATCCTTGATTGTAACGGCGTTAAGGGCTCTATAATCCGTGCAAAACCGCCAAGTGCCGTCTTTCTTCTTCGCAAGTAAGACTGGTGATGAAAAAGGACTAGAGCTTGTGCGAATTATCCCAGCTTATAACATATCCCGAACTTGCTTCTCTATCTCCTCCTTTTGAAAATGAGCGTAACGATAAGGACGAACATTAACCGGATCCACCCCCTCTTTTAATGGTATGCGATGCTCAATCGCACGACTAGGCGGTAGCTGTGATGGTGGGCGAAATAGATCCTCGTACTCCTCTATTATAGGTCGCATCTCCTCTGAAATTCCTTGAACCGTTACCGTAGTTGGACTGACATGGACTGCAAATAACGCTTGACCCTGACGAGCTTCTCTTTCTATCTCCCGGGAATTGGCTTCTTGAAGTTTTGAATGAATACCATGGAGTTTCTGAACCTTTCCGTCCCACTCGAATTCCATTGTCTGCGCTGTCCAGTCACACACGATTGGTCCTAAGCTGCGAAGCTATTGCACACCCAAGACAACATCGAGGCCTACCAAGGGTAAGGCATACACTGTCATTGTAAAGTCGACCTCTCCAAGTCGCACCACGACTATGTCAAACTTCCCCGTACAGTGTAGTGATTTTCCATCCGCCACTTTAACCATGAATGGTTTTACCGGTGTTAGAGGAATGTGTAAGTCTTGAGCCGTTATAATGCTGATGAAATTATGAGTCAACCCGCTGTCCACCAACGCGCTTAACTCTTTTGTACCAATACGCGCTCTTAGCCGGAGTGTTTGCGGTGCGTTCCAGCCTGTGAGAGCATAAGAAGTTATCTCGTGAGCTTCCCCATTGGCTCCTTCCTCTCCTACACTTTTGTCCTCATCGTCATCTTCTTCTCCTTCCATAATGAATACGTGAGGTTGTCTACATTTATGCCCTGGTATATACTTCTCGTCGCAACTAAAACATAGCCCTAAACTTCGTTTCTTTTTTAATTCCTCCCAACTTAACTTCCGTGGTTGTCTAGGTGATGGAGCCAGTGACCGCTGTTGTACTTCCTCTGCCGTTGGGCTGGTCGTGTTTGGCGATGTATATGGGCTTCGCGATGTATACGGGTTTGGACGAAAAGTAAAGCCTCCACTGTTCTTCTTCTTTTGTCGTTGTAGCTGCTCGTCTTTCAACGTTTTAGGCCGAAACATCCTTATGCTATCCGCGATTATCGGATTCAAACCTCCCACATAAGTTCCAATTAGTGCCTTTTGAGTCCAACCTTCTACTTTATTTTGGAGCCTCTCAAAGTCTCTTTGATATTCTTGTAAGGTTCCCGTTTGTCTGATTTTTGAGAGAGCTTCGTCGAAGTCTTCTCCATCAGTAGGACCAAAGTGAGCCCATAATTCCTCCTCAAACATCTGCCACGTGTTCGGAATGCCATCCTCACGCAAAGCCTTTGAAGTTGCCTGCCACCACTCGTTGGCCTCTTCCTCAAAGTGATATGCCGCGAACCGAACCTTCTGATCAAGAGGTGTACTATGGTATTCAAAGTACTGTTGCGATTTGCTAAACCACGCTGTTGGATCACCTCCTTTGAATCGAGGGAAATCAAGTTTCACTCCTCTCCCTGGCGCTGCAAAATTGTCATCGTCTCTTCGTTGCTGTGGTTGTCGGTCTTGATCTCCACTTCTTGGTCCACTACGCATCATATTATCACCGGCACATTCCTTTGTTAACGTGTCTGTTAAACGAGTTAGTGACTCTTCCATCCGATGAAATTTGTCAGCTAAGTCTTGGTTAAGCTTGAGCAAATCACCACGGATGTCTGCTACACTCGATTCCAAGTCTTCGATTCTCTCTTTGTTTGTACCCGCCATAACTTGATACCACAGATGCGGTCCGAATCAAGCTATCTCCTTCTCTTTACTTATTAGTTTTGTGAAAACTTCTAAGTAAAACTTCTGGCTCTAGATACCAATTGATAGGTCCTAGTCTAGAGTTTCTCAAGAACACAACACAAGATTTGTTTTAATGGGTAGTTATGACTACCTCTTTTTGGCTTTTCTTTGATATAAATAGGAAAACATTACAAGAACTAGAACTATTGAGTCCTAGGAGGATAAGGAGAGATTAAAAGAGATAACACCAATCCTAAAACGTAATTATCGAAAAGAACTCAAAACCCTAAAACATAAAACACCAAAACCAAAACCATTGACTTCTAATCCAAGTAACGCGGATTAGGCCTTCTCGTGCATACGGGCCGATCCGATAAGAAAGGCCCATCACCCACAGGGCTGGTTCTTACTCCCTTACCTCCCTGGATTTTGTGGAACTTGTGGAAAGCAAGAAATTACCTCATCTTTGAGGATCGAGAATACACGGTCAAGGAAGTTACTCTCAAGGCCCTCTGTGAAGCAAAAGAATAGCAAGGAGCTCAAAAAACTCCGATACCGCCTATGCCAAGTCTTTCTCGCCCCTCTATCAGACAACCTCGAGCAAACGATTACAGATGCTTTGTGGATGCAGCATGGTGCCCCACGTCAGGTATGTGTGGCCAGGGATGGATTCTCTTTGACCCCTTTGGTAACTCCCCACGGCGCTTCTCTGCTTCAAAGCATTTTGTACCGTCAGCACTCATAGCAGAAGCTCTTGCTCTACGGAGTGCACTTCTGTCCTTGAAGACCATCCCATACCTTGTCTCTTCCAGCAATGTGGTTATGCTCTCTGATTCTCAGAGCCTCATCTCCACAATCAACTCTAAAGCAAGCTCCAAGGAGCTCAAAGCTATCCTCCTAGATATCACTTTGTTGAGTGAATCTTTTAATTCAATCGCTTTCAATTTTGTCCCTCGTTTGGATAATATTGTGGCTGATTCTATCGCTAGGACTGCACTTCTCGCAGCAAACTCGACCTCCTTTAATGGAGTGTAACCTTTTCTGATTTTAATTAAGTATCAGTTTGACCAAAAGACTTAAAAAGACTAAACATATACAATTAGAAAATGGAGAGACTGTGATTTTTTAAATTCAGATAATTCAAAACATAAATGGATCTAAATTATATAACTTTTATTTTTCGTAGAACCCTATGCAAGTCAAATTTGAACCACATATTCAAGAAATTGTTGTAGCATTTGAAAATGCCATAGTATCACCAATAATTTTTATTGAAACTGATATCCGCACTTACATTGATATTTTTCTTTAAAAATTCAAATATTTTTAAAACAATTAAGTTTGACGTTTGTGATATATTTATTTGAAAAAACAATTTAATGTCATAAATTTATTGCGTTAACGTTGTAGATTTTGTTTTTGGCTTTGGTTACGTTAAGTTTTCAATGATCTATAAAGAGCTAGCCTAACTTATTTTTAATTAAGAAATACAATACATTGTTCGATACGAAAAAGGAAAACTCAAGCAAGCTAATTTTAGGAAATGAAAATATGTCTAAATTTACCGCTCAGGTTTCTTTGCTATTCATTGTTGTAGCTTTGGTGTGTGCATTTGTTCCGGTTTTTTCAGTCGATGAAGGGGAAGTAAAAACATTATGGGATACTTGTCTTGTGAAAATCACTCCTAAGTGTGCGTTGAATATAATCGCGGTTGTCTTCGGAAATGGAACATTCTCTGATCTTTGTTGCAGCGATCTCGTCAAAGAAGGAAAATTGTGTCACAATACACTTATAAAATATATTGCCGACAGACCTAGTTTGATTGCCCATAAAACAGAATATCTGAAGAAGAGAGATGAAGTATGGAATCATTGTGTCTCAATCTCTAAAACTCTTTAAAATATGTATTGCTTATACTATTTGGACCAATTAAATTGATATTTCTTTGTTGTTCAATTATTTTTACCTGTAATATTTATCTTTTCTTTAAAAAAGATTTAAAGCAATAATAGCAAATTAATTATTGTGCAAATATATACCTTTAAGTTTTTAACAATTAGATTATGAAAATGATTTTCAAAATATAAACTAAGCACAACATGTTAATGTTGAATGGTTTAAAATATAATATATATATATATATATATATTGATTTTAAAAGTATTTATATTTTGTATAATTCAACAATGTTTTCTATGATTTCTTGTTCTTAAAATTGAAATACCCATTTTTCATATTTATAAGTTCTTTTGGAAATGTAAATAAACTATAACCATTGCCTTCATCTTTTTAGCTCAATACCTTTAAATCAAAGCTTCATATAAATACCTAAAAATTGTTTCATATATATATATATATATATTGATTTTAAAAGTATTTATATTTTGTATAATTCAACAATGTTTTCTATGATTTGTTGTTCTTAAAATTGAAATACCCATTTTTCATATTCATAAGTTCTTTTGGAAATGTAAATAAACTATAACCATTGCCTTCATCTTTTTAGCTCAATACCTTTAAATCAAAGCTTCATATGAATACCTAAAAATTGTATCAATATATCTTATATTTTACATAAGTAATAATCGAGAAGACTGATAAATAATTATGAACTTAATTTATCATTAAACATTTATGAATGTATACGATTGTATAGGTCCACTAAACTCTTAAATAATATCAGATTCAATATAAAATGAAATAATTTTGAAAACCGTTAAATAACCTATTGAAAAATTGTGAATATATAAGGTTTAATCCAAAATTATCATGTCAAGTTGCACAAAATATAATAAATAATTTATCAAAAAAAGAGAGCGTAAAACATCAACATTATAGAAACAAAGCGATCTTGATGCATATTGAAAAACTTGGTAATTACAGGCTCAACGCATTGATGCCATAAAGTAATGTAAAATCAAAATTTTCTCTCTATAAATTTAATTAATATATGAGCAAATTGATAAATTAGTAAGGAAAGCAATTAAACTAAATAATGTTTATAACAAATCATTTGATATGATCATAACATCCAATTTTCTAGATCCATAAGAATATATCGCTTTTAAAAGTGTTTAATAATAATAAAGAATTAAATCTATGTCATATATATATTTGTCTTGCCCTTTGAAATTTCTTTTTTCCTGTCTAGTTTAGGTTTATAACTTTTGGTAGATAGTTTCAAACAATTTTTAGGTATTCGTATGAAGCTTTGATTTAAAGGTATTGAGCTAAAAAAATGAAGGCAATGGTTATAATTTATTTACATTTCCAAAAGAACTTATAAATATGAAAAATGGGTATTTCAATTTTAAGAACAAGAAATCATAGAAAACATTGTTGAATTATACAAAATATAAATACTTTTAAAATCAATATATATAAATATATTATATTTTAAGTTATTCAACATTAACATGTTGCGCTTAATTTGTATTTTGAAAATCTTTTTCATAATCTGAATGTAAAAAACTCTAATGTTTATATTTGCAAAATAATTCATTTGCTATTATTATTTTATAGTTTTTTTAAAGAAAAGTTAAATATTACAGGTAAAAAAACATTATTATTTAAGTAATTTCATATCTATTTGCTTTTATTCAATTGCTATGTGTGAGTAGTTCTTCAATTGGATTTTAGGGTTCTAAGTAGAAGATTCAATCAATTAGTGGATTGATCTCATCAATGGATTCTTATTCTATGGTTCTTCAATTTACATGTTTTTAATGTTAGAATAGGATTGATCACCCTGTTTTAGAACATAGGCTTTTATTTGTTTCAGAGATGTTCGATGAAATGCATGAATGAGAGTTAATTGAGCATTGTATTTCTAGCCTGCGAGAGTTGATGTTAGAATGGATTCTGAACGAAATGAACCTATTCGATAATGCAAAATTGATTAGGAAATTACAAATGGGAGTTTTGTAAATGAATTGTTGTCATTAATGTCTTGAGAGAGAAATTTAACATCTTTTTCATTTGTTACTTTCCTCCCAGGCCCGATTACCAATGCAGCTAAAAGAAGCTTCTTTAGTTTAAAAAAGTAGATCTCACCTACTTCTTTTAGCTAAATAAGGCAATTTTCTACTGTTTTTCCACCCGATAATGGCTGGCCGGCGGTGCTGCTTAGCTGGTTCTGTTCCTCCTGCTTCCACCGCCATTGTCCAGAGATCTTGTTCGGTCAAAATCAGTGGCACCTCGTTGGCTGGGGTGGAAAGTGCTCTCTGTTAGAGTAGCTCTCCCTTTTGCTCCGGGTTGGAGAGTGTACTGCCTTGTGCAGGATATGTGTTTGTGAACGTCTTGTCGTGTTTTTAACGTTCGTCTTGACAAAGCTGCTGGTAGTTTCTTTTCTTCGGGCCTATTTTCTCCGTACTCCCCCTCCTGGAGTTTTAGTGTTTTTGGTGTTTTGGCCTTTGTTCTCTTAGTTGTGTTCTCGCTCCTGCAGTCTTCCTCCTTGGTTTCTGGTGCTTTGGGCGTCGAACTTCCTCTATTTATGTGTTTCTAGCTCTGCTGCTAGGTCTTTCCTTCCAACCAGGTGGTTTCCAGGTCTCCTCTAGCCTCCCAACTGCCCCGGATAGACGATGACTTCACGATACACTCGACAAGATAAAGGAAAATGGACCAGCAGTGCGAGTGGTTCTAGCCAGAGAACTTCTCAACGGTCCCCAATTCGCATCCCAGAATGCGATAACGATGACCTCATCAGAAAGAATCAACTAACTCTTGTAGGTCGAGTTACAAACCCTCGAGTTCAAAGTGCAAAGGCTCTGGTTCACTATATGATACAATTCTGGAATTTAGGTAACAAAGTCACGGGACGAGATTTGGGACAAGGAAAATTCCAATTTTCCTTTAAATCTGAAGAAGACCTGCAACTAGTCCTCAGCTGGTCCCCTTTCCATTTTAAACAGTGGATGTTTGTACTTCAAAGATGGGAACCAATTGTCTCTGAAGATTTTCCAGGAAACATTCTTTTCTGGATCCAACTCCAAGGGGTCCCCCAACACTACTGGACAGATAAGGCCCTAAACGCAATAGGCTCTGATGTGGGTTCTGTTGAGCACGTCGATACTGAGAATGTTCACATAAGAGTTCACATTAATGCTCTAAAGCCTCTGGAGAAAAAAGTACCAATTGTTTTGCCCTCAGGTGATACTACTATGGTGATTTTGAAGTATGTATGAGATTGATAGTTTGATCGCGGGGGCGGCCCGACAGGCTAGCGATCAGAAACCTAAAATCAGACAATGATCGAGCGCCCGTACCCTACCTGAAGTAGCATCCCGCCGATCTTTCGAATAAACAAAAGGATCAACTAATACAAGGATTGAGAAATCTTGGCAACTCAACAGAAACGGGATTGAGGAAACTTGACTTTATTGAAATTCGAGCAGCGAACCCGATAAACACCTCAATAGGATCGCTAATACTACCACTTCTAGACTTTCATTCTAAAGGAAAGCGAAGAACCAATCTTTAGTCAATAGGAGCCCTCGTCTTGCTTGCTTCTGGCGAAGCTTCTAGCACTAGAAAAAATAGGCTTGTATGGCAGGAATACCACTTCTGAGGCCGATCACTACATAGGAGCGATAGCGAAGCCAAGCCGTATAAAGGCGAGCAGCCCTTCTAGCAATAGCAAACGGCCTACTTATAGCCTTTTCCCCTTTATTCGGGGACTTAAACGGGTCTTCCAAGCTCATAAACAGGCAATTCTTCACGTTTTCTTCAGACAGTGGGAATGAATTCTATTACTTGATTGACATTGACAGATATGTGTACCACACCGAACAAGCAATATGCCGATATGCTTGATGTACCAGCCAAGCCAGCTCTACCGTATACAGTATAAGGGATTCGCCTTTGCCTCAGACAGAAAAAGAATGGAAGTACTACCGGGAAGGGAAGCCTGACATGGGTAGATATTTAAGGAACTCAAACCGGTACCAGAAAGCAAAGAAGAGATGGAATTCCTGATTGAACAGATGACCGACCTACAAGAAGACGAAAATCAAATTCCTAATTCCATTCTCTAAGACGAACTAAAGGGTCCTTTTAACATAAGATTCTCGGCCCGCTTTCTCCCCATTAATCAATTACGTTACGACCACTGAAATAACTTGGTTGACGAACATGGTTTATGAGCCGCTAATGTAGCGGCTTGTCGAGCATTTGCCAAACTCACACCATCCATTTCAAATGGGATTTGTCCCGTGGACACACGAGCAATCCAACCCGTAGGATTTCCTTTTCCTCTTCCCATTCTTACTTCTGTGGGTTTCCCGGTAATAGGGAGATCCGCGAAAACTCTTACCCATATCTTACCATTTCTTCGGAATTGTCCGCTCATAGCACGATGGAAGTGTCCGATTATAGCCCGACGCGCTGCTTCAATGGCTCGATATGAAAGACGACCAGCTTTACAACTTTTAGTGCCATATCTTCCAAAACCCAGTTTTGTACCATCCGGTTTGCAACCCCTACTACATCTGCCTTTACGATATTTACTATATTTCGTACGTTTCGGATATAGCACGTCCCCCTTTTTTTTGACTATATGAAATCCACACTTTGACACCTGAGATTCCGTAACGAGTAGATACTTCCGCAGGAGCATAATCGATTTTCTGGTTAAATACATTACGAGAAGTTTTTCTATGCTTATAGCATTTAGTTTGAGCTTTTTCTGCTGCGTCTTTTAATCGACCGGAAAAACATATACGGATTCCCTCCACCCTTTTTGGAATCTCTGGATGTCATCATTAAGACAAAACTGGGAACTCTTTTTGAATTTTAAGTCTACCTCCACACACACACGTGCATATAGACCCCTACATGAATCCATTGTGCATAGATCAGCCCGGACTGCTTTGACCAGTTTCTTCCCAAAAAAATCTGGTTTATTAACAAATTTAATCGTGATCACTAGGGACGTCTCCTCTCGTTTGACTCGAGTTGCCTTTAAGTCTCCTAATCACATGGATATAGGTGGGTTAATTGTTCTTCCTTTCGGATGAGCCAACATTTCTTTCCTAGGACTATTTAGGGTAGGGAATTTCTCTATTTGATTGAAGGCTTTTATTCGTGTACGGGAATTAAAGTGATTAGAACAGAACTGAGCTTGCCAGCCAGGAATGAAGAAGCAACGGACGCTATTCGTGGACAGAGCAGCGGACAGATAGAAATTTTGTTCGACATAGTCCCTAACGTGATACGTCTTCGCCATGTGGAATGTGGGTAGTGGTTATGATCTTTTCGACCGAAAAGAAGGAATAGTGCGTATTTTTCGTTGGGGATTTCCTGGAAAAACTCGTCGCATCTTTTTACGATTCTTTATGAAAGATATTCAGGCTGGAAAAACATTGCTTCCTTTGCTTCTCTTTAACCCATGAGGAGAGAGTGTCCTAATGTAGTCTCAAAGCGCTCACCTGAGAGAGAGGAGTTTACGATTAACCAAAGAAATACTCTTCAAAGAATTGATGAAAGGAAGAGAAAGCTAGAGGATAGAAACACTTCAGGTTATCCATCCTCGAGGTTGAGAGACTCGAGGAAGAGTCTCCCGCACCGTCACCGTGATAAAACCATCCCTTTCAGTCCGTATAGACGCCCTTCGTCTGAGTATGCGCATAGAGGAGAAAGAAGTAGAGATAGAGAAGAGTTTTCTCACAGAACTCTTAGAACGGGCATCAGGGTCAGTGATACTCACAGACATAATTCCTCTACTTTTGCAGCTCGACTTCACCGCCCTGCTCAGAGAGCACATGGATACCAAAGAGATCAAAAGGACAGCTTTTGGAGAGAAAAGCAGTCTCCAAGAAGACCAAGTAGTCTTCAAACGACTAATGCTAGTCCAGGGATTCAAATGCGTAACTCGCCAGGCTCCCCTGTTTCTCGCAGAGAGGTAACTCCGACCACCCCTCCCCCTCAAGAGCAGATGATTCCCCCCCCCCCTCCTCCTCTCCCATCCGAGCTTGGAAATAGTGCGGTCTCTCCCACTATTCGCTCTCGACGACCAGCCCTGGAACGTCTATCTCTTGGTACTACACCAGGAATCCAGAATCAACTTCCGGCAACCCCCTCCTCTATGCTGGGAGGATTGCAAGATGTGGATATCCAATATATTGGAGAAGAGGAGTTTGGACTCACGGAGATTAACAACGCCAGCATTTTTGGACTATCTGCCTCTCCTATTCATCCAACCCTAGGACACCGGCTGGCTCTGAGTCAAGCTCAGCGAGGAGAGACTTAAATTTTCTATATATAAATTTAATTAATATATGAGCAAATTGATAAATTAGTAAGGAAAGCAGTTAAACTAAATAATGTTTATATCAAATCATTTGATATGATCATAACATGCAATTTTCTAGATCCATAAGAATATATCGTTTTTAAAAGTATTTAATAATAATAAAGAATTATATCTATGTCATATATATATATATATTTGTCTTGCCCTTTGAAATTTCTTTTTTCCTGTCTAGTTTAGGTTTATAACTTTTGGTAGATAGTTTGAAACAATTTTTAGGTATTCGTATGAAGCATTAATTTAAAGGTATTGAGCTAAAAAAATGAAGGCAATGGTTATAGTTTATTTACATTTCCAAAAGAACTTATAAATATGAAAAATGGGTATTTCAATTTTAAGAACAAGAAATCATAGAAAACATTGTTGAATTATACAAAATATAAATACTTTTAAAATCAATATATATATTTTATATTTTAATTTATTCAACATTAACATGTTGCGCTTAATTTGTATTTTGAAAATCATTTTCATAATCTGAATGTAAAAAACTCTAATGTATATATTTGCAAAATAATTCATTTGCTATTATTATTTTATAGTTTTTTTAAAGAAAAGATAAATATTACAGGTAAAAAAATTGAACAACAAAAAAATATCAATTTAATTGGTCCAAATAGTATAAGCAATACATATTTTAAAGAGTTTTAGAGATTGAGACACAATGATTCTATACTTCATCTCTCTTCTTCAGATATTCTGTTTCATGGGCAATCAAACTAGGTCTGTCGGCAATATATTTGATAAGTGTATCGTGACACAATTTTCCTTCTTTGACGAGATCGCTGCAACAAAGATCAGAGAGTGTTCCATTTCCGAAGATAACCGCGATTATATTCAACGCACACTTAGGAGTGATTTTCACAAGACAAGTATCCCATAATGTTTTTACTTCCCCTTCATCGACTGAAAAAACCGGAACAAACGCACACACCAAAGCTACAACAATGGATAGCAAAGAAACCTGAACGCTAAATTTGGTGGATAATTTGAAACAATTTTTAGGTATTGGTATGAAGCTTTGATTAAAAGGTATTGAGCTAAAAAAAATGAAGGCAATGGTTATAGTTTATTTACATTTCCAAAAAAACTTATAAATATGAAAATGGGTATTTCAATTTTAAGAACAAGAATTCATAGAAAACATTGTTGAATTATACAAAATATAAATACTTTTAAAATCAATATATATATTATATTTTAAATCATTCAACATTAACATGTTGCGCTTAATTTGTATTTTGAAAATCATTTTTATAATCTGATTGTAAAAAACTTAAAGGTATATATTTACACAATAATTAATTTGCTATTATTGCTTTATAGTTTTTTTAAAGAAAAGATAAATATTACAGGTAAAAAGAAATTAAATAACAAAGAAATATCAATTTAATTGGTCCAAATAGTATAAGCAATACATATTTTAAAGAGTATTAGAGATTGAGACACAACGATTCCATACTTCATCTCTCTTCATCAGATATTCTGTTTCATGGGCAATCAAACTAGGTCTGTCGGCAATATATTTTATAAGTGTATCGTGACACAATTTTCCTTCTTTGACGAGATCGCTGCAACAAAGATCAGAGAGTGTTTCATTTCGGAAGACAACCGCGATTATATTCAACGCACACATAGGAGTGATTTTCACAAGACAAGTATCCCATAATGTTTTTACTTCCCCTTCATCGATTGAAAAAACCGGAACAAACGCACACACCAAAGCTACAACAATGAATAGCAAAGAAACCTGAGCGCTTAATTAAGACATATTTTCGTTTGCTAAAATTAGCTTGCTTGAGTTTTCCTTTTTCATATCGAACAATGTATTGTATTTCTTATTAAAATTAAGTTAGGCTAGCTCTTTATAGATCATTGAAAACTTATCTTAACCAAAACCAGAAACAAAAACAACAACGTTAACGCAATAAATTTATGACATTAAAATGTTTTTTCAAATAAATATATCACAAACGTCAAACTTAATAGTTTTTAAAATATTTGAATTTTTAAAGAAAAATATCAATGTAACTGCGGATATCAGTTTCAATAAAAATTATTGGTGATACTATGGCATTTTGAAATGCTACAACAATTTCTTGAATATGTGGTTCAAATTTGACTTGCATAGGGTTCTACGAAAAAAAAAAAAAAGTTATATAATTTAGATCCATTTATGTTTTGAATTATCTTAATTTAAAAAATCACAGTCTCTCCCTTTTCTAATTGTATATGTTTAGTCTTTTTAAAATAAATGATATATTGTGTTTGATCTGAAGGGTGCGTAATATCTCTTCTTCTTGTGACCGTTTGGTGTGTCATATCCAAGCCTAAGTGAAACTAGTATTTTGCAATCCCTTGGAGTTCAATTACCCATGTAGAATGCAGTATGAAGGGTTTAATCGATCCAAATGGGTGTGATGTAAACAAGCAGGATGCAACAGAAGCTAAAAAGTCAAGCCAATCAATGAATCAGTTTGGATCATCAACTCAAATGCATAAAAGTAAATGACAGAATGAAACTAAGGATCTAAGCATGCAAGAACTACAAAAGCAGTATTAAAGCAAAATTGGAAAGCAAGTAAACAATCAGATGAATAAAGGTCTGAAGGATGGGGTTAATGAGTTAATGAATCCTCTTAATCTCATTAGGGTGCTTAACATGCTCAAATAGATCTAATCCTAGACAATGAACCACTAAACCTAATCAGTCCAATCTCTTGGCAAAGATTATCAAATCTAAAGCACTTCCTAATCTCAATTCTCATTGATGAAACATGAAATAGATAGGCATAGAGATTAAGCTCATTAATGTCAATCTATTCCTTAAACAACTAATATGTTAGGTAAGGAAGTAGATCTCTGGCATTAGTGGATCACACATTTCATTAAACACTTTCTGGGTGCTGAAATGTCTATGATCTAATCCCAGATGGTTAATGCAAAAACTAGCTATTAAATCTTTAATCCATAAGAGATCTATTGCAATCTAAGCTTAAACACCCCTAGAGACTAAGATTCCTCACTAACCTATCCCATCCTCAAAACCCTAGAAAACTACTCAGATCTGGATTTAATCATCAAGAACATAAACCCATAAATTCTTAAATTATGCATAATCAGAAAGATAATGATCTAAGGAGCAAGATAATACGAAGAAGCAACAGTAAAACCTCAATAGATCAAAAGATATTAAGATTACAAGTTTCTGAAAATGTTTGGTGGCTACAAAGAATAACCCTAATGAAACTTGATTTTTTCTCTTATTGACCCAAGGTCTCTATATATAGTAGGTTCTCGAAACCCTAAAACGCAAAAAGAAAAATTACAAAGTCGGTTTGAGGTGAGCTCCATTGGGTGCATGTTAGGCTCGTTTGTGTCCTCTCCAAGCTCGGTCGAGTCCGCTTCTTCTTCACGATCCTATCACTTGGTCGTGTCCACCTTGGTCGGGTCCGGTACACTCGATCAGGTCCATGTCTTTGAATGCTCAGAAGTGTCCCGAATGTACTTACTTTAACTCCAAAATGCAAAAATATGCAAATGCCTATGCTAAAACTCCTAAATGAGCAATATGAAGGAAAAGATACTAGAACTCATAGATATACCAATGTTTAGCAATAGAAGTTTCTTTTGATTGGACTTAAACCTCACCCAGTTAAAAAACCTTCCCTTCTTGCTATGTTTCTCTCTGAAGATCCAGAACAAATGACCAAATACAGTCTTCAAGTCCTTTGTTGTCATGTCCAGCTTCTTGGTTACTTGCTCTTCGTCTCTCTTAAACCCATAATTCTTGACTTTCCCCACATACAACATAATCACCTTCAACATCCAGTTCTTATAACCGACCGAATTTGTCTTTCCAGACATTCCAACACCCCCAACAATATATCGTATAAGTAGAAAAGCGCTTAGATGACATGAACTATTCAACAAAGCAGCCTCTTTTTGAAGACTAACGCACTCATATCAGATTGTTATTCTTAACAGATGCCTCATCTCACATAGATAGTTTATATTGTTCACCTCCTCCGTTGTTTTCTTCTTCCTCCTATGATTGACCTCTGTTGATTTTGGACGTTTCTTCCTTCCCTTCACTCTGAAAACCTGGTCAACAATCACTCTCATTTTGTGAAAAGGTAAGAACGTCTCTACTTTCTTTTTGTGCTTATGTTCAAACATGTGTCTCTTTCCGCTACTCCCAAACATCTTCTCCCTGGTTGTTTCGATTCCAACAATCAGCACAGCCATGATCACTTGATAAGTATGTTTGTCTTGTTTCTCTAAAAACAACACAATCCAACTTATCATCTTCATTTTGGCCTTTATCTTCTTCTTATGTAACTTCAACATCCATATTTTGTCAGCCACTTGGTCAGTGCTCATGTTTCTCACAAGAATAAAGCATGTTAACCCCTTTGCTGCTCTCACTGTCCAAGTTTTATGACCTTTACACTTATACCTCAGCAGACGTCGAAGTAGTTTCTCCATGTGCAGCAGCCTGAATTTGTATCTGAGCGTAGTGAACTTGTTGAATCTCTTCTTTTTCCTCCTAAGTTGATCACTAAAACCTTTCTTGTGAAGAGAATGAAGATGTGCCTGTACAACCTTACTTGGCTTGTTTTTCACTCTCTCTTTAAACCTTGTTCCTTTCTTTCACTTCTTAGAGAATGTTTCCTTTCTAGTGACTATTTTAATTCTACTGAGCAGCCTGTCGTCAAGCACTTGGTAACAGTCTAACTGGTTCCCAGTTTGTGCTTGCTTTTTTTTTACTTGAATCCTCCACAACAGCAGCTTATCAAACCCGACGCAGCAGCGCATAACTCTTTTACAACCTTTCATTTCCCTCATGCTTTGAGTTTTGAAGTCTCTCTTCACGTTATACTGCAAGTTGAGTTGGTCCTTGTTCCCTGGTTTGAACTTCCACCGCCTAAACTTACCACATTTCATCGATTTCCTTTTTCTCAGTCCTTGACATTTCCATGGCTTCTCAACAACCATTAAATGAGTATCTCTATTCACTTCGGCTCCTAATTTCTCCTCCCTCAGCCTTCTTTTACCTCTGTTGCGTTTCTTCTGTCTTTGAAACCATATCTTCTTATTCTTCTTCTTTTTCTTCTTTCTCATTCTTTTATTGATCAGTTTGTCAAACACTTGATGAGTGTTTAGAAACATTTTGATATCTGTCTTTTTTGGCTCAGTAGAATATCCCCTATGGCTCATCTTTCTCTCTAACATATGTGGGGAATGGATGTTCGTGTTCTCATCTTTCCTATTTGCCCCCACCTTTACCAAACCCGTTGCACCATTGAGTTCGAAACAGCTCCCAGTTCCAACAGTCTTTGACAGTTTCTTCCATCTCTTCTTTTTCTTCTTATTTCCTCTGGTGGGCATTTCATCAAACACTTGGGGGCATCCTTAGCCATCTCAAGATCTGTCATATTTTTCTCTCCCTGCTGGCATGTTTCATCTCTCACTGTACTATCAACCTCAAACACATTATTTTCCTTCTCATCAGCCCTCAGATTTTGTTTCTCAAAATGCTCACCATTCTCTAAGATATATTTCTCTAGCCTGTCCAAACAGCTCGACCATCTCCTCAACTTAGAATCAAAGTCTTCACTCTGCGTTAGAACAGCCACAATGCTATCTTTTCACATTGCCAAATCTCTGAAGCAGACCGAGCTTGATCTCATTCCAGCTAGAAAACACAGCTTGCGACTCCTGGAACAACAATAGAGCATCATCTTCCATAAATCCATATGCAAACGAATCTTCGTCTCTTCAGTGAACCCATGGTCGACGAAATACTTTTCAACCCATGAAATCCACATCTCTGGAGTTTCATCGCCGTAGAAGATTGGAACCTCCACAAAACCATCACCTTTTTCCCTCGGATCGTACCGCTCTGATACCATGTTTGATACGATTTAGATCGGAAACTGATAGATACTTTGCTGAGTTACAAAAGGAACCAAGGATTTTGTTAATGGAGCTCCTCCCACTCCCACAAAATTAACCCACAAACCAGATAAAAACTTCATAATACTCTTAGACAACTTATATAGATGAAGACTCATGAGAAATCCCTAACCAAACCATAGTTACTTACACATACCCAACCATGGTTAATTTATAGTACTTATCGATGTATCATCTTTCCGCAACCATTGGAAGTTACAAACGATTCACAAGTCATTCATTTCATCATCATCACGTCCTCATAGATCCATTCTATCGCCATTTCACCATCGCTTGTCTTGTTCATCACGCATCTACGTTCGTTGTTCACAATCCATACAAGTGGTATTCAAGGGACTTGATCTTCTCAACAAGGATCATATTATGTGGTATTAGAGAAACTTTGTATCAGGTTGTGTTCAACCTTTTTAAGTTTTTAAGTTTTTGTCTTTTCGTAATCCATAAGCAACTGATCTGTTTTTGCGAAACTAAATCTAGGTTGTATGATCATTGGTCTAAATTGTCTAAAGAACTCATCTAGAATCCTTATAAACTGTTCTAAAAATTGTTTGAGAATTGTTCATCTTTTGGGATGAGTCTTGACTTTTCAACTTCTAGGGTTCATGTGTTTAATTTTGGTTTGCAATTAATCTCTATAAAAGAATTTGATACTTTTGTGTCTTCTCTTTTGTAGAATCATGTCTAAAGAAAAAGAAGAGGCTAGCACCGCACCGTACAAACTATTGCTAGAAGCTCTTACCTCTACTTTGGCCAACATGATGGACGAACGTTTGGAACGAGCTAATACAAGTACTAGTCAAGAGAGTCAAAATAGAAATCATAGAAATAATTCTGATCACGAGGCAACGCTTAGCTACTACAGTCAGTCTTCTAGCCGTAGTGGTCAACGAAGAGAAAAAGACGCGGTCGAGAAGAAAGAAACCCTCCGAGAGACAATTTAGCTGGTCTTAAACTTCAAATTCCTCTATTCCATGGAACTAATAATCCTGATGATTATTTGGATTGGGAGAAGAATATAGAACTGGTGCTTAATTGCCAAGAGTATATGGAAGCGAATAGGGTTAAAGTGGCGGCAATCAAATTCTATGATTATGATTTGAGCTGGTGGGATCAACTTGTTACTACTAAAAGGTGTATTGGTGATGACCCGGTTGAGACTTGGAGTCAGCTAAATACTATCATGAGAAGAAGGTTTGTTCATAGCCATTACCATAGAGAATTGCATCTTAGGCTGAGAAATTTGGTTCAAGGCAACAGAAAAGTGAAAGAATACGTCAAGGAAATGGAAACATTGATTCTAAGAGCTAACATTCAAGAAGAAAATGAAACAACAATGTCCAGATTTATATGGGAGGCCTCAACAGAGACATAATCGATCGTTTGGAGGTAGTTCATTATGTGGAGCTTGAAGAGTTTTATCACAAGGCAGTCATGTTTGAGATGCAAAACAAGAGAAAGAATTCTAAGCCTAGCTACAGCTCAAACAAACCTATCTACAAAAGAGAGGAGAAATCTGTTTTTCAAAAGATCACAAGCCGTTTGTGAAGCCAAAGGTCGAAGAAAGGGATTTAAAAGGGAAAGCAAAGGAGACTACAAGAGCTACGGATCTCCAATGCTTCAAATGTCATGGAATTGGACATTATGCAAGTGAGAGCTCCAACCTGAGGATTATGATAATACGGGCTGATGGAGAAATTGAATCCGAGGATGAGGAACAAGATCTATATTCTTCTATGTATTGATGGTGATTAGGTGTGATTAGAAATTACCTTACTTAGTCTACACTACTTTGTATAAATAGGTTGTATATGTTTCTTAATAAAATTCATCACCTTAAACATTTTACATGGTATCAAAACATTCGATTCTCAAAAACCTAAAATTTTTATTTTTCTTCTCTTGCTTGTTTTCTCCGCCTCCATCAATGGTTGCTCAAGTCTCTGAAACTGTCCCTCTCACCACCAAAACTGTGCTCAACGTTAACATGGCTCATGTTACTCGTCTCTCTAGCACCAACTACCTTATGTGGAGCCTTCAAGTCCATGCGTTCCTCAACGGCCATGGTTTTGCTAGTCATTTCGATGCTACCTGTAACAACCCATCCTCTGGGACACTCCGCCACATGGCACACCCCGCCACATGGCAACCTTACAGCGCTACAGCGCATCGCCACATGGCAACCTTACATGATTTGTAGTTCAATTGGTAACAACTTCCACGGTGGGAAGGTTGTTAAAGGGTGAGGTCTTGGGTTTGAGTAACGTCAAGTGCACCAATAACCTACCTAGTGGGCCAGAGAGCTGCGGGCCAGAGGGCTGCGCAGATTGGGCCCACATGAGAGAGGCTAAGGTCGATGCAGTGCAGCGCTGTAAGAATGCCATGTGGCGGAGTGTGCCACATGGCGGAGGATCCCACACGACGGGTTGTTAGACTACCACCGTTGTTCCTACTGCAACCATCACCATTGGCCAGACAATGACATCCAATCTGGCGTATCTCAAGTGGCATCGTCAGGACAAGCTTATCTCGGCGTCTCTTCAGCCCATTGTCTCACGTACCTCGACGGCGATGCAGATCTGGGCGAAGCTCGCCTCTACTTATGCCAAACCTAGTCGTGGGCATATCAAACAACTAAAGAATCAACTGAAGAACTTCACCAAAGGCTCCAAATCAATTGATGCCCTTGATCAACTTGCGATTCTCACCAAACCGTATGATCATAAAGATGTCATTGAGCTCATTCTCGATGGCCTCCCTGAAGATTACAAGACTGTGGTTGACCAGATCGAGGGCAAAGACACACCTCCGTCACTTAGTGAGGTTCATAAACGTTTGTTGAATCAAGAAGCTAAGTTATTGAGTGTCTCTCTAAAACAGAAAATAACTCGGCGTTTCCGTTCTCTGCTAATCATATCCAACAACGCAACAACAACAACAAATCATACTCCTCTTCAAACAGCTATGCTAACAAGAATGTTGTATCTCGCATGGCGTATGGACAACAGCGCACTGATAACTGGTCAGCTCTCAATAAACAAAGTAACACGGAGAACAGAGGAATGAAGCCTTACTTGGGGAAGTCTCAATACTGCTATTGGGAAGTTCATAGCGCAAGACGATGCCCACAGCTCCAAGCCATGACGTCTAACATCTCTCGTCCATGGCAGTCTCGTGCTAATTTTGATGTGAATGCGTCCAACACGGCGGATCATTGGATTGTTGACACCGGTGCTACACACCACATCACCTCGGACCTCAACAACCTTGCCCTTCATCAACCATACAACGGTGGTGATGATGTGATGCTTGCCAATGGGTCCAACATGACCATTACTCACACTGGTTTAAAATCGTTAACATCCCTCTCTCGTCCTTTAACATTGGATCAAATATTATGTGTTCCAAATATCCAAAAGAACTAGATTTCGGTTTATCGTCTTTGCAACACTAGTTGTGTGTTGGTTGAATTTTTCCCCGCTTCGTTTCAGGTGAAGGATCTCAGCATGTCCCGTTACTCCAAGGGCAAACTAAGAATCGACTCTATGAGTGGCCGGTATCAAGTTCTCAAGCCATGGCATTCTTGTCTGCGTCTGGTCCAAAAACCAATCTCCTTACATGGCACTCGAGATTGGGGCATCTCTCTACGTCTATCTTAAATTCTATCGTTTCTACTTTCTCAATTCTAGTTTCATCTTCCAATAAAGAACAACAGCCTTGTTCTGAATGTCTTATTAATAAAAGCCAAAAGCTCCCATTTTCAACTTCTTCTATTGTTTCCACCCGACCTCTTGAATACGTTTTGACGGATGTTTGGACCTCACCCATTCTATCCATCGGTAATTACAAATATTATGTTGTTCTTATTGATCACTTCACCCAATATACATGGCTTTTCCCTCTTAAACGCAAATTTGATGTCAAACACACATTCATAACCGTTAAATCTCTTGTTGAAAATCACTTTCAAACTCGCATTGGTACTTTGTTCTCGGACAATGGTGGGCAAATTTAGGTCTTAAGAGATTTTTTGGTGATGAGTAGTATTTCTCATCTCACATAACCACCACACACGCCAGAACACAATGGGATCGTTGAAAGGAAGCATCGCCATATTGTTGAGACTGGCCTCACACTCATGACCACATCATCGTTTCCAAAAATGTACTGGCCGTGTGCATTTGCAACCTCAGTCTATTTGATCAATCTCTTGCCTACTTCAGTGCTCTCCATGACTTCTCCGTTCCATAAACTGTTTGCTCAGCCTTTGAATTATGAGAAGCTTCGCCGTTTGGCTTCTTGACCATATACAAATCATAAACTGGATGATCGGTCTCTTTGGTGTGTCTTCATTGGATACATAGCAACACAAAGTGCATATCGCTGTCTTCATCTCCCTTCCAGTCACATCTACAGTTCTAGACATGTTCAGTTTGATGAAACTTGCTTTCCGTTTCAAACTCCGTCATCTTCCACGGTTGAGTCGGAGCTCCACGTCAATCTACCTACACCTTCTACTGTCACACAAGTTCCACTTTCCATTGCTAGTTCGGCCCCTCTACAAGGATCCCCAGACTTGATTCTTCACCCTGCTCACCCGTCATCTAGTTCCACCACTACGAACACACAGGTAACATCTTCTTTTCCCTCCTTAACAACTTCTTCTTCTCTCCGTCTGTCTGAGCCCACTGCTCCAAAACAAAATGAGTCATAGCCCATGACTCAGCCATGCCTATTAAGCAATGAGCCCACTGCTCTACAACAAAATCAATTGCAACCCCCAATTGAGACCCAACTACAAAGAAATAGCCCAACACCACAACAAACCAGGTCCACGAATCTCACTAAAAACCTACAGACCCAAAATCAACAATCCGAACAACCACATGAGTCACAAACCAAAATATCCACAAGATGCAAACTAGGGCCAAAAATAACATTTATAAACCCGTCCAAAAACGATATTTGTTGGTTCCAGGTTCCTCACTTGTTCCAGAACCATCAACGATTACACAAGCCATGAAAGATAAGAATTGGCGTCAAGCATGCTCAAAGGAGTTTGATGCTCATATCTCTAATCACACATCGGATTTGGTTCCGTCAGCGCCACACCAAAATCTTGTTGGATGTCGCTAGGTCTTTACAACAAAATATATCTCTAATGGAGTCTACAGAGATACAAAGCGAGATATGTTGCCAAAGGGTACATTCAACAATATGGCCTTGATTATGTGGAAACATTTAGTCTGGTGATTAAGACAAAAACGATTTGTGTCGTACTTGAAGTTGCGATGAGACAATCATGGCCGATTAAACAACTTGACATGAACAATGCTTTCTTACAAGGCGAGTTAACGAGAGGAGATTTATATGGCTCAACCACAAGGGTTCATTCATCAAGAATGTCCATCATACGTTTGTCGCTTACGAAAACCGATATACAGTTTGAAACAAGCTCCACGTGCGTGGTATCTCTCTCTCTCAAGCAACATCTTCTCTACAATGGTTTTTTGCTTCCCTCGCAGATACATCTTTGTTTGTAAGTGCTACTTGCGACACTATCACTTATATTGTGGTATATGTTGACGACATCATTGTTACTGGATATAATGATGCACGGGTGTCACAAATTTTACAACGTATTGCCCATCGCTTCTCCATTAAAGACCCAACTGATCTTCATTACTTTCTTGGTGTGGAAGTAACTCGCTCTAACGATGGTCTTCTTCTTATGCAACGCAAATATGTTGGAGATCTTCTAAAAAGTATAACATAGTTGACTGCAAACTGGTTATGACTCCTCTACAATCAAATCTGAAGCTTACACTCACGGCTGGCAGTCCTCTAAACGACACAGCTCAATATCGCTCACTTGTAGGGAGTTTTCAATACTTGGCGTTCACTCGTCCTGACTTGGCCTATGCGTTAAACCGATTATCACAATTCATGCATAAACCGACAACGGATCATTGGGCAGCGGGGAAACGTGTTTTACGCTATCTTGTGGGAACGCAAACACATGGTATTACTCTTCATAAGTCCTCACCTCTTGTTCTTCATGCTTTCTCTGATGCGGATTGGGCTGGTGATACGGATGATTATGTCTTAACAAATGGCTACATTCTTTACATTGGTCGTAATCCCATCTCTTGGTCGTCAAAGAAACAAAAGGCGTCGCACGGTCCTCCACGGAAGCTGAGTATCGTGCCATTGCAAATACGGCAGCACATGTTCGTTTGGTCGGTTCTCTACTCACATAGCTCAAGGTTAATCTTACGTTGTCTCCTGTGGTTTATTGTGACAATGTTGGGGCTACATACTTATGTGAAAATCCAGTTATTCATTCAAGGATGAAACACATTGCATTAGACTATCACTTTGGGCGCAATCAAGTTCAAGGCGGCATATTATGAGTTAGTCATTTTTCTATGAATGATCAACTAGCGGACACTTTGACAAAGCCTTTATCACAATCTCTTTTCCTTCAAGCATGTTCCAAGATTGGAGTTCACAAGCAACCTCCATCTTGAGGGGGCGTATTAGCAAAATAAGTATAGTATATATTTAGTCTTTATTGTGATTGATATTTCTCTGTAATTATGTATAGCATATCAATTGTATTGATGGTGATTGGGTGTGATTAGGAATTACCTTACTTAGTCTAGTCTGTATAAATGTATACGTTTCTTAATAAAATTCATCACCTTAAACATTTACATTTTACAGGATTATCAAGATGTTTTCCCGAGGAAAGTCCAGAAGTTTTACCACCCGTTAGAGGCATTGCCAAACAAACCAGCCTACCGCACCAATCCGGTGGAAACAAAGGAACTTGAGAAGCAAGTAACCGAACTAATGGAGAAAGGACATAGTCGTGAGAGTATGAGTCCATGTGATGTACCTGTGTTGCTTGTACCAAAGAAAGATGGTAGTTGGTGGATGTGTGTTGATTGCCGAGCTATCAACAATATCACGGTGAAGTATCGACATCCTATTCCTAGATTAGATGATATGCTTGATGAATTGCATGGCTCTAGCATATTTTTAAATGTTGATTTAAAAGTGGATATCATCAAATTAGGATGAAAGAAGGAGATAAATGGAAAAGTGCATTTAAAACTAAACAAGGGTTATATGAATGGTTAGTTATGCCATTTGGGCTGACAAATGTGCCTAGTACATTCATGAGGTTAATGAATCATGTTCTTAGAGCCTATATAGGACATTTTGTTGTTGTTTACTTTGACGACATCTTAGTTTACAGCAAGAACCTAGAAGAGCATGTTAGTCATTTGAAAAAGGTCTTTGACATACTTCGAAAGGAAAAGCTTTTTGCCAATTTTAAGAAGCGTACCTTTGGAACGGATAACCTTGTCTTTTTAGGTTTCTTTGTGAGTACAGATGGAGTTAAAGTTGATGAAGAGAGAGTAAAGGCAATCTGAGAATGGCCAAGTCCAAAATCAGTAAGAGAAGTAAGGAGTTTTCATGGACTTGCTGGTTTCTATAGGAGGTTTGTGAGAGATTTCAGCACCTTAGCAGCCCCACTCACATAAGTTATCAAGAAAAATGTTGGATTCAAGTGGGAACAAGCTCAAGAAGATGCATTCCAGACCTTAAAAGAGAAGCTTACTCATGCCCCTGTCTTATCTCTTCCTGATTTTGTTAAAACTTTTGAGATAGAATGTGATACCTCTTGTGTAGGAATTGGAGTAGTTCTTATGCAGAATAAGAAGACTATTGCTTATTTCAGTGAGAAGTTTGGAGGAGCTAATCTTAACTATCCTACATATGACAAAGAACTTTATGCTTTGGTGAGAGCATTACAAACATGGCAGCATTATCTCTGGCCCAAGGAGTTCGTTACTCATACTAATCATGAGTCGTTGAAGCACCTCAAAGGACAACAAAAGCTCAACAAACGACATGCCAAGTGGGTTGAATTCATTGAAACATTTCCATATGTCATCAAATACAAAAAAAATGCAAGGACAATGTTGTCGCTGATGCATTGTCAAGGAGGTATGTTCTTCTTCCAACTCTTGATGCCAAGTTATTGGATTTGAGCAAATTAAATCTCAATATGTTACTGATTCTGATTTTTCTGAGATCTTTGCTTCTTGTGAGAAATTTGCTTTTGGAAAATATTATAGGTACGACGGTTTCCTATTTTATGATAATCACTTGTGTATTCCTAATTCTTCTTTGAGAGAACTGTTTTTAAAGGAAGCACATGGTGAACGTTTGATGGGACACTTCGGCGTGGCTAAAACTTTAAAGGTTATGCAAGACCATTTCCATTGGCCAAATATGAAACGAGACGTTGAAAAGTGTTACGAAAGATGCACAATATGTAAAATGGCTAAGGCAAAATCACAACCCCACAGTTTGTATACCCCTTTTGTGGGAGCTGGATCCACCAGAAAGCTGAAGTGAGTTTTAGGTGGGGGACGTCTACCTTGCCGAACTCAAGCGAACTCGAACTAAAAAACAGATGCTAATTTTGAGACTGTAAGCAAGGTAAAGAGTAAGAAAGTTTCTATGTTCTGTTATTATCAATTCTTTTGGTCCCCTTACAAATGATCCCATATCCTCCTTATATACAGATTACTAAATAGTTTATGACCGGCGCGATCTCCGCTCCGGACATTATGCGATCTCCATAAATGCCCCGTTGACCCGTTAGTTCGTCCGTTACAAGCTTCCTTCAACGGCTCCTTTCCTCAATCCGCAGTTCGTCTACAAACGGGCCCTTTAGCTCGGGCCTGATGCACTAGAACCGGGCCTGGGCCTCTGAGAGGCCCAACTTCTCAAGGGGTGTCAATTATGGTGCCCACAGCTTGCCCCCCCAAGTCTTTCCAAAGTGCTCTAAGTTCAGGAGACTTTAATGCGACATCGATCTTTGGGAACCAAGATCTACGAATCGTCATGATTGATTTGCCTTGATTCGCGGTTGCCTTTTCGACTCACCGTGCCTCCTCGTTTACCGCAATGATGCCCCCTTACTCGGGCTATAAAGGTTGCGACCTTTCAGATTTCCTAGGCCATCACTGCACTACGAAGACCGAGGCCGCTATAAAAGGTACATCGTCCCTAACCCACACTTCTTCTACTTCCGCTTTTTCGATCTTTATCTTTTTTCTTCTTCCTCGCTTTCGATTTCGTTTCTCTCTCGCTTCTTCGTTCATCGGAACTCTTAATACCCCTATTATTATTCACCACCGACTCACTCCGAGATGTCTACGCCCAAACAACCGAACCAGTCGACCAAAGATACCATTCCGGGACTATTCGGTCCCCATCCACCGTGTATGATTAGGGACGATGATCTCATAGGCGTTCGCTTCCTTTGCGGCCTTCCCTCCGAAGCCCGGCTCCTGGCTCCCACTAGCGAGCAATCACCGGAGGAGCCCCCGGAAGGATACTGCTGCGCCTACGAGGTGATGTTCTCCAATTACGGGCTCTACTTCCCGTTGCCGAAACTGCTGATAAAAGCGATGTACGCTCTGGGCGTTTCGCTTCCCCAACTATGCCCGAAATTCATCCGCACCATCCTCTGTCTTTAGACCTTAGCCGAGGAGCACGGCTATCTCCTGACGTTCCAAGACGTCATCCACCTCTACAGCATAAAGGCGGGGAGAACTAGGGGGACTTTCGACCTTAGTCTGCTCACCGGATTCCGGGTGCTGGACGACCTGCCCGAGAAAGACGAGAATTGGTGAAGCGGCTATTTCTACTTCCCAGTTGACGATTCCACCTTCGGCGAGCTGAAGGACTTATTCGTTCCGAAGTGGTCCCCCAAAATCGGTAGAGCTACGGACGGGAACCGAACTGACTCGCTACGCTGTCTACCTTTTTTGTTTCTGTTGCCCCTTGCATTTTTCCGGACTCTAACCCGTATTTTTCTTTTGTTTGTTCTCAGCCAACCTAGAACGAGGTTCCTTATCCCGCACTTTTGCCGACTGCTTTATCCGCTTCTGTGGTGGTTGCACCTCTTGGGATTCCTTTACCGCCCATCGGATGCGGGAGTCCGGAGCTCGTATTCGAACTACCTCCCTTGTCACCAGTTCCCCCAGCCCGTTCTTCCTCGTAACATGAATTACCGAGAAGAAAGAACTTACAAGAGGCAAGCCGAACTCCGGGAGAAGGACCTGAAAAAACAGATGGCCACCACCCTGGCTGAGGGTAAGTCAGGTACCCCCGCAAAAGAGAAGAACTCTTGCTCCTCCTCCCCACCTGAGGCTCGAGGTCACGTAGTAACGGTGGTGCATGACTCCACCCCTGCTTCGGGAAACACGAACTCTGAGCCCCAAACTCCCGCTGGCACCCACGTGGGGAAAGAAGTGAGCGAGCTCTCCAAGAAGAGGAAAGCTCCGAAGTCAGCGTCAAAACCCCAGGAGGCCTCTCGCCCCCGTATGGCGACTCAGCAAAGCGAGCAGAAGGCGGATAAAAGGTGAACAATCCTCCCACCCCAGCGACCGCCTCGAGAGGTGAACCTCGTCGCGAACTACTAGGTACCTTCCTCTTGCGACAGTTTGGTGGGCTTCTTTTTCTCCTTTAGTATTTTAACAACCTTCCCCTTTTCAGCCCCCCCCCCCCCCGAAGTCGCTGGCGGACATGATGCGCAGTTTTAGCCGTCCTGGAGCCCGGGTCCCGTCTTTCCAGGACATAACCGAAGTCAACCAGGAGAACTACTTTCGCTTTGCGGAAAATGTTGGAGAGGTAACAGTTTCCTTTGCTGAATCCATTGTTACGTGCGACCCTAAGGTTCCTAATTAAAATGCTATTTTCCTGCAGACCCTTATAGAGTTCAACAGCTCCACTGCAAGCTACGAGCAACAACTACTTTCCAACCTTGATGCCAGTGACGTCAAAGAACTGCGATCCCAGATATCAGAGCTAGAGAAGCGGGTGAAGCGCCTTACTGCTGCCGAAGCGGCCAACAGCCTCGAAGTGGAGAAGGCAAAGAACTTTAACTCCCGTTTGAAATCCGTGGAGTCCGATCTGCGCATTGCTGTGGTCTCTCTGGAAGATTACCAAGAAAAGCACCGGAAAGCCTCAGAGCTATACCACGAGGCTGTTGAGGCTGAGAAACTCGCCCAAAAGGAGCTCGCCGAACTCCGGCTTAGGAACAAGGTGATAGAGCTTGGCCACCTAACGGAAGTCGAAAAAGCTCGTCGAAACGAGCGGAGAAAGACCCGGGCTGAACTTTGGGAGGCTGCAGAGGGTGTGCATGTCTTTCTCGCCGACCACAACCGCTTAGTTCCCGCCACTATCCGAGCTGCCGAGATCACAGCTAACCGAATGCTCGTAGAGGAAATTGAATCGGGGGAGATCGCTGACCTACAAGCCGAGCTCGCAACCTTGAAAAAGGATGAGATCGCTGCTCTCCATAGCGCAAAAGAGGTACCGAATACTAAATTCAATCCTCGGGATTTTGATAAATACTGGGCAGATCCCCCCCCCCCCGAGCTTGAGGTGGGTTCGGCATCTGCCCCCCTCGTGATTGATGAGTCGGAGACTAATCCTGCCGATGTCTCGACTCAGGGAATTGAGCGCGTATGTCCCGGAGCAACTGAGGGGATGCCAGCTTTGAAAGGAGCTGAGCCGACGGCCCCCGAAGTAACGGAGACTGCTGACTCCCCTACGAGCCCAAGAGCTAACGAGCTGAAATGATAGGGGTTGTTGTGGTCTTTGACCCCCCCCCTTTTTGTTATTTTGATTTCAAGATTATATTTTATTATGCTTGCTTGACTTACTTCGTTCTAGTTTGGGTGTTTTCTGACCTCGGTGGTCTCACCCTTTTTATACTTTGTTTGTTTTCGAATCGACAAAACTTTTTGCTTTGCGTAATGAAATGAGGCCATTATGCCACAACGATGTGTTAGCTCGTTTGCTTACGTATTTAATTTTGTTTTTATTAAAAGTACGAGCTGGACCTTTTTGTATTGGCTGCCTACGTACCCACACAAAATGTGGTATCAAGCCGATCGTAGTTCAATTACAAGGAATACATTGCTTAATACTTAAGTAAAATATAACTTCAGGTGCATTGCGTTCCACGACCTGGGGACAAGTTTTCCTGTTAAGTCCTCAAGTCGGTACACTCTATTCCTCACTTTGGACGATATCTTATAAGGTCCTTCCCAGTTAACGCCTAGTTTTCCGGCATTCAGTTCTCTGGTGTTCTCGTAAACTTTCCGGAGTACCAAATCGCCGACCTTCAGCACGCCATGTTTGACCTTAGAGTTATAATACCGAGCTATGGCATCCTAGTAATATTGCGATCGTATCATGGCTCGGTCTCGTCTTTCATTGATGAGATCCAAAGAATTCCTTAGATACACGTCGTTCTCCGAACTCATCCCCGGGTTTAGCACTACTCGAACGCCCGGTACTTCGAGCTCGGCCGGTATTACGGCTTCCATTCCGTACACCAGTGAGTACGGAGACTCGTTAGTCGACCTTCGAGGGGTAGTCCCCTTGCAGCTCCTCCGCCCATCGGCCCTTATGCGAATCAAGGCGTTACTTTATTCATCGCCTCTGCCTGCCCGTTCCCCTGCGGGTACCGCGGAGTAGACTAACTAAGCCTAATTTTCAGCTCTGCGCAAAATTCCTCGAACTGCCGAGATATGAACTGGGACCCATTTTCAGTTACGATCTCGTAAGGAACTCCGTGCCGGCAAACGATTTCCCTCCAGACGAACTGCTTCACCTGAGCTCCCGAAATAGAAGAATATGCAGCTGCCTCCACCCACTTAGAAAAGTAGTTGGTGAGTACCAGTAAAAACCTTACTCCCCTGGTCAAAGTGTGAAGAGGGCCTACTATATCCATGGACCACCTCATAATTGGGTAAGGGGATGAAATCGACGATAACATTTTGGAAGGTTGGTGGATAGTGGGGGCATGCCTCTGGCACTTATCACACTTCTGGACGAATTCTTCGCAGTCCGCCAACATTGTCGGCCAGAAAAACCCTTGTTGTTTGATTTTAAAAGCTAACGTTCTATCCCTCGGAGCAACATCGTGAATTGCTCTTAAGAGAGTATCAGGATCTTTCTCCGAAGCAAACCGTCGTTATGAAGACAGAACCTTCCGCTAACGACCTTAACTTTACGGGCCTGCCACTTATTACTTGGCAGCTCACCTCTCCTCAAGTAACTTAGGATAGGAGTTCTCTAGTCCTCCGGACTCTCCTCCCCCCCCCCCCGAGCTCTCGGGCGTGGCCGGGTTTACCGGAACCGTGACCACCTTAGACTCGAAGCCAGCTCTGCCCGGGAGGTCATCCCCCTCCGCAGCATCTCCGGGGCCGGTATCTTGGGTTTCCGGGAGGCTGGAGGGCTCAGTGTTCGGAGCTCGTGTCCTCTTAGTTCGTTTAGACGTAGGGACCTCGAGGGCGGGTTCCCCCCGGTCCATGTGACGCTGCATGGACCTTGTGAGAATATTCACTTGACTTTTTCGGAGTGGATACTAGGCACCTCGAGGATCTCCACAGGGATGACCCGAGTGACGGTTGGGTCTGAAGTCGAGGCCAAGGATGCTAAAGAATCCGCCACCGAGTTCTCGGCTCATGGGATCTTGATTAGCTCGAAGTACTGGAATTTAGCTGCCAGCTCCCGAACCTGAGCTAGATAAGCCCCCATACGTTCGTCCCTTGCCTCGTACTCCCCCGATATCTAGCTGGCGACCAGTTGGGAGTCGCAAAAAGCACGCAGCCGTTGCACCCCGATTCCTAAAGCCAAACGGAGCCCGACGAACAAAGACTCATACTCTGCTTCGTTATTGGACGCGTTGAAAGCGAGCCGGAACGACTGTTCGAAAACCTCGTTAGTAGGTGACTGTAGTTGAATTCCTATCCCACTCCCGTGCTTGGACGAGGCTCCGTCGACGTGTAACATCCATGGTGTGCTTACTTCGTTCTCCTCCTGCAAGTCCGCAAGGGGCAGCTCTACAAGGAAGTCTGCCAAGACCTGGGACTTCGCTGCAGTGCGTTGTCGAAACTCCAGATCGTACTCACTGAGCTCAATTGCCCATTTGGCTATCTTACCGGACTGGCTTGGGTTGTGCAAGATAGTTCGGAGCGGTTGAGACGTGAGGACTACCACCGAGTGGCACAGGAAGTAAGGTCGCAATTTCCTAGCCGACGTGATCACTGCCAGCGCCAGTTTCTCCATCATGGGGTAACGTACTCCAGCTCTGGTGAAAGTTTTGCTTATGTTGAAAACTGGCCTCTGTTCTCCTCTTTTCTCCCGGACCAAAACCCCACTTACTGCATGGTCGGAGACCGCCACATAGAGAAAAAGTGGTTCTCCCAATTCCGGTTTGGCCACCACCTGAGGTTTAGATAAGTAACTTTTTAACGACCCTAAGGCACTCTCGCACTGCTCGTCCCAAGTGAAGCTCTTACTCCCCTTCTTCAATAGTTGAAAGAAAGGCAAACACTTATCCGTTGATCGTGAAATGAATCTGTTTAATCGCTGCACCTCTTTAATATTTTTAGGGGAGCCCATGGCCAGAAAGGCGTTTATTTGCCTCGGATTAGCCTCGATTCCTCTCTCCGTTACCACGTAGCCTAGAAACTCTCCTGACGGCACTGCGAAGGTGCACTTAGATGGGTTCAACTTCATCCCGAACTTATTCAGGATTGCAAAGCAATCCCGGAGGTGTCCGACGTGCGACCTGGCCTCCGTAGACTTTACCAGCATATCGTCAATGTAGACTTCCATCGTCTTGCCCAGTAAATCGGCGAACATTCTGTTTACTAGCCGCTGATACGTCGCGCCCGCATTCTTAAGTCCGAAGGGCATTACCTTATTACAGTACGTACCCCGGTCTGTTATGAACGCCGTCTTCTCCTGATCCTCCGGATGCATCAGAATCTGATTATATCCAGAGAAAGCATCCATGAAGGTCAGCAGTTCGTGCCCCGAAGTAGACTCCACCAGTCGATCGATGTGTTGTAGCAGGAAGTAGTCTTTCGGGCACGCTCTGTTCAGATCCGTGAAATCCATGCATACTCTAGACTTGCCGTTCTTCTTTTTTACCACCACCGTGTTCGCCAACCACTCGGGGTACTGGACTTCGCAGATTAACCCGGCTTTGAGGAGCCAATCTACCTCAGCATTTATGATGTCAGCTCGCTTAATTCCTAACTTCCTTCGCTTTTGTTTAACCGGTTTGAAAGAAGTATATACGTTGAGCTCGTGAGATATAACATTGGTGCTTATCCCGATCATGTCACCCACGTCCCATGCAAACGTTGCCTTGTTCTCCTTCAGGAAGGTGACCAGTTCACTTCGGACCTCACTTGCAAGTCCGAGTCCGATTTTAATTCCCTGGTCTGGGAACTTCTCGTTTAAACAGATCTCCTCGTAGAAGTCGCTCTTTATTTTGCCTTTCACCGGGTTTCTAGCGACCTCCAACTATGGTTGCTATTGCACTAGCAATTTGTGACCGGATAAGTAACAACTCCTCGAGGTACGCTGGCTCCCTAGTATCTCTCGAACTCCTTCAGGAGTAGTGAACATCACGCACTTGTGGTAAGTCGAGGGAACTACTTTCATCTGGTACAGCTAAGGAGTTCCCAATATCGCGTTCTACGCCGCAGGTCGGTCAAAAACCGTGAATTCCACCATTTTGGACACTCCTTGAGTGGAGACTGGGAGTGCTATGGTTCCCAAAGACATTGAAGTCTCACTAGTAAACGACACCTGAGGCGCCGGTGGGCCGACTACGTGCTTTTTGCTAATGCCCATTCTTATCAATGTATCCAGGAATACGAGGTCAACTAAACTCCTTGTATCCACTAAAATCAGGCAGACTTCGTGGTTGGCTATATCCAAAGTGATGACCAGTGCGTCGTCGTGCGGGAAATCGAGATTTTTGGTCTCACGCTCTGAGAAAACCACGTCGGGAAAGTTTCCCGGAGCTCGTGACCTCGCGGGAGCCGAACTGCTCACCTTCCTCTGGTGATCCTTGATGGCTCGGATAGAATTTCGGAATATCCGAGATCCTCCCATTATGACATCGATTCTTTTTATGGATTCCTGCGGTAATTCCTGGATCAGGGGGTTCTAAGGTTTTTTAGCCGGGGGAGCTTCGTCCTCTTCCTCCGTATTCACCCGGTGACGACCTCAGTTATCTGCTGCACCGAGTTCTGAGCTTGATCTAATTCCTCAATAGTTATGTCCGGAATACCCCCACTGACGAATCATTCTACCAAGAGGTGCATAAGTTTTTTGCAATTTTATAGACTCCTTGCCGTGAATCTATGCTCCAAGGACCACTTTGCTGGTTTTGAATTGGAAGTGGCGAGATTGATGGTGAATGATGGATAGACCTTGAACAAAACAGCAGAATGACGATGAATGAGGGTGATGACGAGATGGAGTGGATGCAGCGGAATGAAGGGGAGAATGAGGTGTACTTCCAAGAGGGATGAGAAACTCTTAGACTACAAGCTTGGATCCAACTTAGATATTACACACTAAGAAGAAAACAAGTTGAAAAGATATGACACACTTTTCGGATCAAACAAGTAAAGAGAGAGTTTTAGAATAAAATGTTTGATGTCTTGCAAATGAGAGATACATGGAGTTTATATAGAGAAGGGAGGACGAAGGAGAGGAGAGAAGAGAAGAGAAAACATGCAAGAGTATGCACAAGTGTCTTGTAAATTACACTCATGCAATCTCATGCAAGAGTCTTGGAAATAACAACAAGTAATAAATGCAAAGTTTGAAGAGAAAAGGGAAAATGGGCCAAGGCTTTGTGAGTGGGCCTTGGACCACGAATTGGGCTGGTAAAGAGAGGCTTGAAAGTGTTACTTAGGCCTCATTAAAAACCTTGTCAAGAAAACCCATTGGGACAAAACTTGACAAGGGAAAAAGAGTGCATAAGCAACACTTAACCCTTTACCGAACCACTTGAGCCGTGATAACTATTAAGGAGGATTGAGCAACATCTTCTTGAATCTTGTTTAGCTCCTTGAGTAATCCATTGATGGCTTGGTTGAACTTCTTGGCTCTTGATCTTGTTAGAGGACCCGTCGGGACGATCAATGCTTCCTCCGGTACAAGCTGTTCTTTGTGTGGTTCAAGTGGGTTGGCCATGATCTCATCATCCTCTCCCACTTGAAAAGGATTTGACCTCAAATCCGAATTATCTGCAAAATAAGGTTGAAGGTCAGAAACATTGAAGCTACCATTCACATTATACTTACCTTGGAGATCGTGTTTGTAGGCGTTGTTGTTGATCCGTTTAAGCACTTTGAATGGTCCATCGATTCTTGGCATTAGCTTAGATGATCTTTCTTCCGGAAAACGTTCCTTCCTAAGATGAACCCACACTTGATCGCCTTCGTTGAAGATGACTTCTTTTCGGCCTTTGTTCGCATACTTCTCGTAAAGCTTCGTCCGGGCTTCAATATTTTCCTTAGTCTTCTTGTGAACCTGTTGCACTAAATCGGCTTTCTTCTTGCCATCGAGACTTGATCTTACACTCAAAGGTAAAGGCATTAGATCCAAAGGAGATGTGGGATTGAACCCATAAACAATTTCAAAAGGAGAAAACTTAGTCGCGGAATGCATCGAATGATTATAAGCAAATTCAACATGCGGCAAGCAATCTTCCCAAGTCTTAAGGTTCTTTTTAATGAGCACACGTAACAAAGTAGACAAGGTTCGATTAACAACTTCAGTTTGACCATCGGTTTGCGGATGACATGTAGTAGAGAAAAGCAATTTAGTCCCTAACTTCGACCACAAAGTTTTCCAAAAATAACTAAGGAACTTAGTATCACGATCAGAAACTATGGTCTTAGGAATGCCATGCAAACGAACAACTTCTCTAAAGAACAAGCTAGCAACATGAGATGTATCATCGGTTTTATGACATGGAATAAAATGCGCCATTTTAGAGAAGCGATCAACAACCACAAAGATAGAATCCTAACCGGCCCTAGTCCTAGGCAATCCTACCACAAAATCCATAGATATATCATTCCAAGGATGCAAAGGAATAGGTAAAGGGGTATACAAACCGTGGGGTTGAACCTTAGCCTTAGCTTGCTTACAAGTCGCGCAACGTTCACATAGTCGCTCGACATCTCTTTTCATGTGTGGCCAATGGAAGTGTTCTTGCATTACCTTGTACGTCTTAGCAACTCCAAAGTGTCCCATTAAACCACCTCCATGAGCTTCCCTTAGAAACAATTCTCGCAAAGAAGAGTGAGGCACACAAAGTCTATTATCATAGAATAAATACCCATCATGCCGATAATATTTTCCAAAGGCAAACTTTTCACAAGATTGAACTATTTTGAAAAAATCAGAATCATTAGCATACAAGTCTTTTATTTGCTCAAAACCCAACAATCTTGCATCCAAAGAAGTAAGCAAAACATACCTCCGAGATAATGCGTCGGCTACAACATTATCTTTATCTTTTTTGTACTTAATCACGTATTGAAAAGTTTCTATGAATTTGACCCACCGTGCATGACGTTTGTTGAGCTTTTGTTGACCTTTTATGTGCTTGAGAGACTCGTGGTCGGTATGAATGACAAACTCTTTCGGCCATAGATAGTGTTGCCACGTTTGTAGTGCTCGGACCAACGCGTAAAGCTCCTTGTCGTAAGTCGGATAGTTGAGTGTCGCTCCTCCTAGCTTCTCGCTAAAGTATGCTATGGGCTTATGATCCTGCATCAAAACAGCTCCAATACCTATCCCGGACGCATCACACTCAATCTCAAAAGTTTTCATAAAATTAGGAAGAATTAAAACGGGAGAATTAGTGAGCTTCTCTTTTAAGGTTTGGAAAGCGTTTTCTTGTGCATACTCCCACTTGAATCCAACGTCCTTCTTTATAACTTCCGTAAGCGGGGCGGCAATGGTGCTGAAATCTTTGACAAATCGTCGGTAAAATCCCGCTAAACCGTGAAAGCTCCTTACTTCGCTCACATTCTTAGGGCTCGGCCATTCTCGAATCGCCTTGACCTTTTCTTCATCGACCTTGATTCCATCTGCACTTACAACAAAGCCTAGGAAAACAAGATTATCCGTGCAAAAGGTGCACTTCTTCAAGTTCGCATATAGCTTTTCCTTTCGAAGCAAATCCAAAACAAGTTTAAGATGCATGACATGATCTTCCAAGTTTTTGCTATAAACCAAGATGTCATCAAAATAAACAACAACAAATACTCCAATATGCTTCCTAAGGACATGATTCATCAATCTCATGAAAGTGCTAGGTGCATTTGTTAACCCAAACGGCATAACTAACCATTCATACAATCCTTGTTTCGTTTTAAAAGCCGTTTTCCATTCATCACCTTCCTTCATCCGGATTTGATGATAACCACTTTTAAGATCAATTTTTGAAAAGATGCTAGAACCATGCAATTCATCAAGCATATCATCTAATCGAGGAATAGGGTGGCGATACTTAACCGTGATATTATTGATGGCTCGGCAATCCACGCACATGCGCCAACTTCCATCTTTCTTTGGTACAAGTAAAACCGGAACGGCACACGGACTCATGCTTTCTCGAATATGACCCTTGTCCATAAGCTCGTTCACTTGTTTCTCGAGTTCTTTTGTCTCGGTCGGGTTGGTGCGATAAGCTGGTCGGTTTGGTAGGGCGGCTCCCGGGACGAAGTCAATTTGATGCTCGATCCCTCGGATGGGTGGTAAACCTATGGGATTATCTTCCGGAAAAACGTCCTTATATTCTTGCAAAACCAACTTGATCTTACTCGGTAGCACCGGTTCGGGATTAGTTGAACAAGTAAGAGTTTCTTTGAAAACAAAGAGTAAACTATTTTTGTGATTTACCTTGTTCTTACCCTTGGTATCGTTTGGTTCGGTTGATTTGATGGCTCGTTGTTTCATACTTAGCTGGTCTAAATAGACTTCATGCGGAGTCATCGGGATGAGAGTTGTCTTTCGGCCATTGTGTTCGAAGGTCTGCCGGTTGGTGAAGCCATCGTGAAGAACTCTTCGATCCGATTGCCATGGTCGTCCGAGAAGAATGTGACTAGCGTTCATCGGTAGAATGTCACACATGATCTCATTTTGATACTTCCCAATTGAAAGAGGTACCCTTACTTGTTCTTTGATAGACATCTCACCCGTGTCATTGAGCCATTGGAGTGAATACGTTCTCGGGTGTTTAAGCACTTCTAAGCCAAGCTTCTCGACCATACTCCTGCTCGCAACGTTAGTACAACTTCCACCATCGATAATCAAACTACATACATTATCTTTGACGAGGCAACATGTATGAAACAAATTTTCCCTTAGCGCTTATTCCTCGGCTTTAGTTAGAACACTCAACGATCTTCTCGCAACAAGCAACTCTCCTTTAGTAGGGGCTTCCATATCTTCTTCTATTGAGCCTTCTTCCGAACGATCATCTTCGGATTCTACTTCGCCATTTTCTCTAAGAACCATGATCCTTTTGTTGGAACATTCGCTCGCGTAATGCCCAAGTCCTTGACACTTGAAGCATCGAATATCTCTAGCCCTCGTGATTACTTCCTTACCCTTTGCTTTTGGATCTAGATCGACCTTTGGCTTGACGAACGGCTTGTAATCCTTTTGATAACCGAACTTCTCTTCCTTTTGATAACTTGGCTTTCCCGGGCTGTAGCTGGTCTTGGTGTGACTTGATCGGGCGTTCCTTCTCTTGATTTGCTGCTCGAACATAACCGCTTTGTGAAGCATCTCCTCAAGCTCCACATAATGTTGAGTTTCTAGACGATCTTGGATTTCTCGGTTAAGACCTCCCATGAATCGAGACATGACCGCTTCTCCATCTTCTTGAAGATCGGCTCTTAACATAAGGGTTTCCATTTCCTTAAAGTACTCCTCGACGGTCTTGCTTCCTTGAACCAAATTCCTCAACCGCTGATGTAGTTCTCGATGATAGTAACTTGGCACAAATCTTTTTCGCATGACGGCTTTAAGCTGGTTCCATGTGTCGATCGGATAGTCTCCGGCACGTCTTCGGCTAGTGACAAGTTGATCCCACCAACTTAGGGCATAGTCGTAGAATTCAGTAGCCGCAATTTTAACCTTATTGCACTCAAGACTTTCTTGACAAAGAAAGACCAACTCAATTTTCTGCTCCCATTCCAAATAAGTATCCGGGTTGTTGGTTCCATGGAATGCGGGAATTTTGAGCTTTAGGCCTCCCAAAGGATCTCTAGGCGGTGCTCTCTCTCGGCGACGCCTACGTTGGCTGCTGTGGGAAGAGGCGTGACTATAGTAACTCCTTGCCTCATCATTTTGCCTTGGTTCTTCATGCCGTGGTTCTTCTTTCCTTTGACGTTGATTTGGTTCCGGGTTGACTTGATGCAAGTGTAGAGCACCAATCTTTTCCTCAATCATCGTTGCCATGGCGGTGGTGACTGATTCCAAAATCCTCTTCTCAAGACTAGATGTGGATGACTCTTCTTCTTCTTCACTTGTCACCATTGTACCTGAAAAATCAAAACTTTAACAAGTAAACAGTCCAAAAACAGACAAATATAAACGGATCTGGAAAAATAGCAAATTGACTCTAAAAATTCCGAAATTAATTTTAGAAAATAATAGACTCTTCACTGGTTCTAACGCAATTGGTTTCACAATTTTTGAACAAGCCAATTATTTTATAAAATTCACGCAATATTGAAACAAAATCAGAAAAACGGAAATTTCGGGATGGAACTTCAAAACCTGGTTACAAAGTGGCTCTGATACCACATGATAGACTCCTTGCCGTGGATCTATGCTCCAAGGACCACTTTGATGGTTTTGAAATGGAAGTGGCGAGATTGATGGTGAATGATGGATAGACCTTGAACAAAACAGCGGAATGACGATGAATGAGGGTGATGACGAGATGGAGTGGATGCAGCGGAATTAAGGGGAGAATGAGGTGTACTTCCAAGAGGGATGAGAAATTCTTAGACTACAAACTTGGATCCAACTTAGATATTACACACTAAGAAGAAAACAAGTTGAAAAGATATTACACACTTTTCGGATCAAACAAGTAAAGAGAGAGTTTTAGAATAAAATGTTTGATGTCTTGCAAATGAGAGATACATGGAGTTTATATAGAGAAGGGAGGACGAAGGAGAGGAGAGAAGAGAAGAGAAAACATGCAAGAGCATGCACAAGTGTCTTGTAAATTACACTCATGCAAGCTCATGCAAGAGTCTTGGAAATAACAACAAGTAATAAATGCAAAGTTTGAAGAGAAAAGGGAAAATGGGCCAAGGCTTTGTGAGTGGGCCTTGGACCATGAATTGGGCTGGTAAAGAGAGGCTTGAAAGTGTTACTTAGGCCTCATTAAAAACCTTGTCAAGAAAACCCATTGGGACAAAACTTGACAAGGGAAAAAGAGTGCATAAGCAACACTTAACCCTTTACCGAACCACTTGAGCCGTGATAACTATTAAGGAGGATTGAGCAACATCTTCTTGAATCTTGTTTAGCTCCTTGAGTAATCCATTGATGGCTTGGTTGAACTTCTTGGCTCTTGATCTTGTTAGAGGACCCGCCGGGACGATCAATGCTTCCTCCGGTACAAGCTGTTCTTTGTGTGGTTCAAGTGGGTTGGCCATGATCTCATCACAATCCCTAGTTGTGTGTCCCCCGACTCTGTGGAGTTCGCAATAAGAGTTATCGTCCTTGGGGCTGGGGTGCTCTCGCACCCACTTATTGTTCGGGAACGCCCCGTTCCTTGCACGAGGGGCTGCAGTTGGGGATGAGGTCGCTCTCCTCCCCCCCGCCCTTTTGCTCCTTATCGACCGCAAAGTTCGCGGCCCCAGGCTTCTGTCCCCTCCTCTAGTTCTGCTCGAAATTAGTTTTGGGCGCGACCTTGTACTTCTTTGCAAGGGCTGCCTTCTCTTCTTCGGCAACAATCCAGTTCGATGCACGATGCAAAGCGTCTTGGATATTGGAAGGCATGTTGATTGTAAGCTCTTCCCTGAACCGAGATTCATGCCACAACCCATTCTTTAATGCCAACAGGGCCGCCAAATCGGAGAGCCCCGGTATTTGAACCATTATCTCCTTAAACTTGTTGATGTATGACCGGAGCGGATCGTTCGGTCCTTGGCTAAGATTCCAGAGCTGGGCGTAGGTAACTCCTACTCCGATGAAGTTGGAATACTGCTTGATGAACATGGACGAGGACTGAGTGAAACCATCCACCGACCCCTCACTCAGCGAGGCAAACCAGCGGAGAGCTGGTCCTTGAAGCGTTTCCGCGAACAGTTTACAATACTCGGCGTCCTCTTCGTGAGGCACGAAGTCCACCCAGCTGGCCGTGAGTAGAAACATCTGGAGGTGAACTTTTGGGTCCCCTTTTTCCTCGTAACCTTATGCGTGTCTTTGGTCCGGGCCGTTGAGATCCTCGCTGAGAAAGGGGTTCTCTTCGAGTCCTCGATAACCCTATCCACGTCGGGAGCGGCGCTCGTAGCTTTATGAACTTTAGACTGCATAGCTCGGATTTCGTTTTGCAGAAGAGTGATCTTCGGGTTTACCGCAAGGGCGATGCTACGGCGGAGTGGAGTTTGGATGCGGCTAGGCGATACGTTTCCGCCCGCCGGGAGGGATGCCTCCGGGCCGGGACTACCCGCGACCCCTTCATTTTCCTCCCCCCGTGGGGGACGTGATGGCTACCGCCGAAGTGGACGGATTTGGGCGCACCGAACTTGGAGTCTGCAACTGTTCGATAAAATCCAACATGCGAGTCAAGGGGAGTCCTCCGCTCGCCACTAGTGCATCGACTTGCTCCGCATACGCGTTATGAGCACTGGAAAGTTTGGTGACCGTGGTTGAAATGGTCGCCATCTGGGCGGTACACCGCTCATCGAGGCTCCCGAGCTTCTCGGTGAGCACCGTGGTGGCCAACTGCTGCTGCTCGGCTTTGCCGGCGACCTCCTTCAAGAGACTTTGAATGGACTCGAGACTGGCCTGGTTTTCTTCGGTTGTCATAGTGCTAAACTATGATTCACTGGAAAATGATTTGGAAGGTAGGGTCCCCACAGACTGCGCCAAAATATGGGAGCTGGATCCACCAGAGAGCTGAAGTGAGTTTTAGGTGGGGGACGTCTACCTTGCCGAACTCAAGCGAACTCGAAATAAAAAACATATGCTAATTTTGAGACTGTAAGCGAAGTAAAGAGTAAGAAATTTTCTATGTTCTGTTATTATCAATTCTTTCGGCCCCCTTGCAAATGATCCCATATCCTCCTTATATACAGATTACTAAATAGTTTATGACCGGCGCGATCTCCGCTCCGGACATTACGCAATCTCCATTAATGCCCCGTTGACCCGTTAGTTCGTCCATTACGAGCTTCCTTCAACGGCTCCTTTCTTCAATCTGCAGTTCGTCTACAAACGGGCCCTTTAGCTCGGGCCTGATGCACTGGACCCGGGCCTGGGCCTCTGAAAGGCCCAACTTCTCAAGGGGTGTCAATTATGGTGCCCACACCCTTTACCTATCGCTTTGCATACATGGCATGACATCTCTATGGATTTTGTTGTTGGGTTGCCTAGCACTAGAACTGGAAAGGATTCTATATTTGTGGTAGTTGATAGATTTTCTAAAATGGCGCATTTTTTCCATGTCATAAAACTGATGATGCTATGAATGTTGCTAGTTTGTTCTTTAAAGAAATTGTTCGTTTGCATGGTATGCCTAAGTCCATTGTCTCTGATCGTGATACTAAGTTTCTAAGTTATTTTTGGAAGACATTGTGGTCTAAGTTAGGTACTAAGCTTATGTTTTCTACTACTTGCCACCCGCAAACTGATGGACAAATTGAAGTAGTCAATAGAAATTTGTCTACACTTCTTAGAGCTTTGATGAAAAAGAACCTTAAGACTTGGAAAGATTGTTTGCCGCATGTTGAGTTTGCATATAATCATGCCGCTCATTCTGCAGCTAAGTTTTCACCTTTCCAAATTGTTTATGGGTTCAATCCCATCTCTCCTTTGGATTTAATGCCTTAACCTGAGTGAAAGAGTTAGTATGAATGGGAAAAAGAAAGCTGAAATAGTGAAAAAAATGCATGAGAAGGCGAGAACTAATATCGAAGAGAAAACTGAAAAGTATGTTAGACAGCCTAATAAGAGCCGAAAGGAGGTAGTCTGCAAAGAAGGAGACTTGGTTTGGATTCACCTAAGAAAAGAAAGATTTCCAAAAGAAATAAAGTTCAAGCTGATGCCAAGAATGGATGGACCGTTTCAAATCATCAAGAAGATCAACGACAATGCCTATCAACTAGATTTACAAGTAAAGTGTGAGTAATAGCTTTAATGTTGCTGATCTTGTGCCCGTTATTTCAGGTGAAAGAGATTTGAGGTCAAATCATTTTGAAGAGGGAGGGGATGATATGAAAGTTCCCATCGCGGGGGCGAGGATACTTGCCTTCGCGGTTCGACTTTCTTTTCAGGCTTGACTCATTATTTTCCTAGGTATAGGTCCTATCCTCCCCTTTAGAGCTCAATGGACCAACAACAAGAACCTAAGGAGAATGAAGATAAGGAGCAGCTTGAACCCAAGGAGAATGTAGCTAAAGAGGAAGCAACATTACACATTCCTAATGGTCCGATGATGAGGTCCAAGACAAAGCGACTAAACCAAGCTATCATCATGCTTCTAAACAAGATTGAGGGTAATCTTAATCAAGAAACTTATCTAACTACTTTGGTTGTGATTCAAGTTGATTAAGTAACAACAATGGAGGTGTGTGACTTGCACTCTTTTTCCCTCCTCTTGGTTTTGTCCCAATGGGTTTTCCAAGAGAGGTTTTTAATGAGGCAAGCCCACACACTCTTTCACAAGCCCTTTTGTTTTTCTTTGCCAAGGAGCCACGTCCTTATGAAGAAGAAAAGTCTTTTTTATCTTTCAAACTCTAGTTTAAATTTCTGTCATTTTCGAGGTGTTTTTAATGCTGTTTCGAAACTTGGTGTGTTTGTTTCGAAACTAGCTTCTTTTCTTCTTTATATATCCTTTATAGTCTCTTATGAGAAATCATCAAACTATTTATAATCAAAAACTCTTTCCAAATTGTTTGATCTGAAGAGTGTGTAATATCTCTTCGTCTTGTGACCGTTTGGTGTGTGATATTCAAGCCTAAGCAAGTTCGTTAGTTCACTGGTCTTTCCGCAACCATTGAATGTTACAATTGATTCACAAGTCATTCATTTCATCATCATCACGTCCTCACAAATCCACTTTATCGCCATTTCACTATGGCTTGTCTTGTTCATTACAAATCTACGTTTGTTGTTCACAATCCATACAAAGAATATTCAAGGGACTTGATCTTCTCAAAAAGGATCATATTAGGTATCAAAGCCGAACCCAGATGTGTGTGAAGTTGTGGGGTCACACCGTTAGGAAATAACGGTCTTGGTGCGCAATGAGGACGTCGCGGTCTGTTAGTGGGGGAGAATTGTGGGACCTTTCTTTGTGCAAAGACTTAAATGAATTGATTTTACCACCTATGTTACCAAAGTGCACTTATCTTTTTGGTCAAGAGTCCCGAGAGACCCGTGCTTATGCTGGAGTAGTCCAAGGATGGGTGACCTTCCGGGATGAGGACGTTGCGGTCTGTTAGTGGGGGAGAACTTTGGAACCGTGGTTTGTGGAGAGACTTAAATGAATTGATTTGTCACCTATGTCACCAAAGTGCACTTATCTTTTAGGCTAAGAGTCCTTAGAGAAGCATGCTTATGCTGGAGTAGTCCAAGGATAGGGAAGTAATCGTCAGAACTATGTGAGTGAGGTCAAAACATAGGAAAAGATCATGTGGTGATTTTTAAGATCGGTAAACAAGTTTTTAAGCCTCTCAGACGTAGCAAACTGGTCGTCGAATATGGATGGACTCACGGGCCTAGTGAGAAGACGTGAAGCCCATTAAAAGAGGTCGGCCTATGGGCTAATAGTGAACATGGGCCCACTGGAAGACGGTCGTGGCGTTGCAAAAAGTGATGGTCGGGGTGTTACAAATTTTTTGTAGGTGATTAGAATGATGAAAAACTATTTAGCATTTAAAAAAAAAAAATAAGAGGGGGGAAATAGTAAAGCATTGTTTTCTAATAAAATTCAAAAAATAAAATAACAAAAAAATTGAGATTTGAAATTTCAATTTATTTTTAAATCTTTATTCATCTTTTGATATTCGTGTTTTCAATTTTTGGTTTTCTTTCTCACAATCCAAATGAAATTAAAAAAAATCTTGATGTATATGTGTACAGTGATTTAGGAACCTAAAAATTAGAAAAAAGATTTGTCTCCGGTAAAAATGTATGTAAGAAATCATTAAAAATAGCATTAAAAAAAATATCCTCTAAATCTACTATAGTATTTTTGCAAGGATTTTGAGAGAAAATTTAATGCATTTATTGCAAAAAAAATAATTTTTATTTTTAAAAATATAATGTCCGAGGAAAGGTTTGAACCTGAGTTATATTGGTACAAAATAAATTATTTTACCACTATACTACATCAATATATTATTATTATCATCTAAACATACTGTATGTATATATATATATATATATATATATATATTTTTTTTTAAATGGGTTAAAAACATGTTAATATTGTTATGCAAAATACATATGAAAACAGTTAATAAAAATTATGTAATTTTAAATTAACATTTATACACAAGTTGTATGGCAGGACGGGTTTTAATTAATATTACTAAATAGAAAAAAATATCATTAATCTTATACATCAAAACGAATTAAACTTCATTATACTATTTTTTAATATAAAGCATATCGAATCAAATTGATTTAATAAAGTTTGTTATTATGCAATCTTAATAATTTATAAACAAATACCAGTACAATAGAAAAATTAGAATTTAAACACAAAATAACAATAAAAAGTTTTGTCACGCGGTATAAATCTAGTATTAAACTAAAAAAAAAAGTAAGTTTGTAAAAGTTTTCTAATAACATTACTTCTTAATACAATCACTATACTAAAGCTTTATTATATAATTAATTATCAAGTCACAGAAAAGCCACCATTAATGGATCTAAGTTTTCTCCACTTTTTCCACTTTCTCTACCAACTTTGTCATCTTCATCCCCACAAAGGCACCAGTATTCAGAGCTTTCTTTCTTCTTCCTACTTCTTCCTCTTCTTAATGCATCCTTAACTCTCCCCATCAGATCTCTCTCTCTCCTCTAACGCTCTTACTCTCATTTCTTGAGGTCAGTATCTCTCTCTCTCTCTCTCTCTCTCTCTCTCTCTCTCTCTCTCTCTCTCTCTCTCTCTCTCTTCTAACACTGTTTGCTCTGTAATCTCCTCTGTTTTTTACTTCAGGGGTATGCTTGCTTCTAAGTTTTGTATTCTTTGTAAATTTAGCTTTAGAGTTAGTTTTAACATTGAGATATGCTCATTCATTTTCTCCTTATATAAGTAATGAATCATTCTGATTGGTTGTTTAGTTGATCAATGGTATTAGATTCTTTAGCCTTAAGTTAATTCCACTTCTAATGTAACTTAAAGTCATAGCTGATGCTTGCTAATTCTCAGCTGTAATTATCTTTACCTTTTTTTTCATTTGCTTAATCAGATTTGTAGTTTACTTACCAAAGTATGTGTTTACTTGACTTTGGGATTACATTTGTTAGCATCCTTTAAATTTAATGTCCTCATTAAGAAACATCACACTAGTATTTGTTGTTTTTTACATCTCTATGTTCAGGTAAGACAACAACAAAGCTAGATATGGAACAGTATGAGATTCTTGAGCAAATAGGTAAAGGATCTTTTGGGTCAGCTCTTCTAGTGAGACATAAACATGAGAAGAAAAAGTAAGGAACACTATCTTTTTGCTGTCCTCTGAGTTTTTTTTACATGAAGAAACCTTTTTCTGATATTGTGTATTGGTTTCATTAGATATGTATTGAAAAAGATTCGTCTTGCCCGGCAAACTCAAAGGACTCGACGATCAGCACATCAAGAGGTTGGTATATCTTGTTTAATCAGTTTTGAATCTTTTAATGCTCTCTGTATGATAATCTTTTTCATTTGGTTTGATCTTGGTTTGCCTACTTTGAGTAGATGGAGCTCATTTCGAAAATGCGTCATCCATTTATTGTCGAATACAAAGATTCTTGGGTGGAAAAGGTAAGATAGAACTTGTGACTTAAGCAAAAGTTTATATCATTACACTCCTTTTGAGCTGATAAAGCTTTTGTATTCTTTCTCTTAGGCTTGCTATGTGTGCATCGTCATAGGTTATTGTGAAGGAGGGGACATGTTAGTTTTATTATATGTAGATTTAGTTATATTATCTTTCACTATAGAGATTGTGACGCAGCCTCACTTTCTTGTTTTGTTTCAGGGCAGAAGCCATCAAGAAAGCTAATGGCGTGCATTTTCAAGAAGAGGTGTGCATTTCTTTTCTCAGTGATTCTCATGAACTTTGATTAGATATAGTTATCATCCTATAATTTTATCTTGTGTTTGTTTTTTCAGAAACTGTGCAAGTGGCTTGTTCAGCTTCTTATGGCCCTTGAGTACTTACACTCAAACCATATTCTTCATCGCGATGTCAAGGTACCAATCTCATATTGTTATCTGCATAATCCAAAGACTTTTTATATGCTAATATTTTGTATTTCTGTTCAGTGTTCTAATATATTCTTGACCAAAGAGAAAGATATACGCCTTGGTGAGCTTCTCTTTGCATTTTCTTATCAACCCATCTTCAGAAAAAAAATTGAATACTAACCTGACTATTGCTGTTACAGGTGATTTTGGGTTAGCCAAGGTTCTAACATCTGACAATCTCACTTCCTCTGTGAGTTTTGTAATTATTATATCATGTTCATATCTGCCACTGTTGTTTCCTTTAAGTCACTTATAAGTTGATTTATTCTATGAATGTCAGGTTGTTGGGACTCCAAGCTATATGTGCCCTGAGCTTCTTGCTGATATACCTTATGGTTCTAAATCTGACATTTGGTCTTTAGGTGCGTTTTTATTTTGTATGTAGCAGTGTATTGTTAAGTTCACTTTTTGCTACATAAGGAAGCAGTAATTTATCTCTATAGCAGAAGCCTGAAAAGATACTTTGGTCTTTATGTGCTTGTACTTTTGTCAGAAGCCTGAAAAGATACTTTTATGAGGTTTCTAAGAAGTCTTCATAAATTATAAAGAAGACTGAAGAGAGAGTTCTAATGAAGTCTTGTGTTCTCTTTGTTGTTAGATCATTCTAAGTAGCCTAGTTTGATAGTCTTTTATAAATATGACATGCAGATAGATTTTAAAGGGTGTTAAGTGATTTGGGACTTGTTTGGGGGTATGATGGTTTGGTAGAGTAAGCGTCTCTCTCGTTCTAATCCTTCGTTGGTTCTTTGATTCTGTTTCTGATATGTGAGAAGTAATGAAAAGCATTCTCACAAACATATTGCATGTGTTGCCAAATATGTATCCTAGGATGGTTTACTTATGGACATATGAATTTCTTACTGCAGGATGCTGTATATATGAAATGGCTTATCTTAAGCCGGCATTTAAAGCATTTGTAAGTTAATGTGTGATAGATACATATCCATCTTTAATCCAACTTCATCATAATGGTTAATAAAACATCTTGGTTAGGATATGCAAGCACTGATTAATAAGATAAACAAGACGATTGTATCTCCGCTCCCCGCAAAATATTCCGGTTCATTGTAAGTTATTTAGTTTTGTGCTAAAACCTTCATCATACATATCTTTGGTTTTTGTATGTTTGTTTACAGTGCTATCTTCTAAACCTTGTTTTCAGTCGAGGTCTTGTCAAAAGCATGCTGCGAAAAAACCCGGAATTTCGACCATCTGTATGTATAACCTTACCTAGCTTGTTAATATAAACTTTAGTTACCAATGTTTGTTAACTATGTTAAGTATAAAATTATCACAGGCCTCAGATTTACTTAGGCATCCACATCTTCAACCTTACATTCTAGATGTTAAGCTCAGGCTAAATAACCTGAGACGCAATACATTACCACCTCAGTTACCAAATTCTAAGAGGATAATCAAGAAAGCTCGTTTTTCTGAACCCGCTGTCACTTGTCCGGCTTTTGGGGAAAGACGACATAGTTCTTCTCTCTGGAATGATAGAGCTTTGAATCCAGAAGCTGAAGAAGACACTGCATCTTCTATGAAATGTATAACTCGTAGGATTTCAGATTTATCAATTGAGAGCAGTAGTAAAGGAACAGTGATATGTAAGGAAGTTGCTTCAAGTGCATCTAAGGTCTTCAAGTATCCTCTTGCTAAAACTTCAGTTACATCAAGAAGAATCATAGAAACTGGAAGGAGATTCCAACACTTGGTAATTCTCACTCCTCATCTTAGTTACAGTTGCCAAAATAAACACTTCACAGATGATGTTACATGGCTACCAATACTATTACCAGACAATCCTGTTTTGTCTATATTTCTCTACATTTCTCAGCTTCACTAATGACCATGATTGTGTGTTTAGCATCCAGTTTCAGGTGGTACCACCAGCAAAATAGTTTCTACAGCTCGCCGGACTTCTCTACCATTCACGAAAAGGGCGACAACTCAAGAAGCTGCACCTTACAATCCAACAGTTGGGATCTTGCAGAAAGTGAATTCTCCAGAATATTCCATTAATGAGCCACAAGTTGACAAGATTGCTATTTTTCCATTAGCTCCTTATGAACAAGACATCTTCTTTACACCCATGCAAAGGAAAACATCTTCCAAAAGCTCCTCTATCTCAGACCGTTCTATAACAAAAGACAAATGCACAGTTCAAACGTGTAAATCAGGTTCTGATTATATCACGAGCGAGGGGTCATCGTCATCTAATCAAAATGCAACTGCTGGTGCATCAAGCCAGACTACATCATCTAATACAAGAAAATGTCGGTTTGATCCATCTTCGTATCGTCAACGTGCTGATGCTTTGGAGGGGTTGCTTGAGTTTAGTGCTAGATTGTTACAAGAAGGGAGATATGATGAACTCAATGTGTTGCTTAAGCCTTTTGGCCCTGGTAAGGTGTCTCCTAGAGAAACTGCTATATGGATAGCAAAGAGCTTGAAGGAGAATAGAGACAAGACAAAAACTGTTGGTCTAAATGTTTATAGAGAGATACCACATGTGGGTCTCTTCTGACAAGCTTCACTTTGTCTTAATGTTTTGGTTTAGCTTGTTATGCTTTTGTAGAGGTGGTTAGTAGGTTGTATTTAAACTCTTTGCTTGAGCCGAACTGGTAGCTTTGCATATTTTGATAGGGCTAACACTTTTCTTGACTTCTGTTAATTCAAGCTTCAAAAAAGTTTCCAATGTCTATATTTTCTTGCCTTTGATTGGCAATCTATTTTTTTGGGTGCAAATTCACAAATTTCTTTGGAAGTATTTTCATATTTAATATGAATATCTCTAGATATCTGCTAGTTGCTACTTGCTAGACTCATCAAGAATGTAAACGTGGTTGCATCCATAGCTAAGGAATATGTTTTCTCGTAATCAATCTCGAGTCACCCTTTTAAAATTATTTATATGTGAACTTTTTATTCCACAAAGAGTTATTACCAAATGAAAATCATCAAAGGTACCATACGTTCTAAAAGCAATGTGATATAATATACTTGTAATTATTGTTTTAACTATAATTCAAAACTTAAAAATTGAAAGTACAGAAACGATTTTATCAAAGCAAAAGAAAAGACAAAGCGAATGATTAAAAACTTACTTTATTAAACTTGATAGAAAATACACGATTGAAAATATAAGTATAAAAGCTTTAACTTAAGAGTAAGAAAGTGCATCGAATTTGTAAATTAATCTCTGAAAACACTCTACCATTTACAATAACTTTTTCTTGGTATTTATAAAAAAAGATGTAATGAGTTGTGTAGATGATCGTAGATGTGGCATGTTGTTCATGTATCATATGATAAGTAAACTTTTCTTGATTAATGGTTTTGTCTTTTGCTTAGTCTTAAAGTCTTTAGTCGACAAACTTGAAGTGTTGCATAATTGAGGTTCTTGTCTCGATAAGTCTACAAATAAGTCTTGATACTTAACCTTTATTGCCATTGTTAACCTTTAATAAGCAAAAAGAAGAAAGATAATAGTTATTATATATGTAATTTTAAAATTAAAAAATTAATATTAATATTTAGGATTTATTAAAAGTAGTAATGCAAAAAGTTTGTGACTACACAATATTGGTAATAAATACACTACTCAATTTTAATTACAAATGGAATAATAACAAAATCTCTTTATTAGTCAGTTTCCCAAATTCCCAATCCTTAATGATATGTATAAACATTATTTCTCTTATTATTAACTCCTAATAAGGAATTTGAAGATTTTAATCTTATTTAGGGGCCAATTGAAAAGAGAGGAGGAACATTTTGGGGTTAAGTAAAACAAAATAAGAAGGACTGAGAAAAGGCCACGTGGTTATCACAATACTCTTCAAAAATCTTATCCAAGGAGAGGGACGCATATGCCTTTCTCCTCTCCAATGGATCCATCATCCATCTTTCTCTAACTCTTTCAACATTTCTCTAACAATGAACAAACCCAAAATTTATAAGAAGTGAAAAAACAAAAGAATGGCGAGTGCTACCTTCTCCTTCTCCCCTCTCTCTCAATCTCAAACCCATTCCCATACTTCACTCATCAAACCGACACCGTTTCTCAGATATGCCAAGAAACTGCACCACCACGTCTCTTATCCAACTCACCATCATCCTCGTTACTTAGCCGTTTCAAGAGACGATGCGGCCGCAACGACACCGCCTTTTCCTTCTTCCGACCAAACCCAAGAACCAGAGACCAATGAAGTCGAAGACACAATAGAGAAACGAAGAATGGAAGAGAAGTTTGCTGTCCTAAACACTGGTATCTACGAGTGTAGATCATGTGGTTATAAGTACGATGAATCAGCTGGTGACCCATCTTACCCGATCCCACCAGGTTTTCAGTTCGATAAGTTGCCTGAAGATTGGAGATGTCCAACTTGTGGAGCTGCTCAGAGTTTCTTTGAGAGTAAAATGGTTGAGATTGCTGGTTTTGCTCAGAATCAACAATATGGTCTTGGTGGTAATGCTCTTACTGGTGGTCAGAAGACTGGTTTAATCTTTGGCTCTCTTTTACTCTTCTTCATGCTTTTCTTGAGTGGCTACTTCATCCAATGATTATATATATTTTCTCAATCTTTATTTTGTTCCAATACACCATTGTTCTCATCAATATGATACTATCATCGTTTCTACTAATGTTAGTCCAAAGAGGTTTCAGAAATAATAGAGAAAATGCTGTAGAAGGAATAGAGAAAGTAGAATAACCCAATTGTCAAAAGCTGTCTTCTAGAGACTCTAAACATGTTTTAATGTAATAAATATACATAACACAAGAAATGTCCAAATGTACATTGTACATTTGCCTTTAGCCAGAAATTTAATTTAAGATAATTCATCGCAGAGGATGAAGCAGGGACGTTGTTGTGTTACCATACAAAAGGCCAATTGCAGCAAAAGAAAGAAACTCGCCTGTACAGAACCCTCCCTTGTGCCTCAACTAAGATCTCATATGTTTGAGCCTCGATAACTTGGTTGTGTCTTGGCCAGATAAATTACTTTCTTTGCCGGTTTCCCATTTGTTTCACCGTACCCAGCTCCTTCCCTGTAGTATCCTCCGACGAAATTACCACCTGGTTGTGTACCGATCCATTGGGTGGGTGGTGAGGGTAAAGGGTTCAAATTTGCACTAGTAGCTTCAGTGTAACTTGAATACAATTGTTTGCTTCTGCTTCCGTTATCGTCGATAGATAAACCAGACATACCAGATCTAAGTCCACCACGGTTTTGCTGCTCTACTACTGCCTTGGAGTTGTAGTTCCGGTTATAGTCTTGTGATCCATTTGATTGACCAGGATATCTTGGACCGTTGCTAAATGTTCCCTGTGAGCTATTGTTATACTTTCCATAGTAGTAATTGCTCGAGTCATCTTCATAAGCTTTCCTGTAAGAGGGACCCGGTGCTCTTGGTCTATTGACTCCACCATAATAGTTATTACCCGGTACATTTCGGTAATATCCATTAGGGTCAATTAATCCTGAAGCCGAACCAGTAGAGGATTTCATGTTAAGGGTGTTTTTGATCAGACGATGAGCTGCTTCTCCCAGCGACGGTCCAGCTATAGCTCCAGCCACCTGGGGCCTGCACAGTAGATATACCATATGGTTCCTTTAATCTACTTCACACTTGTATTTTCAAAAATCAGTCTGCAGTATAAATCTCTTTACCTATCTCGGGCTTGTCGGCGTCGGTTGCTATTGTCTTCATGCCATAAAGGGGGAAATGGCTTTATATCTACTGACGTCAAGATCTACATTTTTTCGCAGTGAATATTTAGCAGATAAATAGACTGGCAAGAAGACATTAAGATTTGAGATGCAAGCAAATAGATTTTCCTAAACGCTAATAAGAAACCTAAGTTTCTATTTTGTTTAATGCAGAGATGGACTACTGTTTATGACGAACTCCTTTATGAAATCATACCTTGTCCGGAATGATCGCTCCTCTTGGTGGTTCGGATATATGAGAGTGTTTGGCAGGACACAGGTATGTAACATTTCTGGAAAATAAAGAGGAAAATCTAAGTGAGTAAATGAAGACTTCATCAATTTCATACAACACTAACTTGTGAGGCACAAGAAACGCACAAGGCTCGGTTCTGCTCAATGCATGGCAGACCATTGACAGGGGAATCCACTCTAGTTTGGAAACCATTCCTTTCACTAATCCAGAGAAAACCATTCATTCCTTGGCTGCAACAAACACAAAAGTTTTGAGGATTAAGAACAAGTTTGACATTCAGATAACACACAGCTTGTTATAAATTTCGACAATCAAAGTAAACCTAGAATTCGGGTCAATCATCCATGGAATAAATTCATGTGGTGGCAAGTGCTGGTAGAAATGGTAGTACTGCAGAATCCGCTGGCCCAGTGGATGAGCAGGGTGTACGTATAACAAATCAAGCATCACGCTGTTGCGTTGCCGTTCTTCGACCTGCCAAATGGATCCATACTGTGATTAATCATTCTAGTCATTACAGACACTGCCATAAAAACTGATGGCTAGAGCAATCTAAGCTGTAAAGCTACCATAAATAACAAAAAAAAAACCATTCTGATGGTTGAAGAATTATCTTTCAGTAAGAATTATAGTAGATAATAAAATTTGACCAAACAATATTCAAAAAAGCTTCAGTTCAAACCGTTAGCGTCTCTTCAAGCTTCCTTGTAGCAGCTAACAATAATTTCTCCTCAATGAAAGGAAGCTTTGCAATACCCTGGATCAGATCAAGTTTAAAACAGAGAGCATCAACAGCCGAGGAACATGATAAATAGTATCAGTATGATAACACCATCACTATATCCACATAACACAGAAAAAGCATGAACCTGCCAGGCGAAGCGCTTTCCATTCATGTCAATCTCAAAATCTATCAATAGAATGAGGGCTTATGAGTGTCCACTATCCATCATAAATAAATAGGAAAACAACAATTTACGTATATATTCAGCATCAGCAATTACCAGCAGGGTAAAATTTCAGGATTGGGGATGAGGGATTAGTCATCAACTTTCGGTATTCTCCAGGTAGAGCATTTGAGCTGCGACAACCAAGAAACACAATTTAAATCACCAGAGCCGCCCAAATACATATATTAAAGGTTCCAAAAAAGGAATAAACCTTGCAGGCGGCAGGGTTCCCATTAGCTGGTCAAAAGGTTTAAAGGGCTCTCCAATGAAAAATGTGATTTCCAAATCAGATAGATTCTTAAGATCTGAAGCAAATGGAGCATAATGGTATGGGTAAAACCTGAAACGATTAGATGAAAAGGTTAGCAAACAAAGACTTGCACTTCAAATTTACAATTTGGTTTTTGTCAGCAATTGACATTAATATCAAGGTCCTTCTCGAGAAGAGACCCATCTGTCTATTATAAAATAAGATAATTCCAGTATTTGTTAGAATGCATGGCACTCATGGGAAAAACTGACCATTGCCAAGAGCATACACCTTGGTAGTAGTACCGGCAAACCCAGCACAACCCTTCAACATATTTTAGTACCTACAAGGAAAATAGTTAATCAGACTTGATAACAAGATTACGTTTATCCAAACTGTCTTAGGAGTCATTTCAAGAAAATAGTTCATATCAAGCTATAAGCCTCCTAATAAGTTAAAAAGAACTGTGCAGACATCAAGTGCTAAATTTGATGGTCAGAAACTTTCAACATGAGAGAGTTAATAGGATGTTAGGAGTCTAAATGCACATATACAAGTTTATGTTAATCCAATTGTCTCAGGAGTTATTTTAGGAAAGTAGTTCATATCACGCTATAAGTCTCCAAAAGGATATAAAGAACTATGCAAATATCACGTACTAAATTTGGTAGTTGGAAACTTTCGACATGAGAGAGTTAATAAGATGTTAAAAGTCTAAATGCGCACAAATTCAGAGTAGCACATAGCCTAAAGAAACCTTTTTTTAACTTTTAGATTTATTATAAACAGATAATCACAGATTCAGAAGAAAGACAGGGAGACTTAATTGAAGTAAAACTCACCATGTCTTGTTTAATTTGCTCAGTTTCCTCTGGATTGTTCGTACTAAATTTCTCTGCATAATACCTCTCCTTGTAGCCCGGTTCTCCTAGCTTAATCTACCCAAAATTATAGAGCAAGTTTAGTTGTACCTCTTAAACAATTTTCCTTGTCAATGTAGATATAAAAATCTCTCCAGCTCAAAGGTGAGAGAACATTGCAGTACACTATTTTACCTTATCGTCTATCGGTTCAGGTGGTACCTCAGATGGATCTCTTCTTGATCTTTGTTTCATTTCTTCATTGTTGTCCATGGACTGATACCAACATCAGCATACCATTAGCCATAACGTATGCAGATTGAACATAATGGAAGAATATGATACAAACTCATTGCCTTATAAAGAGCACCATTAACTCAAAAGCGAGCTTTCAGGGAGTGCCTTATAAGGGTATGAGCATCCTCTTTCCCTAAAGCTCCAACGGGTTGTTTACATGTGTACGGGGAATTAGGGTATATGTCATGCATACCTGTTTTATCCGTGTTCTTTTCTGAAATATTTTATCTTCATTAACAGCAACAGCTTGAATGAAATGCTCTACCCTATCTAGTAAAACCTATCAGTGTAGAAAAGAGAAGATTTTCATTGGGTTAATAAATAGAAAAAAAAACGATGCAGTTCAGGTATTCATTAGTAGGCAGATAAAATAGAAGCAACGCAGTTCAAGGGAAGAGTTTACATAAGATAATTGACCATTTCTACAGCTCATACGAAATATAGAGTATTGAGCAATACGAAGCAAGAATGAAATGTGGGAGAAGATCAAACAACCAATAACATACCTCACCAGAATCTGTTAGATAGCCTCCCATAATTGAAAACTCCTTTCTGTAAACATGCATCAGCAAGTTTATAGCTCCCTGAAGTAACAATGAAACGGAATATAAAAATTTAAAACAATTGGGTAAAGGAATATAAAAACTATTTTATCATTGCCCTGATGGTATAGAGCATGAAACAGGATATCAATTATCACAGGGCTATTACTATATTTTACAATCTACACTACCAACATATTATGTATAACAGCTAATTAAGCAATGAAAAGCTTTCATCATGTACACACCTCTCGAATTTCCAGTGTAGGCATATGAGGTAGGAAGTCATTGCCGACAAAAAAGCAAAGGAAGACAAAGTCGTCTATAATTCTCTCAAAATTGATCACAAAAGGAGGGTCTGGAATGGCCAATTCATATTGCAGATATTCTCGCAATATCCAAATGTTCAGGAACTATAAAAAAAATATTACATAAGAGAGATATGAGAAAGTTCCCAGAGTAAGAGAGAATGGCATGTTGTTCAACAGCAGCAATATCTTCTGGAGATAATAAAGAAAACTACTTAAACCTGATATTTTTTCTTGTGGATTGGAATATCCGAAGCTGCATTTGCGCTACCTGATTTTCCAGGGCAATCTGCAGCAAAGTGACCAGTTTGTCCACAGACAAAACATTTCTCTTGTTGCCCAGGGTAAGTGATAACCTGGAATGAGTAAGATGACTCTTCATTTGACAGACTGGATATCAAAGAAAATATAGAGGATAGGGGTGGAAACCAGCTACCTCTCTTAAGATTGAAAAGTGAACTTCATGTGTGGCTAATGAGAGCATTATCAAATCAGCATCCTGCATAGTAACATACAGTTCTTGACAAGAAGCAATGTGCAATTTGTTGGAAGAAGCACCAACACCTTACGAAGCAAACATGAAGTAAAACAACTACATTGTAGGTTGACACTAACCAGACCGTACAGACAATGCCTTGTATTTGGATCAAACCCAGGAAGATTACGTTGAAGACGAATGTATGACATTATCTTGTGTTCTCCTTCGCCCGGAACATTTGAATCAGAAAGAATTACCTTCAAATAATAATCCACAAATTCTTAGGAAGACAAATTACCTTGAAAACCATATGTAAAGGGACAACACTAACTAAACAGAAACTGCAAGAATGCAACAAGTTTTCTACAGTTTGGAAATAGTGGTTAAGTTAGACGAATGGTATCACACCTTAACATATCTCCAACCAGGGTTATGGTTTAACCTAGATTGGATGTAATACTGAAGAGCTACTGACAGTATAGCCATAAAAGGGGTCCCAGGAGTAATGACATTTGAATCTGAGGTTTCTGCTTTCTCTTTAGCAGACAAGATTTGGCCCTCAGTCTCAAACTCTTTTCTTAACCTATCTTCCTCAGCTTCCTATGAAACCAAATAAAGTGTAAGCAACAGTGACACATGCAAATCCAAGAGTAAATGTAAAATAAGAATTACAATAGAACATACAGCCTCTGCTGCGTCCTTTGCAGCCCTGAAACGTCGAGAACGCTGCTGATTCATCTTTGCCCTGGGTGCAACTCCATCTGCAAAAACATATATATTCAGATCCAATCTCATAGAACAAAACGGACAGGGGAGAAGAAGAAAGCACAAGATCACCTATAGCCATATAAAGAATCTTCCTCGGACGTATTAAAGTAAAAAGATGGTCAATGTACTCAAACATTGATTTAAATACATCATCGTATGTGGCAGGTGCAGGCTGCATTGTAACCAAAATTCAATTAGCCAGTAAAATCTTCAGGAAAATCAAGTATCACCATAACACATATTGCTACGCAAACTCACTCCCATAGATAATAATATCTCCTCAACTCTAACTAAAAACTAATAAGATAGCCGTTTATTTTTTTCTCTAGTCAAACACTAGAAAAAAACCTGGCTCTAGACTTACATACGTGATACATGAACAAATTACACACACAGCCATTTGCATCCAACTTTCCTTAAATAATATATCGAAATCAGTTTCACAAATGAACTTTAAATCTCAGAATCGACTTCACTGACTTCCGGTAAGCAAAATACTCGAAAAGCAACAGCTAATACACTCCTCCCTTCCTGGCTAAATAAAGTACACATACAAAAACCCATCTTCTCATCAAAACACCAAACTTACTGATTCATTTCCCATACAACAAACAAATCCATGTTCACTTATAAACTCAAACTCTAATCATAATACTTCATAAAAGTTTAAATCCCCTAAATCTAGTATCACCATTGCTTCCATTGACTTTCACTAAGCAAAATCGACAACAAAATAGTAATCCTTCTCCACCAATCTACTAAAACTCAGTAATTTCATTTCTCACAAAAGTTGAATTGTACTACCCTAACACAATCAACTACATCACATACCTTTCCTTCAGGGTGAAAACAAGGATGAATGATACCATTCATATCAAGATACAAATTATCAAATTCGAACCCATTAGGGTTAGGTTTAGTGATATCAACAGGAATTAGGTCACCACGACTTCCATCGGTAGGTTCTTCCTCAACAACATCGCTAATTGACTTCGGGTATCGGTCCGCGAGCCATCTGTAAAACGCCGGGACTCCCATGACGGCGAGGTTCGAGTTCTTCCCGGAGAGACTTCGAGAGAGATCCGAGTAGTGATGATGATGATGATGATGCTTCTTTGTTCGCGATTCAGGTTGAAGAAAGAAAGATACTAATTTTTTTTCAACTTTTATTTTTTACTTGGTTTAATAAAATTACTCGGCGAAGACATGAGAAGAAGCTTTAATCCCATTGTTATGATTGGTTGCGGCCAGAGGTGTGTTTAAGTTTAACCTTTGTTGATGATCTCTGTGTGTGTTGTAAAATAGACTGGATTTAATGGGCCGGGTTTTACTTTACCCGTATACTCAAACGGGTTTATTTGTGGTCAAGGATCTACATAGTTAGGTTTGGAAATTTGGATAAATTAATTTCGGTTTGATTTTTTTTATTTTTCTTAGATTAATTTATGGGCCAGTTTGTTTTTTTTTTTATAAATCCTATCGGTTGATCCGGTCAGCCCCGATATAAACACACCGAAATACTTCAGAGTGGACTTTTCCCCAAAGGGCCACCACAGTGTATATCCCGAGTTTGGAATGCTTTCCGATTAATGCCATGGGTAGCAGGCCGCCTGCATTTCTGACTACCAGGTAAACCAATTGAGCCAAGGTCCAACCGACAGACTTCCCACACAACAATGATTTTTGTTTCCAGGGTGGATCGAACCTGGGTTAGTTCCTTCCAACATTTCCCCAATTCTCCCTTACCATTGGACCACTGCTGTGTGGGCTGGGCCAGATTGTTGTATACTCAAAATCAATAATCTAAGTCAGAATATAGCACTTTATTTTAAAAAAAATTAGGAAAATTGGATGAGTGATAGGGAAAATTCCTATTATTATGTTTTGGTAGTAATATTAGTAGGAGAGTAGGCTGGGGCAAAATACGCGGATCAGAAATCTATACCCGAATTTGATCCGAAAAACCCAAACCGAATCTATATCCTATAATAAAAATACATGAATGGGTCTAGAACTTAATAACTTTGGTTATCCAAACCTGATCGGGTATTATCCGAAATCTGGAAAACAAACCCCGAACAAATCCGATAGTATATAAACTTTTGTGTAAATGTATATAACCCTTAAGATTTTATCACCAAGAAGACAAAAATTATCTCAGCTAATCTTTTAAAAACTTGGTAACATCTTTTCTTTTTATTAGATGACAAGGGAATTTGAGATGAGTTCGGTTGGAGAATTGAACTACATTCTTAGGCTGCAAATTACTCAAAGTGATGAAGGTATTTTTGTATGTTATAGTACTTATGCTAAACAGCTTCTAACTAAGTTCCAACTAGATGCAAAGAAGCCAAGACGCCAACGACTTCGTCAGTCAATGTGACAAAAGATGAGAATGGCAAAGATGTGGACAATAAGTTATACAAAGGGATGATTGGAAGTCTGTTGTATCTTACAGGAAGTAGACGAGATTTGTGTTTCAATGTTGGAGTTTAGGCCAGGTATCAAGCTAAACCGAAACAGTCACATCTTGAGGCTATAAAGAGAATCATCAATTACGTCAAAGGAACTGTGAACCTTGGAATTAAGTTATCAGAAGGTTCAAACTGCAATCTAGTTGGATATTGTGATTCTGATTATGCTGGGAGTAGAGATGATAGAAAAAGCACTAGTGGTGATTTCTTGGCTGAGCAAGAAAGAGAATTCTTCAGCACTATCTACAACTGAATATGAGTATATAGCATTGGGAAGCTATTGTACTCAACTGTTATGGATGAAACAAATGTCTCAAGATTATGGGATGTTTTCAGAAATACTGCAGGTTTACTATGATAACAAAAGTGCCATTGATTTGTCTAAGAATCCGGTCCAAACATATCGATGTAAGGCATCACTTTATCAGAGAATTGGTTGAAAGGAAGCAAGTCCAAATTTACATATTCCTATAGAAGTTTAGTTTGCTGACTTATTTATGAAAGCCTTAGATCTCAACATGTTTGTTACTTTGAGAAACGCCATAGGTGTTTGTTCAATCTAAATAGTGAAGAGGATCATAACTGAATCAGAGGTCAATAATGTAAGGCTCTTAAAGATTGATTCAGTTAATGACTTATGTCAGGACGGTTGTATTATTTTTTTTAAATGGAATAGTTCTGTTTTTAGAAAAACGAGGAGGAAAGAGAGGGATACAAATATTTTCTAAAGATTGATAAGAAGCTGCAGAGTCTTCAGAGAAAAAGAAGGAAAGGGGGACATTTATTCTAAGATTGTGTGACAAACGAGAAGAAAAACCCTAGCAGCGAGTTTCTGAGATCCTCGACAGCTGCTACACTGGTGAAAAGCACGCAGTCAAGTCTGATAAAGAGAAAGCTTCCTGAGACAGATCCGAATCATCCACAGCTAATCGATGAATCCGACGAAGACGTCAGAGAAAATTTAAATGATTCATCTACTTCGGCGAACGAACCTGATGTTGTTGTTAAATCTTCTGAACAAGCCAAAAACGCTGCTAAACAAGAGGCATAAGAAAACGATGAATCGATTCCTCATGACCCAAAGGACCGGCTGTAGAGATTAGTGATGAAGATTTCGAGGCTACTGCTCAAGAACAGTTTGAGAAGATTGCCAAAAAGAGGAAAAGGCTTCATCTAACAAAGGCAAGTGCTATTCCTCCGTGGAAAACTCGTGGTGATAAATCATCAAAAGAAACTGCCTTTGATTCACGCCAAGCTAAAGAAAGGTACTCGCAATTCTTTTATAGAGGAATCATTGCTGAACGATCTGTTGATTTTCTTGGATCAGACACTTGAGGTTATTTGGTTTTAATCAAGGCATTTGGATTGCAATATACTGGTGATGAACTATCTTATTATGTTAAAGAGACTATTTGCGAGTTTTATGCGAATCGTCCATCTGAATCATCTCCTGATGGGGTCTCTGTGTATGTTAGAGGACATGTCTATGAGCTTCTATCTAAAGATGATTTGCGAGCTGAAGTAGATGTTGATAAATTGAGTCTTTAGGAAGTTGCAAATACACCCAGTGGAGAGGCTAAGATCTTATGGGAAAAGTTCAAAATCAAAGATTTACCTACTGTGTTTGGAGCCCTACTCCTTATTGCTGCTACTAACTGGATGCCTACCAGTAATAAGAATCATGTGGCAGAAAAGTGGGCAATGTTAGGTATAAGATTTTTAAAGGAATCTGGGTTGATTTTGACAAGCTTGTTGGTTGATCTATCCAAGGGTAATTTATGAACTGATGATGTATAGAGAAGAGATTAAACAGTTTGATACAAAAATCTCCATTCTACCAGTGGCTTACAAGAAGGATGCAAGAACTGGAGCTGACTATGCTAAGCAGTTTCTTTTGAGCCCAAATTTTGATGTTCTAAGAGATACTTCAGCATATGCATCTGCTTAACATGCTGCTTCAGATTCTCCTACGGCACCTGTTCCAGCTACGAAATCTAAAGTTATTCAGGTGGGTAGTACACGAATGCCATAGATTGGCCAGACAAATCCAGAGGTAATGTATGAAGCTTTGGTGGATACAACTCAGGAATTGAAGACTATCACTGAAGTAGTTCAACGTTTGATACTGAACAATCCAATGTCCAACATGATCTGAGTCAGCAGTTGGATGGCACATGTGCTCACACGCAGGGGGAGAAGATGTTAAGAAGTTTAAACAGTAGTGCACAATTTATGGGGAAGTTTTTGGATGCATGAATTATGGGGGAGTTTTTCATTCTAGGGGAGTTAATTTCTTTTAAAAGTTTTTCTTTCAATGGGTAAATAATCTCGAGGGAGTCTTGTTTTTTTTTTTTTTAATTCGGCTTAAGACATTGTGTTACATTATAATGGTATGTCATTTGTGATGTCTTAATTGTTGAAGCTCCCTTATTTTGAAGAAGTTAACATCAGAGGTGCTTGAGATACACAAGGTTAAAAAGGGGGAGATTAAAGATGCAAGTGTGACTTAGATCATGTATCAACAGAGAAGAACTTCAAGAAGTACATAGGAATGAATGAATAAGGGCTTGACAGAGTTTGTGAAGAAGGATCCAAGTAAGACAAGGAGTGAAGCAACAGTCAAGACTTGGAAGACAAGCAAAAGGAGCATAAGAAGGAAATCACCTAGGTCGATATTTAGGAGACACGAAGCGAAGAGAAGTGTCGAAGAAGACATCCTTTATGAAAATAAAGGAAACAAGAACAAGAATGTTAATTTCCTAAGTTGTGATCTAGAAACTTGAGATTGAGTGAATAGAATTTACAAGAGAAAAGAAGTTGTAAGATTTTCTATTTATTGAATAAAGAAGTTTTAAGAGAAACCCTATGTTAATTCATGAGTTAGTTTATGTGCTAACATCTCTACATTTTCACCGCCTGCATAGTCAAAATCATCAACTTCCCTAAATCGGCCTCACTCCTTGGTAGTACAACTTCGTTCCAGACCGCTCGAAATAGACTCTCTCCTAGTGAAACCCCAGATGAACTATGTACCGCTTAACCAATCCATGTCCAGAATAACGTCATACAGTTCTACCGGGCTAATATACAGATTTGCTGGCATCGACTCTCCCGCAATATGAACATCCACACCACTAGCCCGTCCCTAAACCAATAGCAACTTGCGTCCTGCGACCTTAATAGTTCCGAAATAATCAACGAAGTATCCCCGAATGTTACCACTCGCCATACACTCCGGGTTAATGAAGATATTCGTTAGTCAAGAAACGAAAAATACGTGGGACGTAAACCTACCCACCAACAGGTTCCCTACACAAACCCTCACACTAAGAACCACAAACCCACAATGACAACATAAAAAATATCTAAAATTTTATAACTAAACCAAATCTGAGTCTTAGAATTAAACTTGTAATCAGCCTGGCGGTACTAGATCTCCTGCTCGACATGAGTACACCAAGAGCCTGCTAAATTCCGCGTCGTACTCATGCATTGTCCACTCGCCCATGTGGTCCAATGCCTCATCTAGAAAATACTTAGTATTAAACTCTACTAAGAAGTCCCCCACACCATCAAACCACTGATGGTGTCGATCGACACCAACGCTCTAAAGTCACTTTTCCTCCCTAGATCTCCACTCCTAAGCACTCTAGGGCCAACGACGACGAATCTCCAAAGGGTTGCACATAGATATTAAGACATAGAAACAACCAAACAAGCAAAGGAAACAACCAAACAATCATGAAATCACCCAAATCGATGATCAAACTGCTTATATAAGCCTTGGTCATGCACTCACCTTTTGAATGGGATGAACTGGGTCGAAGACAACAAAAAAGAGGAAGCCCAAGCCTCTTCTAACACCAAAAACCATATATCTCTCTTCCTCTATGCTAGAACTCTCAAGAATCACACTCAAACCTCACAAAAACCTCACTGGAAGTGTTTGGAAACTTTTTACTCTTAGGAAGAAGACAAAAGCAGCTAAAACACTCCAAACTCGAGCCTTTTATTCTTTTAAACTCAATCCCTACGTTTAAATCAATCCTCTCAAAACAATTTTGCAATCGAATTGAACCGGGTGTACCGAAAAATGTTGGTGTCGATCGCCATCCTTCCTTGGTGTTGATCGACACCACCCATTTCGAAACACGGGTGTTACAAAGGCAATCCAAGACACAAAGTACAATGTTATTAAGTTATTTACAAGTTAATTAAAACCCATCTTCCTTGTCAAGTTGTTATTAACTTGGATACAACTTGGAGGATGGAAGCAAAAATTGCTAGACTAAATTTGGATATTCTATTCACTTAGCTCGAGAAAATTATCTAAACACTCGACAAATTGAGAAAATGAATCATGTCAATTAGTTGCGGAATGTTTGGTCGTTCAAGCGGCTTTGAGTTTAGCTTCAGAACGTTGTGTCCATCTTATTTGCCTGAGTCTTCACATTCTAGTAAAGGCTATCAATCTGAAAATGCGCCTTTTTGAATAAGTTTTGTATGTAATTTATATGGTTAGTACCCAAATGATTCGATTAACTTTGGTTTAGTTCTGGCTATGTATGGTGCTCATGATCCACTTAAACTCGCTAATACATTATTTTTCTTTATTGATCTTGAAATCATCTCCATTTAATTTTACTCTCTCTTGATGTTTTGTTTTACTGTTACGCTTCTCTAACTCACTATCATAATCTAACTACACGTTCACATGTACCAACATAAATTAACTCTATATACAAACATTTATTTTTCATAACGATGCATAAGGACTGCATTTTCAACTTTAAACTCATTAACTCTAGGGTTAACAATCTTATTAATAACCATGCAAGGTAAAATCCAAATCACATATAAAATGTAGAAACAAGATAATAAAAACCAAGGTGAAATGACTTTAAGGCAACATAGTTTTTGCTAAGGAGATGGAAGCATCGATAATGCGGAGCCATGCTTGACGCAAGGGACAATCAATGAACATGAGTATTAGAATGCCTATCAATGCGGTAACATAAGTTAAAGTAGCACTATAATAGAAGGCCAACATGTCAATAGGAGAGACATCATCTTCTTCTTCCCCTTCCTTTTCTGATTCCTTTGAGGTCTTCTTAGCCTCATAACTTATTTTGGTTGGTGGTCCACAAAGAAGAGGATTGCCCAAGTAGCTGTTCTCACCAAAGGTATTAAATTGCCTTCCTTGGGGAATAATTCCAGATAAATTATTGTAAGACAAATCCAAGACAACAAGAGAAGAAAGGTTGGTTAGTTGGTGAGGAATTATTCCTTGTAACATGTTATGCGAAAGGTCAAGGCTCTCAATATCCTGGAGATTGGAGAAGCTGGATGGTATGGAACCCAACAAGAAGTTGCGAGATAAGTTCATGACTCGTAATTTTGGTAGATCTCCAAGCTCTCCTGGGATAACCCCACTTAATTCATTGCTTGACAGATCCATTCCATACATAAAATCAAGTACATTGTTGGTGAACTCAGTTGCTCCAAAATAAGTTTCATACCTTCGCTTCATTGAAAATTTAATTTCAATCTCGTGAAAATTAGAGGACTTTACCACGAAATCCTCTACAACAAATGTAGATTTGTAAAATTTGAACGGAGTAATTGTCGATATGGCTGTACCTAAATTCCAATTTGTATCTTCTGGTCCAAAAGATAGATTATATAGGCATGAAGGTATGAAGCCATTGAGCTTGTTATCGGCAAGATCTAGAAGTCTGATTTTCCTCAAATAACACAGCTGCCTTGAGATAGATCCTGTTAAATTATTTCCTCTCAACAAAAGAATGTATATGCTCTCAGTATTGAGAAATTGAGGAATACTCCCAGTAAGTTTATTGTATCGTAGATCAAGTATTTGGACGTTATCCAACAACGTGTCGGGAATCGATCCTGTGAGGTTGTTGTCATGTAGGAACAATTTTATTCCAAACTCCCCACCAACATGTGACGGTAAATGTCCAGATAAGATGTTTCCAGATAGGTCAATAAATGCAAGAAGGTCAATGGACAACAAGGATGGTGGTATTGTACCTTCTAAGAAATTGTTTGATATCGATAAGATATTCAAACGAGATAAGTTAGACATCCAACTTGGAATATCACCAGTGAAAAAATTGTTGGACATGTCAAGAATTGACAACGTATTGTTGGAGCTAAGCAAACCAACACCGATCTTCCCTGTAAATAAGTTGCTATCAATTCTCAACTCTTCCAGTGAAGTAAAGTTTGTTCCTCTTGAAAGAAAATAGCCACTAAATTTGTTGTGGGAGAGTTTCAGGTGTTTAAGTGAAAAACACCCCGCGACAAAGCTTCTAGGTAGCGTCCCAGAGAAGTTATTATGAGATAGATCCAAAAATGTAATATTTACCATTTCACCAATTGACGATGGTAAATGTCCTTGAAATCCATTATTTGAACCGTTCATTCGTACCAGATTCGGAAGCGCATGACCAGTATTATCAGGGAACGGTCCAGTAATACTATTCACTGAAAAATCCAAGAACTGCAAATTATTCACTATTGTAGGCATCTGAAAGATAGCGAATAAATTATTTTGCAACTGTAATACTTCAAGCGCCGAATTATTCGCCAACAACCATGTAGGAATGTTTCCGGATAATTTGTTGCTGGATAGATCAATTAGGCGCAAGTTTTCCTGGTACACGAGAAAGGAAGAGATTTTCTCCAAGCTACAAACTCGTAATACAAGAACACTCAGTTGAAATTTTGGCTCCAAGTTACTCTTTGTCTCGATTTGTAGCATATTTGATGTTGATGAAAGTTTGAGCACCTTAAGCTTTGTGAGGTTGGCGAGTGGATCAAATGAGAACACGCTTGTGAAGTTGTTATCCAACAATGAAAGATATTCGAGGGACTGAAGGTTGTTAAAACTAGTTGGTAGATTTCCACTTAACTGGTTAAATGAGAAATCAAGAACTCGGAGCTTGTTTAATCTACCCAAACAAAGAGGAAGCTGACCTACAAAATAATTTCCACGAAGATTGAGCTCCTGCAGACTTTTTATTTCACAAACTACTGCAAAGAAAAAGATAGTTTGAAAAAACAAGTTATTGATAATAATAAAAATAATTGTATTTATCTCCATAAGTTTGTAGACATTTCTAATGCATAAAGAAAGGTTAAAAATAAAGCTCACCTTGCAATTCCATTATGCTAGAAAAAGCATTGTAACTTAGATCCAGAGCTTTAAGTTTTTTTAGATGAGTCAACCCTGTCCAAGAAAAAGAGACACAAAGCAAGAAACCTCTTATTATTATGGCTCTGATATGCGCAAACGTAAAACCAATTCAACAAGTATGTACACAAATTAATCTATATCTTGATAGTGGTGATTGACATAGATGTTACCTAGCATGGTGTCGTTTTTTCTGTTTCCACTAAGATCCAACAGTTTCAAGTTTGTCAAGTCTTTTATTTCTGAAAGATAGACCAAGAAAAATATGAGAATGATTACAACTACTCAACGAAAGAGATAAACAATTGTAGCCATATAGAAACTAAATGATCTAACCAAACATACATCATTATAAATTAGGTTACAAATGGAAACCTACCTTCAAAAGAGAAAGGGCCTTCCATGAAGCTGTGCTCAAGAAAAAGACTTGTAAGTGATGTAGCAGCATTAAGAAAGGGAAGTACGTTGTTGTTGAATCTATTGTAAGAGAGATCTAGAATCTCGAGGTTCCATAATCTCCTTAAGCTCTTATAACCTAAAAACAGAAAGCATGTACACAAAGTAGAAAAATTAGTTATCCATCCTAATAATGGAATCATGAGAGTAGAAGTACTATATGGAATTTGGAAGAAATCAAGATTGACTTTAGATGAAAATTTGTGCTAGACTACATCAGCCATAGACAACTAATGCTTTAAATGAAGGTACTTTCCGTACCCTTTTGATATTAGAAAAATGTAATGAAAAAACTAGTGTAGACTGTAAAAACCCTAGTATACCTCCAACATTATCAACGAAGCCATTGAGCCCTGCTGATAATTCCAGACTTCGAACCTCTTCAAAGGGATGTAATAATGAAAGATTTAGGAGACAATTCTCTTCTAAATTAATATCATCAACAATGGAAAGCTTGATAAGTCGCCTGCTTGTACGATTACACAAAATTCCCTCCCAAAGGCAACAATCGCTCTTTGTGTCATTATTCCAAGTAGGTAAAACGTAGTCCAACTCTGATTCTTGCGTCATTGACATCCAATATTTCTTTAGCTCCAACAAAGCTTTTCTTTCTTTCTCAATGCAGCTCTTGCATTCATGCAGATGCCCCAACAACAATATCACCCATATCAAGTATCGGCTCAAGAAACGCTTCCCTTTCATGCAAAATAACATTTAAGACAAAATTGGGATTGTGAGTTGAATGCAAATGCTACCACATTATTAAAATTCAATAACGTACATATGATTGTTTGTATATTTAGAAAAACCAAAATCCTATGGCACATGTATGTAAATGATAACTATTGGTTACTTTGAGTTATATGATATGCCGAGATATGCTGAAACAGTGTTAGTAAATAGCTTAACGGCGATGAGTCTGCCGACACCATGGCTAATTTCATATAGTTTATGTTGAAAATTGGAATATTTAGTGAATTTAGGTTGTTATTTGCTGGATACCATAATTTGGGTATTAAAAAACCGTCAGCAAATAGTGTTCGTTGATTTTAGCGATTTTCCCCTCAAATTTATACCACATAATAACTAGTAAGTCCAGTCAAGTGATAAAAGACAAACTCAATTGGCTATTCGAATACTAAAAAGACATATGTTGTATTATTTGTTTTATTAATTTTATGATATTTTTACTTTAATTAACGACAATACTAGGTGAGAACCACTACCATGCACTGGAAAAACTATGATATTTCATTTTATGAATAATAACCATATTTATGTAAATATGTATTCAATTATTTGAAAATATGATAGTACTAAGTTTAACAAGTTTATTAAATATTAATTTTTATTGGTTATTGGTTTAAGAATAATAAATATAAAGAAAGTATAATAAACCGAAAACCAAAAAAAAAATCAATATTTAATATTTTTCTAATAAATAAATGTGTTTCATAAAATAATTTATTAATAGTAATTAATTGGGGAATTCTCATAAATACCATGAAAATATGTATTTTTCCAAAAATACAATTACAAGTTTTATTTTCTTAAAATACCACAAAAAACTAAAATTAATATTTTTAAGATTCAAAATTAATTTTTAAATCCTATACACTAATTCCTTCCCCTAAAAACTATACCCTAAATATAAATAGTCAGCCCAAATATTAGAAAAATAATTCTACACCTTCAAAAATCAACTTTTTATGTTTATGGTATTTTAGGAAAAATAAAAATATTTTTTTTCCTCAAGGAAAAATAAAACTTTTGTGGTATTTTTGTAAATAAAAACAAATTGTGGTATTTTTGGGAGAAAAAAGTAAAATGATGGTATCTAAGGGAATTTCTCTAATTATAGTGGTTGATAAAAATCAACTACTTCTTTTCTTACACAATGATTATATACATTTGATAATATAATTTTTATTTATAGTAATAAAATTAATCATAAAATCATTTTTCAACCTTGAGTTTAATGTGATATTCATATTTAGATAGAAAATATTTATAAAATTGCTATTTTAGTAAATTGTTAAGAAATATTTATAATTGTGTCGATGGGATACAATTAGTCCTCAATCTATTCGAAAAGGATTGTAATATTTTAGATTACATAATAATCTTTTTCTATTGCATAAGTTTCAAAATTTATTATTATTATTATTTGAGAATGAATAAGTTTTTCATTCTATCTTAACATTTTCGAAGTACATTTTGTACTAAAATCTATTTTGGGTTATAACCTTTTATTTTGTAATATTTTCATAATCAAACTCTTGCAACTTGAATAAATAACAAAACTTAAAAGTAAATTTTGTAATTAAATCACAAGAAAATCGCAAAATTGGAAAAAAATATTTATTACATCAAAACAATTTCCTAAAATCTCTCTAATAAATCGAATATCTCTCCAATATATTTATATAATCTTATTTGTTTTTAATTTATACTATTACATAAAATATATTTATAATAAAAATACAAAATTATTTTTACACATTTTGCAATTCAAATTTTTGAAAACGGACGTATATAACTCAATCCATAAAGGAAAAAATATATGTACAACGTCTACATAAGGTAGAAAATTTTAAATAATAGTTTAAAACCATTATAAATAGGACTAATATGTTCACAACTACATTGTGGGAGGTGATCTTGAAAGGTGTTGGTTGGGTTCCTGGAGATGGGACGCAAATACGGTTTTGAACGGATAAGTGGTTGTTGAATGAGTCATTGATGGAGTGGGTCTCGGGACAACTGTCCGAAGCGGAGAAGAAGCGGAGGGTGGAGGAATATTGGATTAATGGCTTTGGCTGGGACATGCAAAGGTTGGAGGCGTTGCTACCCGAGAAGATAACCCGGATGTTACACTCGGTATTTGTCAAAGGTGTCATGGCAAGGGGCGGAAAACAAACGTTTTACCGTGAAGTCAGCTTATTGGATGATCACGACGAATGTTAATGCGGGTCTATGCATGTCACGGTTTTATGAGCAGATTTGGAGGGTTGTCGCTACCGAGAGGGTCCGGTTATTTCTCTGGTTAGTGTCTCACCAAGTTATCTTAACGAACAAGGAACGGTTTCGACGACATATGGGTGATACAGAAATATGTTCAGTGTGTTGAGGGATTTTCCGGCTATGCACGGTTTATGGTTGTAGTTGGTTCCAGCAGGGCGAGAACGAGTGTTTTACACGCAGTCTCTTTTGGAATGGTTGTTTTTGAATTTAACGGCGACGGTGAAGCTAGATGGTGTGGGCTTCTCAACAATCTTTGCACTAACCGTGTGGTGGGGTTGGAAATGGCGATGCAAGGATGTGTTTGGGGAGAGAGGGTTGTATATTGACCGGGTAGGCTTTATAAAGAAGGTGGCCGGGGAGGTGATTAAGGCGAATACGCTCGTTAGTGGCAGAATAACTACGGGAGTGAGAATGGAGAGACAAATCGCATGGAGCAAACCTAGTGCGGGATGGAAAACAGTGAACACGGATGGAGCATCACGTGGTAACCCGGGTGAAGCTACGGCCGGAGGGGTCATTCGGGATGAAGACGGCGGCTGGTTGGTAGGTTTTGCTCTCAATATCGGGGTATGTACAGCTCCAATGGCGGAACTTTGGGGTGTATATTATGGACTGGTTGTGGCATGGCTTTCTTTCGAGGGACTGGTTAGTTCGGGTTACTCATGTGTATAGGGAGGCTAACCGTCTTGCAGACGGGTTAGCAAACTATGCGTTTTCTTTACCTCTTGGATTTCTTGTGTTAGAAGTTTGTCCCGATATTTGTAATTCGGTGAGACTTGATGATGTAAACGGCGTAGCTACTTCGCGGAATGTCCGCATGTAATTTCTTTTTCTTTTTTGTTGAATAAAATAGATACTTTTGTCTCTTGTCGATTACCAACAAAAAAAAATGTTCACAACTACAAAGGAGCATGAACTTTGATTTCTAAGGTATCCAAATTAAAAATTTTATTCAGTTTAATCTGGTTCTTTATTTAAGAAAAATAAAACTTTTTAAACGTTTCAAAATAGTATATTTTTTTTTGAATTCTAAAAGATTATAAATATTAAAACTTTTAAAAGCTGAAAATTATAATATTTAATTAAATTTTTATAGAATATTTAAAATATTTAAAATCTACAAAAATTTAAAGTATTACTAATATTTTAAGTCTAAAAATATTTAAAATATAATAATATTGTACATATATATGATTGAACGGTTTGAGTTTACATAACTATGATTATATTTTTCTTACGGGTTGTCTATATTTGAAATCTTTTACTGGTTAAGTTAAAATATAATTTTTTATTTACAACAAAATCATCTTGCGGTGTAGCACGGATTGACCATATATATATATATATATATATATATATATATATGAATCTATGTATAAGAATTTAATCAATTCATCATGTATGTGCAAATTGTATCTTATTATATAAGATTTGGTTTCTCAATCCAGTTTTAGAAAAAAAAAACCACCAAATATATTAGAAAAAACGTGAGCGCAACCACTTAAATTTCAAACATTATCAATAAAATGTAACAGCTATTTCTTATACCTGAGAAGCTTGAAGATGTTTTCAAGTCTAGCCGTGCAGCTATAGTCATGATTGGAATGAATAAACCTCCTCTGCTGATTACACCTCCACTCGAGATTAAGATATCAAGGATGCATAAAACATTAAAACTCCAGCCACAATAGCTTGAGTTTTGCAACACTTGATTCTTTGAGAGATGTTCTCCCTTGATGGACCTTGTACAGCAGGTTTTTATTGGTCTCTTCTTGTTGATAAGAGTTGATCGCCAAAACACATAGGAGAAGAAGAAAAGGGACAAAAAGGGTCTTCACTTTTTTATTTTATGGTCTGAAAGCTTAACCTTTTCTTGATTTTCTTGTTATATTCTTCATTATATTGAAGGTTTCAAAGAGTGGTGGTGGGCACATTTGATTTGCAAGTTGTTCAGATGAGTAATATCATTGACTTAAGATATATTAGTTAAAATACATGTGATATGTGGCAATACATATATATAGACGAAGAAGTGTTCTAAGAAGAAGGAGAAAACACAGTTATTTAATGATTTTAAATTTTGACATGGTGAATGATTCTGATCCTTATGACAAATCTCTCTTTACATTTGTTTACTTATTAAAACACATGTACATCGTTCAGTCTGTTTATAAAATATGGGGACAAGAGTGTCTCTCTTCTAGACTTATATTTCACTTCATCTCTCACAACTCGCCATTTTCCTTCTTTTAAACGTTTTGAATGTTTTTTTTTTATATAAGCAGTCAAAATCTATTAAACATTAATTAATGCATTGTTTTTAATGTTACTCCCTATATAAACATAAATTTCATAACTCTTTTACATCATTATTAATAATATTGATGAAAATAAAAAATTTATTATTGAATGGATCATAAAAGAACAAGGAAAAAATAAGAATAATTAATTTATAAAAATAAAGTATATTTATAAACATGTGGAAAAAATTTAAATGTAATGGAAATGTGAAAAATAAATTTGTTTTAAATGTTTAAATTTAAAGTCACGCTTTTTACGCTTCCAAAAAAATGAGAAAACAAAGAAAGGAAAAAGAGTAAAATGACTTTCAATGCTTTAAACAAAATAAAAGCAAAAAAGTTTGATTGCCAAATTAATGAAAAGTGTCCTGTCAATCGGCCCCCATAGAACATGTAAAATCTAAGTTAGTCTTATGTTTAGGTTACTAGGTAATGTCCCGCGCATATGTGCGGGTTGTTATATATTAAGTTAATTAATTTTAATTTATTTATTCTTTATAAAAAATAGAAGAAATAAATTTCAATGTTTATGACATTTTTACACTTTATTTACTTAAATCATACAATACAAGCATACATTCATATCTCTTGAATTTATTCGTTGATTAATTGTTCAATTTTGATAGTAATTTTTTTCAGTACTTTTGAGTATTTTTTTATAATAATTAATATTGTTAATGATAAAAATAGAAATGGTATTGAGAGAATTTTAAAAATACCCCTTTTCAAATACCACTTTTTAAATTTATCCCTTTTTCAAACTTTATCAAAAAATCACTAAAAATGTTGAAATTTATCCAAATATGTGTGTAAGCTTATAAATATACATACACATTACCTTTGTTTGTGTATAAAATTTTATTTATTTCAATGTCTTACAAATTGGTATGATAATTATATAAAAAAATTTATTTTGTTACAATAATTACATACTTTTGAAAATATAATAAATATACATGAATATGTGAGAAAGAAACAAAAATCTAAAATAAAAGAATGAAGATGGTTTTTTTTACTTGATTTTCTTAGGTGTGATGGTCGGAAATCAATATTTTAGAATCTCATAGATAAAGTAATTTTCTTATAGACATAAAAAATTATTATACATATGTATTATATATTTAACAGTATAAGAAAACAATGAAGAAATGAAGAAGTACATAAAACAAAGAAAAAATAGAATTGAAAACAAAATTTAAACCAAATATATAATCAAGCTCTTACAATGATATCTTAATTGAGCTTTCAACCCATGCAAGACCATTAAAAATAAAACAAAGAAAATATTGAGGGTATCAAATATGGTGGAAGAGGATGTAAGAATGGGTATGTATAGGATAAAATATGATGTAATTTATATTTCTAAAATAATTAAATTAGAGGAGTTATAATTATAATTTATAGTGTGTTAATTGAAATTGAATGGAGGAAACAAATAGTCAATTCACAAGTTATATAATTTCAGTTACAATTTAGTAGTAAAGTGTGGATTTCAAGTATGAATTAAAGTATATGATTAAATGTGTTAGATATTTGGTTTAATTAGAAATAAATATTATAATTAAAAAATAAATGCTAAATAGACCAAGAAGGAGAGAGTGAAACCTTAAAAATTCCCAAAAAAATAATTTTATTTTTAAAAAATATTTTTATATTCCTTTTAATTTAAGTTATATCTCTAGGTTTAATTATATTTTTCATCCTTTTAGTATATATAATAGATAGAAAATTGAATATCAAATTTTTTTTTAGATAGGAAATCAAGTATCAAATTGAAAGTTAACAAAAATTATAATGTTCTTTATATTATTAAATGTTGAATCACAAACTAAATATAAGGATTATTATTCTTAATTAATTTCTTAAAAATTGGTTTGATAACTATATAACAAAAATTTATTTTGTTAAAAAATTACATACTTTTGAAATTAAAATAAATATACATGAATATGTGAGAAAGAAACAAACATCCAAAGTAAAAGAACGAATATGGTTTCTTTAGCTTGATTTTCTTATTGTGCAATGGTCAGGATTCAATATTTTTGAATCCCATCAATAAAATAATTTTCTTATAACCATAAAATATTATTATACATATGTATTACATTTAAAAATATAAAAATAAACAATGAAGAATTGAAAAATACATATAAACAAAAAAGTAAATAAAATTGAAAACAAAAGTTTAAACCAAATATTGAATCAAACTCTTACAATGACATCTTAATTGAGAATTCACCCATGCAAGAACTTTTTTAAAAAAACAAAGAAAATAATGAAGATATGAGATATGGTAGAGGAGGATGTGAGAATGACTATTTATAGGGTAAGAAGTGATGTAAGTTACATTTTTAAATTAATTAAATTAGAGGAGTCATAATTATAATTTATAGTGTGTTTAATTGAAATTCAATAAAGAAAACCAATAGTCTTTGAAAAATTATATAATTTTCAGTTACATTTTAGTAGTAAAGTGTGGATTTAAAGTATGAATTAATGTATATGATTAAATGTGTTTTTTGGTAAATAAATATTAAATTTAAAACAAATATACCAAATGGAGTAATAAAGAGAGAATGAATCCTTATATATATATAAATAACTCCTTTTATTTTCTTTGCCATAAGTTTATAACTTATGGTGTAATTAAATTTTGTATTGAATGGTTGTCATAAACATTTACATATATAAATATGTTTTTTTTTTAAATGAAGGGCTTAAATGTTTTTCCACCAATAAGGAGAGAGTGAAACCTTACTTTTATATATATGATTAAAAACCCAAAAAACATATGTTCCATCAATTAAATATAGAATAAAATTAAATAATTAATAATCAACTAAAGTTTATATTAAGTACACAACAAATGTTATAATTGTATCCAGAAAATCAAGTATTACTGACACAAAAAAGGGTTGAAAATGTACCAACTCATCTACATTCTATTTTGTCATTTCATTTATTAACTCGTTCATCATTCATGTTGTCCATCACGACCTGATCCCCGATGGACAAGATTGAAGCAGACGAGGACTCAAGTTATCCCTCCTCCCCGTAGGAGGATACAACAAAAGACATCGATTGGTGATTAATGGACAACAATTTGAGAAACGTATAATTATTCATTACGTGTCTCCTTTACTAATATTCTGACCATATTCCTAACATTTGTTCCCAACCACTTGATAGACAACATTGAATAACTATCAACAATCCACCATCTGAAGGGATTGACTCAGCCTTGCTTCACCCTAGGTTATTTTCTACTCCTACTTAGGATTTAAATTCCTTCTATGATAACTCGTTTAGTTGGATAAATTCATTTGATTACTTTTGTAAGAATTTGATTTAAAGTTTCTGAAAAATATAAAAGAAGTAGATAAATAGAGAACAAGAGTGACGAAAAAATTTAAAGGTCTAAATCTATCAATTTTGTTTGTGAAAAATGTCTTTTCCAAAGCCCATCAACAAAAGGCCCAAATAAAAATATTTGACAAAAATATTGTTTTAACAATAATCCTATTTAAAAAATACCCCATACTAAATCTATAATTTTATAAAGTTTTATAAGATTTATAAGCTACTTCATGATAGTAACTACTACATAAAGGTTTGATCTAAACATTTACAAGGTTTTACAAGGTTTAAAAAGGTATCTTATAATTTCTAAAAAATATGTATAATTTTACACACATACAAATGTAATTATTAAATAATTTTATAAGTTTACACAGAGATTTGGATATATATCAGTATTTTAGTGGTATTTTAAATAAATTTTAAAAGGAGGCATTTTGAAAATATGATTTTGGAAAAGGGATATTTTTCAATTCCGACAAACAAATAATTAATCAACAAATGAACTTAAAAATATATATCAAAAGATTAACTATAATATTAAGTCTTCTCCCTATGGTTTGCCAGTCACATCCCATAGTTGTTATCCACGAAGAGAACCACAACTAGTTACTTGAGTGAGACACAAGTTCTTACGAATGCTTCCTAAGCGAGTTTGTAAATCTAATTTAGTGTAATTTAGTTACCTGCATTGTTTGATTAATATACTCATCAAATCTATCTATAAAGTGTTAACAGAATGTCTGGAAACAACACCAACACCGACGATGACAAACTTCTTGAGACTGACATGGCTTTACGTCTTGCATTAGAACTTGAAAGCACGAAGATTAGGGATTCCGGTATGGAAAACCTGCGCCAAAATCTGTTTGGTAATGGGCCAACCCACAATGGAATACCCCCTTCTGCTTCTCTAGGGATGATGCAAGAAGTTTGATCGTAAAGTCGGTTGGAAATGTGGCAAGACAAGATGCGCTACTATCTAGCCAGCATGAACATAGAAAGGTACCTCATAGAGGAGTCACCAATACGTTCGCTAGATACCACATATGTGTATGTGATTGGAACTTGGAAGTATAGATGTAACACCCGTGTCTAAAATTTTGGTAGTGTCGACCAACATAGGTGTTTGTTGTCGATCGACACAAACAAAAATTGGATTAGACGATTTAAAAGATTTAGCTTTTAAATCGCCGGGTTGACTCAATTTTGGTTTGGGAGCAACCCTAGGTCGACTTAAACTCGAGCAGCCGCCTTTATTCTTTACTTTTTGGTGTTTTGTCGCTTTCTAAAAGAGAGAAGAGAGAGCTGTGAGTGAAGGTGAATCCTAAGGTACTAAGGTGATACTTGTGAGAGGTTTTTGGAGGCTGTGCTTGGGTGTTCTAGCAAGGAATCAGTGGGATTTGTGGCTGTGGGTGAGAAGAGAGGTTCTTGGAATGTTCTTCTTCTCTGTTTCGTCCATCTTTTCAATCTATATCAAAGGTGAGTGCGTGACCATGGTTGATTTGAGCATGTTAAACCCTTTTGATGTGTATTTGTAGGCCTGGGAATCCGAACCAAACCGATTTGTCCGAACCGAACCGAACGGTTAACCGAAAAAAATAAAACCCTAACCTAATACTCTCATCCATGCTCCAGCCGTTCTTCTCACCTTCTTCCTCATTTCATTGTTTTTTTTTTCTGGGCAACGATTCTTCATTTTTTTTCTTTTTGTTCTTCTTCTACTTCAATTCATCATCATTATCTTCTCTTTATTCTTTCATTCATCATCCACTCATCGTTATCATCACCTTCTTCTTCCTAATCTTCTTCCATCTACCATTATCTTCTCCTTCTTCATCATTATCATCACCATCTTCATTTCCATTTATGTCTTTTATCATCATAATCATCATCAGTTCATCATCTTCTTCACCTTTCAGATCGATACTAGAGCACCATGGTTCAGATTTCACCGCCCAGTGTGATTCATCGTTTTCCTGATGTTTTTTTTTTTTTTTTTTTAAATCTTGTAAACCGAAATAACCGAATTTCTTTACCGAAATAACCGTGTCCGAACCGAACCGAACCGAAATAATATTTGGTTAGTTTCGAAACAGTTTTCATTTTTCGAAGTAACCGAAAAACCGAAACCGAACTACCCGATGAAACCGAAGTCGCAGGCCTATGTATTTGATTGATTTGGATGGCTAGAAAATGTTGTGTGTGGCTTAATTGTGTGTTTTAGTTGATGTATTTGCATGATTGAGTGTTAGGGTTCATTGCTGGAGCTTTAGAAGTGGTGAATTCGCTCTCTGATGAGTAGGTAAGGGACTACTAATTAATGATTTAAAAAAAAAACAGGTCGGGTCTTTTCAATCGATAAATGGAACCAAGGGGACTATTGTTGCAAATGTCAGATTCAGAACCGCTTTAAGAATGACTTGTTTAACCTCTACAGCACGTACAAGTCTTCAAAAGCATTGTGGTTGCCTTTGGAGAACAAGTACAAGACTGATGAGTCTCGAATGCAGAAATTTTCAACTGCGAAGTTTATGAACTTCAAGATAATGGACTCCAAACCAATTATGGAAAAAGTGTAGGCTATCCAACGCATTGATCAACACATTTTCCAATAGATAGAGTTGGAAGGGATGTCGATATGTAATGTATACAAGACGAATTGCTTGATAGAGAAGCTATCACCAGGATGGTCGAATTTCTAGAATTACCTTAACTTACTGTCTCTTGATGATCTTTCTGAAGGTTGAGGATTGAGGGAAACAATCGTGGGGTTCATTCAGGTGATCAAAACCAGGGGCATGATGTGAAAGTAGGCATGCAGCTGGGCATAAGGCCAAGCTGAAAAGCAAGGGTAAAAGGATCTCTATTACTCATAATGCCTTGAAGGTGTCATCCACAACGACCTTTAAGAAGCGCAACCATGAGAGGAAATTCAAATTTAATTAGTGTCATCATTGTGGAAAGATTGGGCACAAGGCTAATGTTTGAAAAAGCAAAACCAAGGATATAAAGAGTCAAGCAAACCTAACTGAAGAAGACATTGTTGCAGTGGTTACTGAATGTAACCTGGTGTAAAACAATCCAGTGGTGCTACCACACACATTTGCTTTGAGAGGACCATGTTCTCAACCTATGTGGAGACAAGTCAGACGAGCAACTTTTCACGGGCAACAAGGCGGTGTCCAAGATTGAAGTTATGGGCAAAGTAGTTTTGAAGCTGACTCTACAAAACGTCAAGTACGTACCTGACATGCGAAAGAATCTCATCTCTAGAACGGTGATAAGTAAGAGTGGTTTTTCCATTAGCTTTAACTTAGATAAGCTATTTCATAAGAAACATGGGGTGTATCTGGGAAAAGGTTTTGTTAAGGGTGGACTGATCAGGTTGTCTATAATGATATTCTTTGAAACCTATTCTTCGAAACCAGGATAACTTCCATCAGGATGCTCATAGGCATTGCAGCTTTGCGAGATCTTGAAATACATTAAATGGATGTTAAAACTGCTTTTTCTCAATGGAGATTTAGAAGAGGAAATCTACATGAAACGATCATAAGGGGTTGTTATCTCAAGACAAGAAAAAAAAGTGTGTATAATTGTAAAGTCATTATAGGGACTCAAACAGGCTCCTAAGCAGTGGCATGAGAAGTTTGACAGTGACAAATGCATATAATTCAAAATTACACCAACTAGGTACTTCTTGTTATGCTTACCTGTAGATGATATACTCATCATTGGGAGCAACAAAGACATCGTAAATCAAACGGAAAACATGTTCAAAAGATATTTTGGCTTAAAAGACTTGGGTCTAGCAGACGTCATTTTTTAGAAACAAATCATAAGAACTAGTGAGGGTATTGTCTTTTCTCAAACCCATTATGTTGAAAAGATACTTGATCGATTTAAGCATTACTTAAATGGGAAGGCAAAAACTCCATTGGACCCTCACTTCACTTGACCAAAAATTCTGGTGAACCTGTAGAACAGGTGGATTATGCAACAGTAATTGGTAGTCTTATGTACTTGACAAACTTTTACAAGACCATATTTAGCGCACTCTGTAAATGTACGGAGTTGCTACACGGCAATCCAGGACATAAGCAGCATAAGGCTATAACTAGAGTCTTGGACTATGTACATTATACCAAAAATCAGGGCTTGAACTATGGTAGAGAACTTGCAGTTTTGGAAGGATACACTCACGCCACCTAGATCACATACTCCAAAAACTAAAAAATCCACAAGTTGATACATTTTTACATTTGGAGGTGCTGTAGTGTCCTGAAAATCTCCAAACTAATTCTGGCAGCCAAATCAACTATGGATTCTGAATTCATAGCATTGGAAATAGCTGCATCAGAAGCTGAATGGCTTCGTCATTTCTTAGAAGGTATCCGAATGTGGGGGAAACCTGTGCCTCCAATACATGTACACTTTTATAGCAAATCAGCTATAGGCAGGGCAGAAGGTGCCCTATATAATGGTAAATTTCTTCACATCAAACATAGATATAAAACCTTTAGACAACTTATCTCAACTTGGGTAGTCACGATTGACTACATTTGGCCAAAAGACAACCTAACAGATCCATTTACAAAAGGTTTGACACGAGATCAAGTTACAAAACCATCAAGAAGAATGGGTTCAAAGTCTACGACTTGAGAGGAGGTTTGATGGTAACCCCACCTACTCAGATTGGAGATCCCATGACGTATGTTCAAAGGGACAAGTAAATCAAGCTAAATCTACTAAATTCAATGAGAGACAATTGTCTTTTCCCAGTTCCTAAAATGATGCACAATGCTTCTTGTATGTGTAAACGATAAACATATGCTTTCATGATTTGAAATCTAGCTTTGTAAAATATGTATAGTACTTACAGAATACTTCTTTAAATACAAGCAGTTAATTAATCACATTGTGAGTGTGAAATGGGTCGTTTCTAGGAGAATATGTGAGGCTATACTCTCTAAGTTCACTCATGATTATACCGGCAAGTTCAAGGCCACAATGAACACAATAGAGAACCTCGTTCTACGAGAAAATGAAGTTGTGTAATACATGTTGTCTAAGTTTACATTAAACTACGGATGGTTCAAGACATCATGCTCACCATCTGGTTGACTAAACTCAACAAGTATTAACAATGAATAGATTCAAAGCTGAAAAACGCCACCAACTCAAATATTGTTAGTTTTCGCATAAACTCTCGAAAGTCTATATAGTCTAGGTAGTTGCGTCAGTCTATAGGGTCAGTTAAGTCGTCATATGTTTAGAATTATTTCTTTTCATGTGGGAGATTGTTGGAACTGAATTTTTTTCAGAAAACAAGTATTTGAAAAATTGCAGGGTTTTTACAATGATTTTACAGCAACTTTCTGGCCAAATTATGGCCAAAGGGTTAAAAAGAATTCCCAGGTAAATAGTGCAATGGAAAGCCGGTAAAGAGTACTACGAGATGGTATACTCATATGTCAAAAACTGAGTTAATTTGAATGAGAAATAAGGGAGAGTAGGCCACTTAGGATGATTGGGAAAAAGCCCCACATCAGAAAGGAGGAGTTATATATGGTTGCACTCTCATCTACTCTCAAAAGTGTTTATACGAAAGAAGGAAGGTTCCACATGTAATAAATTGCTCATCTTATTAATGTGAATCATGTACAATATATATATTGTGAGACAAAAGGTTTAACTCTCTCTATTTATATATATATATATATATGTATATATATACTATCCTTATATATATTTTCTCCTTATACGCCCCCTTAGATGGATGCAAGTTTCTGAGTCCAATCTTGTAATTCAGTTCATGATACCGTGGACGAGGTAGCGGCTTGGTGAGAGCGTCAGCGAGTTGATCAAGACCAGCGATATGTGCAACACGAAGTGAGCCGGACTGAATTTTTCACGGAAAAAATGATAATCAAGAGCAGCATGCTTCATCTTGGAATGAAAAACAGGATTCGCACATAGACATGTAGCACCCATGGTATCACAATAGATCACTGTAGCTGTTGGTAAAAGGATACACATTTCAGTCAACAAGGAACAGATCCTTCGTAATTCAGAGGCGGTGTCTGCTACAGCTCGATATTCTGCTTCGGTGGATGAACGAGAGACACTGCGTTGTTTCTTTGAGGACCACGATATCAGACTGCCCCCAAAGTAGATGATATAAGCATTGGTAGAAATTATCTTGTTCCCAATCAGCATTTGAGAACGCATGAACTGTAAGAGGCGCATCACGACGTAGAAAAATACCAAGAGATTGTGTGCCTGCTAGATAACGAAGTACATGCTTTGCAGCCTTCTAATGTACATCACTAGGTTTGTGCATAAACTGAGATAAGCGATTAACTGGGAATACGATGTCAGGCCTAGTGAACGCCAAATATCGAAGACTACCAACTTCCACGCGATAGTTCGATGGATCATCAAGTGGAACACCTATTTAATGTCCCTCACCGGGACTAGTACTCGGACGTACTGACATGCATTAAGACCAGCCAGCAAAATCCCATGAATCAGTAAAGGAAATACAATCTTGGCTTGGTCGTTTAGAAGGCTTAAGCGAGGGAGTATGAAAGTACGAATGATGGCCTAGAACGAACGATCGGAATGATTTTCCGACAGACAGAACATGGTATAAAGGCAAGGCTATCGACCATAACCATTCTATTGACCAAGAAACATTTAGTTAAAGTCCCTAAGTTAGTTTTAGATTAAACCTTATAGTTTGGTCGAGAGGAGAGTAGAAGTTATTGAGAGAAAAATAGGTTTGGTCGAGGATGTGCGATAGGATGCCGAAACCGGACGTTGGACAACCAACGCTCTCGGTATCTAGAAGAAGGATTCATTGCCAGTGCGCATTGTCCTCTATGATTTGCATGAGAAAGTATTCGGTTAGTCTGTTTCCCTAAGCCGACATCAGATGGAAAGGGAGGGTCGACCGTCGGCCGATGATCGATGGTCGGTAATGGCCGTATCGATACTCATGTGTACCGACGGTCAGGATGCAATATCGACCGGTGAAAGAAATGGACGGACTGGATCGATTCTTGGGCAATGTTTATCCGTTAGGGCGCTCATCATTATCCATTTCAGGCGATAGTTATCCATAACCCTTTGTTCTTATCCGTTCACGAGGTGTTGCCGTTTGGAGCCGTCTTAGTGTCCAACGATGTGTCGCAACAGTAACCGATCAACGACCACCTCATGCTTACCCCAACCGACTTAGTACCCCTATATAAACTCCCCTTTGTCTTCATTTCTTACCCAGACCCGAAAAAGAAGAAGAGCTTGGTAGTTCGCCGAAGAAAGCTCTCAGAGAGAAGAAAAACCCTTAGGAGAATTAGGTGAGTTTCACGGTCACGTGAAGTAGCACGTGAATAGGATAGTTTATACTTATTTTTTTAATTAGTCTTAATTAATTAGAGGTTTATTATTAATTACTTAGTTAGTTTTAAGGTTAAGTTAATTAATTAGGTTAAGTAGTTTTTATTTATAATTAGTAAAATGATGGTAGTACTTAGGCATTATTTCTTGGGTTAGTTCTATTACTTGAATAGCCTGTTTATGGTTAGATGACTTCTATTGTTAAACACTAGATATCTTGAATAGCTTGCTTTGTTAATAGAATGGTTGTATTGTGATGGTTGGACATTGGATATAGATTATAGCTTGGATGGTTTATATTGGATAGTTATTAGCTTGTACTTGGAAGCATCAGCTTGTGTTGTGTCATGAAGCATGAATCTTGGATGCAACGTTGTAGCTTGCATTGTAGTTGTTTGCATTGTGTCATAATAAATGAGACTAGGGATAATGTAGACGTGTTAGTGGAGTTAGTATCGGACGATTCATGCTATCCCCGTCGTATATGGTACGTTAGGTAACGTGATCATATACGAGACTTGGGACCGGGTCGCGACGGACCGAGTAGCTACATGACAATGTAGACAGATTTTCTATAGACTTTGTGTCTAGGATGAGGGATATCATGTATTCGTGAAAGGCCTTATGGGAGTTATAGATGCATGCATAACATTTTAGGTTCTCCGCTGCATGTGTTGTTCGAGTCTTTCTCGATGGATTGTTAGTGTATTGTGATTGTTGTGGAATTCTTCTTGTGTGTTAGTTCTCGATAGGCAATCCGATAGGCAAAACCTTATATGCTGATGGGGGTAGGTAATGGGTAGAATTATTTTAGTTCCGGGCTCACTAAGTAATGCCAAATTACTTATGTTCCTATTTTAATTTTACAGGATTTCTTAGCTGAATATTCTCGTAGAGAAGCAAGTGACGTGAGATTTTTAAAGTAGGTTTTACAGCCTTTGTAAATTCTTACTAATTATACTATGTATGATTTTTAAGAAAAAGGATCTGACTCGTATAAACGTTTTTGGTAACCATTTATTCATATACTATATATGTACAAAGACTCGAATTTTCCAAAAGCTTAAATGGTTGTTCCAACTAATATTAAGTCTTGTCCGGAATTAACACAACTCTTCGTTCACGGTACGGGTTGCAAAGCCTTAGGCCGTGTCCGGGAGGTCGGGCACTTATGGTTGGACAACCTTGGTGAACGAATTCATTTCGAGAACCTTGGTTGACCGACTACGAGGGTCCTAAGTAGCAGTCCCTATTCATTCTTAGTGCTAGGATGGGTAAGGGGTGTTACAACCTGTGAGTAGCGTGAGTTTGGTTGACGTAGACATTGGTGTTGAAACCGGTTTAGAATCCAACACTTTTTTCTTTGCAAAAAGATCAATAATATAATTTCGTTGCATCAAGTGAAGATCGTGTTGGCTCAATACCTAAAAAATAACTCAGCGGACCAAGATCTTTGAGAGAAAATCAACGAGCCAAGGAAGCATTGAACTCACGTATTAGAGGAGCAGGACCCGTAATGATGATGTTGTCGACATACACAAGTACATACAAAAATTTAGTACCGTGTTTGTAGATGAAAAGTGAGTTATCGGCCACTGAAATCTTGTACCCGGTTTAAAGTAGAAAGTGACGGAGCTCATGGTACCATGCTCTTGGAGCTTGTTTTAAACCATACAAGGCTTTCTTTAAGCGACAAACATGATGTGGTCTATCTCGATCAACAAAACTAGGAGATTGGGAGACATAGACTTCCCTTTCAGTGTACCTTGGAGGAAGGCATTGTTAATGTCCACTTGATGAGTCGCCCAGTTTCGTTTCAGCGCGGTTTTGAGAACAAGGCGAATGGTTGTAGATTTAATAACGGGGCTGAACGTTTCCTTGTAATCCACACAATATTGCTGGTTAAAACACCGAGCTATCAATCTTGCTTTATACCTGTCAATAGAGCCATCATCATGGTATTTTGGTGTAAATATCCACTTACATGGAATGACATGCTGGGATTTATTTGGAGGCTCCCTGTCCCACGTGTTCAACTTAAGTTGAGCTCAAATTTCCTCAACCATTCCATTCCGCCAATTTGGATCTTTCATTGCTTGCGCCATAGTGGTTGGTATGCTAGGAGATTTTGTGGCTGTGAGGCCAACATTTTTTCTAGGCTTGATTATTTAATTTTTGGATCTAGTTTGCATAGGATGATTATTATTTTGTGGAGGAGGCAGAGGATCGGGTAAGTTTAAAGGTCAGGTCAAGGTTGAAGTTTGGTTTTCAGATGTGGATCAGGTATTAGGTGGGGAAGACGACGACGATGAGGTTGTTTTAGAGGAAGTGGAAGAAGACATTGGGCTTTTTGATAATGGGCTGTACTGGTGTGAAAGGGGAGATGAAGTTTGTTGGTTTGGGCTGGATGGTAAATGGGCCTGTAAAATTGTCCCATCTTGGGCCCGTTTTATTCTCCTTTGATTGTCAATATCCATGGAGCTGGACGACAAGGACTGTGGCGCAGGCGACTGAGCACGAGAAGCAGACGGTTGAGGCGACAGAGAGTCGGAGGACTGGTTGCTGGAGGGTGAAGATCCGTGCACGGGGGCGAGGAGGAGTGAGTTGGCGGAGATGGTGCTGCGGGCATTTGCAAGACCGGAAGTGAGTTCGAGTTAGTTGATACTTCCGAGTTTGCTTGTATTAACGATGGTGGAGACACGAAGTGTACATCAAACGGAAAGCTTATCTCGACAAACTGAACATGACGAGAAGTATAGACACGACCACTGTGAACCTCTAAGAAAAGATACGCACTTTGTGTGAGAGAATAGCCAAGAAAGACACAAGGTGCTGAGCGAGCCTCAAGCTTTTTATTTCGGTAAGGACGAAGCCACGGGTAACATACACAACCAAATATTCTCAGCTTGAGATAATTGGGAGTGGTCTTGAACAGTTTGTGATATGGAGGTACATCGTCTAAACCATATGTAGGCATCCGATTTATTAGATAAACCGCAGCAGCAAACGCGTATGGCCAATATCGCTTTGGAACTGATGCATGACCAAGCATCACAAGACCAGTCTCCACAATATGAAGATGCTTTCTCTCGGATACACCATTATGTTCAGGAGTGTGTGGTGATGTTGTCAAATGGGAAATACCATGTAACACCAAAAACGACCTTAGAGCAATGAACTCACCACCATTATCTGAATGTAAATGGCAAATTTTTGTTTGGAACCGATCCTCAACAAGGGCTTCAAACGCAACAAAGATGTCTTTGACTTGGGATTTTTGTTTAAAAGGGTAGAGCCATGTGTATCTTGTTAAATGATAAACAAGGACAAGATAGTACTTGAAGTTTTCTAAAGATGTAATGGGAGAAGAAGACACATCAGTATATATGTATTCAAGAGGCTGAGAAGAGGTGATTGTGTTTGTAGAGAAAGGAATTTTGTGACTTTTATTAATGAGACAATCAGAACAAGAAAATTGTTTTTGAGTAGGTGGAGAAAGAGGTAAAGAAAATTGAGAAACAAGTGTTTTTAAAACAGATAAAGAGGGATACCCAAGTCGATACCGATATAACGAAATAAGATTCTTGCTAACATCCGGAACATATAATATATCTTTAAGTGCAAGAGATCGAGAAGGAGTATGGAGTATAGCGGAATCCGTGTGAGTGATCTTAAGACCAGAACCATCCGCAATTGTAACCTCCTCTCCCCCGATATTTGGTTAGTGAAGTGCCAAGTTGGAGAGATCAGACGTCAAGTGATGCGTAGCACCATTTCCCATAACTCAAGGATTGTATGGTTGCATCGCAGCCATATTAGCACGGGGCTGCAGGGAGTCGGAGATGGATAACCCCCGTTTGCGTTCTGATATCCACCACCAAAGGCTTTTAATTGAGAACACTTCCTTGCACTATGGCCAAACACACCACGTAACTAACATTTCCCTTGTTGTTGTTGTTGTTGTTGTTGTTGTTGTTGTTGTTGTTGTTGTTGTTGTTGTTGTTGTTGTTGTTGTTGGCCACGACCTCCACCACGGTTTTGATTCTGATTTCCTGAAGGTTTATAAGCAGCATTCGCAGTCACTGAAACATATGATGAAGACGCTGAAACAAGAGCTTGAAGCTTCAGCTCATAGTTGATCAGTTTCTCGTGAACCTCCGTCAACGAAGGTGGAGTATCACGACCATCAATTTGATCAATGACTGATTTGTATTCTTCAGGAAGTCCACCAAGGACAAATTCGACTTGTTCTTCATGTTCATAGGGCTTCCCTAACACAGCAAGATGATCGAAGCGAGTAGTAAACCCTTGAACATATGTATCTAATGATTTTGTACCTTTCGTCCATTGCTTGATTTGTTCGCGGATTTGTTTGATATGTCCCCAGCTAGGTTTCATCATAAGTGGACGAGAGAAGTGTAATGCCCGCGTCCCAAATTTTGAAAGGGGGGCAATTTGTTTTAAGGAAAATGATAGCTTGATGAGCTTAAGTGGCCAAACTACTAGCTCAAACAGCTAGAAGGAAAGTTAAACGAGCTAGGAAGCACGATAAGCTAATTATGTCAGCTGAGGTTAGTTACACTAGCTGGAGGACTAGCTAACTCAGCTGCGTGAGCTGGCCGATAGCTCAACGGAGCTCGGTGAACTGATTGAGTATTTACCCAGCTGGATGGACTGGGCAGCTGACAGTCGAGCTAGTGGTCTGTGTAGCTAGATAGCCTGTAGAGTTGTGATCGGAAGGGGTGCAACTCTCCAAAGGGATGCAACCTTTCAAAAAGGTGCAAGGAATGGGCGTGTCCTTTCATGGAACACCCATTGGCGTCCTATATAAAGGATGGACACCCACACACTTGAAGATCATCATTATCCATCAAACCTAAGAAGAAAAGGGGGTGCGGCTCGGTGAGTACATGAGACTCGACTGAACTGATAGGCACGCTACCTCTTTATCGACGGTGCGAGGAATTGGTCAACGGTCTAATCATGGATTGGGTCGACTGAAAGATGGTAGAAGGTTCGACCTTAAGGAAAGAATTATCAATGATAGGGTCGATAGGCCAGATCAACCAATCGTGAGGTTGACGAATCGCTGGTCGTATCGATTGGGTCACTAGATAATCGATGGTTTGATAGGGGGATCAAATCGATCAATGTAGTCATTTCATACCAAGTTCGATAAGTCGAAGGAGGGAATGATGGATTATAACCGTGACTCTATGGGGCTCTACGTCCCCGTCTCTAATGTGTACTAAGCCAATGGGGTTGACTAGTTGTATGGCTAAGGCACAAGAGATGGGTCAAGGTAAAACTATTCTGCTGTGTACATGGGTTTACAAAGCAAGGCTGTGAGACAAAGCTAAGTAAACAGGACAAATCTTGGTTGTTCGGCCGGGAACGAGGCCGAACAGATACACTTAATCGTCGGACGCCGAGATGTCTAGGGTGGGGATCTTTCAAGAAGACTCCAGATTTCAGTTGACGTTGTAGCCTTGGATAGGATAGGTTGGACTTCCACGAAGATTGCACCCAAAAGGCTTGAGTAAATGAGTTGATCCTGTCGCTGCCATAAATCATGAGCAGGATTAGGAGTGGTAATGCCGTTATTGGTGACAGTGACGGCGGGAGCGGCAACTGAGCCATCGAGATAGCCCGCAAGGCCATAACCAGCGAGCAAGGCACGAACTTGACGATTCCACATCAAGAAGTTTGAAGCAGTGAGTTTTGTCACGTTAGACATGTTGATATTGTGGAGTGAACTGGGAGCAGAGGTATCAATAACCTCAGCTGGGAGAGCAGCCATGAGAGAGAGAGAGAGAAGAGAATGAAGAATAAAAAGGAGAAGAAGAGAGAGGCGGCGAAGAAAAAAATATTAGGTCTCAGAGATACACTGCTATGATACCATGTAATGAATTGCTCATCTTATTAATGTGAATCATGTACAGTATATATAGTGTGAGACAAAGGGTTTAACTCTCTCTATTTACAGATATATACTATCCTTATATATATATATATATATTTTCCTTATACCACATGCTCGCTGAACCGGGCCGGGCTCTTGGGCTCTTGGGCTCTTGGGCTCTTGGGAATTCTCGCCTGGCCGAGTATTTTTTGGACCATAGTTAGGCCCAATGTACAAGGAACTTCCAAAATACTCTAGGAATCGCATCCTCTACTATACTCTGGGAATCGCATCCTTCGTCTACTATATAAAAAAGCGCATCCTCTCATTATTTCTCAAGCTCTCAAACAGAAAAACATTCTCAGTTCTAAAATCTCGTCTCTCTTTTGCTTCGGCTAAATAAGTTCTTAGTTTAGTAGTCTTAAGAATATATCGTAGATCATGTTCGCTTGAGTCTATTACCCGTGTGCTAGAGTATTAGTTTGTGATCGGTTGTATTATGAGATTCATAAATTGTGATCGTCGAAATCACTTACAGATTATTTATTGAATGAAGAAAAAATATTTCATATCTTGCCTCTGTAATTTATTAACGCCTTTGTTATAATTTGTTTTTGATATCGTTTTCTTAAATAAAAATTCGTATCTTTTCTCAATTCAACTTTTGTGCTCCTATAAATAATTCAATGAACTCATACAAACTCTTCCAAATCTTTAATATAAAAATTAAAGACTCTTAACTAAAGAGTTTTAATAACTATCAATGCGTTCATATCATTTCAATGTTGCATTTTTTGTTCTTCTTTCTTTAAATACCAAAAAGTCAAAAGAAGCTAAAAATAAAGCTACACACCCAATAAAAAGGCGAATATATTTGACATTCTATTCGTCGAGAAAAAAAAAAATAAGAAACTTATTTTGTTATATAACTTCAGAAAAGTTAAATCGATGTTGACCCAAACCAAAAAAAAAAATTGTATTAAGGAAAAACAAAAATAAAATCTCTCCTCTCTCTCGAGATTTTTGCATTTGCCCTGAGCGGAAGAGAGAGAGCATGTATTTGACGGGTTTCAGACACCACCGGAGCTAGAAATCGTAAGAAATTTGTAATCTTTTTATCTGTTTCTTCTCACGAATTCCCGACAAATGTGTTTCGATCTGTACAATGTTGTCTGAATTTTTCGATCTGAGCTTTGTTAGGTTTTTTTCGATGTTTCTCTTTCAGACATAGATTGTTCATGTTTTTTCTTTTGTTTTGTCCATATCTGTTGTTTCTCTCTTAAATGCAACATTTATTCATAGATTGTTTTGGTAGATGATTCTTCTCCCTTTGATGGTTTTTAATTGTTCAATGTTATTTTTCAATGTCTTTAGCTAAATCTGCAATTAAAGATGAATTTTTTGTGGGTATATATTGTAAGGTACTGAGCATTTATGTTTATGTATACAATTTTTGTTGTTATAGTGGTAATGGGGAGAGAACTTGTAGACAAACATATGGATAAGAAGACAAATAGTTTGACAGCTAGCTCAACCGGATCTTCGGATGATAATAAAGTCGGTAGTCCTTCGACTATCGAAACCGCGGAGGTTAAGGAATGTACTGAGCAGAACTTGGTTGCTGATGATGGTAATGATGTTCATACTAGGCAACAAGGTGTAACTATTGATACACCTGATGACCATAAGAAGAAATTAAACTCGTCTTTAGTTAAAACCCGTGCTACCGCGAAAGTAACTGTCCCAAAGCCGTTTTCTTTGTCGGCTGAGAAGCCTAGAAGAGGTGGATTTGATAATCATTCATCCGCGTCGAGAGTTTCGCAGGTAAAAGACGCGAATGGTGTTGTATAACTTGTTTGTCTTTTGCAGTTTGAAGTGTTAAATGAGAGACTGAATTATATATTTTTTTTTTGTGTTCAGCTAAATTCTCCTTTACCAGCTAGGAGGACAATGGATCACAAGAAGCATCATGATGATGAAGATAGTTTTTCTATTGTTTCCTCGTATCCTTTATGTGACAGTTAAACGAAAAGGGAAACATTTGTTTTTAATATCTAACCAATATAGGATTTTTATGATCCTTAGCCATATATAGATGTGCTACATCCGTAAGAAGTTTTAAACCCAAGTTAACAGTTGGAGTTGCTCCAACGTTTACTAGCACCGCAAGGCTGGAGAGACGAAGAGAGGTACCGTTTTTTTGGTATTAATAAGGAAAAGTTGTAAGGAAGATGTCGTACTTATTTTTCCTTTTCTGTGTTTTTTTGTGTACTAATGTCAGCATATTATGGTTTCAGTTTTACCAGAAGTTAGAGGAGAAACAGAAGGCGCTTGAGGCCGAGAAAAGAGAGAATGAGAAAAGGCTCAAGGTAAAAGTTATATCCTAGTCAGTAGATAATGTAAGAATCTTGTTTAGATAGTTTCCTTGTTAGTTATGAGTCTTATGACAACAGCATTTTCTTTATGAGGGAGAAAATATATTTCTTGTACAATTCGTGAAACGAATAATCCTACACGTTAGATTCAATTTAAGGCATATATTTCATTCTTGAGCATTCTTGTTTATAAGTGAATATGTTATTTTATTTAGGAAGAGCAAGAAGCAGTCACTAAGCAACTCAGGAAGAACATGGCTTACAAAGCTAATCCAGTACCAAGTTTCTACCAAGAGGGTCCTCCACCGAAACAACCATTGAAAAAGGTATGCAAAAAAACCACACTGTCTTCACTTCCTTTTTCTTACCCTGCAATTTATATTGTCAAAGAATGTACAAATATTGAGTGATGAGATTGAACATTCAGTTTCCTTTTCTTGTGATCGGGTTATATGATGTTATCGTCTTCACCAACATTTAGTTTCACTTTATAGTCACTTTAGCTTTGTTTCAGTTTGATTTTGATTTTGGCAGTATCTCCTTATTATAAACATAATGCATGGTAACATTAGCTAAAAGAATATTCATATCCAAATGTGTTGGACTTTGGTTATATGAGCTCAATTGGTGTGTACATAAGCATGATTCATGTGCTTTTCTCCTTGTCATCCTCACAATATAAAAGAAAAACGGAGTTTTTGAACTTGCTATGATTGTTTGATTTGCAGTTTCCTCTGACTCGGCCCAAATCACCAAACCTTAACCGCAGAAAGAGCTGCAACGACACAGTTAGTTCATCATATCAGGAGGTGAAAGGGAAGCATTGTGCTCGACATCGTCACAGTGCAGGCGTTTACAAGGAAGAAACCAAAGCAAACAATATCCCGAGGACACCAAATAGCAGCAGCAAAGATCATATAAGAAAGTCCACAAAGGAAACACCAAAGTCTGAAGAAGTGCGTGGAAAATTTGCAGGAAAGAACAAGAATCTCTTTGATGGAGAGACAGATGAGAACGAGGTTGGGGTTGTGGAGTGAAGCGCCGTGTAGTTGTAGTTTCGTTTTGACTAACTTGGAGAAGCAACTGCAAGGAAAACATGTTTTAGAGTGAAGAAGCAAGTTTAAAGTTTCAGGTTTTTTGTGTTGTTGTCTAATGTTATCTAAAGATTTGATTGTTCTGAAAATTTGATTGCTAAATCAGCTGCTCTATATTTCGTTTGATCTTTTCTTATCTGTTTGACAATTAATGTGAAAATGTATATTAAGGTTATGTTGTATGGATCTAATCGTATATCCCAACTTAAATTATTATAAACTAGATTAATGGTTGAGCTGAGAGACATCTATTTATCTGATTTCATTGTGTTTTTACTTTGTATGTTTTGTTTCATTGCTTCATCTTCACCGGTGACATTCTTGTCTGTTCGAAGGATCAAGAAATGAATCAAGATCGCTTAACGACGATACTGGAATGGAACAGCTGAAAAAGCTAAGCAAGTGTAGTATTTTTGTCCAAAGAGTCTGTGAATTTGATAGCAAGATCATTTATTTCCCTGTAATAACAATAGTAAATTTATATGAGAAAAATATTTATATATAATATAATCTAAAGTCGTTACACATTTTGTTAATTACAATAAATTATATAATAATCCAATAGTGAATTTACTTAATAATAATTTTTCTGTGCGGATTCTATATATATAATGGGAGAGTTCTCTCTCCCTCTAAAGTTGTCCACGTCAGCATCATTTTTTTTGTGTGTCTAACCCAACAAATAATTGAGACCCAAATATTTATCTCTCATGGCTTGTTTAGTTTGTAATGTAAGGCCCAAATTAAATATTTATCTCTCCCTTTTTCTAAAAATTAAGTATATTTCAAATGTTTATTTAATGCATATTTATATACTCATAATTGATAGAAATTTAATTAAATAGAAAACAATTAAACTAAGAAAAAAAGAATTAAACTAAATAAATAAAATTTAAAATTCCTAAAAGAAATATTGTTAAAATGTTATTAGTAATGATAACGTTTGCAGTGATTTAATGTGTTAATGAGATTTACAATGGAAGAAAAATATTAAATGCATGGTAGAGTAAAACAAAAATATTGACTATACATGCAGAACTTATAAACAAAAAAAAAATTAAAGTGAAATATTAGTTCCAAAGAATGATATACTACAAAGAGTTTTTATTTATTATTAAAATTCCATTTAAATAAAAGTAAACGTATACCAAAATCAAATTTAAAAAATAATAATTTAAAACTATATATTGTAATGGTTGCATTTTTTGTGAAATCAGAAAAACTTGAATATATAAAAATCTTTTTGCACTTTTTCTGGTGCAAAAAAACTTGAAAATTTATAGAACATTATATTCCATCTTCTATAAACGTAAAATAATCAATTGGTTATATTAATCTTAGGGGTAATCTTATGAGTTCTACAACAATATATATAAAAAGTGAATATATAAGCTCTCCATACTAAAAGGCTAATATTTTTGACAAAATGTATATGCTACATATTAGTTTTTATTACCACCAAATCGTGCTCCATAAATGCCACGTATGAAGTCCAACCCTCAAATAAATGTGATTTACCAAAAACGAGGAAAAAAAAAGTTGAAATACATTAAAATCTCAATTTGAGGTAAAAATAAAAAGTTTCTTATTAAAAGATAAAATCAAACTAAAATTTTAAAATCTATCTTGAAAGACCGCCATATCGAAATATGGTGAAAACGAAATAAAGCATAATGCCTACGACAAAGGATAAAAAAAATCGAAAATGGTGTCGGCATCCTCCTTTGCTAGATTGAGCTCTCTTCATGCTTGAATATCCCGTACAAGTTAATCCGTTGATTACAATGGCATCTCTGACTAAATAAGGTTTATGCAAAGTAAACAAAAAAATAGAAATATTGGATCCCATAGAGTAAAATAAAATTAAAAAAAAAAGTAAATAAACTATCAAAAATTTAGATCGACTCTTAAATCAAACACAAAGAAAATTTTATGCATTATATGAGTTGGCAGGACATTTCATAAGTGCATGCTCAATTACACGACATTTTAACAAAAAAAATACTATGCCATGGGTTAATATTTAAAAATTTGAGATTTTCTATTGATAAGACCCAAATTCAAATAGATAAAAACAACCTAACAAATTTAAAAATATGATAAAATAATTTTTAGTCAAATTTAAAAATATGACAATAAAAAAAAGAAAAATAAAATAAAAGAATAAAAAATGGTTTATCGTCACATTTTTCTTTTAAGATAAAGCTTTCAATCTAACTATATTAATACATGTGTCCAAACAAAACCAAAAACATTAATTGGAATACGAGTAACAACAGCGCCACACAAATGAATAACTAATAGTCTAAGATTATAATATCTGAATATGGAAAAAACCAAAATATAGCCAAACAATTACGACAAAAAATGTACATACGATCATTAATCTTAAAAATATAACACCAAATAAAAATAATTAAGGAAAAATTCATAGCGAACAACCCCCCGCAACGCGCGGGTCTCCTCTCTAGTTCTTATCTAGTTTGAGAGAATTTTTTTTGTACTGTAGAGTATTTTGATTGATAATTCTATTATTTAACCTGTAAAATATTATATGATAATTTATTTTGTATATTATCGTAATTTGATCAAATTAATTAAATAAGTATATTATTTAAAATAATGAAATGTATTGACATAATATTCGTTTACATAGTATAATTTCATATTAAAATATTTGGTGAGTTATACTATAGTAGACAACCCGTAAAAATATCTATAATCATAATTATGTAAATTATAACCCGTTCCATCACATGACCCGTGCTACACAATTATCAATAATACTATAGTGCATCCATTTTTTGTATCATTTGAGTAATATATATCCGTTTCTAAAAATTCAAATTGCAACATATGCAAAAAAAAATTATATTTTTATTATACATATGTTTATGTAATAATATAAATTTAAAAACAAATAGAATCATATAAAGATGTCGGAGAAATATTTTATTTATTAGAGAGAGATTTTAGGAAATTTTTTTTAAATGTAATAAATATTGATTTCTAATTTTTCAATTTTATTATGATTTAATTACAAAATTTATCTTAAATTTTTTCTATTTATTCAAATGGTAAAAATTTACTAAAAAGAAATTACTTCGACAAATGTCCTTCCGAATTAATAATAGGGGATTTTTTAAAAGAATTGTAAAATTTATTAATTAACAAAACAAAAAAGCACAACAATTGGGAATAATTAAGAGAGCCATTTTCGAAATTATTCGGACAAGAAGCAGAGAAATACATTCCTATAAAATATGATGAAACTCGAGTGATTGCACTAGTTTATGAAAAAAGCTTAATATATTCTAACAAGAATAATGTCATAGAGACTCAACGTGCCAACTCGTTTAATTTAGTAGTAGCTGTAGCTCACACTAATGCTAATTACTAAAGTCAAAAGTACAATACTAACAATTTTAGGAAAGTTATTTATTTATATTTGGTTGGTTAATCTTTCTTTCAACATTTTACTAATTATAGTTTTGACTTTTTGACTGAAGAAATAAATTAAAAAAAAAACATTAATTAAAATGAGTGTGTTACACCTTCTCATCTCTCTCCATCGACCCTAAAATTTCTCTGCAAGTTTAAGAGCTAATCTTCTCCAGCATCGCACGGATCTCTTATACTTTTTCTCATTCTTTCTCAATTGTATCATATAATTTTTTTTTTATTATACACATGTATAATAAATACTATCTCACTTTCTTGAATCAAACAGTTTCGTTAAAGAAATAGTATTTGTGAGAATTTGATCATAGTTTGAAAGAAAGAAAGATCAAAAACAATGGAGTCCATAACTCTTGATATAGAGCTGTTGCAGTTGCCCGAGACATCGTCAATGTCGATGAAATCTAATCAAGATTTTGTTAAGAAGCTCTTTGATCAATGGCTTGCCCTTCCTGAAACCAATCGCTTGGTAAATGTTTTCTTTGACTTTTTTTTCTTGGATTATATGATAATGTGTGACTCTTTATTTGCGAGTTTTGAATCTGGATGGTGACACAACGACGATACTAGCAAGAATCACTTGTATAATATAATTTTGGAGATATGAGAAAAAATGTATTTTTGAACTTGAATTGTGACATCTCTTGATTATGGCTTTAAAGTTTGTTGGATGATATATGATTTTTGTTTGTATACGCGGTTTTTCGAAACGGGATGGTGACATAGAAGACGACACTAGTACAAACTATTATGAAATAATTGGATATGGAATTAAGGAATGTTGGTATGATGATTATAGGTTACATCATTGGTAAATGATGCAAAAGCAGGAGTGGCTTTGAATGTTATGTGTGGAGGAGGCTCTTCGGGGTCGGGGTCTAATAGTCCATTGGCTTCGATGTTTCCGGCACGTAATGGTCCTCCTCTTTCTCCAAGGAACTCCACTGGTTCGCCTCGGATTACTAGACAAAGGACTGGACTTTCAAATCTTAGCTCTCCTCTCAAAGTAGTTTCCGACCATGTTAAAGAACTCATTCCACAGGTCTATATTCCGATTAATCCTGAACTTTAGTATCTTCTCTGCAACAATTTTTTGTGCTAATGTTATTCTAATATGAATTTTGTAATGTATAGTTTTACTTTGAAGATGGTCGTCCAACACCAAATGATATAAAAGAGCAGTGTATAACTAAGATCAATAGTCTTTTTTATGGCCATGAAGATGGTTTGAAAATCCAAGGTTAGTGTTAGTTTCTCTTTTAGATATCTTTACATCTTAATTATATTTATCTAGTGACTGACAATTTTAATTCATTTGTTTCTCAGAATTTAAATTAGTCACTACTGAGATCTGCAAGGTTCCATCATTTTTTTCCACCTCCATTTTCAAAAAAGTTGATACCAATAACACTGGTTTTGTGAAAAGGTTAGCAACTCTTTACCATTTTTTTTTAAAAAAATTCCATGTCTAGCTACAATGTTTACATATTGAAAACAAGGTGATAAAAATGTATATTAGTCCAGAAATCATAAAATATATAACAAAAGCATTACTTTTCAGAGAAGCCTTCATTGATTATTGGGTTAAGGGAAACATGTTGACAAAGGAGATAACAAGGCAGATATTTACAATACTGAAGCAACCAGATCACAAGTACCTTGTCCAGGTGGGTTTTATGAGCTGCACTAAATTGTCACTTTTTGTCCTTTGGCCACATTATTAGATGACTTAGTTATCTCTTTCCTATATTAATTGAAATGTATTCAAGAATTCTAAACTTATTGAGATATGATAGGATGATTTCAAGCCTGTGCTTCAAGAACTATTGGCAACACACCCTGGTCTTGAATTCTTACAAGGAACTCCTGAGTTTCAAGAGAGATATGGTTAGTCCAAGAACCTGAAGTGAAACCATTTGTTTTAATTCGTTTTTATTCCTTTGCCAAGTGATAAAATTTCTGAAGAAAGTGATTAATGTTATTTTTTTTGAATTTCTTTTGGCAACAGCTGAAACTGTAATATACAGAATATATTACTGCATAAATAGGAGTGGGAATGGGCATCTTACTTTGAGAGAGCTCAAGCGAGGAAATTTAATTGATGCAATGCAACATGCTGATGAAGAAGAGGACATCAATAAGGTGTTAAGGTTGGTGACTTAAGATTAAGTACTAGTATAGAAATTGGTGTTTATTTACGCCTTCTATTAAGACTCTATATCGTTTATTAGGTACTTCTCGTATGAACATTTCTATGTCATATACTGCAAGTTCTGGGAGCTAGATACCGACCATGATTTCTTGATCGATAAAGAGAATCTCATCCGATATAGTAATCATGCACTCACCTATAGGATTGTCGACCGGATATTTTCGCAGGTTCGGTACTCTACATTTGCTTTTTTTCTTCCTTTTTGTTCTTTTATCTAACTAAGCAGGTATAATGTCATTGCGACTACGTCTACTTATGTAGGTACCGAGGAAGTTTACTAGTAAAACCGAAGGAAAGATGGGTTATGAGGATTTTGTTTACTTCATATTAGCCGAAGAAGACAAGTCATCAGTACCTAGCCTTGAGTATTGGTGAGAATGATAAAAATATTTTCATATATGTTATTTGGTAAGAACTCGGTTATGTTATTAATGTGTGATTATATAGGTTCAAGTGCATAGATTTGGATGCCAATGGAGTTTTGACGCGGAACGAGCTGCAATTCTTTTACGAAGAGCAGCTGCATAGAATGGAATGCATGGCGCAAGAGGCAGTGCTATTTGAGGATATCCTTTGCCAATTATTTGACATGGTCAAACCAGAGGATGAAGGGTTCATTTGCCTGAATGACTTGAAGGGTTCTAAACTTTCTGGAAATGTGTTCAACATACTCTTCAATCTCAACAAGTTTATGGCGTTTGAAACTCGCGATCCGTTCCTCATCCGCCAGGTATTACATTGATATATTTAAGAAAATTTACTTAGCCTATATACTTATAGATATATTCATTGTGCTAAGTTTGATTTATGGTATACATAGGAGCGGGCAAATCCAACATGGACGGAGTGGGATCGTTTTGCTCATAGAGAATATATTAGACTATCAATGGAAGAAGATGTTGAAGATGCTTCTAATGGAAGTGCTGAAGCATGGGATGATTCACTTGAAGTCCCCTTTTGAGATTTTTATGGTTAGCTCACAGTTTGGTTTTTGGTTCAGAATATTTGGTTTATTAATTTTCCGGTTTATGAATTTAAAGGCGAATGGTAACCGAATACCATTCGGATTGGTCTGATACAGTTTTGATTTCGGTTTGATATAGGATGGTCTCGGTTTGGTTCATATCAGTTAAACATAATGTCCTCATTGTATATTGTTACAATGTGTTCACAAGTTTAGTTGTGATCATTGGAAATGCAAACCATCATCTCTCACATTAAATATTAAAATTCACCATTGCCAACGTAGCAAAACTAAAATAATCTTCCAAAAGATGTCATTTTAAATGGGAATGGTTTTAGATTCCTACATGCAAGCCATTTCACATCTAAGATAATATATTTAAAATTTAAAACATTCTAAAATAATCTATTGTTATTTTGAATCATCCAAAAGCCTGGACATTTCAACTCAAGACCAATTGGTGGTAATATGACATATACCTTTTATATATCACTTAGGATTTTTCGAGCTTTTGATGTAAACAGTATTTTGTTTTCTAATAGAATTTTGTATTTATATATTTCTTCTTATAGTATTATATCTATAATAATTTCTAATTCCTACACATATATCACTTGCTTATTTGTCATTTTTGATAATAGTTGTTTAAAATATTGTGAAAATGATTGACGAAAAATATGGTATGAAAATAAAATCTTAAATTTAGTTTTGATATTTAAAAATTAAAATATGTTATGTAAAAACTGAATTTTATATAGATGAAAAATGGTGGCTTACTTGGTCAACGAAATATGACGTTTTAAAAACGAAGTCAATGAAAAGTTCATTTTCTGAATGGCCACATAGAAAGTTCGTGATTTGAATGAAAATTTTCCCGTTTTGATTATGTGTTTCCAAAGATTTTATAGTTACTGTGATTATTGTGTGGTGAAGTGTTCATTATTTGAAAGGGGAAAAATGTCAAAAAAATCATGAACTTTCAAATTTAGGCCATTTAAAACATGAACTTTGTTGTAGGCCCTTCAAAGCATTAACTTGCTTTGACTCGGTTTTTTAAACATCAAGTTTTGTTGAACAAGCCAATAAATACATGATGTTAAATCTGCAAACGGAGCAACTAACAGCCGTTAACCACTCTGTTAGTGACAAACAATGTCGTTTTCTTGGTAGTGATTAACGTCTTTTAGTTGCTTCGTTTGCGGATTTAATGTCATGTCATTTTTGGCTTTGTCAATGAAACTTGTTGTATAAAAAATCGAATCAATGCAAGTTGATGTTTTAAATGGCCTACAACAAAGTTCATGTTTTAATGGCCTATAACAAAGTTCATGGTATTTTGACAGTTTTCCCGAGTGACAGTTTTCTTGAATGGAGTCAAATAGTATGCGGTCCAGATATGGCAAAGTAAAAGTCTACGAATGTATAAGGTACTTGCTAACTTTAAATATGTTTTATTATTTTAGTTTTATTGTGTTGGTTTAAGTTGTGGTTAGCTTGAGTCACGCATGCTCTTAACATTTTATGTAAAAGAAAATATTTAATCTTTTAACAACTTATTACTGAAAACAAACACTATTGTATTCTATGTATCATGATTTTAACTTATCTAGTTCATTTTTTATATGAATGAGAATTTTGGAGGAATATCATAATTATCTGGCGTTTGGAAAATAATAACCATCTATCTGAATTATCTAGCGTTTGGAAAATCATAATTATCTGGCGTTTGAAGTATAATTTGACCAAAAATCATTTTTTACATAAGATTGCCCAGAAAACCATTACCTAAACCTCTTACAATCAATATTCATTAAGGTTACTTTGGTCTTTTAGTGGCTCGAGTCGGGTTTTTTTGTTTCTGTCGGGTCAAATTTTTTTTGAAGTAACCCACTTTTAGTTGAGCCGTTTTAAAATTGGCTTGTTGGCCTATTAATATAATCAATACTGAAGAATGAATTTTAAAATCACACCTGCATGGCCAATAATAAAATGTATTTGTTGGGCCAATAATACAAACGTAGATTCTTTACTACTTACCTAAATCTGCTAATGCTCTACACTTCGTTCTCGAGATCTCTAATGGGAATTTTTTCGTCTATGCCAATTTTGAAACTCAATCTTCTCTAAGTGGCATTTTTGAAAGCTCCTTTCAAATCCTGCCACAAAGAGTTTAGTATGGACGATTTTGCCCTCAGGCAGAGGTGATTGAGTGTTGCGCCAATACAGGGGTCATCCGTACGGAATTAAGAAACGATGTGACGTTTTTGTGGCACCAGAAGAGGGCATTAATTGCTGGGATGTTGGCTATTATCCTGTGTGTAGAAAATTTAAAAGTTGATTAGAGAATGTTTAGTGTGTTTGGCATGGAGGACAAGTAGGTATGGTTCGTTTTTTTGGCATATAGCAGCGATTTGGGAGTTCTGGGTGGTGAAGAAGGAAGAAGACGAAAACGGGACAAGTTTTGGGGAGTAGAAAGCGGTGGACAATATAGAGCAAGGATTGGACAGGTATGGTCCATTAGCAACGATTGTTGAGCATTTATTGGTGTTGTTGCTGTGTGTAATAAGTGCAGGGGAGAACTCACACATGTCTGTCGATTTTGGTGCATGTAGGTAGACGAGATGGGCATGACCGTCTGTGTCATTGGGGGCGAATGGACATATTCCGACAAAGGGTTTTGGAGATTCAAAGTTACCAGTGGACAAATGGGAAAATGCATGTCTATGAGGTGGGGGGCGAAGTTTTCCGGATTGACTGACCGAGTTGCAGATGTATTGGGTGTTGACCTTGGTGGACAACAACTCGATTTGGGCTTCTGGTACCCAGGCGAAACAGCAGCTCTCACGCAGGGGAGGATGCCACCCATCGCGATAACCAGCGATGCGGAGTTGGATCAGTTTAAGGTGAAGCATGCAGAGTACGGGGGTCTGTATTTGTACGCAACTGCGACTGACCGCGTAGGTGAAAAGGTATTGTCTACCGAGAAGGCCGTAGACAATACAATGTTGTCTGCCAAAGCCGTGGACAATGCGGTGTTGCTTGACAAAAATGTGGACAACCCAGCGTTGTGTGCCAGTGAGAACCCAAAAAGTCCAGATAGAGGAGGTGGGCAATCTGAGGCAGAGGACTGTGTAGTAGGTGACGATGTAGCTACATTGGAAGACGAGGTATTATTGGAGTATTTTCAGGCAATTGAGGCTACACAAACAGACCAAACCGGGAAACAATCCAAGGCAAGGGGAGAGAAACGTAAAAGAGATAATATAGCTGGTGGACATCAGTTGATGGACAATGGGGTAGACAGCACAGACTTGCTATCCGGCGTGGACGAGGATGACCAAGATGCAGTGGACCCTTTGGGTGTATTGTTCGATGAAGCGAGTGGACAACCAAAGGGGACTTGTGGTGCTTCAGGTGACTATAATTTTGATGAGTGGACAGATCTTATTGACAAAGAGTACCCGCGTGACTGGGATCCATTCCATGATGTGGCATTCCACAGAAAGTGATGGAGGTCGGGGAGGCGTCTGGTTTTCCGATGGACAACGAGGGATGCGCAGTTTTGTTTCGGAGGATCTCTGTAACCATGCGGTGATTAGAGAAGAGGATCCATTGTTGTTGGAAGATGCACCGCCTGAGTGTGACAACCTTAGGGGGCGCCAAGAGAGGAGAGGAACATGGATTTGAAGCGGTCCTCTGATGGACTATATGTTGGTCGTATCTTTGCAAACAAAGATGATATGCGTGATACGCTTTCGGATTATGCGATGAAGAGGTTGTTCAACTATAGGATTAAGAAGTCTGACAAAGGGAGAGTGATTGCAAACTGCGTGGACAAAAACTGTGGTTGGCGAATTTATGCAACTACACATAAAGGCTACGAGAATCTAGAAATTAGAACGGTCGAGTTGACTCATACTTGCGATGTTGCTGCTAGGTCAAATTATGGCGAGAAGGCGACCGCAAAGATCCTGGCGGAGTTGCTGAAAACAAAATTTGCAAACGGTAGGACAGGGCCAAGAGCGTGCGAGTTGCCAGACATGGTGCTATCCGAGTTAAATGTGACAATATCTTACACCAAGGCGTGGAACGCAAAAGAACTAGCTATGGCCACAGCAAGAGGTAACGAAGAGGATAGCTACAGGTTCTTGGTAACATACCTGCACCTACTTAAGACAAGTAATCCGGGGACGATTACTGCAATGCACACCGCGATGGACAAAGATAAAAATACGCAGTTTAAATATTTGTTCTTCGCTTTCGGGGCGTCTATCTCTGGTTATAAGTATTTGAGGAAGGTTATAGTGATTGATGGGACAGCCATGAAGGGGAAATACAAAGGTTGCCTGGTTGCTGCTAGTGGACATGATGGAAATGTGCAAATCTATCCGCTAGCATTTGGGGTTGTTGATGGGGAGAACGAATCGGGTTGGGTTTGGTTTTTCAGGAATTTGAAAAGGTTTGTCCCTGATGAGGAGGACCTAGTCTTCGTGTCTGATAGACACGCCTCGATCTATGCTGGTCTACGGAGGGTGTACCCTCTAGCTCACCATGGCGCGTGTTCTGTTCATCTTTTCAGGAATGTAAAGCACAACTTTGGGTGTGAAGGTCTGGCTGCAATTGTGAGGAAGGCAACAAAAGCATACACGGTTGGTGATTTCAGGGTGTGGTGGGATGAAATAGTTAGACGAGAGCCAAAGTGTGCAGCGTATCTTACTCAAATAGGACTGGCCCATTGGACGCTATCACATTTCACGGGGATGCGTTACAATTTGATGACCAGCAACATATCAGAGTCATTGAATGCGGCGATGCAAAAGGCGGTTGAGTATCCTATTGTCTCGATGGTGGAATTTATAAGGGCAATGTTAATGAGGTGGTTTTATTGTCGGAGGACAAAAGCAGGAAAAGCTAGGACCAGATGTACACCAGAAATTGAGGCCTTGTTGATAGACCATTTGGACGAAGCAGTTAAATGCGCAGTCTTGTCAGTTAGCGATTGGGTGTATTAGGTAAACGATGCTGCAGGGTGCGTTTGCACGGTTGATCTTGAGAACAAAACTTGCAGCTGTCGCGTGTTTAATGTATTAAAAGTGCCGTGCTGTCATGCATTAGCTGCGAGGGGTGTTCGGGGGGTGGACATATATAGTCTTGTAGATGATTCATATTTCGTTGAGCCGTGGCAAAAGAAGTACGAGGCGCTCATAATGCCTGTGCCGGATGAGAGGGATAGCGACATCCCAGGGGGTGTACAAGAAGTTCCAGTGAACCCTCCAAAGGAAAAAAGAGGTGGGGGAGGCCACGGAAGAAGAGGATCCCCTCGCAAGGGGAAAAGCGTAGAGTAAGTTTGAAAACCATTAACGCATTCATTAGGGCATGGGTCGTAATGTATAACTATTCTGAACTGACTGTGTGCAGGTTAAGAAGCGGGTGAAACTAATCAGATGTGGGAGGTGTAACGGAACTGGTCATAACCGAAAGACATGTTCCAACCTTATATGAAGTAGAAAACTTGTCTGCGGGCCCACAGCTGTGGTGGTAGACAAGTTATCTAGTTCAGAGGGGTTTTTTTGGATATTTAATATTTTTTGGTAAATGGAAACATTCGGAGTTGTAGTATTCAGCTGACAATTACTTACATAGTAATTGGTTTGTGGACCAAAATGGTCTATGTTTTGGTCCACGGTTGCTGACACATTCTGCTAACAATTACTTACATAGTAATTTGGTCTGTGGACCAAAACGATCTATGTTTTGGTCCACATTTTTCTGACACATTATGCTGACGATTACTTACTTAGTAATCTGTTCTGTGGACCAAACTGGGATGGTTGTTTGGTCCACATTTTTCTGATAGACAACTGTATGTTTCCTTATTTGTGTAATTGCTATCATATGTCTCATATCATATCATATTGGTTGTGATGCATCTAAAACACAAACGATAATATAGTTGTCCACTAAACTGTTAACTGATGTCCATCGTAATAACATATGAGAATGAGCCATACTAATACAAGACATTGCGTCAAATGCTTATAACATTGCACAATTAAGATGCGTACACTTAAAACATGCAGAGAAAGTCGAGGGATCGCCAATACGCCAGACACTCTATGCATCCGGCCTGAGGAATGCATTTGAACCCTACGTCGGCTTCGCCATTCAAGTAATATGCGCAAAATAGTGTTTTCCTGTACCTCCATGAGCCACGGTACCACGGTTTCGATATTGGAACTGGCCCAATCTCCCGAATAAATTGCAAAAACAGCGCATCAATGCTCTTGGCTCTCTCGTATGAACCAACTTTGTTCTTAAACGAGTCATACACGTCCATAGCTTCGTAATAATGTCCACTGGCAATTAATAATATTGAAAGAGCCCAATCCACCTGTAGAGCCATCTCCCAAGACACTGGCTTGATGTTCTTCAAAAGGTAAATGCCTTCCGCCATAAGCCCATCTCTTGATGTTGTTCGTAAGCTTTCAAGGTAACAAGCTGTTGGATTTGAGGCCTTGACGCAACGGACAAAGAAATGACGATATTTGTGATGTTTGTTTGTGAGGTCGGGCTGTTGGTAAAACGTTGTCAGCGATGTTTCCTCCAGAACTTCTTCATCAAACACAATGTCCATCAGGTATCTGTTAGTAGCAATCAGCGGACCAAGAAACTCAAAACTATCACGGGCTATGTGAAGAACGATTTTGATAAGAGGTTTGGGTATAGAAAAAAGGAAATCAGTTCTGTGTTTCATTTTGTTTGGGGGGCTTTTTGGGTGGGAAGGAAATGGATATTGTTCGTGTAGTGGATAGTTGTAGTGTTGGCACTTAAAGAGATGATAGGTGGTTCGGGAGGGGAGAGTATAGTTAATAAGCTTCATTAATGGTGTTATATGAGAGTTGTTTGGAGATGGGATTTAAGGGAGATTTAATGAGGCTGTATAAAAATACAGTTGTATCACTTGCATTTAATGGAGGGTTTTTGCTTTTAACACATGTCTGTTGATTGTTTTTTTGGCACGTGTCCAAATGAAGCCTTGTCTATACCCTAAAGCTTTACGGTTGTCCATACCCTAAAGCTTTACGGTTGTCCATACCAAAAAGATTTACCACGACAGCAAATATGTTGTTGATCGAGATATGTCATAAAGCCATAACGTATTTTGTCCATCGAGGGGGATAAATGAGAAGAACTATCTTAAGATTGATGATTCATAGGGGAAAAAAAAATGAACATCAATTACATAAGTATCATATCCGAAAGATTAAAAGGAGCTTCCTGGTTACATAGAGTAGTCCATACACAAACATGTTGGCCAAAAAAAGGGAATAAGAACGCAAACATGTTCGCCGTGGACAAAATTAAAGGGGCTTACTCGTTACATAAACTAGTCCATACACAGACATGTTGGCCAAAAAAAGGGGAGAAGGACGCAAACATGTCGACCGTGGACAAAATTAACCTACTTTAGAGATGGACCAAGTTAGAGCAAGAGCTACATATAACATTCCAAGGGATAGAAAATTAAGAGATTGAACTTCTGTAGTTTGCGGATCTCGTCGCAGTGGTGGGATATGTGCTTGGTTTTGAATCGCAACCCCTCAATGCTGTCGTTTTGGACAGCGAAATCAACCTTGCATCCCTCTGCTGCTACTAACAGTTTGATGAGATCTTGTTCCTGGGCTTTGACACGGGCCAGCAAGCTCATGGCGTCGTCGGGGTCCTCGGTCCTGTTTTTGATACCGAGGATCTCTTCCATTATGGCTTCGTCCCACCACTTTGTGAGGTGAACGCCTACAGGCTTGGGAGAAAAAACCAAACAAACGGGTGTGAGATGTATTAGTGAAAAGACAAACGGTGGACAAAAAAACCCAGATCCGTGCATACCTCTTCGTCCTCGCACTCATAGAAGAGACGGCCTATGTTGGGGCCTTGTGTCCGGGGTACAATCCTCCGAGCAGATTCGCAATAGCAAGTAGCGGGTATATCGGATACAGACATGCTCGTAGGTCGCCAAGTTGATGCATTGGCCGACGAAGAAGACGAAGGCTGAGAGTAGGAGTATTGTCCCATTGGAAAAAGATGTGGACAAAAATTAATGTGGCGTTGGGTGAAAAAAGGAGACCAAAGCCTCAAACTCTTCTAAACAATTAATTTGAAAAAAATTAATTGTTCTCTACGAACTGACGAGACACAACAGAGACGTGGGGGGTTGGTTTTGTAGGCTTTTAGTCCTGTCAGGTTCTTAGGCTTCGTAGGTTCATATGCTTTGACATGAGAACAACTGTAAGCAACTTCGGAAAAAAATATAAATATAATATTGATGTGGTGTAATATGTCAACATGTGGTGTTGACTGGTGGACATTGAACAAGTGGACACAATGAGGAAGGACAAAATATGATGGTCAAATATTTGGTCGGGGTGGACATAAGGCAAGCAGCTGTGGACATCTTAAAAGATAGACATCGAACAGGTGGTCAAAATATTTAAAATGGAGAAACAGTTGTAGACATATTTATTGCGGTGGACATGAAAAGGTATGTTAACAACGCAGTTAGCATAAAAAAACGATGGAATCAGGTTTAGAAGAAGAATATACTTATCCGGGTTAATGGACATGAAATAAGGTTCTGGAAAAACTTTAAAGAAAGATAGACAACAAATTGGGAGTTTGCAAATGCAAAAGACAGTACCGAAAACATTTAAAAGTTTTATGACTCAAGAGATCAAAGAAACGACACAGTCTTCGAAAATGTCTACAACAAATCTCCTCCTTATCAGATCCACCGTGGCTTCGGTTATGGTGGAGTCTGGTCTATATCCATGAACGTGTATCTCGATAAACTTCACGGTGAGAGGTCCACAGTCCCCGGTACTGTCGTTCTGATACACGTACGATAACCTCTTGAACCGGAAGTCACTGGGGAGAGGGCAGTCAACGTCTTTTTTGTCGACACAGTCTGCGAGGATATGTGGTAGGAGCTCTAGCATGGGCTTCATAAGGCATTCCACCTTTGCGTCATCGCTGTCAACTATTAGCGGGTCAAGTACAAAGATATTGCCAGCCTTGAGACGAACGGCCAGAGCAACCTAATGAGATTTACCCCAATTCATTGGCATGTAAACTGTGTCGACATTAGCGAACCAAGCAAGCTTGCACGGGAGATTTTGTACAGACCCGCAGACGTAGTTCCAAATGATGCGGTTCCACATAAATGGTTGACCATTCTTCTTCGCCCTCTGGAAGCGCGGGAATTCATCGCAGATCATGTTAGAGAACCAGGTGTCCAGGACAGCAATCCTCTTCTCCCGCAAATGTTCACCGTATCGTCTCCAGACCGAGCTGAGCAACACTTCCATATGCTGCAAAATGGGACTGACGACATAAACAACTTGTCCGTTAAAAAAAGTCAGGGTTATTAAAAAATTGTCTTCCAACTTACAGGAGTCCCGACCCATTGTGATGGGGTGTATAATTCTTCAAAGAAATTATGGTTGACACCGTGGCCATCAAAGATATAAACCCTATTGTAAACCCAAAACTCTCTATTATCAAGTCTATTATGTTGTCTACTGAAGAAAAGGTTGTCTATTCATGAGAAGCTTGTCTACCAGGAAAATCACAGGTCAAGTACTTACTTTTCACCGTGTGAAGCCAGCTTGGCCAGAAACTTTTCCCACAGCTGGGGGTTAACATCCCTGAAAGGGGTGTAAAGCCCATCTTCATACATGTCAGCTTCTACCTCAACTTCTACATCCTTCTTCTTCTAGGAAGAATGGCCATACCTTCTTGGCCCCCTCCTCCATCTCTTAGGTGGCAAGGGAGTTAAGACTTGGTCTACAATTGGGTTTTTTCCTTTTCCTGGATACTTTTTTCGTCTCCTCAATTGCTACATCCTTTGGACAGTGGAAAACTGGGTAAGCCGATGGACAAATAAATCAATTTGGAGGATAACATAATCCAAAACGATACCTTTGGGTATGTGAGGTCCACCTCTAGTGCATCGTCAGCTTGGACTTCGTCGACGTCCTCTTCATTCCCTGAATACTGCCCCTGAAGGGATAAAAGTGTTTATAAAATTCAAGCTAAGTGGATAACAATTAGATCTTAAAGAATTTGTCGACTTACCTAGTCTGAATTGTCTGAATAGACTTCAGTGGAAGATTCCGTGACCTACAAATAAGAAAACACAAGATAGTTATAGGCAGTGGCTAGTTCCAGTATATTGTCTATCAATAATATTTTTCTATCAATAATATTTGTCTACCAATAAACCTATACCTCGTCATATCCGGTGGTGTGGCCTTGGGAACATTTAACAATGTCTTCCTGCCCGTCATCTTTGGAATCTTGTTCCTCCACAGACCCCTACTATATCCTCGGAAAGATTTAATACCTACCAAAAAAATGGAACAAGTAGAAAGATAGTGGACAACAAAGTAGGATTAACCTGAATTGGTCCATCACCGACTTGGATTGGTGAGTCAGTATTGTGGACAGCATTCTCGTCCTCTAGATCTACATCTGTACGGGGATCGGCAGTACTTTTCTCCTTGTATTGGGCTGCGCTACCCCCCATGTCGGCGTCTCCCTTCTCAGCTTCTACATTAATGCCCCGGAGGATGTCTACAATATCAGGGCCGTAGCCAGGCCATGCTGACTTGTTAATCTCATCCAATAAATCTGCATCCCTGCTAGGCGGAGCTGTATTGGCAGGTACTTTATCAGCCAATTTCCCAATAATCTCATCGATTATCTCTTTTTTTAACGACGATATACCCGCAGCAAATATACGCTCAATTTTTGCAGTGTGCTCATTGTTCCTCCGATCTATTTCATCAAGAAGCTCCTGTGCCGTGAGTGTTGGAACGGGTCCATTGATAGGCGGTTCATCGTCCACAGGTAGAGGGGTCTTCCCCCTCTTGGCCTTGCGTTTAGTTGCAGCGGGCTTCTTCTGGTTGAGAACAGTGGCTGCACCAGGACTCAGCCTTAAAGATGTGGCCGTCTTTTATAACGTCGCAAAGAAAATGAACTCGTTCATCTTCCACCTCGTCACCCCATGTAATGGTGCCTAACTCAAGTGTGTCTTCCATTTTTAATATAGATTCAACTTGGAGCTGGAAAAAGAAGATAGAGCAATGTCAAACATGGCGAAAACACTTGATATGTTTTCCGCATCTATCTAGTTTAGCCTACTGGCCCATTTCCTACATGTCTATCACCGGTTCACCTTGTCTATCGCCGAGTATATGTTGTCTATCATGAGCTAAAAATGTCTATCTTATCCTGTCTATTAGTTGCAACATAGAATAAAAGAATGGACAACTAACCTTTTCGTCCATCTCCGTCTAAAGGATTGTTGAATTGTGGAACGTCTTGCACATAGTGAGTTGGGAAACAGAGCGGAAAGCGAATGTCTGAGAATCATCGGGCCCTAGAAGATAGTTTTGGAGCAGAGGGACGGCTTGGAGTATGAGCAACTGGATGGCTAGTGTGAAGCCATGGGTAGCAGTGTGGGATTGCATAAGTTTCTGCGCAAGTTCATCAGCGAATTTGTTGACTGAACCCAAAGATACAGTAGCAATTGTCCGCTCGAATGATAAACGTCCCCAGGGGAAGCTGTCAAAGGAATTGATGTCTGCAAGCATCTGAGCGACTTTCCTACTCGGTCTTACATTGGAGGAGTCGCAGACAAGGATACCCTCAACTATGACAAGGAGTGCAAGTCTTAATCTCTTCTGACCATCCATTCTTTTAGATTTAGGCAACCTTTTGTCACGCTTCAACCATTCTACAATGTCCCGAATACTCATAGAGCTATGAGGACCAAACATTTTTGTCCAATACGTTTCATCCTTGCGCCGTGGCGTTTGCATCTCCTTGATCTCCTCTTCCGTCGGGTATGGGTTGCAGTTAAGCCTTGTTAAAATTGCAAACTCTCTCATGGAAAATCGTATGGGCTGTCCTCCATATACAAACCACATCTCGTGACGTTTATCGGTGACCAGCGAACGAAAGAGAACTTGGTGTACAAGCTTTCCAGATAGGGAACTTCTCCGAATAGGGAGCTTCAATAGACCCCCGAAAGAGGACTTCTTCAGCCACTCAAACTCCAAAGACCCGTCCAAAACGTCAACGATGTCTACAAGATATTCAGGCCTGGAATATGAATTGATGCGCCCTCCTGCAGGGTACCAATTGGTAGCAAATAGCCGGGGTGGAAGCATGGACTGCTCAATGGATTCGTCTGTTGGGCTATCGTCGTCTACTACTTCAGTGTTGTCCACCGGCGGGCTGTTATTCACCAAAAGGGATCGTGTTAACAACAATAAGCATTCTGGGCACGCAATAACATATAAGATATCTCAAACTACCTTAAAGGTCTGGGGATGTCCACTGGCCGGGCCGCCGCTTTAAGTCCAAGGATAATTTCTGTTGCGCTTGGTCTACCATTGGATTAAAAATGATGGCCAGTTAATACAAATAGACGAAACCAGGAAGCAAAACTTCGGGGGTAGTGGACAAAAATTGGTCTATCCAGGAATAACTTACCGTTTAGTCTGAAGATGGACAACCGGCGGATGTTTATTTGGTGATGCGGATCGAAGAGAAGATCTATTCATGAGCAAAATTACCAGTGTTAATAGACAGAAACTTCGGTACCCAAATTAGGTTGGTTAGTCTTGATAGACCAAAAAAAAATTGTCCTCCATGTAAACCATACCTTCTCCGGGCAGAATTGGAAACGTCTACGCCGGCAATCGCTTTAGGAGTTCTCTCTTTTCTACCGGCGTCTTCGACGGGGGATTCTAGGGTTTCAGCGGGTTCGCGAGAGCTCTGATGTACCGCCTCGCCAGTCGCGCCGGGTGGTCCGAAATCTTGGAAGGCTTCGGGGCTGCCAACTTCGAGAGGGCCGACCGGGACACTAGGGTTCTTCACCCCAGCATCCTTGTGCGCGATGGCATCTTCACTGTCGACATCGCCTATGCCGTCGACGGGGGTTCTGTCTTCGGCGAGGATTCTGTCTTCGGCGGGGGTTTTGTCTTCGGCGAGGTCTGTCTTCGGCGGGGGGTCTGTCTTCGGTGGGGGTTCTGTCTTCGCCAGGGTTGACAGATGTTGGGATCTCGTGATGCTGGGCCGGGGGGGATGTAATCGGAGAGTCTTCATTTTCCATCGGGACGGCGGTTTGAGTCGGTTCCAAACGAGAAGCGAATTTTCTGGGGAAGAATTTGGATAAAGTTAGTTGTTTGTCCATCAGTTAATGATGTGTTCTAAAAAATGAAAATTCAATTTCGGGGGTGTAGCAAGTGAACGGTTGCCTGGGGAAGACGCACCTTTCTGTCTTGTCGTTGAAGAGAAGCGATGCAGAGTAGAGAGTTAAGACGAGGGTTAGATTGGTCTTTTTACCAACCCTTTGTGGCAGGCGGGAGAAGACACTTCTCGAAATGGCAGTCCGTAGAAGATTAGTTACTGTGTAGGGCATAGAATGCAATTTTCTCATCTCTAATTCTCTATTAGAGCAACTTTAACGCAATATGTTCTCGGGGCTTAGAGCAATTGTTTAAGGCTTTATATTCAGAATAGTTGGATTCTAAGAGTCATCCGGATGCTAAGTAAGACTCTTTTTGGGCAGAGTCTTATGCCACGTGGCAATCCCTAATAGGCTGATTTTCTGGGTGAAGAAAATGTTTTGTGTTTTGTGTTTTTTTTTTTTTTTTTTTCACAGCCAAAAAGGTTTTATGTTTTAATTATTATGTTTCTTCTTTTTAAGTTTATGTTTTAATTATTATGTTTCTTCTTATTAAGTTTATGTTTTTGTTTTTTATGTTTCTATCTTTTATGTTTCTAATTTTTTTCTTTAATAATTTTTTTGTTATTATTTGATTATATTTTGTTTTATAAAGTTTGTTTGTGTTTTGTTTCTAAAAGTTTATAAAGTTTGTTTATGTTTTGTTTATAATTATATGTTTATATCTTTATTGTTCTAATTTATAAGTTTATATAATTTTTCAATTTTAAAAATTTAAAATTAAATAATAAAATTAATTATTATATTATTATAAATATAAGAACCTAAGGGTTCAACTAATACCTACATAATTTTGTTTGGTTCTTAAAATACACTATTACATTATTAATATATTAAAATTACACTAAGATGCATCTTCTTGGTTATGCCCTTGCGGATGCTCTTATACACTTCGTTCTTGAGATCTCTATTAATGCAAAGCATCAAAATTAATTACATAAACCCCGCTGAATATTCTGCCCAATATTCTGTATTTATAACAAAAATTTGAATGCTTTGATTTTTTTAGATATACTAAGAGATGTCAGTTAAGGAAGTTTGTATTTACTTACTTATATTAATCATGCAAATTAAATATCTATATATTGATTTCTATTAACGTGAATAACAAATAATCATTTTACTAGAAAGATTTTTAGTTGGGTTTATCAAAACAAAAGCCTTAGGCCCAACAAAATCAAAATTACAATTATCACTTTAGAAGGATAGTAGCCTTATTTTAGAAATACTAACTCATGTTGGTGGAAGAACTAATATTAAAATCAATTTAGTATAATCATTTTACTTTTCAGTTTAAATACCTTTTAATGTCAATGAGCTAAACTGAGAAATATAATCATTTTACTTTTCAGTTTAAATACCTTTGAAAAAATATATATTATAAGTTCAATAAAAAAGTAACAACCAAAATTAAATAAGATTTAAATAGTAATATAGAAAGACCTTCAACCGTCTACAAATACAAACTCATTTAATTATTAAAGTTATAAGTAAAACAACAAAAACAAAAAATAAGCTATAAATCCAAATAAACAACTTCACAACTTAACAAATAAATTAAACAATAGACATGTGGCTTACCACGGGGTAAAACCTAGTAAATAACTAAGAAATTAAATGATTTTTAGGAAAACGAAACTTTTTTTTTTCAGCCAGTATTAGTATATGTATGATTGAATGTAGAACGTATATTAAGAAAAATATATATTTGAATACATTTGTTTGTTCATATATAATTGTGAGTACATATATAATGTAAGAATGAATTAGTAAGGAGGTTTAGAACTGAGTTCACAACAACAAACACCACCATAACTATGTATGCGACACACTCCTCCTAAAGGATATCCCATAGCCAAGCATTTTCTATCACATATCGGTGTGCTTTTACATCCATCATGCTTGCATTTGTAATATTGCCCTATTTGGTTCATCATAAACACATTTATAATAGTTAGAGTACAATATAATCAATTTAATATTTCAACAAGTTTTTATAATAGTTAGAGTACAATATAATCAATTTGACCAATGTTTTCGAAAAAAAATCATATTTCATAAAATTTTAGTTATATTTATTTATTTAAATAATCTATCGTTTAACAAATAAATGTGTCACCTGTAATCATGGGCAAAAGGATGAGAGCAAACATCAACAACGAAAGTAATAAAACATATAATATCTTTTTTGTTGCCATCAGTTATCTTTCTAGAGGATGACACAACTCTGTTTATTATAAAATAATGTATAGAAAATAAATAAATTAATCTAAGTAAAATCAATTGATATATATATATATATATATATTTACTATTTGATAGTAAATTGTTGTATCTTTGAGTAAACAATTCCTCTCATTTTTGGGAAAAGAATGCATGACATTTTATATACAAGTAAACTTGTAAATGTATAACGTTTTATCTTCTTTTTATTTTATTTTTTATAATGTGTTATTTACTGAGAACTGATTGTGTTGGTCTTGTGTGTGTGGTAAATATATAGCCACACACATAATAAACTTTCCATACTATTTTAATTAACATGTAATTTTGGTCAACAATTTTGGTCAATGAGTCAACAAATAATATATATTTTTGGTCAAAACTAATATATATACTTTTGGTCAAAAGTAATATATTCCTATTTAAGGTAAACAGTTTGATTCTATTTTTCTGTGTATGTATAATAAATAAATAAATCGATAGAAACATTACACTTTGATTATAATTGTATTGGTATATTTGTATCGAATGGTATGAGTCTAGCTGCTGTGGAAACATTGTTACTTTTATAAACCAAAATAAAATAAGGGAAAAATGTCATTTAAGTCATGAACATTCAAATTTTGGCCATTTAAATCACTAACTTTCTATGTGGCCATTTAAAACATGAACTTATCGTTAACTTATTTTTAAAACATCATCTTTCATTTACCAAGCCGAAATGAACATCATATCCTGAAATCATATCATTGGAGAAATAAAATGTTGTTGTGAAATTGATATAAACTTGAAACGAACCTTAGATAGAAAGGGTGGTGAAACAAGAAATTGGCGGTTAGCGATAGCACTTGGAGTCATAGAATAGTCGTTATATGGTTGTTTACGACTAAATAGTGACTAACTCATGTACTTGTAAAACATTTAGTCGCTTCAGTACATAGTAAAAAAATTGTAAATTGACGACTAAAGTTACGACTAAACGACATGAACTGAATGGACTCAGCCCGTTTTATTTTTAAATCCGCCAACTAATGGTCTCATACTCAATAATTAGTACTGAACCAGCGACCAACAAAATATCAAGTAAACCAGCGGAACCGAACCAATAACATTAAAACTAACCAAATAATCCAACCATGCCATGAAACAATAATCAATAGAGAAATTTAAATTTTCTACCACATTTCCAATTTTCGTTTCCAAATCTACCACATTTTAAAAACCTAATCCACTATACCACATTCGCTTTGACAGATAGACTCTTATACCCCTGTGTTATTTTAAACCATTCACCCCGACAGAACGAGTGATGAATAACAATCGACATAGTAAAACGAAGAGTCTTTCAGTGGCTTGGTTATTTTCTTTCAGTGACTTGTTCAGAGAACCCTATTTTCAGTCCACATATGTCTCTGTAAGAATTATACTGTAAACGACGATTCTCTTCAAATTCACCCCACCTTTTTTGTTTCTACTCGATACGATGGAGTCAAAATCTAGTCACAAGAAAAAGAAGAGTAAGAATTCCAACCTTGTAGGACCCGATTCGGCAAAATTCTATTTCAAACTTCTTGTCTACCACTTTCGATCTATTCTTCGCTTATGTTTAACTGTTCTTATTATTATTGAGAGTATTTTTCTAAACTTTTCAGGGCACTTAATCGATTCCAATCCAAGTAATAAGAGAAAGAAGAGTTCTCGTTCGACGCCGGTCGGAGAAGCTACCACAGAGTTCAACCCTCAGTTTCTTCCCCGTAGGCCATACGCGACCGATAGGTATCCACATGGTCGGAGGATTAACTCCTATTCCAAACCTGAATATCTCTTGGATCTAGTCGAAGCCCTTGGAGGAACGGAGGATCTCGAATTCCTTCGTAATTCATGTTTCGGGAAACTTTTCAATCTTCCAGTTGCTAAAAGCTCCTTATCAGGAAAACTTGTCCACCAACTATTATGTTGGTCACTTCACACGAGTAAGAAATATGAGATCTGGTTTGTATTTGGTGGACAACCTTTCCGGTTTTCACTCAGAGAATTTGCAATTTTGACCGGTCTTCCGTGCGGTCCATCTAATATTCTAGACGCCCAGAAGTCGGCTGATCCTGACCAACCATATTGGTGTAAACTTGTCTCCAAGACGGAGAAGTCTGTCAGCATAAGAGAAATTGTTGATTGGCTAAAAATGGATAAAAGACTGCCCGAGGAAAGCAAAATGCCTTCTTGGCGCCGTCGTCGTCTCGCTCTTATTGTCATTATCTTGCTTTGCAACAAACAGCCGGTTAGAGCATCCAACGAAGTCGTGGAAATGGTGAAGGACTTAGATGTTTTTTGTTCTTACCCTTGGGGAAGAGAGTCGTTCCAGCTTACACTTCGTATGGTCAAAGTTAGTAAGATGGTTAGATCTGTGGAAGAACTCTCTTCCAAGTTTGATCAGTCTCACACGACCACTCACGGGTTCACATTGGCTTTCCAGTTAATGATTCTGACTACCGTACCTGAGCTTGTAAAATTTCTCCCTAATCCCGGGGATAGTAGGACATTCATCGACCCGTCTGTTGTCCATCTCACTCAATGCAAAACCTTTCATAACACAAACATAATGGAGACGGAAAAAAACGGCCAAGTTAGTTTATCTCTCTACCTACTCCTTCCATTTCTTGATAAGTGTTATTTTTTTCTAATGATTTCTACTCTAAAACGTAGATTCGTATTCATCCAATTTTGGAACCAGAGAAAACAGACTACGACTATGTCAACGTCTGGACTGACGAGGTCGAAGACCAGAAAGTTTCATATTTGATCGCCACCCTATTATAGTCTTCCAAAGGGAAGAGGCTAAATTGCCAGGGCGGAAGAGGTCCAAAACCGATCGAGTCCATTTGAACTGTAGTGCTGATGGTTCCCGGCCGCATTTTGTTGCTGGTAGGGAGTACGACTTACTAGATATGGAGGCTGTTATCGCTTTCATTGAACAGAACAACGCCGCACATTCCGACGAAATTTGCCGTTTGATTGATGAACACAAGAAGACCATTGAGGATATGAATGCTATCCACAAGAAGACCATCGACAGAATGAATTTTGTCCACAAGAAGACCATCGACGACATGACTGCCGCGTTCGAAGACCAAATCGATGGACAATCTTCGCTGGACACATCTTCTTTGAAAGATCAACTTTTGGATGAGTTGGTAGGACTTTTCAGGCGGGGTGACCTAGATAAGGATTTGGGCACACACCCCACTGATTCTCATAGTCGGAGCCCCCAGCCAAAAAAAGACCCTGGTTGGGAACAATACCCGGGATTAGCGAAGGTCATCCTCGCTTACACTCCTTCTCAAAACCGCGATTCCCAGGTTTTGTATTTTTACCTAATTCTCGAGATCCCTCATGATACTGGTGGACAGTTATTTACATCTTAACAAATTCAATATTTGTCCATCACATTTTGTTGTATTTTGTCTGTGCTCAGAACACGGACAAACCGGATGGCCATACGCAGATCGTACCAGCTTCCCCCCAAAGGCAAAGTCTAGATGAGGAGAGAGGTTCAGCACTTCATAAACAGGAGGAGGATTCCTCCACCGACGATGAAAGCGACGCGAGCGGCTCCAGATCTGACACCAAGGTGAGTTTAGCATAATTAGATTAATCCATAGGTACACCCAACTTGTCCATCATTTACATGTTTTGGTGTTGACGTACAGGAAACACCCAACAGAGATCACGATGTTGATTCCGACCCTGGTCTTAAAACAAATCCAGTCGTCCATATAACTTCTGAATTGCCTATCAAAGAGGACAACTCCTCCCGACGGTGTACAGACCAAGACCCTGGCAGCGGTAGCGAGACAGTCGGTTCCGGTCCGGAGGCAAATGTTTCGGTAACGTCATAGAATTTTTTATTCCCGACTCCTTCTACATTGGTTGTGGATTAAGTGTCCACAATCAACGAACATGTTCGTCGACAATATTTTTTCAATTTTTTTTCAACACAATTAATTACAGGGATCAATGGGCGCACAAGTTGATGGGTCTATGGAACAGTCCTCTCGCGAACCCGTCTCTGAAAAGGTCATTTGATTTGATTAATTTTTATCCAAGTTTAGCTTATTCAGTGTATTTTAGTCTGCTCATTGTTTTTTGTTTCAATCTATTAGGCTGAATCTGAAGACGTAGGTGATGACTTTCTTAACGACGACGATGGGAATGGAGGAATCCTGCTCAACGGCACTGATTTGATTACGGAACCCGTTGTTTTGGACAAGGGCATCCTTCCTGACGCGTCCGTTGCGGCTGATGTGATTGTAAGTTTTTCTTATTTTTTGTTGAAGCAGCACTTAATTGATGAACATTGTTTTAAGGTGGATCCGTCTTTATTCTACTAAATAATGGACAATACATATGACTTCTCGACATGTTTTAAAGGGGGGACTAGATGTTGGAGGGGTCGTGGAAATCCACCAACGCATAGTCATGGTAAACACAAACCAAGTTGGGATATAATGTCCACAGACAGCCATCAACATAATATTGGTTTACGGTCTATTCTTTTTTGTTATTTACCTTTTCTGTCCACAGACTACTCATACACCAGAGGGATCAGTTGAGAGTCAAGATGTCGATGAAAACAGCTCCTCCGAAATCGAAGGAATACAGCTAACCCAAGGGCCACACCTAACGGACCTGACACATCACCAGGTGGATTAGCCTTCGTTACAAACATTGTTACATTGCATATATAGGATTACATAGGCCTAATTAAAATTGTCCAACCTTCGTCTAGGTTGATGAGTCTTCCTCTCCCGGGGCGGATGCTGATAATTCTAATGATACAGCGCCATCTCCTAAACCTTCTCCAATTGTTGTGTCTGATGAACTACCGGAGAAGAGAGTTCGGAAAAAACCCAAAAGATATGGTCATTCCTCATCTAAAAAAACGGTTCTCGGTACCGGCAATTTTTTTCAGACGCCTGATGAAACGAAATCCCCATTCGTCAAAGTCAATGAGAACCTGAAGAAAAAATTTATTTCGTCTCTTAGGGCCTACCGCAGAAAGTAAGTCTCTCGCAGCCATCGTTACCTTAATTTGTTTACCAACCACAACCTAAATTGTCCATTATGCTAGGTAGTCTATGACGACTTCTTTTTGTATATCGATACATAAATGTGATATGTCTTCTGCTTATTTAACAGAGAATACCATATCGCGAGCATCCGATGGATCGTTCCTTTTTCACCGATATACTTACCCCGCAGAAATGGGTAGACACTCTAGTAAGCCCCATCTCTCGTTGTTTTCTTTCTTTTTGTACTTTTGTCATGCGGCCAATTAACCTTACCTACGCTTTCCTGCAGCACGTCGAAGCAATGTTGAATCTTTTGTGTAGGAAGTTTGCTTTCGAACTCGCCACAAAGAGGGTTGGTATTTTGGACACATGGTTCATTAGATCCCTATCCAATGACTACAATAAATTTAAGAAGAGCGGCTCTAGGGATCCTTGGATCTGGAATGGGATGGTCAAGAACTATGTTCGTGGCAATGTACCTGACAGGTTTCAGAAAATGGGATGGTACTCGGATGTGGACATCCTTTATACTTGCATGAACTGGGGGAAAAGTCACTGGGTTGGCTTGGTTATTGACATCAAAGCAGGGACATCTCCATCATGGATCCTTTTGTTGTTGGCAATGACGAGAAGGCCGTGGAAAAATTCATGAAACCTATTGCCACTATGATCCCTGCTATTATACGGGATCTTGCCGATACAGCTCTTCACGGCTGTGAGATTCCTAAGATTTTCTCCTACCAAAGACTCTCAAATGTTTCCCAGAACAAGCGAACCGGTGACTGCGGCCCACTATCAGTTAAGTTCATTAGGCTGCACTTCCAAGATTTAGGCCTTGACGGCATAACTGAGGCCATGGTCGATTGCCTGCGAATGCAGTATTCACTAGAGCTATACGAAGAATTTATTCAGTCTCTTTGTAATTGACCTCATTATATATATTCCTGCATATCATATGTTTGTTTTTCAGTTTCTAAGACTTTTCACTAAGTTTTATGTCCATTACCAGAATAGACTTTGTTCGACCTCCTGGACGTTTATTGTGTTAAGGATTCAATATTTTCATCCCTTTTTTTTATTAGTTTCCTACATAGCTATTCCACCCCATCAATTTCAGAGGATGTGACAATTCAAAGTCTGCCCCACAAAACTGACACGCTTTCAAACGATGCATCGGGAAGGAAGTTTTACTCCACTATTTAATATATTTAGGAATAATATATTTTGCGTCTGGCCGTAACCCAATCTAATCAGCTATAGTAACCCCATTAAATTTCAACGCCAGCGATACCCGATTCAAAAACAACATCCAAATCTCATCATTTCAAACCCTCTTAACAATATCCCTACTACGCTACTCCCATCTATAAAGCAACATCATATCTCTACCATAATTTGACAAAGAGAGACTAGTTGCAGTTTAATCACTCCTTTTTCTAGTAAAAGTCCATTCATTTGATTCCGTTTCCTTTATTCCTAATTATGGGCGTCCACAGCTATAGTCAGCCCTCATCATCGTCGGCTGCATCCCTCAGGTCAATCGACAGTCTCGTTGGTCCTATCGGCATCCCAGAAGCCTGTTTTTGTGGGGGCGAGATGATCCTTAAGACTTCTCTTGCGTCGACTCCCTTCCCCGGCCGTATCTACTATGGCTGCCGGGACAATTACGTCTGTCAATTTACACAACTTCCGAAACATTTATCTGTACTTTAACTTTTTAAGTCCATATCTAATAGCGTTTTTCATATAGGATGGTTGCTACCACACATTCAAGTGGTGGGACGAGGCTATGCTTGAAGAGCTTCAAGCAGTTCAGAAGTCACTTCTATCTATAGGAAACCGGATCGACAACGTGTGTAAATTCGAGAACGGAGACAAAGTTGACACGCCGGTTATGCGGTCCAGGTTGGCAACACACGACGATGATATAACTCATCTCAAGTTTATTGTCGACGATTTCGATGGGCGGCTTGAAGAGCTCAAATCACTTGTTAGTCAGATTAACCACGTTGGACCGGAGCCCCCTAAATTGACCCCTTTTGGTCTACCATCAATGGGATGCCTACTCTTTGTTGCTTCAGCCAACGCAGTTGTCGTCTCTATTCTAGCACTCAAGATATTCTCATCTGGGTCCTTCTAAACACAGTGCCCATGTGTATCTCTTTACTTTGTTTTTTGATTAACCTATCAACTATTCCATGTAAGAAAGAACAAATTATCCGTATTGTAACCTAAATGTCATGGACATTAACTTTTGTGTCCCTTTATGGACTTTATGCTATGGACTCCCTTTTCCAATTAATGATATGGACCACGAACATATTAAACATTTCCTATGGACATTTTTAGGGAAGTTAATGAAATAGATCTTTATTCTATGGACATCTCTTTCACCTACTTACAAATTCTTTACAAAAACGACAATCGTGGACAACAATATCCAATCTAAAAAGATAAGATGTGCAGAAACTGACTAACTTATTACAAATCTGTTAATCACCTAACAACCACTCCATTCCTCACATCCATTTAATATACCTTCCACCTGGACGTCATCAATTCACGTAAATGCTCATCGGGGTAGTTATTGTTATAATTACTCGACTAAATATAATTTTTCCGTTTGGTAATGTTCAACATCCCTTTCTTTTAATAACCTACCTATATCAAAGACATCTTTTATAACCTCCCCCCCATCGTCTTGTTCTTTCAAGCCCCAATGGCAAACCTTCTAAACCTGCCAGAGCACTTGTCATTACATATAGTCTCCCTGGTCGGAGAGTCTTGTTTCTCCCACCTTGCCGCGCTTGCTGCGTCTGGACCAGATGGCATGGCGCTTTCTTTCCATGCGGATGTACTTCGACGTGTAAATCTCACCAGATTCCTGGAATCTCCCGCCGTTGTTGACACCCATTCGCTTTACCCTCCCTTTTTCGTCCGCACACTTTTGGCCAGAAATCCTTCGGCGATGTACCTGGAGGCTCTCAGATTCGTCGCGAAGGACGCTCTTTATCGCGACGCCATTGCCACGCTGTCTCATAACTGGTCCAACCTATTTAAGAATAACGATCTAAATAGATTTATGACATTTTCTCTCACTCTTTTTATGCTTTGTATGGGCGAAACAGACGAGGGTATTGCTCTGATGACCCAATTCAGGGACACCATCGGTGACGAGGGCGTGGGTGATGTTGTTGCCCAAAGGGTGTTTTACGACATCATCGCAATAGGCTCTCCTTCCATGCAGTCTCGCCGTTCAGCTTTGAATAGGCTTTATAGGAAGGTCCCATTCAAAGCGGATATATGTGCTGCTTGTATAGACGGTGATAGATGCCAAACTTGCTACACTTGGTGGCGTTGTCGTAGGTTCAAGGTCCTCTTTGGTATTCACTAGATGGTGCATGACCGCTAAATTGTTGTTGTCTTAGTTTTGTTGTTGTATTAATAACCTTATATCTATGTCTCCAAAATGTTTAACTTCCAACCATCATATATTATAATAATGTAGCCATATTACAAATCAAGCACGTAGTTGTTTATCATGCACAACAACAGCAGATTGTCTCATACAAAACATCGAAGGATGTAAGTTGTCCATGACCCCCAACTACAGCCCAAAAAAAGTCCAAACATCCTATTGCCCATCAATAATATCCTTTTTATCCTACTCAAAAAATCACTGCCACCTTCATTTTAAAGAAAACATTCCACTCCCGAAAATATTGTCAAACATGTCCACATCAATAATATTGTGGACATTAACTTAGGAGACATACCAAAAAAATCAGGCAGACCCCAAAAACATGCCCGCACACGACATAGTTATTGTCTCATATGGGATTTTTGCAGCTTGCTCTGTTGTGCCCCACCTTCTTACACGTGGTGCATTTGTTTTCTTTTTTCTTCTTTCCCCCCTTCCCCTGTATAACTCTATTAATAATGACCGAATGGACAATTTGATACGGTAATAATATACTTGAAGATAACTAACCGTGTACTCCCCACGGGAAGGTATTCGGATTGTTTTAGGACGACCTGACCCTCTTCTTGTTTTAGGAGGCTTCACCAACCTTAGCGCTAATGTGTCTGGGACGTTTACATCTTTTTCTCTAGCCGGTGGTAATATACGTTCTCCCCACAACAATCTCCACTCCGACACCAATGTGTAATCCCCAACGAGCGAGTAGATGTCCACATTCTGTATTCCAACACACGCCAAAGCGTGACAACATGGCACCATCAGGACGTCGAACACCCTACAGGTGCATGTTTTTTTCAAGAGGTCCACCGTGAATACAATACCATAGCTGTCGTTTACTTGGTACAACAGAGCGTCAGATGCAATTACCGCACAGTTGGTCGCCTCCTCTAAATTGTCCTAGTTTTCTTTGCCTCTCTCCTTCTTTCATAGAACCACCTCATCAACATTGTTCTTATGAATTATACCATTGTAACAATTGGAAAATCTATAGCTTTTTGTAGGGCGGCGTTCAGGGACTCGCTTATGTTGCTGCTCATCAAGTTATAACGATTCCCGGGGAAAAAAGCTAGAGTCCAATGGGGTAGACCGATGTCCAGTAGATAATCGATGCAATCTTGGCTACGGCTTTCTATTTCTTCCCACCAGTACCTGAAGTCCCCAACAGTGTATGACCTTGCTGCGTTTGAGACCATACCACCGAGACCCTCACACTTAAAATTATGGGCTACATTTCTTGCCAAGTGCACTGTACACGAGCCGTGTTGTGCCATTGGATACACATTGCGCAGTCCAGCGTATATGGATGCGTGTCTATCTGACACAAATACAAGGCCCGGCTCGTCAGGAACAAACTGTTGCAGGTTCCGAAAAAACCATGACCATGCATCTGTGTTTTCAGAATCTACTATGCCAAATGCTAGGGGGAAAATCTGATAATTTCCATCCTGTCCACTGGCTGCAACTAGACAGCTCTTGTATTTTCCCTTCGTTTGTGTACAGTCAATCACAACCACTTTCCTCAAGTGCTTATAACGTGCGATAAAAGCTCCCAAAGCGAAGAATAGATATTTAAACCTTGTCCCACCTGCTTTTGTATAAGTCGTGTGGACAGAGGACAATGTCCCAAGATTTGTTGTCTTCAACAAATACAGATAAGTGGACAGGAACTTATAACCAGCTTCTGGATCACCCCTTGATCTCTCCATAGCCAACTCCTTTGCATTCCAAGCTTTCATTTAGGAAATAGTCACATTTATTTCCGATAAAACAATATCTGGCAGTTCACACGCTCTTGGCCCCTTCCGCCCGTGTGCGTACTTCGCCTGCAAGAGTTCACCTAGTATAGTTGTTGTCGCCTTCTTCCCATACTGCGAACGTGTGCCAACACAACAACTGTGTCGCAGCGTGGCGGTTCTGATCTCTATCTTCTTAGAGTCTTTGTGGTTAGTAGCATAAATTCTCCAATCACATTTGGGGTCGTCGCATATGGCAATGACCCTACTTTTGTCCGACGCCCTAATCCTGAAATTGAACAACCTTTTTATCGAGTACACTGACAGCGCCTTGTGCATCTCTCCTTTATCTTTGAACACCCTACCCACAAAGAATGCATCACCCGTATTCCTCAAATTCATGTTTGCTTTATCCTTTGGCACACAAACAGCATTATGAAAAGGCCAGGTGTTTCTTTCGTTATCAGCTCAAGTTCTTCTTCGATCCCCATTACTGCGTTTAAAGGTCCTTCTGTTGACCTAGGCCTTACACTTAATATGCTTTCAAAATCAAGTACACCACTCCCTGAAACTTCTCTTTTCTTAACATTGCTTGCATGCTCGTAATCATTCCTCACAGCTCGATGCCTCAAAACATCTCCGAACACACCACCCGGAACACGTTTCCTCACACCTGCAAAAAGGTGTATTTATAATCCGTCATTGCTTTATTTTTGTAAGGTTTGTTTCGTTATTACAATCAACCGAACGTTACCTTCAACATTCTTTTTGTTTCTTACTTCTCGCACTTCATCCTCTTCTCCAACAGTCCATGTTTTGGCCCCGAAGTCATTGTCTCCTTCTTTCTGTCTTCCATTCACATCATCTTCATTTATGTCCCCTCAGAGATCATTTTCTCTTCCCACCGCCCTAAATTTGTCTACAGACAGAGTATCTCTTGATCCCTGTCCACCAGAAACATTCTTTTCATTTATGTTTTCTAAGGAATCATAAACTCCCCCCATCGTCTCAGTACCCTCGATTAACGCTGTTTCTCCCCGTTGTGGTGTACCGTTCCCATTTTTACCCTGTTCTCCAACACGCCACTCTACAACTCCACCCCCATCCTTGCTTTTCCCACCCATGAGCATATCCATTCCCGCCTCCGAACTAGCTTGTTGTCCACCCTTATGTTTATAATGTCCACATACTTCTACAGATTCAACTCCACTGCTTCTTTCCTTACACGACCTCAGACACAACATATCCCGCCTAACACTGCCTCTTTCTTCACAAATGAAGTCTTCTGCCCCTATTGCGTCATCGATATTGAGGTTGAACCCAATGGGGGACAATTCCCGAAGATGCTCTGTTACCAGATTTGTGGTGTCTTCTCGCGGGTTGGCATAAAGGCCCAATCCTTCCTCTCTCTGTCTTCGCACATTATAAGGATCCCAGTCTGTCGGATAATCCGCCTCTATCTGGTCTCTCATTTTTTCGAAGTCGTACTCAGGAGACTCACCGCCATCCAAGTCGTAGACATAATTCCGTCCACTAGCATCCTCTAAAACTTGTCCATCGCCTGTCCATTTCCTCTTTCCCCCACCATCCTCTCTCTCTCCATTATCGTCCCTTCCCCGTTGCCTAGCCAACATTGCTTCAGCTTCTAAATCATCGACCTCCTTCAGGAATTCATCATCCTCGAACGTCATCGGTTGGCCGCACTCCCCAACATCCAAAGATTGACTCTTACATGGACTATTCATTACAAAGGGCGTAGACAATTTTGCCTTCTTTTTGTAATTTTTCTCCACCGCAGATACGGCGCCAAACAACACTCTGTCAGACAGGTATTCATCTTCTCCGGTAGCGTCTCCAGACGATTTACCTTTTAATATCGTTAAGTACAAGTTCAGCCGATTGTTTAAATTTTTACCTTTCCAGCTTAAATTTTTCCAAAGAACTGTCTGACTCTATACACACCGGGGGCATTTTAAACTGAGTGAATATTGTGTCCTCGCTTTCGCACCAGAAAGTCAGTACAGCCTCCTCTGGCCTCAACCTAACGCCAAACGTCTTCAAGATTTTCCCGTCCACCGTCTTAAAATTGTCCCCATCTACGACGGACACACACTTGGCGTATCTGTTCGAGGTGACTTTATAAAGCCATTTTCCATTGTCCAGACACTCCCACTCGCCGATTATCACAAAAACTCCGTCACCCATTGTCTACCAGCGACCTGCATAAAATCGTAACCAATGAACACTTTCAAACTCTACACATATATGCGTTACTACCAATATGTATTAAATGGTCTTCAACTACCAGATAAGATTTTACATAATAGTAGGTTTTTCATTTATTGTCTATATCAAATACCTGCTGGTGATTGTGGTCCTTCCTTTTCACCGCTATAAGACACTTTTTTGTCAACAAACTTTGTTCTTACCTTCGAAGACTAAAGCTGTTCTTTGTTTTTTCGTCTGCAGAGTACAGAACAGGCCTGTTTTTCCCTGCCTCCCTTTTAAAAACAACCTAGCGCAAACAAACATCCTAATCAAAGGGTATACTAGTAACTTCAACTACCACACTACCACAACAATGTGGCACTTCTCCAACCTTTGACAAATTGTGGTAGTTTTGTTGCAGGTCCCACCACAATGTGGTAGAAACGGCAAAAATCCCTAATCAATATCCAACATCATTTTTAACAACATTTATTCCAGGAACTAAACGTCCTATCAAAGCCATAAAGAACTATCACCACACCAAGAGTGCCTAAAAAATCCTTCTTCTCATCACCATGATATCATTGTTACACTTTTCCTTTACATGCAACACAAACAATGAGATGCGTAAGTATTACAAATAAAATACTTAGTAAGACAATCCTTCCATCAATTGGGCTATACACACAAGCGATAAGACAAAGACAAGCAAATACAATCAAACTAGGCATCATATAGACATATCAGCCGCGAGCTGAGGTCTGGTGTCGATCAACACCCTTCCCTGGTGTAGCCACCAAAACAGTCTAGAGATTTGTAATTATATATTTTTTTTGAATTTGCCGTTGATTCTTTATAATATATTGCTTTTTAGATATTTATCCTTACATTATGCAAGTTTTAATATTTTCTAGGTTTGTGTTCTTGAGTATGATTTATGGGTTTGAGCAGTGATTATGGTTCTTGAGAATGAGAAAGATTAGGTAGAGAATCTTAGTTTATTAGGATGCTTAAGCTTAGATTAGATTGTTCCCATATGGATTAGCACTTTAATGCTAGTGTCCTCTATGTCAATTGGAACTGTAGGTCTTAGGCAATTCCCTACCCACTAAGTATTTGATGAAATTTCTAAACCAACTTATGAAAATATACACATGCCTAGCCGAAGAGATTACATATCAAGGATGTTTATTGATATTAATGAACTGGAATTTAATGCCTACTTAATCATAATTCGCTAATGAGAGTTAGGTCTAAAGTGATTACGTGTGATAGCTTCTGTTAAGAGATTAAATTAGCTAAGTTGTGATGTTTATTGTCTTAGGATAGTTTCATTGAGTTTTTCAACACTCTACGTTGGTTAAGAGACTCCACCAAGTCAATTCCCCATCTTTAGGAGCTTTATTCTCATTAATTGTTTTATTTGCTTGTTTATGCATTTGTTTCTGACTGTACTTGCCAAGTTTGCTTATTTCTATTGCTTATGCATGCGTGTTCATTTTGCTTTAGTTTCCGTTGCACTTTGATTGGCTTGACTTGTTTAAGTTGGTTGCATAATGATTGCTAGATTTACTCTCAAATCGGATTGATAACCTATTGCGTTACAACACATTAGGGTAATTAGTGAGATTTTTTTTTCAGAAATTTTTTTTGCGGAAAGTTTTTATGGCGGGAATGTTTTTGGTGGGAAAATTCACTTTTTCATCATGAGCTCTCACTAAAAATCAGGTAATTTAGTCATTTGGTACATAAAATATGTTATTTTAAAAATGGACAGCAAAAGAGGATATTTTTGCAAAATTTCCCACTAATATATCCTACCAATATGGTAATAATATTATGTAGATTTTTACATTCTATTTCAAATTTGTTATGATAAATTACCCTAGCAAATAAGGTTGCTAAAAGTGTAGAGGTTAACCTCTACTTCAATTTATATATATGCAATATACTATGTAAGAAATTTCGAGATTTATTTTTTAGAAAATAACAAAATAGTCTTTCTTTAATTATGTTAATAAGAAAAGAAAAAATTATATTACTTTTAACATTTTCAGAAATATAATAAAGCTATTATGTATATAACCAAGCGTCGCGTGAGATAATGCCTAGTTATTGTTAAAACCATGATTACGAGATTAAAAACATGACATTTCGTAAAGAGAGTTTTGTCCCAAAACAAACAAAGTACCTTTCTTTTACTCTCTCTCTCTCTCTCTATATATATATAAAAATATATATAAATATATTATTGTTAAAACCATGATTACGAGATTAAAAACATGACATTTCGTAAAGAGAGTTTTGTCCCAAAATAGACAAACCCTTTTATTCTCTCTATATATATATATATATATATATATATATATAGAGATAATGTAGTTGTCTTTATTGATAAGTGATAACAAAAAAAAATTCAAAGGTTAGTTTGTCTAAACTGAAATTTAAAACAAACCGAATACTGAACAAGTACGAGTTTGAATTATGAATGTTAATAACATTCCTAAAAATTAGGTTTACAAGCATAACCTCCCACATACGTAGTAATATTGCAAAGCTGATAGCAAACCTATTGATTTAGGGAATCCAAATCTATCTTTCTTTCAATAGAGGTTCCAACACCTTGAAAACGATGCCTGGATCTGCATGGTATTTTCTGAAACACTTACATTTTAGTTTATCAAACTCAGTGATAATTGCTATGTTCAGTTTAGGGTTAATTCACCATTTTAATTAACACATCGAAATACACAAGTCTACTTGTTGTATACACAGACAAGTCAAGATAGATTGTTGTAATAAACAAAACAGCCACCAAAATATTGCACAAACTGTACCGCAAAAGCTAATCAAAAGACCTATTTGTCAAGAAACCCGCGTTTCAGGCTCATGAATCTCTTATCCTTCTCACTTCTCCTAGCATGTCTCCATCATTCTCTGACTCATCATCATCGTCAATCACTATAATCTCAGTATTACTTGTCTTCGACTTTTGAGTCATCGATGGAGATCCCTGAAAAGGCGTTCCCGAAGCTCTGTTCGAAGCATCACCCGTTTCCCAGCTCTGTTTACCAGGCTCATCATCATCATCCAGCACTATAGTTACCTTATCTGGCTTGGATTTGGACACTTTGACAACTTCCTTTGCCTGCAACGTGTTTATCAGCAGATTAGTAATATTACCCAGTCAATAGATACAGTTTTCTACAAATCTCTAACTCCTCAGACTATATAACAATCTTACCTTGTTGTCACTTTCAAACTTCATCTTTGACGGCAGAACTCCAAAACCACTGCTTTGTTATTTTGAATCATCCACAGAAAACTTATTCAAATTCAGAGAAGATGATGTCGCCTCTTTGCCTGTTTTCTCGATCTTAGGTTTGATATTCTTTTGAACAACCTAAATTAAGAAAGCCATAGAGTAAAGAGAACATCTCACATTAAATAATTACCAAGTGCATGTATTAAATAATTTTTCAGAACCTCACCTTGTCACTTTCAAACTTTCTCTTTGATGGCAAAACTCCGAGATCAATACTTTGTTTCTTTGAATCATCCACAGAAAACTTATTCAAACTCAGAGAAGAAGATGTAGCCTCTGTGTCTGTTTTCTCGATCTTAGGTTTGATATTTTTATGAACGACCTAAATTAAGAAAGCCATAGAGTAAAGAGAATATCTCACGTTAAATAATTACCAAGTGCATGGATTAAATTTTCAGAACCTCACCTTGTTGTCACTTTCAAACTTCCTCTTGGACGGGAAAACTCCAAAATCACTTCTTTGTTTATTTGAATCATCCACACGGAACTTATTCAAACTTAGAGAAGAAGGTGAAGCTTATGCGCCTGTTTTCTCACTATCGTCAACCTAAATTTAAAAAAGCCATAGAGTAAAGAGGTTTCTTACATTCAAAATAATTACCAAGTGCATGCAATAAAGCAGCATGACTCATATGGCTATATAGAAAAATCTCAAGGTTAACCACCGCCAAACTACTAGACATTTTGTTCACATGCTATTGAAGGATGCAAGATTTAATTCCTAATAAACCTGGTTTCTATATGACCTAATCAACTAAATCAAGCAAGCATCATATATAGTCACTGTTGATTGCTTTTCATCAAGAAGGCAAGTACATACCCCCAAACTAAAACCTTACATTTTTTAAAAAATCTACTCGATAACACCAATCGTTGCCAAAAACTACTCTAGGATTGAAAGGCAAGCACATATTTTTCTTAGTCCCAATAACAGAAAGACACCTAAAATGAGTTAATGTACAATAACAATTTATAACATAATAAATATCTTACTGCTGCAGGACGGCAATCTTTTAGAGATTGAACAACTGGCTCGAATGTCGCTGCCTTTAGCATAGATTGTCTGATGACACTGATCACTGCGTCAAAGTTACGCTCGATGTAAGGATGCTTTGACTTCAACAACCGGCGCAACTGACCAACATAAAATGGCATGTCCTTGGCTGTTTTTTTAATAAAACAAGTTAGACCAATTTAGAAACCACCGAAAAATATCCAAGGACCTAGAGATAAAAAGTAAAATATCTACCTATGTCAAAAAGAGTTTTATTTGGCAATACATAACCGGTGCTCTCATCATCTTCACGTGCAATCCGATCCCGCCATTCACAAAGCCCCTGTAAGTTAGCAACTACTAAGTAAGCTTCATATAGTAATATGAAAGGCAAGTGAAGATTGCCTTGGATCATTACGCAAGTTGGGAACATACCGCAACAATGGAAAGTTGAACCGCATTGAGATTACCTGTCTGAACCCTAACAAATACCAAAATGGAAACACATACTACAGATTAGTTTAAGTTAATAAACCATGCATAATTTAATAGGGTACTGTTCTTCCATAAAGAAGCAATAAAGCAATTGACCAGTTAGCCAAAGAACAGGTAATAAGCAACAAACCCATAAACGTGAAGATATGAATCCGCAGTCAAAAGCTCTTTCTCATATAGTTGCATGCACACATCATAACTGCGTTTGTAAACCTGTTAGCATGGGTACCTTTGTCAATATTATCCAAATATTTGAAGAAGACACAACAGAATACGTAAAACTATAGATATAAATGATTTGATGCCTAAATTTCATGCACCAACAACCATGAAATAACTTATTATGAACAATCCATGAAAGGTATACATGACAAAGAGACATCAAGATGAATTAGAGGAATCAAAAAAAACATAAGAAAGCTAAAGCACAGACCGAGAAGGAAGAATATTTATGTGTTTGCTACGCCATGCACAAGATTTCTATTTAATAAGCTCTTCCAAGAGCATAATGATATGTTGGGTTTCTGTTTAAAATTATTGGGTGAGAGCAAAAGGAACAAGAGTCATGTATCTTATTTTGGGAGCAATCCTGTATTTCCTTGTGTTTAATAAAGTTAGGTGTTTGTTTAAAGTATCCTCTCTACTCTATCAGTTACATTGAATCAAAATCTAATAAAGGAAAAACCCATAGATTGTTACCTCTATAAGAGGAGAGTCAGATTGCTCGTTTTCCTTTGCCATTGTGTGCAAATCTATTTGCATTACATCATAAATGTACAAAAGATAATGGGTATCTTCTCTAGCATATCTGCCATTATATGGAAATGTGTAAGCTCAAGCCAACCAATGCAATATAATATTGAAAGAGACTAGACAGAACATATACTAACTTTGTCATTACATCTGGAAGGGGTCGTAGTCTCCAGTCTGCATTTTGGTATCTGCAGCCAAGTAGCAAAATATAAATTGAACAAGAGTGGGGGGGATGATAATGCAAAAAGAATAAAGATTAATCGAAATTGGATTATTCTGTACTCTTTGTTTGCAGCAACTCCACAATAATGCTTCAGAAGAAACTCCAGACTATTTCTCTCCAGCTTTAGCACCCTTGAGGCCTGACAGAAAACAAAAAGTTCTTCTTAAGATGTAAAACAAAGAAACATGGCTTTGCGAAAACAAAATAACCAGAAATCAAACCTGTCCTGTTTCAAAAAGATTGCAGACATAAATGCCGAAATCCCTTTGAAGTCAAATAATATCTCGATCTGCTCCATGCATTACCTATGTAAATTAAATGTTTTCATATTGCATTAATCATACACCAGGAATTCTGTAGAAAAGATTTCTTCAAGTTTTAGAGGAAACCTTTTTCTTTTTCGGGTCTTTGAAGAGTCCCCTTAGATAAGGTCCAATATGATCCCAAAGCTTGAATGTATCAACAATATAATCCTTGGTTCTAGTAGAGATTTGCATCAAGCATGTCAATCCTTGAAAAGATCTATACTGATTATGCTCCAGATCAACCTACAAAAGGAATAAAACACAATAAGCTTAGCATGAAAGATCAACAAGATATACCAATAGATATGGAAAGAGATACCATCATCACTAACTCATAAATTAAGTTCTCTTTGTCTACTCAATATACTAAAGATAAAGACTTTAAGTGAGCTTAGCATAATCAGAAAATTCTCACATGCCAAGAACGCATTGCACATTAGACAAACAAAAATAAATCCAAGAGTATGGAAAATTACAGCAAACTCTTCAACACTTTGCAATGTCGCAGCTAATTCCTCTAGATCTTTGACTTCTTCAACAATCTTTAATGGAGTCTCATTCAATGGGAGATACTTAACATGCTTCATCTCACTTATATCTTTATCCACAAAATCCATCACCGTAAACTTGTCCTGCAAAGCATTACAAACAAATAAGCAAAACACAAATCACATACAGAAACCTAAATTACCAAAGAGGCAAAGATTACAGTTCCAGGTTCCAGCAAAACGAAGACTAACCAATGGATGAATAAACCTTAGACCATCCTCACTCTTCTCCAACAAAACATGCTCGAAAGGCTTATTCGCATTGTTCACCACAATCTTATACTCAACTTGAGGCTTGTTAATCGTTGGCATATGAAAAGGAACCTTCGCCTTACCATGTTCTTTCTCAAATTTCTTAGCAATCGCCTTCTTTGAATCTTCCTCCACCTTTCGATTCCTCTTGAACTCATCTACAGAGTCGTCAAATTTCTCGAGAATCGCATCGTTCACGTTGACAAGCCAGTCAAACTCAACATCACCACCACCGCCGTCTACGAATCTCACCGATTTCTTATCACCGATCGTCTCAAGAGCACACTGCGAGCTCCGAGCTAGTTCATCAATCGGAAGCTTGAACTCGTCGGAACTGTAGAGAATTTGGAAATCACTGTTCGTCAGAATCGTACGAGAAGTCGAAGAGAGTTTTGAGAAAGTCTTCTGGAATGAACCATCGATCAACGCATTCAGAGATTTCACCTCCGCCATGTGATTATGATTCTCACTCATTTTTTTGGATTTTGGCTTAGGGTTTTAGAAACGCCATGGGAGCAAAGAAGGAAGAGGTTAGAGAAGTCAAGTCTTAGTCAAGTGTGATTACCACTCGTTTTAAGCTTAAATGGTGATAAGGACGTAATCTTGTTGATTAGTATCTAATCTCTGTTGTGTGACATTAGTAAAAAATTGGGGATTTGTTTTGGATAAGAGACCAATCACATCAAAGGAGAATAAAGTTAGATTGCTAATGTGTTTTTTTTTGGGTATTTATGGAAGAACAAAAAAAACCACAAAGAAAAGAATTAAGGGGGGGGGGGGAAATGTCAGTTAAATCACGAACTTTCAAATTTTGGCCATTTAAATCACGAACTTTCTATATGGCCATTCAAAACATGAACTTTTCGTTAACTTAGTTTTTAAAATATCATCTTTCGTTGACCAGGCCGAAATGAACACCAGGGGTGTATTTAAAGTGAAATTTCAAATGATTTGTAAAAAGTTTACAAATCCAATGTTATTCAAACATGAATTTTAAAAAGTCTCATGAAATCCACTGTTATTCAACTAATGATTTCAAAATCCACCTTAAAATCCACTGTTATTAAAAACAAATTGTGGATTTGGCTTTTAATTATTTTGAAGGATTTTAGAGGATTTGGGAGGATTTGGGAGGATTTCCCTAGTTAAAAATACAGAAATCCAAATCTCATAGTTTTTGGTGAGATTTGAAAAGATTTTACAAAAATCATATGAACTTCCCTAAAATCATCAAAATCATTTAAAAAGCCAATAAAACTCAAATCTCTTAAAATTCCATTTTGAATACACCCCTCTTAAAATTCGTATGGCACCGCCTCTAGTTAGTTATTAAGACGAGATCTCTTTAGCCAAACTCTTACTCTAATGACATGATTGTTTCGTAGTGAGACGCTTTGCTTTGTTTTGAGATGCTTTCTTTTTCTCTTGTAAATTTGAGCCACTCTCACCATTTTCCATTGTTTTCGGTCCCTTCCCTCCTCTTGCACCACCATCGAAGCTTCCATTTTTGTCGATTCTACCAAAACCACCAGACCCACCAGATCCTCATGTTTGCATTTCTTTTGACGATTCTCTTCCTCAGCCAATACTTTCTTCCTTTCATAGAAGGCTTGACTCACTCCTCTAACAGTCCTCCACTAGATATGGCGTTCCTTCCCTTATAAGCATCCCTTTCCTCCTTGCAAAACCGCTCATTATCTTTGAACTGGTGTTTCTTGATGAATCCCTCGTTGCGAGAAGGATTAGATAGTTTGATAGCCATCTTTATCTAACTACCTCGACCAACTTCCTCACCTCCTCTGCTCATAAGTTTCACCAGGTATGCCTTCTCTCTTGCCCTTTATCTCTTCTAAGATGGGAAGGTCTTGGATGTATGCTGAGATTGTGGCTATGGTTTTGTGGAACTCGGATTTAGCTATTTTGGTGTTGATGGATTTGGTTACCTTTGTGTTTATGAATGTGCTCTTTTGTAGCACACCCTTATCGCCTTTATGTGATCTCTTACTGCAATATGTAGATTCTGTGTCGATTTAGTATTTCTAGAAGTTGTCTTGTGGCAGCTTGGTCCTAAATCTTGTTTTCAGTACAACTGGCTTGTTCATCGGGTTTACTAGAGCTTTCACACCTCTCGTATCTCCTTTATAGAGCTTATTATCCTCCTGGCTAGTTCACTAGTGTATAGTTGTAACGCCTCGACTGTCACCTCTCCAAGTAAGTTCCATGTTCACTATCAGCCCATGGGCCCACCTCTCTTAATGGGCTTCACATCCTTTTACTAGACCTGTGAGCCCATCTATATCTGACGGCCATCTTGCTACGTCTAGAAGGATTAAATACTTGTTTACGGACCCTACATATCACCACATGATCTTTCTCTGTGTTTTGGCCTCGATCACACAGTTTCGACAACCACTTCCCGGAAGGTCCACATCCTTTAATTACTGCAGCATAAGACCATGTCCAATGGTAGTTTGTTAACTAGTTTCTTAGTAATAAAAGACAACAAAATAAATCAAAAAAGAAAATAAAACTAAGAAATGTATCTTAGTTTAGAAGTTTTGAGAAAGTTTTTTAGTGATAGGTGTCAATATATGAGTGGTTTGAATTTAAGAAAAAGAAAAAAAAACATTTTGTTGGCAACAATTAAAATATAATTTGTACTATGTGTTTTTATTATGTTTTTATATTATATGTGTTACAAATTTTATGAAATTTCAAAAATACATCTTTTCAAATATCACCTTTTAGTATTGACCTGCATTTTTTTGATGTGGAGGGTTTTCTTGCAAAAAAATATTACTTAAATGGTTTTTTTGCACAAAAACCCTTTAAAAATACTTCATTTTCAAACTTTATCAAAAAACCACTAAAAATGTTAAAATTTATCAAAATATGTGTGTAAACTTATAATTATACACACAAATTACCTTTGTATGTGTATAAAATTTTATATATTTTTTATAAATAGCGTAAAGGTAACTTATAAAAACTTTTTAAACTCCTTTAAAAATCTTTTAAAACATGTAAAAACGATTTAAAACCTTTTAAAACATTAGAAAATATTTATATCGAATCTCAGTAGTAGTTATTATGTAGAAGTACCTTATAAACCATATAAAACTTTATAATTTTTCATATTTAAAGGGATATTTTTGAAAATAGATAGATAAATAGGTATTTTTGAAAAAGATACACTAAAAGTGGTATTTCTCAAAAATTCTCAATAATTTTTCTGTTTTATAAAATTTTAGTTTTTAAATTTTAGTTTTAAGAACTCCAATTAGAATTTTACCATTGGAAGTGGATAATTTAAAAAGGTTCTTATTTTTGAAAAGTGCACAATTTATTATCAAAAAATTACTAAGAACTTTAAATTAAAAACTTCCATTGGAGATGCTCTAACATGCTTAACTGTGGAGTTCTCTCAGGACTCTTGACCGAAAAGATAAGTGTACATTGGTGACATAGGTGGTCAAATAAATTTATTTACGCATCTCCACAAACAAGGGTTTCATAATTCTCCCCCAATAACAAACTACAACGTCCACGTTGCTGACCAAGACCATCAACCCTTAACAGTGTGAGTCCACTACTCCACACTCGTCTGGGTTCAACTCATATGCCACTTGTAACTCCCTGACCGCCACCTCTCCAAGTGGGCCCTATGTTCAGTCTCAGCCTATGGGTCCAAATTTCTTAATGAACCTCACGTCCTCTCACTAGGCCCGTTAGCCCATCCATATCGACGACCGGCTTGCTATGGAGGTGCAGCTTTAAAGACTTGCTTACCGACCCTACAAATCACCACATGATATTTGCCTGTGTTTTGACCTCACTCACACAGTTGCGACAAACAGTTCTCGGAAGGTCACCTATCCTTGGACTACTCTAGCATAAGCTTACATGTGGAGTTTTCTCAGGACCCTTAACCAAAAATTTAAGTGCAATATGGTGACATATGTGACCAAATGAATTCTTTTAAGCCTCTCGGCAAAGATAGTTCCCCCTATTAAGAAGCCGCATCGTCCTCGTTATGCACCAAGATCGTCACCCCCTAATAGTGTGAACCCCCCCCCCCAATCCACAGTTGTCTGAGTTCAATTTTGATACCACTTGTAACGCCTCCACTGTCACCTCTCCCAGTGAGCCCCATTTCACTCTCGTCTCATGGACAATGGACCTCACATCCTCTTACTAGGCCCGTGAGCCCAACCATATCTGACGGTCGGCTGTGATTACGGTTGCACGGAGTCCTTGAATAATAGACAGTGGGAAAGATTTGAAAACGAATCCATGTTAGTGAGAGGAAGTGAGGCCCATTGAGAGAGGTGGGACCATGGGTTGTGAGTGAACATGGGGCTCATTAGTGTAAGATTTCACAATAATTAGGTGAAAGAGATCGAAGGCGATTAATGAAGAAGGAAGAAGAGAGTTTGCGAGTTTTGGTGTGAAGAAAGAGAGAACTTCTCTTTTCATAACATAACATTAACCTAGATACAACCTATATAAAGAGAGACAATAAGCATAAAAATATTACAAGATATACAAGATATTTTCGACACACTTTACGAGTGAAAGCGACGTGAGCTTCCTTGGTCTCCTTAAATCAACATGTGACTTTCCTTTGGTTAGTAGCTTCTTCTTCTTCCGCTCCAATCTCCAACGGACATAAAGGAAGTGTCTAGATCTTCTTAGGGCTTCTATGAGGCCACCAAATGTGTTCCCAAGTGGGCTTAACAAATGTGAAGTGAAGGGGCCAAACCGTTGGATGTACGGACGTACGGACGGTCGAGGGTTGGATCGAACAGTCGGTCGATGGACGATGAACTTCTCTCGATCCGGGTCGATGTTGAGATCGATCGGTCTCGTTGATGAAAATGGTGTTCCGGTTTTCAATTAGGAGAGGTGACGGTTGGGGCGTTACAAGTGGTATCATAGGGGAACCCATACGAGTGTGGAGTAGTGAGCTCATACTCTCAAGGAGTGACAATGTAGGTGTGCAATGAGGACTTGCGGTCTTTTAGTGGGGGAGAATTGTAAGACCTGGTTTGTGGAGGGCTTAACTGAATTGATTTGGCCAGGTATCTTTACAAAGTACAATATTATTTTCTGTCAGTAGTCGTGAGAGAACTCCGCAGTTAAGCGTGCTTATGCTGGATTAGTCAAAGGATGGGTGACTTTCTCGGACGTGGTTGTCAGAACTGTGCGAGTGAGGCCAAAACACAGGGAAATATCATTTGTTGATTTGTAGAGTCGGTAAACAAGTCTCTAAAGCCTCCTTGAAACGTAGCAAACTGGCCGTCCGATATAGATGGGCTCACGGACCTAGTGAGAGAACATGAGGCCCATTAAAAGAGGTGGGACTATGGGCTGAGAGTGAATATAGGGCCAACTAGGAGAGGTGAGAGTCGAAGCATTACAAGTGGTATCAAAGCCGAACCTAGACGAGTGTGGAGTAGTGGGCTCACCCCGTTAAGGGGTGATAGTCTTGGTGAACAACGCAACGAGGACACTGTGAAATGCTAGTGGGGGGAAATTGTGGGACCCTGATTTGCGGAGAGTTTTAAATGAATTGATTTGGCCACCTATGTGACCAAAGTGCACTTATCATATCAGTCAAAGGGCCTGAGAGAACTCCACAGTTAAGTGTGCTTATGCTGGAGTAGTCAAAAAATGGGTGACCTTCCCGGAAGTGGTTCTCGGAACTGTATGAGTGAGGTCAAAACACATAAAAGGATCATTTGGTTATTTATAGGGTCGATAAACAAGTATTTAAGGCTCCCAGACGTAGCAAGCCAGCCATCAGATATAGATGGGCTCACGGACCTAGTGAGAGGATGTGAGGCCCATTAAGAGAGGTGGACCTATGGGCTTAGATTGAACATGGGGCCAACTGGGATAGGTGACAGTCGGATTGTTATTAATATGGTTGTGGAACCTTTGTTTGCGGAGAGGCTTAAATGAATTGATTTGGACACCTATGTCACCAAAGTAACTTATTTTTTCGGTCAAGGATCTTGAGAGTACTCTAGAGTTAAGAGTTAAGCGTGCTTATGTTGGAATAGTCAAAAGATGGGTGACCTTCCTAGAAATAGTTGTCGAAACTGTGTGAGTGTGACCAAAACACAAGAAAAATATCATGTGGTGATTTGTAGGATCGGTAAACAAGTCTTTAAAGCCTCTAGGACATAGCAAAACCTACTATTAGATATAGATGAGGTCATGGGCCTAGTGAGCGGGTGTGAGGCCCATTAAGCTGAGAGTGAAGATGGGGCCTACTGGGAGAGTTTACGGTCGGGGTGTTACAGTGGTAGTGTTCCATAAGGCAGTGTTTGGTAGACTGTTTTGCTTGAAGCATAATCGAGGATCGTTGTTCAAGACAGTTTTTGTTCAACATTTGATGGCTGTTTGGCGTTGACGACTCGGGTGAATTTTTATCCTCCTCTTTTTGGTTTTGAACTCTTTAAATTCCTTTATGGAGGTAGTGCGGGTTGTTTCATCTTCTCTCTACTATTTGGGTTAGATATTTTCAAGTTATGATTGTTCCATAACGACCTCTTTCCCTGAGAACAGAGATTATGTTACCTCCGCTCTTATAGCGGAAGCACTTGCTTTGTGCAATGTACTCATATTGGCAGCCATTCAGCCATATCTTGCCGCTCTAAGAGTGTTGAGGGATTCTCAAATCTTTGTTTTACTCATCAAAGCTAAGGAAAGTACTACATACCTAATAGGGATCCTCCATGATATAGCATTGTTATGTAACTCCTCTACACCAATCTCTTGGAGTGTAAGACCCTTTATTTTAATCAAGTTTCAGTTTGCCAAAAAAAAACAGGCGACCAAAAAATAACTACTTTTAATCCAAAAATGATTTAATCATGTTAACAAACAGAATTATTTAAAATTTTTCTAATAAAAACTATAGTATAAAATATTGAAAACCTGTTGCCAAACACCCCTGTTTAGATAAACCCGCGGATCCTTTTAACCCGGCAATCGAATCCGACTTTTATTTCTTTTAATCTTAATCGTTCGTTTGTTAAGTGTAAACTTCTAATCCTGTCAAAAATATTTGGAGGCAGTATTCCACCAAAATCGGTGAAACAATCTAGATATTTTTGGTTGACAAATCTGTAAGTAAATTACTAAAAATCTCCTTCAATGTATTTTTTAGGTTTCATACTAAATTATTTTCTCTTTTAACTTTGTGCTAGGGTCATAAGATTGCTGCTAACGTCAAAAAGAAGAATATCAAAAAGTTTGAGAAAAATTTAGTTCCAAATTCTTGGATCATTGTTTCCATTTTTGGTTTAACTCCTTTTTATGGGGCATTTATAATATCAGATATAAAGCTTAAAACTGGTTTCATGTCAAAAATAATTGGCCAATCATGATGACATCCTTGGTGGGAAACGAAACAAGAGTTATTTATTTGTCCTGTTTTGTTTTTATTTGTTTAACACTAAATTTCACATTTATCTTCATCATACTAATTTAATTGAATATTTTAATTGCAGACTTTATGGGCCAAGTTGATGATTGTGGTGAAATCCAAGATATCACTACATCTAGCAAGCCTACTAAGAAGATCGACTTTCACTTAAGAAACAAAGAGTAAACTTATTAATTTAAAAGTTTTAAATTTTATCTCCATAAAATATTTCGTTTACATATTTTTATAGTTTGGTCCTTATTAAATACTTTGTTATATTAGGGGTACCCGTGTTTTATGTACACTATAGGGAAAATTTGTTGAATCAGTTACTTATGCATATCAACAAACTACTGATGGGATTGTGTTTTGTTTGATACGTTTTGCCAAAGTCAATCTATATAACGGTACTACAACAAATAACGTGACAATACTTTTTACATCTAAATAAATACAGATACTTATACAGAGACTACAGTTTTCTTATGAGAATCATATATATTGGGGAAGACGACCTATTTTTCCGTGAGAACTATTTCATCTTACCAGATAGAGCTGGAACTTTGCCCTAGTCTCAGATGCCTTGTCAATTATGCTTCTCGACCTATATCTCCCCAAATTCATAATCCTCACCTATTTCACCATCATTCTCAATTACGTCACTTGAAAGACAAAACCCGATAGAAAACTGGTAATACCAAACACGAAACCAAAATTTTAACCTGACAGATGCTTTCAACCTGACTCGAGCTCATATCAATTAAAATCCGCAATTACCAAGAATTTGAAATCAAACCCAGAAAATTTGAAACACAAGAACCCTAACTCGAATTGGATCTTCGTTTTTGCAATAATGAGCAATGTTTCAGGAGCGTCTTCATCGAATTTCCGAGTAAGAAGTCCCTTCGTATTTGGCATACCCAATAGTTGTTGGTGTGGAGAACAAATCGTGGCCAAACTTCTCTCTCTGAAACAAATCCGGGTCGTCGCTACTTTCGATGTGGTTATGCATACATAAATCGGGTATTTGTTTATTTGGAAATTGTGTGATGTTAATTTTGTTATCCAGTAATATTCTTTGTTTTCTTTGATTACATGAAGCGTAAGAATGATAAGCACACATTTAAGTGGGTTGATGAGGCGTACCCAACATGTTCTGAAAACAAACAGTTTGACAAGGTTTGGTCCGTAAAAACATAACATAACAATACCAATTAAAAACAGACAAATCACACCAAAAATCAAACCCCATTCCTACACCATTCCTAAGTCAATAATTAGTCCTACATCTTCAATCTTCATGCTTGAGACAGTCCTCCTGCACCAGCTTCATACATTCCTCCTTGAGAAGGTTCACCTTGAGAGAGTCCTCCGGCAGAAGCCTGAAAACACCAAAATCGTGGATTAATGCATAGTCAACCATAAATGCATAAAGAAACACCAAATTTACAAACTTGTGTTTGACTCTTCTTCTGGTGAAACCTACAGTTATGTTCAGCTGAACCAGAAATGCCACAATGCATAATCATATTTTCACTTTTTGTTTCTTCTTTGTAGGAGACTCATTCATTCCAGGCTTTCTTTTCTTATCTGCCTTAGTATCTTCTTTGCACCAGGTTGTGGAAGTTAAGGTGGAGCATAGACATTGTGACATGTGGTTGAAGGCCAAAACCGAGCACCTCTCTGTGGAATAATGCCTTATGTGTAGTTTAACTTCCATATAGCAGTTTTTAACCACTAAAACACATAATCCTCATAAGTTAACTTCTTCTTGAGAATATGATACAAAATGTGACCCAAAAACTGTCACAAATATGAAACAATGGATGACCTAAAAATTGTCACATATTTGTCACAAATTATAACCATCATTGAGTCACTAATTTGTCACATTTTGCGACCAAATTAAGATCACTATTCCGACAAAATTAGTGACTTGATTGCTGTCACACAATCGTCACAATTTTATATTTTTGTGACCTTTTTCTTGTAACAAATTGTTACCTAACTTTCTTGAAAACTGACAAAAAGTTATGTCATTAAACAATTCTAAATTTCCTAAAAAAAAATTAATAGAAAAAACTACATTGAAAATTAACAAGCAAACAACGATATATATACATAACAAACTAACAACATTCACATACAAAGTTAATCCAAAAACACAACCTAAAGGAAATTAAAAACTAAAGAAAACAGCAACTAGACAAAGGGGTGGACTGTTTTGGTAATGGAGTTGAGTTTAGACATTTTGGCTTGCAAGAGATTCAACAAGTTTCTCCATAGCTTCAAGTCTTTTTTGGATCTGCTGATTTTCTTCAAGGCTTTTTTTCAGATCAGTTTCCATCTCTTGCACACGATGTGTGATCGTCTCTACTTCTTCAAAAGTTTGTGATGCGCTTGAAGAAGCACCAACATATGGTAAAATTTCACTTAGGGCTCCAAGTCCAAAGACATGACCTTGTTTAGATGTTCCAGCAGCCTAAAAATTAAAACCATACACATGAGCTATCATACACCAAACTTGTCCACACCACATAGCTCATACCTAACGATTTGGATCACACGTAACTCACACAAAACAATTTGACAACAAGTAATTCTCAGCAAACAATTTTCATCACATGTAATATATAGTTATATGGTGACTAATGAATTTGATCCAGCCATACTAAACTAAGCTTATCACTATATAATCGCAAAATTTTTTTAAAGAAACACAAGATTTTGAAATTGTACCTTGATATAGATTTCATTTCTCTCATTCTTGTCAAGATTTTCAGCTGTCACATTCTCTTCACCAGCAGATTCACGTTGTCCCATATGTTCTTGTACATGCTTCTCATAAGTTTCTGCGACCAATTGTGCTCGTTGATCAACATATGTTCCATCGGGCTTCTGATGTGTTTTCTTCATCACAACAATAAAATTGTAATCTTCATTGTTTGCTTTCTAGAAACAAAACAGTAAAAATAAGTGAACATGTACAAAAATAATCAAGAACAGAAATCAAATTTGAAAACTTTATTGTAAACAATACCAAAGTATCTTGAACTTTGACAAATGAACGTGAACCTGCTCGGTGAGAATGTGGCCCTAAACCATTGCGATTAGACAGTCGAGATCTACGAGCCTTCTCACTAATTTCCTTTGCTTTTACTGTTGGCCAATATCCTTGCATAATTGTCCAATGTTCAAGCAAAATCCAGTCTTGTTTTTCTCCTCCATTCTTTACATAGCTTATCATTCCTTTGAGGCGATAAGCATCAAGCTTATTAAACTCTCTTTCAACTTGATAGTTGATAGCAGCATCCCAATTAAACTTTTTCTGAAAAGCAAAGTAATTGCTTATGATTAGTCAAAATGTAAATCATCATAAAACATATTTATTAACTATAAAAGAAAATTGCACCTGAAACAGTGAAAACCAAGTTCTTTTGTAAAAGCCTGGCACTTTTCTCCATGAATGACTTTTCTCACAGCTGTTGATACTTCGGTGTGGTGTTTAAACCTGCTTCATTGAAATAAATTATGTTATGAGTTTTTATTAATCAGTGGTATTTAAAATAAAAATTCGATACCATTTAGCTCCATTTAACCGAGAAGGATGCAGCACATGCAAACTTGAACGATCAACATATGGCTCTTCCATTTGTACAATATAAAACACATGAACATTTAGATGTTATTAATCTCCAATTTTACAAACTGTTCCAAGTTCAAAACATTTAGTAAATTTTTTACAGAATAGATCAGAGACTAACAAATTTGTAAAAGAACTGGAATCTAGAATAACAGAGGTTAACAAAGAATTTAAACGGAAACTATAGATTAACAGAGTTTTGTAAAACCTGTGAGTAAAGAATGTGTAAAGCGACTAAAAACAGATATAAGAAAGACTAACACAGATTTGACTATGAATCTTATCTAGATTAACAAAAATTAACAGAGAATGTGTAAACATTCTAATCTAGACTAAGAGGGATTAACAAATATTTGTAAAAACTAGTATCAGAGAATTTGTAACCAAGTACGAGATATAACTGTAAAAAATCTAGACTACCAGCAGATAGATTTGAGCAGTAATTAAAGGTTTAACGATTAGAAGTTTAAAAATTTCAACTAGAAACATGGAGATTTGAGCAGAGATTAGAGTTTAACAACTGGATGAGAAACAGTAAAAAAGATTTTAATGATCTAAAAAATATTAATACAGTTGATTTGCTTAATGTATTAATTTATTTGCATAAGGAACTAAATTAGTTATTACATTTAAAAATATAGTATATATTACATAAGTGTCCACATAAACAAACCCAGCCATACAACCTTAGTGTACCTTTAAATCAGTCATAGTATTATAACTAAATGGTTACGTATTTATGATCATTTTAAATACGTCACACTGTGGTATGTAAATCGTCATAGTATTGTGACCTTACAAATGGTCACAATTTTTTTTTCACAATATATGCTTTTTTGTAGTGATATAAATATGTATAATTGATAGTTTTTGACGGAAAAGTCATATTCTCAAACGAGACTCTATGAGTGTCTCCATAATCTTAACTTTTCACATCCCATAGTTATGTATTGAAATCGTATAACATGTATTGAAAATACACATAAATTGTTATTACCTACGTGAGAATGAGAAATAGCTGAATATTTGGCAATCCGGACCATGGTCAGTCTTCTAACTGTCTCCAACATGGCCATAAACGGTCTCTCTCTAGCTTTGTTGATGGTCTGTTTGAAAGATTTTGTGAAGTTGTTGTCAACATCTTCACAACAAGAGCCTATTTATAGAAAGACCGACACCAACTCTTTGGTTTTGACTTTATATCATCATCTTACACACGAGTGTCATAGGCATTAATGCGCTCCAATCTCTCCTCAAACTCCAAACATATGTAAAACATCTGATTTATATTTCTTTGGAATCTATATAAGCACTTAATCTTAGAAGTTATATATGATACTTGGAAAAACTATATTGAGACTAGAAAATACATTGCATTAGCAAATAATTTCATTATCAATGACATAAAACATTTTCGTATTTGTAAAGATGATGGACTTGTACAAATTTTTAATTTAGGTTATAATGGGCCTTGACCATATTAACTTTTTCTCATTCACAATTTACATCAATTTCTTAAAATGTTAATTAGTTGACTAGACATTGCATTGGACACTTCACATAGGAAAATAAATTGTAATTTCCAAAAAAGGAAAATTTGCAAATGCCTTCTTTGACTTGAGAAGAAAAGCTCTAAATTCACAAACTCAATATCAACTTTGACTCATTCATAGTTTGCATCATCAATTTGTTAAGTTTTAATTAGTTGACTAAACATTGCACTGGACACTTCACATAGAAAAATTGACATATGACCTCTTAGACGTGACAAACAAAATACACGATGCACAAACCCATAAATGCATAAAGAAACACCAAATTTACAAACTTGTGTTTGACTCTTCTTCTGGTGAAACCTACAGTTATGTTCAGCTGAACCAGAAATGCCACAATGCATAATCATATTTTCACTTTTTGTTTCTTCTTTGTAGGAGACTCATTCATTCCAGGCTTTCTTTTCTTATCTGCCTTAGTATCTTCTTTGCACCAGGTTGTGGAAGTTAAGGTGGAGCATAGACATTGTGACATGTGGTTGAAGGCCAAAACCGAGCACCTCTCTGTGGAATAATGCCTTATGTGTAGTTTAACTTCCATATAGCAGTTTTTAACCACTAAAACACATAATCCTCATAAGTTAACTTCTTCTTGAGAATATGATACAAAATGTGACCCAAAAACTGTCACAAATATGAAACAATATATGACCTACAAATTGTCACATAATTGTGACAAATTATAACCATCATTGAGTTTATAATTTGTCACATTTTGCGACGAAATTAAGATCACTTTTCCGACACAATTTTATATTTTCGTAACCTTTTTATTGTAACAAATTGTTACCTAACTTTCTTGAAAATTGACAAAAGTTACGTCACTAAACAATTCCAAATTTCCTTAAAAATCTTTAATAGAAAAAGCTACATTGAAAATTAACCAGCAAACAACGATATATATATATATATACATAACAAACTGACAACATTCACATACAAAGTTGATCCATAAACACAACCTAAAGGAAATGAAAAACTAAAGAAAGCATCAACTAGACAAAGGGGTGGACTGTTTTGGGAATGGAGTTGAGTTTAGACATTCTGGCTTGCAAGAGATTCAACAAGTTTCTCCATAGCTTCAAGTCTTTTTTTGGATCTGCTGATTTTCTTGAAGGCTTTTTTTTCAGATCAATTTCCATCTCTTGCACACGATGTGTGATCGTCTCTACTTCAAAAGTTTGTGATGCACTTGATGAAGCACCAACAGATGGTAAAATTTCACTTAGGGCTCCAAGTCAAAATTTATGACCTTGTTTAGATGTTCCAGCAGCTTAGAAATTAAAACCATACACATGAGCTATCATACACCAAACCAGTCCACACCACATAGCTCATACCTAACAAATTTGATCACACGTAACTCACACAAAAGAATTTGACAACAAGTAATTCACAGCAAACAATTTTCATCACATGTAATATATAGTTATATGGTGACTAATGAATTTGATCCAGCCATACTAAACTAAGCTTATCACTATATAATCGCAGAAAAATCTTAAAGAAACACAAGCTTTTGAAATTGTACCTTGATATAGATTTCATTTTTCTCATTCTTGTCAGGACTTTCAGCTGTTACATTCTCTTCACCGGCAGATTCACGTTGTCCCAAACGTTCACATACATGCTTCTCATAAATTTCTGCGACCAACTGTGCTCGTTGATCAACATATGTTCCATCGGGCTTCTGATGTGTTTTCTTCATCACAACAATAAAATTGTAATCTTCATTGTTTGCTTTCTAGAAACAAAACAGTAAAAATAAGTGAACATGTACAAAAATAATCAAGAACAGAAATCAAATTTGAAAACTTTATTGTAAACAATACCAAAGTATCTTGAACTTTGACAAATGAACGTGAACCTGCTCGGTGAGAATGTGGCCCTAAACCATTGCGATTAGACAGTCGAGATCTACGAGCCTTCTCACTAATTTCCTTTGCTTTTACTGTTGGCCAATATCCTTGCATAATTGTCCAATGTTCAAGCAAAATCCAGTCTTGTTTTTCTCCTCCATTCTTTACATAGCTTATCATTCCTTTGAGGCGATAAGCATCAAGCTTATTAAACTCTCTTTCAACTTGATAGTTGATAGCAGCATCCCAATTAAACTTTTTCTGAAAAGCAAAGTAATTGCTTATGATTAGTCAAAATGTAAATCATCATAAAACATATTTATTAACTATAAAAGAAAATTGCACCTGAAACAGTGAAAACCAAGTTCTTTTGTAAAAGCCTGGCACTTTTCTCCATGAATGACTTTTCTCACAGCTGTTGATACTTCGGTGTGGTGTTTAAACCTGCTTCATTGAAATAAATTATGTTATGAGTTTTTATTAATCAGTGGTATTTAAAATAAAAATTCGATACCATTTAGCTCCATTTAACCGAGAAGGATGCAGCACATGCAAACTTGAACGATCAACATATGGCTCTTCCATTTGTACAATATAAAACACATGAACATTTAGATGTTATTAATCTCCAATTTTACAAACTGTTCCAAGTTCAAAACATTTAGTAAATTTTTTACAGAATAGATCAGAGACTAACAAATTTGTAAAAGAACTGGAATCTAGAATAACAGAGGTTAACAAAGAATTTAAACGGAAACTATAGATTAACAGAGTTTTGTAAAACCTGTGAGTAAAGAATGTGTAAAGCGACTAAAAACAGATATAAGAAAGACTAACACAGATTTGACTATGAATCTTATCTAGATTAACAAAAATTAACAGAGAATGTGTAAACATTCTAATCTAGACTAAGAGGGATTAACAAATATTTGTAAAAACTAGTATCAGAGAATTTGTAACCAAGTACAAGATATAACTGTAAAAAATCTAGACTACCAGCAGATAGATTTGAGCAGTAATTAAAGGTTTAACGATTAGAAGTTTAAAAATTTCAACTAGAAACATGGAGATTTGAGCAGAGATTAGAGTTTAACAACTGGATGAGAAACAGTAAAAAAGATTTTAATGATCTAAAAAATATTAATACAGTTGATTTGCTTAATGTATTAATTTATTTGCATAAGGAACTAAATTAGTTATTACATTTAAAAATATAGTATATATTACATAAGTGTCCACATAAACAAACCCAGCCATACAACCTTAGTGTACCTTTAAATCAGTCATAGTATTATAACTAAATGGTTACGTATTTATGATCATTTTAAATACGTCACACTGTGGTATGTAAATCGTCATAGTATTGTGACCTTACAAATGGTCACAATTTTTTTTTCACAATATATGCTTTTTTGTAGTGATATAAATATGTATAATTGATAGTTTTTGACGGAAAAGTCATATTCTCAAACGAGACTCTATGAGTGTCTCCATAATCTTAACTTTTCACATCCCATAGTTATGTATTGAAATCGTATAACATGTATTGAAAATACACATAAATTGTTATTACCTACGTGAGAATGAGAAATAGCTGAATATTTGGCAATCCGGACCATGGTCAGTCTTCTAACTGTCTCCAACATGGCCATAAACGGTCTCTCTCTAGCTTTGTTGATGGTCTGTTTGAAAGATTTTGTGAAGTTGTTGTCAACATCTTCACAACAAGAGCCTATTTATAGAAAGACCGACACCAACTCTTTGGTTTTGACTTTATATCATCATCTTACACACGAGTGTCATAGGCATTAATGCGCTCCAATCTCTCCTCAAACTCCAAACATATGTAAAACATCTGATTTATATTTCTTTGGAATCTATATAAGCACTTAATCTTAGAAGTTATATATGATACTTGGAAAAACTATATTGAGACTAGAAAATACATTGCATTAGCAAATAATTTCATTATCAATGACATAAAACATTTTCGTATTTGTAAAGATGATGGACTTGTACAAATTTTTAATTTAGGTTATAATGGGCCTTGACCATATTAACTTTTTCTCATTCACAATTTACATCAATTTCTTAAAATGTTAATTAGTTGACTAGACATTGCATTGGACACTTCACATAGGAAAATAAATTGTAATTTCCAAAAAAGGAAAATTTGCAAATGCCTTCTTTGACTTGAGAAGAAAAGCTCTAAATTCACAAACTCAATATCAACTTTGACTCATTCATAGTTTGCATCATCAATTTGTTAAGTTTTAATTAGTTGACTAAACATTGCACTGGACACTTCACATAGAAAAATTGACATATGACCTCTTAGACGTGACAAACAAAATACACGATGCACAAACCCATTTAAAATTTTATAAATTAAGCATGCATTGGTTGCATAATGAAATATTACCAAACAAAAGCATGCATTGGTGGTTGATGTGTAAACAAACATCAACTAACGTACTATTACATCTTTAAATATTGTTATTGTTGAATCGTTTGCATTCAAGGGCGGACCCACATTGACAATGGTGGGGGCACTTGCACCCACCAACTTATTAAAACGAAATGTTTTACACTACAATTAAAGCTTCAAGTGGAAAAATGGTTAACATGTCCCCATTAAATGCTTGAAGTCATAGGTTCAAACCTCCCTTTCTGCAGTTTGCACCCAGTTATCCCATTGTTATGTATTGAAATCGTATAACATGTATTGAAAATACACATAAATTGTTATTACCTTTGTGAGAATGAGAATCTGGACCATGGCTAGTCTTCTAACTGTCTCCAACATTGCCAGAAACGGTTTCTCTCTAGCTTTCTTGATGGTCTGGTTTAAAGATTCCGTGAAGTTGTTGTCAACATCTTCACAACAAGAGTCTATTTTATAGAAATACCGACACCAACTCTTTGGTTTTGACTTCTTAACTTCATCTTACACACGAGTGTCATAGGCATTAAGGCGCTCCAATCTCTTCTCAAACTCTCTTGCATTATAGCTCCATGCCATATGCCAGAGCAGTGGCTTCATTTGCTTCTTAGAAGGATGATTCTTTTTCAAGTTCCCAGAGATGTGTCTAACACACATTCTATCATCAACCTTAGGTAACTCCAACTCCACTGCTTTTATCAACCCCTACAAAAGAACCAAGACATGTTAAAACAAAACCTTAAAATTTTCAAATCCAAACTAAAACAGAACATGAAAAATTCAACTACATACTTTTTGCTGATCATATACCATAATGTAACTATCTCCATCATTTAGATCCAGGTCAACCTTCAATCTCTTCACAAACCACAGCCCATTCTCTGTGTTCTCAACGTGAACAACACTCCATGCTATGGGATATATAGAGTTTAAGAGGGTTTAATTTCTAAGTGGGTTGTAATCGGGTTGGAATCAAGTTTAAGCTGGTTATAACTTCAATCGTTAGTTATGCCAAATAGTAAACCAATTTAATCCGAAACAAATGCGCAAGCAGATGAGAACGATTATTTTGTGGAGATTTAGACATAAAACTATGAATTCGGGGAGAGATAGGTCGAGAAGCATAATTGGCAAGGCATCTGGGACGAAGGCAAAGTTCCAGCTCTATCTGGTACGCTGTCATAGTTCTCATGGGAAAATAGGTCGTCTTCCCTATATTTTTATTCATATGTTGAGATGTCTGGAGTATCTCATATTCCTTTGACTCCTCACAATTGCTTACAAATTCAAGCATACCGTTGTTTGAAGATCTTAAAAAAGGTATGTCTTGCCAAACATTATTCTGTGAAATATGATTTTTATAAATTATTACTAACTATTAATCTACTTTGTATATATGTAACAGCCTGCCCGGTAAAGGTTTGCAAATGACAATCTTGGGTAGTTACAATTACAAGTGCTTTATTTGGCCGTATTACAAAAAAAAAAGATACAGATGATTATCCCATCGTGACTATTGAAAAACTACTTGCAACAATCATCCTAACCATATTAAATTAACTAAGAAGACTTATATTATGGAGATTCATCATCTTTCAAACAAAAACTATTACATGATTGAAGATTTCAACCATGTTGCTAGAGAGTTGCTTCCATCAAAAGACTCATATGGTTAGTTCACTGTACTATGATTACTTTTCCATTGTAAAAAATATAATTCGTCCAAGTAAGAGTACTTAGTGATAAGATTGTATTTTTGTTCTATGTTAGATTTCTATAGCTGAATTGTTGATATTGGTGAAGTAAAATAAGAAGATTGGTTGTTAACACCTCTGGGACGACTTCAAAGATCAATAGTTTAGTAATCTAATTGATCCATGGGAGGTTAGTAATCTATTCCCAAACACAGCATTTGAAATTTGGAATTTTTTTTTTCTCCCCAATTAGTAAACATTATTTATCTTTGCAAAAATGAACAATTACTATGTCATATAACTGGTAGTAGTGTTCAATACTTTTTGAGGAATTGACAAGATGGTGGATACCATCTCACATACAAAACGGATCATGTGTTTTGTATCTTTCGTTTCTAAATATGAAGGTCAGTTTGATTTGTTAATTACTTTCAATGTTAAGGTTTGTATAAATCTAAAGTTCATACTATGTTATTAAACAATGTAGGAATCCCTTGCATTATACACATATTGGCAGTGGAGCTACTAGGATAGATCTGGATGTAAAAAACAAGTGTTCCAAAATCATCCTGCTATGTAAGTTTTCTTATTTTCTAAATCGATTCTATTATTTGTTGAAAATGTTTTGATATGAATCTCTATTTGATTTGTCAGTTCCAAGTTTGCTGCTCAGCATTATTTTTCTATGAAAAAACACATGAAGCAAGGGAAGCAAGCTCTTCATCAATAGCTTAGGAACTTCTTTGATCGCTTCTTTTGTAATTTTCATTTTTTTTGGTTTTGTTGTCCGAATATTAATCATTTTAATATTTAGCCAATGATAATAAAACATAATAAACTCAAAATTAATTTTATCTAAATTATTTTACGAGTTATTGTTTTTTATGTTTATTATGTTACAAGAGTAACACATTTTTGTAAACCTAGATAATTCATTGAAAAAAAATCATAAATATTTAAAATTCACACGTCTCTATTTTTAATGTCACATTCTCTTTTCTAACAAATATAGTTGGAAAGAAGTTATATAGAGACTGTAAATAAATTGATACATGAGTCTATATATTTATGTAAGGATTACAATAAAAAAATGTAAATATATTGTTAATATTTTATGACTTATCTAGCTAAAAACATATATAAAACATCTGATTTATATTTCTTTGGCATCTATATAGGCACTTAAGGTTAGAAATCATATATGATACTTGGAAAAACGTATATTGAGACTGAAAAATACATTGCATTAGCAAATAATTTCATTGTCCATGGCATAAAGCGTTTTCGTATTTGTAAAGAAGATGGACGTGTACAAAGTTTTAATTTAGGTTATAATGGGCCTTTACCATATTAACTTTGTTTCATTCGAAATTTAAATCAATTTTTTAAATATGAATTAGTTGACTAGACGTTGCATTGGACACTTCACATAGGAAAATAAATTGTAATTTCCAAAAAAGGTGTAATTTCCAAAAAAGGAGAATTTACAAATGCCTTATTTGACTTGAGAAGAAAAACTCTGAATTCACAAACCCAATGTCAACTTTGACTCATTCATATTTGACTCATTCATAGTTTACATCATCAATTTGTTAAGTTTTAATTAGTTGACTAAACATTGCATTGGACACTTCACATTGGAAAATTGACATATGACCTCTTTGACGTGACAAAAAAATACACAATTCACAAACCCATTTAAAAATTTATAAATTAAGCATGCATTGGTTACATAATGGAATACTACCAAACAAAAGCATGCATTGGTGGTTGATGTGTAGGAAAACATCAAGTAACGTACTATTACATCTATAAATATTGTTATTGTTACGTCTATCCTTTCTAATTTCCTACCAAAATATTTCCCTTACTTTTCCTATCAAATTTGTTTCCTACCAGGCTATTGATGGATCTCCCTCTCCACGACCACTTGGGTAAAAAAATCAAAAATGAAATGAAAAATTGGTGATCAAATAACATCGGTTCTTGGCGACTAAAAAAAACAACAACATCGGTTACCAACACTTTATAAGATGAAAATAAGCAATTTTTGGAGAAACTGAAAATGCCAAGTGAACAAAGACAACAACAAATGCAGATTCAAAGTAAAAAATATGCTTTGAAAGAGCATAAGGAGAAAAAAATATATTTTTTGTGACTTGAATACCCTACATCGAAATGTTCGTGGATATTTTGAGGAGGACGAAGCACAAATTATACAAAAGAGGATTGGTCAACAACAAAACCAACAAGATGTTCCTCCATCTACTTCATTTGGATCATTTGGACAATATTTTAACGACATTGGTGGATCTAGAAGTAATTTACCAAAGTATTAAATAATTATTTTTTGTATTAAGAGAATTATTATGGAATATATGAATAATTAAATCTTTTTTTTCCTTCAATAAAAGATAAAATCATTATTAGTATATTTAATGATTTTATGTAATTTATCTTTTGAAAATGATAGTCTCAAATTTTAAAATATACTATCTTTTGTTAAGATTGATTAATGGTGTTGTATGTAGTGTGCACATAGTTTTTGAAAGAGGTTATGTATTTAAAATCGTAAGGATCCAGGGAAATTAACAAATATAGAGTAATTTTTAGAGTTTATACGTGTATACTAACCAAAAAAATAGAATTAAACGTGTATAAGATAACAAATGCTTTCTTATATTAACACTACTATCCGCTTCGTATTTGAAAATGTGATTTCTAAAAATAAGGTAACTGTTTTTTTAGTATTTGAAATGTTGTTTCATATTGTTAAATCGAAATTATTTATTTAGTCATCTAATTTAGGACACGTGATTCACAAAAAGTGAATAATTTTCCTCTACAATTAAAAAATAAATTTATGTAAGATTTGGTATTACAAAGTATTTGGTTGTAAGATTTAAGTGGTGTGTATCATAGTTTGACCCGTTGCAAAATTATTAATAACTAGATTTTAACCCGCCGTACACCGCGAGACAAATATTTTATTTTTAGTTCATATTTTTAAAAATTTAGTGATTTTGTTGGAGTTCAGTTTATAATTATTAATATTATATATTATCAATTTTTACTAAATCATTTTGATTATACATGTCCTATATCGCTGTTGTTAAATAATAGTAAAATAAAGATTTTTACCTGTATTAAAGTATACCATTAATGATTTTTTATTAATATCAATTTAAACTCGTCCCGTCTTACAACCCGTCCCATCATATAATTCACTGGAATCATATTACAACCCGTCATGTCATATAATCGTCGAAAAATTAAACCAATGTTTAGCAAGGTCTATAATACTTCAATTTAGAGTTAAAAAAATAATAACACTTAAAATTTTAAAAAGTTTCCAATGTTTTAAATATTTTTAACTTTATATATATGTAATTACAAACTCTACTCGTCTTACGACCCGTCCTGTCTTACAATCATGTTTCGTAATATAATCGCGGAAAAACCAAACCATGTTTAAAAATGGCAGTTCAATTATATGTTAGTTTAAATTTGGTGTAGAGTTAAAATGTTAATAAAACTTTAAAATTTTTTAAAGTTCCAAAATACTTATAATATCTAAAATTTTATAGTATTAATAATACTTCCTAAATTTTAGAGAGTTTAAATATTTAGAATATTTGGACGCATAAAAAATACAGCTTCCTACTCATTCGTACTTGGAAACATATGGTTTTATTTATAAAAGTTATGAACCATTGTCAAAAAAATTTCAAACCGATATGGGACATTAAACATATGTAAGAAATAAGTGGTAATAAACACCCACCTTTAATAATTCAAATTGCAACATATGCAAAAAAAAGTTTTGTATTTTTGTTATACAAATGTATTATGTAATAAAAAAAAATTTATAAGATCATATAAAAGATATTGGAAAAATATTTGAGAGAAATACATTGAAAAATAAGAAAATTATTTTTATATTTTAAATAGAGTAATTAATGCCAATAGCATAGCCTTGTAAATAACTTCAAACTTCAAGGTTTTATTCAAAAAATGCTGCAAGAATTTTAATATATATTTAATATATGATCTAACCTGTTACAAAATTATCAATTATTTTATATATTTATAATATTTGAACAGTTTTAATAATTATAATATATGAAACTTTTTTTTTTTTTACTTTTATAATTTTTTGAAGCTATTTAAAATTTTTATTTTTTAATTAAAACTGGATTATATTAGATAAAACTTTTAAATTTGGATCTCTGATAAATAAAGTTTAATACTCATTCGTAGTATGAAGAATTTTGGTTCTATTTATAATGATCTGAACTATTGTCAAAAATATTTTAGCCAATGTGGGACGTTATACATACATTTTTTTTTTCAATCTAGTAATATATGTTTTTTTAACAAAATTCAAATTGCAACATATGTTAAACAAAATTGAATTTTATCATACATTAGAATTATATATTGTAATGTAATAAACTAAAAATAAGTTCACATAAAGATGAAAGGAGATTAATAATTGCTTTTAATATATTATTTTTAATTAGTTAGAGAAATCTTAGGAAATCTAAAATTAGATATGGAAATAATATAATTACCTAAATATATTTAATGGAATTTAATTTCAAAATACACATTTATGTGAATTAAATTGGACCTATCAAAGATCCAATTTAAGAATTAAGGTTAAAAATTTTAAATTGACCCGCCCAAAGCACAAATGTATTTTTATTTTAATATATAGGGGATATTTATATTAAAACCTCTAAAATATTTTATACTATGAGTTACTCCCTATGTTTCATTTTAAGTGATGTTTAAGGTTGTTACACACATATTAAGAAAATATATAATTTCTCTTGTTTCGATAAAAACATCATTAATTAAAAGGAATTGAACCAATCACAAAAAAGATTTAAAATATGATTGGTCAAAAAGTATTAAACACATTTAATTTTGCATAGAAAGTTGAAAACATCACTTATAATGAAACAATTTTTTTGGACTAAAACATCACTTAAATTGAAACATAGGGAGTATTAAATATATTTATTTTATTTATTTATTTTATAAATAGAAGAGGTTTAAGATTAAATGTAACAACCCGTCCAGTGGGATCATCCGCGATGTGGCACACCTCGCCACATGGCATCCTTACAGCGCTGCAGCGCATCGACCCTAACCTCTCTCCTGTGGGCCCAATCTGCGCATGTAGGCACTCTCCTGGCCCACATACACTCCTGACCCACCAGGTAGCTTATTTGTGCGCCTGGCGTTCCTCGAACCCAGGTCCTCACCCTTTAACAACCTCCCCACCGTGGAAGCTGTTACCAATTGATTTGCAGATCAATTGGTGACAACTTCCACGGTGGGAAGGTTGTTAAAGGGTGAGGACCTGGGTTCGAGGAACGTCAGGCGCACCAATAACCTACCTGGTGGGCCAGGAGGCTGCGAGCAGTGGGCTGCGCAGTTTGGGCCAACAAGAGAGAGGCTAGGGTCGATGCGCTGCAGCGCTTGTAGCTGCCATGTGGCGGGGTGTGCCATGTGGCAGGGATTCCCACCGAGATGGGTTGTTATATTAAAAACACTACTTTGCAAATAAAAAGACTATTATAGAGGATATAGAGGCCCCCACGGTAGTCACACTAGCACCGCCCATAGATCCCTCCTGAAGTGTCTGAGGACCGCCAAGATGCTCGGCCGTAGTGCTCAGGCCCACACTCTCGTCGCTACTCGAGGGAACACCATTCCTCATACAGCGAACACGCCCACAGCCACGACCACGACCACCAGCACCTCCATCTCTAATCATCTGCACTACACAACAGATGACTAAGAACACAACACAACAAGAAAACACACGTTTTGCTATGGAGGAATACTTAGCCATTCCCTCGCAAAACAACTTAAACAAGAGATTTGCGACGGAAGTCACTTCCTCACAAATCACTTATCGCAAAATGGTAAACGGTGCAAATCCTTCGCAAAATTTGCTACGTGTCGAATCCCTCGCAAATCTTACCAAACAGATCCGTTAGTTGTTGGTATCTTGGGATATGGTTCAAGGAAGACCTAAGGAGAACCATTTTATGGATAGCCAACAGTGTTAAACTCCTCACCAAACCTGTAGGAAGCCTTAAATTCTCTGACACCAACAATTTCATGTTCGAGCAAGATACTGAGATCACTATGTGGACGACCAATATGATCGAAGAAGGTGTGAGGTCTAGGAAGGTGGTTGAACTTGTCGATAATGGCAACTTTGTGATTATGGAGTCCAACGACCCGGAAAGTTGATTATGGCAGAGCTGCGATTTTCCAACGAATACTTTACTGCCTCAGATGAAACTCAAAGTATTTGATTCGTTTCCTAGTGAAGATGATCAACGCAAAATCTACTATCCCTGGTCTAGACCAAGAGACCCCTCACCCGAGGTTGAATCCTTCAAAAGTCTGAATAAATCAAACATAGTTGCAATACCTTGACTTGCATTGACTTGTCAAACAAGAGAGTGAATCTTCTCCATGTGAACAAGAAGGTCTCATATCCAATTAAATCTCCCTCTACCATATTTTCTGGCACAATCACTAATAAGGATATAAAGAGTAAGAAAGTGTCTAGAAACTTGACTTATCAGCATGAAGAGATCAAAGTTATTAATGTGAAGAATAAAGACACCCGAAAGCTTGATGAAACCATCTTGGATGGTGAGTGTCTAGCCTCTTTATTTGACGAGTTTAAAGGCAATGGTGAAGAGGAGTATTTTAAGTAAAGCTAAGATTGACCTTGAAGCGAAGAAGAGTAAGAAGAAAAAAACCCGCCCCTCCCAATCTTTTTCCTTCCTCTAACACCATGAGCTTGCATTCCTTGAAGCTAATAAATGGAATCATTAAGTATAAGGTGAAGGTTATGGGTTATTCTACACCTTTTGCAAATGTTAAAGCAAGAATCCAAACCAAACTTCAAAACGACCAAGATAGATATCCAGAGTTACTCTGAAGGGTCATCAACATCAACCTCAATGGTGGAACACGGTCAAACCTTTCCCACCTCCACGCTCTTTCAACCCCTCCAACTAATCTACCAAGGATTTCCACCCCTTCTCCTCTCACTCTACACCATAAGGTTTACAACTATGGCCAAGGTATGATCTCACCTTCCCATGTAAATAACATTTTGTTTTTGCTTTACTCTAGTCCTTCCGGCTGTACCACCTCAACACCTAACGGCACACCTGTTCCAACCGGCTGAACTCCCACAACCCCCGGCGGCACACCCAAAGCCCACGGCTGCACTTCCACAACCCCGGCTGCACTCCTGTAATTCCTGGTGGCCCAACTGAAGCATGCACTAGTATCACTTCTTATTACCGCTCGAACTGTTGCATCAGTAACTCTGGAAAGCGATCATTCTGAACATGGGCCCCACCTGCTGGAACACCCCACCCGGGATTCCAGCCACACCAGTGTCGTCTCTGACCAAACCATCCCCCACGACACTCACACTAGCACCGACCAGAGATCCCTCCTGAATTGCTTGAGGACCGCCAACATGCTTGGCCATAGTGCTCTGACCCACACTCTCATCGCTACTAGAGGGAACACCATGCCCCCTACCGTGACCACGACCACCAGCAGCTCCACCTCTAATCATCACACTACACAACATAAGGCTAAGAACACAATTCACTACAAGAAAAAACTTGTTTTGCGATGGAGGAATACATAGATATTCCCTCGCAAAACAATTAAAACAAGGAATTTGCGACAGAAGTCACTTCCTTACAAATCACTCCTTGTAAAATGGTGAATGCTGCAAATCCCCTGCAAAATTTGCTACGTGTCGAATCCCTTGCAAAGTACTCGCAATATTTGCTCACAAGGACCTTTTCCCTAGCAAGTACCTTGCAATATTTGCTAGGAACTTTATCCCTCACATTATTTGGGATGCGTTTGCGACTTTGATTTCCGTTTAACCATTGAACAGTATAATCTTATAATTACTATGATTAGCAAGAATATTATAGCATTTTGTAGTTTCCTATTATTTTGCTTTTTTTTAATTATGAATTATAATATTAAGATTAAAACTAATTAAAAATGGAAAATGAAATTTAAGTTAGAAATTAAAAGTATTACACAACAAAAAGTATGTTAAAAAGTTTCAAAAAGGATCTTAACATTAACTGGATTAAACTATTTGTGAGACAGAGGTTCCAGTCACGGTGGCTCCGGTAGTTGCCTAAGAGGCTTCAGGTTCAGCAAGCTTCTGAGCTAGCAAAACCGGATCATCAGCCGGAGGAGGTGGACCATAATGGGCTAAGAATGCTTAATGCTGCAAAGAACCAACACCATATATCCGGTTCTTCTTCTCTGGAGCAACCTGTCACAAAATAGACATAATTTCATATGATACAACAATACGACACAACAACATAAAAGAGACACAATTAGAGTTATACAACAATACGGCTCCGCTCACGGAATTGTGGGGGGGGGTATACTATGGTCTTTGTATAGCTTGGGAGAAGCGGCTAACACGGTTAGAGTTAGAAGCGGATTCGGAGATCATAGTGGGTTTTCTTATGACGGGGATAAGTGACACTCATCCGCTGTCTTTCCTGGTGCGTTTGTACCATGGCTTTATCACAAGGGACTGGATAGTCCGTATTTTTCACGTGTATAGGGAAGCTAACCGTCTGGCTGATGGGTTAGCTAACTATGCGTACTCTTTACCTTTAGGTTTTTATTGTTTTGATGTTGTTCCGCCGGATTTGGCGTTGATTTTAAATGAGGATGTTGTCGGTCCGCCTCGACCAAGAGATATTTTTGTATAATTTTATCTTTTTTTAATAAATCTTAGGGAGGGCACTAACTCCCGTCAGTTCACCAAAAAAAACATAAAAGAGACACAACACAATGAACAACAATTATATCATATATAGCATACTTGTGCGAAATGTAACTTAGCTCCAAAAATTTACCTCAGCGGAAATTTTGTTCTTGCCATGAAGAGACAACCCAACAGAAGAACTATCAGATTCAGCCTCCACTATCTTGGATGACACTGCATTGTAAACTTTCTCAGACTTTCGATCCACAAAAGATCCATCAGGCTTTCTATGAGTCTCTTCTAGGACTAAAACAGAGATTAAATATTTCAACACATCAATCTTCTTAGGCTAAAACAGAGATTAAATATTTCAACACATCAATGCTCATAAAGTAATGGTGTGAAACAAGTACCTCATTATACTTACATGTTTACGGGCACAAGATTTGAAAGAGGTCTGGCTAGAACGATGCTTATATATTCTAATGCTATCGTGATCACTATACCGTGCATTGCGACTGTTGATAATCATTTGTTCTGATTTCGGATCACTCCAAAACTTAACAAATCCGTCCCATACTATTGGCTCAAGCCACCGCGGCTCTCCGTCATCACCTTTTAGCTTCCACTTTGTCTTCCACCGAGACATTTGATCAGTCATCCGGCCCTTCAATTTATTTTCAAACTCCTCCCTAACTCTCCCATTAATGGAACGGTCCCAATTCTATGTTTGCTTGATAAAAAGAGAATCAGACATTAACATCAACACACATATTTCTTGGAAAAAAGAATCAAACACATCAACACACAGTTCGCTTATCGAAAAAGTTTCATACCAATGATTTACAACCGGACCCGGTGTTTGTGTCCAATTAGCATGAGACTCTTTGAAATCTCTCCTAAAGATAGTGCGGACAGTAGCTGCAACCGAAGGATCGTCATCAAACCTACAAAACAAAAGAAAGTTGGAATGGGATTTATGTAAATATAAAACAGAATTAGGAAAAAAATTTGGATTATTTTGATTAGGATCTTCCCAGATTTCCTGGTAGGCGTTTAGGACCTAGTCTCTTTAAACTTGCTTGCCCGGGGCTTTCTAGCAACTCATCCAAAGTTAGATTGTTGAGACGTGTTGCTGGTGACTGAGGCCTTGAATTGGCTGAATGAAGAGGTGAACCATCATGCGACAAAACAGCATTAGGCTCACCACCACGAGGCGAAACAATCACTGGATGGGTTTGACCAGTTGCATGTCCCGCCAGTGAGGTTGCTTGAGAATTAGAGGGAGAATATAGAACACAATTAAAAAGATATCTTGTGTAAGCGTTCCCAGTACTCACCCATAAAGAGAAAACAAATGAATCAGAGAAGAATAGGAGTTTGGGGTTAAACGAATCAAACCCTAGGATAAATTAGACAGTACTAGAAACCCTAGAATCTGAGAGAGATAGGAGACACTCTTACCTTAGAATCAAACGAACGAATCAATAAGAGAAGAGAAATATAGAAGAAGAAAAGAGGAGTTAGGGTGAAGGAGAATCAGAGAAGAAGAGGGTTAAGGTTAATCGGCTCGGTTAGGGAAAGAGAATCAGAGAAGAAGATGGATAATCTGAACAGAGAAGAATACGAGAGTTAGGGTTAATAGTCGCAAACTCTCCCTAAAAAAATAGTAGCAACTCTCACCAAAAAAACAGCCAATTAAATCATTTCGGGATTGCGAGGGAAATGCTAGAGTAACTCACGAGTCCGTCGCAAAGTTGATAAACATTATTTTTTAAAAAATTAACAATAGAGTTCGAAAATTTATTTAAATTAAAATATTAAGAAACTTATAGAATTTGAATTCATTTAAATCTCCATTTACAACAGATTTGCATTGGCACTTGTAAAAACATCGCATATCTCTCGCTAGTGTTGCTAGGAATATATTCTTGCAAATCCGTTGCAAATTTGCCGCAGATTTGTGAGGAAGGTTAGTTTCCTTAGCAATTTCTCACAAATTTGTAACAGATTTACGAGGAATGTTTCCCTCGAAATTTTGCAAAGGGTTCGCTAGCGACATAGCGCATGTAGCAATGTTCTTGTAAACGCTTTGCAACTTTGCGAAGCCAGTTTCCCTGACAAATATTCATAGCAAAACGTGTGTTTTCTTGTAGTAGCAAGAGCAACCAAACATTAAACATACAACTTACTATGGAATCTCATTTAAGGCTCGAGCAAATGATCTTGGTCGCCATACCCACACAATTGATTAACTACCCACAATTAACCCAGACATGAAATTCACAGCTCGTGTTATAGCCACCCATTTAACCCCGCCTTAGAATCGTAAGGGCTCTGATACCAAATCGTAAGGGCTCGTGTTATAACCACCCATTTTCTAAAATACATAACCAATTGGATTTACCTAATTAAACTAGGATAACCAAATTAAACCAAATAGACTAGATTATTCCAAATTAAAGTAATCTGACCAAAATAATAATCAGCGGAAGACTCAACAGGACAATCCAATTATACCAACTACATTAAACCAGCAATCCAGGTAATATCCAAAACCGAACCATCAATCATCCAGAAATAGCATAACATCCAAACATGCTTCTTATTTCCAGATCTAACATTCCAGACAATATGATAACATAAAAGTCATAAATATACAGCGAGCCCTTATATCATTCTTCCCTCCTCGCCTTGATTCCAAGGCCACACCATGCTTTTACCTGCATCACATTAAGAGATGCATAAGTATTTCCAGAAATACTTACTGAGTCACTCATCCAAGCTGCTAGGCTATACACATAAGCATCATCAATCACATTCAGGCAATAACACAACACAAAACAAGCATTTTACAAAACTCAGCCGATGCTGAGGATTGGTGTCGATCGACACCCTCGTGGTTCTACCCCGCCCATATCGTGACCACATACACGACCACGACCATGAATGCTACCTCGATCACTAGCAACTCTAGCCATCTATACTAACACGGAAGAGGCTAAAAACACAAGGCAAAACAAACAACAATCATTAATGTCAAGATGCAATAAGCATGCATTTAACAATCATTCATTAATGTCAAAATACTTTTTGTCATTTGATTGTTTACCTGCTTAACCTTGCTTTGTTTCTACTTCTATCACTCTGGAATGTTTAGTTTTCATTTCTGTAGTTTCTGCTTTATTACCTATTTGTTTTAGATTCATTTGCTTCCTGTTTAGTAGATTCTTAGTTTGGTTACTTAAAATTTGCTTTTCAATTGGGTTAACTTGTTTACTTCTGTTGTGATCCCAATCGCTTACATCTCTTCCATTTGGATCGATTATTATCGGAACCACCATGGATTAACTATCATGACATCATCATTTCATCGATAGAAAATACGCGGACTTTGTTAACCGATTGACAATAACCCAAATTGAATCATTTTCCTTGCACACAGGCAATCCAATGACAAAATCCATGGTTACCATGTCCCATTTCCATTTGGGAATTGTTAAACTTTGCAACAGTCCCCCTGGAACTTGATGTTCAGGCTTAACTCTTTGACAAATTGGTAAGGAACAACCCATCTAGCAACATCCTCTTTCATCCTCGACAATGATAATATCTTTTAACGCACACACTGCCCTCTACCAATATTGTCCCATTACTTGAAGTCTGAAACTTGGACTTGTCATTCTTAGACAACTTAATAAGATCCTCATCTTTTTCTTGTGCCATCTGAATACATGTCAATAAATAAGCTTGATCCACGGCATCCAAACCCATTAGTTCTAACTCCTCTGATATCGCTTCTAAGCGAAAAGTACCAATCATGCTAACCATACTTTCCATTTCTTTATCAGTACTTGAAGCAACTCTTTTCCATCTTAACCCATCGGCCACAAGGTTTACCTTACCTGGATGGTATTCAATATCAACATCGTAGTCAGCAACTAACTCCATGCATCTTTGCTACTGCAAGTTCAACTCCGGCTGAGTGAAAATATACTGGAGATTTTTGTTGCCCATGAAAAATTGAACTTTCCCACCATTAAGGTATGAAAGCCAAATTTTCGAAGAAAATTTGAAAGCCTCCATTTCTATAACGCTCGTGTCCCAGTTTTTAGAGGTTGTGGATGGCCACCAAGGGTGTTGGTCGACACCACTAATTTTGGTGGTTTGGATGGTTTGGGCTTATTTTCCGGTGTAAGGGAGTTGGATTAGGAGAAGCCCTAAAAGTCGACCAAAATCTGTAATCAGTCATTCTTTGTTCATTTGGGAGCTTTTTCACTTTGTAAGGTGGAGAGAAAGAGCATAGAGTGAAGAGTTGATCCTAAGGTGCTAAGGTCAAGCTTGTGAGGGAGTTCTGGAGACTTCTGGAAGCTCTTATTAGGTGTTCTAGCAAGGGATTAGTGGGATTTATGGCTGTGGGTTTGAAGAGTGGTTGCTAGAGTGTTCTTCTTCACTGTTTTCCCATCCTTTCAATCCATATCAAAGGAGAATGTGTGACCATGGTTGATCTGACCATGTTAAACCCTTATAATGTGTATTTTGATTTATTTTCATGGCTCGAAATTGTTGTGTGTGGCTTGTTAGTGTGTTTTGGTTGCTGTTTTTGCATTATTGAGTGTTAAGATTCTTGGCTGGAGTTTAGGCGGTGGAGATCTGAGAGTTGATTTTAGGACTTCTGCGAAGGTAGCGCCAATCGACACCAATTCGGGTGTTGGTCAACACCAATTTCGTGTCTTTGTATGCCTGGTTTGTTTGAATTGGTTAATCTAATGCATGTTGGAATGGTTTAATATGCTTGTGTCTATAGCCAATCGGATGTGAGGATCGCTTTACTAAGTATTTGTGATGCGGGTAAAGTGTGACGTGGAATCATGGCAATGAGGAGGATGATCTATGGTCTCATTCATGGCAATGAGGAGGATGATCAAGGGTTAAATTATTGTTGTTGAAACCATGGTAGGTTGTAGGTGTAAATTGTGGTGATTGAGTTAGTGATTAATTATTATCATTAGTTCGAGTTGGATTTGATATGTTTCCGCTTTGGATGATTGTTGATGATGTGTTTTGTTTTCTCTAGTCATAAGTGTTGCTAGTTTTTGCTCGTGGCAGTGTAGGACGCTGCGAGTGTGGTGCTAGTGGTGCATAGCGCAGGTCTTCAGTGGTGGATTTGTTAGATATGGATTTCCGAGAAGTTAAGTTAGAGACTCTTGTGTAAATACCCTGAGTGGCGGGGTGGTTGGGAGTTAACATAAGGGGATGGTGGTTGATAAGTCTGTATTTCATCACTTTTTGAGCATGCATTCATCATCTTTTCAGCATCATTCACTTGTTGATTCGCATCATATTGATCACTTTTTGCATATTTTGCATACTTAGGTAGGTTTTGTGCATGTCATGCATATCTTCCGTACATTCGCATATTGGAGTGTTTCAGGTACTAAGCAAACATGCAGCACAAAGCAGAGGAACAAGTATCACTCGACAGACACACGGTCGAGTAGGATGATCGAGTAGGCAGCAGAGATACATTGCAAATACATCGACGAGCGAGTGAGCAGCAGACGTACACGATCGAGTAGCAGATCGAGCAGAAAGTACGCGAAGCAGAACCACCTGTCACTCGATGCACACACTCGAGTGACATGATCGAGCAAAGCAAAGAAGTAGCTGATGATTTCACAGATCACTCGACACGTTCACTCGAGATACATGGTCGAGTATGAAATGATGCAGAGAAGAAATTAAGTGTTACTCGACACGCTCACTCGACCGACAGGGCCATTACAACTTTTAAACCGCTTTTACGTTGTCGTTTTATGTTTTAAGGTTTTCCCAAACATTGTTATAAATAGGTCTCATTTGGATTGCCCAAGGGATCGAGTGATTTTTATTTAGGTTTTTGTTGTTAGCCACCAAAAGATCCTGAGAATTGTAAGCGTGATTTCTTTTGAGTTATTGATATTTTGCAATCAGTTCTTGAATCATTGTTGTTACTCTTCCTGTCATCTTTATTATTATGTATGTTTTGAACTATTCGTATTTCATGATGTTTAACATGATTTCTGCGTCAGAGTAATGTTAGGGTTCTTGAGGATGGGATAGATTAGGTGGAGGATGTTAGTTTGCTAGAGTGTTTATGTTAGATTCGTTTTGTTTCCCTTCTGGATTAGAGTTTTATTAGCTAGTTCTTCTTTGATCAGTTGGAACTGGGTCATAGACATTTCATACCCAAAAGGTATATGATGAAATTTCTGAATCAACTAGTGCCAGAGATTTACATGCTTAGCCCAAGAGATTGGTTGTCTAAGATGTTTATTGACATTAATCAGCTGTTTCTTTGTGCTTGTTTACTACATGTTTCATCAATGAGAATTGAGATTAGGAAGTGTTGTAAACTTGATAGTTTCTGCCAAGAGATTGGATGGACTAGTATTAGAAGTTCATTGTCTAGGGATTAGAATGTTTGCAGTTTGATAAACACTCGAAGTAGATTAGCATACTCCACCTACATTAATAACCTCATCCTCGGGATCTTCTATCCATTTGTGCTTTCTATGTAATTCTCTTGTTATTTACTTGTTCTGCTTTATTTTCTTGCGAGTATCAATAATCGTTACGTTTTAGCTTATGCATGGTAGTCTATGTTTTATAGCCTTACATTTATCGCATGTTTAACATGTTCGCTTAGGATCACTGAAAACCAAAAATCATTTATGCTTGCTTGACTTAATCATTTCTGATATATCTTGATTGCTAGCATCACACCTGATTGGATTGATACCTATTGTACTGCAATGACATGATAGTACTCTAGGGTAATTGATAGCAAAATCCTAGTATCAGTGGTTCTCCCAGATATGGATTGCTTGAACGGCTGGTGGTTCTTCTAAGGGGTTGGTGGTTCTCCTGAGGGTTTGGTTGGTCCCCTGGTATCGATATGGCTCGAAGGACATGACCTGAGACTGGATTAGTTAGGAGCAAATAATTTCTAGAGCATTGGTTTAAGCATAAAGACTAGATCTAGACCTAAGAGGTTGATGGTGGTTCAATCTAGGCTTTTAGTTATGGTGACCAGTGGGGTCAGGACTATGTTGGGCCAGTGGGCCAGGGTTGTGTTGGCTGGTGGTTTACGGTTGTGTTGGCCTGAGGGTTATAAATTGTGCATACCATGGTGATGGTTGCAAGAGGTTGATAGTGTTCAATCTCAATATTGGCTGTGTCAAGCGGATGATCAGTTTGTTAGGCGAACCGTTGCGATGGTGGCGAAGTGCGTCTTGGGGATAGATGAGGCTTGCATATTCGAGGAAAAAATAATATTAAAGGAGGATAATTATAAAGTTCAAGTCCCAATTTTTGGTGCGTGTCGATCGACACCACTAATTTTGGTTGTTTGGATGGTTTGGGATTAATTGTTGGGTTAAGAAAGTTAGATTAGTAGAAGCCCTAAAAGTCGACTTAAACTTTTAATCATGGTTCTCTGTTAATTTGGGAGTTTTGTCGCTTTTTGAAAAGTGGAGAGAAATAGCAGAGTGGAGAGTTGAAACTAAGGTGCTTAGGTGAGGCTTATGAGGGGTTTCTGGATATTTCTAGAGGTTGTTCTTGGGTGTTCTAGAAAGGGATCAGTGAGATTTGTGGATGTGGGTGTGAAGAGAGATTTCTATAGTGTTCTTCTTCTTTGTTTTGTCCATCCTTTCAATCCATATCAAAGGTGAGTGTGTGACTATGGTTGATCCGAGAATGTGTATTTTGATTGGCTGGGAATTGGCTGGGAATTGTTGTACGTGGCTTATTTGTGTGTTTTGGATGATGTGTTTGCATTATTGAGTGTTAGGGTTCTTGGCTGGAGCTTTAGAAGTGGTCATTTCGCTCTCTGGAGAGTTGAGAGCCAATTTTACGCCTTCGGCGTAGGTAGAATCGATCGACACCAATTTGGGTGTCAGTCGACACCAACCTGGTGTTTAAGTTTGTCGTCACCAATTTGTGAACAATTTTTCAGAACAATTTTTCTAGACAGTTTTTATTGACAACAATTTCTAGACAGCGAGTAGTTCGTGTCTTTTTATGCATGGTTTGTTTGATTAGGTTAATCTGATGCATGTTCGATTGGTTTAATATGCTTGTGTGTATAGCCCAGTGGATGGGAGGATCGCTTCACAAGTCTTTGTGTAATACTCACGCATGGCATTGTGTTTGTGGTGCGGTAAAGTGTGACGTGGAATGATGGCAATACGGAGGAGGATGATCTAGGGTCTAAGTTATTATATTTCTGGTTAAATTATTGTTGTTGGAACCTAGATTAATGTAACATCTGTGTCTGGATAACCGGGTGGTGTCGTCAGGATCAAGTCTTATTTAAGCAGTTTTGATGCATGTTTTGGTGTTTCCTTTAATTTATGATTGATTTCTTTACGTGTATGCTTGTTTTCTAATTTATGGTGACTCTAGACGAGCCTGAGGATGTGTTATTTCGGCCATGGAGTGCAAGTAAGGGGAGATCCATCAAGTAGAAGCGACTGGAGCGAAATTAGAGCTTTGGTGACACCAGTGGTGAGTGTCGATCGATACCAACTATCTCACTCGCGAGGATAGTCGCGAGTATTGATCGGCACCAGTGGAAGGTGTCGATCGACACTACTTATCAGATTGGGCTTTATGTTGATTATTCATGGATTGTTTGATGCTTGTGTTGGTTAATGCATGAATGTGTTTCATTATTGCTTGTGTGTATAGCCAGTAGTGGGATGGGTGCCTCACTAAGTATTTATGGAAATACTTATGCATCTATTTTTTGTGAAGCATGTAAAGGAAAAGTGTGATCCGTGGAATCATGGCAAGGAGAGAAGGATGATTTAGGGGCTCGTTGGTTGTCTTTGGATTATGTTTGAATTGTTAGGATGTTAGTCTGGAATTTAGAAACCTATTAGGTTAATATTTTTATTTTTGGATGATGAGTGGTTTGGTTATGGTTGAAATGCTGGTTAATGCAATTAAATTATTTGGATTATTGGGTTAAGTCTTCCGCTGGTTATTATTGTTTAGATTGGTTAAATTGTGATCACCTGGTTTAGTTTGATTTGTTTGGTTTAATTGGTTTAAATTGATTATGACCGGTTTAGCTGGGTTAGCTGGTTTGCCAAAAATCCAATTTATTTTTGCCAAAAGCTACACTGACTTAGCTTGGCGAACAACTTGTGTTCTCTTAGCTTACTCATCACTTTTCTCAGATGCACACCATGCACTTCCGGATTCTTCGAGTAGACAACAATATCATCGATAAAGCTGATCACAAACTCTTCCAATTATTCCCAGAATACATTATTCATGAGCTTCATGAAAGCTGTAGGAGCATTAGTCAGCCAGAATGGCATGACAACAAATTCATAATGCCCGTACCTTGTCTAAAAAATTTTCTTATAAAACAAAATTAATCTTTGAAAAATAAGTAGCACCTCGGAGTTGGTCCAAGAACTCGTCGATCCTCATAAGAGCATACTTATTCTTCTTCGTCACACTATTCAGGTCAGAATAGTCGATGCAAAGTATGAAACTCCCATTTTTGTTCTTAATTGATATACAGTGTTTTTAGAGTCTTTCACCCTTTATTTTATGTCCATTTTAAGTCGTTTGTCGTGTTATAGTCCGTCTTTCGTGTCTTTCAAGTCGTGTTTTGAGTCTTGAGCATGAGCTAAGCGGTTGGAGCGGAATTGGCGCGTTTTGGACCAGTTTCGGGCAAGGAAGTACACCTTTAGCTGATGCAGAGCATGGACCGATCGGCATTACTTAAGTGCAACCAATAGAGATGGTTGAATTAAAGCGACATGCAAGAAGACGACAAAGAAGTGCATGCACTATTTTACCATGAAGCTAAAACGGCTTTTCCATTGTTTCACGTACTATATATCGAGGTATCAGAAGAATGAAAGATTCAAGATTAGCAATACTGAAATCTCACAAACTTGGTGAAATTTCTAATAGAAGACAAATTAAGGCTAAAAAGAACGGACTTACTCTGTAGATTTCTAAGTCGTCTAACGGTACAAGGGGTTAGTCGTCTAAGAGTATTGAAGCTCTTCATCGAATTGGCACACCACAGATATACAAAAGCATTGGTGCATTTATGTATACAAAGTCAGCAAATTAGTGCAATGGATCCGAAAGTTTCGACGCAAAAAAAAATTAAAATAATGAAAATAAAAAGAACCCCGGCGGCGGCGCCAACTTGTTTACTCGAGTATTTAACCCGATAACTTAACCAAAGTAAAGTATATGCGGTATCGATCACAAGGAGCAAGGGTACACTAAAGACTTGCGAGACTCTTTCTTAGCTAAAGCGGAAAAGATTTGTTGTTTGGTTTTTTTGTTTGTAAATAAAAATGCAAAAGTAAAATGTGATTAAACTTATAAATTAAAGACATTGGGCATCAAGGTATTTTCAGAGAATCAATGAATAACAAATAAAAGCAATAAGGAATTCTAACATGAAGAATCGTTCTTGAACATGAACAGAAGTTTAGACTAATTCTCTCTCAAGACATTTTTTTTTTGTGCACCAAATTCTTCATTCAAATTAGAAAGATACAAAAGGATAGAGCATATTCAGACACCTTTGAATAGCAAGGTTGGAAATTAAAGCACATGAGCCAACAAAAACCAAACATAGAGACACAAGCTTAATAAAGCTTGATAGAGAACCAGGATAAATGTTGAAGCAAACTAACACGAGGAAACCCATGAGAGAAAACACATTCCACAGATAAGCATCAACTGGTAAAGAGATAGTCACCATACAATGTGACATTAGGACGAACTTCGAGCCATCACAAGTGGCTCTAGGCTGTAAGCAACCTAAGGAGACGCCGGAGAAATATCCGATGAGCAATCTTCGCCAGATTTGGGCGAAGTCCAAACCAATAGTGGTGGTTCTAGACCGATTGCAAACTAGACTTGTTGGAGAAGTATCCAAAGCAGGCATGGAAGAGCAGGAGAAGTATCCAGTGCTCTGATGGAAGAGGAAGTAGAAGATGCAGAGAAGATTTGAGCAGATCCGAAAGACTCTTTGAATGGGCAAAAAACAAAAGTTGTCCACTAAGGAGAAACAAGTAGTCAAGGCCCAAGAAGTATTGGACCAGGCCCACCAACATTCCAAACTCTGAAGCCTCGTCACTTGACCTAGCTCACGAAGAGTTTCATCACGGCGGCGGTTGTCGGAGGGAACGGCAAGGATCACACCAGCAAATCCCAGCTGGTTCGCATGGTTCATCAGATTGATAAAAGAGGCTGGAGCGATGGAGAAAACAAGGAAGACAAGGCTAAGATCTGCCTCAGGAAAGAGCAGATGGACACCAGAGCAGATGGACACCAAAGTGTGGAGCAAACCAAACGGCAATAACAAAGTAGAGAGATCGCAAAGGTGAAACTCCGGGGAACTCAGAACACGACACGAACAAGACGAGAAGATAATGGTGACGACGACATGACGGAAAACCATATCTAGCGACGCCGGTAAAGACCGACGCCGCTGGAAAACGACTCCTCGAAAAATGTGCCAGAGAGAGAACCAAGTTTGAGTGTATAAATAATCTTCTCTCTCAAGACATTAATCACTAAATTTAACTATTCAATTACTAAAAGTCTCATTTGTAATTTCCTAGCAAATTTGCATTACCAAACAGTATCATTTGGTTCACAAAGCATTCTAACATCAACTCTCGGAGGTTAGAAATACAATGCTCAATTTACATTCATTCAGGCATTTTATCGAACATCTCTGAAACACATAAAAACCTAAGTTCTAAAACAGGGTGATCAATCCTATTCTAGCATTGTGAACATGTAAATCGACGAACCCAAATATTAAGAATTTCGTAAGAGATCTAATCTATCAAATCATTGAATTCTCCTACTTAGAACCCTTAAACCCAATTAAAAGACTACTCAAACATAGCAATTATTAACAAAGAGAATCGGTGCACTCCAAGGTGAACTAATTTTTCTCACAAGCCCTTTGTCCTTTAGTTATTTCATCAATTCAACCATTTCAGCCTGAGCCATCTGATACGGTGACTTAGAGATTGGAGTTGTTCCCAGCTCAAGCTTAGTCGTGAACAGTTCCGAAGGTGTCGGTGGTTAACCAATCAACACTCCAAACACATCTTTGAACTCCGAAACAACTGGAATATCTTTAAGTTCTTAATTTATCTGGTCCCACCTCCACTATAGAGATCGTAGCCAAGTTCGCTTCATAAACTTTTTGAATTATATGCTTTGTTTGAATCGCTGAAACAATCAAACTTCTGGACATTGGACTGATTCCTCGATCTACCGGCATACCCTTAGGCGTCTCAAAGCCAACCCGTCCACGACAACAGTCCAAATGCACCGAGTATTTACCGAGCCAGTCAATCCCCATGATCACATCATGAACATCTATTGGCAGATCACTAAGATTGTGGACATGTCAACTCTGCGAATCATTATTGAGATGTTTCGGACCTTTCCATAGGTCATCATCTTAACCAGTCATTTCCAGGGACACAAAGTAACGCAATGCCCAAAATCAAACAAAACATGGGTTTTCACACCACTCATGATAATGGTCCATACATATTCCCCAAGAATGCTAAGAACCCAACCCGACAAGCAACAAGCAAATTTTACCAAAATATTGCTAAAGTAAGTGGTAGGATTTACCACTGATCAGACGTGAAGTGCTTCATTCATTAATGTACTTCTCGAAAACTGAGTAGACCCGTAGAGTGATTGCTGACGCACGGCATGTCTGAGCAAAAACTTGGGAATTCAACAACTTTGCTTTCGCCTCAAGTCAAGCTTCAAGAATTTCTGCCTTTTCCACCAACTCGGATATAGTCCCATAATCCCAAATGATACAACCAATCAGGAGGTCAACATCAAACACACTCATGAATTGGCGAACCCAGCTTGCTCGTAATCCATGTCATGGCCACCATACTTCTTAAGCCGATCGAACTCAATTTGCAATACCCTCATTGTCATTGTTCCTTAACGCCAGTCCAATAACTCTAACCCAAGTTTATTACGAGCTTCTTACGGAAAAAATATTTATCGTCAAACAGATCATGAAAAGTTTCCCACGTACAATTCAGATTCGCCATCCGATTAGCAACATAAGACCACCAAGTATCTGCCTCGTTAGCAAGGCAATGGCTAGCAATGTCCTTCCTACACTCAATCATACACCGACCAGACTTGAAGTTCCTCTCCAACCGAGTTCTCTATTCGATCACCTTAATAGGGTCTACACCACCACAAAAGTAGTTTGTTCCCAACTTCATCATGTGATCTATCATGGTCCGGTACGACGGAACATCCTCCTGCAACACTGGTGGAACGTTACCCACTGGTGGATTTATTGTTGGCTGCAGAGCTAATCTTTTCAAGATTTGCGACAAAACTCCCAACACTTGCCCCATTTTGGCTAGCTAAGACCCAGCACCCACGATAGCAACAACTACACCAATTCTCTCACCGATTGGCGCATCCACATTTCCGGCGTTTCATTTGATTTATTCACATTCTCTTCACGAGCAACATTTTCTTGCTAAAGCATTTCCCAAGTTTCTGGTAGCTCGAACTATCTTTAAATATCGGGTTTGATACTAAGGTAGTCCAACCATTACTCTGATAGCAACAACTTAGTTTCTCACTGCAGAAAATAACCAGTCTTACCGTGAGACATCAATAGTTCTTTCAACTTTTATTTAACATATGCGCGATTGATCGATAGACAAGTCAAATAATGCAAAACAGATCACTTGAATTCCAAATAAGGTTCTATTACAAACAGCAAGTTTTCTTATAAGCTACTACATTGTTTTCAATATACTAGAGTTAACTTAAGTTCCCTCGAACTTTGGGACAGCCAGTACAAATCCTTAGGCGACAAGCGTTACAGCTTCCCTCTCTTATTATAAATAGCCTCTTTCTCTTATTTGTAAAGAATCTCGCTTTTTGTTCTAGGATTTTATGCTCACTATAAAAAAAAGTCCAAATAGCACATGACGGTAGCTCGGTTTTCCATTTTGCTATTAGACAGGGTTTGTAATTTTGGTTACTATATAATAGCATTAAATAAACGCTAAGATAGAAAATCTTTAAGCACGGATCTAAAACTCCTTATTCTGCCAACAATTATAGTAAAAACGACTTTTCAACCCTTTTTTATTGATCGAGATCTTATTGAGTATGTCAAGATAGACTAAGTTAGGATAGTATAGATTATTTGGCTCGTTTCTACATTGGTCTATACAATACATACGAGGGATGTTAAGAGATAAAATAGATTAGCATTATTTATATTATTAGCTTCCCTTGTAAGCTTATCCCTTATCCCACCTACATATATGTGTGGTTGTAAACCTAATGAAGCAAGAAGAGTAATTCTCTCTCTTTTCTATTCTTGGTTACTATTCATCTTCTCTCTCAATCTCTTTCTCATTCTTGTTATTCAAATCTAACATGGTAACAAAGCATGTTTTTCGATTCTATGCTCCTTGAAACACTCAACCACTCAAAAGGGCTATAAGTGTATGATCCGGTCATTAGCCGTGTGTATGTGTCTCGGGATGTGAAATTCCTAAACGATCAAGGTTACTATGACAAGAGAGATTGGAATAGCTTGGAAGATTTATCCCACACTCACATGGACCGTGCCTCAATTCTAAAGTTTCTTCTTGATCACCTTGGGAATACCTCTCCAAAGACACCAAATCATGATAAACCCGGCGGTCATCCGCACAAACCTGCCGGTTTAGGAACCATCGGCCATTCGCAACCCGGCGGCCATCCGCACAAATAAGCCGGTTTAGGAACCACCGGCCATTCACAACCTGGCGGCCATCCGCAGCTTGTACCGGAGGAAGCTTTGACCATCCCGGTGGGTTCTCTACGAAGTCCGGATACTCATTATCTAAACCAAGAGCCTCATCCGGACCCTATCCATGTTAATGAAAGTGATGTGCAATCGGAAACATCAACAATGCATGAAGAAGAGGAGGAAGAGGAAGATGTGGAAGAACATCTACCTCCTCCACAACCTTTTAAAAGAAGTACAAGACTCCAAAAGAAAAGAGTCTTCTACAACAATCAAGTTATGGCTCATCCGATACAAGCTATTTGTCTGCTTGCCCTCTTGCCTACCGACCATCAAGCCTTTCTTGGAAAGATTGACGCATATACCATTCCTCAATCTTATAAAGAAGCCAAAGTAGATGATCGTTCGATTTAAGTCGTAGAGGATGAAACCGGAGCCATGATCCGCAACCATACATGGGACGAGGAAGTTCTTCCCCTGGGAAAGAAGGTCGTAAGCTCTAAATGGGTCTTTACAATCAAGTACTTAAGTAATGGCGAGGTAGGAAGGTAGAAGGCTCGACTTGTTGCATGTGGGTTTACTCAATCATATGGGGATGATTACACGGATACATTCTCTCCAATGGCCAAGCTTCACACGATTCGGGTTGTTCTCTCTCTAGCCGCCAAATTATCTTGGGATTTGTGGCAAATGGTTGTTAAGGATGCCTTCCTCCAAGGAGAACTTGAAGAAGAAGTGTATATGACTCCACCTCCCGGCCTCGAATCTCTTGTCACCCCGGGCAACGTCTTACGTTTGAGGAAGGCAATCTATGGTCTCAAACAATCCCCGGTAGCTTGGTATCACAAGCTAAGCTCCAGTCTCAAAGATCATGGGTTTAAGCGATCCGACGCCGACCACACCCTTGTTGTTGTTCTCGTGTATGTGGATGATATCATCATATCCGGGAACAAAAAGGAAGATATTCAAGACCCAAAATCTTCCTTAAATCTATATTTGATATAAAATATCTTGGTGAACTCAAGTACTTTCTTGGAATTGAGGTATGTTGCTTTCCGGAGGGCTTATTTCTTTCTCAAAGAAAGTATGCTCTTGATCTTTTGAATGAGACAGGGAAACTTGGATCCAAACCGGCCTTGAGACAACTTGAAGAAGGCCATACGGTCAAACGAAAGGGGGAGAAGAAGAAGGGCAAGAAGAATGTTCCCTCAGATCCTCTCGGTGAGCCGTATGAAGACCCGAAGCAATATCGACGCCTTGTAGGTAAGTTAATCTACTTAACTCTCACACGGCCTGACCTTTTTTTTTCCATGAATCAGGACAGCCAATATATGAAGAATCCCACCAAGTATCATTGCAATATGGTGGAGAGGATCTTGAGATATGTCAAAGGTAACCCCGGTCAAGGACTTCGAATGGGAAAGAATGCAAATACTGAGATAGTACGATATTGTGATGTGAATTATGTCGGGGATACTATCACAAGGAGATCAACAACAGACTGTTGCATGTTCGTTGGTGGAAATTCGGTCACATGGAAGTCTAATAAACAAAAGGTGGTTTCATGTTCTAGTGCGGAAGCGGAGTATAGGGCCATGAAGAAGCTTACAAATGAACTCACTTGGCTAAAATCTCTCCTCAAAGACCTTGGCATTGAAACACCGAGACCTATCACCATGCATTGCAACAACCAAGCCGCCATTCACATAGCCACAAACTCGGTCTTCCGTGAGAGAACCAAGCACATTGAAGTGGATTGCCACAAGGTCCGAGAAAAGATTGAAAAGGGTGTAACACTCCCATGTTACACTAGACGTGAAGATCAATTGGCGGATATCTTCACCAAGGCCACATGTCCTAAGGTTTGCAATCATATTTATAGAAAACTCGGACTTGTGGACCTTTCACGCCCTTGATCAACGTCTCTAATCCGTGGACATCACACTCTTTTTCCCTTAGTATAGTTTTGTCCCATGAGGTTTTCTATACTAAATTTTTTAATGAGGTTCCAAGCTTAGCAATTTCATTAAGCTAAGCTTGAGGGGGAGTATTGATCAAGATCTTATTGAGTATGTCAAGATAGAATTTCTACTTTATATTGGTCTATTCTATATTGACTAAGTTCGTTTAGTATAGACCATTAGGCTCGTCTCTATACATACGGGGGATGTTAAGAGATAAAATAGATTAGCATTATTTATATTATTAGCTTCCCTCGTAAGCTTATCCCTTATCCCACCTACATATATGTGTGGTTGTAAATCTAATGAAGCAAGAAGAGTAATTCTCTCTCTTTTCTATTCTTGGTTGGTTCATCGTGTTTAGTTTCATGTTCAAGGCTTTTCTTTTTTTTCTTATTCATATCCTTTTCATGAGGTAAAGACCAAAGATGAGACAAACAAACTCCTTTATGATTAACCCCTTTTACGTAAGTATTCTTTTCCTTATACTCTTGGTAAACATTCAAGTATGTAGCTATTGATGCATTTATCTCAAACTTAATTTGGTTCTATTTGTTTAGTTCTCAAAATCTCCTCATCTAAGTAATTGGTTTTGAAGCTATGTCTATGAATCGCCGATGCTGGATACAAGTGATGGTATGAAGGATATAGAATTAGTCTCTTATGAGGTTAAAGATATTTCTCACTCGTAGGTTGCGTTTTCAAGTGAGTATATAGATCTTTTTGCTAATAAAAACACTCAATTTTGTAGATAAGAAGGCTGAATCTTACTTTTGTATTTCATGTTCTAACATAGCCTAATGAAGTCTTTGAGAACAGTGACATAGATGAAGAAAATACCCCAGCACTTTAGCCTCCAAATTTCCATAAATTTGTAATATTGATATCTTTTGATCTATTTCAAATTTAGTGTTGGTTCGTTGTTCAATATTGCTTCTTACATCTAGATCTATCAGATTATGTCTCTTTTGATTTTTTTTTATGGGTTTAAGTTTCTGATCATGATTTATGGGCTTGAGTAGTGAGTGAACTGCGTTTTGAGGATAGGTTAGGTTAGTGAAAAATATTAGTCTCTAGGGGTGTTTAAGCCTAGATTTCAATAGATCCCTTATGGATTAGAGTTTTAATAGATAGTTCTTCCTTGATCAAGTGGAATTAGAGCTCAGACATATCAGCACCCACAAGGTGTTTGATGAAATGCTTGAACTACTAATATAAGGTATACTTGCTTAACCTAAGAGATTAGTTGTTTAAAAACTTTATTGACACATTAATAAGATTTGAGATTAGGATGTGCTTTAAAACGTAATAATCTCTACCAAGAAATTGGCTTGATTAGGTTAAGAGGTTCAATCTCTAGGGATAGATTTGTTTGAGTATGTTAAACACGCCACTGAGATTAAGAGGACTCAGTGCCCAATAACTCCCATCCTTGAGACCTTTATTCATCTTTTTTTTACTTGTTTCACTTATGTATTTCTTGCAAGCTTAGTCTATCTTCTGTAGTTTATTTCTGATTAGTTTCTATTGTCACTTACTGATAAAATCCTCCTAGAATTGACACTCTTGAAGTTGAGAAAGGGATATGCTTTGCACCTAAGGGATCGTGAGATCACTTAGACCAAAGGACGTGGAGCGAATGGTCGTACAAAGGTCGCGGAAGAGCCTTTGATATACTGGACTTTGACTTGACGTTGGATATTACATACCAAAGAAAAGAAAAAGAGAGAGAGTGATCTAACTTGAAAGAGTTTTTGATAAAAGATAGATGAGTTGCAAATGAGAGGTAGAGGGGATTATATAGGAGAGGAGGAGGAGAAGGGAGAGAAGAAGAACATGCAAAACTCAACACTCATGCAAGCTCATGCAAAATGTCTTGGAAATTACAAAAGCATTAAATGCAATAATGAAGAGAAAAGATAGAAAATGGGCCGAGGCAAAGTGTTGGGCCTTGAACCCACGAAATTGGCTTTGTAAAAGTTCTCGAAAGTGTTACTTAGGCCTCATTAAAAACATTGCCAAGAAAACCCATTGGGACAAAACTTGATAAGGGGAAAAGAGTGCGTAAGCAACACTTAACCCTTTATCGAACCCCTTGAGCCGTGATAATCATTGAGGAGATTTGAACTGTAACCTTGGCGGTTTGATTAGCTTCTTTACAAGCACTTCCTTAGCTACAAGCTCATCCTCGGATACGAGATGCTTCTTGGGTACGAGCTGCTCCTCGGTTACGAGCTGCTCCTTGGCTACGAGCTGCTCCTCTTCCATTGGATTGTTCCTCGGCTACGAGCTCCAGGTTTTGTTTGGCGATAGTCCTATCAGTTACCTTAGTTTAGGGGCTGATATAGGTTTATGAATTATATAGAGTTTTATTGGGTGAATAATGTTTAAAGATTTTTAGAGTTTAAGATTGGGTGAGTTAAGTCCATAGACTCAAAAGACTTAAAAATTAAGACTACATCATCTCTTTTTATATAACTAGTCTCTCTCATCAATTATATAACTTGGACAAAAATACCCTTATATAAATAATCAATTATTTAGCAAGATAATAAAAGAGTTATCGACAGGTTTTAATTTGATGTTAACATATATTTTTATTTTATTTTTTGATAAATATATATTAAAATATGTTTAATAATTATTGATTAGGTTATTTTGATAACAATACATTTATCATGTTAAATAATATTGTATCGTAATAAGTTAATAGTTTGTTGGATAAATTCATATTTATCGTGTTAACTCATTTTATTATATCGTATAAACAAATAAGAAATTACAAAAGATTTGCAAAATATGAATATATGCTCAATAATATTATTTTTATCAACTAAATTATATTTTATCATATACCAAAAATTATTTATAAAAACAGCTTCTAAAATTAAAAATAAGCGGACAATCGTTCCTTTCACTTTCTCTCTTCTCTCTCCTAGAAGCTTTTCAAAAATATCTCAGGTCTATTCTTCGTGGCCTAGTTCTTCATTCCCACAATATTCATGGTGATACAGAGACAGCTTCTTCTCCTCCCCGTCAGCATGGGTGAGGTTTTTTCTCCTTTTTTGGCGTAGATCCAGACCCGATGTGGTGATAAGAGAGCGGTGCTACATACCTCCGGTTTGAGGGCGTCGGCAGATGTAGCGGCTGTTTCTCGCGGCTCACCCGTTGTGTCGGAGATGGATCTACGGCGGAAGCCAAAGGAGGAGACGGTGGGTGGCTGAAGCGCCGTGGAGATTAACGGTGGATCATTTGGATCTCGTCGCCGCGACTTGCTTTCTCCAGGTCGGTTCAAGGAGATTTGGTGAAGCGAATTGGAGACTCGCTGGTTCAAGAGAGGTGAGGTTATGTCCGAAGTTGGCTGCTTGCTTGGTCTGGGAGTTGTCAACAACGTGCTGCGTAGTCGGAGGTTGGCCATATCGGGAGGTTTGTGGCGGGTCGATAGATCGAGGTGAAGAAACGGTGACGGGGTTGGATGCTTCCTTCCCGCTTTCTAGATTCCTTGGTCTTTTGCAAAGCTGTGGACTTCGCATTCGCCGGTGCTAATGGCCTGACTCTCTGCTCGCAGTGTCAATACGACACGAGTCGCTTCTCCGGCGCCGGTGATTTTTAGGTTTCCGATTTGCTTCAGTCTTTGTTCATGTGTATCTTGTGGCCCGGCCCAATTGGGGGTTTTAAATTAATTGGCCCGTTTCAAAAAAAGTGGTTGATACTAATCATTTTAACTTTTCAAAAAAAAATATTTTTATTATATATATATATGCAAAACATAACAATAATTATGAATGCTAACAATAAATATAACATGTTAAGTAATATTATATAACACTAATAACTATACGATAATAATGTATTTAGCCTATAAAAATTGAGTTTACCATACAACTTGTAATGTAACGCGGTAAAATATGATTTATATTTTTAATATAAAAAAAATAAAAAAAATAATAGGTCTCAACATCAAATATATTATGACTTAATATAAAATTATTGATATAAATATATTATAATCATGTTAACTTAATAGATATCATCTTACACATAATATATTTATACTCATATATTCAATAAATAATATTATTATAATTAAATAAAAATTATTGATAACTATTTCATTAGGTAGTTAAACAGTTTTTTTTTTGTCATGTTAAACATTTGTTATATGCGTTGAAGGGTGTTTTTCCAATTATATAAACTGATGAGAGAGAACAGTTAAATGAAAAGAATAACTATATTCTTAATTTTTAAGTTATCTATGTATACAGCTTCATATTACCCTTTAAGATTCTATTGTTATTGGTTTATGGATACTTAGATTCTTACTAAAATATATAGTTATTGGTGCATGTATTTTGTAATTCCATTTAAAACCCTTTGTTATTCAAAAAATGAGTATTTATTGATTTTCCAGTTCTATCAAGTCCTAGTGAAATGATTTTCTACATATTTCGTCATTAAAAAAAATTCCAAAATTCTGCACTTATCATAAGTATTTGTAAAATCTATCATATCAATAATCTACTAAACTCCAGAAATCTGGGTAAACATTATTTTAGAATCTACAAATTGTTTTGAGAAACTTAAAATCCCTAATCTTTTGAAATCCACAAACTCTTTTAAAATCAACTCGCCAATAGTCCCCCCCCCCCAAATGTAATGTAGAATCTATTGTTATTCAATCAAGAATTTATTAAACTTTTTTAAAGTTTGGTGTTATTGGTTTCTGATTTGTAAGAAGTCATTTGATCTTCAGAAATATGGGTTATTGAATTCAGACATTTATAAAGTCATTAAAAGTTTTGTGTTATTTAATTAAAACAAAAGAATCTCTGATTGTTGGTGTATTAAATTATTAGGTTATTGATTTAGGATTTTAAACATTTTTCTTTACGAAATAAAGTCATGAAAAGTATCATCAAATTAGAGAGATTGTTTGAAAGACTTTACAAGACTATAGAAATCTAGTCAACAAGATTACATAAAACTCTCTAACAATAACAATAACACCCCCTAAGTTTGTTAGTTGAATCCTTAATCATGCTTGGCTTAACTTGTTTGCTTCTGTTGCATCCAGTACGTTTACATCACACCCAAATTGGATCTATAAACCTTTTGTACTCAATTACATTGGGGAGATTGAACTGGAAGGACCTAAAATTCCTAGTGTCAAAAGAAAACCTAGATCCCAAATTTATATAGTACATGTTCCGCTGTTCCAAATTGGAAGAGAGTTTAAGGATTTATCTTTCCTCTTTATACTCATCCATCATTAAACCAAGAACACCTTCAAGTTTATATGGTCGCTTTTCCTGATACGTTTTTTGGTTTACTTCTCTTCTTCTTTCTTATTCTTCTATGTTTAGTTTTCTGCTTGTTTTTCAATTAAAACTTGTTTTTTCTATCAAAAAATCTATGGATTTCATTTTCCGCCTGAATTTTAGATAATGATACTCAGAACTCGCAGTTTTAAGAGTTCCAGCGGTTTTCATGCTTGACAAACTTTTGATTTGAGCTTTCACTCTATTTTGGTTTCAAGAGAAGTATTTTTTTCATGTATGTCAGCTTGATTGTTTTTGTCTTCTCCATGTTCTGTTCAATTCCAGCATTCCAAGTTCTAGTTGTGAGAATGGTAATACGATTGTGTGAGAAGCAAATGGAACTTTTCAACGGAATTAAAGTGATTTATGTGGTATATGGTGCTTGCGTAGTTGTGATATGTTGGTGTAACAACCCATCCTGGTGGGAACCCCTACCACATGGCACACCCCGCCACATGGCATCTACAAGCGCTGCAGCGCATCGACCCTAACCTCTCTCATGTGGGTCAATTGGTAACAGCTTGTCCAGTGGGAAGGTTTTTAAAGGGTGAGGACCTGGGTTCGAGGAACGCCAGGCGCACCAATAACCTACCTGGTGGGCCAAGAGGCTGCGAGAAGTGGGCTGCGCAGTTTGGGCTCATAGGAGAGAGGTTAGGGTCGATGCGCTGCAGCGCTATAAGGGTGCCATGTGGCAAGGTGTGCCACATGGCGGATGATCCCATAGGACAGGGTGTTACAGTTAAAGTGTTATGAATAAAGACAAAAAGCAGTATCCACATGTTAAAATATGTATGTTCTATGTGGTGTTTATGTGGATGCAGTATTATGGATGCACTATCATGAAGTGGTTATATAGATGCAGTATTATAGATGTGGTCATGTGGATGCGTTCATGTGGTTGTATGTGAGGTGACGGAACAATGCGTGTAGATGACTTGATTTATGGATATGGAGAATTAAAATCCTCTATATTTCTTAAATCCACGAGTCAATTGTAAAACAAATTCATCACGTCAAACCTCAATTGGCTCATGGATCTTCTTCTCAAACACATCACACCAACCAAATATCAAAGCCATTGGATCACAACCATCAAAGAATGAAGCAAAGAAATTGTTGCGCCCTTAAAGGTGTAAACGTTTAAGAAGACAACACTCACACACAATATGACATTTTCTTTAAATGAATGTTTGATATTTCAGTGTTCAACTCTCTCCTGTTACAAGTGATGGTTTGGGCTTATAATTTAGGACACGAACCTTAAACTTACGAAACAATAAATCTAGTTCATATCGAAAAGTTTCAACTTTGGGATTTGAATTACGAAATAAAAATTGGGTTAGGGATGTACAACTCAAAAGTTTCACTTTCAAATGATTTCCCTAAAACATCATAAACATTAAGGTCCAAACTGAAAGTCAAATGGAGAATCAAAGGGGGGGGGAAGGTTCAGGAGACAGTGGTCGCATGTTAGATCTTAAGTTTGATGAGTTGCTCGGTTAGATGTCGGTTAGATGTTAGATTTTTCAAAAGGAGAATCAGATGTCGGACGCGAGACTTGTCTGGGAGGGTTGTTGCGTGTCTATCTATGCGTCAGAGCTGGCTCGGAATTGGGAGTCGGCTACTCCTTTTGAAGAGCTCGGTGAAGTCGCTTCATGTCGCAAAGCAGTGGCCCTTGTATCCGCCAGTATTACTGGTGGGCGTCTGCATCTGGTGGCCACAAGGATCTGATCAAAATAACTGTGCCAAAACCCTAATCTCTCTGTTTTTTGTGTGGATCTGTTGTATTTGTTTAGGCCTAAGCCCATTTGGATTGAAGGCCCTTTAATAAATTAAAAAAAAAATTGAAAGTCAAAATGCATTAGATTTCAATCTGAACAAAAGTAGATCCGCCGCTAAAAACAAATCTCTCTGTGGTTGTAGATAAAGTGTTAAAATTTAAATTATTGGATGCTTGGAGCATAGAGAAATGGGGAAAATGAAATAATTAGATGAGAGGTAAAACAATTAAAAGAAACAGACACCGCTTCATATCTCTAATTTAGTTTCAAAGAAAGAGTGAGTGATGAGAGAGAGAGAGAGAGAGAGAGAGAGAGAGAGAGAGAGAGAGAGAGAGAGAGAGAGAGAGAGAGAGAGAGAGAGAGAGAGAGAGAGAGAGAGAAATTGACGCTAATTGTTCATTCTCTTATTTTACAAACCATCTCACAACCATTCCTAGCCACAATAACCAGAAATATACAGTTACAATCAAATGACTGAAAACTAAAGCTCTATGTTTGTTTTGGTTACAGCTTCATAATTAATTGGGGATATTTTGGTCAAAAATTGGGACAAAAATCTTTTGTGCCCTTACAAAAATTGGAATCTACAAATCCAACCATCCTTATATCCAGCCAAACCAAATACCCATTCAATTTGGATCCTTCTCTACTAATTCTTCTATCTTCTAACTCTAATCTCATGACTGATTCAAAATTAACACAAATCAAACCATTGTTTTTCTTCTTTTCCATTTGCAAGTACAACTACGAATAACCCGCGTTTGTGTAAGTAGAAACCGGTTTATTGTTTTTAAGTATATAGAGAATGTAACCACAGTTGGGTAATTTGATGCTCTCGATTTTGTTTAAAACTTGAGTTTGTTAGAATCTAAGTGCAAGTAGTAATTAGTTTAAGCTATCATGAAGAATCAAATCCAACCAATAAAACCGTAGATGAAAACGAGTCTCATAAAGATGATTCCAAAGAAACTGAGAGAATATGTAGGGATTTACTGTATATCTCTAAACTGTGCACAACGAAGTAAGGCTTGGTATAACTAGTTTTTCTTTTAACTAAGAAATTCAATAATCAAAAGGACACCTTAGTATAATTTGATATCTGAAACGACCCTACCCGTTTTGTTTTAGAAAATCATTAATCAATAGTCTCGATCATACCTACTAATTAATCTAACTAATTAACTCAACAATAAACCATCATACACAGCAGAAACATATTAAACCAACTCTAATTAATAATAATAATTAATCACCACAACTTACACCAGCAACCTATCATGCTTCTAATATAGGTTCCAACTACAATAACATAACCATAAACACAACAACCGAGACCGCTGATCATCCTCCTCCTCATTGCCATGATTCCACGTCACACTTTACTTGCACCACAAAGACAATGAGATGCGTGAGTATTATCACAAATACTTAGCAAAGCGATCGTCCCATCTACTAGGCTATACACACAAGCATATTAAACCAACCCAACATGCATCAGATTAATTAAATCAAACGCACTGCCATAAAAAGTCACGAACTACTCACATACCAGAAATTGCTATCCAAAAATGGACTGAGGTTGCTTTAGTCGACGCTTGACTTTTAACAAAGTGAAAGAATGTCACAACCACAGCTGAACCCTATAAGAAGTAGCAGCCACCAACACAAAGGAAAAAGAGATGGAGTTGATGTTCTGTTAATGTTGTTGTTACAAATGTGAACAATCTCCATTTGTGCTTGATAAGATCAATCCGTTAAGAATTAAATTGATTCCTATAGAGCCATCGTCATTGTATTGTGGTTGGGTGTGGTGTAAGCGAACAGTGAGAGAAATGGAGAACAAGGAAGAGACATGAAGAAGAAGAGAAAAGGATGGGTTGTGATGGGATGAGAGGGAGAGAGATGCGGTAGAGGTAGGGTCTGGTGATTCATGTTCTTAGTGGTGGAGGAAACAAGTCAGGTTGGATATGAGAAGGGCGAGGTGAAGAAGGAAACGAATTTTAAAGGAAGAAAGAAATAAAGGCAGTGAGGAGGTACCAAGATTGGACGCTTACTAGCGACAGAGCCTACGTTTTTCTAGTGAGGTGAATCTACTGCTGTGATTACCATCAAGCCAAGAGTTCACAGAAACTGACGGTTTGTTATTAGGAGTTGAATCAAATGAGCTATGATTGTTACTTCCTTTCCAATTAATTTCTGAGTTAAGTAAGAACCCTACAAACTGTTCAGAGACTCGTGGTAGTACAAGTGCCATATCCAATGGTGGAATTGTGAGTATTGATATGGAAGTATTGTATGAATTGAATTGTAACAAATTGTTGGTTGAGCCAACAAGTTCGGTTAAACTTAGAACTTTTCAAAAGTTTTCATAGATCATGGAGTTAGGTCTTGGTTGTTGAAGAATTGTGGTTGATGAAGAATTGTTTTCACTTTTTGATAATAAATTGTGGTATCTTTGAGTAAAAAAATCTTGGGAGAATTTCAAAATTATCTCTTTTCAAATACCATTTTTCAGTTTTCAAAAATACCACTTTTTCATACTTTTTCAAAACAGCCATTAAAAATGTTAAAATTTATCCAAATATGTATGTATCCTTATAAATATACACACGAATTACCTTTACAAGTGTACAAAATTTCATATATCTTTCATAAATACCATATAATTGTTTTTAAAAACCTTATAAACCCTTATACAAACCTTATAAACCTTGTAAAAACAATTTAAAACCCTTGAAAACATTATAAGTTATTTGGATTGAATCTCCCAGTAGTAGTAATTATGTAGAAGTACCTTATAAACCATATAAACTTAATAATTTTTTATATTTAAACAGAAGTATTTTAAAAAATGCATAGATAGAATGGGTTTTTTTTTAAAAGGAGTACACCAAAAGGGATATTTCTATAAAATCTCAATCTCATTCTATATGATATTGTTTACCTTATTTTATTTGATATTGTTTTATCTGCTGAGAACTGATTGTGTTGTTCTTGTGTGTGTTGTTTATATATATAATAAAAATTATCCCATATAATTAAATACATATTAGATTTTTTAGCTGCTATTTAAATAAAATTAATAATTTTAATATTTTATATTCAATGATCTAACTTTTATGTTAATTATTATATTTTATATTATATAATTATCTTTTATGTTAAATAATTTATCTTTTGTATTAGATAATTATCTTTTAATTCTTTTTTAGGAATTTGTTACTTAATAAAAAGTTAAAAGGTACTTAGATTTATATCAAAATTAAATGCATCATTACACTAAATATGATTTTATAAAATGATAATTAAAATAGATAGACAACATAATAAAGATATACTATATGCATATATATATATATATATATAAATATTTATAAATATTAATTTGTATTGATAAGTAATGACACACTAATTTTTGATGTTTATGTTATGGGAAATTCTAATAAATTTAAAGACAGCTTTAATACAAAAAGATATTAGTATTTTAAATGTGTGAAATACTATACCCAAAAAACTGTTTTTCAGATAGCAGTATGTAATGACATACAAACATAAAGAGTAGTCATCCATTAAACATAACAGATACTGAAACAATATAATTCATTGTCGTTTTAAATGATTCAATTCACATACACTAAAATTTAAAAATTATTTTAACACTATTTGTATCAAATTATTAATTACTCAAATAAATACATTAATTATAGTTAATTATAATTTAGTTTTTAACATGTATATCTAAATTTAAAGGTGTCCTCTATCACTCAAATTTTATATCAAAATAATAATATGAAATAAATTTAATTATATTAGTTAAATCCAAAGTAGTATTTGATACCATTGAAGTCCTCCATCACTCAAATTTTATATTAATACATTTATGGGCCTAAATACAAAACATGGACATTTATTATATACAGATAGATATAACACTAAATTTATGTCATCCGAAGCCACATCAGGCATGAACACAACCACTTTTAGCCACAAGAAAAGTGAAAAATGAACTAAAGACAAAATGAAAACACTAGGGAAAACAAATCAATCGACTCGCCGAAAAAAAAAATAACAGTGGACTCAAAAGACTAACTTGGGCTACAAGAAATTGGAAGCTTCTGAAATATAAAGTTTTTTTTGTCAACAATAAATTAGCTCAAACAAGCCAATAGGGACAATTTTTACATACTTGACTAAACGCGGAATGGAACGAACACGTCGAGCCTAACAATCCGGTTTTACATTCGCACTCCTAGGAATAAGAGATAAAGAGAAAGTTGATAATTATTCCCTATCGAGACAGATATCATCCAGGAACACGGAGAACATCGGCCACTCCGAAGGAGAAGACACCATTTTCACCAATTCAGAACAGTCCGCAAGAAAAGTAACATCTTTGTAGTCATGTCCAATCATACATCCCATCGCCCAAAGCAAAGCCTCGACTTCATAGTGGACTGGAGATAGGCTGCGTCGGAGATTTGATGCTCCCATGATCGTGGTAGAATTATGGGCGTGCTTACTGACCCAACCATCACCTGCATACTTATCCATGTCTTTCCAGGAACCGTCCACAAAGCAACGATATCCTGTAGACGGTAAAGGTACCCTTCCCTGACGAATATGCACCCGTGGGCTAACTACACTCGGCGGAACTAGAAGTATTTCTTCAGCATGTGCCTCATACCATGTCCTGGCCTCTTCTCCTGAAATCCTAGTTACCTCTTGAGGGGACTCGTCCACATCTTTAAATATTTTGGCGTTCCTAGCCTTCTATATATACCATAACACCCAAAAGATAATAATCATGCGGACCCCGGCCTGAAGCCAGACAAAAAGATAATTTATATTAGCATACACCGACGCCGTTGGAAAAGACACATTACCGACCAATATGTGTGCTAAGGTCCATAATTGACATGCATGTGGACAATCCCTTGTCCATGATTAATAAGTTTGCAAATAAATTAATATTTGTTGACTATCAATTGCCAATTCACTGCTCCCTGATGAAAGATCATTATATCCAAGAACAAGAGGAGTGGCCAACCATTCCCCCGTTCCCGAGGTAGCCGGCAGGAGCCCCAAGCATGTAGTATCCTCTTTGTTGTCTTATCGTTTAAGTTGATGATTACCAGGTTATGTTTGTATTTGGTGGTAATAAAAAACTTTTTACATCCTAATAGGGGATAATAGCAACCAAACACCTCACGGTTGAACCAGTCGATGACGATGTCAGTTTACTTCCAACCTGGCCCTCATGTTTACCCAACACCACTTTTCTACAATTACAACATAGCTTCACTGACTCTTTCATTGACTTCTCCCCGGACTTACAATAATGTGTTTAGGCAATAATATGTTTACGATGTACTCAATTTGATACATGGTTTACCTTTTTTTTGTTTAGGCAACAATGTTATTTCTAACAAGTCCCAAACTGTAGTCTCTAATGACAATTCACTGTTCCCTGATGAAGGATCGTTATAGACAAGAACCATAGGATTTGCCAACCACCCCCCCCCCCCCCCCCCCCCCCGTTACTGAGGTAGCCGGGAGGTAATAAACCCAACCTGCAACCCAAATCTTCATTTGTTTAAAAACCCCCAAATCTAAGAACCTTAAAACCCTATGATTCAAATCTACTCCAATTTCAAATCAAATCAAATCTACTCCAAGTCCATTGAACATCAAACACTCGTCAATAGCAACATCATTCATCTCAATCTCGACAAGTGACATCGGCGGAGGAGCTAAGATCAATTCAGAGAAGAAGATGAGTTGGGAAGAAGATGAAATTGTGATTTGGGGATTAGGGTTCATAAGAAGAAGATGAAATCGATTTGGGGTTTGTTTTATTTGGGGATTTTTTGTTTCTTTAGGTTATTATCAAATTTAGGTTTGGTTAAGTTGGTTTATGATTGGTTTAATTTTGTTTTAGATGGTTAAGAACCTTAAAACCCGATGATTCAAATCTACTCCAATTTCAAATCAAATCTACTCCAAGTCCATTGAACATCAAACACTCGTCAATAGCAACATCATTCATCTCAATCTCGACAAGTGACATCGGCGGAGGAGCTAAGATCAATTCAGAGAAGAAGATGAGTTGGGAAGAAGATGAAATTGTGATTTGGGGATTAGGGTTCATAAGAAGAGGATATTGGTCAACAGTAAACCAATAATAACCCAGCGTATGTGTAAATCAGTTTCGAACTTTAATTTGATGGGGAAAAAGGTTTCGAACTTTCGATGTGAGGGGAATTAATTGTGGAACTTTGTTTCGAGGGGGATACAGAGAGAGGCTGAAAGTATGGGTGGAACTTTTCGTATACGAAAGTTCCGGGGGGAAATAGATCGTCGTTCCAAATTTTAGTCTATGACAATCCCATACTACTTCTTAATCGGTGTTGTATACTTCTTCCTACAATCCCATAATATTGTGATTTATATATATCGATTATAAAGAATGTTATCGCTAGTTTAGTTATATATCAAACCAATTGACCCAACATAACTTTTTCTACAAGTACAATAAAGCTTCATTGACTCCACTCTGAACTTACAATAATGTGTTCACGCAATAATATGTTTACGATATAATCATTTTCTTATCAGTTTTCCCTTATTTTTACCTTAATATGACACATATATTGATTTTAAAGTGCGTTATCTCATCGTGAGTTATACCACACAAATTTTACCCCACAAAATTTTAACAACAATAAAACTTCCAAGTTAGTATTGTTATCCTTGGAGATACAAAACATATTCAAATGCTGAACATTGCTTAGATAAACATTTCTTAAACCTAGTCGTAACCCACAAATGGACCAGAAAAGCAGAATATTCATCATCTAAAAACTCATACTGTCTATCTCCTATCTTCATAACCAAGTAGTTTGAACATTTCTCATAGTTCTCGATAACCATTTCATTTATCTTAGGAGGTAGTATATTTTCCTCCACCCTAGATTCCTCACGCCGTCGGGCAAACCTTGTCAATAAGGTAGTCCGGATGGTTTCAAGTATGGAGATAATGGGATAGTCCCTCGCCATTGTTAGCACGTTGTTGAGTGACTCCACGATGTTTCTGGTCATAACGTTGTACATTTCTCCAACAAAATGAGACATTGTCCAATGTTCGAATCCAATTCCCGTCAAGTAATCAGCGCATGCTTCGCTCATTGCCCGGATCTCAGCAAATATCTTATTGAAATCGCTAGACGGTATGCCCTTACGGCGCTTGATACCAAACATCTCAGGGGTTCGGAATTGAAAATTGAAATGATGCTCTATTTCATATGCACCACACATGCGGCATGCGAAACCATTCGATAAACCTGCATAAAACAGAAAATAAATTTTGTTTAATTTGATAAATACTATATAACAATATGTAACCGTGATATACCAGTTTACTAAAATAAGAAATCTTGATAAAGATTAATTTAGTTTATAAATATTTATCAATATTTCATAACCAATAAATTTGAATTGTAACCTGATAACCAGTTTGGTAGCGGTAGCTGTTGTTAAAATGGCAGTATTTAGTTATTTGATAAATCATCTATTAAGTGATAAATAATAACACATACCATTACACCTATTTTCAGTCCTAATTTCATAGATGTTTTACTAGATAACCTATTTTATAATTGATAACAACCTACATATATGTTCCATACTACTATGGTCCCTATATTTAAATATACTGTATATATTTTGATAATCAAGGGAGCTTTGTGAATTTATCTTTCTTATGCTTTCATAAATAGAAGATTGGCGATCCGAGACAATAATTAGATCTGGGCCATCTGGAACTGCGTCTATCAGCTTTTCCATGAACCAAGTCTAGGGGTTGTCATTTTCGCTATTCACAATTCCAAAATCAATCGGCAACACTTGGAAATTCGCATCCTGAGCACTTGCGGCTATTAGACATTCACCATAGTGACCCTGTAGGTGTGTCCCGTCTATGACAATTACCTTCCTCATAAAAGCAAAGCCTTAGCACGAAGAAGAGATATGTAAACCTCTTCATTCCGCAGTCATTGGCTTCAATTTCCAAAGAGACAAGATAATTTGGATTTGTCTCCACAAGTAGCTTGAAGTATGGCTGGATCAAAGCATAGCTCCCCATCCCCGAGCCCATTGCATTGTCCATTGCGATTTCTCTTGTCCTCCATGCTTTCAAGTAAGACACATTTAAGCTGAATTCCTGGTGGAGCATTTTTCTCAACTCGTTAGGCCTCGGTCCCTGACCCACCCCAACATACTTAGTACGCATAAGCTTGCCTATGACTGCTGTGGACGCCATCTTATGGAAGTCATCTCTTGCATCTACACTACACGTGTGTTGTAGTACAGTGGTGCGGATCCAAAGCGTTTGCTTTCCTCCAACTTTTTGGTATAGATACGCCATGGACACGTGTTACTAACGCAAACTGCAGCCACTACTGTTGGTTCTGATCTCCCACTAATGAAATGAAACTTGCGCCTGATTGCATGTATCGCCAGCTTCGTTGTGCAGTCTTCCTTGTTTTTAAACATCCCAACAAATATGTCATTTCTTTCGTAGTCAGCATCTTTGAGTGCCCGATGGAGAAAATCTGAAACACAATATAACACCATGTTAATAGAATTACACAAATTTTAACATTGTTATCCAGCTGCAAACTGTTACTTGGTATGATTTATATTAGCCAGGTATAGATATTATCGTACCTTCCTCACTGGGGTCGTCAAAATATGGCGGACTGTCCATATCATATACTCACTATGTTTATGAATGTTTGATGTTCTAAAGGTTTTTCTTTGTTCCTCAAAGATTGATGTTGTTAGCTTTATTGGGATTTTAATTTGGAAGTTTAATATCCAATGTTATTTGATTCGAAACAAAATGCATGGTTTATTAATTTATTGTCTATTAATACATCAAGTATATAAAAATTGTAGAATCAAAGAAACCGCTTAACAAAGGATAATCGGATTGACGGAATCACTAAACCGGGGTTAATGGAATTACACTAAACTTAGGGTTTATCGATCCCAATTCGATTTGAGGTAATAGCAAAGGACAATGTAGTCTTTGGATAACCCCAAATTACCCGTGTGTTTAGGGATTAGTGATTTCGTCAACCTCGGTTTAGTGATTCCGTCAATCCGATTAAGCGGTTTATTCGATTCGACAATTTTTCTATACTTAATGTATTAATAGACCAAAATTTAATAAACCATGCATTTTATTTCCAATCAAATAACATTAGGTATTAAACTTCCAAATTAAAATTAGATGGGGAATTTTTATGGAATTTTCCCTAACTTTATTTAATATATTTATTATTTTAATAATAATCAATAGTATTAATATTTTTTTTGGACAGAGAAACTGAGAGGTCAAGTTTCATTTATAACTAGCTATTTCATTCCATTGCATGAACATCACTTTACCATCTCAGCTTTTTCTCTTTTATTGATTAATCTTTTTCTTTCTCTAAAAACAAAAATGAATAAAGAAGAAGGTAGAACTGAAGTGAAGCAAGAGGAAGAAGACAACTCAACTAATGTTCAACAAACTCATGATAAATCTGGAGATGAAGCGGTGAAGACGATGAACAGTACCCATAAATTTGACTTGAACAACCCATGTTCTGATGAAGAAGACGAATCAAAGTGTGTTCAACCGATTTGAATGAATCTAATACTACCCAGAGATATGGTGAAGAAGATGAATCGAAGGATGTTCAATGGGTTTACAATACCAACTCTACCATCGTTCGTGAATTTGATATGAACAAACCATTTTATTATGTTGTAGGAGATCTTCATCCTAACAAGGAAATTGAAGATATTATCTTAGATATGCTGACGATATATTTACCAAGGTTTTTTTAGTTTTGGTTTCTTTATGCTACTCCTTTGTTTATTTAGGTTCCTTATTTCTCTTGTTTTTAGTTTTGAACGAGTTAAGAAAAAAATTGATTTTGGAGTTTTGTGTTAATTTTTATGTCTCTTTTGTTATAAATTTGTTCCAATAAATTTGGAGTTTAGTGTTTTGCAAATAAAATCAGCAAATATATATTAATTTGCTGATAAGTTCTTATAAAATTCATTTGCCAATAATACAAACTCTTACAAAATAGATCTACCGATGGATATGATAATAATTAAAAAAAAACAACAACAACTTAATTAGCTAAATAATTCTGAACATCTCTAACTAAAATAGGATCACAAGTAATTTGTGAAGGTAAATCACCTTCTTTCTCGAAGATGGATTTCTTCAAATGTGGGATCTTATACTTGTTTGAACCTCGAACCTTCATAATTTCTTGCATGCATGATTGCAAAGTCAAGAAAGTTTGATTGACTAGATATGAAGGATATTCATCAAATGTAACTTCTACCGCGGAAACAAGTTCTTCTATCGTCTTCGGGCACACTTCGTGTTGTAGTGTTTGAATGACATTAAAGAATCCAAGATCTAAAATATTCTAGTCGGGCGAATTTGGTGGTAGACACATCAAACGGATATCAAAACGATGATGGGAAGAAGCTGCTCGGAAATTTTCATCCCTAGGGTCGACGTGAGCTCTTGCATTATCTTGTTGGATAAGTATTGTTTTCCCAAAAATCCTCTTGTGGCCATCTTTCACGAATTCTTGGAACAACTTTTCCAATTAAAAGCTCTTTAATATATTCTCTCTTAATGGAGGTCATTGTCTTTAACTCCAAAGTACCCGCATCTCGATTTCTACTTCTTCTTTGAGCTGGTTGCATTGTAACAAATGGAAATACCCCTATTTTTCCAGAAAAAAACTCATTTCCACCGTTATCAAATCTTGAACGATCCATGGCAGCTAAAAACATTACCTTTCCAGTGTAGTTTTTACTTTGGCATGTACGATACGGCTCTTCTTCACTAGGATGCAAGTAATATTTTTCTGACCTTTTTGTCATATAAAACCATTTTTCATTGATATGCACAACATTGTGCATATCAACAAACTTTGGATGATCGAGCAACGTACTATTGTCTAGCATGGAGACACAAAATTCTAGACGAGCTCTCATGTTACCTTCCCTCAATTGTCTGAAATGTCTACGTCGTTAAGCTCACTTTCAAAGCAGCTGCTAAAGACCTTAAAGTTTTGCGTCGATGGAGTCAATCTGAAATTTCTTCACACCGCATTTACCTTTTCTTTTATGAGCGACATCAACAATTTTGCCATTAGAAGTATCTTTAGCCCGCTTCCAAATTCGTTGTAGCGTTTGTAATGGTACGGAGAGTAAATTAGCGACTTCCGTTGTATTATGCTTCTTCAATGTTCCATTGTTGCTTCTTTCTAACAACGCAAGGTAAACCTCTAATCTTTCAACATCTTTCATTTTTTTCCTACGAACACCAGCTTCTCCTTCACTAGGACTTTCTGGTATAGTTTCACTTTCTCCTGTCACAATATTTGAAGAAGAATAAAAATCAGTACGTTATAAATAAAGGAATGATAGTCCTACTAATTCACTACAAGAAAATATGTCGATTTCCAATCAAAATTCCTACAAAATAAATGGTAAGATGATTTTCCTACGAAAATCTTCTTATTTATTACGAAAAGGGAAAGTGGTAGGAAAAATGAAGAGAATTTAACTACGAGAAAATGTGTCAGAAAGTGGTAGGAATATTTCCTACCAGTTTCTTTTATAGTTTTATAGGAAATTGTGAAGGAAACGAAAAGGAAAGTGGAAGGAAAAAACGCAGAGAGAATTTGGTAGGAATATTTCCTTAGAAATACCTTCAACGGCGAGGTGGAAGGAAATGTCAAAGGAAATCAGTAGATATATCGAAGGAAACTAGTCCGAAAGAAATTTGAAGGAAAGTATTTTGTAGGAATTTTGGTAGGATATCGACATATTTTGCCATATGAAAGGTATTATCTAAAGTTTTGATTTATAATTAAAAACATTTAGAAACTTCTACACAGAAAATAAGTTATAAAACTTCTAAACAGAAAATAAGTTATAAAACTTCTAAAAAGAAAATATATTTATAATTTGTTTATAAAGTACTAATTTGTATCATATTGGGCATATAATTATAATTGTACTTATTAATTTATTTGTTTCAATTGTAAAAGAAGATAAAAATTATTTTCTATCATATTTGTTTTTAAAATATAAATTTTGAAAAACTATCAAACAGAAAATAAATAATTATAATTTGTTTATAAATTGTTTAAATCATATATATATATAAGTAAGGTTTCACTCTCTCCTTATTGGTCCATTTGGTATTTATTTTTTTTAAATGTAAAAATTATTTTTAATTAAACCAAAAAACACATTTAATCATATACATTAATTCATACTCTAAATTCACACTTTACTACTAAAATGTAACTGAAAATCATATAATTTTTCAAAGACTATTGATTTTCTTTATTGAATTTCAATTAAACACCCTATAGATTATAATTATGACTCCTCTAATTTAATTATTATTAAAATGTAACTTACATCACTTCTTATCCTATAAATAGTCATTCTCACATCCTCCTCAACCATATCTCATATCTTCATTATTTTCTTTGGTTTTTTTAAAAGTTCTTCCATGGGGTGAAAACTCAATTAAGATGTCATTGTAAGAGTTTGATTAAATATTTGGTTTAAACTTTTGTTTTCAATTTTATTTATTATTTGTTTTTATGTATTTCTTCATTTCTTCATTTTTTATATTTTTAAATGTAATACATATGTACAATAATATTTTATGGTTATAAGAAAATTATTTTATCGATGGAATTCAAAAATATTGATCTCCAACCATCGCACCATTAGAAAATCAAGCTAAAAGAAACCATCTTCATTCTTTTACTTTGGATGTTTGTTTGTTTCTCTCATATTCATGTATATTTATTTTATTTTCAAAAGTACTGTATGTAATTTTTTAACAAGTTATATAATTATCAAACCAATTTGTAAGACATTCTATAAGAATAATGATCCTTATATTTATTTTGTGATTCAACATTTAATAATATAAAGAACATTATAATTTTTGTTAAGTTTGAATTTTATACTTGATTTCCTATCTAAAAAACAATTTGATATTCAATTCAATTTTCTATCTATTATATATACTACAAGGATGAAAACAATATAATTAAACCTAGAGATATATCTTAAATTAAGAGGAATATAAAAATGCATTAAAAATAAAATTATTCTTTAGGATTTTTAAGGTTTCACTCTCTCCTTATTGGTCCATTTAGCATTTATTTTTTAATTATAATATTTATTTTTAATTAAACCAAATATCTAACACATTTAATCATATACTTTAATTCATACTTGAAACCACACTTTACTACTAAATTGTAACTGAAATTATATAACTTGTGAATTGACTAGTTGTTTCCTCCGTTCAATTTCAATTAACACACTATAAATTATGATTATAACTCTTCTAATTTAATTATTTTAGAATTGTAACTTACATCATATTTTATCCTATAAATACCCATTCTTACATCCTCCTCCACCATATATGATACTCTCAATATTTTATTTGTTTTATTTTTAATGTTCTTGCATGGGTTAAAAGCTTAATTAAAATATCATTTTAAGAGCTTATTATATATTTTATTTAAACTTTTCTTTTCAATCATATTTCTTCTTTGTTTTATGTACTTCTTCATTTATTTGTTCTTTTCTTATACTTGAAATATATAATACTGTATGTATAATAATATTTTATGGCTATAAGAAAATTACTTAATCGATGGGATTATAAAATATTGATTTCCAACTATCGTACCATAAGAAAATCAAGCTAAAGAAACCATTTTCATTCTTTTACTTTAGATGTTTGTTTCTTTCCCACATATTAAATTTTGTTATATAATTATCAAACCAATTTGTAAGACATTGTAATAAATAAAACTTTATACACAAACAAGGATAAAACTTACAAGGTGTTTTAAGGAAAAGACGTTTTTCTCGAGAGAGAAGGGTGATTTTTTGGGCGATTCTTTCCTTTTTCCGATTTGGTCTTGTCCTTCTCCGTTTAGGAGTGTTTTTCCGACATAATTCAGTAGTTTTGTTCGTTTCTGGTCTGACGGTTTCTCTCTGAATCAGTTTTCTGATTTCAGTTTCTTTTCTCCTTCTTTTCCGAAGAATAACCGTTTGAAACCGCTATGGGAAAACTTATATATACCTATCGGATTTTCTTCATCCTTCTTCACTTTCTTATCATCATTCTATCTCTGCTATTACAACATTATGAGTAATTACGTTCGTAAGTCGTTACAAAATCTGGATTTGGGAATCAATGACGAAACGGTGCCTCTTCCATCGGTTCTGTGTGGAAACGCTGCAAATGCGAATCGATTCTCTTTGATCGTTTCGGTGGTTAACCCAAAGAAGCAAAATCTGCGTGCTATTGTGAGTCAATTGCCGAAAATTTGGGGTTTTATCAATGAGTGTAGAGGTCAGATTCTGGAAAATGGTAAGGTTCTGTTCATCTTCAAAACAGAGGAATCGATGAACCTGGTGCTTCGCCGTGGGGCTTGGGCATTCAATGAATGGATGTTATCTGTTCATCGTTGGTACCCGAACATTGGTGAGGAGGAGATGAAGGTTATACCTTTTTGGGTCCAAATTAAGGGTATTCCAATCATGTATCTCACTACTGCGATGGTTAAGTACATTGGTGACAATTTGGGTCATGTAGTTAGTGTTGACTTTCACGAGAATGTCAATTGGGTGGAGTTTGTTCGGGTTTGTGTCAATTGGAGTATCGACACGCCGCTTCGTTTCCAAAGGAACTTCCAGTTTGATGCTGATGAGAATACGATCTTAAAATTTCGTTTCGAGCGACTCAGAAACTTTTGTTCTCGATGTGGTTCATTGAAATATGATGCAAAAGAATGTGAATTGGTTTTTGAAGATCCGCCTGTCGAAGATGAAGACAATGGAGAACCTGATGACTATCCGAATGCAGGCAATGATGATGGGGTCGAAGATGAGTTCAATCTTGGAGATGAGCCTGCCGGTCCTGAATACAACCCGGAAGGCCCTGCCTATAATCCTGAAGTGCCTGCCTACAACCCTATGGAACCTGCTAATCTCCCTGAGGGTGCTGATTATGACACACTTTCTCTGGAAACTGTTGACCCTGTCGACCTTATCCCTGGCCTGAGATCGGTTCACAATTCCAGAAGGCACCAAGAGTTCATTATTACAGAATCTGATGACTCCTCCATTCCAAGTGCATTTGAGGACACAGAGTTAACTGCTGAGAGATTGCGCTTTCTGCATACTAAATTTGCTAAGGAACAGCATTTTGAAGATCATACTTGGACTGATTCGGCTGCAAAGGATTGCTTCTCTCCGGCATCAGCTTCAACCAACAAGAAGAGGAAAAGCATGGAATTCTTATACCAGCGTCGTGAAGAAGAGGAGGATATGGCGGTCCTGAGCCACATCCATAAGAAGGAGAAAACGGAGTCTATGGGATCCAGTAGCGGTCCAGCTGTGAACGGAGGCGCGGGAGGCCCGGTACTCTCATTGTTCCCCCCCATGAGAGTTGTCTCCTGGAACTGTCAGGGCCTATGTTCGCCGCTGACTCAATCTCGTCTTAAGCGTTTATGTCGTATTTTAAAACCTCATCTTTTATTTCTGTGTGAAACTCTAAATACTTCTTCTGTTGTGTGTGATTTTGCTTCTGTTTTAGGATTTGATAATGTTATTACTGAACCCCCTCATGGAAGGAGTGGTGGTTTAGCTATGATGTGGATGAATTCTATCTCTTTATCCAGATTGTATCAAGATGAAAGAATCATTGATGTTCACATTGACTTTAATAATATAAGTTTCTATTTGTTTGGTGTGTATGGTCATCCTGTTCCAAGTCAGAGACATGTTTTGTGGGATAAAATTCAACATATGAATCTAACAAGACATGGTCCTTGGCTGCTTATGGGAGATTTTAATGAAATCTTAAGTAATAATGAAAAAATTGGAGGGCCTATGAGAGAAGAGTGGACATTTAGACAATTCAGAAATTTATTCTCCTCTTGTGATTTATCTGATTTACGTTCTAATGGAGATAGATTTTCTTGGGTTGGGGAGAGAAGGAATTATACAGTGAAATGTTGTTTAGACAGAGTTGTCACAAATTCTGAGTCATTAGCTTGCTTTCCTACTACAGAAGCTGAATTTTTGGAGTTTAATGGTTCAGATCACAAACCTGTCCTCACGAATTTTACTCCTCGGATTTATGGCCATCATAAACCTTTCCGGTTTGATAAACGACTAACACATATTGAAAACTTTAATCAGATTGTGGATCAAGGATGGAATTCCTGCGAAAACTCTAAACTACTATTCTATATGTGATCAAATAGAAAACTGTCGTAAAGCCATGGCAAGAGAAAAACACCACTCGAATTTGAATGCTGCTAAACGTATTGATCACTTTCAAGCTGCATTAAATAAAGCCATGGAGAGTTTGAACTGGCGTCATAGACGTGAGATTCCATATTTACAGGGGGAACTAACCAAAGCTTTTAGAGATGAAGAGTATTATTGGCAAAATAAGAGCCGGAATAATTGGATGACTCTTGGTGACCGTAACACTTCTTACTTCCATGCATGTACTAAAAAACGATATGCAAGAAACTACATTACAACTATAAAAGATTCGGCAAATGTTGTACATGTTGGTGATCAAGAGATTGGTAATCATGCCCAAGACTATTTCACAGAGATTTATAAGTCAAGTCATCATCCTGTTTCTCCAATAGATTTCGGTGACTTTATTCCAAAGGTTACGTCTGAAATTAATGCAGATTTAACAAGAGATTTTACAAACGAGGAGATCTTTGAAGCCATTTCGGCTATTGGAGATGATAGGGCTTCTGGACCAGATGGCCTCACAGCAAGGTTTTATAAACATTATTGGCATATAATAGGATCTGATGTCACCCAAGAGATTCAAGATTTTTTTGCAACTTCCTATATGAAGTCAGGTATAAATCATACTAATATTTGCATGATACCAAAAATTAATAATCCTTCAACCCTATCTGAATATAGACCTATAGCTCTGTGTAATGTTTTATACAAAATAATCTCAAAATGTTTGGTTAATCGTCTCAAACATCATTTAAATTCCATAGTCTCGGATACACAAGCTGCCTTCATCCCTGGTCGTTTAGTAACGGATAATGTTATGATCGCTCATGAAGTTATGCATGCCTTAAAGTCAAGAAAGAGAATTTCCCAAAATTACATGGCCATAAAAACTGATGTTACAAAAGCTTATGATAGGGTTGAATGGAATTTTCTAGAGGTTACTATGCAATTGTTTGGTTTTTCAAAAAAATGGATTAATTGGATCATGGCTTCAGTTCGTTATGTAAGCTATTCTATTATTATTAATGGTTCACCCCATGGTCTGGTTATTCCTGAAAGAGGAATTCGACAAGGAGATCCTTTATCGCCCTATCTATTTATACTTTGCGCGGATATAATGAGTCATCTTATCAAAACTCGTGTTCTTTCTGGTGATATTCGTGGTGTTCGGATTGGTAATGGTGCCCCAGCCATCACACATTTACAATTTGCAGATGACTCTCTGTTTTTCTGCCAAACTAATGCTCGAAATTGTCAAGCTATTAAAGAAGCCTTCGAAGTTTATGAATATTATTCAGGCCAAAAAATTAATACATCCAAATCTTTGATAACTTTTGGTGCTAAAGTACATGGACAGCTCCAAAATAGACTAAAAAATATTCTAGACATACCAAATCATGGTGGAGGTGGTAAATATCTCGGATTACTGGAACAATTTGGCCGAAAAAAGAAAGATATGTTCAACTATATTTTAGAAAAGGTGAAACAACGAACTGCATCATGGAGTGCATCCAAACTTTCTCCGACTGGGAAAGAAATTATGTTAAAGTATGTTGCCCTTGCGAGTATCATCAAGGATATTGATTCCGAACTTCAAAGATTCTGGTGGGAAAAAGGAAATTCTGAAAGAGGAATACCTTGGATAGCTTGGAAGCGTCTTCATTTTTCAAAAAATGAAGGTGGTTTGGGTTTCAATGATGCTCTTTTGGCTAAGCTTGCTTGGAGAATTTATAAACATCCAGATACTCTTTTTGCTCGCTTAATGAAAGCAAGATATTTTCGTGATGATTCTATTTTGGAAGGCAAAAAACGTGCAAATCAATCTTATGGTTGGGCATCTATATTAGAAGGTCTTAAAATCATTAAGATGGGTACTAGATATATTATAGGGGATGGACACTCAGCTAGAGTAAAAAATGACAATGTTACCATTACCCATTCGCCTAAACCAGTACGTACAGTTACAAATGATCCTATTCTTTTTAAGGATCTTATTTCTTCTATTGGTAACCATAGATTTTGGGATAATGATAAAATTTCTACCCATGTACATCCCTTGGATCATCATCATATTTTTTAGATGTATTTATCCCGGTCTAGTACTCCTGATAGATTAATTTGGCATTACAATAAATCTGGGGAATATTATGTTCGTTCGGGTTATTGGCTAACTATGCATGAACCTTCTACAGTTATTGAGAAACAATCGGTTCCCTCTGGTTCTTTAGTTTTGAAAAATCAAATTTGGAAATTGAAAGTTATTCCAAAAATTAAACATTTTCTTTGGCAAATTCTTACAAAAGCTTTACCTACCATTACACGTCTTAATTCTCGTGGAATGAATTAGATCCTATTTGTCCGAGATGTTTCCGAGCTGATGAGACTATTGAACATATTTTTTTCCAATGCCCTAATGCCATTACAATTTGGGAATGTTCGCATATCCCTAGTAATGCTCAGTTTTGCTCATCTTTAACTTTTGAAAATGTTCTTGAACAATTATTTTTGATGCAATCTGATAACAATATTCCTCAAGCGACAAAATTACTTCCATTTTGGGTTCTTTGGCATATTTGGAAAACCAGGAATAATTTTATCTTTAACGGTATTCAAGATAGACCGATAATCTCTGTTTTACGTGCACAAGGAGACGTTCAAGAATGGTTAACCTATAGTCATAATACTTCTCACAATCATCAAGTCACTCAAACTGCTCAACAAAGTTCATGGACTCGTCCTCCGACTAACATAATTAAGTGTAATTATGATGCGGCTTTTGACTATAATACACACCAAGTTAAAGGTGGTTGGATTCTTCGCGACGAAAATGGAGGCTCTAACGGATGGGGAAGTTCTGTTCTCGGTCATGCGTTTTCCCCCTTGGAAGCAGAAGCGAAAGCTCTTTTGGCGGCAATGCAACAAAGTTGGATTAGAGGCATCACGAAGATATGTTTTGAAGGGGATTGTGAAGTTTTGAATAAGATTCTAAATCATCAATTCTATGATATTGCTGTTGATTGGGTGCAACATGATATCTCAATGTGGGCTTCTTTATTTCATACTGTTCAATTTGTATTTACTCGTAGATCTTGTAATAGTGCTGCTCACTTGTTGGCAAAGTATGGTTGTTCTTCTGTTAGTTTTTACTCTGATTCTTTTCATCCGCCTCAATGGCTAACTGATCAATTGTATTCTGATTTCTTTCATTCATTAATATTAATTACATTTTGACGGAAAAAAAAATTAATAAGCTTACACACATATTTGGACAAATTTCAACATTTTTAGTGGTTTTTTATAAATTTTGAAAATGGGGTAAAATTTAAAAGTAGTATTTGAAAAGGGGCATTTTTTAAATTCTCCCAATATCATCTCTATTTTTATCATTAACAATATTATTATTTTATCAAAAAATACTCAAAAATATTGAAGAAAAATACTACTAAAATTGAACAATTAATTAACAAATAAATTCAAGAGATATGGATGTATGCTTCTATTGTATGATTTAAACAAATAAAGTATAAAAATATCATAAGCATTGAAATTTATTTATTCTTTTTTTTTATAAGTAATAAATAAGTTAAATTTAATTAACTAAATATACAACAACCCGCGCATTTGCGCGGGACGTTACCTAGTTTTACTAATGACAAAGATATATTCTATTTTACTTATAAGAAATAGCAAATTGGGCATCCACTGTAATAAATAATTTGGGCCTTCAAAAATTTATTTGATTCATTAACACAAAACACAACAACCCTAACACTCTCACTTGTCTCCGCGTCTACAAAAGATGGACGACCAACGGCGAGTGAGTTTGGTACGACGGCGAGGTCTTCTTCGCCGCCATTGACTATGTCGTCTTCATTCCGCGAAGGAGGAGGAGAATGTAAAGGTTTATCACGATGGAGGCCATTAGTAGGTTAGCTCAACAACGTCTCTATCTTTTTGTTGAAGCTTTTTCTTTACCGCTACAACAACCCTTCATATCCATCTTGCTCTCGTAATCGAACCGCCAACGTAATAGTCGTTAGTGTCTTCCATCCACTCACCACGCACCAAGCGAACAACCAAAGCCATTTTCTACCTATATCAAATAACAAAATATTTTTTTTGTTAACTTCCAACATCGATAACATTCACCAATTTTGATAGCAATTGCTAACTATGTGAGCTGAATGAGTTTATTCAACGAGTATCATGTATCAGCGTCAAAATGCCATTAATGATTACCTGTAAATCTTGATCACTGCTGCGTTTGTTACTCTTTGACGTTAATGTCTGTCGGCGAGTAAAGTGTTCATATTTTTTTGTTGTTTGGGCAACGATGATAGTCCGATAATAAATAGCCAACCCAGTACCCTACACACTACCGTATATGAGGCCATCATTACTCTCTTTTGATATCTCTCTCTTCCTCAGGGCGGATGCGGCTCTGCCAGTATCTTGTGTCAAAATAAACCTTACGATATTTTTACCTAAGGAAGCGAAGTTTTCTCGTTTTTGACTAAATGTAGGGTTAGTCTTGTCATTGTTAGTCTTGTCATTATTAATGACACCAGGAAAGAGAAATAATTTCAGAATGACTGACTTTTAACATTTTTTTTGCAATCGTCCATGCCCACCGTTTTAACTAATCTTTAAAATTATATGATGAAAATTTTTTTTTTTTTTAATAATCAAAGAGGTTCTGGGCCAAAGTTCATATATCCTTCAGGCCCCGAAATTAAAGCATGTTATATAGTTTTGTCCCAAGCGCTACTCGAACCGGCGACGTCTAAGTTTTTGCCAAAAATCTTTACCAATTGAGCTATTAGCACTTGATTTATATGATGATAAATTTGACACCTCAAATATATAAAAACTTGATTATTATGCAAGCAATTTTGAAAATAATGAACAATGGATTATACTATAATATTTTTTATTGGACCTCTAAAATGAAAATATGGACTCCAAATTATATTCAACCTTATTTTGTGGTTATTAACATAAATAAAAATATTGCTCAGACAATATTAACTCTTTAAAAAATGATATTATTTTCTGTTTAATATGTTTTTTTAATTGTCAATAATTGAATATATATGATAAAGAACATATCTTCATTTTAATATTATAAATAGGAGGAGAAAGAAATAAATATTTCCTTACTTAAAAAATCATAAAATATACTATATGTAAAAATTTTACTAAACAAAACATAATCTGTGTTGTAAGATGGAGTTTGATCTGAGTAATACTTTTTAGTGTCACTAATATTATCCGAATCCGAATGATATACAACCTTATTTTATGACAATGAACATAAATAAACCTATTATTTAAACAATATAAATTAAAAAATAATATTACTTTCCGTTCCATATCTTATGTCACCATTTAGACAATCGTATTGTAATATGTGTTTTGATCAAGTAAACTTGTTAAAATAGTACCTATAATTTTCAAAGTCACTAATATTATTGCCGACAGCCGACACTAATATTTAACCAAAGGATCCTTTCGTCAGTTCGTGTATGACAAGTTGACAACGAAGTGGCCGACCATGTATTTCAGTCAGGACACATGCTTGAATTTTAATTTTATTTTGTTTTTGATCAACTTTTTTCTTAGGAAAAGAAATGATTCGAATTCTCGTAAGAGTTTTTTTTTCTTTTTCTTTTTTTCGTTTTTTTCTCATAAGATTTAAATTAATATGTACATCTGTATAGCTTTTTAATATGCTCTTTTGATATTTGTCATTCTCCGATTTGTACAAAAAAGTCATTTTCCAATTAATTTAAATAGTTGTCACTAACAAAGTCGTTAACGGTTGTTAGATGCTATAATTTACGGATTTAACATTATAATTTCTTTGGTTTGATCAACAAAACTTAATATTTAAAAATTTGTGTCAATCGTAAGTTGATATTTTAAATGATTTACAATAAAGTTCATGTAAAATGGTATGAGTTAAGATCTAGCTCATTTCTCCTCGATTACCTATGCCGGGCTAGGAACGATCTAAAGATTGCAGGAATGAAAACGTTTAAAATTTGATAATTTATGATTTTTTAATATTTTTCCATAGAAAAATGTATAAATTATGCTTGCAAAAATACGATAAAAGTCATTCTTGTCAGGTTGTGGTGTTCCAACTTTTTTTTTTGTTGACACTCATGTGTAATCATCATCTAAGTGAAAAGTGCATGTTAATATTCATATTAATTTTTTACATGTTATTTTTTAATGTTGATTACTTATTTTGTAAATATGCTTACAAAATAGTATGATCATATGTCCATGCGTCTAATATTCAACCGATGTACTCAGAAGACTTTTGTGTTCAATTAGACATAATTTAAGTACTCGTGAAACTAGAAGAGCTGTGTCCCAAACCATTTTAATTCAAATTTGTTTCTACATGTACTACAGAATAATTTAAAAGAAATAAAATATAATTAAAAATTACAACCATATAGTAGTTGAAAATATCTAAGAGAATATAATCTCTATCTTCTTTTTAAAGGAATATAATCTAGCCCAATTAATTGCATTATTATTACTTCCAATAAAAGAGTTATTCTTATCTTTGCCACGCCATATATCCTTTTTTCTTTTCTTAATAATACAAAACAAACCAATAAAAATATCTTCTTGATATTGATAGATTAGTATTAATTATGAATTATCCATTCTTGGGCTATAAATAAAGACCTTTGAGATCCAAGTTTATCGTCAGAGCAACCAAACACATAAAGAAGAGATTTAATACAACAACCAAAAAAAAAAGATATGGCAGGACTCATCAACAAGATCGGAGATGCACTCCACATTGGAGGAGGCAACAAGGAAGGTGAGCACAAGAAGCAAGAAGAGGAACACAAGAAACACGTTGACGAGCACAAGAGTGGTGAACACAAAGAAGGTATCGTTGACAAGATCAAAGACAAGATCCACCGTGGTGAAGGCAAAAGCCACGATGGTCATGAAGGAAAAAGCCATGACGGTGAGAAGAAAAAGAAGAAGGACAAGAAAGAGAAGAAACACCATGGTGATGGTCACCACAGCAGCAGCAGTGACAGCGACAGCGATTAAGGTTTTGTTTTGTTTCCTCAACATTTTTAATCATACACTAAGAAAGAAGTATTAAGAAAATATTTGTTAATGAGTCTTAGATCTTGAAACAAAAGCTAAGTATTACTAAGTTCTTGATCTTGAACTCATAAGTTTTGGATCTTGAAAACATTTCGTATTATCTTTAAGCAAATATTAATTAATAAGTCTTGGATCTTAAAAAATGCTTAATACGCGTATTTAGTGGTCGATCTAAGTTATCAATGAAAAGTTGGAATTTTTACTTATTTGTAAATGATGAACTAATCTTGGATCTTGAACTCATAAGTTTTTGGATCTTGAAAAAGAAAAGTTTTGGATCTTGAAAACACTGCGTGGATTTGTTCATTTTAGGATATTTTGCGGATTTGGTTCGGTTTGGTTTGGTTCGGTTCCTCTCGGTTCGATAGTTCGGTTTGGTGTATCTTTTGCCTAGGCCTAGCTTATAGATAACTAGATGTGTTGAATTATTGTTGTACTTATTAAATGTTTGTTTGACTTGTAGGTGAGGAAGTGAAGAGGATCGCTTAAATAAAACAGATCTGCTTCTGAGTGTTATTAATTAATGATGTTGGTCTGTTCCTATCCTCATAGAGACAGGCTAAAAGAAAGAAGAACCGTGCATCTGTCTTTTTCGTTTGTTATGTTTCTGTTGTTATGAAAACAATGCTCATGTAATCTTATCTAAATCTAAATTAATAAATCGATGTATCCTAACTTGTTAAGACTTTTTATTTTGTTTGAACAAGATCTTTGATGAACAAACAACTTGCAAGTCAAATAAGTCGATGTTAAGATTAAAAAGAAAATAAAATAAAAAGAATTTTTTTTTTTTTAAAGGTTAAATGAGAAAATTATTAATACGGCCATGTACAATGACCAAACTTTTAAAAAATGTAATTTCTATAAATTTCTTCTCTCGCCTGTTACAAGACTCATGTAAAAAGACCAACATATTCCTGGACGAAATGGGCTGTTTTGTCTGGTGACTGTTCAATTTTTGTTTTCATTATCTCTTTCTCTTCTTATCTTCTTTTTCTTCTTCCAACAACAAATAATTCTAACGGACCAGATCCAACGGACGAACTCCGGCGTTCCAAATTCGTCGGACGAACTCCGACAGACCAGATCCGACGGACCAGTTTCGTCAGACCAGATCCCGCGAACCATAGCAATTCTGGTCCAGATTCGGCAGACCTGATTCGACGGACCAGTTCTGACAGACCATAACTCCAGCGGACGAGTTCTGCCAGACCACAGTCGGTTCTGATAAACTATAACCAGTTCAAGCAGACCAGATTCGACGGACCAGCTTCGACCAACTAGGAAGACGAGTTCCGATAGAGTAGATCTGGCGGACGAGTTCAGGCGGACCATAGTCAGTTCCTACGAACTTTAACCAGCTCCGACAGAGCAGATTCGGCGGACCAAATAGACCAGTTACGATAGACTAGTTGTGGCAAACCAGATCCGGCGAATCATTTTCCGGTGGACAAAAACTAGTTATGATAGACTTGTTCTAGGTGACAAAATCCGGCGGACCAGTTATGGTGACCTGATTCGATGATTGACAATACATTTTTCTGTAGATGGACAAGATTCGGCGGATCAGATGTAATGGAATAGATCTTGTGGACGAGATCTTTTTATTTTTATTTTTACTTTGTCTATCGTTTTTTTTGTCTCTGCTCCTTCACCACCCATAACTTCCACAAAATCTCTCGACTTGTCCTCCATTAGCACCCACCAATTTGTACAGATCTGGTTTACATTGTGTCCCTAAATAAATCAAAACTTTATTTGTTTCCTTCTATAGAACGTCCGCGGTGGACACGCATCAGAGTTAGAGGACACGCATCAGAGTTGTCTCTTGAATTCTGTCAAAGTGAGTTTTCGATGGACCACATCTACTTTATATATTTTGTCCATCATATATTACTTACTCGTCCGTTATTTTTGACATGGTCCATTACCCACAGGATATTAGGCTACAACCCAGCAATTAATGGCTATTGCTGCCAACAGAAAAAGCAAAGTTTCACTCTCCAATGCCAAGGGCAAAATCGTCATTATAACTCTCTTTGTGGCATGATTTGAAAGAAGCTTTTGTTAATGGCAGTTTCAGAAAATTGAGTTTCCAAACTGGCATTCTAAACAAAATTCCCTAAAGAAATATTGCTACCCGTTACGAGTTCTAAGTATAGTAAACTATCTTCTTTTATTTTTACTCTTTATTAATAAGTTATTTTCTAATTAATAATTTTAAACTAGGTAGTTACCCGTGCCACGGCACGAACAATTCGATGAAATAAACCTCTGTGTTTATGGTGAAGATTTATACGATTTACATAACTCGGTATAGTAAAAAAATAAATGGTGCAGATAAATGTGATTCGAATACTAAAAATACTAAAAATGCCTAGATGCATTTCGTCATACTTTTGGTCCAAAAACATTCTAGAAGATACATATTGAGACATAATACATGGATTACCTATTGAATAAAGAGAACCAAGTAAAAAATATTTTATTATTCATTCATTACTATTGCATACATAGACTTATAAACTTTCTGAATCAAGTTTACATACCTTCAAATTCAGTAATTCTCCAGAAACGAAGAACACACATTATCGGTCTATCCACAAGGTTTTCGAACACAATATATGTCGACTCTTTCAGGATTTTTCTAGCAAGTTTACCTACGGCCACACAATGGATATCTTTCCTCTTGTAATTTTTTTTAAATATTAGGGGATACTTAAATACTAATTAATCGTTGTATATATATAATGAATAAAATAAAAATTTAATTCAGTATACGTTTCATCTGTCAAGGTAAATGTGACAACACTCTCAGCATTTGCATAACCATATTCTCCATCAACGAAATTAATTTCGCGCATTTCAGAAACGTCTAACACAATACCACTTGCATCTGAATTGAGATAGTAACTTATTAACACGTAATTAAACTAAAACTCAATTATAGTGGAATACAGTTTTAGTATAAAAGGATTTTTATATCATAAAAACTATCAAAATACATACCAACACAGTATTTGCGGTCCTCTTCATGTGCAAAGTCAATTTTTATCGCAGTGGTGAAATTGAAAAATTGACTATCGATGAACGAAGGCATTTCATGCATAGTTGTGCCGTGCACCATTGTTATTGTGAGATGATTGTGTGAGTTTTTAATAGGTAAGCGATTTTCAATTACCTGGAAGTTAGTCAATTGGTACCATGAACCCTCACGAATTCGATTATGGAAAGAAGATGTGTATCTGATGTAGGGTATTGTAGCATCAATCCTACAACCCTGAAATAAACATGATAGATAAAGAAAGAGTTAAGAAGGATGAATATACTCACGTCAAGCAATAATTTTGTGGGAATGAAAAGTAAAAACTGTGGTCTGACCTTCTCATCAACCAAAATCATCTCCTTCCTCTTTCTGTTCGAATCAGGTTTAGGCTTCCATATTGATAGAACTTTAACAATCACACTCCAATTAGTTTGATTGGTAGTGAGATCAGAGAAGAAGTTTGTGGTTGCCATGACTTGTTTACAAAAGATTGTGTAGTGAATAGGCGTTCTTGTGTTTTGAGATTTTTGTAGATGCCCTTTATATCTATGATAATATATTTTTTTTCTTTTTTTGCCTACATCTATGATAATATTAGATCTAGTGTCTTGTAGTTTAATATGTAAAATAAATAAAGATGTGTTTTTAAATATTATATAAGTTAACTATTTTTATCTTTCGAAATTCTAAGATGACAAAAACTGTCCTTGAAGCTTTTCTTTTGCAAAATCTGGAATATGTTATATGCATAGTACTATTATATTGTTTTTAAAATTGAGTCAAACGATGAAAAGGGATGAGATTTTCTTGTTAACTGTGTGGTCATATCAATTTCATTTTTCAATGTATACAGGTTTTAATACTTTTGACTGAAAAACATCTCATTACATCTTTGCCTATATCAACTCATTTGGACGGACAACACAACAACACACATTACCTACTTTTCGAACCTATATAATACTGTTTTTTACTGGCCATATAAGACATATAAAATGAATAGAATAAGATTTAAAATAGAGGGCTTATTTGAAAAGTAGTGTACAAATGAAGTACTAATGTTTTAAAAAACTGAAAATCTTACAATTATTGATGCTAACAAAACATACTGTTTTACCTGGAGCAATCTTCCAGATTTATTAAAAGTTCTAAAAGACTTCTTTGAAGAAAACATTCCTTGTTTTTGTTTGCGGTTTTCCTTTTGTATCTGTTATCAGAACTTTCAAGCCAGATTTTGAACTTACACGGGACATTGCAACATATAGTTGGCCATGTGAAAAAACCGGCCTTGGTAAATATATACCGACTTTAGAAAGTGATTGTCCTTGGCTCTTGTTGATGGTCATTGCAAAGGCAACATATACTGGAAATTATCTCCGCCTCATTTTGAAAGATAATCTTGACTCTGATGGTGTTAAAACCATTCTTGGCAACAAAACTAATTTCCCAACTCTGGTACCAGTTAGGATTCGTGCTTGCAAAACATGATCTGCCATTTGTAGAATCTGAAGTCTTGTACCATTCATCAGACCTCCATGGGCATCAATGTTGCGCAACAACATTACTGGGCAACCTATTTTCAAACGAAGAGCATGGTTTGGTACACCAGAAACCCTGATTAAATTAAAAAAGTCAGGACTATATGCATGATTGTCTTTTTTCGTTTATCGAAAGGATGGAAACTATCCGAACTTAAATAGATCCTCTCTTCACCTGTTAAACGAGATACAAAAATCTAATTATATTAAGTAATTGTCATTTTTCAACAGATATTAGAAGATATAAGGTAAATATACTACTAACCGTCTATTCTTGATAGCATGTGGTCATTAATTGAGTTGACATATCATACGTAGGACATAATATAGCTTGGCTTTGGAAATATGAAGGATCCTTTTCGGTGGCGAATGAATTCCCATATATTTCTCTAATGATCGATTCAATAGGATTGTCTACTTCTGTGATAAGCAACTCTTCCGGGTTATCAATATCAGCAACTCCATCATTTGGCTCGTTTAGTCTGCCTTCTCCTACAGAAAGTATCCATTTAGAGAATTCTTCAATTTCATGGGTCTCAGTAGAACTAATGTTTTGAAACAACCTCATATTCTTTGTCAACTTCAAAACTTTACAATGCCCCCAAAGGTAAGATGCATTCAATGATGAGTTTACTATATGTTCTCTACCAGCACCAACTATCACAGGAAGTATCTGATGGAAATCACCACTGAAAAGCATAACTTTGCCTCCAAATGGTTGATCTTTTGGACCTTGTATTATATCTTGAAGACTTCTATTCAATGTTTCAAAACAATATTTACTCATCATCGGAGCTTCATCCCAAATGATCAACTTCGCTAATTGGATTAGTTCACCAAGATCAGACGACCTCGACATGGTGCACATTGAAGTTTCATGGACATGTATAGGAATACCAACCTCGAATGAGCAGTTCTTCCACCTTCTAACAGAAGTGATGCAACACCGCTAGATGCTACGTTTAACACAATGTCTCCTTTTGACCTTATTGCTGCCGATAAGACTTTCTAGAGGAATGTTTTGCCATTTCCTCCAAAACCGTATAAGAAAAACACACCACCTCTATTTTGTACAACAGCGTCTATTATCTCATCACATATCTTCTTCTGCTTTTCTGTTAGCATTTTAACCCATTTGTCATGATTTTCCTTTAAACCATCTTGATTGCTAAACCTTCTTTCATCCGCTATTAACTGGTTCAAGACTGGTAGATCATCATTAGGTAGCTGTGGTAAAGACTTAAAAGCTTTTAGAGAAGTCCCATTCCTTTCCAAATGCTTGTTTATTTCTTTCAGACAGTATATTTTCCTTTCATCATCCGTGAGAATAAGTTCTGTGAAATTGACAAAGTAGAAAAAGAAAATATTAGTATTGAATTTAAAATAATCAAATTGAATAGATTACTAACTAACCTGGTCGCTTTAATTCAGCTCGTTTCCTCCTTAAGATATCTTCAGATAACAACTCTGGTAACCCTATATTTTTATACTCTTAAGCATATGTTTTGTGCATTATTTGCATATCTAGGTCTCTACTTCTTATAGTTTCTAGTCTCTTTGCATTATATTTCGCATCTAGGATCTTTAGCATAGGGATTTGCATATCATCTGCATTTTAGAGCAAAAAAAGGTACACCCGGACACTGCAAAGCATGGACCCGATCGAGTGTATCCAACCCGACCAAGCGAGCACGATCGAGCACCCGGACTCACAAGAGCAAGCTCAACACGGACGAGCCGAGGAAGGACCCGAACGAGCCCAACAAGCACCCGACCGAGCTCGCTTTAAACCGACTTTGTAATTTGTCTTTTTGTGTTTTAGGGCTTCCTGCCTTTAGTATAAATATACCCCTTGGGTCATTAAGCAAAATCGAGTTTTCATTAGGGTTTTTCTCTGTAGCCACCAAACATTTCCAGAAACTTGTAATCTTTATATCTTTTGATCTATTGAGAATTTGGAGTTGTTTCTTTACAATATCTTGCTCCCTAGATCATTATCTATCTAGTTATGAAAGATTCAAGAATTTATGGGTTTGTGTTCTTCATGATGAACTCTAGATCTGAGTAGTCTTTCTAGGGTTTATAGGATGGTTTAGGTGATGAGGAATCTTAGTTTCTAGGGTTGCTTAAGTATAGATTTAGGTAGATACCTTCTGGATTAGGAGATCTTAATGCTATCCTAGCATTAACCATGCAGGATTAGATCTTAGACATTCCAGCACTCAAAAAGTGTTCAAATGGAATGTCTGATCAACTAATGCCAGAGATCTATTTGCTTACCCAAGAGATTGGTTGTTAAGGAGTAGATTGACATTAATGAGCTTGTTCTTTATGCCTATTTATAGTATGTTTCATCAATGAAAGTTGAGATTAGGAAGTGCTATAGATTTGATAATCTTTGCCAAGAGATTGGACTGATTAGGTTAAGTGGTTCATTGTCTAGGATTAGATCTATCTGAGCATGTTAAGCATCCCAAAGATACTAAGAGGATTCATCACCCCAATAGCCCATCCTTAAGACCCTTTGTTTATCTGATTGATTCTCTGTTTTATTTACTGCTTTAAATTCTGCTTCTTTAGTTTACTTTATTGCTTTTGAGTTTGTTAAACCAACCCCTAAACTGCTTGGCTTGACTTGATTAGATCTGTTTTATCTTAAGTGTTTGCAATTCATTCATCTGGATCGATACCTCTTATGCTACATCGCTAAGGGGAATTGAACTCCAAGGGTACAAAAATACCTGTTTCAATGTTCTATCACAGAATCAAAAGCATGTGTTTTGATATGACTATGGTCGAAAAAGACCCGGAGCACGTAGTGGAGGAACCCGTTGACGAGGAGAAACACGAAGACGAGGAGCAGCGCGTAGCCGAGAAGCAGCTCGAAGCAGAGGAAGCACTAGTCATCCCCGAAGGTCCTCTAACAAGATCAAGGCTCAAGAAGTTCAAACAATCAATCAATGGAATTCTTTGAGAGTCAAAGAAGATTGAAGAAGTGGCTCAACTCTCCCTCGTAATAGTCTCGTCTCAAGAGGTTCGGTAAAGGGTTAAGTGTTGCTTATGCACTCTTTTTTCCTTGCCAAGTTTTGTCCCAATGGGTTTTCTTGACAAGGTTTTTAATGAGGCCTAAGTAACACTTTCAAGGCCTTTTACCAAGCCCAATTTGTGCGTCCAAGGGCCATACTTTACCTTAGCCCATTTTCTATCTCTTCTCTTCATTTTTTCATTTAATGCTTTTGTAATGTCCAAGACATTTTGCATGAGTGTTGACTTGTGCATGCACTTGCATGTTTTTCTTCTCTCCCTTCTTCTCTTTCATCCCCCTCTCCTATATAATTCCCCTCTACCTCTCATTTGTAACCCATATATCTTTTTATTAAAAACTCTTTCAAATTAGATCACTCTCTTGTTCTTTACTTTGGTGTGTAATATTCAATGTTGAGTCCAAGCCCGGTAAATCAAAGGCTCTTCCGCAGTCTTTGTGCGACCATTCGCTCCACATCCTTTGGTCTACGTGATCTCACGATCCCTTAGGTGCAAAGCCTATCCTTTCCTCAACTTTCGAGTGTCGATTCTAGGAGGATCATATCATGTTCGAATCAAATGTAAACCTATAATTAGAATTCAAAACTTAACATATTTAGAGACCTTATCAAGACTAACCATGAGATATCTAAGACGAACCAATATAGAATTTACGGAACACAATATACATGTTATAACAGTGAATTAGAAGCATGTGTAAAGAACCAAACACATGCATACAATTGTAAACATGTTATATCAGAGAATAAAAAAAAAGCAATTTTAAAGAACCAACCACACGAACAGTTGTATACATCAAACCAGAATCAAGTGTAAAGAAGTTTTTGGACCAAATAATCTATACACTCGGACATCAAAACACACATTCAAACTATAAAACCAGCATGCATCTTTCTACATCAGATTTATCATCCATGCAACAACATCTTATCGGATAACAAAACACATTGATAAAATTAATAGTTCCTAATTGACTATTCAATATACAACAGAGACAATAATAAAAGGCTGATCAAAAAGTCATACCAAGCAGTACCATGCCTCAGCTTGGGAGAGAATACAGTGGTAAACTGATCACGGCTTGGCACCATAACAAAGCGTTTACAGCCCTAAGCAAGTCGTCATGGATTTCCGGCAAAACTGGTTCAGCATTGTCGTGAAAATTGTTCCGTTGAGCAGATGGATATGACAGACATTGAGACTAACTGTGAGACTGAACCTGCAATGACTAACCCTGCGACTGACCCTACGATTATTAAAGTGGAGGTTCCTACTGTCGAGGCTGAGATTGATCTGGAGTGGATTCTGTGCATTATTCTTGACTTCCTGTAAAGATTGAGCCGCATGGTCTTCACGTTAACGTTTACCGAGTTCTGGAAAAGCCTATGTGGCGGTGGATAGTTCCAAACACACGCTGGTCTTGACGTTGACAGTTGGGGGAAACGCGGAATGCATATGGAGTCGTCTTAGGCAGAGGAATCTGGACCGCCGACGTGAAGTCGTATTGAGGAGGTAGAGGGCTACTTCTCCTCACCTAAGTCGTCTATTTGCCTCCTCCGGGTCTCTAAGAGACATTTGGAACCGTTTGTCTCTTCCGTCCCCAACGTTTATGACGGCTATAGGCATCACTGGTTCACCGGAAAAGGAATCGAAGAGTTGGGGAAGAAGATTTGTTAAATTAGGGTTTGAAAAAGGAAGGCGTAGAGAGAATAAGAACTGGATTGATTCGAAAAGAGATGAGGGAGAAGAAGAACTGAATCTATTTGGATTCAGAAAAGGAAGAAGAAGATCAGATTGATGAATCGATTCGATCGAAGAACAAGACTAGAGAGAATTAGGGTTCGGGTTTGGGATTGAAACGATGAAAATGAAATGATTCATCGTTTCAGTCGATGGTTACGGATACAGAGTTGTAACTGATCTTCAACTTCAGGGTTAATTAGTTCAATTAGATAATAGTCGCTGTTAGACGGTATTTAGTCACTAAAAAGGATTAATTTAATCAAATTTAATCATTTTATTAATTTTGGTTTTCTCTGATTTTAATAAAACAAAATTTTAAACCTAAAAATCAAATTGCATTAAACTTAATTATGTATTTTTTTTTGGTGAATTGACGGGAGATACTCCCTAAGCTTTATTAAAAAAATATAAAAATTAAACAAAAACATCTCTTGGCCGAGGTGGACCGACAACATCCTCGTTTAAAATCAATGCCAAATCCGGCAGAACAACATCAAAACAATAAAAACCTAAAGGTAAAGAAGACGCATAGTTTGTTAACCCATCGGCAAGACGGTTAGCTTCCCTATACACGTGAGATATACGGACTATCCAGTCTCTTCTAAGTAAGTCATGGCACAGACGCACCAGGAAAGACAACAGATGAGTATCACTAATCCCTGTCTTAAGAAAATCAACCACCACAGCTGAATCCACTTCCAACTCTAAACGTGTTATACGCCTCTCCCAAGCTAAAACTTCATTATGTATAATAACCAACTTTTTGAATTTATTTTTGATGATATAATTATAATTAATTAATGTAACATATATACATATATATATATATTTATTTATTTATTCAAAAATATAAATTACATTAACAAATTTTTGAAATAAAGGAATCAATTAATAAAGGAATGATATATAATTTATATGTTATAAATAGTAATGATATGGTATACATAAATAGAAGTGATATATATATATATATATATATATATCTATGTTGTAATACATAAAATGAAATGATATACAATAAAAAAAATTTAAGAAGTTTTCTAAGAAAATATATCTAAACTAGTAAAATGTCAAGAGTGTTCTTCTTACAACACAAGTGGCCAAGTGCGATTTTCCTTGTTACTTCTTATTACATATTTTTTATATTTCTTAATTTTAACGACTACTATTACGATGATCTGTAATAGTTGCCAATTAGCGACTGAATAGCTACTATATCAGAGAAATCGCTGATAGTGGCCAAATAGTCGCCCAATTGTCGCAAGGTTTGGCGACTACCAGTTTAGGCGACTACTAGTTTAGTCGCCTATTGTAGTCGGCAAATGCATGTTTTCTTGTAGTGCCCGTTAATAAGCTACCCCAATTCATGCATAGCCCCACAGATCTTCATTGGCAAGTTGTTAAGTGTATTCTTTGCTATTGGCCGGAACGTCTACACATAGTATTTTGTTATGGGCGAACACACCTCTAAGTCTTCATGCATACTCGGATGATGACTGGTCTTGTACTTTGGATACGTGTATCTCCACTAATGCATATCTCGTGTATCTTGGTGGCAATCTGATTTCTTGATCGTCTAAGAAGCAAAATGGTGTTGCTCGTACTTCCACTGAGGTCGAGTACAGGGCCGTTGCTAACGCCCCTGCAGAGTTAGTGTGGGTCAGTACTCTTCTTACTGAACTCGGCATTCAACCTCCACAACCTTCGGTGATTTACTGCGACAATGTAGGAGCTACTTATCTCTCCACTAACCCCGTCTTTCATTTGCGGATGAAGCATTTTGCCATTGATTTTTATGTTTTACGTCAATACGTCCAGTTTATGGATAATCTGACAAAGCCGCTCCCTCGTCCTTTGTTCCTCAATTTTCTATCCAAGATTGGTGTTGGCCAGACACCTACATCTTGAGGGAGCATATAGGAGAGAGGATATACTTGTAATTATGTATTCTCTAATCACTCATGTAATCCCCTATATATATTGTAAACACTAATGTAATAAACATTCATTCATTCATATAATATAGAACTTGATTAACTTAAACGGAGTAGTTCCGGTTGCACTTGTAAGAGTTTGCGAAAGTAAAAAATTTGGTTTTTAACGTTATCAAATGTTTGAATTATTATATTAGAGGTTGCAAAAAAGTTTGGGTTGAGAATTTATGTGAGTATGTAAAGACTTTAATAATGTACCTTTTTATTTGTCCTTTACATAAGTTTTTAAGCAGGTTAAAACAACAGTTTTAACCCGTTGCATAGGGTAAGAAAATATTTTATCTATTAATACAACAATGTTAAATTTTACATTTTCATTATGATAAGAATCTTTCTAGGATTCGACACTCTTAAGTTGAGCAAGGATAGATTTGACTGGAAAGCCGTGGAGCGGAATAGAAGTTGAATGGTCGATGGATATCACAAGAAGCTTGCGGAATAGCTTCACGATACCAAACTTAGATCCTTTGGATATACACACCAAAGAGGCTAAGGGTTTTGCTGGATATACACACCAACAAGAGAAAAGCTGGATATACACATAAACTAAAAGATCTCCTTAGAGAAAAGGATTTTGATAAAAAGAAAGGCTGTGTTCTCAAAGGGATTACAAGGGGTTTATAAAGAAGAATAAAGTCTTGGAACACACTTACAAGACTAACTTGGAAATAAAAAAATATTAAAGATAGAGTTTGAATAGAAATGACTCTTAAACTACTTATTTTCGTCACTCCTCTTGGCCAGCAAATTACCCACTTGGTTTGGGCTCTTCTTGGGCTTGTAATAGACATAAAACAAGTTAGACTTGATATATGTTCCAACGGGCCAATTGCTGAATGTTTGGCCATGGTTTGGATCAACAAATGAATGATTTAAATCTGAATCATTTGCCTCATTAAAAACCTTGTCAAGAAAACCCATTGGGACAAAACTTGACAAGGGAAAAAGAGTACAAATGAGACACATACCCATTTGGTGATCATGCCCAAAAGAGTACAAAAAGAGTACAAAACCAGTGAGGGTAAGATAACATCTTTTCCATACTCTTTTTCCGCTATAAGCTCACTCTTATTCAAACGGCTCCTTAGCTTCGAGCTGCTCCTCTGCTTCAAGTTCCTCCTCGGCTACAAGCTCTTTGTGATGTTCCAAGTCTGTTGTGCTAGGCATGATCATATTACATTATTTTATAAATTTTAAAAGATTTAATTTATGTGTGTTAACTCATCGAACACATTTAATTTAGTAATTAGGTACTGCAATTACATATTTTATAGTGACAAAGAAATAACAATTTCATTTACTCTATCGTATATCAAACTAATTTTAATTCTAACCGGTTCAACCTACTAATATGCATTTTCTAGACTATTTTCATCAAAATTTTCTTTTGTCACATGCATTAGAATATATTTATCAAATTAAAATATAATTTTTAAGTAACATATATCTATTATTCGCTTTATCTAGTTCATACACATGTGTTATCCCGCGCGATTATATCTAAATCATCAAATAACAGTTTCCATAAATCTAGGACTTATCAATATTAAAAAAGATACGATGTCTACAACATAATTTTTTTGGTACGATTTAAATTCATTTATAGTAATTTTTTAATAAATTTTTTTTTTGTGAAAAATTGAATTATTAAAATAATTATTATTTTATTTGAGAATTTTTGAGAAATACCCCTTTGGTGTACCCCTTTTAAAAAATACCCCTCTTTTCTATCCATTTTAAAAAATACCATTTTTCAAATATGAATTACTATAAACTTTTATATGGTTGATAAGGTACATCAAGATCATCATTACTACTGGGACTCTAAATCCAAATATTTATAACGTTCTAAAAGGTTCTAAACGGCATTTATAAGGGTTTTATAAGGTTTTTAAAAGGTTTACAAAGTTTTTATAAGGTTTTTAAATAATTTTTAAAAGGTTTTTAAAAGGTATTTATACAGTATTTATGAAATATATATATATATATATATAAATTTACACACATATAAAGATAATTTGTGTCTATAAAAAATATAAGCTTACACATATTTTTTTGATAAATTTCAAAGTTTATAGTGACTTTTTTTATAAAATTCGAAAGAGGGTATTTTTAAAAAGTGGTATTCGAAAAGGGGTATTTTTGAAATTCTCCCATTTTATTATTAAGATTTTAAAAATGTTTTTGCTAATAGATTAAATAAGAGAAATTTATGGACAATGAAATTAGGGAATTTTTTCTGAATTAATTGTTCATTGGTTAATATGTGTAATTGATTTATTTTTTCCATATTTAGGGAGAAATGGTTACAGCAACACGTGTTAATTTCACAAGATAACCCTGCTCTAGAACGAAGTCTCGATCCCAGGTTTTATCTTTGTATCGCTCAGTTATCAAAAAAATATAAGCTTACACATATTTTTTTTGATAAATTTTAAAGTTTATAGTGACTTTTTTTATAAAATTCGAAAGAGGGTATTTTTAAAAAGTGGTATTCGAAAAGGGGTATTTTTGAAATTCTCCCATTTTATTATTAAGATTTTAAAAATGTTTTTGCTAATAGATTAAATAAGAGAAATTTATGGACAATGAAATTAGGGAATTTTTTCTGAATTAATTGTTCATTGGTTAATATGTGTAATTGATTTATTTTTTTCCATATTTAGGGAGAAATGGTTACAGCAACACGTGTTAATTTCACAAGATAACCCTGCTCTAGAACGAAGTCTCGGTCCCAGGTTTCATCTTTGGTATCGCTCAGTTATAGGCCTTTTAAAGTGTAATGTTCACTCCTCATGGGTGAATGATACTCTTTTCTATGGAGGGGCTTGGATTCTACGGAATCATGTTGGTGATGTTTTTATTCACCAAGGGATGCTTTTTTACCATGCATCAACAGAATTGCAGCTGAACTTCAGTGTATTCTTTCGTGTCTCCAAAGTCTACACAACTTAAGGGTTACGACATGTGAGGTATGGTTGGATTGTCAAGCTGCTTTAACAGTGGTGAATACTCCGGCAGCTTGGCCTAAATATAGATCTCTTTTGGGAAAGATTACTCAAGCAAGACGGGTGATGCGGGATGTGTCTTTTCAGTTCTCTTCACCGAAAGCCAATGCGTTGGCTAAGTAGATTGCTTGTAGTGTTACCTAAAGAGGTTGTCTAACGTCTTATCTTCTTCTTGGATGCATGCACTACAAGAAATTTGGCCATTAATAGCATACTGAAAATGACACTGTATTGATTTGGTAGCGTTTTCATAACCGCTATGATTGGCCGTGCTATATTAGCTCCACCACCTATAATAGTGCCCTGTTCGTTTTTCCATTTTGCATCTCCACCCAAATGGTCAATTCAAATGGATTATCTGAATGATTCATTTGGATGTTAAATGATTAAACGAACAAAAAATAAAACTATTCATTTAGATGATCCATTTGGTTGGAGATGTGTTTGTTCCTCCATTTTGCATTTCCATCTAGGGTCATGTTCGTTTCTCCATTTTGCATCTCCATCCAAATGGATGAACCATCTCCATCTAGATGATCCAATTACACTCATCCAAATGACTTTCAAAAATTTGCCTAAAATTTAAAAACTCACCTAGATGGTTCATCTGGATGATTTTGAGTAATGCTCATTTTTAAGTTAAAACGAACAACATCCAAATGATTCATCCAGATGAATCATCTGGATGGAGAAATGAACAGGCCCTAGCACTTTTTTGAATGCTACGGAAGGTGAACCTATAATAGCAATAAGAATTTGCTATAGGATAAATTTTACTAACACTTGTTTTGCGTTATGATATACGTTTTTCTAGATTTGTTCTTGCAATTTGCATATTTTATAACAACACTATTTTATTGCTGTCATATTGTGCACCTATTATGGTGATAATCAATTGTGGGACTAATAAAGATCTAAAGCAAACAAAAAATCATACAATACCACTACTTTTTCCATTAAAGGTCCAAAGAATACAAAGCGACCACAAGCATACTTTTTCATGGTTCCTATTGCTTTGTGACAAATTCAAATCACATCACATTACACTCTTGCAGCTGAACATAGATCTCACCATCAGCAAAACGTTTTCTCAAACTCCCGACCCAAGTAGCAAGAATAACCCGACAACAACAAAAACAGCGATTTCCTACGGCCAGTTGCGTGAAAAAATGGTAGGAAATAGCTGTTTCTTACCATATTCCTACAACTAAAATGGTAGGAAATAGCCCGTAAGAAATCGTAAATGGTAAGATATTGGTAGGAAATTTCCTACCAAAAACGCCCCGAATGAACTTTTGTAGGTATTTTAGTAGGAAAGATGAAGAGTATTTCTGACCATTTTCCTTCCATTAATGCGTAGGAAACGTTTCCTTCTAAGTGATTTCCTTCTACTTTCGAAACCATTATTCATTCCAATTTCCTACGAATTATTTCACTCTAGTTTTCTACAAATTTTCCTTCACCTTTCCTTCAAAGGTGACTTTCCCATATTCCTTCAAATGTTTTTGGTAGGAAATACTAAATATTCAAAAAAATTACATAAATCCAGTTTTAAAGCGATTATAAATTTTAAATTGACAAAAAAAAAATATTAAAAACGATAAAAATTCCTAGTAATTATTAATCCAAATAGTAATATATTATAAAGAAAGGTCTTTAAGTAATACAAACAACTAAAAAGTTTATAAGTTATGAAATATCACTCTTATGTCTCATAATCATCTTCATCTTCTCCTCTAAGGACTCCCCCGTCAAAATTAGCTGCTTCTCCATCTCCTATTTCCACTTCTCCGCCACAACTATCGTTTTATACTTGAAGTTACAACCTGAAAGTTGGGTTAAATGGAACTATGAAAAAACCAGCAAAGGAAGGTTTCAGAAAATGTCCTAGAATTCAAATCTTGAAAGTGATGATTTAAAACTTGAAAGAAAAAAACTTACTCGAACCTTCTGCCCAATAAACAATTTTCTAGCATTCAACTGTTTTGATGGCATGACATTGAGGGCAGCCCGCAACGAGTAGCTGTGATTTAAAACAATGAAATCCTGTGGAAAGGAGACAAGAAAATAGGTAACAAAAAAAAAATAGCAATTTCAGTAGTGAGTTCTACTTTTACATTGCTACAATAATCACAATCATGTGTGTCCAGACTATCCACCTGTAGTGATTAGTAACCCAGCTAGTTCATATATAGTGAAAGATAGTTAATAGATATAGAATTATTGTTCACTGTCTATCTTAAAAGAGAGAACAAGCAGTATAACTTTGTCGAAGCATGTTGTAAGGAAGGACTAGACTGAGCCAACATAGAAACGTTTCAGCTCCAACCATGTTTGAGGAAAACTAATCACAAAATACATATTTATTTCAATTACTTGATTTGATTCGTCTGACATGGTATGACACATAATCCATCTAAATTCATATAGTAGTGTGTTTCAGTGAATGAAATCAAAAACTAAATCAATCTAACCCAAATCGGTTTTCAACGGCTTATAAATCTAGCGAATCCTAACAAAATTTCATTGGAAGAAGAAAATTTAACTAAGGTTCCAGAAGCAGTAAAAAACATCTCAGATTAGTTAATGAATCAAAGACGAGATACGAACCTTTTGGATAAAGAATTATCAGAACCGTGTAGAGCTATCTCCTTCGACACAAGTCCGAGACAAGTCATCGAGACGTCCACAAAAAAAACACAACCACAAAAACCGACCTCGAGCCTTACTACACCTCATTACATAATCCTTTCAAATATTAGGCGTACATCAAAATAGAGCACCGCGTTCCTTGTCCCGAACAAGTTGGTATTCATTGTCTCCCACCCTTTAAATTTCATTGACGAACCAAAGAAAGGTTTTTCTTAGGCTGCAAATGGATGACACAAAATAATGAGTTGAAGAAGTTGAACTTACGTTTCAACTTTGTTCATCCAAAAATTTACCATTTAACATAAAAAAATTTCCAACAAGATTTTCTTGGGGCCCACTTAAAAGTTGGAAAATTGCACTTTTTGGTTAAAATAGGTTCAACTTCATTTTAGGAGATGAACAAGCGGAACGATATGAAAACTCAAATCTATTTTTTTCTTTTTTTAATAGTAATTTTAAATTTTGAATTAATATATTTACAAGTATTTGTTTGACTAACGATTTTGACGTAAAAAAAATTGCTATTCGGAAAAATTATTATAATTACTGTAGTTTAACATTAATATTATTTTATTGAGAGAATCTTGGCAAATCAAGTACGTATGTTAACTCTAAAGATATTCAAGTACGTAAAATAAGTTCAGAACTGTTGATACCACTCCCTATAAGCTGCACTAATAGCGTGAGAACAGAAGAACCATATCTACCCAGAAATAATTATCAGCTAAACACTTTTCACATTTTTTTCTAAACAACAATCGTAGTACATCATGATTGAAAGATAATATCATCCTTCCCTATTTATTTTTTAAAGTGTATTTGATTTAGTCTAAAAAAAATGGTAACATTTTAAAAAAACATTAAATGGTTAGTGGTTATTGGGTTGTATAGTTTATCAATGGTTTCGTATGTCATTGAGAAAATCAAGCATATTTTAACATCGATAAAACACTTAAATATTAGTAGCTTGCTTCCTAAATTCATTCGATTTTAATTTTGCGTATGATTTATTCATTTTACTTATGTTTTTTTAAATGGTGTTTTCTTTTACACCAGAAACAAGCGTAACAAAAATCGAAACAGTGGTCCAGCATCAATTTCTAACAATCAAAGGGAAAAGCTGAAGCTACTAAGGACCCTAATGTATTATATCGTATCATATTTGTTTTTTTTAAACCATATATTTCTTTTGCTTATACACTTTATATTATATTAGTATGTCTAGAGTCCTAGATATACCGAAATATTTCTCAAACCTGTGAACGTCGAGTTAAAATCAAAAGTTTATGTCACAAGCGTACCTGAAAATTCGGGGAAAGCAAAAATTTTGGAATTTTTTTTTGAATTGACAGGAGTTATGTTGACTTGGAATCAAGAGATGAAAAATCGACTCGACTACATGCGTAATTTGTAGCAATGTAACAGTATACTATGTAAAGGCACTGGTATCGCGGTTAATATCATAACGGAGAAGATAGATATGCCCGAGCTTTGGTGGCAAGAAAGAATTCAGGTGAGTTTAAAACATATTAACTTATATTTATATACATATATTTAAATATTTTTTTACCATTATTTTTAGGAATTCGGGAAAAATGGGAAGTACGTACGAGTGTTGCAAAACATGCCTATTCCGTACAAAGAAATACTTGATCAAATTTATAGTCAACATGATGTTGAGCAAGATGATGAGCAACTTGATCACCGCACACTCTACGCACACACCTCAAACAAAGTTAAAATGAAGGACCAAGCGGTGATGAGATAGACGTTGATGAAGCTTCGGATGATAATGGGAGTCAATTTCCATTAGAGCTAGCTAACATCTGATGAGGAAATTCCACGAGCTGGTTTATTACCAATACCCTCTAATGAACAAACACGGAGTTCACCTTTCCGTAAAAATAAGGGAAGCTTGGGAGTTCGGAAGACCACTACAAGACGTACAAATCAAAGAAGAATCAACTTTGAGTCTCAAGTGAAAACAGGATTTCAACGTATTGAAGAGTCTCATACAGGCTTGTTGGATGTATTGAGGTAAAGACATAATGCAAAAGCCAGTTTTGGAGACGCATTGGCTGAATAAGAAACATTGGCGAATAGGTTGTTGATGAACGACGAGGATGTTCGTACTGGATTTATGAAGCTACGTAATGAGGAGCTCAAAATTCAGTTCTTGGAAAGGCTTGTTGGCATTGGCAGATATGGTCTTCCATGTGATAACATCAATTTAAGAGGTTCAAGCAGCTTCACAACTCCCTTTGTTTCAGCCAATCATTCACAAATGGCGGGAATAAATGCTAATGTTTCGACGAGTTTATACCCCGGATATGGAATGTCTAATATGGGTTCTTCAGGGACTAGCTCTTCGACTTTGCTTCAGTTGTCTCCCTGATAAGTCTGTATTTCATCACTTTTTGAGCATGCATTCATCATCTTTTCAGCATCATTCACTTGTTGGTTCGCATCATATTGATCTCTTTCTGCATGTTTTACATACTTAGGTAGGTTTTATGCATATCATGCATATCTTGCATACATTGTGCATATTTGGAGTGTTTCAGGTACTTAGGAGACATGCAGAGCGAAGCAGAGGAACAAGCGTTACTCGACATGCATACGATCGAGTGGGAGGATCGAGTGAGAAGCAAGGATGCGTTGCAGGAACATACTTCACTCCGCATCATTTTATACTCGACCGTGTATCTCGAGTGAACGTGTCAAGTGATCTGTGAAATCATCAGCTACTTCTTTGCTTTGCTCGATCATGTCACTCGAATGTGTGGATCGAGTGACAGGTGGTTCTGCTTCGCGTCCCTTTTGCTGCTCTCTCGATCGTATGCGTCTGCTGCTCACACGATCGTCGATGTATTTGCAATGTATCTCTGCTGCCTACTCGATCATCCTACTCGATCGTGTCCGTCGAGTGACGTATGTTCTTGCCACGCATCCTTGCTTCTCACTCGATCGTCCCACTCGATCGTCCCACTTTATCGTATGCATGTCGAGTAACGCTTGTTCCTCTGCTTCGCTCTGCATGTCTCCTAAGCACCTGAAACACTCCAAATATGCACAATGTATGCAAGATATGCATGATTTGCATAAAACCTACCTAAGTATGTAAAACATGCAGAAAGGGATCAATATGATGCGAATCAACAAGTGAATGATGCTGAAAAGATGATCAATGCATGCTTAAAAAGTGATGAAATACAGACTTATCAACTCCCCCAAACTAATAATTTTACAATTTAAAAGGAAGTTCGCCCCAAAGTAGCCGCTTCAACTAAGGAACAACCAAACTTCTTCTTCCTCAAGCCGGCGACTCTCTTCCTTTCCTCCTCTCCTTCTTCCGCTTGCCGTCATTTGTTGTGTTGACCCTTTCTCCGGCCTCCGGCCGTGAGATTGGGGCCAACAAATCCATCTACTCCTCGCCGGTCTTTGTATTTTGCGACTCTCTGCTCTTTGTTTTCTTCTTTCTGCAGCCGTCTCGGTGTCTTCTCTTTTTATCGGCATGACACAAATCTGGGATAGCTTCTTCTTCGTGGTGTCGGTAGATCCACTCAAATTCGCCGCCGTTGAGAGGATGGCTTTTCCAGCGTCTCTGTTTGGCCGGATTGTCTACTTTTCTCCACCAGCCATGGTCTCCTACGTCTCATCCAGCCCTCTGAAGCCTCTCTCCCTTGGTGGCGATGAGAATTCTTGTAGCTTTGCTGGCTTGTTTCCCGATACCGCCTTGGTGCGATGCTTCCTTTCCTCCTTGCAAAGTGGTTCTTTACCGTTGGAACTTTGTTTCGTGGTGGTTCTCCCATTGTAGTTTGGGATGTTGATTTGGAAGCTCGCCTCTGCTGGACCGTTGCAACCACCTCTCTTTGCAGTGAGGCTCCTCAACTCGCATTCGCCCGCACCTTAGCTCCTCAAATGTCCCCCCAGGTTTGCTCTTGCTCTTTGCCCACTTATTCTTCTAACTTTAGAAGGTTTAGGTTGTTGGTTGAGCTTGTGGCTCTGGTCTTGTGGGACTCAAGTGTAGCTATTTGGTATCCTATGGGTTTAGATGCTCTTGTGTTTACTTATGTGCCCTCTTGTAGTACTTCTATCGTTTTGATGCGATCCTTTACCGCATTATGCAGATCAGTTACAGCATTTTGCAACTGCTGTCTCTTTTTGGCTATGCTAATTGTTGTCATATGGATGCTTGGACAAAGAGCTTCATGTTTAGACAACCGACTGTTATGGAACCTATGGACGGCCAGAAACCGTTTCCTCTTTGAGGAGCGTATCTTCTCTGCCTATGTCCTCTTTCAAGCTATCACGGAATCAAGACAGTGGCAAGAAGCTCATTGTCATCCCCACTCCAAGCAGTTTTCCTGCCCCCCTAATTTACTTTGTTCCTTCAGAAACCTACACTTGTTTTGTAGATGTTGATTGGTGTTCAAGTACAAGAAGGAGTGGTGCAGGCTGGATTTTTAAAGATCCACTTGGTGTGACTATCTCTCAGGCGTCGTTTTCGAGCCCCTTCGTGCCGTCTGCCCTTGTTGCAGAGGCGTTAGCGATCCGTAGTGCACTGTCTTACATCACCTCGGTCGCTCATCTCTTTCAAAACCGATCGTGTATGATCTGTTCGGACTTTCAAGTCCTTTCCAAGCTTCTCAGATCTCAAGGAAGCCTCAAGGAGATTAAAGGAATCATTCATGATGTCTCTTGCGTGAAAGAAACCTTCTCTTCTATATGCTGTTCTTTTATCTCATGTGTAAACAATGGTGTAGCTAATGATCTCGCTGTAATTGCTCTCCTTGTTTCTTCATTTGTAGCCTTGTCCTCCCTAAGTGGAGCGTAACATTCGCTAAGTTTTAATACAAGTGTTTGATCAAAAAAAAAAAAAATCAACTCCCCCAAACTTAGTCTTTGTTTGCCCTCAAGCAAAGCAAAAAGATACAAAGTGGAAGAAAAGTTTGAAAATGGGGTCTCAGAACCTGTAACTTGCAAGATAGAGCAGTTAAAATCAATGTCCTGGATGCTAAGTCTTTGATGCATGCTGAGAGAACTTTACTTAAAGACTTTAGACAAACTCATCAAATCCGAAACTGATTCTATCCCTTGATCTACACATGCATTCAAATCATTCATTCCTTTTAACATTCATTACTCAAGTATATGAATCTGGTTGTGCAAGGCTTAACAAACTCACTTGGCTAGGCAGAAAAAGGTTTTGAGAATCAAGAGGGTTTAAACAATTTCAGGACAAGGATCTCTCAATGAATGGATTGAGCTTTGGGGAGAATGCTAAAGGTAAGGACCAACAAATGCATACATGAATAAAACCTTGACTACCCAATGGTTCCCAAGTGCTTACTCCTAATCATCTAAACCCAAATGATCCCTATGTCTACCCTTCAACATCAATCCCATTTTTTTTTCTTTTTGCCTTAGGAGAAGTTTCTTATCAATACTAGTGGATAGGGGGTTTCTTCTTTACTATGGTTCTGTTTTCTTCTTACGTTATAAGACATCAAAACTTTTTCTCCTTTTTAACATCCCAGAACCATTCTCTGTATATCATGCTACCCCACAAAAATTAATCACTAGAGTTTAAACTTCTAGAAAACATTCTCCTCCTAAGGACACAACTTTTTCTGTTTCTCTTCTTTCTTTCCACAATCATTCCAATCCCAAACCCAAGTAAGAATCCAGACCTAGTCCTATCTGATTTGAAAGTGAAAATCAGAACTACTCAAGATTTTAATCCTGTCGGCTCATACCTAACACGTTCTTCCCAAGCATAATCCGGTAAAAGACCTACCACTCAAAAATTATCAATTGGCTTGAAAGAAAAGGATAGGCTGTGGGTGTGGCAAACTGATCAAAAGAAAGATCAGCTACTTGGATCAACAAGAGTGGTGAAAGGAGGAAGATGATCCAAATATGTATATGGTGACCATGAGCATGCAAGCAAAACACAACCAGATATTTGCAAATCAAGATTAAGTTCTTATAGGGTAAGGAATGAGATCATATCATAACATGTTTCAACCAAGTTCAAGAATGCTCTTCATGAATTCCAAGTTTGTTTCAGACTTACTTCAAGTTCAATCATCATGCATCAAAAATCTAACAACCAGGGAATTGATCTCAACTAGTGAATCATAGCAAATCAACAAGGTGTAACTCATCATCGCCCCCTATGATAATGCAACAGTCCTACATGAAACAATCTAGACTCAATCCTAATATGCAAATGCAAGCTACATGATCACTCTGTTTTTAAAGATTTTTTTCTGAAAATTTTTCAAATTTTTAGGGGTTTTCAATGCACATATATGAATGCAAATTATATGCTAAAAATTCAAAATAAAAAAAGAGAACACAACAACAAATTTCATCCCAAACCCTCCCGCAAACTTAAATTACACAGTCTCTTGTGTAATAAAAATTTGAGAATTGGTTTGAGAATCAAACAAACAAAAGTATGAAAATGCAATGGTATATACAGATGAAGGTTTGGAGTGGTACCTTACTGAAAATAGCAGTCCAGGTATTGAGTCATGGACTCGCTTGTATAAGCACCTGGTGCAGGCTGCACAGGAGGAGCCTCTGTAGGATGCTCAACGTTCTGCTCGACCGGATCCGCAGTGAGGTCTTGGAAATGATACGCACCTGGATCAACAGTCAGGTCCTCAATGTGATCCTCGGCTTGATCCATGGTCAGATCCTCAACATGATGCTCGTCTGGCAAGTGTGATGAACTAGCTTTTGCCTTCCGTCTCGCTGCCTTCTTCTTTTTCCTTTTCTCCTTCTTCTTGCTAGCCCTAAGCTCAGGGGAGGACTGTCTCAGAGGAGAAGAAGAAACATTCTGCTCTCTATACTCATAGGCGGAATGACGTGATGGAGAAGGAGTTCTGTAGCGTGCTAGGACATCACTCGTGGACAAACGGCGCTGAACTGGTCTAGCATCCTGCGGAGTAGTGTCTGCAAATGCTGTGGTGGTGGAGGCACAGCTACACTTACTCATGAAGCTCTTCATCTTTGATTTCATAGATTTTATTGCCTTGTCTTGCAACATGTTCCACTTCTAAAGTGTACTGATACGCTTGTGAGCCTCAACCAAACTCTTGCCTTGTCTAGGCGCTGTGTAGTCCTTGAAGTGGTACCTCTCTGGTCTATACTCATCTGAATCTTCTTCCATCTTATCATCCTCTTTCTCAGATACCTCCATCGCTTCCTCACCATCTGCTGTGTAGAGAGCCTCTGCAGGGGGAGTAAACTCAATGTTGCTTCCTTCGAGTATCCTAGTGAAAGCAAGACAAGGAAGGAAAAATCGCACGTCACCATGTACTGGGTGAGTGAAGTAGTACATATATAACCCGTTGCGTTTCTCCCAATGCAACCATTGAGCTTACCTCAAATTCTGAATGTCGATGAATCTCGGTGTAATAGGCTCTGAACTTAGCGGGACGCTACAAGCTTCCAAGATGACTGTCACCAACCCTCCCATACACATAACTCCTTGAGTTCTGCAGCTGCTCAGCTTCACTACCCAAGTTCTGTAACTGAGTAGCTGGTGCAATAGAGTGAACGAGGGGGATGTATCAGACGTATCACCTCGCAGTAGTGTCCCATCTGCTGCTGTTAACAAGAGATCTTTGAGTGCAAGATCAATCATCTCCAGATCCCCGTTTATCAGTGTCCATGTTGTCTCCCTCGCGAAGAACACGTTTGCAATTGACCGATGGAAGTAGCAGATAACTGGACTTCTGATGTGGTTGCTCTTGGTCCTAGATGAAGCAAACTTCTTCTCATTCCCAATCGTTTCCCAAAGAGCCAATAATTCATCTCTATCAATCCTTTGCCCAGTCCCTATTACATTAGGGAACCCAAACAAACCTTACAGCTCTCTGATGGTCAGGACATACTCATGATCATGGATAGTGAAGGTGATGTATCCCAATCCTCCATCTGACTCTATGTCCGGATCATCCTCATAGAGATGTCTGGCAAGCATACAGAGGAACTGAATTGTCTCATCTCGGTATGCATTTCGCGGACTAGTCATGAGGGTGCTGAGATGACAATGCTCGAACATATACTCGACATCACTCGAGATAGCCAGCTCATTCATCGTCTGCTGGCAAGGATACCTCGTGCCCTGAAACTCATGCTGCTTAAACAGCTTGTAATACTCTCCCGGGGTTAACCACTTCTCTGCCCTCTTCTTCTGCACTGACTTGCGAGCTGGGACAGGTGGATGCTCTTGTCTGAGATGGACCAACACCAGACGCTCTCTGATATGCAGCTTTCTTCTTCTCCATATAAACCTTAGACATAGACTGAGGAGATGCACGCTCTGTTGGTTTACAACCATACTTCTCACGCATTTCATGCAACAAATCTCTTGACATTGTGAAACTAAAAAAGTTGAAACTCAAAGCTAAAAATTAGCTTGTTAGTGTTCCAAAAATCAAGAAAAATGAGCAAATGTAAAAGAGATGAGTTGTGAAACAAACACTTAGCAAATCACTTTCACACTTGTTGGTCGAGTGAGTATCCGGCTGGGGTATGCACGTCGAGTAAGCGGTGATGCAGAGACGATGGTGAGGAGCGGATGGTCGAGTGATACTCCGACTGTGAGCTCGCTGCAGAAGCGAATCGAGTATCCTCCTAATATGGAGACGTTGCGGATCGAGTAGAGTGCTTGTACGGGCAGCCCCTATCGAGTGAGGTATAGGCGACAGGCGAGTGGGTAGTTGAACTGCCGAGTAAAGTTTTGGACGGTCAAGGATGCGGTGAGGACTCCTACGCTCGAGTGAACGAGAAGATCTAGCTCGAGTGGTTCTTGAGGAGCCGTCGGTCGAGTGAATGTTGAGCTTCGGTCAAGTGAACACGTCAGTGGTTGCAGACCCGCCGAGTGACGGCGAGAGCGGTCGATTGAAGCTTCGCTAGTCGAGTGAGGGTCGAGTCTTGATTAGTCAAGTATGTTGAGTGAATTTCGGCTGGCCTTCAGGTGATAACCTAGTGAGCTTCAGTCATCGAGGTAGGCAGCTTTCGATTGAGTATCTTCCCCGTCGAGTGAGAGAGATGCGCTACTGTCGAGTGAAAGCCGAGTATGAGTCGGTCGAGTAGTTCACGTCGAGTGAGGGTCGCAAGGTCGGAGGAGTCGGTCGAGTGGATGGTGAGAGGATAGGGTCGAGTGAGAGAGAGATGAGAGAAAAATGTGAGAAGTGGTGAAGGAGATCGAGTGAGAGAGATAGAGAGAGGATAAGATTTTTTTTTTTTTTTCAAAACATAAGTTATCCCACCATCTCACTGAACCTTGTTCGAATATATATTTGAATCTCCTGCTCACTCATATCTTTGAAGTCCAGACCATCTAGACTTGAGCTTTCCAGGAAACAGCTTAAGTATGCAATTGAACAGCAAGACATGATCACCAGCCTTAAGCTCCTTAACAACAATCCTCTTGTCATGAAAAGCTTTGGTTCTTTCCTTGTAGATTTTGGAACTTTCAAAAGCATCAAGTCTGATTTCCTCAAGTTCATGGATGTCAAGAACTCTCTTTTCCTTGGCTTCATCAATATCTAAGTTCAGAAGCTTGATAGCCAAAAGCGCCTTATACTCAATCTCCACAGGGAGATGGCATGCTTTACCATACACCAACTGAAAAGGCGTCATTCCTATTGGTGTCTTGAAAGCTGTCCTGTACGCCCATAGAGTATCATCCAACTTGGTAGACCAATCTTTCTTCGAAGCCCCAACAACTCTTGACAAAATTCCTTTTATCTGCTTGTTGGAGACCTCAACTTGTTCACATGTCTGGGGATAGTAAGCTGTAGACACTTTATGCTTCACACCATACTTCTTCAACATGCTTTCAAAAACCTTGTTGATGAAATGTGTACCACCATCACTGATCACTGCTCTCGGTATTCCATACCTGGGAAAGATGATGCTCTTGAACAGTTTCAGAACAACCTTGTGATCATTGGTGGGACTTGCAATGGCTTCAACCCATTTTGAAACATAATCAACTGCGACCAGAATGTAGACGTTGCCATTTGATGGAGGGTTGAACGGTCCCATGAAATCAATTCCCCAAACATCAAAAATTTCCACTTCCAAAATCGGATTCTGAGGCATCTCATTCCTTCTGGTGATGTTACCCATCCTCTGGCAGGCGTCACACTTAGTGATGAAACTGTTTGTGTCCTTGAACAAAGTTCGCCACCAAAGCCCTGCTTGTAGAACCTTCTGAACTGTCTTGAATGTAGCGAAGTGTCCTCCATATGCGGATCCATGACAGTGCTCGAGCACTCCCTGCACTTCCCCTTCTGCTATACATCTCCTAAACAGCCCATCTAAACCTCTCTTGTACAAGTACGGTTCATCCCTGCACTTCCCCTTCTTTTTCCTATAAGGATCCATGTCTGCAGGAATCTCTCCACAGACCTTGTAGTTCACCATATCCGCATACCAGGGCATACTCTCTGAATTGACTGCTAGACATTGAAGCTCCTTCATAGCCATTCCTGTTTGATGCATCTTCTTGCATATCTCAACGACCATAAGAAGTTCTTCAGGCATAGAGTCATCGATAGGGACTGGATCTTCTATTCTCATTCTGGACAGGTGATCAGCAACGCCGTTCTCTATCCCCTTCTTATCAACAATCTCCATATCAAACTCCTGGAGTATAAGTATCCATCTCAGCAGTCTCGGTTTGGTATCCTTCTTTGAGTATATATGCCTAAGCGCAGCATGGTCTGTGTAGACTACCACTTTTGATCCCACCAAATAACTTCTGAATTTCTCAAATGCAAAGACTACAGCCAAGAGCTCTTTCTCTGTTGTTGCATACCTCCCTTGTGTCTCATCAAGAGTTCTGCTCGCATAGTAGATGACATGCAGATTCTTCTCGATTCGCTGCCCCAACACAGCCCCTACTGCATAATCTGAGGCATCACACATTATCACAAAAGGATGATCCCAGTCTGGAGCTTGGACTATTGGTGCTGAGACTAACGCTTTCTTGATCTTGTTGAAAGTTTCCAGACAGCTCATATCAACAACAAACTCGACCTCCTTGCACAGCAGTCTTGTAAGGGGTCTTGCAATTTTTGAGAAGTCCTTGATGAATCTTCTGTAAAACCCAGCATGCCCAAGGAAACTCCTTATATCCTTGACTGACTTGGGAGGCTGCAATTGTACCATGATCTCAATCTTTGCCTTATCAACCTCAATCCCCTTCTCTGATACCTTGTGTCCCAACACTATCCCTTCGTTCACCATGAAGTGGCACTTCTCCCAGTTGAGCACTAGGCTTGTCTCCTCACATCTTGCTAATACCCTGCAGAGATTCAACAAACATGAGGAGAAGGAGGAGCCATACATGGAAAAATCATCCATGAATACCTCCACCATCTCCTCTATCAAATCCGAGAATATATAGGTCATACACCTCTGAAATGTTGCAGGTGCATTACACAAACCAAAAGGCATGCGTCTGTAGGCAAATGTGTCATAGGAACAAGTGAAAGTAGTCTTTTCCTGATCATTTGGGTGGATAGGGATTTGGAAAAATCTGCTATACCCATCAAGGAAACAGTAGTAGGGATGATTGGCTATTCGTTCTAACATTTGATCAATGAAAGGAAGAGGAAAATGATCTTTCCTAGATGCAGCATTCAGTTTTCTGTAATCAATGCACATCCTATGGCCAGTGATAGTCCTAGTGGGGATCAATTCATATTTTTCATTTTTTGTCACTGTAATTCCCCCATTCTTAGGTACACAATGTACTAGGGATATCCAAGTACTATCAGAGATAGGATAGATAACCCCAGCATTCAACAGTTTAAGAATTTCTTTTTTAACAACTTCCTTAAGGTTAGGATTCAATCTCCTTTGAGGTTCAATACTAGAGTATGATTTATTTTCCAGATTAATCCTATGCATGCATAGACTATGTGAGATGCCCTTGATATCATCTAAGGAATAACCTATGGCCCTTCTATATTTTCTAAGCTCAGTGACCAACAACTCTAATTCCTCATTACTCAAGCTAGCATTCACAATGACAGGATAAGAGGAGTTGGATCCAAGGAATACATACCTCAATCCTGAGGGTAGCGGTTTGAGCTCAACCTTGGGAGCTTTTAACTCTGACCAGTCATCATCAGCCGCATTGACAGGGTCAACAGCAGGGTGAGTGATCGGGCTGCCACTGACTTCCTCCTCTACTGTGCATACCTCCTTGACAGACTGATCCAATTCTTCAAAACGTTCTGAATCATCAATTGCCTTGTAGGTATCCAGCAATGTTTCGTAGACCTTTGTCTCACCATTAAAAAATCCATCTGATCCACTCTTTGTCAAGGCTGTCTTGAGATGATCCTCCTCAGCAAGTTCTTCTAAAAGTTCATCAGCTAGCTGATCCATCTCCTCTATCCAGAACACCTTGCCATTGATTGTTGGTTTCTTCATAGACTCCTTGATGTCAAATGTCATCTTGAAGTCTTCTCCCAAGCATAAGTCAGTTTTGCCTTTCTTGACATCAATGATAGCTCCAGCAGTGGCTAGGAATGGTCTTCCAAGAATCAGGGGATCTTTAGGCTCTTCATCCATTTCCAAGACAACAAAATATGTGGGAACTTCAACAACACCAATTCTTATTGGCAGGTCTTCCAAGAGTCCATGTGGGAGCCTCACTGATCTGTCAGCTAGAATGAGAGATATGTTGCATGCCTTGTATCTTGTGAATCCTAAACGCTTAGCCACAGACAATGGCATCAGACTCACAGAAGCTCCAAGATCACATAGGCATCTGCTGAAAGATAGGGGGCCTAGTAAGCAGGGTAGAGTGAAGGATCCAGGATCCTTAAGCTTCAAGGGAGTGATCTTCTTCTGAATAATGGCACTGCATTCATGACTCAATATCACCATGCCCTAGACTTCTTTTGTTCTCTCCATAACCAAATCTTTGAGGAACTTCTGATAAGGAGGGACAAGTGCGAATGCATCCAGCAATGGCATTCTCAACTCAATCTCTCTCACTTGCTTTTCAAATAAAGCCTTATACTTCTCAGCTTGCTGCTTTTTGAATCGTCCTGGAAATGGTAGAAGTGGTTTGTATGGTGGGGGAACGTATCTCGCAGGCTTATCCTTGGATGCTGCAGGTGTTTCAGCATGTTTCTCAGCAGGTTGAGTAGCTTCTTCAGGTAGGACTTCTGATTCTTCCAAAGGAACAACCGGATCTTCATTCTGAAATACATACTCTCCTTCCAAGTCTTCACTGTCCTCAGTGACTACAACAGGTCCTTGTCTGGGAGGCAAGTTCTTACCGCTCCTCAGCGTGATGGCGTGAGCAAACTGCTTAGGATTCTGAACAGCTTTTCCTGGGAGTTAGCCAGGTTTTGGGGCAGAAGTAGAAGCAGTTCTGCCCTCCATATACTTGATCTTGGAATTCATAGTCTCAATCTTCATGTTCAGATCATTGTATGAGCAGTCCAATCTCTGAGTCAGCTCAGCAAACTTCTTACCATTGTCCATGGAGCCACTTGCTTGTCCCTGTAGGAGTTGCTGAAGCATGTTTTTCATGTCATGGTCTGGCGCCTGAGGAGGCGGAGCGTGTTGAGGTTGGAATCCTGGTAGTGGTCCTGCTAAAGGTTGGTAACCTTGCTGAAATTGTTGTTTGGGCACATAACCTTGGTTGTAGGGCAAAAATGGTTTGTTTTGACCTTGCTGCTGCTGTTGTGGAGGTGGATAGACCTGATCCTGGGGATTTGCAACATTGGTGTTCCTATAAGACAGATTGGGATTCTGCTTATAAGGATTGTATCCCTTATTGTATCCACCTTGGTTCTGGACATAACTTATCTCGTCAGATTGTTCTCCCTCCCCATTCAGAATCTGGAAAGGGTTGTCTTCAGAGACGAAATGGATGTTCCTCTGCTGGCTCATCAATAGCTTGTCCAACTTATCATTCGCAGCTTTCATATCCTTCTTGTACTTCTCATCAAGATCTATGCTTTCCCTGATGGTTCTATCATAATCTTCATTGTAGTTGCCATTAGATTGGGATAGGTTCTCAATAAGCTCCCAACCTTCGTCGACGTCCTTGTTCAGAAAGTTGCCATTGCTGGCAGTGTCAAGCAACATCCGGATCTTTAGGAGAGCACCCCGGTAAAGAGTACTGAGGAGAGACTCTTTAGTGAAACCATGGTGGGGGCACTGAGACTGATAACTTTTGAAGCGTTCCCAGGCTTCACAAAGCGTTTCTCCATTCTTCTGAGTGAACCCAGAGATCTTATTGCGCAGACGTGCATTTCTAGAGTTGGAGAAAAACTTGGTAAGAAACGACTACTTGCACTGATACCAGGAAGTGATAGATCCTGGAAGAAGAGTTTTCTCCAATTGATGAGCTTTGTCACCCAGAGAGAATGGAAAGAGACGTATCTTGAAACCGTCCTCACTGACCCCATTGATCTTGGTGAGACTGTAGAGACAATCAAACTCATCAAGGTGATCCAGGGGGTCTTCCAGAGGCAGACCATGAAATTTATTCTGCTGGACCATGGAGATCAGACCACTCTTGATGTCAAAGTTGTTGTTCGCCACGGCTGGAGGCACTATACCTTGACGATGGGTATGGTTGAGTGGAGCATCACCAGCTCCACTCCGTGTAGGTGCCCGTGGTGGGGGTGGTGGTTGAATATTTTCCATCTCCACTTGGGGTGGTGTAACTCTGTTGCGTTGCTGTCGTGATGCAGGTACCAAGCGATCAATATGGTCGGAGGGCTGGAACAAGTTCTCTATGCCTTGCGATCGTGTGTGCATACAACTCAAATCAGCTTATCTCTCTTATCGGTTGAGTGTGTCAACTGCTCCTTGCCAGCAGAATAAATTTCATGGTCTGGCAATGGAAGACCCCCTGCATCACCTTGATGAGTTTGATCGTCTCTGCAGTCTTACCAAGATCAATGGGGTCAGTGAGGACAGTTTCAAGCTACGGCTCTTTCCATTCTCTTTGGGTGACAAAGCTCATCAGTGGGAGAAAACTCTTCCTCCAGGATCTATCACTTCCTGGGATCAATGCAAGCAGTCGTTTCTTGCCAAGTTTTTCTCCAACTCTAGAACTGCACGTCTGCGCAATAAGATCTCTGGATTCACTCAGACGAATGGAGAAACGCTTTGTGAAGCCTGGGAACGCTTCAAAAGTTATCAGTCTCAGTGCCCCCATAATGGCTTCACCAAGGAGTCTCTCCTCAGTACTCTTTACCGGGGTGTTCTCCTAAAGATCCGGATGTTGCTTGACACTGCCATCAATGGCAACTTTCTGAACAAGGACGTCGACGAAGGTTGGGAGCTTGTTGAGAACCTCTCCCAATCTGATGGCAACTACAATGAAGATTATGATAGAACCATCAGGGCAAGCACAGATCTTGATGAGAAGTACAAGAAGGAGATGAAAGCTGTGAATGATAAGTTGGACAAGCTATTGATGAGCCAGCAGAGGAACATCCATTTCGTCTCTATAGACGACCCTTTCCTGATTCTGAATGGGGAGGGAGAACAATCTGAAGAGATAAGTTATGTCTAGAACCAAGGTGGATACAACAAGGGATACAACCCCTATAAGCCGAATCCGAATCTGTCTTATATGAGCACCAATGTTGCAAATCCTCAAGATCAGGTCTATCCACCTCCACAACAGCAGCAGCAAGGGCAAAACAAACCATTTATGCCCTACAACCAAGGTTATGTGCCCAAACAACAATTTAAGCAAGGTTATCAACCTCCAGCAAGACCACCACCAGGATTCCAACCTCAACACGCTCCGCCTCCTCAGGCACCAGACCATGACATGAAAAACATGCTTTAGCAAATTCTCCAGGGACAAGCAAGTGGCTCCATGGACAATGCTAAGAAGTTTGCTGAGCTGACTCAGAGATTGGACTGCTCATACAATGATCTGAACATTAAGATTGAGACTCTGAATTCCAAGATCAAGTATATGGAGGGCAAAACTGCTTCTATTTCTGCCCCAAAGCTTGGCCAACTCCTAGGAAAAGCTGTTCAGAATCCTAAGGAGTTTGCTCATGCCATCACGCTGAGGAGCGGTAAAACCTTGCCTCCTAGACAAGGACCTGTTGTAGTCACTGAGGACAGTGATGACTTGGAAGGGAAGGATGTATGTCAGAATGAAGATCCGGTTATTCCTTTGGAAGAATCAGAAGTCGTACCTGAAGAAACTCCTCAACCTGCTGAGAAACATGCTGAAACACCTGCAACATCGAAGGATAAGCCAGCGAGATACGTTCCCCCACCATACAAACCACCTCTACCATTTCCAGGACGATTCAAAAAGCAGCAAGCTGAGAAGTATAAGGCTTTATTTAAAAAGCAAGTGAGAGAGATTGAGTTGAGAATGCCATTGCTGGATGTATTCGCACTTGTCCCTCCTTATCAGAAATTCCTCAAAGATTTGGTTATGCAGAGAACAAAAGAAGTCCAGGGCATGGTGATATTGAGTCATGAATGCAGTGCCATTATCCAGAAGAAGATCACTCCCTTGAAGCTTAAGGATCCTGGATTCTTCACTCTACCCTGCTCACTAGGCCCCCTATCTTTCAGCAGATGCCTATGTGATCTTGGAGCTTCAGTGAGTCTGATGTCGTTGTCTGTGGCTAAGCGTTTAGGATTCACAAGGTATAAGGCATGCAACATATCTCTCATCCTAGCTGACTGATCAGTGAGGCTCCCGCATGGAATCTTGGAAGACTTACCAATAAGGATTGGTGTTGTTGAAGTTCCTACAGATTTCGTTGTCTTGGAAATGGATGAAGAGCCTAAGGATCCCTTGATTCTCGGAAGGCCATTCCTAGCCACTGCAGGAGCCATCATTGATGTTAAGAAAGGAAAAATTGATCTATGCTTGGGAGAAGACTTCAAGATGACTTTTGACATCAAGGAGTCCATGAAAAAACCAACAATCAATGGCAAGATGTTCTGGATAGAGGAGATGGAACAGCTAGCTGATGAACTTTTAGAAGAAATTGCTGAGGAGGATCATCTCAAGACAGCCTTGACAAAGAATGGATCAGAGGGATTTCTTTATGCTGAGACAAAAGTCTACGAAACGTTACTGGATACCTACAAAGCAACTGATGATTCATAACGTTTTGAGGAATTGGATGAGTCTGTCAAGGAGGTATGCGCAGTAGAGGAGGAAGTCCGTGGCAACCCGATCACTCACCCTATTGTTGACCTTGTCAATGCGGTTGATGATGACTGGTCAGAGTTAAAAGCTCCCAAGGTTGAGCTCAAACCGCTACCCTCAAGACTGAGGTATGTATTCCTTGGATCCAACTCTACTTATCATGTCATTGTGAATGCTAACTTGAGTAATGAGGAATTAGAGTTGCTAGCCACTGAGCTTAGAAAATATAGAAGGGCCATAGGCTATTCCTTAGATGATATCAAGGGGATCTCACCTAGTCTCTGCATGCATAGGATTAATCTGGAAAATGAATCATACTCTAGTATTGCACCTCAAAGGAGATTGAATCCTAACCTTAAGGAAGTTGTTAAAAAAGAAATTCTTAAACTGTTGAATGCTGGGATTATCTATCATATCTCTGATAGTACATGGGTATCCCCAATATATTGTTTACCTAAGAAAGGGGGAATTACAGTGATAAAAAATGAAAAAATGAATTGATCCCCACTAGGACTATCACTGGCCATAGGATGTGCATTGATTACAGAAAACTGAATGCTGCATCTAGGAAAGATCATTTTCCTCTTCCTTTCATTGATCAAATGTTAGAACGATTAGCCAATCATCCCTACTACTGTTTCCTTGATGGGTATAGCGGATTTTTCCAAATCCCTATCCACCCAAATGATCAGGAAAAGACTACTTTCACTTGTTCCTATGACACATTTGCCTACAGACGCATGCCTTTTGGTTTGTGTAATGCACCTGCAACATTTCAGAGGTGTATGACCTATATATTCTCGGATTTGATAGAGGAGATGGTGGAGGTATTCATGGATGATTTTTCCGTGTATGGCTCCTCCTTCTCCTCATGTTTGTTGAATCTCTGCAGGGTATTAGCAAGATGTGAGGAGACAAGCCTAGTGCTCAACTGGGAGAAGTGCCACTTCATGGTGAACGAAGGGATAGTGTTGGGACACAAGGTATCAGAGAAGGGGATTGAGGTTGATAAGGCAAAGATTGAGATCATGGTACAATTGCAGCCTCCCAAGTCAGTCAAGGATATAAGGAGTTTCCTTGGGCATGCTGGGTTTTATAGAAGATTCATCAAGGACTTCTCAAAAATTGCAAGACCCCTTACAAGACTGCTGTGCAAGGAGGTCGAGTTTGTTGTTGATATGAGCTGTCTGGAAACTTTCAACAAGATCAAGAAAGCGTTAGTCTCAGCACCAATAGTCCAAGCTCCAGACTGGGATCATCCTTTTGAGATAATGTGTGATGCCTCAGATTATGCAGTAGGGGCTGTGTTGGGGCAGCGAATCGAGAAGAATCTGCATGTCATCTACTATGCGAGCAGAACTCTTGATGAGACACAAGGGAGGTATGCAACAACAGAGAAAGAGCTCTTGGCTGTAGTCTTTGCATTTGAGAAATTCAGAAGTTATTTGGTGGGATCAAAAGTGGTAGTCTACACAGACCATGCTGCGCTTAGACATATATACTCCAAGAAGGATACCAAACCGAGACTGCTGAGATAGATACTTCTACTTCAGGAGTTTGATATAGAGATTGTTGACAAGAAGGGGATAGAGAACGGCATTGCTGATCACCTATCCAGAATGAGAATAGAAGATCCAGTCCCTATCGATGACTCTATGCCTGAAGAACATCTTATGATCGTCGAGATATGCAAGAAGATGCATCAAACATGAATGGCTATGAAGGAGATTCAATGTCTAGCAGTTAATTCAGAGAGTATGCCCTGGTATGCGGATGTGGTGAACTACAAGGTCTGTGGAGAGATTCCTGCAGACATGGATCCTTATAGGAAAAAATTTTCAGAGATGTCAACCACTACTTATGGGATGAACCTTACTTGTACAAGAGAGGTTCAGATGGGCTGTTTCGGAGATTCATAGCAGAAGGAGAAGTGCAGGGAGTGCTTGAGCACTATCATGGATCCGCATATGGAGGACACTTCGCTACATTCAAGACAGTTCAGAAGGTTCTACAAGCAGGCCTTTGGTGGCCAACGTTGTTCAAGGATACAAACAGTTACATCACCAAGTGTGACGCTTGCCAGAGGATGGGTAACATCAATAGAAGGAATGAGATGCCGCAAAACCTGATTTTGGAAGTGGAAATTTTTGATGTTTGGGGAACTGATTTCATGGGACCGTTCAACCCTCCATCAAATGGCAATGCCTACATTCTGGTTGCAGTTGATTATGTCTCAAAATGGGTTGAAGCCATTGCAAGTCCTACCAACGATCACAAGGTTGTTCTCAAACTGTTTAAGAGCATCATTTTTCCTAGGTATGGAGTACCGAGAGCAGTGATCAGTGATGGTGGTACACATTTCATCAACAAGGTTTTCGATAGCATGTTGAAGAAGTATGGTGTGAAGCATAAAGTGTCTACAGCCTACCATCCCCAGACATGTGGACAAGTTGAGGTCTCCAACAAGCAGATAAAAGGAATCTTGTCAAGAGTTGTTGGGGCTTCGAAGAAAGATTGGTCTACCAAGTTGGATGATACTCTATGGGCGTACAGAACAGCTTTCAAGACACCAATAGGAAGGACGCCTTTTCAGTTGGTGTATGGTAAAGCATGTCATCTCCCTGTGGAGATTGAGTATAAGGCGCTTTGGGCTATCAAGCTTCTGAACTTGGACATTGATGCAGCCCAGGCAAAGAGAGTTCTTGACATCCATGAACTTGAGGAAATCAGACTTGATGCTTTTGAAAGTTCAAAAATCTACAAGGAGAGAACCAAAGCTTTCCATGACAAGAGGATTGTTGTTAAGGAGCTTAAGGCTGGAGATCACGTCTTGCTGTTCAATTCCAGACTTAAGCTGTTTCCTGGAAAGCTCAAGTCTAGATGGTCTGGACCATTTGAAATCAAAGATGTTTTGCCATTTGGTGCGATCACTCTCCTCAACAAGGATGGCAGCGAGTTCACTGTTAACGGTCAGCGTGTCAAGCGTTACCTAGCTGATCAAGAGACACCATAGGGGTCCTCCATACCTCTCTATGAGCCTCCCAAAGCCTAAAAGGCATAAACAGTTAAGCTTAGTGACTTTAAACAAGCTCACTTGGGAGGAAGTCCCAAAGGTATCCTGTAAATATCGGTTAAGATTTTTTTGTGTTTTTGATTTTTGTTTTTGGTTTTCTGTTGGTCAGGATTTCAGATAGATAGAGTAATGCAAAGAGTATCAGAAGAGTTAAAAACAGAGTGAGGTGCAGATGCAGAATCGAGTATGACATAGTGAAAAATATGGAGTGGGAGACAAAAGATGTTTAGGATTGTCACCTCAAGGAGAACCAAAAAAAAAAAAAAAAAAAAAACCCTACTCGACCCAACACTCACCCACTCGATCTACAACCACTCAAATCCTATATCCACCTCACTCTATCATCTCACCCACTCGACCACACATTCTATACTCTATCTCTCAATCCTCTCACTCGATTCACTCTTTTCACTCGATTTCATCATTCAACCATTTTCACTCTCTCTCACTCGACGCACCTCACCATCACACCACTCGTACTCAACCCTTACTCGACTCACTACTCCGCTGCATCCACACTCGCGCACCGACAAGTCAAGCCACCGTCCCGTTTCTCGCTTCACTCGACGGACTCCACTCGACCCACCATCTCGCCATCACCACCACTCGAGCTCCACCCCCAACCGACAAGTACTCGACCCACTTGGTCTTCACCGGTGCTACTCGACCAAATCGCTTCACTCGACGACAACGCTCTCGACTCTCACTCGTTCCGCTCCGCCACCCTACCACCAGAGATATCACAAGAAGCCGTTGACGCTATCCACGCTCAGTCTCACTCGACTGGACTACTCGGATTTTACTTCACTCGACCCACAGCAGCTCAATCCTCATACGGCCGTCTCACTTGACTCGCCTCTCCACGGTACACCCCACCTCACTCGGACACCTTACTCGACCATCGTTATTTACGTGGCCCGTGTTCCTCACTCGACGGATCTATCATCACTCGCTACTCGAGTAGACGATCCTTCACTTTCACCTCTCACTCAACGCGCGTATGCCTTGGATAGCTCACTAGACCGAGAAGTGCAAAATTGATAAATTTACTAAGTGTTACTTCCCTTTGCATTTCTCTATATAAATTGGCTATTTTATCTTGATATATGGCACACTAACAAGCTAATTTTTAGCTTTGAGTTTCAACTGTTTCAGTTTCAACTGTTTCAGTTTCACAATGTCAAGAGATTTGTTGCATGAAATGCGTGAGAAGTATGGTTGTAAACCAACAGAGCGTGCATCTCCTCAGTCTATGACTAAGGTTTATATGGAGAAGAAGAAAGCTGCATATTAGAGAGCGTCTGGTGTTGGTCCATCTCAGGCTAGAGGTAGAGCAAGTAAGTCCTCGGGTAAGAAACCAATGGAGCTGCAGGACGACGATAGTGATTATGAGCTTGAAGAGCATCCACCTGTCCAGCTCGCAAGTCGGTTAGCCCCGAGAGAGTATAACAAGCTGTTTCAGCAGCATGAGTTTCAGGGCACGAGGTATCCTTGCCAGCAGACAATGGATGAGCTAGCTATCTCTGATGATGTCGAGTATATGTTCGAGCATTGTCACCTCCACACTCTCATGACTAGTCTGCGAAACGCATACCGAGCGGAGACAATTCAGTTCCTCTGTACGCTTGCCATACATCTTTATGAGGATGATCCGGACATAGAGTCAGATGGAGGATTGGGATACATCACCTTCACCATCCATGATCATGAGTATCTGCTGACCATCAGAGAGCTGGAAGGTTTGTTTGGATTCCCTAATGGAACAGGGACTGGGCAGAGGATTGATAGGGATGAATTGTTGGCTCTTTGGGAAACGATTGGGAATGATAAGAAGTTCGCTTCATCTAGGACCAAGAGCAAACACATCAGAAGTCTAGTTATCCGCTACTTCCATCGATCAATTGCAAACGTGTTCTTCGCGAGGGAGACAACAGGGACACTAATCAATGTGGAGATGGAGATGATTGATCTTGCACTCAAAGATCTCTTGTTAACAACAGTAGATGGGACACTACTGCGAGGTGATACGACTGATACATCCCCCTCGTTCACTATGTTGCACCAGCTACTCAGTTACAGAACTTGGGTAGTGAAGCTGAGCAGCTGCAGAACTCAAGGAGTTATGTGTATGCGAGGTTTGGTGACAGTCATCTTGGAAGCTTGTAGCGTCCCGCTGAGTTCAGAGCCTATTGCACCGAGATTCATCGACATTCAGAATTTGAAGCAAGCTCAATGGTTGCATTAGGAGAAACGCAACGGGTTATATATGTACTACTTCACTCACCCGGTACATGGTGATGTGCGGTTTCTGCTTTCTTGTATTGCTTTCACTAGGATACTCGAAGGAAGCAACATTGAGTTTACTCCTCCTGTAGAGGCTCTCTACACAACAGATGGTGAGGAAGCGATGGAGGTATCTGAGAAAGAGGATGATGAGATGGAAGAAGATTCAGATGAGTATAGACCAGAGAGGTATCACTTCAAGGACTAGACAAGGCAAGAGTTTGGTAGAGGCTCACAAGTGTATCAGTACACTTCAGAAGTGGAACATGCTGCAAGACAAGGCAATAAAATCTATGAAGTCGAAGATGAAGAGCTTCATGAGTAAGTTTAGCTGCGCCTCCACTACCACAGCTTTTGCAAACACTACTCCGCAGGATGCTAGACCAGTTCAGCGCCGTTTGTCCACGAGTGATGTCCCAGCACGCTACAGAACTCCTTCTCCATCACGTCCTCCCCTGAGCTTAGGGATAGCAAGAAGAAGGAGAAAAGAAAAAAGAAGAAGGCAGCGAGACGGAAGGCAAAAGCTAGTTCATCACACTTGTTAGACGAGCATCATGTTGAGGATCTGACCATGGATCAAGTTGGGGATCACATTGAGGACCTGACTGTTGATCCAGGCGCGTATCATTTCCAAGACCTCACTGCGGATCCTGTCGAGCAGAACGTTGAGCATCCTACAGAGGCTTCTCCTGTGCAGCTTGCACCAGGTGCTAATACAAGCGAGTCCATGACTCAATACCTGGACTGCTATTTTCAGTAAGGTACCACTTCAAACCTTCATCTGTATATACCATTGCATTTTTATATTTTTGTTTGTTTGCTTCTCAAACCAACTCTAAAATTTTTATTACATAAGAGACTGTGTAATTTAAGTTTGGGGGCGGGTTCTGGATGGCATCTGATGTTGTGTTCTTTTTTTCTTATTTTGAATTTTTAGCATATAATTTGCATTCATATATGTGCATTGAAAACCCCTAAAAATTTGAAAAATTTTCAGAAAAAAATCTTTAAAAACAGAGTGATCATGTAGCTTGCATTTGCATATTAGGATTGAGTCTAGATTGTTTCATGTAGGACTGTTGCATTAGCATAGGGGGCGATGATGAGTTACACCTTGTTGATTTGCTATGATTCACTAGTGGAGATCAATGCCCTGGTTGTTAGCTTTTTGATGCATGATGATTGAACTTGAAGTAAGTCTGAAACAAACTTGGAATTCATGAAGAACATTCTTGAACTTGGTTGAAACATGTTGTGATATGATCTCATTCCTTACCTTATAAGAAGTTAATCTTGACTTGCAAATATCTGGTTGTATTTTGCTTGCATGCTCATGGTCACCACATACATATTTGGATCATCTTCCTCCTTTCACCACTCTTGGATCTTTCTTTTGATCAGTTTGCTATACCCACAGCCTATCCATTTGTGCTTTCTGTTTAATTCTCTTGTTATTTACTTGTTCTGCTTTGTTTTTTTGCCAGTGTCAATAATCCTTACGTTTTAGTTTATGCATGGTAGTCTATGTTTTACAGCCTTACATTTATCGCATGTTTAACATGTTCGCTTAGGATCACTGAAAACCAAAAATCATTTATACTTGCTTGACTTAATCATTTCTGATATATCTTGATTGTTAGCATCACACCTGATTGGATTGATACCTATTGTACTGCAATGACATGATAGTACTCTAGGATAATTGATAGAAAAATCCTAGTATCACTCCCCAAACTCAATAAACGAAACATGTGTTCGCTATTTTACTAGCATTTAGGTTTTTTTATAAAAAATAATGCTCTTGGTAATAAAAAAATCAAATCTAATAAAACAAAGTTTCAAGGTTACTTACTCTCTTGTTATATTTTTTATTTAATAATAAAGTGTTACTCATTTATGTATTGTAACAACCCGTCCAGTGGGATTATCCGCCATGTGACACACCCCGCCACATGGCATCCTTACAGCGCTGCAGCGCATCGACCCTAACCTCTATCCTATGGGCCCAAACTGCGCAGCCTACTTGCTCGCAGCCTCCTGGCCCACCATGTAGGTTATTGGTGTGCCACATGGCGGATAATCCCACTGGACGGGTTGTTACATGTCTATATTTTAATATAATAAATTTTGTTTGCTTTTTTCCACGAATTTCGTATTGCAGAATTACATTTACAAGGTGTTGAAAATTTATCAGATGAAGAAATTGCAGAACTGATTTTACTTGAAGAAGATGAAATCTTAGAGACCCACATTTCTCCTTTGATGGAATATTATGGCAAATTCTTCTGTAAAGAACCAATGACCCAAGATAGAGGTGGGGGTTGGCGCATGATTCAAAATCAAATTTATGACAGCGATGTTTCATGTCGGAAGCTTCTGCGGATGAGTACAGTGGCATTTCAACGTTTGTGTGAAGTATTACAAGAGAGTTATGCCTTACAAGATACACAAAATATGCATGTTGATGAGAGTGTTGCAATTTTTCTTATGGTTTGTGGGCATAATGAAACTCAAGGTGACATTGGTCTAAGATTTGGTCATGCACAAGAAACAATATGTCGGAAGTTTCATGAAGTTCTTGGAGCAATGGAACGCATGGCTGTTGACTACATACGCCTAAGAACTTGAAGCTATATCAAACCGTCTACAAAGAGATAAACGATATTGGCCATACTTAAGTGGATTTAGAGGAGCTTTAGATGGGACTCATATACCTGTTATGGTGACTCCAGGACAAGAAACCATTTGTTTTGTTAACCACCAAGGAAATATGAGTCTCAGTGTCTTGGCAATGTGTGACTACGATATGCTTTTCACGTATTGCTTTGTTGGTATGGCAGGATCAGCTCATGATGCACTTCTGTTATCAACAGCTATTCAAGGTGATCCTATGTTTCCTACACCTGCTGAAGGTAAATACTATCTTGTTGATTCCGGTTATGCCAACAGACGTGGGTATTTGGCTCCATATACAAAGCAAAATAATGTTGGTACGAGGTATCATTTACAAGAGTTTTTCTATGGTGAACCACCAAGGAATAGCAAGGAGATGTTTAATCGGTGGCATGCATCCCTTCAGTCAGTCATTGAACAAACATTCGGAGTTTTGAAGAAAGAATGGAGAGTTTTAAATGAGATTCTAAGGTATAGTATTGCAGTACAACGATGTGTCATATTTGCTACAATGGAACTTCATAATTTAATTTGTCAGAACAATATTGAAGAAGCAGATAAAGATAATGATATTTCACACGGGCAACAAAATTCTAATGATGATGCGAATGATGATCAAGGTGTTGGAGTGGAATAGGAAACACAAGATGGAAACTATATGAAGATCGTCTGGGATCAAATTGCTGAGCAAATATGGTCAGCAAGTCGACGTAGCTCTCGCAACCGGCGTTAGTTTTTTTAAATATAATATTTGTGTAATAAAGAATTTACATTTAGCTATTAAACTTGATGGTCACCATTTAACATTCTCAGCAGCGTATTCAACTCATTCAATTTATTCAGCTCGATTTTGTTATTCAGCTTATTTTTATTCAGCTCATCGTTATTCATTTTGTTCAACTCGTTCAGTTTGTTAATCACTATTTGCAGCCTTCTGCAAATGGATGACACAAAATAATGAGTTGAAGAGGTTGAACTTACGTTTCAAATTTGTTCATCCAAAAAGTTACCATTTAACATTAAAAAATTCCAACAAGATTTATTGGGGCCCACTTAAAAGTTGGAAAATTGCACTTTTAGGGTTGAACACTCATTTTAGGAGATGAACAATCAGAACAATATGAAAACTCAAATCTATTTTTTTTTCTTTTTTTAATAGTAATTTTAAATTTTGAATTAATATATTTACAAGTATTTGTTTGACTAACGATTTTGACGTAAAGAAAAGTGATTTTCGAAAAAATTATTGTAATTACTGTAGTTTAACATTAATGTTATTTTGTTGAGAGAATCTTGGCAAATCAAGTACGTATGTTAGCTCTAAAAATATTCAAGTACGTACAATAAGCTCATCACTGTTGATACCACTCCCTATAAGCTGCACTAATAGCGTGAGAACAGAAGAACCATATCTACCCAGAAATCATTATGAGCTAAACACTTTTCACATTTTTTCTAAAAAACAATCGTAGTACGTCATGAGTGAAAGGTAATATCATCCTTCCCTATTTACTTTTTTAAGTGTATTGGATTTAGTCTAAAAAAAATGGTATCATTTTAATAAAACATTAAATGGTTAGTGGTTATTAGGTTGTATAGTTCATCAATGGTTTCGCATGTCATTGAGAAAATCAAGATGTTAACATCGATAAAACACTTAACTGTTAGTAGCTTGCTTCCTAAATTCATTCGATTATAATTTTGCATATGATTTATTTATTTTACTTATGTTTTTTAATGTATGTCTGGGTCCGCCACTGGCTATCACTTGTGTGGCCGGATAAATAGCTTTTCAATTTCCTACCAGAATCTTATAAACCAGTTTACCTTTAAATTTCCTACAAATCTGATTGGCTGAGGATTCCCTTAGCTTTCAAGAAGAAGAAGCTGAGAACAAGTGGGAGAAAAGAAGCAGAGAAGTGAAAGTGGCTAAAGAATGAGCTAAATGTGGAGAAACCTCTATGTGTAAAAGAGAGTTATGGTTTTTGTAATGTTATGTCGTTTTATTAAGCGTATGTATATTTAAATGCAACATGAAACCCTAAGTTGTTTATCTTATGAAATGAATACACATTTCCTATCTTCGATCTCTTCTCTTATTGTCTCTTCTCTTTCCTTTCTCACTCTCTTCTGTCACTGTTTCATTTGAGTTAGGGCCGAACCTAACAAAATCCTTTTTCTTCTACTTTCCTACAAAACACTCTCCTTCTCTTTCTCTTCGGATTTCCTACAAAACACTTTTCTTTTCTTTTCCCTTTCACTTTCCCAAATTTTGTAGGAAAATTTCCTTCTTTTTTCCTAACCGTTGCTGTTTTGTATTAAATGCGAAATGTTTTGGTAGAAATTTTTTTCTTCCAAAATATTTGTAGAATTTTTCATAGGAAATCTCCATGTTTTCTTGTAGTGGGCCACCTCCGGAAGTTATGTGTCAGAAGTTGTGTTTGTACTTCAGAGCTTCACTTCCACATCAACACTAGCAGGAAGATCAAGTATATGCTTGTGTGAGTCCTCAATAAGCGGCATCCAATATGATCTAAGCTTGATCTTAATCTTTTGCTTCAGCGCCATCTGCTAACACAAAAGATACATCAACTTCACCAACAAAAAAAAACAGAACTTCAGTGTGAGTAATCCTATTGAATACAGTAAGAACATCCCCATCTAAACATGTTAAGGTTTCTATTTCATACTTCATTATTCTATCTAAGCAAGATGATTTATACTAGAAGGAATTTCACACAAATGAGGATTTTTTAAGTGTTGTGTGAAAACATAGTAAACCAAAAGAAGTACATTAATTCGACAAACACGGACGTAGACAACACCAATTATAAAAAAATCGTTGGAATGATGACACCAATGCAGAAATTATTCTGTAAAATATGAGTATCAATTTCATACATTGAACTCTACAATAATGGACTTTACCTTATATCCGTCAGATGGAGGAAGAGCTCGGAACCTAAGAATCAAACCAACACAAGAAAAAAAAATTATGAGGAGAATTACATTCAATGCTAATGATTCTTTAAAATGAATGTGTTCCCCATAAATCTCTCGAAACAATCCAAGTATCGGAGAAAGACAGAAGGTACGGAAAATAATGAATATACATGTAAGGGTTAATCTAAGAGAAACGAAGAAAAGAAACAAAAACTAATAAACGAGCGTAGGAAACTGAAACAAGTAACTTGGAAGCTGATAAAGACAGTGAACCATGAGAGAAGAAGGCCCCGTCAGAAGGCATCAGAATCAATCTCAGTTTCAGATCTAGAATCTGAATAGGAGGGAAGCGGAAGCGACGTCGGTGTTCAAAAGAACCACCACTTGAAGAGATCCTTGAAATGGTCTTTCACGACCGCTTGAGAAGAAGAAGAGGAATCAATGAAATGGAGAAGCTCTACAAATTGTGTAAATTGAAGCTCAAGCGAAGCCGTGAAAGAACCACCTGCGTTATAATGAGATAACGTAGTCGTCGTTACAATGTGCTGAAACTCGTCGCCGAGATGAAGCGTTTCAAGCCCTTTTGATTCCCAGCAAGGTTCACCACCGCTGGATGTTAACTCCAAATCTTTCAGTCAGATCCATAATCGAAAACACTTTATCTTATCAGCAGCCGGATCTAGCTCTAAACACTGTTGATTTTTGCGATCATTCAAAATATCACTCTATCTCTAGAGGAGAAGAAAAGCCCTAATCTAAAAGTTGAGAAGAAGAATGGAGAAGAGGAAAAGAAATCTAGACTTTATCAACTTTTTTTTTGGGTTATGAAATACCGAAAATTTGCATGTGTTTTTGCCTCCAAAGTGAATTTTTTAACAATAGTAGTGATTTTTGGGCTCCCGCTTAACGAAAAGTTTTCCCAACACAAATTTATTGCTATAATAGAGTTGGCATCCGGTTTTGACACTTTTAGTAGCAGTTAGTGAATTCGTGCTAAAATGATCTCCTACCAATACCTGTATTTCTTATAGTGTTGTCATGGTTACATGATCAAATAGAACGTGAGAAGCATGGTGGAGGTTGATTTACGGTTTTATTTTGTTTTTGACTTTGATAGTACTTCTCTTCTTTGATTTATTAATGAATAAATGCAAGCGTTAAAAAAAATAAGGGAGAAAATCAATTAATGTCAGTGGCAATGGCTTGTAAATATGTTCCAATGGTTTTCCATAAACTGCTGCCAAAATGTTATAGTAGATGTTAATACTTTTTTGTTTTTGTTGATCCAGTTGATATACATTTTGTGTCTCACGATGGTCTGCATCTATTTTTTTTTCGTCTCCTACGACTTGTTTCTTTTTGAGATTTTGGCACCAATAACCTTCAAAAAAATTATAATTCACAAACTAACTATACTAACCTATTAAAGGTGATATTCTCTATATTTCTGTATTATTTACAAGATTAATCCCACTCTCTCCTATCCCTTCCTAACACCACCACCCTACCTCCAACCACCACCTCACCTCCAACCACCTCCATCACCTCCTATTTATCCCACCATCGTCATCCACAGTCGCTATCTCCAACCACCGGTCACCACCACCGCCGGTCACCGAGCACCATCACCCACGGCCACCCGTCACCATCACCCACGGCCACCCGTCACCATTGCCAGTCACCACAACCTCTGCCAACGGCCCCCACCATCTCCGACCGCCGGCCACCTCGACCACCCGCCACCACCATTTCCGACCACCAACCACCACCATCTCCGACCACCGGCATCACTCCAATCACCATCTCCGACCACCACCACTTTGACAACCATCCACCACTCTCACTAGAACATCAAAAATTAATATGGATATTTTGGTAGAATTCTATATAGTAATGAAACATTCTATATAGTAATTAGTTATTAGTAAATCTTTAAAGAACTACACGTCACCCAATGAGCACCTCCTCAACAACACGCATGTTCTTGTCACGAAACCCCTTTTCGTAAACTCACAATACCCATGCGTTAGTTATCTAATTATCAATATTAATACGCTATATTCTTTCATCTTCTTTTTATATGATTATACACCTAAATGGCCCTTTCTTTCTTTTTTTTCCTTTTTTGCAATTAAATATATTTGTGCTAAAGAACCAAACGATAAATACATTCACTTATTTATTTCGATATTATTATCATTATAAAGTGAAATTGTGTTACAAAATTGTTGAAACTGAATTTTCAGAAAAAAACTTTTTGAATTTGTAGGTTTTTTTATCATAACTTTTCAGCGATTTTTCGGTCAAATATAATGGTTGAATGGAATTATTTGGTCGATAATGCAATGGAAAGTTCGTAGTGAGTACTACTAGATGATATACTCATACGTCAAAGATAGAGTTGATTTGAGTGAGAAATAGGGGTGGAAGTGTGCCGTTAGTGATAATTGCAGAAATAACCCACATTGGATATTAGGAGTATTTTTGTCTCCTTTATATATAGTTGCACTCTCATCTAATTTCAAAAGTGTCTAGAAGAGAGAGTAAAGGTTTCCACACACGTGCCAATCCGAGCCAGATCGGACGGGCGCAATAGTTGGGATGTGAGCTTTGTGGGCTTGTAAGATCTCTTGCCTCGTCAAGTATATTTTGGACCGGTGGTAGGCCCATCTTTTACAAAAACTTGGAGTGCACTCCAAGTAACTTGGGGTTCACTCCAAATAACTTGCAGAATACTCCAAGAATATTCTCCCCTACCAGCTTCTCTACTATATAAAGAAACGTCCTCTCAAAACGTCCGTGCATGTGTGAACCTCCCCTCTCTCTTCTAGACAATTTTAAAAACTAGATGAGAGTGCAACCATATATAAGGGAGTGAAAATATTCTCATTTCTAATGTTGGACATTTACCCAATCATCCCAATTGGCTCACTGCACACCTTTATTTTTCATTTAAATCAGCTATGTTTTAACATATGAGTATACCATTAGTAGTACTCGTTAGCAGCTTCTGTTGCACTATCGACCCAACAATTACGTTCAGCCATTTCAATGGAATTTGGCCGGAAAGTCGCCGGAAATCCATTGTCAAAAACTTGTAATTGTATAAACTTGTTTTCTGAAAATTCAGTACCAACAAAAAATAAATACCTACAAATTAGAGTAGTCTTGAGAAAAAAAAAACTAGAAACAAGATTACAATATAACTTTGGATTAAGAACATACCATACTTATCGCATCCATAGCTTACAAAACCGCTTTGATTTTTGGAGAATATAGATTTTCTGGTTAATGCTCTTGAAAATTATAGAATGTTCTAATGATTATGCGTTAACAATACTTTATCTGAACATCACATGTGTTTGAAATGGAGCATGTTAATTATTCAAGATACAATGATCAAGACCATATGGATTATAGGAGAATGATTTAGCACAACTTGACTAACTCAACATAAATTGAGAATACTCTCCATGATAGTAATATCAACCTAATCTCCCCATTTGAGTGTGTAAATAATCAATTTTGTATGACATCCCAAATAGAAAGCTTAACTTAATATATTATAGCATAAGCTTACATATTTATACAACTTTGAATGGGATAAGGTGTATCCCTTTTAACCCTTGTCTCTAATTATTCTATACATTTAAATTTACTACTTATTCAAATATACACAAATAATGAAAGAGAAAAAAACATAAGGAGAGAGGAAAAGTTGGTCCCAAGCTTTCTAGTGAAAACTCCAAAATGGCCTCTTAAGCCAACATGTTTTTCTCCCACTTGTTAATTCTTCCTCTAAAACTAGTTACAAACCATTTTGCAACATTTAATATTATTTTTCCAATACAATTGATGTTATAAACAAAAAATAATGTAATGTGGCAAATATTGTGTTGTGTAAAAGCTAAGCAAGAGAGATAAGTTTGACAAGTATAGCTTTTCCATTGCCTTTTTTTATTTTTGGGTTTTTTCATCTCTATTATATAACAACAATTATGTCATATTATCTATATATATATATATCAAAATTTATAATTTTTTCATCTTACAATTAGAGTTATCATTCATTTGATTTGAACACAGAAAAAAATATTATTTAGTTTCCAATAAACTTTGTTTAGCTTTAAATATCGTTATGGATCCAAACAAAAATGAATAATCCTATCAACACCCAAAAGTCTTCTAATTACCCTTTTATTTAGCCGAATCACAAAATTGTTAGTTTCCAAATCAATCTTCCAACCAACCCCAACATATACCGACCTATGGTTATATATCCACCAATTTTTTCATACCATTAGTTGTTCCAAACTATTGTCCATATCACCGTCAGTTGTTCCAAACTATTGTCCATATTATTAATTGAAAATGTCATATTCATCCTAAGCACCCTCTTATTCTGTCCAACGGATAATGAATATGATTTGAATGTTAAAGCAACTGATTTTCCCAAGTTTTCTACACAAATGGATCTTGGTAAGATGAGCGTTTTCATGAAACCACTCTAGTTGAAGAAGTCTCACATGTACAACTAAGCAAAATTTGGTGCTATTGAGTAAATTGATTAAATTTGGAACATACAATATTATGGGCAAAAATCAAAAAGGTGAATCATATTGGGATAGAATTGATGAGTACTGTAATGAGCATTGTTCATTTCATCCTCTATGTGTTGGTGAATCATGCAGAAGTTACTACAACTATATGAACAATTGAGTTGGCGCTTATGATAACGCTAAACATATGCATCAAAATGGGTGGTCAGAGGATGATGTATTAGCAAAAGCGCTTGAACTATATATATATATATTCACTTGTAAGAAGCTTCAAATATAAAAAACAATTGCTTGCTATATGTGATTAACCACGTTATGGTAGTATGATATAAAGAAATATTGTTTCTGGAAGCAATAAATCTAATAATGTTTGTGATTTTATCTGTTAATAATGTTTGTTTGTTGCTTTCTCCTTTCATATTGTCACATTCTTTTATCATGTTTGTTTGTCACTTTCTCCTTTAATAATTTGTATTTCATGTTATGCTTTGATAATGTAATCCGTGAGTTTTGGTTTTTAATTAGAGAATCTTATCCTTATTTGTGACTTTGGTTTCAACCATTCAATTCGTATCCAAGGTTCCAACTATTCAATTCATAATTAAGTTCCATTTTTAAAGAAATGGAAGCTCATTCTTCCATTGATGTATCAATACCACAAATATCATTATACTAATAAAATTTTAATGGATCCATCAGAATATCATTTTGATATGGAAGCTTAGTAAAGGTAGTCAAATATCAACAAGAGGTATATCACGAAGAGTGTTGAAAAAAAAATAGAGGAAGACTACCTTGTAGCAAGAGAAATACATGCCAACAGATATCATGCTGCAACAAATCAAAGACTAATTAAAAACTAATTTATCAATCACCTACATATGACGATGCAAAGCATTAAACAAAATTTAATCCAAGTAGATTATTTCACATTATTGAACATATTCACTTGGAAGTATTAAACAGTTAAATTATTTTTCAACAGGTGCATTATATATACATAGTCTAACAGAAACACATGTAGAGTGCCAAAGAATGATGGTAACAGCTTCTAAATGTTCCTTATTAGCTCACATGTGGTCCTCCTTACAAATTTCTTGCTTCCTCACCCACATGTGACTAAATTTTGCACCTAGACCACGTTTAAACCTTCGCAGATTTCCTTTGTTCATGGACTGCTTTCTCCTGGGCTCCCTCTTAGGTTTAACTTAAGAGAAGCCACACTCAATTAGACCCTTGATGACTCCAATTTTTTCATCACTAAGTCTCTTGATAGTTGTGCTAGTTATGCTACACATACACTCATCTTTGATTGGTCTTTACTTCTCTTAGATTTTCACTAGGGCTTGTATTTCTCTCTTCTAAGCTTGCCTTTATGCTTGTTGATCTTTTTACACACACACCAAAGTACACACACGCACAAAAAGAGTGAATCTCTTCCTTTGAGCTTGGTTTCCATTGCTCTTCATTGTGGAAGCTCTTACTTACTCCTTTGCTTCTCATGATGATAGTTACATGTCTTATATGAATGGCGAGTTAACTTCCAGATATATGGCTTCTTTATCCGGTTTGATAAAATCTACCCGAATATCATTATATCAGAATAAGGAATAATATATCACTAGAAATAAGGAAAATAAGCACATAAATAGGAGAAAATATTTTGATATAAATACAAGGGGACACCGAGAAGAAAAATGATCTCAACTCTCAAGATTTCTAGGCTCAACTCTTTCTAAAAAACTCTAACTTGTTCTTCAAATTAGTTATGAATATGTTTTAACCATTGTTCATCATGTTCTTGATCCAATAAAGAATACCTATTCCAAATTTATTCTTGCGTAATTTTTACCGGTTTAGACTCGATGCAAGCTATTATGTGATTTATTAAATTGAATATTCTCATGATTTCTAAAGTTAATTACGAGATTCTTTTATTAGATCAGTGGTTTAAAATATTGGATACATTACAAATAGTGAATTAAACATCTAGTATAGTATTTTTGGAACATTTTTTGCAAAAATTTAATCCACATATATTACAGAAATTCTATTTAATATTTGGTAAAAGAATTCATGCAAAAACAATTAATTACTTTATCTTATAACAATAAATAATTAATATCATTTTTCATTTAATAATTTCCTTCACTCCTTTCAACTTTATATGATTTTTTATTTGTTTATTAATTTTTTATTATATTAAACATATGTATAATAAAAGTATAATTCTCACATATGTTATACTAGAGACGAGCTCTTGCTCTCATGACCTGAAGACCCATCTCTTAATCTTGTTTCGAAATTCTAAATCAGGAACCTTCTCCATATACAAAATCTCCAAATCGTCTCTCAACTTACTCTTGCTAGTTTCTCCCTCTGTGTTCTATAACGAGTCCTTTCCAAAAAGATCAACACATATAAGTGTACGATAATTGTACAATATCCCAAAATAATAAGCATAACTATTGGTTATGACATATATTTTAGTTGACGCACTTTGAGGTTAATTATACCACATCATGTAGATAATTTTAGACAATGGTTCAAAACAATTATAAAATAGGACTAATATGCTTCCAACTACGAATGAATTAAAAGCGACTTCTGAACCGTCAAGATTTAAAAGTTTTATGAGAATTTTTGAAAAAATACCCCTTTTGGTATACCCCTTTTCAAAAATAACCCTTTTGTCTATCTATTTTCAAAAATATTCTTGTTTAAATATGAAAATTTTTAAAGTTTATATGGTTTATAAGATACTTCTAGACAATAACTACTATTGGGAGTTTTGATCCATATAATTTACAACATTATAAAAGGTTTTAAATCGTTTCTACAAGGTTTACAAGGTTTTTAAAAGGCTATTAAGGGTATATATGGTTTTCAAAAGGTTTTCAAAAGATTTTTTTAAGGAATTCATACAATATTTATAAAAGATATATAAATTTTTATACCCATATAAAGGTAAGTTGTGTGTATATATAAGCTTACACACATATTTGATCAATTTCAATATTTTTAGTGGCTTCTTTGATAAAATTTGAAATTTCTTTTTATAAATTTCAAATATTTTAGGCCATGAATGTTTTGTAGTTTTTATATGGGTTTTAGCTTTTAGTTTTTGGTTTTTGGTTTTCTTAGTTTTTGATTTTTGCTGTAGATTTTAGTTTTTGCAAAATCTTTGAAAAAGATAATATAAAATAAAAAAATAAAAAAAGATTCACGTTATATTTTTAGGAAACAATAAAAATTGTTTTTGGCATTCTATGAAGGAATTAGAAAAATCTTGTAAAATCTAATTGTAGGGAAACTACTTTTGCTAAAATCATGAAAATGGCTAAAGGTTTGGTTTTTTAGAATCAAAAACCTAAAACTATCCAAAAATCTGCTGCCATTCAAGGCCTTAATATTTAAAAGCTTAAAATAAAATAAATATTAAAAATTTAAAAAGGTTCAAATATTATAAATATTTAATATTTATAGAATGCTTAAAATATTCTAAATATTTAAAATCTAAAGTGTTATTAATATTTTAACTCTGTAGAAAGTTTCACTTAATAAGCATCCAAATTTTAAAGTTTTCTATATCATTTAGTTTGATATGGTCAATTTAAAACTTTTAAGAAGTTGTAAAATATTATAGTTGATTATATAATATTTAACTTAATAGGTTAATTTTAGGTGATTTAAATACAAAATTGCTTGTGTTTAGAAACCCTAGCCGCTCCCTGTGACCTTCGTTGAGAATTAGCACGGCAACCCTCACCGCTCCGATGGAATCCCTGTCGTCTCCTCTTCCAGCCTCTTCTGCTCAATCCTCTCTGCGTGATCACCCCACGTCGTGGGCTGCCAAGACGAAAGGGACCACTCTGTGTGTGACCGATTTCCTACCTAATTTTTCTGTGGAAAATGGTGCCGCGAATGTTACGATTCGAGCTGTTGTTCGTGAGACTTCATCGAGGTTGTGGAAGTATTTTGTTGTTGGCTATTTCATGGGTGACGCTTCGCATGTGGGATCCATTCACGCCACGGTGAATCAGATATGGACGGTAACAGAGAAGTTGTCAAAGATTGATGTTTAGTTCATAAACAAAACCATTGTCCTCTTTCGCATTGAGAGCGAGCGGATCTGAGACCATGTTTTGTAGCGTAAATACTGGCACATCGCAAAAGTCCCTTTGGTTATCGCTGAATAGACAGCAGCCACTGCTAATTCACCTCCTGATTAATCAGCCATGCCTCTTCGGGTTGATCTGAAGGGTGTCCCTTCCACATTATTTTCTCATAAAGGCCTCAGTTTTCTCTCTAGCACAGCGGGTAAATTTTTGAAACTCCACCCGAACACTCAGCGATGCTTAAGGTTGGATGTCGCTCGAGTCATTGTAGAAGTGAACCTGCAGCGTCCATTGGTGGATTGCATCCAGTTTCCAGACGATCCTGGCAATCAAGTGTATGTATCCGTTACCTACCCTTGGCTCCCACCACACTCTTTTCTCTGCTCTAAGTGGGGGCATTGTGCAAAGGCCTGCTTTAAGAAATATCAATCTTATCCTTTGAACAGGTGATGAGATCATGACCAGGCCACTTGAAACACACGAAGACGAGGAGCAGCTTGAAGCCGAGACCACACGTCAACCAAACTCGCCAGTTTCAGAACAGTCGTCCATTCTCAACCCGGCCACTAATCAGTTTAATCTAGGCACCAATCCGCATAAACCCACCGGTTTTGGAACCACCGGCCATTCGCAAACCGGCACCCATTCGCACAATCTTGCCTGTTTTGGAGCCAGCGGCCACGAAGAACAGCTTGTACCAGAGGAAGCATTGATCGTCCCGGCGGGTCCTCTATCAAGATCAAGAAATAAGAAGTTCAACCAAGCCATCAATGGACTTCTAAAGAAGCTAAAAAAAGACTCAAGAAGACGTCATTCAATCCTCACTCATAGTGATCACGGCTCAAGAGGATCGGTAAAGGGTTAAGTGTTGCTTATGCACTCTTTTTCCCTTGTCAAGTTTTGTCCCAATGGGTTTTCTTGAAAAGGTTTTTAATGAGGTTTAAGTAACATTTTCAAGCCCCTTTATCAATTCAATTTGTGGTCCAAGCCCCACTCACAAAGCCTTGTCCCATTTTCCCTTTTCTCTTCAACTTAGCATTTATTACTTGTTGTTATTTCCAAGACTCTTGCATGAGCTTGCATGAGTGTAATATCCAAGACACTTGTGCATGCTCTTGCATGTTTTCTCTTCTCTTCTCTCCTCTCCTTCGTCTTCCCTTCTCTATATAAACCCCATGTATCTCTCTTTTGCAAATCATCAAACATTTTATTCTAAAACTCTCTCTTTACTTGTTTGATCTGAAAAGTGTGTAATATCTTTTCAACTTGATTTCTTCTTAGTGTGTAATATCTAAGTTGGCTTCAAGCTTGTAGTCTAAGAGTTTCTCATCACTCTTGGAAGTACATCTCATTCCCCCTTCAATCCGCTGCATCCACTCCATCTCGTCATCACCCTCATTCATCGTCATTCTGCTGTTTTGTTCAAGATCTATCCATCATTCACCATCAATCTCTCCACTTCCATTTCAAAACCATCAAAGTGGTCCTTGGAGTATAGATTCACGGCAAGGAGTCTATCATGTGGTATCAGAGCCACTTTGTAACCAGGTTTTGAAGCTCCATCCCGAAATTTCCGTTTTCCAGATTTTTTTTCAATATTGCGTGAATTTTATAAACTAATTGGCTCGTTCAAAAATAATGAAGAGTCTATTATTTTCTAAAAATAATTTCGGAAATTTTGAAGTCGAGTTAATATTTTTCCAGATCCGTTTAGTTTTGTGTGTTTTTGGACTGTTTACTTGTTAAATTTTTGATTTTTCAAGTACAATGGTGACAAGTGAAGAAGAAGAAGAGTCATCTACATCTAGCCTTGAAAGGAGGATTTTGCAAAAGGTCACATCTGCCATGACAACAATGATCGATGAAAAGATTGGTGCTCTACACTTTCATCAAGTCAACCCGGAACCAAAACCACCAGACAACACAGTGAGATCAACATGGAGCAGGCCCCATAAAATCTCTTACACTCACACTCCCAAATCCAAATATGTGTTTTATTCCGATTCTCAACCGGCTAATGAACCCTATAAATTTTCAGGAAAAAGTGACTACATAAAATGGGAGGAATGCATGGACGAGTGGTTTCACTACAACCACATCTTGAGAGAGAAGAGATTAGCTTATGCCGTTAGCCAACTCGTGGGAGATGCTCGCCAATGGTAGTTGCAAGAAGTTGATTATCGCTGGTACTACAAGGAACCGAGTATCACCTCGTGGAGAGATCTTAAGAAGCTGCTAAGGAATAAATATGCTCCACAAGCCAATGCTAAGAAACCAGCCTTATTCAAAGATCACAAAAAAATCCCAACACCTGTGGAGGCTAAGCCGCTGCCAGACCTTGTTGAGAACTTGATCAAGCACTATAAAATAAGAAAATGGAGGATAAGCCAACATCTCCACCGAAGAAGGTCACCGAAAAAGTTGTCATTCACAAGCAAATTCTAAAAACATCATTTGAATCAAGCGGTGAACCAAAGCAATGTCAAGGTACGGAGCATGAGAATGAGAAAGCTAGAGGGGCAACGAAAGAGAGAAAAATGATGCTCCAAGAAGAAGCTAAGTCTACTCTTTCCTCTTTCTAATCTGAGTTTGTGCTTGATAAACTAACCAAATTTGAACCGGAGCAACCGAGTAGCATTGTTTCATTTTCACAGGTTCATGAAGAAGCAACGCTAGGAAAAACACAAAGGAGTATGTCGTTAAATTGTGAGTTCGAACCGCCATCTAACTTTGAACAAGAAAATGTTCCTAAGCCATTTCCTTGTGATTATCCAAGAAAGCAATGTAAGGAAATTGATTTCATTAGAAAAGGTCCTAACTTGTTTGTGTTGATTTCTGCTCAAGATGAAAAACGTTTTGGTTTAGAAAATATGAAAGAATTTTTTGTTTCAAAATCTGTTTTTGACAATATGATCCCAAATTTTGAAACATTTGCGCTTGAAAAGTTCTTTAAACCAAAAGATGTGCTATTTGATGAGCTTTGTGATTTTAACTCTTCTATAATTGAGAATGTATTGGTTAAACCTTTTTCTGAAATGTTTCATTTTCTTGAAAGCGTGATGAATGAATCAAATTTGTTCCATGAGCTTTTCAAACCAACTATGAAGTATAATACGCTTATTCTTCACTTTTCTATTTCAAATATAATGCACTTGTTCTTTTCCATGAGTGTTCTAAAAGAAGCAGGTGACATGAAAAAGTATACGTACTTTTGGAAAGAACTCATTTGTGATGTTCAAATCAAGGAGAATCCACCGGATATACACAACCAATCTCCAAAGCAGCGAACTCAAGATGTTAGGGAAGTCTTGAAGCGTTTTAAAAGAAATGAAATGAGAGAGGAAGATAAACGGTTCAAGCCACCCAATCTGGACAAGTTCAAACACCAAGACGTCTATAGCTTCATTTTCATACAAGAAGAACCCCCAGATCCAATGATGATGATAACAAGCTCTAAACATGCCAAGGACCATAAGCAAGTAAGTAAATTCCCATCTCGATTTATTTCTCATGATTCAAGGACTTTGATAATACACTTGCTTTTGGCCAAAGGTGTTGGATACATTGCAGATAATTCGGATTTGAGGTCAAATCCTTTTCAAGTGGGAGAGGATGATGAGATCATGACCAGGCCACTTGAAACACACGAAGACGAGGAGCAGCTTGAAGCCGAGACCACACGTCAACCAAAATCGCCAGTTTCAGAACAGTCGTCCATTCTCAACCCGGCCACTAATCAGTTTAATCTAGGCACCAATCCGCATAAACCCACCGGTTTTGGAACCACCAGCCATTCGCAAACCGGCACCCATTCGCACAATCCTGCCTGTTTTGGAACCACCGGCCACGAAGAACAGCTTGTACCGGAGGAAGCATTGATCGTCCCGGCGGGTCCTCTAACAAGATCAAGAAATAAGAAGTTCAACCAAGCCATCAATGGACTTCTAAAGGAGCTAAAAAAAGACTCAAGAAGACGTCGTTCAATCCTCACTCATAGTGATCACGGCTCAAGAGGATCGGTAAATGGTTAAGTGTTGCTTATGCACTATTTTTCCTTTGTCAAGTTATGTCCCAATGGGTTTTCTTGACAAGGTTTTTAATAAAGCTTAAGTAACATTTTCAAGCCCCTTTATCAATCCAATTCGTGGTCCAAGGCCCACTCACAAAGCCTTGGCCCATTTTCCCTTTTCTCTTCAACTTAGCATTTATTACTTGTTGTTATTTCCAAGACTCTTGCATGAGCTTGCATGAGTGTAATATCCAAGACACTTGTGCATGCTCTTGCATGTTTTCTCTTCTCTTCTCTCCTCTCCTTCGTCCTCCCTTCTCTATATAAACCCCATGTATCTCTCTTTTGCAAATCATCAAACATTTTATTCTAAAACTCTCTCTTTACTTGTTTGATCCGAAAAGTGTGTAATATCTTTTCAACTTGATCTCTTCTTAGTGTGTAATATCTAAGTTGGCTTCAAGCTTGTAGTCTAAGAGTTTCTCATCACTCTTGGAAGTACATCTCATTCCCCCATTCAATCTGCTGCATCCACTCCATCTCGTCATCACCCTCATTCATCGTCATTCTGCTGTTTTGTTCAAGATCTATCCATCATTCACCATCAATCTCTCCACTTCCATTTCAAAACCATCAAAGTGGTCCTTGGAGCATAGATCCACGGCAAGGAGTCTATCAACAGGTTGTTGTAAATTCTGAAGTAGTGGAACAAGTAAGTGCTAAAGCGAGAACGTAGCATAGGCTGCAGAAGTATAAGCCCAAGGACAGTTGTGGAGATACATAGCCCTTGCTCCTCTCCCTCTCGCTCTACTCAGCTCGACAAAGAAGAACATGTCGTCGTAATGAACAGTTTTGCAGCTCTCACTAGTGTCATTGAGGATCAAGACACTCAAGACAATCGGGAAATGATCCCTAACTCAAATTTGGTTATGCGTTAGGAAGGGGAGTTGGTTGACTCTGCTTCAGAGGTAGAGGAGGACTCTAGCAAGCTAACTTCAGAGGTTCCTCAACCTCTAAATGGACATAAATAGGGATCAAGGAAGCATAGAAGCAGATCGCGTAGCCCTCCGAGGCCCATCCTTGGAACTAGGGAGTAAAAAATACTTAAATATGCTTCCTTACGGAAGTGATGTCGTCGTTTTTAGCCTGGAACATGCAGGGGATCAATCAGCCTCGCAAGCATAATGTAGTAAGAAATTGGACGGATTTGGGTTGTTTCCTCTAGTGACGTTATTTTGACACCTTTGGAAAAGAGTTCTAATTTGGGGTTTAGTGGAGTTTTTGGGTAAGAACACGGAAACAACAGAGCGAATTATGGACCGATCTCTGCCGTATTCGATCAACGCTGGTCTCGCCTAGCACTCCTTGGATCGCTATCAGAGATTTTAATGAAGTCTTGTCTCTTCAGGATCATTCCCGAGCTATGGATTATTCTTTCAACGAAGTTGGGATGCGGGATTTCCAAAATACAGTTTCCTTTTGCGATATGATGGATCTCCATGCTGCTGGTCCTAATTTCACTTGGATCAACAATCAAGATGGGAATCCTATTGGGAAGAAGATTGATTGGGCTCTTGCCACGTCTTCCTGGTTAATGACATTTCCTCATTCGTTTGCCAATTCTGAAGCTAATGGTATCTCTGATCATATGCGTTGTGTAATCAAGCTTTCTACCGCCAACTCTGGTCATCTTAAACCTTTCCAGTTCTTCAACTTCATTGCTTCCCACCAAGATTTTCTGCCCATATTCTCACAAGTATGGGCTGATTCTGCTTTGGTACACCACTCTAGAGCAGACTATCTCTTTTTATCATAATTTAAAGTTTCTGAAAGTTCATCTCCGAGCTTTGAATCGTTCCAAGTTTGGTCACCTTCGTCGTCGAACAGGTGAAGATTTAGACCAGTTTTGTACCATTTAGTCTGCAGCTTTTTCAAATCCCTCACCTGCTAATCTTTAGGATCTATCTACAGCTTCAGATACTGGGCAAAGATTAAGGGCTTTAGAAGAGCAATTTTTCCAACATAAATCTTGTATTACTTAGCTGGGGTGTGGGGATCAGAACAATTCCTACTATTAACCAGGTTTCTCAAGCTAATGCCTCTCGCAATAGCATCCGGTCTTTTACCACGGTCATTGGTGAGGTCTTGACTGCACTAGGGGACATCAAGGCAGAGGCAGCCCGCCATTTTAGGACCTTTCTCCAACATGAAAATGAAGAGTTCGTACGCGTTCCTCCTGAGGTCCTCTCTAATCTTCTTGACTACTGCTGCTCAACAGAAACATGCTATATGCTCACGTCACCTGTTGTGGGTTGCTTGGTCAAAACAACAGTTGATGAGGGGGCTCTTTTTCTAGTGTGCTCCGTAGTCCATGTTAGAATCATGAGTATGGCGGAAACTTCTTAAACTTCGAGATGATATCAAACCCTACATTTATGCAGAGGTTCATGATGGAGCTACTGTTTCATTTTGGTTCTATCACTGGCTACATATTGGGGAAACTTATTGATCTCGTGGAATCTATGGGGCCACGACTACTCAGGATTCCTATCCACACCATGGTCAAGGATGCTTTAGGAAACAGTGGCTGGAGGCTAAGACGAACACAGCTGGCACATATGGTCAGATCATTGACCATTTGCAAGCTCATCCTTTACCCAACGCTATGCATGGAGTCGATAAGTTTTTATGGAGATGATAATAGGTTTTCTACGGCTCTTGGTATCATTCACCCAGTATAATTGTAGTATAAAGGGCTTTATCGATCTATAAGGACGCATGAAAACCGTTCATATGCAATCAGTATTTAACAAGTTAAGCCAAGCACGAAAGGTTTTAAACTATCAACTACTAAATTTAAATCAAGCATAAACTAAGCAAGACACAACATTGAACTAAAACAGAAATGAACTACAGAAATAAGGACATGCACTGAACAAGAAGGTTTTGGGGATGAGATGGTGACTTCAGTGGAGATCTTTAAGTTCACTAGGCTGCTATATCAATCAAACACAAACAATGTTGTTTCCTAGGCAACAAGCTGATAAGCTAACCAGTTCAATCTCTTGACAAAGGCTATCAAATTCAAATCACTTCCTTATCTCAACTTATGGTGGATGAAACATGAAATGAATAGGCATTAAGACTCAGCTCATTAATGTCAAATAACAATCTAGACAACCAATCTCTTGGGCTAGACATGATATTCTCTAGTATTAGATTATCCAACATTCCATCGAACACCTCTCGGGCGTGGAAGCATGTGAACTAATCACCACTTGATCAGAATGGGATTAATGTATATACACTAATCCAGAAGGAAATCCAAACATTTCTACATATGGGCAACCTAGCTACCTAATGTTCTCAACCTACACATTTAACTCATCCCAAAAACCTTAAGAATCTACTAAGATCTGACAAACATACTCAAGAACTCAAACCCAGAAATCTCTAAATCATGCAAGTTTAGGTAGCCCTAAAACACTAGCAGACAAAGAAAGTCAGTTTAATGGTGCTCGATCGGTCTACTTGGTTGTGCACTCGATCGGTCTGGTCGGATGACTTGATCGGATGGTTGGTCGAGCTGCTTCTTTGTTTGGCCTCAAGAAAATTCAAAGTAGGAAGAGAGGTTTAAAGGTGGGAATTCAGAACCAATACTTTCTGCTTAAGTAGTTAAAATCAATGTCCTTTTCTATAGTTCTAAAATGCAAATCATATAAACAAAATGTCATTAGTCATAAAACCTAGGCAAGCATTCAAATCAACCATTCCTTTTAACAATCTTTAAGTGGTAACCCTGAAATTGGATGTGAAGTGAATACAAACTCATTTGGCTAGGAATAAAAAGGTTCAAGAGACAAAGAGGGTCTCCTTTAGATAGGGTTTAAACGTTTCAGTACAAGGATCTCTCAATGAACAAGATAGAGCTTTTGGGAGAATGCTAAAGGTAAGGACCAACAAATGCATACAGGAATAACATCTTGACTACCCAAAGGCCCCAAATGATTTCCTAAATGTCTAAACCCATATGGTCCTATTCTACCCTTTTAACTCTTTTTATCCCATTTTCCTTTTTTGTTCTAAGCCTTAGAAGAGCTTCTTATGATAAACTAGTGGATAGGGGGTTCTGATAATAATCACTATGGTTCTCCTTCTTCTTATTACTTAAGACATCAAAGCTTTTTATTTATTCTCATCTTTTTCTTTCTTTTAAAATCTAGAACCATCTTTCTATACTTTGCATTCCCCATACATCTTTCACTAGAACTTTGAACTTTTCTGAAACTTTTACTCTCCTAAAGACTCAACTCATTCCTTTTTTGTTTCTTTCTTTTCTTTTTCATCATCCCAAAAAATCCCAAAACCCAAGTAGAATCCATCCTAGTCCTATCTGATCAGTAAAATGCAAATCAGAACTATTCAAGATCCTATTCCTGTCTGAAAGAGTGCGCCCTCTCTTATTGGTTTCTTCATTGCGTCTTTAATATAAAATTTCATAGTGAGATCTTTGTCCAAATTAAAATTGATCTTGTCGTTACGAACGTCTATCAAAGCTCCTGCAGTTACCAATAATGGCCTTCCAAGTATCAAGGGATCTTTAGGTTCCTGATACATTTCCAAAACTATAAAGTCTGTAAGTACTTCCACTGTCCCAATACGAACTGGCAGATCTTCTAAAATTCCATGGGGAAGCCGAACTGATCTATTACAAGGATAAGAGATATATTGCAGGGCTTGAATCTTTCAAATCTTAACTTCTTAGTAATTGATAAGGGCATTAGGCTGACTAATGCTCCCGCCTAATGCCCCCAAATCATAAAGACATTTTTCAAAGACTAGAGGCCCTAAAGAACAAGGCATAGTAAGGGATCCATGATCACCTAGTTTTGCTGGAATGATCACCTAGTAAGGGATCCATGATCACCTAGTTTTGCCGGTGGATCCACTCGATTAGATGACCGATCGGACACTTGATCAACCGGTCGGGTGCTTTGATCGATTGTGGTATAACACTTTTTCTGTTTTGGACTCAATCTGGCACTCGATTGCTCGATCGTTCTGGTTGATTGATTATTGCTTTGAGTGCGCTTAAATCTTCCCCATCTTGGTCATTACTGTCCTCAGTAATAGGATGAGGTTGTCGAGTAGGTAATTCACGACCGCTTCGCAATGTAATTGCGTTTGCATACTCCTTTGGTTAAAGTGATTGTAAATAAGAGCTTTTCGCAACGACACATACCCGCTGATTCAAATCATCAAGCCGAGTGGTAATGGAAGAATAGGAAGAGTTTAGTTGATGTTGAAGGTTGTCTAGAGATTAAAGAATGTCTTATTGGCTGATGGCTAGGCTTCGGTTGAAATTGTTTAAAATTATCTTTAAATCAAGGTTAAGAATTGGTACCGATGGGATTGAGGAGATAGGCTGGAGTTGTGGTGGAGGAGCAAATCCTTTCTGAAACGTGTTCTTGAATTGCTGTGGAATTCCTTCCTAGTGGTAGAAGTAGCTAACTTCATCTGTAGCAACACATTCCCCGTTTTGGTCTTTGTCGGAGATGCAGTGAACAATTTGATGTGCCATGAGTATCCTATCAATCTTATCACTCAAAGACTTGAAGTCCATCTTATACTTCTCCTCATGGTCTGACCTTCCCCTATTGGTTCTATCACACTCCTCATTGTAATTCCCATCAGATTGGGCAAAGTTCTCAACCAGCTCCCATCCCTCATCCACATTTGTGTTTAAGAAGTTACCATGACTTGCGGTGTTGACCAACATGCGGATCTTCGAGAGCACTCTCCTGTATAACGTGCTAAGAAGGGACACCTTAGTGAACCCATGGTGTGGGCATTGAGATTGATATCCCTTGAACCATTCCCATGCTTCACTCAACGTCTCGTTGTTTTCTTAGGCGAAGCTTGAGATTTCATTCCTAAGATGGGCTGTGCGGGAATTGGAAAAGAACTTGGACAGGGAAGCACGCTTACACTCCTCCCAAGTGGTTATAGAACCAACAGGCAAACCCTTTTCCTATTGGTGAGCCTTGTCTCCGAGTGAGAAAACAAAGAGGCGAAGCTTGAATCCGTCTTCACTTACTCCGTTGATCTTGGTTAATCCATAAAGGTGGTCGAACTCGTGCAAGTGGTCCAACGGGTCTTTCATTGGTAAACCGTGAAACTTATTGCTCTGCACCATGGATATGAGGCTTTTCTTAATTTCAAAATTATTATTCTGAACAGCCAATGGTACTATCCTTGACCTCTGGACATGGCTATTAGGAGAATCTCCTCCACCTATGCGTGTTGCACGCCTTTGATTTGCATTATGTTGAGGTTCCATCTCAACGTCTGTTGTTTCCTTTCTTAACTGATCTCTATGCTGTCTCAAAGCTTTAGAAAGTCTGTCAATGTTGTCGAGATACTTGAGAAGATTCTGACTGCCTTTAGACCTTGTGTGCATACACGAAATCGAACAAAAGCTTGATCCGTGCAATCGATTAGAGCAGTCGAGTGCTTTGGTCGATTGCTTGATCAAGTGGTACATGAAAAGCAAGACAGATAAGCAGACAAGCAAACCAAATTTGTATTCAAAGTGAAAATGTTATAGAACTTAATCTTGCAAAATTGAAATCTAAACTCGAACAACTTAAACATCCAAATGGAAGCGGTGCCAAATTGATAACAGGTTTTCAACGGCTCTTGGTATCAATCACCCAGTATAATTGTAGTATAAAGGGCTTTATCGATCCATAAGGACCCGTGCAAACAGTTCAGGTGCAATCAATATTTAACAAGTTAAGCCAAGTAGGAAAGGTTTTAAACTATCAACTACATAATTTAAATCAAGACAAAACTAAGCAAGACACAACATTAAACTAAAACAGAAATGAAACTACAAAAATAAGAACATGCAGTCAACAAGAAATGCAAGAACATAAATGAAGCAAGGTAGATCAAAAAATTAAAGGGAGGTTCTGTGGATGAGATGATGACTTCAGTGGAGATCTTTAAGTTCACTATGCTGCTAAATCAATCAAACACAAACATTTTTGTTTCCTAGGCAACAAGCTCATAAGCTAACCAGTTCAATCTCTTGACAAAGGCTTTCAAATTCAAATCACTTCCTAATCTCAATGCTAGTTAATGAAACATGAAATGAATAGGCATAAAGACTTATCTCATTAATGTCAAATAACACCCTTAGACAACCAATCTCTTGGCCTAGACATGAAATTCTATGATATTAGATTATCCGACATTCCATCGAACACCTCTTGGGCGTGGAAGCCTGAGAACAAATCACCACTTGATCAGAATGGGATTAGTGTTATATACACTAATCAAGAAGGAAATCTAAACATTTCTACCGATGGGCAACCTAGCTACCTAAAGTTCTCCACCTTCACATCTAACTCATCCCCAAAACCTTAAGAATCTACTTAGATCTGACAAATATACTCAAGAATTCAAACCCATAAATCTATAAATCATGCATAACTAGATAGATAATGATCTAAAGAGCAAGATAATACAAATAAGCAATAGAAAATACTCAATAGATCAAAAGATATGAAGTTTACATGATTCTGGAAATTCTAAAGCAAAAATGAAGATAAACCCTAATACAACTCGAGATCCAAAGTCATTAGGCAAAGAGCCTTTTTATAGCAAGTTTAGGTAGCCCTAAAACACTAGCAGACAAAATAGAAAGTCGGTTTAATTATGCTTGATCGGTCTACTCGGTTGTGCACTCGATCGGTCTAGTCGGATGACTTGATCGGATGGTTGGTCGAGCTGCTTATGTGGTCCACTCGAACACTCGATCGATTTCATGGCTCGGATCCTCCTACTCGATCAAATGCAACATCTACATTTGGTCGATTTGTCCTGATTTGCTTCATTTCCTTTGGGTAAACACTTGTTTATGCACAAAAACTACAATGCATGCAATGCAATATCTAGATTCTACAAGTGAAGCTAAACAAGGCAAATATGCATAAATGATCAAGTAATGAGACCTAGAATGACAAAAACAATGCATAAAACTAGTGCTAAAATGAGTAAAATCCAGACACATCAGGAGACATGATGACGACCAATTTAACTACTGTTTCTCCTCCAGGCTCACGTGGGAACAGCTAAGGATCGATCCACCACCAGCCAGCGGATTGGAGTGCTGTAGTGTGGGTAAAGCAAGGCATCCCACATTGTGCTTTCATTAGCTATCCGTGATCGTCTCTTGATGGGGCTCGTATGCGGACTTGGGGGCTGGTACAACCGTGTGTGCTCTGTGGAGACGAGAGACCACATGTTCTTTGCTTGTACCTACTCCTTCACAGTTTGGTCCGACCTAGCGGGCAACTTGCTGCACCAACGTCAGGATCCGGATTGAGATATTACTCTTACCGTGCTCATTAATAGTACAGGGGACTTCTTAACTGATATCCTCACCAAGCTTTGCTTTCAGGTTACTATCTATCACATATGGAGAGAACACAACGCACGAATTCATGCGAACGGCTATATCTCACCTGCTCAAATGGTTCGACGACTGGACAAGCTCATCAGAAACTGCATTACTTCTTTGGACTATGCTAAGAAACCTTGCTACCGGAATCTTTTTCAGCGTTGGCTTAGTGTGTCTCTGTTCCTTGTACGACACACCCGATAGACTATTTCAGCTCTCTCTCTCTCTCTTTTTGCCTTAATTTTGTAACTTTTCTACACTACGCTACTAGTTGTACATAACATTTATTTTTTGATCAATCAATTAAAAATTTCATAATATATATATATATATATATATATATATATATATATATATATATATATTTAACTTAATAAAACTTTTTAAACAGACTAATTATATGATGGGGCGGGTTGTAAGAGGGCACGGGTTTGACTCAATATATAATACTAAAATTTTAAAATATCATTAATCTCATATTTAATACGAGTAAAATCTTCATTTTAATTTTTGAATAACACTAATAGAAGTTGATACTCATGTTATTCAATTAGGAAATAGGAATATCTTTTTCATAATGTCTCTAGTAAAGGTATATATAGGTGAAATCGCCACACTGGAAAATTCATACAAAGTATTTTGCAATTTTTAAGAACATAGATTCTTATTTATTCAATTCTTTTGTCGTCACTTTTTTAATCACTCAAGAAGAATAATTTATACTTATTTAATCTTAATGAAGAATAACCTTTTTAAAGTGAAACATAAGAAATGTTTGTATTACATCATACCAACATGAAACAAAGCACCATCATCTTATTGAATCTTGATCACACTGGTGATGCCATAAAATATTGGTACGCTTTGACCACTCCAACAACTGCACCAGTCACAACCACCATGGCTGCCACACCTTCAACCACTGTCTTCCTCCATAGTCTTTGTCTCAATGAGCCAAACTTGCTATTAAATTCACTTGCACAGTTTGGTGAATTTCTCATATCACCACCTGATTTAGGGTGTGATGTGGATCCCTTCAAAGCAGCCAAGGGACTAGCTGTTATAGAGCTTGTCTTTGGCATTGTTACATACAAAACTCCCTTTGAGAATTTTGCACGAATCTCATTTCTTCTACAATTTTTCGCAACTTTTGTTTCTTTCTTGAACCTGATTGATTTGTGTTGATCTACTGGACAACCTCCTGTTATTGTTAGCATACCATTGTTGTTGATCTGTATTTTAAGATGCTCTTTCTTCAAACCTATACAAACACCAAATTTATTTTTCTGTAATAACAAATATAATATTTGTTTTTTAGGTCAACCCTAAAATTGAATTAAAGAATTAATAGTGTGTCCTAAACCGTAGAAAAAGAGTTTATATACGAATTATTTAAATTCCTAGCTAGATTGAGCACTACTAACCAAATAAATAGCATGGAATCAAAGAAACCTAGAAGCAATGTACCATTGTGGAAGCAAAGTATAACTATAATATCTTTGGAGAGATTGAGAAGCAAAGTTGCAAATTGCAATGTGGAATAAAGATTCTGAAACAATAATCTTATGCTATGAGATTTTGATTCAAAATGTAGCAAATTGCAATGTAGCTTTACAATATAGTGACTAATTTATAAGTGTTTCTTTTTTCTTAGGTAGAGTTGAATAAATAAGTTTTTTTTTTGGTTCTTCCATCGAAAAGATTATGTTAATATATAGTTTTTATGTTAAACAATTAGAATGTATCATTGAATTACAATTATACAACTTCATCTTTAATAACGAACTAACAATTTAATCTACCTGAAGGAAGATGTAGCTCAAGAATGTCGATGTCTTCAGTTCTCTTCCATCGACAAAAGGGTTCGATTTCATCGTAAAAGTGCATGGCTCCACCTTCCATATTTAGAGCCATTGTTTTCAAAATGTCAAGAAAAAGAACAAAATACTTCTAAGACTCTCTCTCTGTAGTTTCTATTTTTGTTGGGAATGAATGATTTATGATTGTGAAGATGACCCATCTAATAGCTTCGTTTTATATTCCTTTTCTTTTATGTGCAAGAAGAGTTTCTTATTGGATTACCTATGTATGAATGATTCGTTTACTACTTATAAAGTTTTGCTCTTTCAAGTTTATATTTAGTTGTATCTTATGAAGTTGGTGTTCCTTCACGTGCACAAATCTTTGTCTATGTGGTTCTAAAAGATTCTTTATTCTTTTCATGTTGTTCTTTTTTTTTCCTATTGCTTTGTTACTTTACACAATATAATGAAAACTTAGGTGGTTACTGATTTATCACATGATTTATCACATCCTTTCAAGTTTCATTACGAAGATATATATCAAGTGAATATTATGGTAGCCCCTTATCGTATAAACAGCTAGACCGGTGTTTTCACGTGTTTTCCATATCATCTCACTTTTACTAGGCCTGACCGCCTGAACATTTGGGTACTTGGATCGGATAAGAATTGTTTTGGTTCAGGTATTTCGGGTCGAGAAGTTTAGGACGCAATAAAGATCTATAAGTTTGGTTGGACATTTTTAGGAAATGAGTTTTATAACCGCTAAAAACTTTATTTTATCGGGTACATAAATATTTGGAATTTACCCGAATATTTTAAAATTGTAAGGTAAATGTTTGGATTTTCAGATAAATACTTAAATTTTCGGATAAATACACAAACTTTTTCTATATAAAAATTGGGAGTTTCAGCTAAACATTTGAGTATTCAAATATATAATACTAGTATTCGGATAAAAGAATTATTTATATGTAGAGTTCGGATTTGGATTTTTGGATAAACGAGCCACTAAAGTAAATCTTAAATTTTGGGTTCAGACTCACATCTAAGTTTTTGGACCAGTTTCGGTTCCGGTTTTCCGTTCCGGAACTACTTTGATTTTTCTCTCAAATTCTGTTTGGATTTATTTTTATTTTTTTTGTCAAACTTCTTTTTCTTTGTCAAACTCTGTTTGGATTTAATTAATATTGAATGTTAGTGAATTCTATTAACGTTTCGGTTTCATGTACGTAATACGAGTAAAGTTCAAATTCGGTTCGAATAAATTGAGACATAAAACTTCGATATTACCGTTTGGATTATCCTAACATTCGGTTCGGGTTTCTTTCAATTAATTTCGGTCCGGTTTGGTAACAACCGTACGGTTAGGTGATTTTACCCAACCCAGATCATAAATCAAATCCAAGAAACGCTACCGTTTAGACGCGCTTCAATCCCCACCTTAAGCCTAAAAGCTTCCTTCGAAATCCCCAATTCGAAACCCTAGCTAACACCATAATCAAATCCACTTCATCACAGATCAAAAGATGGCTATAGCAAGAAGTGGAGTTTACGTTGACGATTATCTCGAGTGTAAGATCCATAAAATTTCATATAAATTCCGAATTTAGGGTTTATATTCAATTCAGAAATCGTAAAAATTCGAAATCTTGTAGATGCAAGCACTTTCCCAGCAGAGCTTCAAAGACTTCTTAATACAGTTCGTGAACTCGACGAGAGATCTCAATGTAAGATCTTTATTACTTAACATTGTTCTCTCTTGCGTATGTTTTCGTGAATTTGATTGTTATTGTTGTGTGTTTTGTTGTTTGAAGCGCTTATAAATCAGACAAGGCAGCAAACTAAGTATTGCTTAGGTCTTGCCTCACAGAGTTCTAAGAAGGGTAATGGTAATCATTACAGTAGTGGGATTGATGAAGAGGAAACGATTGAGAAAATGCGTAAAGAGATTGAGTCTAGTCAGGAGAATGCGTTGAGTTTGTGTACCGAGAAGGTCTTATTGGCCCGACAGGCGTATGATCTTGTAAGTTCATTGAGAATTTAGCTTAGACATTGTAATTATGATTTGTTGTTTGTCACAAAAACACTAGCATGTAATGGATGTGTTTCGAACATGAATAGAGCGTTTATACACTCAAAATATTGAATATGGTGGACTTTGTTTGTATGATCTTGTAAGTTCCTTGAGAATTTAGCTTAGACATTTAATGGTGTGACTATGATTTGTTGTCTGTCACAAAAGCACTAGCATGTAATGGATGTGTTTGTAATGTGTACGAACATGAATAGAGTGTTGATACACTCAAAATCTTGAAAGTGGTGGACTTTGTTTTGTTGCTAAATTAGCTTATGTGGTTGTTTTAGCCAATTTTATTGTGGTGTTGATTATTATGTTTGTTTCGGTTACAGATAGATAGTCATGTAAAACGGCTTGATGAAGATTTGAATAATTTTTCAGAAGATTTAAAGCAAGGTATGTGATATCAACCCATGAACTTTCTAATTACTGTTGTCTTAAGGGAATTGGTTAGAACTATGTCTTTTCATATCTAATGGCTAGTTTCACAAATTATACCAAGAATTACGTAAAGATGTGGGTCAATTGATTTGATTGAGATTAGTCGGTTGGTAATTGATTGAGAATGTCATGTTAGGAGAGAATAGGGAGCTAATTGATAATCTCCTTCTTTCTACTAAGAGGTTTGATGAGAAGCATATGAGGTAGGGAGTTGTCTTTGTGTAAAAAAGGCAAGGTTTACACCTTGTTGCAGGATACTCTTGGGTATTCTTGCGGCAAGAGTACATTAAATCTATTGTGAGGAATCGGTGTGTTCGTCTTGTTTTGTCAATAGAGGGTCACAGTTTCTTGTAACTCTTGTAAAAATTCCTCTAGAACCCCCTAAGGGTTAGCAAAAACATGCATTCCACATGTATAAACTCCAGTCAGTGCACAATGACTAGTGTCAATCTTCAGAGAAACATAAATGCTCATCTTCCATCTTGTCACAAATCATAAGTGGCCTTAATTTCATTTTTCTCTAGTGGTCATATGGGAAACTTTTTAGCTGATGCTTTGAATGGAGTAGTTAAAGCTGTTTTACAGCATCCTCTATGTTTGTCATATATTTATTCTTTCGTTGCACTTCTCGGTCAGAGGGAAAAATTCCACAAGACGAGCCCTCTGTTCTTCCTCCACTACCTATAGTTCCTAAACAGGAAAAGCGTAAGTCCATCTATGGCACACCTCAGTCCAAGAAGATTGATTACAGAGATAGAGAGTGGGATCGTGACAGGGATTTTGAGCTCATGCCTCCTCCAGGAAGCAATCGGAAAGACCTCACACCTATTGACGAGCAGGCAATTGATCCAAACGAACCAACATACTGTGTCTGCCATCAGGTCTTTAATCTGCAAAATCTGTGAGTTGTCTGATCCTGTTTTGATCTTCTGTTAACACTTCTGTCATGTTTTTTAATTCAGGTGTCTTTTGGAGACATGATTGCCTGTGACAATGCGAATGTGAGTCTCTTCTACTGTTATCTTATCTTCTCTTTTCAATGTTTAGCTTTTCTGAAACCATGTTTTCCTGTTTGGACAGTGCCAAGGAGGTGAATGGTTTCACTATGCATGTGTTGGCCTCTCACCTGAAACCAGATTCAAAGGGAAATGGTATTGTCCCACCTGCAGGCTCTTCCCACAGTCGCATTAATAATATTAACGCCTGCGAAAAGGTATTTTGCGTTAATTTTAGCATCAATCATCAGAGCTCCTCCTGCAATTTTCATGCATGTGTAGCTGCTAATATAAGACAGATATGTATATTAATTCTCATAGGTGCCAATGTGACCAATCTCATCTTTGTTGCTACGGAACATGAAGAAGTAAACTCTAGAAGTAGTTTTTTTTTTTTTTGGACCAACTGAGTAAACTCTAGAAGTAGTTAACATCATGTTTTTGTACACTCGTGTTTAAATCTTGGAATATATGATTGTATTGGGTGTTGATGGGCATTTTCCTTTTTATTCTTCTTTCGTTCTATGTTTTTTGTCATCTTCTTTTTGTTTATCCCAAAAGCAAGTCTAAAATCGGTGGTTCATGCACGAGATGTCTAACTTCTAGATGGCCAAAATCAATTCATAAAATTCTACAGATGTGACTTCGGTATATTCGGTTAGTTCGGAATTTGAAAATGTTACCGAATTAAATAACGGTTTGGTCTGATCATCGAATTTTTTCAGTTATTTATTTTGTTACTAAAATTAGCCGAATATTCGGATTTTGGTTTAGATATGGGTAACTTTGGTCAATTTTGGCTAGTTAGGCTAATCCGGATAGTCTAATGTAGGGATAAATTAAAAGATATTGGTTTACTGTATATCAATTAGATCAACATTTTTGGTTAATTTAATCAACTTTTCTGTTATCCGCTACTGAACCGAACCAAATGGTTAACCACACAATTCATATGTTGTTGAATCAGTGTACATCAAACCTGAACCGATTTACACAAACCTCGGTTCGATCGGGTTTTTGCTTTGTTTGTCATTTATCATTGCAACAGTCCAGTGCATTACCTTCTTTGAATTATAAATACGCATTTTTTTCTGTATCTATTGGTCAACCTAAGTAGTATAATAAAATTCAAATTCAAATCTAATAAGACCAAGATAACATTTATTTGTTCACGGATATTCACATAGTCTCTCACCTATAAAATAATTCGAAAATGCAGATCACTAGATCTAGAGAGAGAGAGAGCATAGGACTTAATGCAACCAATAATAAAGAGCGGTGAGATTTCGTGTAGAGAAAATTTGAATTTCAATCTACGATCTATTTTTTTTGGTTAAGTAAAAAAAAAAAAAGATTCATATTACAGATGGCGACAAATCACATTGGAAAAAGACAAAACAGCTTCAACAAAGTAAAAGAAGCGGACACACACATACACACAAAGAAAAAAAAACCTAAAACCCCAAAAAACATATTTTGAAAAATGTGTTATCTGTTGAACCGCGGGATTTTAATTTTGTAGATTTCGCAGTTTCCGCCACACAAACACACTTTGTGTTTCATTCTTAGGTTTTTCACTTTGCTTCTATGTTCGATTTCTTTTGCTTTTGAATTCTCAGAAATCTTTGAAAAAGGTTTCGACTTTGTACGGTTAAAGCAAAGAAGTAGCTCAAGTAGAAGACTCAGGTATGGATCTGTTTTCCTAGATTCATGGTTTATGTGTTTTATAATGTTTGTTATTTCTCTGGTTTCGAATTAGTTGTCTTGTTTCTCTATGTCCGAGATTCATTGCTCTATGGTCTGACTCGAGATGTTTTTGGGTGGGAAGTGATGAGATTTGAAAATCTAGCTTTAAAGTTTATGACTTGAAGGAAAAATTTGATACTTTTGGTGTGGTTTTGTCTTATGTAGTGCTGTTGGAGTAATGGGTTTGTCTTGAATTTTTGCTATTTTCTCTTGAAGTTGTCTGATTTCAGTTTGTTGTCTGTCTGGTTCTCATTTTCCTCGTATATGGTCTTTATATCGGGTCTGACTCGAGTATTCAAGGAGGATATTTGAAATGTAGCTTAAAGGTTATAACTTTAAGAAGAAGTCTGATGTTGTTGGTGTGATTTTATCTTGTATGGTGCTGTTAGAGTAATGGGTTTGTCTTGAAATTTTGCTATTTTCTCGTGAAGTTGTCTGATTCTCATTTTCTTTGTATATGGTCTTTAAATTTGGTTTGACTCGAGTATTCAAGGATGTTATTTGAAATGCACCTTAAAGTTCATAAGTTTAAGAAGAAGTCTGATGATGTTGGTGTGATTTTGTCTTTTGTGGTACAGTTGGAGTAATGGGTTTGAATCTGAATCCAGTTTTGCGACAAGAATTGGCTAATCTTGACAAAGACACAGAGAGTCGTAAATCAGCAATGAAAGCTCTTAAGTCTTATGTGAAGGACTTGGATTCAAAGGCTATTCCTGGTTTCTTAGCACAAGTCTTTGAGACTAAAGAAACAAACTCTTTATCTGGTGAATACACGATTTCGCTTTATGAAATACTTGCTCGTGTTCATGGACCTAACATTGTTCCCCAGATTGATACAATCATGTCCACTATTGTCAAAACTTTGGCTTCAAGTGCTGGTTCTTTCCCTCTTCAACAAGCTTGTTCCAAAGTTATTCCAGCAATTGCTCGGTATGGAATTGATCCGACGACTAAAGAAGATAAGAAACAGCTTATAATCCACTCCTTATGTAAGCCTCTTACGGATTCTCTATTAGGTTCTCAAGAGAGCCTTACTTCAGGGTCTGCTCTATGTCTTAAGGCTCTTGTGGATTGTGATAACTGGCGATTTGCTTCGGATGAGATGGTGAACAGGGTTTGTCAAAATGTTGTAGTTGCATTGGACTCAAACTCCAACCAAACACATCTTCAGATGGGTCTAGTTATGTCACTTGCCAAACATAATCCTCTGATCGTTGAAGCTTATGCAAGGTTGTTGATACACACAGGATTGCGAATTCTGAGTTTCGGAGTATCTGAAGGAAACTCGCAGAAACGGTTATCAGCAGTTCAAATGTTGAACTTCCTGATGAAGTGCTTGGACCCGAGAAGCATATACTCTGAAGTTGAGTTGATAATCAAAGAAATGGAGAGGTGCCAATCTGATCAAATGGCTTATGTTAGAGGAGCTGCTTATGAAGCAATGATGACTTCAAAAAGAATAGCAGGAGAGCTCGAGTCGAAGATGGAGAAAGGTTGTCGTTCTGTTACTGGTTCGAATTTCAGTCGACGAAACTGTTCATCCAATGTTAATGGTCATTGTCCTGATGACTCCTTATCACCTGAATCACAAACTATAGGCTCATTCAGCGGATATGATTCTCCGGTTGAGTCCTCGCCTATTTCTCATACTTCTTGTAACTCTGAATTTGATCGGCGTAGTGTGAATCGCAAACATTGGAGGCTTGATCAGAATGGAGGAGGTGTTGATATCTCTTTAAAGGATGGTCTGTTCTCCGGTGTAACTAAAGGAAGCACCACTGTCTCTGATTCGCCTCTTGTACCGTATGATACTTGTGAAGATGGAGATGAATTTGAAGGGTTTCTAATGCAAAGTTTGAGAAACACCACTCCTAGTCCTCAGGTGAGCATTAATCTATATTTTGTTTTTATGATTGCTAGTTTCATTTGTGTTAAACATTTCTGACTTTTTCTTATCCGCAGAGACAGCTTTCACGACGCATCAACGCTGAAGACTTCAACATCTTCACTACTCCACGGAAGCTCATAAGCTCTCTTCAATATTGTGATGATGTTGACTTTAAGCATTCAGACATCCAAAGTCCAATATTAGGAAACGGGAGAGACAAAACCATAGAATCTCGCAAGAATCCTAAACTCAAAAGGCGATTTCCAACTATGGTGGAAACAATGTCATCAACTGTCACATTTAGTGAAGACACACCACAAACTCATATGATAACAGGTAGTAAGAAGAATATGAGCTATGCCAAATTTGTTATGGCGATATCTTTTGTTGCTGTGGCTCTCTTTACAGCTGTGGTGTTTATGGTGAATCAAGATGATGGTGTTGGTTATTACACTGTTCCTACATGATTCAACTCTTATTGGTGGTCAGTTTAATCTTAATGTAGTTTAGCTATCCACGTGTTGGTTGTATGTAATGAACTCTGTACAAGAATTTGAATCTTCTTCTACTTGTTGTTCTCATTTTGTTTTTGTATGAAAAATCTGTTGGATTAAACATGTTTGTATAAATGTGGCAATGGTGATATCTGTGACATCGGATCGGCTATTTCGAATTCGGATTCGGATTGCCTGAAGTTCCCAAAACTCAAAAATATTTAAACTATCTCAAAACCTCATGTATTTTTACCCAAATTTACTTCATAAATTAGTTCAATCCTCCAAAAATATCAAAATATACAAACATCTAAACTATGTATTTAATTTACAAACATTTTTAATTTTACACTAAAATTAAAATACACAAATATCAAAATATACAAACATTTTTAATTTTACATTAAATATAAAGAGAATTTGTTAGAAATACTCCTTTTAGGATGCTCCTTTTTAAAAATACTCCCCTTTCCTGATATTTTTAATTTTACTCTTCTTAAAAATTTAATGACAACTTTACCCTCTTTAATATGACCTCTCATTTTTAACATACTTAAACGCACACCTTCTTCTCTCTCCTTCTCTCTTCGCCGTCTGTCGATCTCGCCGTGTATCATTCTCGGTGTTCATCGACCTTCTTCTCTAGCATCATCTCATCTTCTCCGATTTCTCCTTAGCCGTCGTCTCGCCTCGTCTCTTGTTCTCTGTCGTTCTTTCTTCTCAGTTCCATCTTCTACTTAGTCATACCTTCCTTATGTTGCTAACAAATAGAGTTGTCGTCATAGGTGAGCTTTGATCTTTTCTTCTTCTTTGCTTTTCTGATTTTGTCTTAGGTTTGATAATGATGCATTTAAGGTACACGTTTCTGTGATTTCTACAGAAAATAGAAAGATTCATTGAGCGCACATAAGGTGTTTGGTAAAATGCCAAACAAATAAGCATATTGTTTTATGCAAATTGTTGTTGGCTAATGGATGAGAAGCATATATTAAGTATGATTTTTAGTAGTTGTGGAAAGAGAATTCTATATGATATGGATTTTTGATGAATTGGTTGCTAATTATGTGTTGATGTCTGCAATTTTTGTATTTAGATGATTAGAAGATGGTATTGTAATGAGAATTGTTGCATATGAATATGAAATAGATGGTGAAGATGTTTGTTCTGTTGTGTGTGTAGGAAGAGTGAATTTGATAGGAGAGCCCATCACCAATGAAAGATACTTAGTGTTCTAGAGAAAACTTGATAACTATAGGTTTGGTGTTGTTATGTTGGTTTTGTTGTCTACAAGAGCTGCTGTGTTAAATGGACTAGATGAGACTCATATATCATGTATTTGAGGTAATGAACTAGATGAGACCAGTTTTGGCTCTCTCTCCTAGCTTTAGTTAATTCGTTCTTTAATTGCAGGTGTTGCTACATGTGCATCGTATCCTCTTGACTGCAGAAACTGAAGCTTTGAATCACTCGATGTCACAGTCGCATAATTGGCTATAAGCTCTCGTGGATTAGTGCTGGAACTGCTACTAAAATAGCCAAAAATCCTCTCTGAGTTGTCAAGAGTAGTCTTTAGATTCGTTAATTAACTTTTTGCAATTGTGCGTGTGGAATCTTGGTAATAAAAATGAAGAACTATTGCCAGGAAGCAAGGGTTTGGAAGAGCTGTAGCAGCAACACTCTGGTTTTGATATAATCAAACTTTGCATCTAGAATCATGATAGGATGGCCATCTTCTAGGAAGCATGGCCTCAAGGTCCTGATCAGATTTTGGAGCTTTGGTATGTAAAGTTTTCCATTACAACATGCTTAGAAGGCAAAGAATGGGAGCTTTCGGCCAAGATTGAATGGTCTGGTTTTGTCCTCCCTCAGACTAGTCATCATCTACTGGCAACCTTAACTTCTTATATGTTGTTTCTCTTTTGTAACTTATATGAGTTTGTTTTGTGGTGATATGATGGATTGTAAGTTTGTAAGTCAAGAGCTATAGCAGTCAAGACTTGACTTGCATTGAGGTAATGGATTCCATTTTAAAATTAAAGTTGTAGTTGCAGAGAACACAAATCCATTAGCTTTTGAATAATGTTGGATCCAACTCATGACTGTTGTTTAATGATAGGGCTCAATTTGGTATTTTTGAAGGCTTTTATAAAGATTTTATACATCTTTTAAAAGGTTTTTTAAAAGATTTGAAAAGTATATAAAATATTTTACAAGGTATTTAAAACCTTTTAAAAACCTTTTAAATTATTTTATATGGTTTTTTATAAGGTTTTTATAAGGTGGTTTTATATGACACGAAATGAAAAAAGAGTAGTACGTGAATAAGGAGAAGTGAATACATAGAGTGAATAGCTTTAAATGGATATTAAAGTTTTAAAGGCTTTCATATACAACTTTTAAAAGGTTTTTAAAAGGTTTGAAAAGTATATAAAATATTTAAAAGGATATTTAAAACCTTTTAAAAACCTTGTAAAAAATAAATAATTTTATATGGTTTTTATAAGGTTTTTATAAGGTGGTTTTATATGACACGGAATGAAAAAAGAGTAGTACGTAAATAAGAAGAAGTGAATACATAGAGTGAATAGCTTTAAATGGATATTAAAGTTTTAAAGGCTTTCATATACAACTTTTATAAGGTTTTTAAAAGGTTTGAAAAGTATATAAAATATTTTAAAGGATATTTAAAACCTTTTAAAAACCTTGTAAGAACCATATAAAAGTTTTGAAAAGGTTTTTATAAAAGAAATTACAAAGGTTCTAAAAAGTTTTAAAAGGTTTTCAAAAAGATAAGAGTGTCTACATATCAGAGCTTGCAGTTACTACAACGTAAACTCATATTTTTATAAGGTTTTAATAAGGCTTTTATAAAGTTTTTAAAATGTTTTCAAAAGAATTTATCTTGTAAAACCTTTTAAAAATCAAATAAAATCTTAACAAAAGCCTTGTAAGATTTTTAAATAGTTTTTAAAAGTTTAATATACATTTTAACACCTTATAAAACTTTGTAAACCCTTTTAAATACGTTGTACAACCTTTTATTCCAAAACCTTTTAAGAACCTTATAAAAATTATGTAAAACTTTTATATAGTTTTCTGGTAGGAATTAAAACCTTAATATACATTTAAATACTTTATAAAACTTTTTAAAAACCTTATAAAATCTTTTATATAATTGTTAAAAACCTTATAAAAAGCTTATAAAACCTAATAGTTGTGAAAAAAAACTATTATAAAAACCGTTTAAAAACCTTATAAAGTCTTTATAAAAACCTTTTAAATACTTTGTAAAAACCTTTTAAAAAACTTATAAACCTTGTAACTCTTTTAGATACGTTATAGAACCTTTTAAATACTTTTCAAAACCTTTTGGATATCGCTTAGTGATTTTTTAATGTGATAATATAAATGGCATTCGGCAAATGAACAACAACAAGGAAAATCCTCGACTACATCACTACTTGGACTCAATTAGGATATGGAAGACAATGTTTATTTTTATTGTTTTCACCTTTTCTCACCGTGAACAAAATAAGCAACAAAGGACGAAAACTATATTTGGCTGTTCATATCAAAATAAAACTCTTAGAACCATATGATCTCGATTCATTCTATAGTTTAACAACCTTGTGATCTACAGAGAGAGGTAAGGCTACACTGTTACGTCACTCAGCCGCAGCTAAAGACAATGGTCTTCTCCGCCGTGACGACATAGACAACAGCGGTGGATCCAACAACCTCACTGAGAAGACTGCAATTAACATCTAGAAGAGTTCTTAAAACTTTGATTCTCATCACTAACAACTAAGTTACACTCTCGTTGGCTAACTTCTTTATCCATTTTCTGAAAACTCTTCACCATCTTCTCTTTCCACTCTTCGGAAGCCACAACTCCAGCCTCCTCCTTCACAGTATTATGCAATTGTTCTCTACACTTATCTGCAACCTAAATCAACAACAACAAATTGGTATTCTATCACGTTTCTTTTAGGACAACCCACTAAGAAAAAGAAACAACACCAATATTCAAATCCCCATTATGTGGCTCCATCACCCATTAAAAAATACAAAGAAAAACATTAAGAGAACCTCCATAATTACCATTTTCTCTCACGTACGTAATACACTAATCCAACATGTGTTATTCTCCAATTCGGATGAGCTTTATATCCAACTAGATTCGAGCATGAGACTGCGGCTTTAGATGATAAAAAGTAACTTACAAAATCACCTAAACAACCAAAACAATGGAATTTAGTCAATTCTTTTGAAAGATGAAAGACACGAATGATTAAATTGAACTGAAATTCTTGCCATTCCCAACAGCAACTAAAGTACCAAAAACTAGAAATTCAAAATCTAAGCTCAAATTCAATAACGTGATACAAGCCTTCCCTGAATAATTGTAGCCATTTCAGAGTAATAAAACCTCAATTCTCTGATTAACAGGTCTGAAACAAATCCCAAACGGCGACGACGAGAAGTCCTCAACCAGCGACGCCGATGAGGAGTCTGAGCTTGGAGTCGAGAAACAGACGATTCTCACCAGAGTCGAGAGAGAGGATTCTGAGCCGGAGTTGAGATAGAGAGGAGTCGGAATCGGAGTCTACAAAGGCAGAAATCTTGCCGGAGGCGAGAGAGACAGAGTCGGAGCAGTCGCCTGTGAAGAGAGAGACAAATTTGTTATTGTCGTCGAGAGAGAAGAGTGGAGAAAAGATTTTTAGGTTAACTTAAACGAGGGCATAATTGTCTTTTGGCACTAAAACAGGGGTAATTTTAAAAATGCTTCCTTTACAAGGGTATTTTAAAAAAGGGGATATCCAAAAAGGGTATTTTTAGAATTGTCCCTAAAATAAATCTAAAATATGTATTTAATGGGTACTTATGTTACTTATAATTAATAGAAAATTTATATAAATAAAAATTAAATTATATAAAATAAATGAAATGTTAAAATAAGAAAAACAATATTATAACTTTTTATTAGTGGTAATAGTATAATTCAACTTTTAGATGTGTTACTGGATTTTGTAATGCAAGTAAATTTTAAATTCATGGTAGAATAAAACAACGTTTATGTAATCGTATATATAAAAATTTTAAACATGAAAAATCAAATTAAAATTGAAATATTAGTTTATAACATGATCAGAAAGAAAAAAAATTGATATTTCATAAATTGAATCAAATGCTTTTAATCCAAATTTGAATATTGAAAATAGTAATTAATTAAAAAAAAAGTAGTTATAATATGTTTTGAAAATCAATATAGTCTAATATATGTTATATGTGAGCCAATAGAAAGTGAAAATAAAGTAGATGTCGAAAGGCAATGAGTGCATAGTAGATAATAACTAAAAAATTATAGTCAAACGTGTTTAAAATAAATTACTAAAACTTGAAAAGATAATAATGCACATGAATAAATTCATTCATTCATTTATCGTGACAGTTTTTTAATACTCAATCTCAATTCATTCATTCATTCATGCACATGCAAATATCAACCTAAACTCGCAAAAAATTCAAGTTGTTAAACTCAATTATATGAAATTAACCAAGTTCAACATCTCTCAAAACAACGACCATGAGTCAAATGACAGGGTGGCAATGACAAGACGTCAAGGGTGAGTAAAACAAATTGTGTTCACCTGCACATAACAAAACAATGTTTTTTTTAAAGGACTATTATTAAGGAGAAAATAGTTATGAGAGCCATAACTATATATCTATTATATGAGAGCCAATAGAAATGCAACGAATTATATCTATGTCAGTCTATAATGTTGTTTTTATACAAGGTGAACTTATTAAATGCATACATACAGTTAACTATTTAATTTGATAATTTATAACAGTTTGTGAGGGTTACACGAATTGAAGACTTTTTAAATATATGGTTGTATATATCACCTACTATTTAGCCTAATCTATACTATTAAAGCTGAAGTACCCATCAAATTTATACTATAGTTTTCAATTGAAATAAAATACACTTAATCGGATATATCATTTTTGGATCTTTGGGTATGGATAATGAATCGGATATTTCTCCAGCAGATTATATCATTTCCATATTTAGTTTTGATTTTCCTAAAATATCTCTACCTAATTTAATATAATATATTAAAAATAATTATTATTCTCCTTTCACATTCTTATGATCATGTTTATATTTTATTTATTTTATTACATTAAAAATATGAATAAATAAAAATAGAAATCTTTTTCCGCATATGTTGTAATTTGAATTATTTAAAACGGACATATAAATCTCAATCGATAAGACATGACTGATATATTCAACCTACATCGGCTAGAAAATTTTAGAAAATGGTTCATAATCATTATAAATAGGACTGATATATTCAACCTACGAATAAACCGGAAGTTTGATTTCTCAACTGTCCAAAATTCTAAATTTTTATTCGGTTTAATTCGGTTCTTTATTTGAGCAAATTAAAACTTTCAAAAGTTTCAAAATATTATAATATTAATTTTTTTAAAAATTTCAAAGTATTATAAATATTGAAACTTTAGAGTATTAAGTTTTAAATATTTTAGGTGAAATATCAAATAATACTCTACTAATTTTTTTTAAAGATATTTGTTTTGAAAAAAGTTTATTCAATTACACAATAACATACAAACAAATTATACATGTCAAATTCAGAAACATATATGTAATGCTTTTGAACTCAAATAGGATTTTAAACCGGATTACCTACCGGGTCATCGGGTCACTAAGCTAACCGGGTTCGACCAAAGCAATTGATTAAAAGTTTTATTTATTATATAGATTATGCAGTTTTATAAATAGAAAAATAAAAACTAACTATATCATGTTAAACAAAATATGTAGTCTAACAATAATAATAAATTGCTTAAATTTTTAAAATTATAATAAAACCAAAAGAACACTAATAATACATCAAGAGTTTACGGTAACCAATTTTAATCGTATGTATTATCGTTTGAGAAAGAATAAAAATATTATGACTTCTAAAATCTGGCCAGTCCAATTGGTTCATATGGTCGTGGGTTAACGACAATTTTTATAGTTTATTCTGTTATAAGATTATCGGTTATTTGCACTAAACTTAAAACAGAAAAAATATCCAGTTTCCGGGTCGCAGATTAACCAGTCAAACCGGCCAGTATAGTTCGTAAGTGAAAAAAATTGATTTATCAAACACTTACAATATATATAAAAAAACACAATCTAAAATAAATATATATTTTGAAAATAAATACAATTATAATTTGGGAAAAATATAAAAAAAAAATCCCCAACTTTCAAATTGTGGAAATTTAACACTTCTAACGGAAATTTAACGTCATGTCTAAAATGGCCAAGTCAATGAAAATTGTCTATTTTATTCGAAAGTCAAACACAACGTAGGATTTAAATGACATTTCGAAAGTTCATGATTTTTTCGTCCACAATTTGAAAGTTGGGGATTTTTTTGACATTTTTCCCATTATAATTTATATATTAATTTTTCGAATATATGTCATCCGTGCAGTAGCACGGGTTATCCTCTAGTTACAGTTAAACAAATAACAATAAACATTTAAAATACTAAACTAATGTAAACTTTTAATAAAGCTCATATGAATAACAAAAAATGATGACAATAAAAAACCAACAAAACAAACGTTGCAAAAATAACAAAAAAAATCAAAATATAATTCTTTTTTATAAACTTCCCTAGCCCGGATCCCGGATCAACAACTACTATTATTATAATTTGACATTTCAATACATTGACTTCGATTTATTTCCATACATAATGTTTCTTTTTTTTTTTTACCAGAAAATTAAAAAGAAAAATGAAAACTTAAAAACCCTGAAGGGTCTTTTTAATCGGTCACTTTGGAGCCATACATAAATAACAATACTTCCTTTCATTTTTCCCATTTCTTCCTCTCCGCTTCTTACTTTGTCTCGCTGTGTCCTTAACAAAGGTATGATGAAACTTGCATGAATCTACTACTACTTGCGACTTACCTTGATCATGAGAATCTTCTAGTTCTGTCTTTCTTTGAATTTCAATATATGATTTGTGCAATTTATGAAAAATATTGCTCTTGGCCTTTCACCCTTGATTAGTACAAGTCAGCTCTCCCAACATGAAATGTAACAAGGATGAAGCTAGAAGGGCAATGGATATAGCTGAGAGGAAAGTTTCAGAGAATGATTACATTGGAGCCAAGAAGTTTGTTAACAAAGCTCAGATTTTGTATCCTAATCTTGATGGTTTGAAACAAGTGTTGATGATGATTGATGTTTATATCTTTGCATCAAACGGAGAAGCTGATTGGTACGGAGTTCTCGGTGTAGACCCTTTGGCTGATGATGATGCGGTGAAGAGACAATACAAGAAGTTGGCTCTTTTGCTTCATCCTGATAAAAATAGGTTTAAAGGCGCAGAAGGTGCGTTTAAGCTTGTTTCACAAGCTTGGTGTTTGTTATCTGATAAGGTCAAGAGAACTGCTTATGATCATAAGAGGAAGTCGAAAGAAGCAAAGAATCCACCAAACCCACCACGCAAGCCTGCTTCTCACAATGTGAATCAAAATGCTAGAGGAGGTGTGGATACGAGTGCTGGGGCTACAAGTGCTAAGCCTGCTTGTGGGATGCCAAAACCACCAAACCCACCACGCAAGCCTGCTTCTCACAATGTGAATCAAAATGCTAGAAGAGGCGTGGATACGAGTGCTGGGGCTACAAGTGATAAGCATGCTTGTGGGATGCCAAAACCACCAAATCCACACAAGCCAGCATCTTCTTACGAGCATCAAAATGCTAGAGACTGTGTGGATCCGAGCCCTAAAGCTAGGAGTTATATGCATGCCCCTGCCCCTACTGATTCATTTGAACAACTGAAAGATAGTATGTGGTTTTGGGCAAAGTGCAATAGATGCAAGACACAATGTCAATATCTGGCGCCTTATTGTCATTACAAGAGCATACATTGTCAAAAATGTGATCAGGATTTCATTGCAACCCAACTTATGAAACCAGTCAACTACTCATCATCTCCTCAACAACAACAACAACAAAATAGTGCCCAAAATAAAGCAACAAACAAAAGCACCAATGGCGTTTCTTCTTCTGTGAGATATCCTTTATAGATCTTGAAAGAAAGATTTAAGTTTATAAAAGAACACTCCTTTTATTAGCTTTGAAACTTACTCAAAACAAAGCTTCTTAAAACTCTCTCTCTAATCTCTTAAGGTTACCACAACTTTGATAACTCATATATATAGAGAAGAGATAACACCTTATTCTAATATGAATTGTATCTAGATAACTCCTAAACACATTCTAATAGGAATAGATAACTTGACTAGGAATAGATAACTTGTTGCCTAAGTGTAACGCCCGTGTTCTGAAAATTAATAGGAGACTTGAATGTGTATAAGAATTAGGGTGGAGTCGGTTTAATTCCGGTTGATTTCCTAAACTGGTCGATTTGTTTAATTGAATCAAAGGAGATTTAATTAAAGTCGGTTTAGGTAAATTCTGGTTTAATCAGAATTAAACCAAAAACCCTAGTTTTATAAAGAACGCTTCTTCTCTCTTTTGTTTTGTGGCTGTTGTTTCTGAGAGTTGAGTTGAGAAAAGGAGAAGGAGAAGTTCACTTGTGAGAAGGAGAGTGTTAGCTTTGCTTTGGTGTTTAAAGCAAGAGAAGCAGTTTCGTCACGTCTTGGTAGAATAGAGTTCCGACGTATCAAATCTTATCGAAAGGTAATGAATTTTGGTAGGTTTGTTCTTAAGGCGTGTACGTTGAATCTCCTTTTTACAGAAGTGGATTCGGATTAATACTCAGTGAGTTATATGCAGTTTGGTGAGACGCGTTTTCTCTGTTGCGAACTGGGATCAGCGGAGTTTGTAAGTGCGATCGTGGTTTCATCGTTTCTCCGATCGGCACCAAATTTTGTGGGGAGCTTCGTGATGTCTAGATCTTGCTTTTCACCGTAGTGATTAAGAAGTTAACGGTTGGTTTATGTTTTAGGGCTTCGTTTCTGCGGCTGTAGTTTTTCTGGTGTTTCTGTCCTTTTGGTTCTTAGAGATTTTTGTTTGTGTGGTTTGTTGTAGGGCGTTGTTTGGCTGTTGCAGTCGCGAGGAGAGTTTTTCCTGGTTGTTTTTGTAGTTCAAATCACCTTGTTAAGGTGAGTGCGTGACCATGAGCTTATCTAAGCGATTGGGATTGAGTGACTTGTTGTGTGATGATTTGTAGGTGAACTGGATGTGTTATTGGATGTTTAGCTTGCTGGATGGTTTGTTTTTGTTATATATGTGGGTGTTATCTCATTGCTTGTGTGTATAGCTCGTAGATGGGAGGATCGCCCTCACTAAGTATTTATGAAATACTTATGCATCTCTTTCTTTGATGCAGGTAAAAGCAAAGTGTGATCCGTGGAATCATGGCGAGGAGAGGAGGATGATCTAGGCACTCATTGGTGTTTTAGATTATTGTTGGATTTGTTAGGGTGTTAGAATGGAATTTAGAAACATGTTAGGATGATCATGTTTTGGAATAATGTTTGGTTGAACTTGTTGGTTTAATGGAATTGTTTTATTGGATTTTTGGTTAAGTCTTCCGCTGGTTAATATTGTTGGTTACTTTAATGAGATTGCTTGGTTTAATTGATTTAAATTATTATGGTCGGTTTAGTTGGTTCGAGTTAATTGGGTTAATCCGGTTTGCATGTTTAAAAGAAAAAAAAATGGGATGGGTTCTTTCACTAAGTCTTCTTCTTCAAGCTTATCCCAACATTCTCCCTTTAAGCTTGAAATCCTTCTTAGACAAACAATGAACTCCAATGTAATTTCTCATTTCTTTGAACTTGATCTTGTCAAGTGCTTTGGTGAGGATGTCAGCCCTTTGCTCAACTCCCGGAACATGTATTACCTCGACTTGTCCATTCTCAACGCATTCCCGTATAAAATGATATCGTCGATGAATATGCTTGCTACGACCATGGAAGACCGGATTTTTGGTAAGAGCAATAGCAGATTTGTTATCAACTCGAATTGTTACCTTCTCACATGTTGTTCCAGTAATCTCAGCAAATAACTCTTGTAACCAGATAGCTTGCTTAGCTGCTTCCGTTGCTGCCATAAACTCAGCCTTGCAAGATGATAACGCCACTACTTGTTGCTTTTGAGAACACCATGTGATAGGACATTCGTTAAAATAGAAGACATGCCCTGCAGTACTTATCCCGTCATCATCATCGACACTATGACTGCTGTCGCTATACCCAATCAGACCCGTTTGAATTCCTCTTTGGAAGTGAAGTCCAAGTGCAAGTGTTCCTTGAAGATATCTTAAAACTTGTTTTAGCGTAGCACCATGTTCTTCTCGTGGTTCCTATAGGTAACGACTCAAGATTCCAACAGGATATGAAAGATCCGGCCGTGTATGAATGAAGTATCTCAAACAACCGATACTTCTTCTGTATTGTTGCTCGTCAATACGGTTCGGGTCTCGTGTCTTAGAGAGTTCCAGCCCTGGTTCCATTGGAATAAGAACACCATTACACTTACTCATCCATGTTTCTTCTAAAATCTGCTTTGCATATCTCTCTTGACTTAGCATGACTCCATTGTTGCCTTGAAGTACTTCGATTCCAAGATAGTAAGTGAGTCTTCCAAAATCACTCATGTCAAACTTGCCCGCCATTCCTCTCTTGAACTCAAGAATTAAATCCAAGCTAGAACCTGTGACAAGCAAGTCATCTACATAAACAACAACTATTAGTAGATCATGTTCCTTTTCTGGCTTTATGTACAAAGAAGGTTCCTTTGAGCATTTAACAAACTTTAACTCTCCAAGAATCCCATTCAATTTGATGTTCCATGCTCGAGGTGCTTGTTTGAGACCGTAAAGAGCTTTGTGCAACTTATACACCTTTTCTTCTTTGCCTTTGATCACATAACCCTCTGGTTGAGTAACAAAAACATCTTCTTTTAGGTCTCCATGGAGAAACGCAGTCTTGACATCAAGATGGTGTACTTCTCAACCATGTGACGCGGCTAGATCAATAATGAATCGTATTGTTTCTATGCGAGCAACTGGCGCAAATACTTCCTCAAAATCAAAACCATGCCTCTGAACATATCCTTTAGCCACGAGTCTCGCTTTATATTGCTTATGCTATTGTCGGAGTTACATTTCACTTTGAAGACCCACTTTAAACCTATCGGTTTAACTCCAAAAGGCAAATCAACTAAGCTCCAGGTCTTGTTCTTTGTAATAGACATAAGTTCTTCTTCACAGGCGTCCCTCTAAACTTTCAGTTCTTTTGCGAGTTTATAATTCAAGGGTTCATCATTCATTTCCAACAGAAGACGTTCTCCTTATGTTTCTGCGAGTAGAACATAATCACCTAGATAGGATGGTCTTCGAGTTTGCGTTCTGAACTTCTAAGGACTGGTCGCTCTTCTTCCTCATCTTCTCGGTCTTCATCATTCCCAGATTGATCAGCAGCTTCTTCTTCACCAATGATATCTCCATTGTCTTTAATCCCTATGTTTTGGTCAATTTCTCTGGTTTGTTCAACACCTCTGTTTTGATCAATTTCTCTGTTTTGTTCAACACCTCTGTTTCCACCGATTTAATCACTCTCCTCACTTCTTTTTATGCCATGATTTCCGAATTCCCCAAGATTAAGAGTGAAGGTTCCTGATTTTAACGAGTGTCCCTCTGTCTTGCTCCACTTCTAGCTTTTGTGCTCATCAAATACCACATCTCTACTCACTATGGTTCTTTGGTTTGTTGGGTCGAGAAGCCGATATGCTTTGGAACCAGGTTCTGTTCCAAGATTCACAAGCATCTTTGATCTATCATCTAGCTTCTTCAGATGTGGAGACACAACCTTAGCAAAGCTAATGCAACCAAACACACGTAGATGCTCAACATTCGGTTTCTTGTTCTTGAAGGCTTCATAGGGTGTTTGATTCTCTAACACTCTTGTCCCCACTCTATTTATGATATATGTTGAGTGTCTGACCGCTTCTCCCCACAAATAGTTTGGCATGTTCATGTGCTTCAAGAGACTTCTAGTCATCTCCAATAGAGTCCTATTCCTTCTTTCAACAACTCCATTTTGTTGCGGTGTGTATGGTGCGGTCAAGTGTCATATTTGTTCCTTCTTTTTGACAAAAGCTTGAAATTCATGAGACACAAATTCTCCTCCTCTGTCCGTTCGAAATGTTTTGATAGTACTCCCGGATTCTTTCTCAACTAACACCTTGAATCCTTTAAATTTCTCAAATGCCTCACTCTTTTCTTTCAAGAGAATTGTCCACATATAGCGTGAGAAATCATCGATTAACACAAAGATATACCTCTTATTTGCAGCTGTAGAAGGTGTAATAGGTCCACAAAGATCCCCATGTACAAGCTCCAAGACTTGTGATGCACGATAAGAGGTTGCTTTTGGAAAGACTCTCCTAGCTTTTTTTCCAAGTAAGCATGATGCACAAGTTCTCTTTTCCTTTGGTACACTAGATATTCCTGTGACTAGCTTCTTTGTTACCATTTTTTTAATGGTTTCATTGTTGATATGCCCAAGTCGTAAATGCCATAAAGTTGAATCATCCATAGCATCAAGTTGTAGACACTTCATTTGATCAACTTCAAGTTTAACCTTGTAAAGCCTATTTTGTGAACTTCTTGCTTGTACCAATAAATTTCCAGCTTGATCGCACAAAGTAAGGTAGTCATCTTTCATTCTAATGTCGCATCCCGATTCAGTAGCTTGCCCCAAGCTAATGATATTACTCTTAAGATCCGTTATATAATAAACATCTGCTAGTATCTTTCTTTCACCGGTTTTGGTTAAGAACAAGAATGATCCCTTTCCTTTTATGTCTATTCGTGAATCATCACCGAAACAAACTTTCCCGGTGATTGTTGGGTCGATCTTGTGAAACCAACTGTGATTTCCTGTCACGTTCTTCTCATTGAGGTATACTACCTCATGCATCATAAGAGACTCGGCTTCGTGTGTATCATCTTCATTCTTTTCTTGAGTTTCTTGTGCTTGGATGAGCTTGAGCAAACGATCGGGACAATTGGATGCATAGTGTCCAATCTTATCACACCGGTAGCATGTTACATTGGATTTGTCTTGCTGTTGGTTACCACGGCCACATCCTCTTCCTCTTCCTCGGTTCCATCCGCGTCCTCTTCCCCCTCCTTGAGAAGTTTCTTGGGACTGTGAATCCGAGGTAGCATACATAAGCTTGCCTTTTTCTTCTTCTGGATCTTCTTCATCACGGATTCGTTCCTCATAAGCCTTCAATCTTCCAACTATATCTTCGAATGGTGTTGTCTTGAGATCCAGCATTTGTTCAAGCGAAGCAGTCATATGTATGTATTTTCTCCTTGGTAAACTTTTAAGAATCTTCTTAACAAGTTTAACTTCATCAATGGTTTCACCAAGTGCTGATGATTTTGTTGCTAACTCAGAGAGTTTACCAACGAAATCGTCAATGGTGTCGGTTTCCTTTATCTTTAGCCTTTCAAATTCCGACGTGAGTGTTTGAAGTCTTGCTTCTCTCACTCTTTCAGCACCAAGATTCCTTGTTTTGATGGAGTCCCAAATCGCCTTGGAGGTATCGAGGTTACCAACTTGCAGAATCATTGACTCCGTTATAGATTGGAATAGGAGAGCCCTCGCCATGTTGTTCTTCTCTTGATCTTCTGAACCCGGATCAATCGTATCCCATACCTTATGAACCTGAAGAGTCACCTTCATCTTCATTGTCCACACAGTATAGTTAGTTTGGGTCAGAAGCGGACACTGAATTGTTGATGACACGCTCTCTTTCGGTTTGTTTGTTGTCTCCACCAACTCGCTCATCCTTCCGATGATCTTTGTGATTGTTTTTCTGTTTTGATTTCGAAACCTAGTAGCTCTGATACCAAATATAGATCTTGAAAGAAAGATTTAAGTTTATAAAAGAACACTCCTTTTATTAGCTTTGAAACTTACTCAAAACAAAGCTTCTTAAAACTCTCTCTCTAATCTCTTAAGGTTACCACAACTTTGATAACTCATATATATAGAGAAGAGATAACACCGTATTCTAATATGAATTGTATCTAGATAACTCCTAAACACATTCTAATCCTAAATCATAACTTGACTAGGAATAGATAACTTGTTGCCTAAGTCTTCTTCTTCAAGCTTATCCCAACATCCTTTTTCTTCAAGCTTATCCCAACATCCTTTTTCTTCAAGCTTATCCCAACATCCTTCTTCATCTGCAGCTCAGAAAAGTCCACAAGCAAGTGCCAAAAGTCCAGCAAAAAAACAAAAATACAATTGGAGCCTCTTCTTCGCAAAGAGTTTCCTCACCGTCTGTTAGAGCAATCGCTAAAACTCCACAGGTAAGCTGTGTGAAGCTCTCATCATCTCCTCAACTACAACAACAAAAATGGAACGCCCAAAACACAAGTGGTGCTGCCTATTCACAGATGTCACATGAAACAGTTGCTGCTGCAGAAAAGGACGTTCTTACACGTTTCTTGAAGTTGCTGAGTTCTGTTTTTCGCCTTTCACCTTTATGATATGATACGAATCCTTTTTCGTCTCTAGACATAACTACAAGGTTGCATATCTTTCACGACTCGGTCTAGTTTAAAGATTTGTGGTAGTTCCGTTTGATTCAAGAATATTGGGTTTCATGACTTTGATTGATGAATTCTTATTAATTTTTCTCTGGTCTTAGCTCTGTCTTTTCCACATCTGTTTTACTAAATCTTTACAGGACAGCTTCTGCTGATTTTCTTCTCTAATCACATCTCTAAGAAAACAACATTTGTTGTAAACAATTTGCGTGTCCTGTAATGAAACATATGTATTTGTTGGATTTATAAATACATATGTTTCACAAAGAAATAGTTGTTAGATGGAGTACTAAAAACTTTTTACCACTCGGCTGTCAAGTAGATAAAGACCACAAAGACCTATCATTTGTGTTGATCAGATATCCGAGGCCAAATGCTTGAGTTCTATGAAAGAAAAGCATATTCATAATCCTACATATCAAGAATGCAGAGTTGAAAATGGTTAATTTACTCATTTCAAATTAATATATGTTTTCACCATAATATAATGTTATTTTTAATTATTGTCGAGAAATTCATTTTATAGATGTAAGCGTTTGTAAGAAGGTTTATACGAGGATAGTAATCTTAGTTACTTTCAAACTTTCTTATAAACGCTTATGTTTTTCTAATAATAAAATTTTAAAATGAAATCCCCTTTATTGTAAAAGAGAAGTACATTTTTACATGGGTTGATGGATCGAATCAAACTTAAAAATTAATTCACAATTAAACAGTTGTATACTTCAAAATCGGATATTTACTTGGGCTAGGATATAAATAAGATACTTTTCCAGCGGATTATATTATTTACATATTTACATGTTAGATTTTCTAATATTTATCTAACTAATTTAAAATATTAGATAATAAATTTTATTATTCTCCTTTCACCTTCATTTGATCTTATTTTAATTTATTATATTAAAAATATATAATATAGATATTGAATAAAAATTCATCTTTTTGAATATGTTGCAATTTGAATTTTTCAAAACGGATATATATTACCTAATTGACAAAGAAAATATTATTATAAGCTTAAAATCTTATTAAAATAATGTTTGGATATCTAAAACGGGTAGGTTAAATATATTGGTTAAATCTAAGTAGGTTGGTTAAATATTTTCATGAAATTTTATATTATACTTTATTGATTGAAAAAGGTGTAAGACATACTATATCAATTAAATATTTTGGACAATGGTTTTAAATCATTATAAATATGACAAGTATGCTCCTAACTATGAATGAGCATGAAGTTAACTTAGGAGGCTTTCAATTTTAAAATTTTTGTTCGGATTAATAATGTTATTTATTTGAGCATATAAAATTTTAAAAAGTGTTAAAATATTAAAATATCAGTTAGCGCGTCCGTACACTTTGAGACTCTCCCAGGCACGAATGTGGAGGTTCCTCTACCAACTTCACGTGTCTACCTTTTCCGCCGCACCTAACCCCTTAGCCACCGTCTAAAGCCCCTCCGCCACCGCAGCTGCTTTTTCCGGTGCTTGCTTTTTGGGTTTTTTTTGCAGGTTTTTCCCCTCTCCCGCCTTTTGTGTGGTCTCTTATGGGTTTCGCCTTGTGCATTTGGTCCTGGGTCATGGCTTTCTCGACTCCTTACCTCACCTTAGCCCGGGTTCAAGAAGAACTGTCTCAGTGAGGTCGTCACCTCCCCTTTTGGAGCCCCTTGCTCTCCTTACTGCTCCTCTGCAGATTTTGTGTTCTGTTTACCGCCCCTTGCGGATCTTGTGCTCGGATCTACCATCACCCTCCAACCGTGTACTCTGCAAGCTTCCTCTCCGGCTTGATTCAGTAGCCTCAAGCCCTGCTTCTCCCACTTGTCGTTCTCTCTCTCTGGCGAGCTCCCTGCATTTCTACTGCATCTCTGCAGTTTTAGTTTTGGTTTCTTTTACTTGCTTCAGGTGACTTGGACTGCTTTTTCTTTGGCTCTGCAACCCCTGTTTGAACATCACTCTGTTTTTGCTACTCAAGGAGCTCTCTCTGTGAAATCTCCCTGCAAAGACAATGTCACATAGATACTCCAAATCTGAGAAAGCAAAATGGGTGGCTGGCTCACTGGTGGTTCGCCTCAAATCACCAGTACGAATTCCTGATAGAGATACATCGGACCTAGCTTCTGAAAATCGTCTGACCCTCATTGGCAGAGTGACGAACCCTAAAACTCAAAAGGCTAAAGCCATTGTTGAGTACCTTCCCCAATACTGGAATCTGGAGAATAAAGTAACTGATAAATGTCTAGGAACAGAGATTGTCCAGTTTCGCTTTGAAGCAAAGGCTGACCTGGAAAGAGTTATGGATAACTCACCTTACCACTTCAAACAATGGATGCTCATCCTACAACCTTGGGCCCCTATTATTTCAGCTTCCTTCCCCAACAATATCTGCTTTTGGGTGAAGATTCATAAACTCCCAGCTCTTTTATGGGATGACTAGACAGTTCGCACCATCGGCAAGTGATATATTGTGTTTTTATCGATTTTAAGTCTTTCTTTTCTCTTTCATTTTATAACTTTTATTGAGTCAAAGTGTGTTTTTAGAGTCTTTTAGTCCATTATAGAGTCTTTACAGGTTTTAGGTTGCTTTGGAATAAAACGAATTGTTTTGGGACGGAAACACACATTTGGAGATGCAGATTCAAGTAGAAGTGTCAGATGTTTGGGATCATATGGATACCTTACACCGTTAGATCTTTCTCATAATTTACCACAAGATAAAGACAGATGTTAGCTTTCATTGGAAAGTGATTTCAAGGAAATCTAACGGTGCATTCAAGAGTTACACCCGATTTCGTAAAGACAGGTTATTCTGCCGAGTTGTTGAAGCTGATGCAGAAGTAAAACATGGGAGCAATAGACCGATCGGTCTAACATTTGGATCGATCGGTCCCTTATCTCTGACACATTTTTTGGCCCATATTCGATCCAAAACACTTCAGAACCGACCCAAATCGTCTTCTATTGTTTATTTACCTTAGGTTCGATTTTTTTAGCATCTATCCTTCATATTTTTCAGTTCAAAACATTGTTCCTTGCTTTCTAAACAATTTTGGGAGAAGAATCCATCCTCTTGACACTTGGAGAAGATTTCTAAACCCTTTCTTATTATATTTGCAATTTCATCATGATTTCTTTCATATCTATTTGCTTTGTTTCAATTGCAATGTCTGAGTAGTCTCTTAATTGGGTTTTAGGGTTCCAAGTAGGAGAATTCAATAATTTGATAGATTAGATGTCTTAAGGAATTCTTAATCTTTAGGTTCTTCAATTTACATATTCTCAATGCTAGAATAGGATTGATCACCCTGTTTTAGAACTTAGGCTTTTATTTGTTTCAGAGATGTTCGATAAAATGCCTGAATGAATGTAAATTGAGCATAGTATTTCTAACCTGCGAGAGTTGATGTTAGAATGCTTTGTGAACCAAATGAACCTTTTTGATAATGCGAATTTGGCTAGGAAATTACAAATGAGAGTTTAGTAATTGAATAGTTTAATTTTGTGATTAATGTCTTGAGAGAGAACTGGTCTAAACTTGTGTTCATGTTCAAGAACGGTTCTTCATGTTTGAATTCCTTATTGCTTTTATTTGTTATTCATTGTTTCTCTGAAAATACCCTGCCGCCCAATGTCTTTAATTCATAAGTTTAATCTCTTTATTTGCATTTTTATTTACAAAAACTGAAAACCAAACAACAAGTCTTTTCCGCTCTAGCTGATAACGAGTCTCACAAGTCTTTAGTGTACCATTGCTCCTTGTGATCGATCCCGCATATACTTTACTTCGGTTAAGTTATCGGGTTAAATACTCGTGTAATCAGCAAGGAATTAGGACCAGTAAGAGGACAAGAATCTTCGAAGGCTCGTGTAAGAGTCGAGATAAATGGTCCACTTCCTCTTGAGAGATCTGTTCCTATTCGCTTACCCTCTGGAGAGGTTACCAGTGTGGATGTCGAATATGAAAAGCTTGAAAAACATTGCTTCCATTGCTTCTCACTGTCTCATGAAAAGAGAAATTGCCCTCAACTCTCCACACATGTGGAATCTCTCCCCAAACATCTTGGTATTAACTTGCAGCTCACCCTTGACAAGCTTGGGGAGAAACGTTCTTCTAATTACCACAGAGCTTCAAGAGATGATTCTCATGCTCACTTCAGAGCCTCCTAAAGACGTTCTCCAATGCGACGCTCCCCACCTCGTCGCTCTCCCCCTCGACGCTACACCTATGCTCCAAGGTACTTGAACCAAGATAACAAGCATAGGTACCTGCATTCCAACTGTCTTCAACCTCGACATACTAATGTACACAGAGGTCGCTCTCCCATCAGAAGCTACAGAGATCACCATGATAGGAATCCCTCTCATTCTAGAGAGATCAGAGACAGGCATTCCCCTTCCTCTGTTCAGCACAGGACACCAATCTCTACTAATCGGAATGAGCAGAACAATAGGTCAGCAAAGCTTGTCAGAACTGATTTAAGTCCATCTAGAAATCAATCTGCAAATGCTGCCTCTCTAGGTCAGGAGAACCCTCCTACAGAAGCTGTTACCCACTCTCATACCCCATCTCCAAAACCTCCTCGTGATCTCATCACTTCACCTATCTCTCTTGCCTCAAGTGGAGGAATTAACTCTTCCCATTCCCGATAGCAGGCCCTTGAGAGATTATCTTTTGGTGGAGAGATTCGTAAGCCACGTTGAGTTCCAGAGATTTTCGTTGATTCAAGTAAGTTACAAGAGGTGGAAATACAATATTTTGAGACTGGATCTCCCCAGATTCCCCTCAACCCTACTGCTAACTCGGAACTGGTGGAAAGAACCCCTGTTGCACTCAGATTAGGCTCACCTGCTACAACTAACAGGAAGCAGACAAAAGCTAAGACTGGTGCCTGTAAGGTAACCTCAAAACCTAAGAGTACTGCGCAGAAAACTACAGGCAAAAGGAAAGTGCCCCGGGCACCAGCTAAACCAAGAGGTACGAGAAGCCCACTCCAAGGCCCAAGCCTTCGAAAGATCTACTTCACCAGATCGAATAACCCCCCAAGAAAACGTCTTTGCTCTGAGCCTTCTAAGGGCTCTCTTGGTGAGAAAGATATCCTTGGACCTAGTGGTACTCAAGCTGACCCTCCTGCTATTAATTTAATTCCTGCAACTGTTACAGAAGTGGTGGATTTTCAATCCCCACAAAACCCTCTCCCTTAGCTGTTTTGAGCTGGAACTGTCAAGGCTTGAGAGGCAACCTTACAGTTCGTCATCTAAAGGGATTACATCGCAGTTTTTCCATGGAGACTAAGAACAATGATGATGTTGTTTCCACTTCTTTGCTTGAACTTGGTTATACAAACCAGTTTATTGTGCCTCCCCATGGTTTAAGTGGTGGTTTGGCTTTACTTTGGAAAGACGGCATCTCTCTTGATGTAATTGATTCATCACCAAACTTCATTGACTCTAAAGTCTCTGTTAAACGCTTATCCTCTTTTATCACATTCATCTATGGACCTCCTCAAAGACAGAACAAAGCTCAATTTTGGTCTCATCTTTCTCTCTTGGGAGAAATCTGAAACTCTGCTTGGTTACTTACGGGTGACTTCAATGATATCTTAACAAACGCTGAAAAACTTGGTGGCCCGACTCGTGGTGAAGGAACCTTTGTTAACTTCCATAGCTTTGTCTCACAAAGTGGTTTATGGGATGTTAAACATTCTGGTGATCCTTTATCTTGGAGAGGTCATCGTCACTCACACTTTATCAAATCAAGGTGGGACAGAGCCCTTGCTAATTGTTCATGGACATAATCTTTTCCTCAAGGCCGCTGCAAATACCTCCGCTTTGAGTGTTCGGATCACAGACCCTTAATCACCTTCTTTAACTCTTCTGAACACAAGAAGAAATGCCTATTTAGATTCGATCGGCGGCTGATAACCAATCCTGAGGTTCGCGATCTTATATCCAAAGCCTGGAAAGGAAGCAATGATGAGGATTCTGATGTCATTGCAAAGCTCTCTCGCTGTCGTAGGGAGATAATACAATGGACCAAAGATCAACACCAAAATAGCAGAGCTCTAATCTCTGAAACTCAGATTTCTTTAGATAAAGCTCTTGCTGCAATCTCCCCAGATGATGATCTAATTGCTGCACTTTCAACTGCCCTAGACAAAGCTTACAAAGAGGAGGAACTTTTTTGGAGACAACGTAGCCGGATTCAATGTCCCGGGAAGGCCCCTGGGCCAGATGGCTTTTCATAAGACTTCTACCAAGCTTTTTGGCCCATTATCGCTCCTGATGTTTGCCGGTCCATCCGGAGTTTCTTTGAAACAGACAAGCTCCACCCTCGACAGAATGAGACTCATGTGAGACTAATACCAAAAATCCATGGCCCAAGGAAAGTTGGAGATTACAGACCGATTGCTCTCTGCAACACTCATTACAAAATCATAGCAAAAATCATCACAAGGAGGCTCCAACCTCTCCTTCCTCGTTTGATATCTTCCTTCCAATCGGCTTTTGTCCCTAACCATGCTATTTTGGATAATGTCCTTATCACTCATGAGATTCTTCATTATCTCCGGACTTCAAAGGCCAAAACGTTCTGCTCCATGGCGGTTAAGACAGACATGAGCAAAGCTTATGATCGAATTGAGTGGGGTTTTCTCCAAGCGGTATTAAGGAAGCTTGGTTTTAATGAAAAATGGGTGACTGGATTTATGCTTGTGTAAGTACAGTCTCTTACTCCTTCCTCATTAATGGATCACCTCATGGCCAAGTAATTCCCTCCCGCGGTCTAAGACAAGGAGACCCTCTCTCACCATATTTGTTTATCCTTTGTACGGAGGTCTTGTCAAGACTTTGTGTTAAAGCTCAAGATCAAGGTACACTGCCAGGAATTAAAGTGAGTAGAGCAAGCCCTCCGGTTAATCACTTGCTTTTTGCGGATGATACAATGGTTATCTGCAAATCAAGTGCTAACTGTTTGTACGGCGCTAACACAAATTCTTCACAAGTACGAGCAAGCCTCAAGACAGAAAATTAACCTCACCAAGTCTACCATAACCTTTTCATCAAAGACACCGGCTGAGGCTAAGAGACGAGTTAAAAACACGCTTGGTATCTCTAAAGATGGTGGCCTTGGTAACTACCTCGGGTTGCCAGAAAACTTTTGACGGAAGAAAAAGGATATTTTTGCATCTATAGTTGATAAGGTCTGGCAGGGAGCCCATAGCTGGCCCACACATTTTATGTCAGGTGCAGGGAAGCATACTCTCCTCACATCCATCCTCACAGCTCTGCTAATCTACCCCATGGCCTGTTTCAAGCTTTCCCCCTCTCTTTGCAAGCAACTCCAATCCATTTTTACACGCTTCTGGTGGGATGCTAAACCAGATGTCAGGAAAATGTGTTGGGTGGCTTGGGAGTCTCTTACTCTACCTAAGCATTCAGGAGGTTTAGGCTTCCGTGAAATAGAAAAATTCAACGATGCTTTGTTAGCTAAAACTGGTTGGCGGCTCATTAATCAACCAGATTCTCTCCTCGCTCGAGTTCTTCTCGGCAAATACTGCAGCTCCTCTAGCTTTCTTGATTGTTTCTCCTCTCCCCGAGTTGCTTCCCACGGCTGGAGAAGTATTTTGGTGGGCAGAGACCTCCTCCGACAAGGCATTGGTTGGTCTGTTGGTAATGGTGCTTGTATCAACGTGTGGAGAGATTCTTGGCTTTCACTAAACCAGCCAATCTCTCCTTTTGGCCCAGCTCCTGAAGTTTCTGCAAATCTAACAGTTCATGATCTGTTATTTCCCGTCACTAACGACTGGAATTTGGACGTTATTCGTCACCATTTACCTCACTATGAGGAACCCATTCGGAATCTTATTAACAGCTCTGTTCCCTTAACAGATTCTCTGGTTTGGTTGCCTGAAAAATCAGGTTCTTACTCGACTAAATCGGGATATTCTCTCGCAATAGGATTTTCCAAGGAAACTGCAGGAAACAATTTTGATTGGCTTAAGCATGTTTGGAAACCAAAACTAGCTCCTAAGCTAAACCATTTCCTTTGGAGAATTGGTGCGGGTGCTCTCTCGATTGGTGCAAATCTAGTAAAGCGAGGTATCCTCGTAGCAGCAGTTTGTAAAAGATGTGTTGATTTCGAAAATGAGCTACACTTATTTCTCAACTGCTCCTTCGCAAGCGAAGTCTGGCGGTTAGCCCCTTTTGCGGCTGCACTGGACCTGGCTCACATCACCTCCGTAATTTTGTTGCTTCAAGGCGTTCTGGCCTTGTAAACCTCCCTCCATCTGGTGTTTCCTTAACCCCGCTGGCTCCCTGGATACTTTGACGACTGTGGAGTGCTCGCAACCTACTTTTGTTTGAAGATCGCTCTTCCTCTACAAAAGAAGTGTTACAAAAAGCAATTTGCAATGCTAAACAGTGGCAAGATGCCCAATTAGCTCTCCCTAAACTGTTATAGGTCCCATCCACCCGTGGTGATCCTCCCTCCCCCCCTGAAACTTTTTTGTGCTGTGTTGATGCAGCTTGGTGTGTTAATACAGGGCTGACTGGTGCCGGCTGGATCATTAAAGACCCGCATGGAACTGTCGTGTCACACTCATCCTCTTTACGCCCTTTTGTGCCTTCCGCATTAGTTGCGGAGGCGTTAGCGATTCGTAGTGCGTTGTTCTACATCACTACAATCGCTCATCTCTCTCAAATCCGATCTTTAATGTCTGTTGGGACTCTCAAGTCCTCATCAAGCTACTTAAAAATGGTGGTTGTCTTAAGGAGCTTAAAGGTTTTCTTCATGACATTGCTTGTCTGCAGAAATCTTTCTCCTCTATCCTTTTTTCTTTTATTCCACGACTAAACAATGTCGAGGCAGATTCCCTTGCAGAATCTGCTCTGTTTTCTATTTCATCTGTAAGAACATCTCCCGCCATGGGCGTGTAACTTTTCTTATTGGAGTAATCTAAGCGTTTGATAAAAAAAAGTGTTAAAATATTATAATTTTTAAATGTTTTAAAAGTTAAAAAATTTTAATATTGAAACCTTTAATATATTCAAATATAAAAAATATTTAAAATATTAGAAACGGGTCATAATATTTTTGCAACAGGTCAGAACATGATACACATCACTTAAGTTTTACAATTAAATACTTTGTAATACCAAAATTAAATTATATGCAAAATTGTTTACTTTTACGGGTCTTAAAGAACATAACTAAATCAAATTTTAACAATTGTACATACAAAGTCTTATTAACAAAATATACTATTCAAATATTGATTATATCAAATTTATAATTCACTACAAGAAAACATGTCGATTTCCTACCAAAATCTTTGCATTTATTACGAAAAGAGAAAGTGGTAGGAAAAAGGAAGATAATTTAACTACGAGAAAAGGTGTAGGAAAGTGGAAGGAATATTTCCTACCAATTTCTTTTAAATAATAGTTTTGTAGGAAACTGTGAAGGAAACGAAAAGGAAAGTGGAAGGAAAAAAAAGCGGAGAGAATTTGGTAGGAAATTTTCCTACGAAATACCTTCAACGTAGAGGTGGAAGGAAATATCGTAGGAAATCAGTAGATATATCGAAGGGAATTCGTTCGTAAGAAATTGGAAAGAAAATATTTTGTAGGAATTTTTGTAGCATATCGACATATTTTACTTAACTGTGAGGACTTGTTGTCATATGAAAGGTATATTTACATGAATTCAATTTAATTGATATTTAGTTTTCAAAAAATTGTCATCATTCCCTATACTATTTAAAAGTGAATAATGAAATAAAAGTGAATAATTAGTAATCGATCTAATTTCCTACCACAAATGTTTGAAGGAATATTGAAGGAAAGGTGAAGGAACATTTGTAGGAAAGTAGAAGGAATAATTTCGTTGGAAAAAAGTTTGGTAGGAAAAGTAAGGAAAATATTTTGGTAAGAAATTAGAAGGAAACCGTTTTCTTCAAATTTTCCTTCGGCGCGTTTTTGGTAGGAAATTTTCACGCAACTGCCCGTAGGAAATAACGTTTTTCGTGTAGTGTATAATAGAATAAGTTTTACTGACAAACTATATTATGTATCAAATTAGATAAATCACAGGTAATTCACGGGTAATTTTTTTTAAACTCACAATTATATAGTAGAGCGAGTAATCAATAATATTTTTACGTATGCAATCTGTTACAGATTAGTCATTCAAAACATATATCCGTTACAGACATGTATGATTTCACCATAATCAACTCAATTTATTTAACACAGCTTCATGCACTAACCATACTCGCTACTGTTTTTATAATATTCAATAGAAACTTATTACAAAAATTAGTTACAAAATAGCAAACTCATAATGTAAAAATTAATGATATATATGTAAAGAAAAACAAATCTTTTTTTTTTTGGACAAATAAAGAAAAACAAATCTTAAAATACATTTGTGTCACTTAGTAAATTAAAACATATAACTTTCCCCCGCGCTGTAGCGCGGGTCCGATTCTAGTCGATATATATAAAGTTAGCTTTTCTCTCTTCTCCTTTCGCCACATCATCCATCACATCATCAGCCATATAATCATTTTTTTTTTGCTAAATATCTAAATATCATGAAAGTTGAAAGTTAAAGTTTTACAAAAAGAAAACATACAAGAGAGTAACCATGAAGATAAAGAATAAAAACAAAGCTACAATAGAATAAAGCAAGATTTTGGTTAACGAATCCATAAAAGCATGAGTTTGCGCCAAAGCTTCCTTAGTCTTCTTGACGATATGATATTGCAACTTTCGCAAAAAATCAAGCCTTTGTTGTGGGAGTCGTTTATCAAGGTGACTTACCCACATATAGAAAACGTGCTTTGGGACAATCCCTTTGAAGTTTGAACCAAACATAACCTGCCCAATCCTTTTCTGCTTTCCGAGGTCTTAGTGCTTCCCAAGTCTTGGCTAAGGAAAATTCAACACCTTTCATCACCTACACACCATGAGTACGAATCATCGAACTATATGGAAAATAGAATAACAAAAAATGACAACAATAAAAAACAACAAAACAAATATAAATTAAATTAAAAATATAACAAAAATAAGAAAAAATAAATAATTAATCAAAATATAAACAAATAATTAATCAAAATATAAATTAAAAATATAACAAAAATAAGAAAAAATAAACCTCATCTAGTTGTTGTTCTCATTTTGTCTTGTATGAAAAATCTGTTGGATTAAACAATGTTGGTATGTAGGCAAAAAAAAAATTGTTAGTACAAATGTTGCAAGATAATGGTGATATCTCTTTGGTGACATTGAAGCGGGTATTTCGTATTCGGATTACCCAAAGTTCCTAAAATTCAAAATTTAAGTATCAAAATATGTATAAACTACTCGAATATATCTAAACTATTTCAAAACCCTAAGTATTTTTACCCAAATTTACTTTAAAAAATAGGTTACTACTCCAAAAATTTATAAATGTACAAACATCTTAATATTTTGCGAAATAGATTATTATACATATAAGAATTACTAATATATTATTATTATATATTTATATAGTGGATATTCAGCTAATATTCGGATAATCGTTTGGGTTATCGGGTCTTCAAATTTAGAATTCGTTCGTATATTTAAAAATTTTAAGTTTGGATTTAGATTGAATTCATATTTGTTTTTCGGGTTAGAATATTTTGTCCATAGTCTTAAAAAACTCAGTTGTTTTTTTACCATTATCCCCTATCCCCCTAAAGTTTTTTTTACTAGCAGATTAACTCAATTGAGCCAATCTGACAGGAACATGTTTACAAAGTGTATATCATGTGGGCTAACACGGGCTTTTCGTGCCAAATAATCCGCTTTTACTTTTGCATTTCGTGAAATAAGAGACAAAGAAAAAGATGTGAATTCTTCCCTGTCCACCTTTATATCCTCCAAGTAAGTAGAGAACGCTGGCCATTCCTTAGGAGAAGACACCACATCTTCACCAAATCGGAACAGTCTGAGTAGAACTTGACGTCATTGAAGTTGTGCCCAATCATGCAACGCATCGCCCAAACTAGTGCTTCAACTTCTGCATGAAGGGGAGAAAGACTTCTTCGTGTAGTTCTGGTCCCCCTAGCTGGTGGTATGTTATGTGAGTTCTGGCAATACCACCCTAGTCCCGTATATTGGTCTGTAGTCTTCCATGATCCATCCAAATAACATTGATATCCCTCAAAGACCAGTTGGGGTTCCATTGGTAAACCAGTTATCCCCACGGTCCTACATGTATTAATATCAACCCCTTCAGAGACCTTATTTTGCGCATGGTTCCACGCGGAAGCCTCATCTCTTGCTAGCCTAATAACATCCAAAGGACATTCATCTAAATTTTCAAAAACCTTTGCATTACGAGCTTTCCAAATATACCATAATATCCACGGATAATTAACATCCCCACTACCCGAATTGTTAAGACCAAACTGATATGCCATATTTGCATAAACAGACTATGTCGGGAAAAATTAGGACCCTTAGGTATTTTAGCAAGAGCCCATGTTTGTCTAGCCGGAGGACAATCAAAAATTGCATGATTCACTGATTGCCACATCGCACACATCTGGGATCAATATTGATTCCCCGTCTGCGCAGATTAGCTGACACCGATATACACCCAGTCAAAAGCTGCCACATAAAATGTTGAATCTTTGGTGGACAACATACCTTCCAAACCTTAGCAAATAATGGTGTTAACTCAGGACCACAGAGGCCCGTTTTTAGACCCTGAGAATTCACCATCCTTGCTATATGATACCCTGACTTTACCGTATATTGCCCATGTTTTGTAAAATGTCATCCTAGGAATTCCTCCACCGGATTATTCCCAACCGGGATTGCATTGATCAAAGAAACATTTGACGAATCAAAATGTTCTAAAAGTAATTCCTTACGCCACAAATTACTCTGGCGGTCAATCAAGTGTGTTCTGAAGTAAAGGATCCATAATCAGACCATTACTAACTGCTGGTCTCGGGAATTGAGCTGGGATCCAAAGGTCATTCCATACTGAAATAGACTCCCCTGACCCAACCCTGTTGATAAGCCCTCTATTTACCAGAAATCTAGCTGAAACAATGCTCTTCCAACATAGGAGGGGGAATAAGTTTGAATCTGCTCCACAGGATTCGACTTACGATAGTATCGACTTTTAAAAACCCTTGCAAAAAGTGAATCTGGGAACTCCATTAATCTCCACAATTGCTTAGCCAACAAGGCTGAATTGAAATCCTGAATATCTCGGAACTCCAATCCTCCCAATTGTTTACTATCGCATAGTTTCGCCCAAGACCACCAATGCATTCCACCGGAATTGCCATTTGTACTCCACCAGAAATTTGCTATTGCACTTGTTAACTTAGTTGTTATCGTTTTCGGTAGCCGAAAGCATGACATCACATACGTAGGTAAGGCAGTTGCCACGTCCTTAATCATTACCTCCCCCCCCCCCACCCCTTAGACATCAATTTTGCTGACCATCCATTGATATGGTTATGTAACCGATCCTGCACAAAGGAAAAAACTTTGGTTTTAGAACCCCCAATGCTCTCCGGTAACCCTAAATAAGAACCCATCCTTCTTATTGTAGTAATTCCCAGAACCTCCTGCATCTCCTGCATCCCTAAAGTTTTTCGGATGATTTTAAATTGTCTACAAAATTAAACTATAAATATTTATAAATTGTCATAAAAAGCCCACGAAGTGTATTTGGACCGTATCTAATCACATTCCATAATAAAGAAGAGGGAAAACTGCACTGAGACACACTTTCCAAACTTTAATTGTATAGAGGCACACTTACAAAAGCATGGTGTACTTTGGATGAGTGTTTATACTCTTCAACCCTCACTCATTCTACTTATTCACTCATTTGCCATCGTAACTAATTTCTCTTTCCTTTTTTTTGTCATCTTTTCTCTTTCCTTCTTTATCATCAACATTATCTCCTTTTTATTTTCATTTTTGTATTTTAGTATTTAAAAAGAATATTCTTTTAAAAAAAAAAATATGTGTGTGTTGTTGTACGACACACTGTAGTTGTTTTGGTTTTTTACTTAGCCTTGTCCACTGGGCTTGGTGTTTGTGTTCAACCATTGAAGAACATTATTTTGTTCTACTTGAATTGGACACCCTTTCATTTAATTGACCATACCAGTAAACACCATAATTACCTTACCAGAGATCTACGTCGGCGACCAATCCGCCTTTCCAGTTGACAGCCATTCGAGTTAATCGCCGATCTATGTAACCACCATCGATTCTCAGTCCTCGATTTGATTCCGACTCACCGTTCCCCTCACTTCTCGTTTTGATTTCGACGATTTCCCCTCTCTTGATTTCAAAAAACCTTCTCAATCCCCTACTAAGAGAGATGGAAGGTTTGAGAGATTTGTTAATGGAATGATTGAAAGGGGTTCGCGGATTACAATGATAATGCGTTGAAATTAGGTTTGAGAGATTTGTTAAAGTTTTCAATTACGAATAAATCTTCTCATTTCGATAGACAAGATTTCCTGGACAAGGTTTCGTGGATAACCTTTAGTGGACATGTTCTTCAGCTCTTTCATAGTGAATTATATTCCAATGAGATACTGTAACAACTACACCAACATGCATCTTATACTTCGTAAACAAAGGTTTCATGACCACATTTAGAGAAAAGAGTGCAGTTTTATGGATATTGTCCAATATATGCAGTTTTTATGGATATTGTCTAATGGACGTTTAGCTTATTGCTTTTGTTCAAGACTTAAATTTTCCCTAACATGTCATTTGTTTGAATAATGTAACGATGGAAAAGAGTTCATGGATAACCATGATAATGTCGAAATTTGGTTTGGGGATATAGTAAAGCTTTTAAACATGAAGTAATCTTCTCATGTCGAGTATATCGGGTGGACAAGATTTCATGGACAACAATAATAAGAGAGAGTGTGTGTTTGGATATTTTCAACTATCCACCATCTTCTAAACATTTTGATCACATGTGTCCATTTTCAAATATCCACTTTCAATAATCTATTTTCTCAAAAATTCACGTTAGTTTCACAAATTTTATGGTGTCCATGTTGTACTCTCCATATGGACAATATAATTTGCACTTTAAACATAGCAAAATGGATCTCATTATATAGAAAAAATACAATTACCATGTATTGTACAAAAATAAATAAAAATTATTTTCTTGATAACACATAAAATTGATTATAAAATAAAAAAGAACTAAGGAAAATGAGAAAAAGAAAAAGAATTTGTCTATCAACACATTTGAACTATACAAACGTCATCATCATTTTTCAACCATTTTTTGAAACAGCTAAATAGTCATTAACATGTTTTATTATAATATTAAATTGTAACTCTGCTGGGTAACTATAGTTATTTCATAACTAAAAAACAGAACATCAACGAAGGATGCGTTTTACTTTATTAAGACAAAAATGTTCTTTTTTGACACATACAGTGGCCAAAGTCCACCATACTCTTATAAGGGGGTGTATTGAAAGTAACATTTTATGATATTTGAATTTTATTGAGATTTTAATGATTTTAGGGAACTTTATATGATTTATATAAAATCTTTTCAAATCCTACCTAAAACTATGAGATTTGGATTCTTGTATTTTTAACTAAGAAAATTCCCTGAAATCTTCTCAAATCCTCTCAAATCATTTAAAATCAAATACACAAACTGTTTTCAATAACAGTGGATTTTAAGGTAGATTTTAAAATGATTAGTTCAATAACACTGGATTTCATGAGACTTTTTTAAATCCATGATTGAATAACACAGAATTTGTAAACACTTTACAAATCACTTGAAATTCTACTTTGAATAAACCTCCCTAAGTGTGCTATTTGTAAGATGTACTCCACAAAGTATGTTAAAGGGTAAATCATCCTGAGAAGACAAAAATACCCTCGTAAGTCGTAATATTCTCTTTCTTGCCCCTACCCACCCACTAAAACCAAAACCCTTTGCTTTCGCTTCCCTGCCTCTCTCTCTCTCTCTCCAACACCATTCAATCTTCTTCTCCCCCAAAACCCCCGCAGCCATTGTTTCTCCTCCTCCTCCACAAACCACAACCATGGCGGTCGATCAACAAACCCAGATTCAACTCTCTTACATCCTCGGCCCAGATTCTTCCCACTTCGAAACCCTAATTTCTCACCTCATGTCTTCCTCAAACGAACAACGTTCCCACGCCGAATCACTCTTCAACCTCTGCAAACAAACTCACCCCGATTCACTCGCTTTGAAACTCGTTCAATCTCTCAATTCATCTCCCAATCTCGAGCTTCGTGCTATGTCCGCTGTTTTGCTACGGAAACAACTCACCCGTGCTGGAGATGACGACGACGGTTCCGCTTTTATCTACACTCGTATTGCTGAGTCTACTCGTTTGAGTATTAAATCTGTTCTCCTCGCGTCTCTTCAACAGGAGAGTACTAAATCTATAGCTAAGAAGGTTTGTGATACTATCTCTGAACTTGCATCTGCGATTTTACCGGAGAATGGTTGGCCGGAGTTACTTCCGTTTATGTTCCAGTGCGTTGTTGCTGGTGATAATCCGAATCTTCAGGAGTATGCTTTGTTGATTTTCTCTAGATTGGCTCAGTACATTGGTGAAACGCTGATTCCGCATTTGAGTACTTTGCATTCAGTGTTTTCTCAGTCTCTGAGAAACTCCACATCTGCTGATGTTAGAATTACGGCTTTGGGTGCTGCTATTAATTTTATTCAGTGTTTGTCGAAGGCTTCGGATAGAGATAATTTTCAGGATTTGTTGCCGTTGATGATGCAAACTTTGACTGAGGCATTGAATTCTGGGCAAGAAGCAACGGCACAAGAAGCTCTGGAGCTTCTTATTGAATTGGCTGGTACAGAACCGAGGTTTCTGAGGAGACAGATTGTGGAAATTGTTGGTTCAATGCTTCAGATTGCGGAAGCTGAGAGTTTAGAAGAAGGAACTAGGCACTTGGCAATAGAATTTGTGATTACATTGGCTGAGGCACGAGAAAGAGCTCCGGGTATGATTAGGAAATTGCCACAGTTCATTAGCAAACTCTTTAGCGTGTTGATGAACATGCTTTTGGATATTGAGGATGACCCGGCATGGCACAGTGCTGAGAATGAGGATGAAGATGCTGGAGAGACGAGTAATTATGGGTTTGGACAAGAATGTTTGGACAGGCTTGCGATATCTTTGGGTGGTAATACAATTGTTCCTGTTGCCTCTGAAGTTTTCTCGGGTTTCTTCGCAGCTTCTGAGTGGGAGAAGCACCATGCTGTTCTCATTGCTCTTGCCCAAATTGCTGAAGGTTGCTCAAAGGTGAGGGTTGTTTTTATTCTGGTTTAGATGTCTAGGTGATTCAAATGACTTAGTAGAGGATAAACTTCAATGGTATCTGGTACAGTTGTCATTGTTGATTTGAGTTAAATTTCATAAGGAGAAACAAGTGGATAGTTGGAAAGAGAGAAGTAGTAAAATTTACAAGGTTTTTATCAGAGGCTGTTAGATTTAGTAATAAGTATAAGCTGTTTTATCCTCGACTACCTTCTACTTCCACATGTGTCAAATCAGAATGTTTCACTTACATCTAGCCTTTCCTTTCTAGTGTATGGTATTAACAAATGTTCCTGTCTAGACGACTGTTTAAGTTGTTGATAGAGAGTCTATTCTTCTATGACTTACCCATTTTTAAATGTCACTACTTTTAACGTGGTCATCGCTGATGCACATCTATGTTCATACCTGACTGGTGTTTATATTTCTCTCATATGTAGAAAACGACTTAATTTTTTCATGTTTTCTTCTCTGATATTATCTTGGTATTGTTGTAGGTTATGATAAAAAACATGGAACAGGTGGTTTCTATGGTTTTGAACTCTTTTCAGCATCCCCATCCCCGTGTCCGATGGGCAGCAATCAATGCAATTGGACAGTTGTCTACAGATTTAGGACCTGAGTTACAAAGTAAATATAACCAGTCTGTTCTGCCTGCACTTGTTGGAGCCATGGACGACTTTCAGAACCCTCGAGTCCAGGTTGGTTTGTAAATTGCTGCTTTGGCCATTCTGTGAGTGAAAATGTGACTCATCACTATGTTTTGTCTCTGGTTTACTAAAACTAGTACTATATAGCAGGCGAATGTATAACTCATGTAAAGCTAGTGCTCTTTTAGGCATTTAATAGGCCTTTTAGTTGTTAAAAAGTCTCACATAATTCCATACCACTTTCCCAGACTTAGAAAATAAAAGTGGAATGATGTTTAAAAAATGAACAAGAGAAATATTTATCAGGCACTGGAAGTTTTAGATTCTTATTGACCTGCCTTTTTTTTAACTTAGTCATCATTTAGATCTATCACCAAGACTGAGAAGTAGAAGCTGACATTTTTTTTTTAAAAAACATGAAAGTAGGATAGTCTCATTGATTTAATTTTTCATTCTGCTTATTGATGAGATGTTCTTATCCTTTAGCTTGGGTTTTCTGTAATGAGGTATCTCTTTCGTGGTACAGGCCCATGCTGCTTCCGCTGTTCTTAACTTCAGTGAGAATTGCACGCCAGAAATTTTAACCCCTTATCTGGATGGAGTTATTAGCAAGCTTCTTGTACTCCTTCAGGTACAACATGCTCACATAATTAATTAGTGTTTCTTTGTCTTTGATGAATTTCCCTGAACAGAATTGCTAAACATTCGTCTCAAATAAACACTACCTTTTGGAAGTTAGTAAATAAGTGAAACCTAATAAGGGGTCATGCTGGTAGGCTAGTAAAAAAGGTTTAGTACGTGTTCGAGTTTGTTTAACCTTGCCAGGATTCCATCTTACATTTTTGAAGACTATCACTCTCTCACAATTTTCATAACACTGAGAAGTATTTTGCATATTTGTTAACCATCACTGGGCAATCTCACAGTAATTAAGTGCAGATTTTTAGTAGATGAGGATTTGTACGTAGCTTTCTTACCTAATATATCTGGGTATAATGCAGAATGAAAAACAAATGGTGCAAGAGGGTGCTTTGACTGCTTTGGCATCGGTTGCTGATTCTTCACAGGTGCTTATAAGCTCCTGCCATAAGTCCTTTTTAATTAAATAATATTATTTTTTAGTCAATGATCTAACTTGTTTTATAACAGGAGCTATTCCAAAAGTACTATGATGCTGTTATGCCTTACTTGAAAGCTATTTTGGTAAATGCAAATGACAAAGCTAATTGTATGCTTCGTGCTAAGTCCATGGAGTGCATTAGTTTGGTTGGAATGGCGGTTGGAAAGGAAAAATTTAAGGACGATGCAAAACAGGTAAGAGGGTGCTTTGACTGCTTTGGCCAAATGGTGTTTTAGATCTCTACTTTAACTTCTTAGATATATACAATCTAATTAAAAGGAAATACCTTGTCATGTCTTCCTAAATCAATATTATCTTTTTAGTGTGGGAAGTAATGACCCAATTAAATAGTAGCCTTAATGTTGATTTTGTTGTAGAAAGGTCATGGATGTGCTTATGTCTTTACAAGGTTCACAACTGGAAGCGGACGATCCTACAACAAGCTACATGTTGCAGGCAAGTTTTTGAACTTCAAGCATGTCTTTTTTTTTTTTCCTTCTTTCATTGGAAGCTTAGTGGGAATGTAATTGAAAGTTTTTTCTAATCGATAATTTATATATATGCAGGCTTGGGCTAGACTCTGCAAGTGCCTTGGACAAGATTTTATCCCTTACATGACTGTTGTTATGCCCCCTTTGCTTCAATCAGCTCAGCTTAAACCCGATGTTATCATTTCATCTGCAGATTCAGATGAAGATATTGATGACGAAGATGATAGGTATGACATATCCCAGTACTGTGTATGGAATATTTTCCTATTATATACCTCAAGGATATGTATATGTTGTGGAAAACGTTGCAGAACTAAAATTATTAATTTCAAGGTTATAAGTATCCATTCCATTCATTTAGCTGATAGAATTGGTAATTAATTATAAGTTATAATTGCTTGTGGTGTTCACTTTCATGTGGTTTTACTTTCTAATCCAGCATTGAGACCATCACTCTTGGTGACAAGAGGATAGGGATCAAAACTAGCGTGTTAGAGGAGAAAGCTACGGCCTGTAACATGTTGTGCTGCTATGCAGAGGAGCTAAAAGAAGGGTTCTTCCCTTGGATTGATCAGGTATTGCCCCTTTACTCTACTAACTTTCAGAGTGCTAGGTTTAATTGGCTTCCAAAGTTTTAATATTGTTATGGGAAAACAGGTTGCTCCTATTTTAGTTCCTCTTCTCAAGTTTTATTTCCATGAAGAAGTTAGGAAGGCTGCAGTATCAGGTGTGATCTTCGAGTATCTATAATGTCTATGTTCTCTTGGGTTTTAATTATACCTTCTCTGTGTTTCTACAATGAGGGCTTCAGTCACATTATCTTTGTATTTTTTTGGGGTTAGGTATGCCGGAGCTGTTACGTTCAGCTAAACTTGCTGTGGATAAAGGGAAATCTCAGGGTCGTAATGAATCCTATATAAAGCACTTGAGTGATTATATAATACCAGCGTTGTTGGAGGCCTTGCACAAGGTTACATTGGCTTTACATATTGTGTTTTGGCTCAAAAAAATGATGCCTTCACTTTTAGTTTTCATATGAAGAATAATATATTAATTATACTTGTTGATATTATTTCAACTTAACTAATAAACTAAAGGAGCCTGAAGTGGAGATTTGTGCAAGCATGCTGGAGGCATTGAACGAGTGTATACAGGTTTGTAGTTTCTCACCCAAAATGTTTAGATTAGCAATTAGTTAAATTAGCTCTTCCAACATATGTGAGGGCATTATTGTATTTAGGGCGGAAAAGAATAACAGCTTTGGTTTTTTTTCGAAGGGTGCCAAATGTATTCCAAATACAGAATATTCATTGCCTTCTTATCTTTTTCTCTTCACTCAATAGATAAAGTCTTAGAAAGTAAATTTTTTCCATTGTATGTTAGCTTCTCTAGAAAATATATAATTATAACCTAAGTACTTTTTCTTTTTCAGATTTCTGGACCCATTCTAGATGAAAGCCAGGTGAGGGGCATTGTAGATGAGACAAAGCAGGCAGTAATAGCTAGCTCAACCAGACGGACAGAGAGAGAAGAGAGAGCTAAGGCAGAGGACTTTGATGCAGAAGAAAGTGAGATCCTTAAAGAAAATGAACAAGAGGAAGAAGTTTTTGATCAGGTATGATCTCTATTGTTTGTGTTGCTAAGGCATCAACTCTTACCGAGGATGCCAGGATATACTGATCTATCTCTGTCTCCCTTTTCGTGAAGATTGGTGATTTACTGGGTACATTGATAAAAACATTCAAGACCTCTTTCCTGCCCATGTTTGATGAGCTTACATCTTACATAACTCCTATGTTGGTAAGTTCATTTCTTTGTGTTCTCTAGACGTTATATTTCTAAATACTTGTTGGACATTTTTTTACAACAGATGATTAGTTAAGAACGATTGGTTTACTTTGTTCACTAACTGTGATTGTGAATGTCTATGGTTTGTTCTATGCAGGGTAGTGATAGAACAACAGAGGAGAGAAGAATAGCTATATGTATATTTGATGATGTTGCTGAGCATTGTCGTGAAGCAGCCCTTAAGTATGTTATTCTCTTATCTTTTTCCTTGATCTTCTCGGACTATTTAATTTCTCATCATCGGTCTGGTATATAAATTGCTATGCAGATACTATGATACATTTGTCCCTTTTCTTTTGGAAGCTTGCAATGACGAGAATGCTGATGTTCGGCAGGTATATCCTACAAAAAAGCTACTACCTTCTTTTAGTTTAACTGAGTTTGTTGGGATCATTTAGTTTTTTTCCACAATTCAGGCTGCTGTGTATGGTATTGGAGTTTGTGCTGAGTTTGGCGGATCTGTTTTCGGACCTCTTGTCGGAGGTAGCTTCGTACATACTTTCATTTCTCCATGTCTATGAGGTTCTTGTTGCATTGGTGTTAATGTATATCATTTTTCTCTGTAGAGGCACTCTCCAAATTGGATGTTGTCATTAGACATCCTAATGCTCAGCAGTCTGAGAACGCCATGGCCTATGACAATGCTGTTTCCGCTCTCGGAAAAATATGTCAGTTCCACCGTGGCACTATTGATGCTGGAAGGGTAAATATATCTAGAATCTCTCTATCTACATTTTTCTTCACAGTGATATCTACTGCTTCTTCTTTCTATTAAATCTTGTCCGCTTATGATGGGTGTTTGCAATTTTTTTGGTTGGAGATTAATTTACTCGAGTGTAACCGTATATCATTGAGCATAGTTGTTGACGAGAAGTTTGTCACTCTTACCAGATTGTTCCTGCATGGTTAAACTGCTTGCCGATAAAAGGGGATACAATTGAGGCTAAAATTGTCCATGACCAGCTTTGCTCAATGGTGGAGAGGTAAAAATATATGTTTATTTGTGGTACTACTTTGTGGTTGTTACTGAAACCTCGATTCCCTGTGCAGATCTGACCCGGATCTATTAGGGCCTAATCATCAGTACCTTCCAAAAATAGTTGCAGTTTTTGCTGAGGTATACTACACTCTGCACCAAATTGCAAGACCTTATGTCTGGTTTTATGTCTGTTTGTAATTATTCTGGTGTTTGTAGGTCTTATGCGCAGGCGGTACCCTGGCAACGGAGCAAACAGTGAGCAGGATGGTACATATCTTAAGACAACTTCAACAGACATTGTCTCCATCAGCACTCGCATCTACATGGTCATCTCTGCAACCACAGCAACAACTTGCACTACAGTCCATCCTCTCCTCATAGTTCTCTTATATTCTTTTGGGAATTTGGCATGACAATGAAGATGATCAATAGAGGTATCTCTCTCAAAGGTGTGCATAATGTTTGATTCTTGGCTTTTGCTGCTTATGAAAACGACAATGTCAAGTAGTGCTCAGAAAACAAGAAAGTTTTGATGTGTTTTTTCTTTTGTTTGTGTTAAGACATTGTTGCTTAATCAAATTTTGAAGATTTTGTTATTTACATCCAATCCATTGAGCACTTCTTGCAACTTATGAGATGGTTCGATTAGTTTGGTTCCCGTAGTAGAGACACAAAGAGGTTAGTCAGGGTGGCAGATCATATTTACGTGAATTATGAGTTCAAATTATGATTGTGTTAGTTTATGTTTGATATTATTTACGTGTTATATACATTTTTGTCCATCTTCAAACAAGTCCACCACAAACTGTGAACAAATTTGAAGTTAATAGATGAATCTACATATGCGATCGAGCCACTGTTCTATATTTACGAGATGCCTTGGACTCTCTCACCCCTTTTGCTCATAACTTCCTTAGAGAAACTGCTACGGCTCGGATAAAGGTTTCGCTAGGTACTGACGCCATTCATCTGGCATTCCCTTATTCGATCTCAGCATTCTTATGGCTGCATTTGTTAATGGTATTGCAACAATGTCATAGTCTTTTGGTTCCTGCCATTACCAACAAAATATCTTGATTTACTAGTTACCCATCAAAACAAAGTTTTGTGATTTATGGACTTGTTAGTTAAACCAATTGCAGTTATTAGAAAATACCTTAGGGACCTTGTATAACTTCATGTGTGCTTCCTCTACTGTCTTCTGACCTTTCTTTGAGTTGCACCTTGAACATGCTGTTACCTATGATGTTACATGAACAAAATTTTATTTTATTTTTACTGATTTTTAGTATGAAATGGTACTACTAGCCCTAGGCATTCGGGTATGCGGGTCGGTAGGAACCGTTCGGGTTTGTGTTTCTTGAGTAGAGGAGTTTAGGACCCAATACGCTAAATCTAAAAATTTGGTTTGGGTTCGGTTCAGATCCTTTTGAGTTTGGGTCGGAACCGCTAAAAATTCTATATTTTTTGGGTACACAAATACCAAAAATTTTACCGGAATACCCAACAAATTTTGGGTAAAAATTTGAAATTCCGGGTATAATTGGGGTATTTCAAGTAAATAATCGGGTATTCGGGTCCTCAGTTACTTATATGTATTTATATTTCGGGTTTTCTCGGGTTCGGTTTAGGTTTCGAATTTTCGGGTTTAGGAAGTTAGGATCCAGTAGGGTAAATCTAAAATTTATGATACAGATTCCGGTCGAGTTTTTCAGATAGGTTCAGGTTCCGGTTTTTTTTCAGGCAAAGGTACTACTTTAGTGTCAACCACATACCAGATTTTGCCAAGTCCATTCTCCACCTCGAGAAATTGGTATAACATGATCAATGGTCAAGTTTTCACGGGAAGAACAATACCTATACCCCAAACAAAAGTTCATTCAGCAAGAATAGTTCGATTAAGCAAACAAAAATGTGAAAACAGCTTGTGACTGGACATAAAAGATCACTTACTGACAAGTATAATCGTCTCTCAGTAAAATGCTTTTACGACTAAGTGTGTTTTTCACTCTTCTTCTTTTGACAACCTGAAGCAAATGTGGAACCTGAAGCAAGACAATGAAGTAAGCTTCAAATTGGTAAGAAGAGATTAAAACTAGCTAAAACTAAACTCATGTTCTACATACCCTTAATACAGCAGGTATATAGAATGAACCAGTCGGTGAACTAACAGTCTGATCATAATACTCCAGAACATCAGCCTAGACAAGACAGTATCGAATATACAAAACCTGGATTAAGGATTCTTATGTGTCAAATAAGTATTAAGATTACTTTACAAAGTTTGGTCTGACCTTATCCATGTATTCGAGACAGATTGCTCGCTTCCAGCAAACCACATTGACCGGTCTTTAAGTGATAACATAAAACAAGAAAACTGATTAGTTCAGGCCAATGTCACAATCCTACCAAATATTTAGAAGCAGCTAAACTCAGATTTGCATGAACTTGAATAAAAAGAGATAACTAATGCTTTCTATCATCAATAACTAAATAATTAAAGTGCAATTTCCATACTTAGTACACTCCTATTTTTCAAAATTAGCGCTATATATCAAAACTAAAATTTTAAAATTAAATCATAAACTCTAAACAATAAATATTACCCCATAAAAACTTTATCCTAAATGTAAAATAGTCAACCTAAACCTTAAAAAAAATTCTAAAAAATTATTCAAAATATTATAATTGTATCACTTAGTGCTATTTTTGCCATATACTCCATCGGTTTTGAATTAATTGTTGTTCTAGAGTTGAACTTTTGTTTCAAAATAGTTGTCGTTTTAGATTTCCAATACAAATGTTTGAAAAAAATCAATTTTATTCAGTTTTATAAAATGTTTTGACCAGTTAAAAAAACTAGAGAAAATAAAAATAGAAGCCTTAATTGTTTACTTAATTTGTGTGGAAAATCAAACGACAACTAATTCAAAAAGAAGGGAGTATATAAATATATTATATGATCAAGGAACAAAAATCATAATAAGACACTAATCAGTAACTAAACAAAACTGTAATAATAATAATAAAGAAGATCTTGACCTGTATGAAATATCAAGAACCAAGCCTCTGAAGCAAGATAGATCATTAGTCTCTAAACAACCATCATCATCTCCATCAAAATCCCACTCATCGTTGTCTTCTTCGTCAATACCAAGATTTTTCTCGGAGTTATCGAAATCTTTAATCTTCTTTCTTTTATAAGGAAAAGAGTAAGACGAGAAGAGTCTCGCACAAAACTTTGATCGGCTCCTATGCTGCAACGGAACCAAGGGAGATGATCCACCACCACCGGCCATGTAAAGGCTCTGCCGAAATTGGTCTCTTGAATCTATACCAAAGGATAATGCATCGTTGCTTGAGAGAAGCTTAAGTCTTGCAGAGACATGTGCCATTCGATTGAAGAGTAACAAAGCAGAAGGTATGGGTGATCGAAGTCTTGGAGAATTATTTAGACTATTTGGACTTTTGAGAAGAGCCGTTAACCACAAAAATTGATGTCTGTAGAAAATATCATGCTGTATGAAATGACAAATATGCCCTTGTATCCTTCTCTTAGAAAAATCATACAGTATATATTTATTTTTTCTCAAAACAAAATCGAGCGGTGGTGGAAACAGATTGCTGCTTCTTATATGCTTCATACCAGAAATGTGGTGAACCTTGCTAGCTTAAGCACAGTTAAAAATGGTTTTGTGTTGCTAAATCTAATCTTCTTTGTGGGTTTGGTTTGGCTCTGGTGTGCAATTGCAGAAAGGTTGGAAAGCTTCTTGGTTCCAAAGAATGTCAGTTTTACAAGGTCATGTGATTCAAAGTGGTGATTTTCTTAAGGTCAGTAGTACTTTTTATTTCTTATAATTCCTCACTTCTTTGATTACATATGTTGGGTCTCAGCTGGCACTGTCTTTTATTTTATCAATCTTGTTTGCGTCTCTTGGGCCGTTACTGTATCTCTCCATTCTTGATACTTAATACATATGTTAAAACTCTACAAAATGATGGTAGAGGATGTGTGTTAATTGATTTATTGAATCAGTTCACCTCGAGCAGTTTTCGTTATTCATGAGTCGAACTTCGAATTTGATGTATTACTCACAACTTTGGTTGCTAATAAAATGGCTCTCATTCTTTTGTTGTAGGCAAACAGTAGACCAAACACAAATGGGTGTTAGGTAATTTCAGTTTCATTATAATATTCCTATTTGTTTGTGATATGAGACAAAGTGAAACAAAACTGTGGATTATCCAAGCGTTGGATGCTTTACGTTTTGGCTATATTAATGCTAAGCTGCAACTGGCTTGACAATAAGCATGTTGTCTTAGGGTTAGGGGTATGTCGTCTCTTCACATACACATTAAGCTTTTTAATTTTCTTCCATCAAATTCTTAGTTCTCCATTTGTGGTTATGACTGCGATCGTCAAACATAAAAGAAAAAAATTTAATGCCATATATAGTTGAGGAAGAGCCATCAAGTCATGAACTCCTGTGCTTATAATCTGTAGTAGTGTTGTTTTGACTCATTGCAAATTCTTCTTTTGATGTACAGAGAGTGCTTGAGGATAGTTTATTGGTGATGCGGAAGATTGAGAACGCGGCTATCGGACCCAATAACCTGCCTAAGAATAAGGAGATGTGAAATGTTTCAACCCTCACCCAAAACACTCCTTAAAGAACCTTTCCGCTGAAGAGCAGCATAGTTCAACGGTATCACGACATTTTCTCTTTATTTTTTGCCTCCAGAAATAGCAGAACTTCCAGATGTACTCCCAATCCCTCGACCAATTAAAGTTTTAGTCACATGGTCTGTGTTAAGACTCTGTCCCAATGGCTTCTTCTTTGCAGACTTTGTAACATATACTTTGCTTCTTTTTCTTTAGCAAGCTGACCTTGTAGTCATGTGTGCTCCTGTTATGCAAAAAGGACAAATAGCTTTGTTCTGTTAGCTCATGATTTTTTTTTCAGTCAAATGTTCTGTTAGCTCATTAACACCATTGATACCGACAACTCCATTTTTTTTTTTGGATAATTGGAATATTTGACAGTTTTTTTTTTTTTTTTTTTTTTTTTGTCATCGAATATTAGACAGTTTTGAGAACTTTATTATGTTTTTATGTTTTTAGATCGGTTACTATTTAAAATAGGAGAAAGAGTGAGTGAGTGAGAAAGAGTGTAAAAGTTATATTATATTTTTTATTTTCTTTTTTTTTTACCATACTTTTTCCCCCTAGATTTTTAAAATTGTTTTTTTAATATTTTTAATATTTTCAAATTAGTCTTTAATTTTTTTACAAATCTAATGACAATAATTTTATTATATTTTACAAATTTGTATGAACACAACATATAGAATACAAACACAAAATATGGAGTACATACAAATTTAACAAAATTATGAACACCTACCATGTAATACGAACACTACAAAAAAGAGTACAAACATAAAGAAGAGATTATTCACTCATATGTTACAAATATTTTGGGTTAAACAAACACGAATCAAAGAGTACAAACAGAAATCAGGGAATATGAACACGCATAAGAATATACGAACACGTATCAGGGAGTACGAACACGAAAGTGGGTGTATAAATACATTGAGATATGACGAAAATTAATGTTAAGAATTTGTAAAATATGTTTTTTTTTTTTTTTTTTTTTTTTTTTTGGTCAACAAACCCCATACACTAGTCTATCGGAATTGAATCTCTTCGAGCGAGAGCCAAACAAGAGCCGATTGACCTACATGGGAAAAACAGAAACCTCTAGCCCTTGCGCATTTTTCAAGTTTATCGGCGCGGACGTTGAACGCTCTAGAAATATACCTAATATTAAATACAGTAAAATATTTGCGAAAAAGAGTAAATTCTCAAATCTCTGAGGCAAACGCTGGCCAATCATCTCCGTGAGCTAGCATAGTGACCAAATCTTGGCAATCGGTCGCAATAATGATCTTGGTGAACGCCTGCGCTACTAAACACTGCATAGTCCAAATCAAAGTGTCTAGTTCCGCATAGAGAGGGGAGAGGCTCCTTGGTGAGCACTTCAACCCAAGTAGAAGGGTTTGTTCGTCTATCGAGAGCACCACCCAAACCCACTTCTACTATCCTGCTCCACCCACAAGCCATCAATATAGCAAACCAGCTCATCCCTCGGTAGGGATACTATTTTTTCACATGCCTCACCCATATTCGGTGGATCGTCCTTAGTATTGGCTTTCCTCCAAAGCGCTTCTTCAAGAATTGCCTTATCCACTATATCTTGTGGGGATTCAAACATATTTTCTAAGAGTTTCTTATTTCGTTCTTTCCAGATGAACCACAAAAGCCATGGAAAGATTTACAGGCTTTCATCTGAAACACCTCTCGCCTTCCCTCTCCAGAAAAGATAATCCAAATTACTATACAGGGAAGTTAGTGGAGAAATTTGGGGTGCCGAGGGGATAGGCGAGAGAGCCCATACTTGACGAGTAGGAGGGCATTCAAAAAATAGGTGATTAATAGTCTCTTCCTCCACCCCACAACAAGGGCATTCTTTATCTCTACCAATATGGCGATAATGTAATCTCTGGCATGTTGCTAAGCAACCTGACACGCTTTGCCACACCAGATGTTTTAACTTCCGGGTGGTTTTTAAGTTCCAAGCTTGCGCCTTGAGTGCGGTAACACTGGGTCCCTGAGAAGGGAGGTCGCTAGCTGGGCGAGAGATAGCTCTCGCGGCTTGGTAACCCGATTTGACTGAATAGTTCCTAGACTTGCTTAAGTTCCAACTATACCTGTCGCGATATCTAGTCAAGCTTGGTTTGATCCCCATAATTAGAGTAATTTCATTCGGGGGAAAGAGCTCTCGGAGTACCCTATGTATCCAAGATCTAGTCCCAGGGTCAATTAACATGCTAACACTAACCAAAGGATCCCGACTAGCGAAGAGGCCAATGGGAGGCCGCGCTGGAGAATCCGGGATCCAAGGATCCGTCCACACATAAGCGTCAAATCAAGAGCCAATGGTTTTCCTAATTCCAAACTTTAGAACCTCTTTTGATGCAAGCAGGCTTCTCCAACCATAGGATGGCCGGTTTGACGTCGAGATTTCCAAGGGGCTACTATAGCGGAAATAGCGCCCCTTGAGGACCCTACTAAGGAGAGAGTCTGGAAAACGAAGTAGTCTCCACAATTGCTTTACTAATAGTGCAAGATTAAAATCTTCTAGAACTCGGAAGCTAAGGCCTCCATCTGAGAAGCGAGAGCAGATTTGGTCCCATGAAATCCAATGGATACCCCTACTATCTGCTTTATTACTCCACCAAAAACGCGCCATTGCACTATTAAACTTAGTACAAATGGCTTTTGGTAATAGGAAGCACGACATTACATACGTCGGAAGTGCTTGGGCTTGGGATTTGAGAAGGAATTCCTTACCACCCTTCGATAGTTATTTAGCAGACCAAGAGTTAACTCTACTATTTAGCCTGTCTCTAACGAAGGCGAAAACCTGAGTCTTGGATCCATGGATTTTTTCAGGGAGGCCCAAGTAAGTTCCCATTCCTCCTTCTTGCGCGATACCCAATATCGTTTTAATTTCATGTCGAGTAGAGGCGGCTACCTTTGTTCCAAACATGATGGATGACTTAGCTAGGTTAATTTCTTGTCCTGAGCACGGCCATAAAGCCGGATCATATCGATCACTGCGCGGCTTTGGAGAGCATCGGCCTTGCAGAAAAATAAACTATCATCCGTAAAAAGGAGATGGGATACTCTTGGACTGGCACACGCCACATGAAGAACTTGTATCGTACCTAGTCTTTCTGGGTGCTTGAATTGCGCAATAAGAGCTTCTGTACACAAGATAAATAAGTACGGAGAGATAGGGTCTCCTTGACGGATACCCCGCTTTGGTCTAATTCTTCCTCGAGGTTCGTCATTAAGTATAATACGGTATGACACCGAGGTGACGCACTGCATGATCCAACCAATCCAACATTGATTGAAGCCCAATTTCTCCATCAGATCACTAAGAAATTTCCATTCAACTCTGTCATAAGCTTTGCTCATATCTGTTTTGATTGCCATAAATTTCTCCTCATTAGCTGGGTTGGACCAGAGTGCATGGAAATTTTCCTGGGCGATGAGAACATTATTTGTAATTAGCCGCCCTGCCACAAAGGCAGATTGAGTCTCAAAGATTAACTCTGGCAGGAACCTCTTAAGACGAAGGCTCAGGATCTTGGAAATGATCTTGTAGCTTACATTACATAGACTAATTGGTCGAAAACCTGTCATCTCCCTTGGTTTATCGCCCTTAGGAATTAGACATATATTGGTCTCATTTATCCTGCTATAAAAAATACCTGATTGGGATGAGATCTTTTTTTGTGACATCCCAGAATTTTTGGTAAAATAATGCTGTCATGCCATCCGGACCGGGGGTCTTAGTAGGATTCAAGGAGAACATAGCTTTCTTCACCTCTTCTTCCGAGACCTCCCTCGTGAGAGATTCATTCATCGAATCAGTTACCAAGGAAGGGACCTCTCTTAGGGCGTCTACAGTGTCGAACCCATTATGAGAGGAGAAGAGCGTCGTGAAATACTCGACCGACACTCGTTCTATGCCTTCTTCGTGATCAATACACACCCCATTTTTGTCGAGGATACTGATGATTCTATTACGGCCACACCGTTGTTTTGTTGTCGCATGGAAGAATTTAGTGTTTTTATCCCCTTCCGCTAGCCAGATTTCGCAAATTTTTTGTTGCCAATAGGCTTCTCCCTCTTTGTAAGCCTCACATAGTCTCCACTTTAACTCTAGGAGTGTTGATGTGGATGTATTCTCGTCCTCATTAGCCTCATTAATCTTGTCTTGGAGCTCTTTTATTAGGAGTTCCGAGTTTGTGATAATGGATTTCTTCCATATGGAGAGTAGGCGTTGACAGTTTTGGATACGCATCATGAGTGGTTTGGATTCTGTTGAATTTTCGAAGCTCCAAACCTCCACTACCGCTTCAGTAATGCCAGGTTTACCGATCCATCTTTTGTCGAACATAAATCTGCGAGAGAATTTTTTAACTCGATTCTGAATACAAGCCAAAAGGGGGCGGTGATCCGAGCCCCACATCTTTAGATACTCCACATTTGTGTGGGAAAAAATATGATGCCACTCTTTATTACCCATAGCTCTATCAAGCCTGCACCGAATCTTGCCATTTTTACGGTGGCCAATCCAAGAAAATTGATTACCTTGGTAAGGAAAATCAATTAACCCACAAGAATGGATCATATTTCGGAAAGGTAGAAATGAGGATTCTGTCTTTTTTTCCTCCTCTTTTCTCATGATTTCCTGTAATTTCATTGAAATCGCCAATTATAAACCATGCTTCGGAACGGGAAACACCTATTTGCATCAATCTTTCCAACACGTACTCGCGGTTTGCAACAACAGGATCACCATAAATAAATCTCATAAAGACCTGATTCCCATCAATAATTGTTTCGATATCGATTAACCGGTCATCCAACAACAAAAATTTAACCAGAAAATCATTCGAATACAACAGCGCTAAACCACCACTAGTCCCATCTGGCTCAACCATTTTCAGGTTATCAAAACCTAGTTCTACTTGCACATCTTGCAGATATTCCTTATCATTTTTAGTTTCAGATAAGAATAAAAAACCGGGCGAGTATGTTCGACACAACTCCACAAATCGACGGCGAGTTAACTTGGCTCCCGCCCCTTGACAGTTCCACGCTAGCGTCCTCATTTATTAGTTCCGAAGGGAGAGTAAAACCCCACCGTACTAACATAAAGACAAGTGAATATATCTTTTGATTTTAGGAGCACTTCACTAAGAAGGATAAAAACTGAAATTTGAGAATTTTATTTTATTTTTTATTTTATTTAACATATCAATATTATTGACTTGAAATTTCAGTATACTTAATCGCTCAAAAAATGAGGAAAATGTCTCCATAAAGGAGGAATGGGGAGAAAATACACCGGTAAAGTCACAAATAAAACCGGTTGTTGAAATTATGGAGCGAAAACATTGCCTTGTCAGGTGGGTATCCAAGTGCAAGAGATCATGGGCCTTTAGGCCCAGCAAAATTCCAAGCACGAAATGACCCACCATAGGTATCTCGGAGATACGGACGGTGAGAAACGGAAGAGAATCTTTGACGGCGCCCCAAGAGATCAATGCAAACAGAGACAATGGAGGAGCGGCTTCATCAGTCAGCAAAGTGGAATGAGAACTATATTGGACCATAACTCTTTATCGCTGAAATATATCACTTGGGCAATAAGAGAGAAACTTGAGCAGATTTCTAGAAGAATGGTCGCAATGGTATAGATCGGTTGATCTCCGGATCGGAGGAGATTAATTTCCAAACAAGAGGGAATCGCCATTAGTCTCATTTCTAGAGTTGCCAAGAGATGAAGAGTTATATCCAGCGGCTCAAACCAAGCGATGAACAGGGAGGTGATAAGTGGCTTCCATGGAGATGTTGGTCTCCCAGATCTCTTCACAATCGTGAGAATGGTAGTGTGAAAAAGTCGCCGGAAAAAACTAAACCGGCGGAGAGGGAGAAGAGACCAATGCTTCATCCCAAATCGAAGATTCCACTTCGAAGAAATATACCAGCAATTAAAAGGCAAAGACATTGGTCGTAACCGTTGGATTTGCATTCTAACAACTGTCTTAGAAGATGCAATGGTTAGAAGAGCTGGGAGTAACAGTTGAGAAGATTCAAAGCAAACTGCCGTGGAGCTTAATATAATACTAGAAATTGTGAATGAGGCTCTGCAAAATGCAGAAAAGTTACAAGAGTGGTAAAGGCTTCCTCTAGCTTCTGCCTCCTGACAAAGGGGAATTAGAAGAAGTGGTTGTTGGAGATGATGAACCTTCATTGGAGAAGAAAAGGTAAATCTCAGATCTGAGATCTAGATTCAAAAAATTGGAACCAAGAAGAACTTCGGGAGTCACGCATGAGAGCATTTGTAAAATATGTTAAAATTGGTCTTTTTAGATTCACAAAAATATTTATAGATTAAAATTATATTATAATTCATTTTTTGGATGAACATATGTTATTATATCAATTTCTGTTATTTGGATGAATAAAAAGAAAAAGTAAGATAGAGTGTGTGTACATAGTCGAATAAATGGAGAACACCGCCGCTCTCTCTCGTCTCTCAAACAGTTAAACCCTAAGCTTTTTTCAGATCTGTGGCTGGGAAGTTACTCGGGTGATCGACGCTCCTCGTCGATGCTGTGAGTGGCTTCCCCTTTTTTTTATGCTGTAGTTTTTTTCTGGTTCTGCAACTCATCTTCCCCTTGATTTCGTTGGAGAAAAAGGTTACCTTGGCAGAAATGGCCGATCTCCTCGGTGAAGGTTATTGGTTCTGTCAGTGGTCAGCTTCTCCAGAGAGAGTTGGTGTTGGGTGTCCGAGATTTTGTTGATCTGGCGGGTGCTCCTGTTCTTGTAAATTTTGGTGAAGAAACGTGGATCTCTGTGGAGATCTGGTGTTTTGTGGAATCCATGGCCATGGTCTCAGTCCATTTCTGTTGTTTGGTAAGCCAACTTTTGGGTCTTTATTCTTCGTCGATTTAAGCCAACGTAAGACACATACTCTGAATTGACGTTTTTCCTTGGCCTGAGATTATAAACCAAACCAAAATAATCAAACCAGACCGAACCGATATTTTGAGTGTTTGGTTTGGTTTTGGTTACGGCGGCCGAACCGATCGGCAGAAAAAAATCAGAAAACCGAAACATTTCGGTTCAGCTATCGGTAAACCAATTTTTTTTAACTACATAACTGAATTTTATCCCTAAATAACCAAATAAAAAAACAGAAATATGAAATATTTAAGATAAAACTCATAACCCAAAAAACCTGAAATTATCTCTACATAACCGAAAACCCAAAGTTTTCTTAAACCAAATTTTTGTTTTGAAAATTTAAAACCAAATTAACCAAAAACAGAAACAACCGTCGTTTAGTTCGGCAAGATTTTTAAAACGCAAAAGAACCATAAACCGAAATAACAAAACTAACCGATGACCCATGGCTACTTTTCTTCTCTCTTTGAGCACACATAAGACTTTGAATGGAGAGGCAGAAAGAGAACATTCGATACTTGCAAGTAGGCCTTCGGTTCTCAATACACTATTTATATTTTTTTTGTATTTTTAAAATAAAGACAGAAAAGCTATAGACAGTTCACTTTTTTGTCCTTTTGTGATAAAAATAGGACAAATGCATTGCATGTTATCCACGTAGCTTTTCAATATAAATAAAATACTTTTTTTGTCATTTTCTTTATAAAGTACACTTTTTCTTATCTTACTCGTTTTCTACTTCTTTAGAAAATTGAAAAACCAAAAACGCGAAATGATCTCTACATAACCAAAAACCAAGATTTTTTAAACCAAATTTATGTTTTGAAAATTTAAAACCAAATTAACCAAAAACTGAAATAACCTTTGTTTAGTTCGGCAAGATTTTTAAAACTCAAAAGTACCAAAACCAAACTAACCAAATTAACCGATGACCCATGGCTACTTTTATTCTTCTCTTTGAGCACAAATAAGGCTTTGAATTGAGAGGCAGAAAAAGAACAGTTGATCTTTGCATGTGACTCTCCAGTTCTCAATACACCATTCATATTTTTTTTTTTTGTATTTTTAAAATAAACACAGAAAACTATGGGCAGCTTTTTGTCCTTTTGTGATAAAGACAGGACAAATGCATTGCATGTTGTCCACGCAGCTTTTCAATATAAATAAAACACTTTTTTTTTTCTTTTTCTATATAAAATACACTTTTTACTCTCTCATTCGTTTTCTATTTCTTTTAAAAACTCAAAACCTAAAAAATCCGAAATAATCTCTACATAACCGAAAACTCAAGTTTTTTTAATCCAAATTTTTGTTTTGAAAATTTAAAATCAAATTAACCGAAAAACTGAAATAACCGTCGTTTAGTTTGGGAAGATTTTTAAAACTCAAAAGAACCAAAAACCGAAATAACAAAACTACCCGATGACCCATGGCTAATTTTCTTCTCTCTTTGAGCACAATATGGCTTTGAATGGAGAGTCAGAAAAAGAACAGTTGATCCTTGCAAGTGATCGACGACCTATTTCTCCCCGAAAACTATCACACCGTATAAAAACTACACGGAACTTTAATCTCGTCTTCAAACTATCCGAATCGATAGTTCTATTCCTATATCCACCCGAAATCGAAAGTTCTATTCTTATTTCCCCTAATATCGTAGTTCTCATCCTAATTTTCCAAAAATCTGGGTTTATACGGTTAATAATTGGTTTACTGTTGGTTTAATATTCTCTTAACCAATTAATCAATTTTATTAACCAGATTAATTTTAATTTCAACCCGAGTACCGGATTAAACCTTCTTTATGTGTTAGAAAAAACCCTTAAAATTAAAAAGAAGAAGAAGAAGATCACGTTCTTCGTTCTTCCTCAAGGAAAAAATAAAAAAAATGGATCAATCACTTCATCCTTCAATTACAACTTCTTCTTCTCCGTTTAGTGACTCACAGACGATTGGAGCTTGTGGTGTTTCCTAATCCATATCGGAAAGATCCTGTAAAGGCGCTTAGAGATTGGGATCTTTGAGGTCCCTTGTTTAATCTCACCATCATCTCCACCACCACCACCACCACCACCACTAATCAACGATGGAGAAGGAGATAGAGGAAGTTGAAGAAGAAGAAACATATGGTGAGCGTTGAAGGAACGATCCCAAAGCTCCAATTTATTCTTCATCTCTTTCCCTTTTTCTCCTATTATTATCTTATCACTCTGTCTCTTAATAGCTTCGATTGATTTTATTTTTTAGACAACGTGAAAGCAGAGAAATTGACTCCTCTTTTATTCTTCTTCCTCCACAATTCACAATCGATCTTATCAATTCTGGTTTTAAATGGAATTGAATCGATTTTTGATTAAATAGAAGTTGGATTTGTTGTTTGAAGAAAGATATTGGATCAGATCATTTATGGGTCGGATCGGGTTTAAAATTCGGTTTCATACCAGGTTTACTTTTGTTTTTATGGGGTTTGATTCGTAAACCGTTCAGACCCAGAAAATTGGAAAATTGGATGAGAACTTTCGATTTCGAGTTGAAATAGGAATAGAACTATCGATTCGGGTAGTTTGAAGACGAGATTAAAGTTCCGTGTTGTTCTGATACGATGTGATAGTTTTCAGGAAGAAATAGGTCATCGATCCCCTTGCAAGTGGGCCTTATGTTATCAATACACTATTCATATTTTTTTTTTGTATTTTTAAGATAAAGACAGAAAAGCTATAGGGAGTTCAATTTTTTTTTTTTGTTATTTTGTGATCAAAAAAGGACAAATAAAATTCTTTTTTTTCTTTATAAAGTACACTTTTTCTTCTCTCACTCGTTTTCTACTTCTTTATAAAATTGAAAAACAAAAAAAAAACCTGAAATTATCTCGACATAACCGAAAACCCAGATTTTTGTAAACCAAAATTTCTGTTTTGAAAATTTAAAACTGAATTAACTGAAAAACTGAAACGGTTATTTCAGTTAACTGAAATAACTGAAATAACCGTTTAGTTCTGCAAGATTTTTAAAACTCAAAAGAACCAAAAACCAAAAAAACCAAAAACCAAAATAACCAAATTAACTAATGACCCAGGGCAAATCCATTGCATGTTATCCACATAGCTTTTCAATATAGATAAAACACTTTTTCATTTTCTCTATGAAATACTCTTTTTCTTCTCTCAGTTTGTTCACATTTGTAACATAACTCACTCTACTTCTTTTTCTCTCACTCGTTTTCTATCTTCAATTTAGCAAATGTTTTTTTAAAAATATAAAGTACATACATTTTATATTTTCTATATACTAATATATTATTTTCTTTTTATGTAGAACATCTCATATCATTTCCAAGACATTGGAAGGTATTTTCTATTTAATAACTAAAACCAATTTGTTTATTTTTCTATTTATTGTAGCATATTTTTTGTTACAGAATTCAAATCACAATTCATGCTTCAACTCTACACCTCTTGTTTCTATAATTTTCTGATGAAAGGTATAATTGTTTTTCTCATAAATAAATGTATTTACATTATATAATATATTACTAGTTATAGAAATATGGTATTTAAATTTTTGTTTAAAACATGCTTTTTTCTACCAATTATGTTTCTATATATATATATATATAATGCTTGGTATATGTTCTTACTTGTTAATCTCATATTTATTTCATGGAAATATGCTTATTTTAGGGGGAATTTCATTATCATAAATATTCATATAAGTTAATATATGTTATTTAATATATCTTTTTTTAAATACCTTATTTAAAAATATAAAAAATAAAGTTTATACATTTGAAAACTAGCTTATATTTATGTTTTGTTGTAAAATACTTTTATTTGAATATAATTGGCTGCGTATAATGGTAAAACCAAACTATGCATTTAAGTATATGTTACCATGTACGTATAATTAAGATGTACCTGCGAGTTTGGGAAAAATTTCCAGTAATCGATACCATTATTAAATTATTTATTTTCTTGTCACGAATGAGAAAATCTTGCTAGCTACAAACAATATTTTTTGAATTTTGAGTTTCACAATGGTCAATACGTTTGAAAATTGTTTTTGTTTTTTCTCACAAATCTTTATCTCTCTTAATAAAATTAATACGTATTTATTTTAGTTATGTATTAGTCATAAAGACATTATTATATTAGAGGAACATAACGTATTTGATTGTATTATAGTATAAAAGATGCATATAAAATATAGAACTATGAACAATATTTAGTAAATGAAGATTTTAAAATAGTAGTTTTCTAATATTTAACTTCAAATAATTTTTAAATTGTATTTGTAGGTATGTCTAACCACTTACAAAAGGAAAATTGTTTTATGCAAGATGATACAAGTTGTCTACAGAAACATCAGCATGGGTATATATTTACACCTTATTTTACCAAATTGTACCTTCTAATTTAAGCAAAATAAATATTTAGAATTTTTAAAATTTGTAGAGTGAATAAAATTTTAAATGGACTTCTAGTCAGGAAAGAATATTTATTAAGTTTTACAATCAAGGAATTGCTTTGAATAATTTCCGCTTCAAAGATCCAACACCCCTTGGAAGGGAGTTTTTGGTTGAAAAATCCAACAAAGGAGTTCAATTTAAATATAAATTATCGATTTTGCAAACAAAAGCTTGATCAACTGAAAAGAAACTACAAGAAACTTAAGCAAAATTCTACGGGAATTACAGTTGATCCTGTTATATCCGTCATATCTGCGTAAAATTCGTGGTGGAAAGATCGTGAAGCTGTAAGTATATAAAATATCTCTCACAACCAAAATATGTTCAGTAAATTTGGTATACAGTAAACTTGTATACTAAAATTTAATAAACTATGGATGTAGGATTGTAAGAAATTTAAATGAAATCCGCCTGGTTGTTGGGATGTGATGCAACGTTGTTTCATCTTATATGATGTACAATCACAGTCTCAGTATTCTGTGCACCAAAAAAGAGAAGAGTTAATGAATGAAGGCATAAATGATGATGAAAATCAAGTTCCTAAGACATAAGAAAATGGAGAGGTGTATCGCGCTAACATTAGCGATGATACACGTCCCTCAAATGAATTCACCCAGGATCATTTACATCAGAATTGTCCACATGCTTCTCTATTTCATACTCCTGCTTCAAGAGTTCAACAACAAGGTGGACTAAGACATGGAAGTAGTTCACAAAGAGGGGCAAAAAGCTCACGAATATCTATTGGGAGTGATTCAAGAGGAAATCGTAGAAAACAATCATTTGAGGAAACTCTAACAAATACAATGACTGGCTTCAAAGAGTTTTAGTGCCAAATTTTACAACAATTATGTCCAAATTATTTTCAACCAAGATGATTACGAAGAATTTGATAATGCTATCAAGATATTTGAATTGTTTGGATTTTTATTGGGCATGCAGTCATGCATTTCAAGAAAAAATATTTTGGCGTAAATATTTTATTGATCGAGCAGAGAGAGCCACGGAAGATAAGAGCGATTTTTACAAGCTCTAACTGGATATACACAGAATAGTGAATTTGTGGGGAAGCGCTTAGTCTCTGCCCAAAATGGTGGAAGTCCTAATCCAAGCAACTTTACTTTCGGAAGTTCATCTAGTGGACAATGGGTCCGAGTTTTCAACAATGGGGGACATCTCCGAATGGATCACAATGGGGACTGAGTTTTCAATAATGTGGTACACCTCCTAATGCACCACAATGGGTTCTAATTTTAACAATGGAGTACACCACCAATTGTCTTGCAGTGTTGCATTTCCTCTGCCTCGTGTAGATAAATATTATGTGGTTGATTATGGCTATCCAAATAAACAAGGTTTTTTGGGCTCCTTATAGATCTTTTTGAACTGAGATTCTTAGGAACAAACAAGAACTATTTAACAGTTGTCACGCATCACTACGTTTTGTTATTGAAAGAACATTTGGATTATGGAAGAAGAAATGGAGGATTCTTTGTCAGTTTCCTAGATAGAACACACATGTTCAAAAAGAGTGGTGATGGCTACATTGCGACTACATAAGTTTATCATAATTTCAAATTATTTTGTTGAAGATTTTGCCGAAGTAATTGAGCATACATATATTAGCAATACAAATTTAGAGAATGATGAATGTAACATGGAAACTATAGCTGATGGAGCTCAAATGACAAACATTAGAGAAAATATTGTAGATATGTTATGGGCAAATAAAAATACTTCTCATTAATCTATTCTTACTTTTATGTTGTATTTGGATAATTTTGTTTTAATGTTTTCAGATTAGAAAGGTATTTAGAAAAATAATCTATATGAAAAAATTGTGTTTACCGTAAAATTTATTAATTATTCTATAAAAAATGAATTGAATTTATGTGTTTATAAATAATTTACAGCATCATATTTTATAAGGGAATTCTCTTAAATACCACAAAAATAGGTATTTTTCCAAAAATACCATTATGGAGTTTATTTTTAAAAAATACCACAAAAATATATTTTTTCCAAAAATACCACAAAAATATTTTTTTTTTCCCAAAAATACCACAAAACTAAAACTAAAATTTTTAACATTCAAAACTAAGTTATAAATTTTAAACACTAAACCCTACCATTAAAAACTATACCCTAAATGTAAATAGTCAGCCCAAACATAAAAAATACTAATTCTATGTCTTCAAAATTGAGTTTTTTAATGTTTATTGTATTTTTGGAAAAATAAAACATTTGTGGTATTTTTGGAAAAAATAACAAATGGTGGTATTTTTGGAAAAAAACTTAAAACATGCTATCCAAAGGATTTCTCAATTTTATTGCATATATGATCTGCCATATTTGATATGCTTTTACCATTCAAGCATATAATATGGACTGCTCAATCACCATAATCTGCACTTGTCCTGCATGATCTGCATGATCTACATGATCTGCATTATCTGCACGATCTGCTATGCTTGATCTGCTTTCACTATTCGAAGCCTAAGAATGTCTTTTTCCAGCGTTTGTAAGTTCTAACAATGGGTGCTAAAATTTCAAGGCATCTATACTATTAATTGGGGAGCATTATTTGTCTTTGTTGCCAAAGAAACTTGAAAAATATATATTACAAAATATACAATCCCAACCATGTAGCCAAACACACTAAAAGACAGCAACAATATTTAATTAAATAAATAAAACATAAAAAACTAAAACTAACTATAATTATGGAAATCATAATAATTTTGTTACCATAAAAAATGGATGATTAACTTCGAAATTAAACATATGGAAACAGATTTAATATTAATAATTATATACTTTCAGATATTTCAGATATTTTTGAAAACAATAAATTATAGTTTGGGAAAAAAAATTTATGTTAGATTAGAAAATAAGCGACTAATCAATTTCTATATAGCATAAAATGTGAAGAAATATACAACATATTTTATTATATCATCAAAGTTTAAAAACTATATAATTTTTTAAGCAGATAACAAAAAATGTTTAAATTAAAAATCTGAAAATAAATCAATAATTTTAGAAACAAAATTCTAAAATCTTGCAAAGAAACATTCCATATCACATAACATCTCTTAAACTTATATAATTTCGTACTTGCGAAGAAATTATATAATTTCGTACTAGAAATAAAAATCAACCATAAATGTGGAGAAACAAACCGTAAAAAATGTCATATTAGTAATAAAAATATTGATCGATTCTATAATTTAGGAAACTATTAGAATATATATTTGTCTACATATTAAATCTACATATTGAAATATATTTTGTATGATTCAAAATCGAGTGTATAACATCTACATATTTGTCTTTGTAGCCAAACAAACTTGAAAAAAAAAATATTACAAAATATACAATCTCAAACCTATATCCAAACACACTAAAAGACAGAAAAAAAAATTATTTATATTTATGGAAATCATTTTAATTTTGTTACCATAAAAAATGGACAATTAAATTCGAAATTAAACATATGCAAACAGATTTAATATTAGTTATATATTTTAGATTTTTTTTTGAAAATAATAATTTATATTTAAGAAAAATATAGATGAAAAAATATGTTTGATTATAAAAATACATATCATAAAACGTGGAGAATTATACTACATAATTAATTATATCATCAAATTTTAAAAAATTATAATCTTAAAAAAATAGTTAAAAATATTTGAATAAAAACTCTTAATTAAATCAATAATTATTTTTTTTTGGCTAAAATCATGCGAAATTTATATATCACATAAAATCTCTTATTTTCACATAAAATCTCTTATTTTCACATAAAATCTTCATATTAAAAAAAGCAATCTCGAAAATAAAGCACAAAAATAAAAGAATTTGAAATATATTGATTAGATATGAGATATTTCCGTTTTTCCTTTTAAAAACCAATAATCCAGTTTTTTAAAAAAATATTCAGAAATACAGAATTAATTCAATCACCCTAATAACTAGCACTTAACATAACCAATCGACAATTAGAAAAATATTTAATTCGATTATTATTTTTCCTAACTATAATGCAATTTCAAATCTACAAACTATCCAAAAATAAAAAATAAAAGTTTAATTACATCGTAATAGTTTGATCGTTATAAATTCAAGATTTCATATATTTTGGTACCTCATTAACTACTAAATTAAAACTAAATAATAAGTGGATATATCAAATTCATCTTATGAGGTTTCGGAGTCACATACAATTCCAGTGAAACAAACAAAACCCTGAGAGCTAAGTCAACAAAACTACAATAAACCCATGAATTAAAAAAATAGAAATACCTAAATCTGTAGGAAACAAAAAGGCTAAACTTGAATCTTTGAATTGAAGAAAGTAATAGGAAATAAAGATGAAATTTAACGATCAATAACATTAAAAATTGAACAATGATTGTGTATGCTCGGATTAGAGGCAGTGCCTTGTGAATGAAAATGGCGGGAGCATCTGACTTAGATTTATAATTAGAGTTTTATTAATGTGAAAAATAAATATTTAAAGTAATACGAGTATTCCGTCTAGATCTCTTACCAAGTTTCTTATAATAAACATTAGCAAATGATTATGTTTTTAAAAGGAAACGATTGTGGGACAGAAATATATGATGGATAGAGGACGATACGGACATGACGGGTCCGAACGGGACGGGACGAGACGGGTCGGGACGGGACGGGTTGGGACGAGACAGGAAGGGACGGGTCGGGACGAGACGGAAAGGGACGGGACGGGTTTCTCATTCCAAACTATACGTAAAATAATTCAAACTAAAGCCAAATCCAAATCCGATTTAACATCTCTAAGCAAACAGTTAGAAATGTTTTGATTAGTTTAAAAAATAAACACGTAATATCATTTAACATTTTCATTTAAATTATTTTAAAACTATATTAAGTAAACAATATCTATATTTTACAACTGTATGCCTATGTATAGTTTTTCAAATAAACATATGTAACAAACTTTTACCAAATCGTATATATATGAAAAATCATAGTTTTGCAAAAATAATCCCGCACGTATGTGCGGGTCCATCCCTAGTTAATCATAAGAAGCGAACTCTTTCTTTTCCTCGGCTTCACTTTTGTGATCATAACATCAATCATCGCTTAGAAATGAAAAACAAGAGGATTAATATCATCTTAAGACTGATCAATTTTACAACAGATTACATATGAACACCAGTGGTGGGTGTCGATCGACACCAATATTTTTTGGTTGAACCGGTTTGATTTTATTTGCAAAATTGGCTTGATTTTAAGTTGGTTTAACCCTAGGTTCGACTTTTAAAAGAAGAGAGGTCGACCTTGTTTCTCTTTCAGCCGCTTTTTGCATGTTTCAGAAGAGTGAAAGAGAGTGAAAGTTTCCTCGGATATTCTGTAAGGTTTTGGAGAGATTTGAGAGCTGTTCTTGAGGATTTTGGGTTAACGGAGGAGAGATCTCCTAGCTATGGTGTTAGGAGTTCTCTGTGTGTTTTCATCCATGTTCCTTCTAGTTCAAAGGTGAGTGCATGACCAAGACATATCTAAGTAGTTTGATTGTTGTTTAGGGCAATTTGATGATTGTTTGATTGATTCATTTTCTTGTTTGGTTGTTTCTATGTTGTATGGCCTCTATGATACCCTGTGGAGATTCGTCATTTACCATGGTGTGTTTAGATGTGGAGATCCAGTGAGGAAAAGCAATTGGAGCGACTGCAGAATATCAGTGTCGATCGACACCAGTGGCGAGTGTCGAACGAGACTCATGATTTGTACCGCGAGGATAGTTGTGACTCGCGAGTGGAGTGTCGAGCTTGGTATCGAGTGCGAGTGTCGATCGACACTAGTGGTGGGTGTCGATTGACACTAGTGGTGGGTGTCGATCGACACTAGTGGTGGGTGTCGATCGACACTGGTCGTCAGTAGCGACTGATTTGTTGTTAAATGTTGGTTGCGTTCTGTTTTTATTTGATAATGATTGATGCTGGTTGTGTGTATAGCCTAGTAGTTGGGATGAGTGTCTCACTTATGCATCTCTTTTTGTGATGCAGGTAAAACCAAAGTGTGACCGTGGAATCAAGGCGAGGAGAGAAGAATGATCTAGGGGCTCGTTGGTTGTATTGTGATTTTATGTTATTGCATTGTTAGGTTGTTAGTCTGGAATTTAGAAACATGTTAGGATGCTATTCTATTTTTTGGATGATGACTCGTTTGGATATTGATTTATGCTGGTTTTATGTAATTGGTTTATTTGGATTGTTCATTGACTTTCCGCTTGTTGTTATTGGTTTAATTGCTTTAAATTGGTCAATGTACGGTTTAATCAGTTTGATTGGGTTAATCTGGTTGAGTCGGTTTAAATTGGGTTAGTCTGGTTTAAATTAATTGGGTTAATCCGATTTGCATGATTAAAACAAAAAATCGGGTCGAATTTTTTCAGAAAATTAAATTTAAAATTGTAAAATAATTATTGGTATTTTGCGATTAAAAAATATATAATAATTTCATTTTATTAAATAATAATTTGAGTGTTACAAAATTTCAATAATTTTTTTCTTAATTATCGCTTCTTCTTCATCTCTTCACTCCTCTTCAATATAAAGTACCTCTTTTTTGGACAAACAGGAATTTCATAAAAATAGAGATTACACTCCCCCAGGGGAGAAAGAATTAGCCGCAAACAAGGCGGACTTAGCTAGTGCATCAGCGACAAAGTTTTCCGCTCTGGGAATAAACGTAAATGAAATTGAATCCAACGACAAACTCAACAAATGGATGTCGTGAATAATATCGTTAAGCTCTTTAGAGCAAGCTTTTGTGTTGAGGATATAAATAAGGACTTGGGAGTCTGAACGAATCTCAAGCCTTCAGACTGTAGAGAGGTCAGGTCGTCTGCAGATGGAGGACAAAGCACTGCTTAGTACAAGTGACTCGGGAGTGAGGACAAAATGGCGTGCATTTGAGAATCGATGAGGCTCATTGTAACGCCCGCGATCCCGAATAGGATCGTTGGTCGAGACTTAGTTCAAGAATGAAGGGGAAAACTCGAACAAGTCTAAACGGAGCTGACCATCAGCTCGAAATGTAGGAAAACGGAAAAGGAAGAAGTATTGATCGAACAATCCAGCTGAAAATATCAGTTAAGCTAACTCGGCCAGCTGCCGGGTAGTGGTACCAGCTCGACCTCAGCTGCCCGGAAGTAACACCAGCTCGACCAGCTGTACGGTAGTCGAAGAAGTTGTGATGTTCACTCACCGAACGAGCTAATTGGGCGGTTACCAGAGGAAGAGCGAACAGGTATCGGTGAAATGGTACGAATGGAAGGATACCAGCGAATCGGTGCGAGTGAAAGGTGCATCGAACAGGTGCCTTTTCGAACATAAGGGTTTGGCCGAAACACTATAAATAGTGGGTCTCGCCCTCAGTTTTGGACACGTTCGGAAATCGGGAAATACTTATATTCTTGAAGTTATCTTCGAGAGAAACACTAAGGAAAGTCGGAATCCGATAAAAGGTTAATACCGGAGACCATAAGATCGGTTGTGGGGGTGCATATGGGTTCGATAGTTGCATGAGCATGATCATATGCATAACTTTGTCCGGAAGGATTGTTCGGAGAAAAGGGGACGCGGCTCGGCGAGTGGAATCATTGATGATACTCGACCGAACTGATGCGCGGACTACCTCTCTACCGAACATTTGAACGGGCAGAGTTGCTAATATAACTTGCATGCAAAACGATGATGATTAAGTGAACATGTTACTGATTTCCTATGTGGTTTCAGGGAAAGAAGGTGATCGAGGGGATGAAAGGGCTTAGGCGCGAGGACTCACGGCCGGGAAGATGAGTGGTGATGGATGCTGGGTAGTTAGATCGATTATACAACTTGTAATAGCCTATATGCAAACTCATAAGTTGTATCGAATCCTTACTTATTAATAAACTATTTGAATTGTTATTTTACTCTCTATTTGCATATGACTCTAACTAATGGATCTCAGAATTACTATAAATTGATTGTGTAAGGAATGGGCCCTAAAACTTGGTTAAGTATGGAAAGTTTGTTATTAGTTCGAAACTAACCTCTCCGGACTTAGATTATCCGGGATGGGGTCTTTCAAGTTGGTATCAGAGCATGCTTGATTCTAGGACTAGTATGTGGGTTGGGGATCACCACTCATCGGCTTATTGGGAACTCGCGGTAGTTTTTCTTTGAACTCATTACGGTTTTGATATAATAACCATGACTGAATGATGAGTTTTTACAGATGGGTAAGAGCGACAAGAAAGACAAAAAGAGCAAGGGGAAGGATGTTGTCGAAGAGACAATAAGAACTCGGAGAACGCGAGGAACCGAGGAAGCTGAGAACATGACAAGCTCTGATGAACAGAATCCATCCGGACCTGTGGCTGGACAAAAACCCTCGGAAAATGCAAATCCGGAAAGTAGTGGGGTGTCTGTGGAGGAAAAGAATATGAATAGAGTACCCTCGGCTGAAGAACAGTGGGATACAATGAAAGCAATGATGTCACAGTTGGCTGTACTGACTAAAGCACTTGTACCGGATCCTGAGGTACAAGAAATAGTTAACAAGATTAATGTCGGAAGTACTGAGGAAGCGCCAACAACTCCTTTTAGGAAAAGGAGTGATTATTTGATTTTGCTTGACCACGTTACGAAGTTGGGAACCAAGCATTTTTCGGAAAGTTCGGATCCGATTGTGGCCGATGAATGGAGGAGTAGACTTATGAGAAATTTTAACTCCACTCGCTGTCCGGAGGATTACCAGAAGGACATTGCTGTGCACTTCCTCGAAGGTGATGCACATAATTGGTGGTTGTCTATTGAGAAACGCATGGGTGAAGAGATTCAGACCTTTGCGGATTTTGTTGAGGAATTCAACAAGAAATACTTTCCACCGGAAGCTTGGGACAGACTCGAATGTGCCTATCTGGATTTGGTTCAAGGAGATAAAACCGTCCGGGAATATGATGAAGAGTTCAACCGTCTTAGGCGATTTGTTGGAAAGGAGCTGGAGGATGAGCAGGCCCAAGTACGCCGATTCATTCGAGGATTGCGAGTTGAGATTCGCACTCATTGTTTTATTCGCACATTCACTTCGGTGTCTGAATTGGTCGAGAAGGCGGCCATGATTGAAGTGGTGCTCGAGGAAGAGAAACAGTGGAAACGTGAGAAGCATTCGGCACATACCACTACCAAAACCACCGACAACTAAAGAAAGTGGGACAAGGTGGAGAATACAAAATCTGATACTAAGTATGGAGAATGTAAGACTTGTGGAAAGTATAATAGCGGAGTTTGCTGGAAGGCCGTTGGTGCATGCGGTCGATGCGGAAACAGGGATCATGCGATTCAAAATTGTTCCCGGAATGATGTAGGAATTCCGAAAGAAAATGCTGGAGATCAAAAGTCTTGCTACTACTACGGGAGAGCGGGACATTTCAAGAGGGAATATCCTAAGTTTAAATCGGAGCATAATGGAAAGAGTGGTGGGAATGACTTACCACCACCACCTAAGAGGCAGGCTGTCGCACCACGGGTGTATGAGCTCTCCGAGGAAACTGATGATGGGAATTTCAGCTCGATCACTGGTACGTGAAAATTGTTATATGGTTTAATAATGCATTGCATGGCATCATAAGGCATAAAGGAAAAGGGTACTTAGCATTCTAGGGGAATGTGTAGGAACCTTAAATATAGGTGGTGTGGAAACTCACACATTATTCGATTCCGGAGCTACACATTGTTTTGTGAGTTCGGAGATGATTGGAAAAGGTGGGTTCAAGATAGAACCAAACACCGAATATGGAATGGTTCGAGCAGCCAGCGGACAAGCTATGTATCTGTCTGGTATTGTTCGGGGAATCTCGGTTGTGGTCAACGGTGTCAATATGCCTATTGACCTTATCGTCGTTCAACTTAAGAAACACGATGTTATCTTAGGAATGAACTAGTTGGGGAAGTACAAGGCGCATATTGATTGTCACCGGGGACGAGTTCAATTTGAGAGGGAGGAAGTAAGGATAGAATTCCAAGGAATAAGATCAACATCGGGAAGTTTGGTCATCTCAGCAATCCAGGCAGAAAGGATGCTTGAGAAAGGTTGTGAGGCATATTTAGCCACAATCACAACAACGGAAGTTGGGGCAAATGCGGAACCTAAAGATATTCCGGTTGCAAAGGAGTTTTCGGACGTTTTCGAGACTGTGTGTGGATTACCGCCGGATCGTTTAGATCCATTCATAATCGACTCGAGCCCGGAACGGCTCCTATATCTAAAGCTTCAATAATTTTTTTATTAATTATCGCTTCTTCTTCATCTCTTCACTCCTCTTCAATATAAAGTACCTCTTTTTTGAACAAACAGGAATTTCATAAAAATAGAGATTACACTCCCCCGGGGGAGAAAGAATTAGCCGCAAACAAGGCGGACTTAGCTAGTGCATCAGCGACAAAGTTTTCCGCTCTGGGAATAAACGTAAATGAAATTGAATCCAACGACAAACTCAACAAATGGATGTCGTGAATAATATCGTTAAGCTCTTTAGAGCAAGCTTTTGTGTTGAGGATATAAATAAGGACTTGGGAGTCTGAACGAATCTCAAGCCTTCAGACTGTAGAGAGGTCAGGTCGTCTGCAGATGGAGGACAAAGCACTGCATAGTACAAGTGACTCGGGAGTGAGGGCGGAAGGGACAAAATGGCGTGCATTTGAGAATCGATGAGGCGAATTCCCTATGGATCCATCAGCACCCATCCCTGCCCACAAGCCTTAGTTGTTGCAGTCCAAGCAGCATCCACATAAAACTGGAAAAGTAGCAAGGCTTCGAACTCTTGCCTTTCTGATAACTGGTTTAGTGCTCTGTTTTGGCAGGTGGAACTGCGCATATTTCCATTCTTTGGCTTCCTTAATTGCCTTCAAAATGACCTCTTGTGGTGAAAAAATTTGGTTCTCAAATATAAGGCAGTTTCTTGCTTTCTAGGGATTCCACATAACCCATGGAGTAAGAGGAGTGCCTCATAATCCAGTGGGAGGCAAATATGTGAAACTAGGAGCATACGGTAACCAGGACTGGAAGGTAGTTGAGTTTGCGATATTCTGCTGCAGGGTTAAGGGAGCTGAGTCCCAAACCTTCTTAGCAAAGGGGCAGTTGCGGAATAGGTGAAGCTTGTCTTCCTTTTCTCCACATCGTCGGCAGAGAATGGATTGTAAGAGGACACGCTAAGCAAGGTTGTTCCCTAGTGACAATGCTCCACTAGAGGCCTTCCAAAGGAAATTCTTAATCTTCGGGCCTACTCTAACCTGCCAGATAGTCTTACCCCAGTTCAATCCATCTATGATACCAATAAAATGTCTACTCAACTCAATCAATAGAACACATAAATTAAATAGAAAAGAGAAGAAATAACAAGTTTTTGATTCATGGGCATACAATTTCTCCAAATTCAAACTCATAGTCACAACCAGATTTGCAAAAAAAAACCCAAACTAAAAACTTCTAAATCAATCCCACATCTCAAAACGAGAGTTTCAATAAGAGATTTGGAATTGAGCAAAACTAAGAAAGAAAGTGTTAAGGAAGGGAACATACAACGAGAATTGAGAAGGGAAGAGTTGTCTTTGAGAAGCTTCTACAATACAATAACGTCGCTGGAGAGAGCACAATCGTGATTGTGGTGGGTCTAGCATATCACAACCACTGTTGGAAGAGATTGGATCAAAGAGATGATAAGAGACTTAGTTGGAAGAGAAAAAAGTAAGAAGATGAGAAAAAGTAAGAAAGGAGATATTAGATCTAGGTTTATTAAGGATGGAGGCGTGACATTAGTATATCTAGGTTTTCTTTTATTTTGTAGGAAATTAGTAGGCAAATAATTTATAATATTTTAAGGGATATTTGCATTTAAAGTCACTTTCTGTAAACATATTGCCCATTTAATAATTTTACAAAGTTAGGTAGATATAAGAAAAATATAGTACCATTTTAGGTTAATAAAATTTGTTTATTAACTAAACTGCCATTCTAACTAAAGAGACTCTCTCTAGCATCCTCTCTCTCTCTCCTCCAACATCGTGTTCTTTTTTTTTTTTTTCAGCCTTGACTCCCTTTCAATAGATCCATATATATACCCATATAGCTTTCTCATTTTTGTGTTTTTGTTTTGTATAATTTTGTCGACGTTTGTTTTTTTACCGTTTTCTCCAATCCAATTGTTGTAACACGTTATAACTTATCCATATCAAACTAACCAAAACACTTTCAATGGGTACACGTTTAACGACCTTGTAAACATGGAATTGTTTTGGTCTTTTATCGAATTGAATCATGGATTTTCTTTTTACATTAGCTCCATATATATCCATCCGACTTGTCCGTAGTTATGTGTACGGTCCCCATAATTCGTAATCAACACATTCATTTGTTACATATCCAACGTTTTTTGGAGAATCAGTTGGGGATTCAGTAAAGCTTTTAAGCATGAAGAAATCTTCTCATGTCGAGTATATCGGGTGGACAAGATTTCATGGACAACAATAATAAGAGAGAGAGAGAGAGTGTGTTTGGATATTTTCAACTATCCACCATCTTCTAAACATTTTGATCACATGTGTCCATTTTCAAATATCCACTTTCAATAATCTATTTTCTCAAAAATTCACGTTAGTTTCACAAATTTTATGGTGTCCATGTTGTACTCTCCATATGGACAATATAATTTGCACTTTAAATATAGCAAAATGGATCTCATTATATAGAAAAAATAGAATTACCATGTATTGTACAATAAAAATTATTTTCTTGATAACACATAAAATTGATAATTAAAGAAAAAAGAACAAGGAAAATGAGAAAGAGAAAAAGAATTTGTCTATCAACACATTTGAACTATACCTACGCCGTCGTCATTCTTCAACCATTTTTTGAAACAGCTAATGTCACTAACATGTTTTATTACAATATTAACTGTGCTGGATAACTATAGTTACTTTGTAATCAAAAGACGGAACATCCGCGGAGGGATGAGTTTTACTATTTTAGGACAAAAGTGTCTTCTTGACACAAACAGTGGCCAAACCCCACAGTGAGTTTGTAAGTGTGCTATTTGTAAGATGTAGTCACCAAAGTGTGTCATAGAGTAAATCACTCTTTTTTAGATGAAACATCTGTATATATTGAAAGTCTGTATTTCATCACTTTTTGAGCATGTATTCATCATCTTTTCCGCATCATTCACATGTTGATTCGCATAATATTGATCTCTTTCTGCATGTTTTACATACTTCGGTAGGTTTTATGCATATCATGCATGTCTTGCATACATTCTGCATATTTGGAGTGTTTCAGGTACTTAGGAGACATGCAGAACGAAGCAGAGGAATAAGCGTTACTCGACATGCATATGATCGAGTGGGACGATTGAGTGAGAAGCCAAGATGCGTTGCAGAAACATACTTCACTCGACGGACGTGACCGAGTAGGATGATTGAGTAGCGGATCGAGTGGTTGATCGAGTAGTGGATCGAGCGGTTGATCGAGTAGGGTGATCGAGTGAATCGAAGGAATGCGAAACAACCGTCACTCGACGTGTTCACTCGAGTGACACGATCGAGCAAAGCAGAGAAGATGCTCACTCGACCAAATTAGTCACAACAACTTAGTCGTTTTATGTTTTAAGGTTTTCCCAAACATTGTTATAAATAAGTCTCATTTGGATTGCCCAAGGGATCGAGTTTTGATATTAGGTTTTTGTTGTTAGCCACAAAACAATCCAGAAAATTGTAATTCAGATTTCTTTTGAGTTATTGAGATTTTGCAACTAGTTCTTGAATCATTGGTGTTACTCTTCCTGTCATCTTTATTATTATGCATGTTTTGAACGATTCTTCTTTCATGATATTTAACATGATTTCTGCGTCTGAGTAGTGATAGGGTTCTTGAGGATGGGATAGATTAGGTGGAGGATGTTAGTTTGCTAGAGTGTTTATGTTAGATTTGTTTTGTTTCCCTTCTGGATTAGAGTTTTATTAGCTAGTTCTTCTCTGATCAAATGGAACTAGGTCATAGACATTTCATGCCCGAAAGGTGTATGATAAGATGTCTGAACCAACTAGTGCCAGAGATTTACATGTTTAGCCCAAGAGATTGGTTGTCTAAGATGTTTATTGACATTAATGAGCTGTTTCTTTATGCCTTTTACTACATGTTCCATCAATGAGAATTGAGATTAGGAAGTGTTGTAAACTTGATAGTTTCTGCCAAGAGATTGGATTGACTAGTATTAGAAGCTCATTGTCTAGGGATTAGTATGTTTGCAGTTTGATAAACACTCGAAGTAGATTAGCATACTCCACCTACATCAATAACCCCATCCTCTGGATCTTCTATCCATTTGTGCTTTCTGTTTAATTCTCTTGTTATTTGCTTGTTCTGTTTTGCTTTCTTGCTAGTATCAATAATCATTACGTTTTAGCTTATGCATGGTAGTTTATGTTTTACAGCCTTACATTTATCGCATGTTTAACATGTTCGCTTAGGATCACTGAAAACCAAAAATCATTTATACTTCGCTTGACTTAAACATTTCTGATACATCTTGACTGCTAGCATCACACCTGATTGGAGTGATACCTATTGTACTGCAATGACATGATAGTACTCTAGGGTAATTGATAGAAAAATCCTAGTATCAATTTGGCGCCGTTGCCGGGGAGCAATTGCGTTACCTAAAGATTTAGGATTAGTTTTTAGTCTAGACCATTTTCTTTACAGTTTTTTTTAACTAGCAATTTTTATTTCTTTTTGGTGATTTAGGAGTTGTTGGCCATGGTATCCAATGATTGGCCACAAGAAGAGGATGAGCCATATATAGAGCCACAATTTGATGAGACTGTTCTTACACTGGAACAAAAAGTGAAGTTGGATGAACTTTACGTGGAGAATCCAACATTGACAAAGAGTGACTTAGCGACTATGATCCGGTTGAACCTCATATCTTTGCGGGCAGCATATGAAGGAAGGCAACTCACAGGCTATGAGATCAAAGAAGCCCATGATCTTGAAAAGGTAATATATTGGGTTCCACCGAGCGACATAGAAGGTACATTCGTTTCAACCCTTGAAATTCATGATTTTGAAGATTTCTCTATGCCTTGCATCGAAGATGTGACTCTTAGTTTGCATACTCCCGAGATTATCAGTGAATGTTATGATTTGATAGGTGAGTCTCAACAACTAGATACTTTAAGAGCAGAAAAACTTGCTAGAGATTACCATGAAATATGTTTTGATATTGAATATCATTGTGCTTTGAATGTTCATGATCTCGAGTTTAAGTTTTCAATGCCTGAAATAACTAGATCGTTTCTTAAAGAATCTTACTTAGGGGTTGTGCTTGATATTAATAACACCTTGCATGAGACTGAGGATCCTGAGGTTGATTATATGGATGGAGATATCGTGTTATTTGATATTAATGGGGATAAAGTTGACTATTTTGTTAAAACCTCATTAAGACCTGAGGCAACTGAAAGACCCCTGTAACGCCCGCAATCCCGAATAGGATCGTTGGTCGAGACTTAGTTCGAGAATGAAGGGGAAAACTTGAACAAGTCTAAACGGAGCTGACCATCAGCTCAAAATATAGGAAAACGGAAAAGGAAGAAGTATTGATCGAACAATCCAGCTGAAAAGATCAGTTAAGCTAACCCGGCCAGCTGTCGGGTAGTGGTACCAGCTCGATCTCAGCTGCCCAGAAGAAACACCAGCTCGACCAGTTGCTTGGAAGCTCGACCAGCTGTACGGTAGTTGAAGAAGTTGTGATGTTCACTCACTGAACGAGCTAATTGGGCGGTTACCAGCGTAAGAGCGAACAGGTATCGGTGAAATAGTACGAATGGAAGGATACCAGTGAATCGGTGCGAGTGAAAGGTGCATCGAACAGGTGCCTTTTCGAACAGAAAGGTTTGGTTGAAACACTATAAATATTGGGTCACGCCCTCAGTTTTGGACACGTTCGGAAATCGGGGAATACATATATTCTTGAAGTTATCTTCGAGAGAAATACTAAGGAAAGTCGGAATCCGATAAAAGGTTAATACCGGAGACCATAAGATCGGTTGTGGGGGGGGGGGGGTGCATATGGGTTCGATAGATGCATGAGCATGATCATATGCATAACTTTGTCCGGAAGGATTGTTCGGAGAAAAGGGGACGCGTCTCGGCGAGTGGAATGATTGATGATTTTCGACCGAACTGATGCGCGGACTACCTCTCTACTGAACTTTTGAACGGGCAGAGTTGTTAGTGTAACTTAGAGAGCATTGCATGCAAGACAATGGTGATTAAGTGAACATGTTACTGATTTCCTATGTGGTTTTCAGGGAAAGAAGGTGATCGAGGGGATGAAAGGGCTTAGGCGCGAAGACTCAAGGCCGGGAAGATGAGTGGTGATGGATGTTGGGTAGTTAGATCGATTATACAACTTGTAATAGCTTATATGCAAACTCATAAGTTGTATCGAGTCCTTACTTACTAATAAAGTATTTGAATGGTTATTTTACTCTCTATTGCATATGACTCTAAGTAATGAATCTCAGCATTATTATAAATTGATTGTCTAAGGAATGGGCCCTAAAACTTGGTTAAGTATGGAAACTTGCTATTAGGTCGAAAGTAACCTCTCCGGATTTAGAATATCCGGGATGGGGTCTTTCAAGTTGGTATCAGAGCATGCTTGATTCTAGGACTAGTATGCGGGTTGGGAATCACCACTCATCGGCTTATTGGGAACTCGCGGTAGTTTTTCTTTGAACTCATTATGGTTTTGATATAATAACCATGACTGATTGATGAGTTTTTACAGATGGGTAAGAACGGCAAGAAAGACAAAAAGAGCAAGGGGAAGGATGTGGTAGAAGAGACAATAAGAACTAGGAGAATGCGAGAAACCGAGGAAGCTGAGAACATGACAAGCTCTGATAAACAGAATCCAGCCGGACCTGTGGCTGGACAAAAACCGTCGGAAAATGCGAATCCGGAAAGTAGTGCGGTGTCTGTGGAGGAAAAGAATATGAGTAGAGTACCCTCGGCTGAAGAACAGTGGGATACAATGAAAGCAATGATGTCACAGTTGGCTGTACTGACTAAAGCACTTGTACCAGATCCTGAGGTACAAGAAACAGTTAACAAGATTAATGTCGGAAGTACGGAGGAAGCGCCAACAACTCCTTTTAGGAAAAGGAGTGATTATCTGATTTTGCTTGACCACGATACGAAGTTGGGAACCAAGCATTTTTTTGGAAGTTCGGATCCGATTGTGGCTGATGAATGGAGGAGTCGACTTACGAGAAATTTTAACTCCACTCGCTATCCGGAGGACTACCGGAAGGACATTGCTGTGCACTTCCTCGAAGGTGATGCACATAATTGGTGGTTGTCTATTGAGAAACGCATGGGTGAAGAGATTCAGACCTTTGCGAATTTTGTTGAGGAATTCAACAAGAAATACTTTCCACCGGAAGCTTGAGACAGACTCGAATGTGCCTATCTGGATTTGGTTCAAGGAGATAAAACCGTCCGGGAATATGATGAAGAGTTCAACCATCTTAGGCGATTTGTTGGAAAGGAGCTGGACGATGAGCAGGCCCAAGTGCGCCGATTCATTCGAGGATTGCGAGTTGAGATTCGCACTCATTGTTTGATTCGTACATTTATTTCGGTGTCTGAATTGGTCGAGAAGGCGGCCATGATTGAAGTGGTGCTCGAGGAAGAGAAACAGTGGAAACGTGAGAAGCATTCGGCACGTACCATTACCAAAACCACCGACAACAAAAGAAAGTGGGACAAGGTGGAGAATACAAAATCTGATACTAAGTATGGAGAATGTAAGACTTGTGGAAAGTATCATAGCGGAGTCTGCTGGAAGGCCGTTGGTGCATGCGGTCGATGCAGAAGCAGGGATCATGTGATTCAAAATTGTCCCCGGAATGATGTAGGAACTCCGAAAGAAAATGCTGGAGATCAAAAGTCTTGCTAGTACTGTGGGAGAGCGGGACATTTCAAGAGGGAATGTCCTAAGTTTAAATCGGAGCATAATGGAAACAGTGGTGGGAATGACTTACCACCACCACCTAAGAGGCAGGCTGTCGCACCACGGGTGTATGAGCTCTCCGAGGAAACTGATGATGGGAATTTCAGCTCGATCACTGGTACGTGAAAATTGTTATATGGTTTAATAATGCATTGCATGGCATCATGAGGCATAAAGGAAAAGGGTACTTAGCATTCTAGGGGAATGTGTAGGAACCTTAAATATAGGTGATGTGGAAACTCACACATTATTCGATTCCGGAGCTACACATTTTTTTGTGAGTTCGGAGATGATTGGAAAGGGTGGATTCAAGATAGAACCAAACACCGAATATGGAATGGTTTGAGCAGCTAGCGGACAGGCTATGTATCCGTCCGGAATTGTTCGGGGAATCTCGGTTGTCGTCAACGGTGTCAATATGCCTACTGACCTTATCGTCGTTCAACTTAAGAAACACGATGTTATCTTAGGAATGAACTAGTTGGGGAAGTACAAGGCGCATATTGATTGTCACCGGGGACGAGTTCAATTTGAGAGGGAGGAAAGAAGGATAGAATTCCAAGGAATAAGATCAACATCGGGAAGTTTGGTCATCTCAGCAATCCTGGCAGAAAGGATGCTTGAGAGAGGTTGTGAGGCATATTTAGCCACAATCACAACGACGGAAGTTGGGGCAAATTCGGAACTTAAAGATATTTCGGTTGCAAAGGAATTTTCGGACGTGTTTGAGACTGTGTGTGGATTACCGCCGGATCGGTCAGATCCATTCACAATCGAACTTGAGCCGGGAACGGCTCCTATATCTAAAGCTCCGTACCGGATGGCACCGGCAGAAATGGCGGAGTTAAAGAAACAACTAGGTGAGTTGTTGGAAAAAGGATTTATAAGACCAAGTAGTTCACCATGGGGTGCACCGGTATTGTTTGTCAAGAAGAAGGATGGCAGCTTTAGGCTGTGTATTGATTATCGAGGATTGAATAGGGTGACGGTGAAAAATAAATATCGATTTCCCCGGATATACGAGCTGTTGGACCAACTACGAGGTGCGAAGTGGTTTTCAAAGATAGATTTGGCCTCAGGGTATCACCAAATTCCGATCGAACCATCAGACATTCGAAAAACAGCTTTTCGGACACGTTATGGCCACTACGAGTTTGTGGTAATGCCGTTTGGTCTTACCAACGCACCGGCAGCATTTATGAAAATGATGAATGGTGTTTTCCGAGATTATCTTTATTGATGACATCCTCGTGTTTTCGAAGGATAGGGAAACTCATCAAAAACATCTAAGGGAAGTTTTGGAGGGGTTAAGAGAACATAAGCTTTTTGCAAAATTAAGCAAATGTTCGTTTTGGCATATTATCTCGGATCAAGGTGTGTCGGTGTATCCGGAGAAGATTAAATCCATTAAGGACTAGCCACGTCCGAAGAATGCTACGGAGATTAGAAGCTTCCTCGGGTTGGCGGGATACTATCGACGATTTGTGAAAGGTTTTGCGAGTACATCGCAACCTATGACAAAATTAACAGGGAAAGATACAAAATACCAGTGGTCGGAGGCATGCGAAAAGAGTTTTATGGAGTTAAAGGCCATGTTAACAAGTGCTCCGGTGTTGGTGTTACCGGAAACAGATGAACCGTACGTGGTTTATACCGACGCCTCGATCACAGGATTAGGATGCGTCCTAATGCAAAAGGGTGGTGTGATCGCGTATGCCTCAAGGAAATTGCGTAAACATGAAGGGAACTACCCGACACACGAATTAGAGATTGTTGCGGTAGTGTTTGCTCTTAAGATTTGGCGAGCATATCTTTACGGGGCAAAAGTTCAAATCTTTACCGAACATAAAAGTTTAAAGTACATATTCACCCAGCCAGAATTAAATTTAAGGCTAAGACGGTGGATGGAGTTTGTGGCTGACTATGATTTAGATATTGCCTATCATCCCGGAAAGGCAAATCAGAAGGCGGACGCATTAAGTCGGAGACGTTATGAAGTTGAGGCCGAGAGAAACCGGGAGGTGTTGGTTAATATGATGGGTACTTTGCATTTGAATGCATTATCTACGGAGTTGGAACCATTAGGTTTGGGTGCAGCCAACCCAGCGGATTTACTTAGTAGAATTCGGTTGGCTCAAGAAAATGACGAAGAATTGAAAGTGTGGGCCGAGAATAACAAGACAGAGTTTCAAACTTCTAACAACGGGACCATTGTTGTGAATGGTCGGGTGTGCGTTCCGAAAAATATGGAGTTAAGAGAAGAAATTCTTAAGGAAGCTCTCCAATCCAAATTCTTGATTCATCCAGGCTCAACAAAGATGTATTGTGACTTGAAAAGGTACTATCACTGGAAGGAATAAAGAGGGACGTGGCTGAATGTGTTGCTAAGTGTGGAACATGTCAACTCGTTAAAGCCGAGCACCAAGTGCCGAGTGGGTTGGTGCAAACCTTACCAATGCATTCACGAGTTACACCTGATGTCGTGAAGACAGGTCATTCTGACGAGTTGTTGAAGCTGATGCAGAAGTAAAACCTGGGAGCATTAAACCTGGGAGCTAGAATAGGATTGATCACCATGTTTTAGAACTTAGGCTTTTATGTGTTTCAGAGATGTTCGATAAAATGCCTGAATGAATGTAAATTGAGCATTGTATTTCTAACCTGCGAGAGTTGATGTTAGAATGCTTTGTGAACCAAATGAACCTGTTTGATAATGCGAATTTGGCTAGGAAATTACAAATGAGAGTTTAGTAATTGAATAGTTGGATTTAGTGATTAATGTCTTGAGAGAGAATTAGTCTAAATTTCTATTCATGTTCAAGAACGGTTCTTCAAGTTTGAATTCCTTATTGCCTTTTATTTGTTATTCATTGATTCTCTGAAAATACCCTGCTGCCCAATGTCTTTAATTCATAAGTTTAATCTCTCTTTTATTTACATTTTTATTTACAAAACTGAAAACCAAACAAAAACCCTTTCCGCTTTAGCTAAGAATGAGTCTCGCAAGTCTTTATTGTACCATTTCTCCTTGTGATCGATCCCGCATATACTTTACTTCGGTTAAGTTATCGGGTTATATACTCGAGTAATCAAGTTGGCGCCGCTGCCATTTGGGTGTTTGTTTGTTACATTTGAGATTTCAGACTTGCTAAGATCAAGTTTTTACTCAACATTCGCTACAGTTACTCACTCTGTTCGTTTTGTTTGTCTATTGATTCAGGTACAACTCTTGCTCAACTGCTCCTACTCGACTGACACACTCAACCGTCTCGCGAGCTAAGCTGATTTGAGTTGTACGCACACATGGTCACAAGGCACAGAGAACTTGTTCCAGCCCTCCGACCATATTGATCTCTTAGTACCTGCATCAAGACAGCAACGCAACAGAGTTACACTACCACAAGTGGAGATGGAAAACCATGAACAACCACCTCCACCACGGGCACCTACACGGATTGGAGCTAGTGATGCTCCACACAACCATACCCATCGTCAAGGTATAGTGCCTCCAGCCGTGCAGAACAACAACTTTAAGATGAAGAGTGGTCTGATCTCCATGGTCCAGCAGAATAAATTTCATGGTCTGCCTATGGAAGACCCCCTGGATCACCTTGATGAGTTTGATCGTCTCTACAGTCTCACCAAGATCAATGGGGTCAGTGAGGACGGTTTCAAGTTACGTCTCTTTCCATTCTCTCTGGGTGACAAAGCTCATCAACGGGAGAAAACTCTTCCTCCAGGATCTATCAGTTCCTGGGATCAATGCAAGCAGTCGTTTCCTGCCAAGTTTTTCTCCAACTCCAGAACTGCACGTCTGCGCAAGGAGATCTTTGGGTTCACTCAGAAGAATGGAGAAACGCTTTGTGAAGCCTGGGGCGCTTCAAAAGTTATCAGTCTCAGTGCCCCCACCACGGCTTCACCAAGGAGTCTCTCCTCAGAACTCTTTACCGGGGCGTTCTCCCAAAGATCCGGATGTTACTTGACACTGCCAGCAATGGCAACTTTATGAACAAGGACGTCGACGAAGGTTGGGAGCTTGTTGAGAACCTATCCCAATCTGATGGCAACTACAATGAAGACTATGATAGAACCATCAGGGCAAGCACAGATCTTGATGAGAAGTACAAGAAGGAAATGAAAACTGTGAATGATAAGCTGAACAAACTATTGATGAGCCAGCAGAGGAACATCCATTTCGTCTCCGAATACGACCCTTTCCAGATTCTGGATGGGGAGGGAGAACAATCTGAGGAGATAAGTTATGTCCATAACCAAGGTAGATACAATAAGGGATATAATCCTTATAAGCAAAATCCTAATCTGTCCTATAGGAGCACCAATGTTGCAAACCCCCAAGATCATGTTTATCCACCTCCACAACAGCAGCAGCAGGGGCAAAACAAACCATTTGTGCCCTACAACCAAGGTTATTTGCCCAAACAACAATTTCAGCAAGGTTACCAACCTCCAGCAGGACCACAACCAGGATTCCAACCTCAACACGCTCCGCCTCCTCAGGCACCAGACCATGACATGAAAAAAATGCTCCAGCAAATCCTCCAGGGACAAGCAAGTGGCTCCATGTACACTGCTAAGAAGTTTGCTGAGCTGACTCAAAGATTAGACTGCTCATACAATGATCTGAATATGAAGATTGAGACTCTGAATTCCAAGATCAAGTATATGGAAGGCAAACTTCTTCAACTTCTGCCCCAAAGCCTGGCCAACTCCTAGGAAAAGCTGTTAAGAATCCTAAGGAGTTTGCTCATGCCATCACGCTGAGGAGCGGTAAAAACTTGCCTCCCAGACAAGGACCTATTGTAGTCACTGAGGACAGTGAAGACTTGGAAGGGGAGGATGTATGTCAGAATGAAGATCCGGTTGTTCCTTTGGAAGAATCAGAAGTCGTACCTGAAGAAGCTCCTCAACCTGCTGAGAAACATGCTGAAACACCTGAAGCTTCCAAGGATAAACCTGCGAGATACTTGCCCCCACCATACAAACCACCTCTACCATTTCTAGGACGATTCAAAAAGCAGCAAACTGAGAAGTAAAAGGCTTTATTCGAAAAGCAAGTGAAAGAGATTGAGTTGAGAATGCCATTGCGGGATGCATTCGCACTTGTCCCTCCTTATCAGAAGTCCCTCAAATATTTGGTTATGGAGAGAGAAAAGGAAGTCCTGGGCATGGTGATATTGAGTCATGAATGCAGTGCTATTATCCAGAAGAAGATCACTCCCTTGAAGCTTAAGGATCCTGGATCCTTCACTCTACCCTGCTCTCTAGGCCCCTTATCTTTCAGCAGATGCCTATGTGATCTTGGAGCTTTTGTGAGTTTGATGCCATTGTCTGTGGCTAAGCGTTTATGATTCAAAAGATACAAAGCATGCAACATATCTCTCATTCTAGCTGACAGATCAGTGAGGCTTCCACATGGACTCTTGGAAGACCTGCCTATAAGGATTGGTGTTGTTGAAGTTCCTACAGATTTCTTTGTCTTGGAAATGGATGAAGAGCCTAAGGATCCTTTGTGATAGACTCCTTACCGTGAATCTATGCTCCAAGGACCACTTTGCTGGTTTTGAATGGAGAGTGGCGAGATTGATGGGGAATGATGGATAGATCTTGAACAAAACAGCAGAATGACGATGAATGTGGGTGATGACGAGATGGAGTGGATGCAGCAGAATGAAGGGGAGAATGAGATGTACTTCCAAGAGGGATGAGAAACTCTTAGACTACAAGCTTGGATCCAACTTAGATATTACACACTAAGAAGAAAACAAGTTGAAAAGATATTACACACTTTTCAGATCAAACAAGTAAAGAGAGAGTTTTAGAATAAAATGTTTGATGGTTTGCAAAAGAGTGATACATGGGGTTTATATAGAGAAGGGAGGACGAAGGAGAGGAGGAAAGAGGAGAAAAACATGCTAGAGCATGCACAAGTGTTTTGGAAATTACACTCATGCAAGCTTATGCAAGAGTCTTGGAAATAACAAAAGTAATAAATGCAAAGTTTGAAGAGAAAAGAGAAAATGGGTCAAGGCTTTGTGAGTGGGCCTTGGACCACGAATTGGATTGATAAAGGGGCTTGAAAAATGTTACTTAAGCCTCATTAAAAACCTTGTCAAGAAAACCCATTGGGACAAAACTTGACAAGGGAAAAAGAGTGCATAAGCAACACTTAACCCTTTACCGATCCTCTTGAGCCGTGATCACTATGAGTGAGGATTGAACGACATCTTCTTGAGTCTTGTTTAGCTCCTTTATAAGTCCATTGATGGCTTGTTTGAACTTCTTAGTTCTTGATCTTGTTAGAGGACTCGCCGGGACGATCAATGCTTCCTCCGGTACAAGCTGTTCTTCGTGGCCGGTGGTTCGTGGCCGTGTGTTCTTGGCTTCAAGTAGCTCCTCGTCTTTGTGTGGTTCAAGTGAACTGGCCATGATTTCATCATCCTCTCCCACTTGAAAAGGATTTGACCTCAAATCCGAATTATCTGCAATGTCTCCATCACGTTTGGCCAAAAGCAAGTGTATTATCAAAGTCCTTGAATCATGAGAAATAAATCGAGATGAGATGTTACTTACCTGAATATGGTCCTTGGCATGTTTAGAGTTTGTTATCATCATCATTGGATCTGGGGGTTCTTCTTGTATGAGAATGAAGCTATAGACGTCTTGGTGTTTAAACTTTTCCAGATTGGGTGGCTTGAACCGTTTATCTTCCTCTCTCGTTTCATTTCTTTTTAAACGCTTCAAGACTGCCCTAACATCATGAGTTCGTTGCTTTGGAGATAGGTTGTGTATATCCGGTGGATTCTCCTTCATTTGAACATCACAAATGAGTTCTTCTCCAAAGTACGTATACTTTTTCATGTCACCTGCTTCTTTTAGAACACTCATGGAAAAGAACAAGTGCATTATACTTGAAATAGAAAAGTGAAGAATAAGCGTATTATACTTCATAGTTGGTTTGCAAAGCTCATGGAACAAATTTGATTCATTCATCATGCTTTCAAGCAAATGAAACATTTCAGAAAAAGGTTTAACCAATACATTCTCAGTTTTAAAAGAGTTAAAATCACAAAGCTCATCAAATAGCACATATTCTGGTTTAAAGAACCTTTCAAGCGCAAATGTTTCAAAAGTTGGGATCATCTTATCAAAAAATAGATTTTGAAACACAAAATTATTTCATATTTTCTAAACCAAAACGTTTTTCATCTTGAGCAGAAATCAACATAAACAAATTAGGACCTTTCCTAATGAAATCAATTTCCTTGCAGTGCTTTCTTGGATAGTCACAAGGAAATGGCTTAGGAACATTTTTTGGCACAAAGTTAGATGGCAGTTCCAATTCACAATTCAACGACATACTCCTTTGTGTTTTTCCTAGCGTTGCTTCTTCATGAACCTGTGAGAATGAAACAATGCTACTCGGTTGCTCCGGTTCAAATTTGGTTAGTTTATCGAGCACAAACTCAGAATGGAAAGAGGAAAGAGTACACTTAGCTTCTTCTTGGAGCATCATTTTTCTCTCTTTTGTTGCCCTTCTAGCTTTCTCATTCTCTTGCTCCGTACCTTGACATTGCTTCGGTTCACCGCTTGATTCAAATGATGTTTTTAGAATTTGCTTGTGAATGACAACTTGTTCGGTGACCTTCTTCGGTTGAGATGTTGGCTTATCCTCAATTTTCTTATATTTATAGTGCTTGATCAAGTTCTCAACAAGGTCTGGCAGCGGCTTAGCCTCCACGGGTGTTGGGATTTTCTTGTGATCTTTGAATAAGGCTGGTTTCTTAGCATTGGCTTGTGGAGCATATTTATTCCTTAGCAGCTTCTTAAGATCTCTCCACGAGGTGATACTCGGCTCCTTGTAGTACCAGCGATAATCAACTTCTTGCAACCACCATTGGCGAGCATCTCCAACGAGTTGGCTAACGGCATAAGCTAATCTCTTCTCTCTAAGGATGTGGTTGTAGTGAAACCACTCGTTCATGCACTCCTCCCATTTTATGTAGTCACTTTTTCCTGAAAATTTATAGGGTTCATTAGCTGGTTGAGAATCAGAATAAAATACATATTTCGATTTGGGAGTGTGAGAGAATTTTTGTGGACTGCGCCGTGTTGATCTAATTGTGTTGTCTGGTGGCTTTGGTTCCGGATTGACTTCATGAAAATGTAGAGCTCCAATCTTTTCTTCGATCATTGTTGTCATTGCGGATCTGACCGATTTCAAAATCCTCTTCTCAAGACTAGATGTAGATGACTGTTCTTCTTCTTCACTTGTCACCGTTGTACCTGAAAAATATAAAAAAATTAACAAGTAAACAGTCTAAAAAAAGACAAATTTAAACGGATCTGGAAAAATAGCAAATTGACTCTAAAAATTCCGAAATTAATTTTAAAAAATAATAGACTCTTCACTGGTTCTAAAGCAATTGGTTTCACAATTTTTGAACAAGACAATTATTTTATAAAATTCACGCAATATTGAACAAAAATCAGAAAAACGGAAATTTAGGGATGGAACTTCAAAACCTGGTTACAAAGTGGCTCTGATACCACATGATAGACTCCTTGCCGTGAATCTATGCTCCAAGGACCACTTTGCTGGTTTTGAATGGGGAGTGGTGAGATTGATGGGGAATGATGGATAGATCTTGAACAAAACAGCGGAATGACGATGAATGTGGGGACCCGCTGGGAGAATCAATGCTTCCTCCGGTACAAGCTGTTCTTCGTGGCCGGTGGTTCGTGGCCGTGTGGTCTCGGCTTCAAGTAGCTCCTCGTCTTTGTGTGGTTCAAGTGAACTGGCCATGATTTCATCACCTTGATTCTTGGAAGGCCATTCCTAGCCACTGTAGGAGCCATCATTGATGTTAAGAAAGGCAAAATTGATCTATGCTTGGGAGAAGACTTCAAGATGACTTTTGACATCAAGGAGTCCATGAAGAAACCAACAATCAATGGCAAGGTGTTCTGGATAGAGGAGATGGATCAGCTAGCTGATGAACTTTTAGAAGAACTTGCTGAGGAGGATCATCTCAAGACGGCCTTGACAAAGAATGGATCAAATGGATTTCTTCATGCTGAGACCCAGGTCTTCGAAACATTGCTGGATAACTACAAGCCAATTGATGATTCAGAACGTTTTGAAGAATTGGATCAGTCTGTCAAGGAGGTATGCGCAGTAGAGGAGGAAGTCAGTGGCAACCCGTTCACTCACCCAGCTGTTGACCCTATCAAAGCGGCGGATGATGACTGGTATGAGTTAAAAGCTCAAACCGCTACCCTCATGACTGAGGTATGTATTCCTTGGATCTAACTCTACTTATCCTGTCATTGTGAATGCTAGCTTGAGTAATGAGGAATTAGAGTTGCTAGTCACTGAGCTTAGAAAATATAGAAGGACCATAGGTTATTCCTTAGATGATATCAAGGGGATCTCACCTAGTCTCTGCATGCGTAGGATCAATCTGGAAAATGAATCATACACTAGTATTGAACCTCAAAGAAGACTGAATCATAATCTTAAGGAAGTTTTGAAAAAAAGAAATTCTTAAACTGTTAAATGCTGGGGTTATCTATCCTATCTCTGATAGTACTTAGGTATCCCCTGTACAATATGTACCTAAGAAATGATGAATTACAGTGATAAAAAATGAAAAAGATGAATTGATCCCCACTAGGACTATCACTGGCCATAGGATGTGCATTGATTACAGAAAACTGAATGCTGCATCTAGGAAAGACCATTTCCCTCTTCCTTTCATTGATCAAATATTAGAAAGATTAGCCAATCATCCTTACTACTGTTTCTTTGATGGGTATAGCAGATTTTTCCAAATCCCTATCATCCCTATCCACCCAAATGATTAGGAAAAGACTACTTTCACTTGTCCCTATGGCACATTTGCCTACAGACGCATGCCTTTTGGTTTGTATGACCTCTATATTCTCGGATTTGATAGAGGAGATGGTGGAGGTGTTCATGGATGATTTTTCCGTGTATGGCTCCTCCTTCTCCTCATGTTTGTTGAATCTCTGCAGGGTATTGGCAAGATGTGAGGAGACAAGCCTAGTGCTCAACTAGGAGAAATGCCACTTCATGGTGAACGAAGGGATAGTGTTGGGACACAAGGTGTCAGAGTAAGGGATTGAGTTTGATAAGGCAAAGATTGAGGTCATGATACAGTTGCAGCCTCCCAAGACAGTCAAGGATATAAGAAGTTTCCTTGGGCATGGTGGGTTTTACAGAAGATTCATCAAGGACTTCTCAAAAATTGCAAGACCCCTTACAAGACTGCTGTGCAAGGAGGTCGAGTTTGTAGTTGATGAAAGCTGTCTGGAAGCTTCTTACAAGATCAAGAAAGCGTTAGTCTCAGCACCAATAGTCCAAGCTCCAGACTGGGATCATCCTTTTGAGATAATGTGTGATGCATCTGATTATGCAGTAGGGGCAGCTTCATGTCATCTACTATGCCAGCAGAACTCTTGATGAGACACAAGGGAGGTATGCAACAACAGAGAAGGAGCTTTTGGATGTAGTTTTTGCATTTGAGAAATTTAGAAGTTACTTGGTGGGATCAAAAGTGGTAGTCTACACAGACCATGATACGCTTAGGCATATATACTCCAAGAAGGATACCAAACCGAGACTGCTGAGATGGATACTTCTACTCCAGGAGTTTGATATGGAGATTGTTGACAAGAGGGGTATAGAGAACGGCGTTGCTGATCACCTGTCCAGAATGAAAATAGAAGATCCAGTCCCTATCGATGACTCTATGCCTGAAGAACATCTTATGGTCCTCGAGATATGCAAGAAATTGCATCACACAGGAATGGCTATGAAGGAGCTATAATGTCTAGCAGTCAATTCAGAGAGTATGCCCTGGTATGCGGATGTGGTGAACTACAAGGTATGTGGAGAGATTCATGCAGACATGGATCCTAATAGGAAAAAGAAGTTTTTCAAAGATGTCAACCACTATTTCTGGGATGAACCTTACTTGTACAAGAGGGGTTCAGGTGGGCTGTTTAGGAGATGCATATCAGAAGGGGAAGTGCAGGGAGTGCTTAAGCACTGTCATGGATCAGCATATGGAGGACACTTCGCTACATTCAAAACAGTTCAGAAGGTTCTGCAAGCAGGCCTTTGGTGGCCAACGTTGTTCAAGGATACAAACAGTTTCATCACCAAGTGTGACGCCTGCCAGAGGATGGGTAACATCAACAGAAGGAATGAGATGCCTCAAAACCCGATTTTGATGTTTGGGGAATTGATTTCATGGGACCGTTCAACCCTCCATCAAATGGCAATGTCTACATTCTAGTTGCAATTGATTATGTCTCAAAATGGGTTGAAGCCATTGCAAGTCCCACCAATGATCACAAGGTTGTTCTGAAACTGTTCAAGAGCATCATCTTTCCCAGGTATGGAGTACCGAGAGCAGTGATCAGTGATGGTGGTACACATTTCATTAACAAGGTTTTCGAAAGCATGTTGAAGAAATATGGTGTGAAACATAAGGTGTCTACAGCCTACCATCCGCAGACCTGTGGACAAGTAGAGGTTTATAACAAGCAGATAAAAAGAATCTTATCAAGAGTTGTTAGGGCTTTGAAGAAAGATTGATCTACCAAGTTGGATGATACTATATGGGCGTACATGACATCTTTCAAGACACCAATAGGAAGGACGCCTTTTCAGTTAGTGTATGGTAAAGCATGTCATCTCCCTGTGGAGATTGAGTATAAGGTGCTTTGGGCTATCAAGCTTCTGAACTTGGACAATGATGCAGCCCAGGCAAAAAGAGTTCTTGACATCCATGAACTTGAGGAAATCAGACTTGATGCTTTTGAAAGTTCCAAAATCTACAAGGAGAGAACCAAAGCTTTCCATGACAAGAGGATTGTTGTTAAGGAGCTTAAGGCTGGAGATCACGTCTTGCTGTTCAATTCTAGACTTAAGCTGTTTCCTGGAAAGCTCAATTCTAGATGGTCTGGACCATTTGAAATCAAAGATGTTTTGCCATTCGGTGCGATCACTCTCCTGAACAAGCATGACAGCGAGTTCACTGTGTACGGTCAACGTGTCAAGCGTTACCTAGCTGATCAAGAGACACCAGAGGGGTCCTCCATACCTCTCTATGAGCCTCCTAAAGCCTAAAAGGCATAAAAGTCAAGCTTAGTGACTTTAAACAAGCTCACTTGGGAGGAAGTCCCAAAGGTATCATGTACATATTGCTTCGATTTTTCTTGTGTGTTTTTTTTATTTTTGTTTTTGGTTTTATGTTGGTCAGGATCACACATTGATGGAGTTTGGACATGAATATCAGAACATTTAAAAGGAGAGTGTGTGTAACACCCGCGTCCCAAAATTATGTAAGGGGGGAAATTTGTTTTAAGGAAAGTGATAGCTTGATGAGTTTAAGTAGCTAAACTACTAGCTCAAACAGCTAGAAGGCAAGTTAACCGAGCTAGGAAGCACGATAAGCCAGCTAGGTCAGCTAAGGTGAGTTACACTAGCTGGAGGACTAGCTAGCTCAGCTGCGTGAGCTGGCCGACAACTCAACCGAGCTTAGTGAGCTGATTGAGTACTGACCCAGCTGGATGGACTGGGCAGCTGACAGTCGAGCTGGTAAACTGTGGTAGCTCGGAAGCATGTAGGGTTGTGATAGGAAGGGGTGCAACTCTTCGTATGGATGCAAATTTTCTAAAATTTGCAAGGAATGGGCGTGTCCTTTCATAGAACACCAATTGGCGTCCTATATAAAGGATGGACGCCCACACACTTGGGGATCACCATTGTCCATCAACGCCTAAGAAGAAAAAGGGCTGCGGCTCGGTGAGTACATGATACTCGATCGAACTGATACGCACGCTACCTCTCTATCGACGGTGCAAGGAAATGGTCGACGGTCTCATCATGGATTGGACCGACTGAAAGATGGTCGAAGATTCGACCTTAAGGAAATAATGATCTATGATTGGGTCGGTAGGTTAGAACAATGGATCGTGAGGTGGACGAGTCGTCCGTGGTATCGATTGGGTCACTGGATGATCGATGGTTTGATAGGGGGATCAAATCGATCAATGTAGTCATTTCATACCAAGTTCGATAAGTCGAAGGAGGGAATGATAGACTATCACCGTGCATCGGTGGGGACTATAAGTTCCCGTCTCTAATGTGTACTAAGCCAATGGGGTTGGTTGGTTGTATGGCTAAGTCACAAGAGATGGGTCAAGGTAAACTATTCCGCTGCGTACATGGGTTTACAGAGCTAGGCCGGGAGCCGAACCTAAGTAGACAAGAAAAATCTTGGTCGTTCCGTCTCGAAAGAGGCCGAACAAGTACCCTTGATTGTCAGACGCTGAGACGTCTAGGGTGGGGGTCTTTCAAGAGATTCCAACTGTTTCAGTATCATAATGACAAGAGATTTGTTGCATGAAATGCGTGAGAAGTATGGTTGTAAACCAACATAGCGTGCATCTCCTCAGTCTATGTCTAAGATTTATATGGAGAAGAAGAAAGCTGCATATCATAGAGCGTCTGGTGTTGGTTCTTCTCAGGCAAGAAGCAGAGCAAATAAGTCTTTGGGTAAGAAACCAATGGAGCTGCAGGATGATGACAATGATTATGAGCTTGAAGAGCATCCACCTGTCCCAGCTCGCAAGTCAGTGCAGAAGAAGAAGGCAGAGAAGTGGTTAGCCCCGGGAGAGTATTACAAGCTGTTTCAGCAGCATGAGTTTCAGGGCACGAGGTACCCTTGCCAGCAGACGATGGATGAGCTGGCTATCTCGGGTGATGTCGAGTATATGTTCGAGCATTGTCATCTCAGCACCCTCATGACTAGTCCGCGAAACGCATACCGAGAGGAGACAATTCAGTTCCTCTGTACGCTTGTCATACATCTTTATGAGGATGATCCGGACATAGATTCAAATGGAGGATTGGGATACATCACCTTCACTATCCATGATCACGAGTATCTCCTGACCATCAGAGAGTTAGAGGGTTTAATCTCATTTGAAGCCACTTCAAGCGAGAAGACAACTGATTTACACATAAAACAAGGACATTTATACTATATAGATAGATATACCGCTAAATTAATCTCATCTGAAGCCACTTCAAGCGAGAAGACAACTAATTTTACGCACAAAAAATAGACCATTCAAATTGTATACAATAATTTTCTGATTTATAGGCGTAAGTACAAAACAAGGACATCTACACTATATAGATACATATATACCACTAAATTAATCTCATCTGAAGCCATCTAAATTGAGAAGACAGCCAATTTTAGGCACAAAAATTATATGAATTAATAATTAAAAGACAAAACGAAAACACTAGGTAAACAAATCAGTTCCGACAAAAAAATGTAGACTCAAAATAATAATTTGGGCTACAAGAATCGAAGGCTTCTGAAATATAAGGTTTTAAAATCTACATAGAGAAAATCGCCATTATCAAGGTCTTATTTTTTTGTTGTCTTCTAAAATATTAACGGATTTTTTTAGAAGACCTATTGTATTTTTTTTTAACACCCTTGCAAACTTATATTAACTTGATATATCATTGTTTACAACAAAAAGAATAGACACATGGATCGAATTGTGATACAGAAAATCTGAATAAGAAAAACGTTGAAGCTTAGCAAGATAATCAGCATGTTGATTTAACGTCCTTGGCACCCACTTAAACTCCACATCATCAAATTTTTATCGCCCACGCTTTAATCTCATGAAGCCAGTTAAGAATATCATATCTTTAACATCTATTTTGCAGTGTATCAACCAATATGTGACAATCACCTTCAAACTGAACTCTTTGATACCCTTTAACCCATAGATGTTGCATAGCACCAACAAGTCTCTGACACTCATCTTCAATTGAAGAGGAAACAAAACTTCTTGTCCATTGACTAGCTCCTTTGAAAAAACCTTGATCATCTCTAATGATCCAAGCAGAAGAGGCACGATTATTAATAGAGTTGAAACAACCATCATAATTACATTTAACCCATCCATAACTTGGTTTTTCCACTGAACTAGGACCTCTATATTACGCCTTGCATAGGGAAGAATGGTTATCACTGTTCTGACCCAAATCCAAATCAATATTAACCCATTCATATGCTTCCCGAACTACATCCCTAAGATCTCGTTGCCAATTATTATTCAAATTACAAAAGATTAATCTGTTCATGTTTCTCCAAAGTTTCCAAAGAATCCATAATTGCAGATGGGACAGGCGATCATTATAACCTTTCTTCTTATAAAACTCAAAAATAGCCTTTAGTTTTTCGTCAAAAGGAACTTGAGGATCAGTCAAACATCTTAACAGGATTTGAGAAGCTCGCCAAATCTAAACAGCATGAGTACAAGAGAAGAAAAGATGATTAGGCGATTCAATTTGTAAGCCACAACGTTTACAGCCACCATCAGCAGAGATGTTTCTTCTAACAACTTCCTCTCCCGTAGGTAAAGCACGAGAAAGCATTCGCCAAAGGAAGTGACGAATTTTAGGGATAATATTCAATCTCCAAATACAAGAATTTATTTGAGGATTTCCATGGGGAAGGAGAGCTTGAAAAACCGAATCCGGATGATGAGTGGCTAACCAATAACCAGATTTTACGCAAACCTTTATTCAACAAACCTTAACCAATAAACAGAATCTGGATGATGAGTACCATCACCAATCGTAATATGCAAACCTTTATTCAACAACTTTAGACCATGAAGGATAGACTGCCAACCAAAAGAAGGTTTTAATCCATTACTAGCATTAAGGAAGTTGGTGGTAGAGAAATATCTTCCATGAAGAGTTTTAGCCATTAGACAGTTATGATTCTGAAAAATTCTCCAAGCTTGTTTAGCAAGCAGAGTTTCATTGAATTTTTCAATATCACGAAAACCCAAACCTCCTTCCCTTTTTAAGAATTTCATACGATTCCAAGCAACCCAATGAACAGAATTACCTTGAGCTTGATTGTTCCACCAGTAGTTAGAGATGATTCTTTCAATATCCGCACAAATACTCTTCGGAAGCTTAAAACAATTCATCGAGTAAACTGGAATTGCCATAGCAATGTATTTGAGAAGAACCTACTTACCTCCTTGAGATAAAAATTTATTATTCCATCCCTTTGTTCTTTCCTCAACCCTCTCCACAATTAAATTGAAACAGATTGATCTTCTTCCTTCCAAACTGTTCTGGTAGCCCCAAATACTTACTGCAACCACCATCATTATGAATACTGAGAGTGCGCCGTAACATAGTTTTGGTGGTAGAAACTTTCTGACCAGAGCCTTTCTCATACTGCTTAAGGATATTCATAATTGCTTGGCAAGATTTCTGATTAGCCTGACAAAAGAACAGAGAATCATCTGCAAATAAAAGATGGCTTATAGCAGGGCTTGTATTACTTATCTTTATGCCTTTGATCTATTGATTAGCTTCAGCACGTTTCATCATATGGCTTAAAACCTCAGCACATAAAATAAATAAGTAGGGGGATAGGGGATCCCCTTGATGAATACCTCTCTCTGGCTGAATAAAACCTTGAGGAGAACCATTGATGATGACAGAAAAGGTGGCAGTCCAGACACAAGTTATAATCCAAGAAACCCAAGTAGGAGAAAACCCAAACTTCAACATAGTTTCTTGAAGAAAATCCCACTCTAAGCGATCATTAATCGCCATATAGGAATTTGCACATCTTTATTTTCACTTTCAAAGCATGGAGAATTTCATGAGTAACAACCACATTGTCAGTGATGATTCTGCCAGGAATAAAAGCTGCTTAATCCTCAGAGATAAGATGACAAAGATGATGTTTAAGCCTTGAAACAAGAATTTTGGAGATAATTTTATAGCTAACAATACAGAGAGCAATAGGACAGAACTCACTGAGATGATTAGTATTATCAACCTTAGGGATCTAACATAAATTAGTATGATTTTTGTTTTGATCAAAATTACCTTTAATAAAGAAATTCTGAACTTCTTCACAAATTGCCTCTTTTGTAGTTTTCCAAAACTGCTGATAAAAAGCCCCAGTAAACCCATCAGAATCAGGTGCTTTAGAGGCTCCAATAGAGAAGACATCATTCTTAATCTCATCCTCAGAAACAAGGCGAATCAGATCATTATTCATATTTGGGGTAATCCTTTGATTAAAACCATTAAACACATGGTAATGGTTATTTGTGAAATAATTTTGCGCCACCTGACCAATCTGGTTGTTACCTCTGACCGCCAAATCATCATCATCAAGGATAGAGTACATCTTTTTGCGAGCTAAGCGACTCTTAGTATAAGCAAAAAAGAAATTATTATTTCTATCACCAGTAGCAAACCAAGTTTTACGATTCTTGAGTCGCCAAAACTCTTCTTCATCGTTGTAAGTACATCTCAAAGATTGGCGCAAATGACATAATTGATCCGTAGAAGTACCATCATTATGAGCCTTATCAATACGGTGTTTAAGAATAGCAATATCATCCTGAGCATTGAATCTTGATCTTCCTAATATATGTATAAAAGATTGTAGAAAATAAATCTCTAGTTGGAAACGAAGACCTATTGTAATTTTATTTCCTAATATATTGTGGGTGCAAGAAACCACCAAAGTTGTTTACAACGAACGAGTTTAAGATGTAAGGGACTTCGAGCTAGTTTCTCTAGTTTAGGCTTATATGAATATCGAGATGAATACCAGAAGATGAATTTGCTTATATTGATGATTGTGTTAGGTTACAGATAGATGTTTTACAATGTCGAACTACAACTATTTATACTATCGATCTATTCTAATTCTAGTGAGATTTTCGTGGATCAGCTCCTTAATCTTCTCAACTTCTTCCTCGATCTCCTCCGCAGCAACTGCTGGGCCTGAACGATCCTCACGAGGCCCACGCATAATCATGTGTTCTTCCCTCCCAGACGAACTTCCCTAATGGGCTAGAAAATGACCGAGATGGGCCTTATTGTCGGGGAGGCCAAGGTCAAACAATTACCCCCAAGTCCATTGTCTTTGACCCGAAAGCTTATGGACGAATAGCCTATTTGGTTTGCTGTGTATTGGGCTTCGCGGCTCGTTTCCCACACGAGGTAGAATCCCGCCGGTTCAAGATTTGCAATGATTTCTCCCTCAATTTTTGCCCAGATCGTACGGTGAATATGAAAGGAAATATTTCCGGGATATCGAGGTGGAGAATCATTATGACGTATAAATCCATCTCCCCATGACTCCTCTAATCACATCATCGTCCACTAACAAGGTAAAAAACCTCACCTTTCTTCTCATGAACCGTCTGTATTTATGCTTTTATTCCTTTACTACTCGCTTTTGCTCCCAATCTCTCCTGTAAATTCGAAAAAATCACAATGTCCACAAAAGAGGTTTGGGGTGGGCACGTTGCCCCGATTACAACCGATAAATATCTAGCAGAATTACGCCAAAAGCACGGCGTACCACCGTCCGTTGAGATGATCCTCTCTCCCGGACCACCGTATACGCATGAAACAGTCCCCACTGGCTACTGATGCGCTTACACCACTTACTTCGAGAGATGTGGGCTGGTGTTCCCGATCCCGGAGATAATATTCGTAGTTCTGTGGCGGCTTCAAATGGCGTTCCCTTAGATGTGTCCAAACTTCGTTCGCCACATCGTCGGGTTATACATCCGTGCCCGAGAGGAGGGACTACCGTTCGGGGTCGACAAGCTTCTCAAATTGTGTGTTATTAAACACAACTCAAGCTACCAGGGAACCTACTACCTGTCCTGTTGTTCGGACCGCGAGATTCTCCAAGGAATCCCAAATCGAGATGACAAGTGGAGAGAGAAGTACTTCTACTTCTGGGTGAACGAGGCTTCGGTCGGTCGTTTCAACTTCTCGCAGCTCCCCATTCAGTGGGCCATTGAGATGATAGTAAATTGGACACAAAATAGAATATAATTTTTTTAAGTCACATATCAAAATAAATTTGTTTATCAAATTAAGTTTCTACGCATTTGGACATATCTCAGAGTTTTAGAAAGAAAAGTTTTTGGAAAGGGTATTCTTTAATGGAGGTATTACATTTCCTAAAAGTATTAGTAATAATGTTTTAGAATTTATGAAATGTAGATTGTTTTTATCTTCATTTGTTAGATGTATATATTACCAATACTAATACAGTATATATATATATATATATCAACTAATTCTTAAACAGCATAAATGACACTCATAATATAAATAACTAACATTTCCTTAGAAGAAATCAAAAATAAAAACATTATTGTACTTTTGCATACTATACTATTTTTATTGTATAACTCCATTGGTAAATACTTAATGGATATCTCAACGCTAAAAATAAAGAAAAAATGGAAAAAAAAAATAGGAGAGAAGGAGATCAGAATATCTGAAAAAAGAGGTTATGAGTACTCACAGAGAGAAATGAGAGACTGTGAAATACTCATGAGAAACTCTTATGCCACATGGCCAATTGCTAACGGTTTAATTTTTCTTTTTGTATTTAAATTTAAACACATAAGTTGAGAACTCTCATTTCAGAACCTCACCTATGTGGGTGCTCTAAGCCTTAAATTTGAGTTGATATTATCTTTCCAATGAAAATTATATTTGAGTTGTTTTTTTTATCTCTTTTTAGTATCTCTTTCACATATTTTACTCATGCCTGGAATAGTGTTTACCTAAGGAGAGGAGGATTGCATCCAAAATTTGTAGGTTCCTAAGCAGCAATGGGAAGTCTCATCTCTGCAAAATACTCTGAACCTCTTCAATCATCAAAGCTAGACAATAACCAAATCGTAACTGGTTCAAAGATTTATGTTTTTAAAATAAACGTGCCTAGTAAAGCAAAATAAAAAGGAATAGTGGAGCATGATTGAATCTACCGAAAAACGTTACAAAGGAGAAGACGACTAACATAAGCATAACATAGAGGGCAGCCTTGCACCATAGAAGATTCCTGTCTTTTACCGTAGAGAGCACCCTAGCGCTTGAAATTCAGTTTACCGAAGATTTCCGAGAGCGGTACCAAAGAAGTTATTTTCATAGAAAATAAGAGAAAGATCTAGAACGTTTAGATAAGGTTGCTTCCAAAATCTGAATCAAACCCAAAAGCACGTTCCAATCAAGTTATAGTTTAGATAATGTTTACATCTATAAACATAAGAAGATTAATCTTCAATACGAAATCCATAAGTTACTATTTAATATTACCATAAATCCATGTGTAACCCAAACGTATAAAAAACGACGATTTGTGAGATTTAACAAACCAACACTGCACATGGAAGAGATACAGATGCTTTAAAAAAAACTCGATATACCATAGACTCAATTCATAGACCCAGTGAATGAACAAGATACGCAATAGAAATATGTGCTAAATGTAAAGAAAGGGTTGTATAGACATGCGTTGAAAAAGATAAATTGGAGGGCAAATCCCATCTGTGCTATTTACTACATGAAATGAAACCATTAATCCATTGAAGCTAAACAGAAGCACATCAAATGAACTGACACAGAAATAATTCAGGTCTTGCCTACATTATTCTTTTTTTTTAATCCTGGTTTGATGGTTTGCCCATAATTAATTTTTGAAACCAATTCATAGTTTGCAAAGGGTTCAAACCCCCATGGAAGAAACGTAATGATGCAAGTAATTGACATAGAAAATAAGAGACTTTGCATTAGCGTTTGCAAAGGGTGTTCTCATTAACCCATAGTTTGCAAAGGGTTCAAACCCCCACAAAGTTGTGTTCTCATTAACCCATAAGTAATTGACATAGAAAATAAGAGAAGATGCATTAGCGTTTACCTCAGAGGAAGAGAACTGCATCCAAAAATTTGCAGGTTCTGAAAAATTAAAGGAAAATAATTCAGAAGCTACACAAAGCGAAACAAAGAAGAAGGGTTATCCGAGATAAGAATGTACACTTCCTATTAAATAAACCTTAACAGAGACCGAAGAAGAGCTTACACTTGCATAGTTTCGAGATAGAGAGCATCCTCACATACAGTAATTGGAAGTAGAGAGCATCCTCACATACAGTAATTTGAAGTTCTGCTTGTTGGAAATTTTGTAACCAGTTCATAGTTTACATATGATTCTATGTGCCATTGACGAGCTGGAAGTATAAATAAATCCCTGGAAAAAATTGTAGTGTTTCTTTTACGTGATGCGAGAAAATAAAGACATGCGTTAAACAAGATGAACAACAATACTAAAACAACGTTTTTTTACTTCCGGTTTAAGAGAATTAAATGGAAGAGCTGCATGAACAGATTAAAGTCGAGTAGCAAATCTTATATCCCTGCAATCTGATACGTATTTGTCTAAATAACCGAACACTACAAGTTGTTCACTTTATTATTGTTTTATCATTAACTGCAAACAGTGTCATTAAAACATCATACAATACGACTACACTGAAACATAACAAACCTCTCAATGAAAACGGTGAAGTTCCTTGGTGAATGAAACAGAAAATAAGAGATAGGACAATTGCATGGACGAGCTGCCTAAGGAAATTAAAGTGGAGCAGCAATTCCAATCTCTGAAATTGACTACGTATTTCTCC